>OY751342.1:15050034-16432103 GCA_963564715.1 Catocala sponsa
GTGATTTTACAAGTTTTAAACGAGCTCTGCGACATGTTTACTCTCGGAGCGATCGAACGGTACTAAATTAAATGAGCACCCAAATGTTCAAGTGGGTGCTCATTTGGTGAGGACGTTTTTGGCGCTGATTGTGTATCTAGGTGTTTTATACATCAATGCTCCTGTCACTTACAAATGAAAAGACATAAGTTAAACAAAATTTAGTGTGAAATCAACCTTAAGCGGCAACAAATAAAGTAGTTTTCTCGTTATTGCCTTGAGAGCTACATCATTTTGTTTCGTTTATTTTTACCCGACTGCAAGGAAAGGGTTATGTTTTTCGCGCCTATCTTTGTTTGTAATATTCTTTATTCCCTCATATCTTCCAAACCACACAATGGATTTTTTAAATTAAGGTATCGTTAGATTCGTCTCATTAGTCCAAGTGTTCTTAGATAGGTTACATAAAAACAAATTAATATGGAGGGAATTTTTTTTTAATCTTCTTTTTCTGCAATATGGGTATCAAATGAAAGGGCTTATAACAAGGATTCCAAAAACGTATAACATCCCTGCATTACTTAAAATAATGATAATTAAAACCACATTTATTTATTTTTAAGTAATGATAACTGCAACCATGGGTACTTTTTTGAAATCCTTATATTAGTAAGGATTCCAAAAAGCTATAAACAAACGTCATATACAACACGTTATAATTAGAAAAACAATAACTGGAAAATATTAAATAAAGAACCCGACTGCAGAAAAAAGTAAATATTAAAAAATAAAAATAATAAAAAAGTAAAAATGAAAATTAAATAAAAACTGAAAAGAAAAAAACAAGTCTATCTATATTATGTTGAGTACCTGCTATTGAATAACTGATACCGTGGCAATAATTTCGTGATCGATAAATAAATAGAGCTATACGATAATACGACACTAAGTCTGTCGAACAGTTTCCTTTTTCTTCTACTATAGATTGGTAGTAAATACATTTATATTTTTAGTCCCAAGATTAATTATCATTTAACGGGATATCCTAGACTGGTAACAGGCAATATGTGAATCACACAAAATGTGTAAAATATTACAAATTAAAATATTACTTTAGTAGCATAGCCAAATCTAGAACAGGTTTTCATAAACCAGTTAGATGTACACCGGTATATCTAACTGTTTCTTATCTTATAAGATAAAAATATGTGAGTGTGACTAACAATTGTATAAAGCATTATAAAGTTCTTTTGTAATGTGAAACCTTAATATATTGTGTTAAAACTGTGTTAACATACTGCATGCTATGTAACAGGGCACAATACACAATAGCTAACTTATTTTTCACGGTCAACAGAATCACAGTAGCATTCAATACATTTATATTATATTTGACATGTTTTTACCATGGTTAGAATTCTACCTAAAATGTCTATACTATTATAAAATTGTAATTAAATAATGAACAGGCTAGAGACATTATGATTTTCATTAATGTGGTTTGCACAGTTATAGCTTATTGCTCAACTTAAAAACAAAGCTATATGTGAACTGTAGTTCTCATGTCAAAATTAAGAGCAATAGCTTGTGGTTTATAAATAGATTTTCTCAAAAACTGTAAATTCTATATTATACAACGGAAATCAAAATAAATGGTCTGTTTTAAGTATTGTATGTGCTATGACTATGTATATTACAAATATAATTCTATGAGGATACAATTTTACACTTAGTCCTTGAGGCAGAAGAACTTCCTCAACTAATTAAATTAATATATACCAAGTTGTAATGTGGTTTTCTTATGAATTACAATTACGTAGTGTACAGATAAATTAGTCGTCAATGTCTGTGAATCACTATTATGTTTTCCACAAATATATTTGTTATATGTTGACTTAACTATAAAATAACTTATTCAATAAGATTCCATATCAAAATATACAAGTTAAAGAATTATATGTGAATTGATAAAACTACATATTATACATATTAGCAATATTATATTAATAAATAAACCTTATATAAATGTCATGCTTGGTCCGGTATGGACCAAATATTTACATGAATTTTGCAATTTTTGCTTCATGCCTTGGGAAATGACCCTGACTTTCACTAGGTAATTAAGTTGCATTGCTTTGCATATAAGTAGTACCGCTTATTGGAATATTTACTGAGCTCAGAAACTAAATTATATAAATAACATTATAGCATGCATGATTATTATTCATATATAGAATTGACCATCAGTTACTTTGCATTGTTTCAGTTGGTCACTTAGCAAACTAAATAAATTCACAGACCCATAAATTGGGCAATGTCAGTGAACATGTTAATTGGTACTAACCTCTTCTAGGTCATCAGGGCACAAGAAACGCAACTGAACATCCTTTAGAGAGCATTTTGCTTCTTTCGACTTCTCAATTATTACTTGGAAGCCTTCAGAAAGGTACCTGAAATAATAGAGAGAGGGATATAAAGGCTTGTCTCACATTTAAATCAAAGGTACAATTTTGATACAAGATTAAACTGTTTGTTTAAAACAATCATAAACTTCAAAGAATTAAATATTTAAATGCCTAGGGCGACAAATATAAATTTTTGAACAATTTATTACAACTACATCATTCAAATAATTACAATAATTTCGACACTTTTAAAACATCGTCTGTTTTGATAAAAGTCAATGTTTTAACGTACATATCTCCTATTTTCTGATATGAAAAACATTTCGAGAGGCTTCCCGTTTAATTGAACAATTCATCCAATTAAAGAGTTCATCGAAGACAATATAGAGACTCACAAACAACTATAAAACACAAACGATTGAATCCCGATAAATACATATTTATCGACAAGACTTCTACTCACCAGCTGAACCCAGCCATTCGGTAAATCGGCCATTAATACTGTCACTCAATAAACTTTATGAGTAAACATGTTATCATTTCCAAAAACTTTACTATTGCAATAAGTGAACTTTAATAATCATTACCAAAAACCCGATAACATTTTCCTTTTGACTAAAATCCAATTAGTCAAATCGTCAGTTGACAGCATTGACACTGTCTGTCAGTTAGTGAAACACCATTCTGCAATGCATATTAATTTGTCATGTTTGTATATTTATTACAACCGTCATAGGTGACTTGGTCCAAAGAAATTTTAAGAACTTGGACACGATATTTCCAACTCAACAAATTAAAAAGAAAACAGTTTTTTACGCGATAGCAGGTTTCACTAATATTTTATTCTCTGTATCATTTACACTAATTTTGTTTTCCAAAATATCAATCTGAAAGGCTTTCTATCCTAATGCCTGATTTTACGAAGCAAATTTTTTCAAGCAATAAGTTTTTCTGGTTATTTTGATATTATATTGACAAACAATGCACTATTATAGTAATATATACTAAGCTAATTTGTAAGATACTATTTATTTATCGTATTATTAGAGTAATAATTTGAAGTATCTAATAAATTGATATTTGATTACCAAATAAAAATGTTATAGAATTATAATCTTGGGTCAAAGACACTTTACCCATGAGAATCAAAACAGTAAGGTTGTTAACTCGGTAACATTTTTATCAATGATTGGATGGGAACATGATTTGGGTACGTTTCATGTCTGAGAATGAATCTAAGATACAGAAGAGATAGTGATAATTATATGTGTCTTCAATTGGCTAATTTCTTAATAAAACATCGAATAACCACCAACGAGGCTGTCTAGTAACATTGTGGAGGAACAGGGTGTGATGTTCCTCCAACACAAAGGGAGGATCCACCGACCAAGCTGGTTGATTGTGCCTAGCGGGCCGCGACCCAACGGTTGATGTCAGGAGCTTGTATATTATTATAGTTAGTCGCTGTGTAAACTCCACTTGTGCGATGCAGAATTGTGTGACGTCATTTGAGCGCTTGTTATATGTAGCGCCATCTGTTGAAAATAGGCTGAACTTCTTCGTCAGTGCGGAGTAGCCACAGTATTCCGCCCAAGACCGAAGGACGATCAGGTTGATAAGACAGCTGTTGATGCTGCTGAAGAGCGTTGCTACCGGTGCCAGAGACGAATATCGCTAGTTCCAGTGAGTCGGAACTGAATGCCGCTAAACCTCAGTGAATCGGGTCTCAGTGCGGTGAGCGGTGCGTGTGCGTGTGCTCCACAGTGAGTCGGGGTTGGTTGATGCAGCGTTGATTTGTTTTTTTTTTATATTGACACGGCAAAGTGATTGTAACGGACCTGATGGAAAGCCCAATTACAGTCCAGAAATAGTGACGACGAGGAGAAGATAGATGTCTTCTAGCCATCGTCAGTGTCAAACCGGTCTGACCAGATGCTTCTTCACACTACGTTTGAAGGACCCAATGTCATAGAAGGGTGGGAACACATGTTGTAGCTGGCTGCTGCGTTGACGGTGAGTGAAGCGCCTTGCTTGCATGGTCCGTGTGTACAGTGGGTTGGGTTGAGCCTTGACGCTGGTGAGGCCGTAGGAAAGACCAGGCTGCGTGTTCGCTGCAGGCGTGTGGTGGTCCCTGTCGAGGTCGAAGATGCTGGCTGGTGGGCTGTGATTTGATTGCTGCTCATCTGGAGAAGTGCTATGTGAGAGAAGTGAAGATGGTGGCGATGGTTGCTTCTGCTGACATGCTCCGTGAAGTTTGCTTCCAATGACGTCGGGTGCTGGATGATCACGTCGGGGTCACCAATGTGGAGGAACAGGATGTGATGTATCTACCTCCAACACAAAGTGAGGATCCTCCGACCAGGCTGGTTGATCGTGCCTGGCGAGCGCGAGCCGCGGCCCAACGGTTGATGTTGAGAGCTTGTATATCTAGTTAGTCGCTGTGTAAACGCTACATGTGCGATGCAGTATTGTGTGACGTGATTTGAGCGCTTGTTGTATGTAGCGCCATCTGTTGAAAGTATGCTGAACTTCTTCGTCTGTGCGGCATCATAACACAACATAAACTACCAACTGTTCGATCGGCCAAGAGTAAGACGATACTACTCTTGTAAATGCTAGGGGCCAGTATGGATCTAGTGATAGCCACGAACTAGTTACTTTTGCATACCTCCAATTCTTCCTCAACACCTCCAAAGTGAGAATACCTATTTGTTATTTGTGAGCTATTCTTATTTGTTATTTGGGAGCTATGCTGGTTAGGTGCTGCACACCTAACCAGCATAGCTCCCAAATAACAAATCCGTAAGTACTTGGGAATTTCTACATTAATGTAAATAACTGTTACTATTTCTATACTAATCTTAAAAGGAACGATCTGCTATTATTACGTCCAACATGTTAGATGTCAGATTTTAGAAAAGCTTTTTTTTTACATATAGTTCTACTGCGATCTTGTGAAGTAATTATCTACTCTGTTGCAATTTTAACATGTTGGACATCAAATATTAGACCTAAACAGTTGTTACTAATTCTACTATAACTTTAGGAATTCAACGACCAGCAATGTTGGGCTTAAAATCGGTGTTACTATTTGCACTGTACTTAATGAATTTTCATGGTAGACTTAGGGTTCCATGTACCACCTACCATGGAAACCCAAGTTTACCATGAAAATATTTCTCCGAAACTTGTGAGTGGAACAAAATATTAAAGATATACCTACTTACCATGAAGTTTCTTTGGCTTTCTATCTTACAAAGTGAAACCTGGTTTCATGACCACCATGAAATGGTACTAAACCTAAAGAACAATGGTCAAATCGTACCTGACGGCGACCCGACATGTATTGTATATGAAAAAATCCGTTATTGTTTAAGATTTTAGAAAAGATAAGAAATATCTATTTATGAAGCCAGGAAAAAAGATATACATTTTTTTTATATTGTATTTTTGTTTGATTTAGGTACTTAATTTTAGAACGCATCTTTTCATTTCACTTACGATGTGATTCGTTTCTTTTCACATACTAAAAGGTTCCATACTCAATACTTGCAATTATTTTCATATTTTCGAAGAGTTATTAACTGTAGTACAAATAAATAAATACGTAGAGATCAAACCAGTTAGTATTATTTTTATGCAATTGATATATGCGTATTATGTAGGTACAAAGTACCACAGCGTTTTGTTCACGATATTAAAATATTTAGGCTTCTTGCACATTATTTTCATACAGGATGGTATTAAATATATGAAAATAAACCAATCCCACTCCAGTTTGTTTCTGGACATGGCAAATAAAAACCACGTACAGCTCCTATAGAAATTTGGGCCATTGTTCTTTAGGATAATTAAAAAAACGTTACTGCATTATACAAATAGCACGAGCGGTCGGCCCGAAACGCCATTTGTGTCTCGTGGCCTACTGCTTTTGTTTTGACTTCTAACATGTTGCTTCGGAGGATGCTAATTAGATACTCTTATATTTTGACTAAAGTTGCAGGTGCTTCAGCCACAATAAATATTACAGACACTGGTTGGCAGTTAGATTAATTATAAACCATTTATTCATTTTGCCATAACACCGAGGCTTAAATTCAATATCATCTCACTAGAAATAAGAGCTGTGTCGCGGTAGACTATACAAAAATTGGAAAAACAGATACAACTTACAGAACATCCTAACTCGGAACAACAATTTGTGAATGACATACATATTATTATAATTATGTATATTATTTTGTCCTGTGCGAGGCTCGTAATCGCTATACTTAACGTGGCATTGTAGCTAAATGACGTCGCTATCTGTGCATTCATGATTTATTACGCGCACTCTAATTTACGAAATGTTAAAAACGGAGCCGATCCTGATAGCTTGCAAATCCTCTTTTACGGATTAGGTACTAGTAAAGCCTAAACACATCACGCTGGCACAGTCCAATACCAAAACACAAATCACTAGTCTTGAAGCTCGGCGTTTGAGCTTACCGCCCGTGACAGTGGTTTAGGAGGCATAGATATAGATAAAAAGATAAAACACGTAAAATCTAATTTAGTAATGACGAAGAAAAACTGATTTCGCAAAAACTAAATGCTGAGTACCTACCAATCCAAATATAGGCAGAAACGAAAAGTTTTGCTGACCAAGATTTCTGAAGAGCATCAGATGTTACCAAAAAAGTAATTATCCGATTATTTAATTATTTATTTGTTCCACATACCAAATTATGTTGCTAAAATGAATAAAATTTGCAGATACGGCTTGCAGACAGTCCTGGCCGTCCAAGACTCGAAGAGGATCAATCTGAACTTATTAATGCCATTAATAATATAGCTACGTTTGGAAGTCAAACTGATGAAAGGAGAATGATGATTATATACTTTCTAGCGCTGCAATACGCTGAAGCTTCAGCCAGGCATAACGGGCATTTTGATTTTACTTAGTAGAGCGCGCGTGCGAGCGCAAGCGAGCCCGTGAGATTGGAGAGAAATTACTCAAAATCAATTTATCTATGCACAATTTTGATGTCTGTGGTCGTAGGTCTCCTCATTCACTATTTGCCGTTTGTGGGTGCCGTGCCCTCATGCACCCATGCAGTCGGAGCGCCTAATACTGGCTGCAGACGTAAGTCATTAAAAAATATTTGATCTCACATCTCGCTAATAATAATTGGTCTGGGCGCAAACAATCGGGTTCAAGGTTCAAGTCACCCAAATTATATATACAAAAGTCTGGCTTGCCCTTATAAAATAGGAAAACCTATCGCTATTTTCCTTCAGCTTAAAAGTTTCTGTCGACTTAATATGATATTGAGTAGAACTTATTATATAATTATGTATACCTAGGCTAGGTACACATAACAACACATATCTTTGCACATTTTGGACCAGTAATTCGTAAAAGAGGATTTACAAGCTAGCAACAGCTACATTTTAAACTTTTCGTAAATTAGACTTCGCGGATTAAATCATCGCTGCACAGATCGCGAGGACATCTAGCCAAAATGGCACGTGGAGTAGGTATAGCGAGTTCGAGCCCCGCACAGGACTCATACCTATACTTATATGTGACTAACAAATTGTTGCTGTTCCGAGTTAGGATGTTATTTAAGTTTTATCCGTTTTTCCAGCTGTTGTACATAATTATTATAGTCTACGCGATATAGCTGTTAATTCTAGTGAGAATTACATATTTGTGGTAATAATTATGTTCGCTTTTCTTTAACGATATATGTAGTTCTTGGGGCGTTGGTATCGACGGTGTATTCATTGAAATGTATTATTACTACATGTGGAATCTAATTAGGCGACATAGGCGGCACTTGGCGGAGAACCAGAATAAAAAACAGTTGGGTATAAGGAATCCACCACGCACACTTGGATTGCCCGACACAACATTTGTAATAAAAAAGGTTGACAATAATTTCCCTGAATATGGACCACAGTACCTGTGTTCAGACATAGGCATTTTAACTAGCATTATATCACTTCGACTTAAAAATGCATTGACACGAGTTTCGCAAAGCATCCACAGTACAGTTTGGTTGAAACTGTATAATATGTATAGGTACCGCCCGAATCGTTTGATCCTATGACGATGATGTCTAAAGGTGCTCCTTACACCTTAAAGCATTAAAGATTACTTCTACTCAGTATAATTTTTTACTTAACCTATTGAGCTCCAGCGGCATACCGGTGACCAGACACAATCGATTTATAATTATGTCTGGTATTCTAAGACTTGGCAGATTAAGGTAAACATAACGACCTTTATATACATTTCTAGCATCCAGATGTAGTGTATTGATTACTTGCTTCACTTGGGAATATAGTTAGGCTTAATAAAAAGATTTACACTTTCGTTACCAGTACTTAAACGAAACCTATAGGTACCTATGTATTTCTCGAACAAAATATCTCGACCGTATTTACTCCTCCAATTTCGATTGGAACAATATTCACACTTACATATAATAATTATATACAACTTGTATATATCTAACAATCGGTAGCTAAGAATGAATGTGGGCAGTCACCACTAGTGATATCACGCCGTGTCGTAGAGATCTCACGAGCTTACGACCTGATCCTTTACGACATACTAGTTTTTAAAAGAATCTCTTTGTGTATACACAATATGAACATCGTAAAACAGGCTGTCCAGTAGCTTTTGTACTCTAAAATACATACAAATACGTAGTTACAACTTCATTTCAAAATCAAAACCATACGCGGCGATCGTCTAGTGTAAATAATTGAGTAGAATTATTCCACACGTGTTGGTTCAAAGTGGACGAGTACCTACTTTGTATTGTAGCGTTGGATTTGATTCCCCGATGCTCACCAGACGCCGTGGTATCGCCTTACACTGAACATGCCACCGCCTGGAGACGAGATTCACACGAAATGTCTCGCATCCAAACCACTTGAGTTGCTTCACTGCGCACTCGTCATTTGTACTTAACTAGCTACTGCAGTATTATCTACTCAGCTGTTTCATATATCAAACTTATTGTTGTAAATCTTATTCAATGCAGAATGCGTCCATTTGCCAGTGATATTTTACATCTAAAATAAATATTACAAGAGGACGGCATTTGACGTTTCGTAGATCAGTTACAATGGTAATCTGCAGGACGGATAAGAGAACAAAAAAATATCAAAGATTAAAGCGTAAAATTGAGCATGGTGCTCTCCGCCTCTGTAATTAATATCTTATGTGTTGGCGCACAAAAAGTGTGTTAGTCAAAGTATACGATATCATTGAGTTCGGTCGGTCCATGTGTACCGTATGTGAAACGCGAGCCGCCGCCATGCGCACGCGCCTCGCGCTTCATTTGCACTCAATCTTAATATTGCAGCCATGATGCACCATTACTAATTCATAACAACCTTTTTGTGCAGTGTTTTTGTTTCTGTGGAAGTTTCGAATCTCGGAATTGTTACATTAGTCATGCGTTGATAGGTTGAATGATGTTTAACAATTAACGCGACCCTCGCCGACAAGTCAACATAGTAAATTGGATAAGGAAGGTTTTTTAAAAAGCTGGTATGCAATTATTTGTAAGAATAAAGACCATGCAATGATCTGGATAAAAGCGAACGAGCGGATGCTGTACTCAATGATTACTGTTATCATTGGCGGTAACATCATAAACTCAGCGAACGATAAATCAGCCATACTTCACATAAATACTCTTAAAGTAGCATAATTACATAATTTGCTGATATGTTTATTGGCCTCATTAGTGTCGGTCGCGAAAAATGTGAGAGTGATAAGATAGGGGTAAGAACAAGGGAGGCGTTGTGTGCGCGCCGCGGGGCGGGCGCGATGCGCGCGCGGCGGAAACGCGCTGACGGGCAGGGGTCGCCGCCTATCTCGGCATCATCCGACCACGACCTTATATTACACTGACGATAATACTTCTGAGAAATGTTCACGAACCATTTAACATTATTAATATACATGAAATACTTTTAGAAATAAGTATTCTATAATATTCATAATTTACCAATACATAAAATCAAGATTTCGTTTGATCTTTCCATATAACAGAAACTAGATTATTATACAGTAAATGTTTAGACGTGTTTACAATGTATAGCAAATATATATACTGGTTAAGATGAACTTTTGGTTAGTTAAAAGTTTCGCTATTGTCAACAAAACAAGAACTACAAAATAATAGGTATCACAGACATGGAAAATTACTCAACATACAGACAAATGCAAAATCACTAGAAAGTACCTGGGTAAACCACGTTTTAGCAAATACTCAACAAGCTGTTTTAAACAGTTAAGTTGCATCACAACCAAGAAGGTGTCGTCTTTTTACAGATTATACTGGTGACCTTGTTTTTAATAACCATACAGCACCTGTTGGTGAGTGGATATCATAAATACTAGCACGTTTTCTTTTCTTTTTTTTATTAATAAAAGACAACTCCCGGACTAGGAATGATTCCTGTGTCGCGGGGGACTTTACAAACATACAAACAAAGGACACAAAGAACACCCAGACTCGAAACAACTATTTGTGTATCATACAAATTTTTGTCCCATGTGGGTCGAACCCACAACACTCGGCGCGGCGGCAACGACGGCGACGCGACGAGGCGACCAAACTTAAACCACTGCGCCGTCCATATTATAAGAGTTTGACTGCATGTCACTTTTATAATATTAGAGGTAATACTACAATTAAGGAGTTTCTGTGTTCGCAACGCAATGAAACAAAATCTAAAAATACAAATTCTTACTAAAGAGGTTCTGAGGTAGGTATTTCTGGGTAGCAGAGCCTGACGCTGCCGTTGCCATTTATTTGAAGACGGCATGAATCTGCTTGCCCGGGAAGTGCCACCTTTGTACAGTAACCCTTGTAATAAACTGTTATCCAATACGAGATCTGGCGGCTGCCAGGAGACCTGTCCCAGACCATTCCTTTCACCTCACCTTTTATTCCATGCTAACCCTAAGAGGAATGGTACCCCTGGAATTGCAAGTGATTGTAGACTGCTACGGTGACTGTTTACGACAGGCTTAGTCATATGTCATTTGCCCCGATTGAAGGGCTTTTTTTTAACTAAGCAAGTGAGGCACACTACAATAATATTTGGTTGGAATTTTCTATAGGGCAGCGACCCTTCGCCTTCGCCTAAGACCTGAGCGTTGTAAATATTTTTATAATCATTCGTCTAGAATATGAAGTAGGTACTTAGGTGCGAAAGTTCTGCTTACTTTCTGAAGATCTAAACCACGTTCGATTCTATTAATTAATCATAATTTTGAAAATATATATAGTAGGAATATAATTATGCTGGTATATTTAAAACTCAGACGTAGTGTCGAACATAGAAAAATATATTTACTAAACAACATATTTTTATGTAATTACAACTAATTAATCACAACAATAACTTATTATAATAGTCACTATTTCACTTAAAACTAGGTGCTAACTCTACTCTTACAAATAAAAGCTTTGGTAGGTACTCGAGGAATTTTGTAAAGTACCAATCTATAAATTAATTTTAAATAGGAATAGGTATATGGTAATTATTTATAGATGTATGGATATAATTTAAATAACATAATATGTAGATAAGTGGTTGATATATAGTTATACTTGTCAGTTAATGATGCAACCCAAAGCAACATGTTGCCCCAAAGTTAAATATTTAAACATTTGTTTAAAACCTGAATAGAACAAAGACAACGTATAATAATTATAATTTGACTTTCGACAATTTTTCAAAGTTCTGGAAGTCTGTTTAACCTAATTACGAAGCGACATAGTATGTGGATTAAACCAATCTTTGTTCCAATGGGCACTTGCTTGTAGAAACTTCAATCAAAATGTACTCGCATTACTTATTGGTAGCTGATAAAAATAATAATTTAAGCAAACTTTTAACCTTATAAATATTTATTCAGCTTATAGAAATTAAACGCACGTGCGCTCCCTGCTCGGTACGGGCCTACATGTAGTATGTCTAGTCATTTGTATTTACAACTACTACGTGACCTATTTTTATAAGTTACAAAAAATTATGAGCAGCGATAAAATATGCCTATTTTTATAAAAAAATTAGACCTTATCACTAAAAAGTCTTTCAGGCACCAATGATATCACGGCACAGCTGGCAATTTATTAAGGTTGTGTTCCATACTGTTGCCAATCAGCACATGAGGCGTGGAAATGTGGCATCGGTGCGTATAGCGGCGGAGGTGGGTGATGTGCTAAACTGTGAGCTGAGTATCGTGGTTGCAGCTCATGGTAGTCCGGTACCGGTTTGAGATATTGCTCCAACTCAGAATTGTCCGGTGGCCCGTCCGGCAACAGCGCCGGTGAAATATCCGCCATGCCGGCGAAGTCGATTTGATCCCTTTCTGGTGAGGGTTCGCGCTTCGGTCTGACTGCCGACGCCGGTGGCACCTTGCGCCGTCGTGGCTGATATTTATAATTAGGATATTTCTTCTTGTGTTGCGCTCTCAAGTTGTTTGCTTCTTTGATAAATGGTAACTTTTCGTCTTCGCCTAAACTCCTGTAAAGGAAAGTAGGTATTATTTTAGATAATAATTATCAAGATAGGTTATGAGGATTCGAATCTGCTGAGTCATTTTGGTTTTTGTGCGGCGGTGTGGCGAGCAAGCCGCGCCGGCGGGTGGCGGCGCGGCGCGATACCATCGACGCGACTATTTCCAGATGCTGCCGGTCACTACTAATGTACCGTGAGCACAGCTCGGGTGCATACTTTACTTTTTCTAGATTTACAAACGTGTGGAGCTTTAAAAACTATGATTCAATCAAGTTCCTTGCCCACATTAGTTGTAAAATAATATAACATAGAGTTTTTGGCGATATGAAAAATCAATAAGCTTGTCAGCAAAATAAGGGCTGTATTCCTCGTCAATTACGACTCCAAAAGCGTTTCTTAAATCATCTAGCCTACTCTAAGGGTGTTGCAGAAACAACCAAGGTATTTGAAACGCCTCATATATTTCTAAATTGACTCATTAGATAAACGCAGGTACTCATCTGAATTATTATTGTTATTTAAACAACAATATTGATTGCCCAGAACTGCTATCTAAATTTCAATTCAATATCCCTCACATATAACCTAGAAAACCAATTATGCTCCTTTTCGAAAGCCAGTTTTAGGCTCCAACTCGCCTGTTTCACGGCTAAGTAAGATAAGTAATCATTACAGTAAACAGATAGATATATTTGGCACAATCTTTTAACGTTTTAAGAACTGAGTCCATAATCTTACTATTGATTAACCATCTGCTAATTATTGTCCTATTTATAGATAGGTACTATGTATATGTTTTGTTTCCCCAATACTTGAATAACTTTTATCAATAGTTATTTCCTAAATTATTTGCATGTGGTGTTTACCTACATAAGTTATGCGCTAAGGAGCTCCACATACCGACAGCTCCGCCTTTCAACCGAACCGCGCCGCGTTCGGTGTGTGCTACTCTATGGGTGCGTTGAGTTCCACTAAGCACTCACGACGCTCACGACCACGATTTTCCCGTTCCACTTGTTTCCGAGCGTTACAATTGTAAACTCAAGTGGAACGCATAATGGAGTGTTTTGAGTGTTGATGTAAATAATACAAATTACGAATTATAAAGCGAAACCTTAAAAAGGTTAGGTTACATTTTGTAAGTCTGATCAATAAACTATCACAGTCAGTATTATAGTTATTGGTTAACTGGATTTATATTTTAAAAAATATAATAGTATAATATCCTACTAATATTATAAATGTGAAAGTTTGTGAGGATGGATGGATGTTTGTTACTCTTTCACGCAAAAACTACTAAACGGATTTTGATGAAACTTTACAGTATTATTGTTTATTCATCGGAATAACATATATAGGCTACTAAAATCTATTTTAACATAAATCTACTTTAACGCGAGCGAAACCGCGGGCAATATCTAGTATTTCATAATTTTGTGGAGTATTTAATTAATTTACATTCAAATATAATCAAAATGTATTTTACGGCAACAATAGAATACCTATGTGGTAATTAGTTCGTCGCAATGATGCTCTAGAAAGTACTAGTTCATCCAGTACAGATGAAGAGTGGAATACCATTCTACAAAATCATGATCGTGAAAAACGTTAACTTAGACCATGTATTTACGATTTAAATAATATAATTAATCGTTAGGTACTCTGATGAAGAATTCAAAAGTAACTTCAGTTAAATGTTTCCTGTTACATGTTACCTACACTGTAGATTATAAAATTGTTACTTATTTAAGTACCTAAGTATTCATCGCTTCATCAAAATCGCATCAAATAAAGTTATATTTTAGTAGTTTCCATCTTGGTTACTTTATATTTTTTTAAATGGCGCTAAGTTTCTCAACGCTCACGATAACCCACCTCTCGGGATGGGTTGTCGTGAGCTTTGCGCGAGCGTGAGTCATGACGTCATGAATGACGTTTTCGCCGCGACTAAACGATCGCAGTCGTCATGTGGAACGGCTAAAGGAGCATATTGGGCGTTGTGAATGCTAAGTGGAACGCACCCCATATACACGCATACGAAATTCGACAGCCTCGGTCGCCGCGCGCACCGCACCGCGTTCGGTGTGTGGAGCTCCTTAGATTAAGCATAATACTATGTTCTGTTTTGTAATTAATGTTTTAGTGTAATAACTGCTGATAAACCAATAAATAAATAAATTAGTAACTGTAACTTATTAGATGTAAATTTTAGCAAAAGGTGTTCTTGATTAACCAAGAAGCACAAGCTAAGCAGAGTGAAATCGTAGAAATTGCATTGAGCGTCTTAAACGCTTGTCACATTCTTCTATGAAAGTAATATGCCTACTATTTAGAAATGAGGGTACGCTATCGAGAACATTTCCAAAAACCTTTAACCTTGCTAATCTATTTGATCGAGATCTGCATTTAGATCGTGCTGACAGTGTAAAAGAGCCCACCAATCACAACAAAGCAATCAGGCTCACTTCACCGACTGTTTTCTTTGATGATTCGAGAGTTTGGGGCGCACAGTCACGTCACTCTTGTGTCACTCGGCATTCGGGCCGAGCGAGGCGCGCGGGTGGCCTACGACAATTCGGTTTTACGACCGCTAAGCACTGACTTGGTGCTCATTTATTTCTGGTATCCACTGTCTTTATGTTAGGTGAGTTGTAGATATTATTACCATAATAGAGACACCCTATAGTACTGCATTTATAACTTACAACATTTGGTACACCTAAATCAAAAAAGTAAACAAGTAGGTAGGTAGCTATTTCTGTAGAGTCTACAATAGATTTTCTATTAACGAATAACTATTATGCCTAAAAACTTGTTGATGGATTAGCAAAGTCCAAGAGTCACCTAGCGCAGATACCAGTAGTGAATTTCAATAGCAGAGGAAATAAACATAACATAATTGTTTATTTTATAATTATTGCATAATACAGTTTAACTCTTATCACAGAGAGCTTAAGCATCATCACATATCACAAACTTTTTACTCGCTACAAACCACCGAATAAAAATTTGCTATCTAATAATTCCTTAAACCGCAAGTAATCTACGATTCGCAGTTTTGATTCAGGCCGTGTGGGCTTTGACTAACGAGGCCGTAACCATTTTTTGTTTAGAAAAATAAAAATATCAATACTGCCTTATCCCCTGCGAATTTGTTCCACAATTTTCTATTTGAGCGAGCCGAAACAGTTAGAGATGTTATCGTGTCAGTTAGCGGCGATAGCATTTTAATGAGTAAACAATCGATGCACGCCGCGCGGTGGGGCGTCGCACGCCGCAAGCCGCGCTCCCGGCCTCGGCCGACAAGACCTTACAAATACTTTGTAATAGGTACCTCCACTCGCTGACTAAACACGTCATGGGATCTGGCGAAAAATCTTGTTCTACACACGATATGCCTGGCACACATATATGTAGTTACATGCTTACTTTGTAAATTGTACCATATACTGTGTGTACTGCAAATCTCGACCTCAAGATAAGCCAAAAACGAGTGTAATTTGTTTCAATATCTTAAATACAAAGATATTATCATTATAAGCTAAATACTTAAATAAAATAAGAAAAGGGAATATAATCAATACAGGCTTTTCTAAAAGCTATGCTTTGAATATTTTTTACTGTTTGCATGCGTAAAGATTTTAGTAGACAGTTCTTCTTATATGAGTGCGAGTAGATTTTCATAATTTTAAACTTTAAAGATAGAACCATGCATACCTAAAATTAAAATTAAAACTAGGCGATGGTGAAATACCTAATTAAGTAATACTAAACAAGGGATAAGTGGATCAAAAGTATTACAAAGACTAATAGGTACTAACATCAGGCACAGGTACCGATATCTGATATTTAATTTGAAGAACAAATTATTTAGTTCACCAAGCATTTTGACAACTTAAAATGTTCTCTTGAAAAAATGACTCAAACTTCTTTTGAACCAAGTCTGATATTCGATAGAGGTGCCATTCATTTGTTTTATGGCGTGTTTTATTTATGTTTTTTTAGTATTTCATTTAACAGTAACATGGTGACGTTTAAGAATAAAGACAGTTTATTGGTTATTTAAAAACTAGCATGACGTTTTATTAACATGGGTGCATGCACGTCCAAATTACTCATAAGCCAATGAGTATATTGAGTATCAGTTATTTTTTCTGGGATATTGATGAACTATGTTATGTTACGTCCAATTCTCTCTTTCTCACTGATTTTTGTGTGGATTTTGTGACAATTGTGGCCATTGTAATAGTTACTCTCTTCCAATATCTAGTAGTAATGTTGTGTTAATTTAATTAAATTTTGAAGAATTGGATCATGTGCCAAACATAGGTATAAGCAAAAATTTAAACTAATAGGTACAGTAATAGTTATTTTTAGTTGGAGTTAAGCTCCTAACTTTGACGTATTATATTTTCACATTGTACTTATTGTTTAGATTGGAAGCTATTCAGACAAACTTTAAAATAAAATATGTTAAGTTACGTTAAATGAACAAAATAAACAGCGAGATTAAATAGTCGTCTATAACGATGTTTGTCTTGAACTGCAAAGAAGTGACAAGAGCAAGGGAGAACTGGCATAAAAACACGCATACGATCAAACAAGCAATCCTAACTAATACTATAAATGCGCATGTGAGTTTGTTTGTTTATTTGTTACCCTTTTACGCCTTTACTACTACACCGATCATTATAAAATATTGCATACACGTTGTCAGTAGTACAGAAAAGAACATTGGGTAGGTGCCCACCTTTCATCAAGAAAAAAGTACTGAGCGACGCCGCGCCCGCGCCGTAGCGCAGGCGTCTATACTAAAAGAAATTTTGACAAAAAGTATTTGAAGAAAAGAAAGCTCGATACAGATTAGAAGACTTACTTCCACATTAATCCTAGAGATTTGCTAAGCTCGGCGTTGTGTAGCGCGGGCCGCTGTTCGGAGAGGCGCTTGCGCATCGCCTGCGCAAACACCATGAACGCATTCATCGGCCGCTTCACGTGCGTACCTCGCATGCAACCACCGCCTCTGTATCAACAAACATATTCAATTATTGTTACGGTAGCCTCAATTCTATTGAAGTGAAAAAAATAATATATCTAGAGACACATTTGTACTTCGGCGACATAGGTAGATGTCATCAGGCTTGAGCATAATATGATTAAGTAAAACTAAACCACGTTATAAGGATTTTAACAAGGTTTTTTACAGAGTTAAAATACCTGATACAAATTATGTTTACAGTTTTGTCGACGTTTCAGGAGACATAATCATCTTCAAGACTGAAAGAAATACTAGTCTTCCCGTAATTTAATTTTCAATGTATAATATTCATACGTTAAGGTAAAGTATATAAATACAAATATTAGGTAGGGATATAATTATACTTTAGTACTTGATAGGTACGATATAGGTACAGATAATGCAATTTGTTGTGGAATAATCTTTTTAAATCCAGGCCGCAAAATTATTAAATAGATGAAATTAGGACTATGAGTCTATGTGCAACTTATGTATACAAATAAAGCCGCGGCCAATATGTGTATTGTTTTGCACTGATATATTATATCTTTTTTCAGAAAACAGTGAATTTATGACTAAGTAGTTATTATAACAAATTTTGATTACAATATTTCCATGGCAAAGTATACATAGTCTATTAAAAAAACGTAGAAGATACACGGCAACTTTATAAATTAAATTATTTCCTTTACTTATTTTCAACAAAGACGGTTGTGGAAGCAACATGTACGGTGTATGGTGGTTTAAGTTAATAATTCGTAAAAACAATCTTGGAGCTGCTATCAGAGCGCGTTGTTTGGTAACTGCTATAAATAGTTGAAGTTTAGAGGCGTACGAACAAAAAGCTCGTATTGACATAAACTATATGAAATGCGCACTTGAGCGGGCGCGGACCGCTCTACTCAAATTGGTTTAGCTTTCGGCGCGCGCTCGATAATTAGTAGGTAACCAAAGCCATCAAGCGATGACTCCACGACTATAAAGAAAATAAATTACGAGTTTACCCTTTATGTGGTGGCGCAGTAAACAGTGGTGCGACTGCGCATGTAAAATTTGTAAACAGCCGAAGTGGCGCGGGCTCACGTCATTTTACGCTCGTAAACATCTCTTATTTTATTACTTTTTTATTTTCTAATGCCGCGTTCGGGTTTCCTTGCGATCTGAATGCTGACAATAAATTATGTTTTTTTCTTCAAACACTGACACGCCACTAAAAGTCGATCGATTTCTAACGGATTACTCTCGGGAAGTAACATGAGGAGAAATAATCACCTACCGCTTCGGCGAACTTCCAGCGGCTTCCTTGTTTATTACTCAGAACCAGTTCTCCTAACGCTTAACTATTTTATTACACCAATACTAAACTGTGAAATAAATATACGTGCCTATTTTTGACGTTTCTATAGAGTTCGACGGGTCTATTGTGTTCTACTAATTAACAATGAAATATGCTAGTAGAACTTATATGCCTTCTGCAGTTTTTAAATATAAAATTCATGTACATGTAACATGTACACATACATAGAAAATGTATACGAATTTCCGTTTGAAATAAATGTTATAGCGCAAGCACTAAAGCGGCTCAAACCGCAATTACTCCTCAACAAACTATATTATTCGTTTAAACATTTCAAATAACTTGTACTGCTATTATTACTAACTACTAAGCTAAATCTGCGAATCATCAGCGAATATATGTATAATTTGATGTTATGACGACATCTCATTAATTTCAATAAGGAGGAAAGGCCAAGTTAAGGACTTTGTCAATGTACGATTAATTTACCTTATAGAAGAAACGGGTTAGTCCCACCCGCCACCGGGGGTGACGCCTGCAGTGGCGAATGGGATTCTTTATATTGAAAATATCCCTTTTGCCAACAGATGAAGGAATGCTGGGAGTGGCGACTGGGATTAAACTCATCCCAGTTGCCACCCCCAGTGGCGAATGGGATATTTTTTTTGGAAAATGTCCCATTTGCCACCGGAGGGAGCAATGCTGAGGGTGGCGATTGGGACTATCCCTAGAGAAACTACATAACGACCGTCTTGCTAATTTATTTAATAGCGCAAACTGAATCCAATTCTAGTAATTAAAAATTTGGCACGTCTTAAAACCTAATCTCTCTATATGCTAAATAAAATTTATAATTAATTATAGGCGGACGAAATATCAGGTATCTATACTAGAAAGTAGCTATAGGCCGCGGCTTCATTTGTTTACAAAAATTGCACATAGACTCATAGACTTAATATGATCCATATAGGTAACTACCTATATTATGGATAGGATACCTATCCATATAACCGCCTACGCCTCTGGGAAACAGGCGTGAATCTATGTATGTATGTATAGGTAACTAACTATTTTAGGAATTAGAATAATCTTGGATTTAGAAAGATCTTTATTCCTCAGCAAATTGCATTATCTGTATGCCTATTAATTAAAACGACTGCCTCGCTGGCGCAGCGGTCGCGGATACGACTGTGCATGAGGTCTCGTATTCGATTCCAGGGTCGGACTGTAGCAGCAACTGTGGAGGAACGGAACATAAGCGTATTTGTGTGTGGTCTTCCACAAGATTAAGCTTCTCCAAATTAAATTTTGGGTTTGTGGTTATTATAGTGTAGGAGTGCGTCCCTCTAATATTCAGTCTGATGCTAATCCGACACGAACGGAGTAATCGCTCAGAGGGTTCCCTCTATCTGGCAGAATCTTGATGCTCCGAAACTTATTTGACATATTAACACGGTTGGCATAATCATATTAGGAAGGCATAAAAATTATTTAATATAAACATTGTTTGGCCGAATGTTTATATGTTCGAATTTACAATATATATACATACTTTTAAGATGGCAGAATTTTATCTGGCATAATTATCTTTGGCAGAATTAATATTCCGTATAATTTCGTTTAGCATAACGTTCATTTTTTTAGATCGACGATTATATGGTATAATTTCTCTTGGCATACATAGCAAAATTTCATTTGGAATAATTTTATTAGGCATATTACTATTAAATAGCATTTTAACCTTAAATTAAAATATTGTCTTAAAAAATTGTATTTGCTGTGCTACAAAAGATAGTGACAGAAACGAATCGCTGCAAACCCGACTCTACGTAGTCTAGTTTGTCCTAACCCTAGAGTGTAATTTAGAATCGCGTAGACGCATAGGGGCGAGGCGGCCCGCGAGCTGAGGAGCAGGTTGTTTTTCTACGCTTGCCGCCGCTGCTGAGGCTTGTCAGCG
Source organism: Catocala sponsa (assembly GCA_963564715.1). NCBI lineage: Eukaryota > Metazoa > Arthropoda > Insecta > Lepidoptera > Erebidae > Catocala > Catocala sponsa. The sequence goes on from OY751342.1 coordinate 15,071,229, forward strand.
AATCGGCGACGATAAGCTCGCGTGGGACCGGCGGAGCTCCGCAGCGTCGGAGCCGTGACAGAAACCATGCCTGCTGCATGTTGCATGCTCGAAAAGAAACACCTCCAAATTATACTGACTAGATGATATGATAGATCAGTCTCTCAATTATTATGGATATGAAAAGTATAACTTTCTGAGATATGATGGTTGCGCCGTGCGTAAGACAGATAATGAGAGAGCTCGTGCGGTGCATATTCAAATCGGCGCGCGGCCGCCATAGTAAAATTGTATGTAGGATTTGAAGTGCTTTTTTGATAAATATGTATCTTTATTGTCAACCAATAACTTAAATATTTGGGACGGACAAATTGTAATATAACTATTTATGTTTCGTTTAAGCTGTAAAATAGGATAGATTACTAGGTACTGTTATAATCTAAAAATCACGTAATTTTGTAGGCGAACATATTAATTATTTTAAGTTTTTTACACGGAGTAATTGTAATCACATTCATTGTTATGGTAAATGTATATTTTATATTTGTATTAAACAAAGAGTGTTGATTTTATTCACTTAACTGTGACCGCCTGTTTTGGCACATTTTGCTCGGCGAAGTCTTAATGATTACAGATATTAAATGTATGCCAAAAGACGATTCTGACTATCAACTTTCTGTGATATGATGGTTATACTTTTTAATTATTATGGATATGAAAGAAGAACGGCAAACAGTGTCAGTGTCGCATTTAGACTTTACATTAGTACAAATACTTAAAAAAGATAGATCTAAGGCCTATTAAAATAAAATGTAATTACAGCATATTTTTGTAATACGGGATTTTAATGTAAAACGAAGTTAAAGACCACGTTGTAAGTTAGGTTAGGTTACGTTTTAATGCGGCGAGCCTCTTTGTCGGCACTTCGCCCTGGGATCTGGAAGCGAGAGCCCTCGCCTCTTTACATCAATGGCGCGGGGAGACGCTGAGGCGCGGCCTGCGCCCCCTACCACTTGAGATTGAGGTGCAGCGATGCGCACTACATCAGATCCTGGCGGCGGACTGGAGAGCACGACTAGTGCAACTAAGCGCAGGGCACGCCGCGACAGCGGCGGTAAGACCCATCATGGAGGAGTCGCTGGAGAGACGACATGGTGTCCTATCATATCGACTGACACAGGTACTCTCGGGGCACGGGTGCTTCGGGAAGTATCTGTGTCGTATCGGAAGAGAAGAGACGTCCCGGTGCCATCACTGTGGGGACTGCCTCGAGGACACAGCGCAGCATACGCTGGACGAGTGCCCAGCCTGGGCGGAAGAGCGCCGTGACCTTATCGCGGCAGTCGGGGTGGAACGTCTCTCGCTACGGGCCAAAGTAGTGTCTATGGTCGCGAGCGAGAGCGCATGGGTAGCCGCCGCCTCCTACGGCGAGGTAGTAATGTTCGCTAAGGAGGTGGCGGAAAGGGCGAACACCAGCCTCCCGCTGGCCTAGGGCGACAGACTAGGGCAGTCTGAAGTCCGTGCAGAAGCAGGCCTGAGACGGCGGCGCGTAGTGTTCCGCGCGCGCCTTTTAATTAAGTCAAAAATGTGACGAGACCGCCACGGCCAAGTGGAGGCCTAAATCTGCCGGGGCTGCAGGATGAATGCGCGAGTGATCCCTGCGCCCTGGCCACAGATTGCGAAAAGGAACACCGGGGTAGGTTTAGTCGGTAGGACCGGGATGTCGCCTTCTTTTCCCGGGTGAGCCCGATGTAACCCCTCCGCCGCCCCTGCGGAGGGGTATGCGTCAAAGCATACCCCCATATTTAAAAAAAAAATGTTACTTTTTAATGCATGTAGGTATACTTATAGTATTATTAAAAAGATGTGTTCATTCTGCAATATGTATGTATGAAGGTATAATAGCATTTTATGTATTAAAGGACATGAGTATGTATGTATACATGAGGAGGTACTACGTATCATGAGCGTAACCGTGATTTGAATGGAAACTAATCTCAGGGTACCTTTTGCAACACTTAATACTACGTCTTTCTTTATATTTATAATCACACTTTTCTGTAATTAAGTCGCTCCTCGCTCTATCCAGCAGACTTACACCAATCATACTTTGCAAAGCTCTCACGCAATAGCATTTACTTTACTTCTATGGCGTTTCATCAGCACTCACCACCATAATTATATAGATACTAGCTGTGCCCGCGGTCTCACCCGCGTCAGTGGTATTTGTGGTTACTGCGACGCTCCCGTGAGCCGTAGCGTGATGTTATATAGCCTATGTCCTTCCCAGGGTCTCGGGCTATCTCCATTCCAAATTTCATCAAAATCGGTTCAGCGAATTGAGCGTGAAAAGGTAACAGACAGACAGACAGACCGGCAGACAGACAGACAGAGTTACTTTCGCATTTATAATATTAATAAGGATAACTTTTTAACTATGTGTAAAATGAAACTATGTTCGGAATACAACAACAATGCGAAAATACAAAAAATATATAAGTAAGTAATAAGTTAACGCATAATCACTCAAAAAATCTGTGACAAGACGACTGTAACAATGACAGATGACAGAAATGCACGTGTTCTGTCATCTGTCTGTCACTAACGTTTCCAGTAATTTCCAGATAAAAGTAATATTGGTTTTAATTAGGTACCTACTTACTTGTGCATTCGTTTATCGCTATATATAACATTTTGTTACGACTACAATAGCCATCTTTTGAAACATTTAATAAAATTAGAATCTGTATACTAAACCATAAACCAAACCATTAACTGTTATATTCCACTCATGAGTATTGTCCGTAATTGAGCATGGTAATGATATACCTAATGCTACGTTTACACGCTTGCCGGTGTTTGGCAAACGTTCACAAGCTCCAAGCCTTTAAAATCGCTTGGATGCTATTTACACGCTTGTGAGAGTTGTGAGTGCGTTAGTGTCAGGGGGGGGGGGGGGACACTGTCCAATACCTTTCCTCTATCCAAAGATAGGACTGACATCTGTGTTTTTGGCCCCATACTTGTGCTGTAAATCAATCGCAGAAGATGGCGCTTATACAAATTTTTAATTTATTATTTAGTGTCAGTTCTTACCTATCTATACTTTTATATTTTTAATTTATCTAGGATCATATTTTATTCTCATTTTAATTATTTTTATCATAAAAATGTCATAAAATACAAATTTGTAAATATAATAATAATAATAATAATAATATTCTACCACGTACACACAACACCATCTAGCCCAAACTAAGCAGAGCTTGTACTATGGGTACTAGACAATGGATAAACATACATATATACCTTTTTTTTGTAAATACATACATATTATACATAGAAACACCCAGACCAAGACAAACATCCATGTTCATGCACACAAATGTTTGACATATGTCGGTTAAAGACTATGATTCAAACATTGGATTTGTAAGTCAGTCACAATATGGCGACTGCATCTTGCCCGTGCGCACGTTTGTAGTTTTTCATCCTATATTGTATATTTTTCGGCTGTGAAGGTCTTATGTAAGTGCGTTGAGTCGAGCTCTGTGTTCCTCCACCTTGTGTCAATTAATCTTCCCATCGAAAACTGTTGTTATCAGTGTGCGATAGTGACGCGTTTAGTGTTGTGCGGTTTTTCCAACAACAAAAATGCCGAGACGATGCCCATTTCATTGTGAACCTAGAATTCGCTGCACAGTTGCATTTTAATAAACATAAACATAATAAAATGTTATTTGTTGTTGTTTTATTCTTAAACTACGATATGCACCCTATACTTATTGTATTTAAATTGTTTTGTTTTGATCTATTTTTGTAACATTCTACTTGTTCTAATTTAAAAGTGCCCCATTTTAATTTGCATATTTTTTATGTTACAAAAATACGATTGATACAAAATTTAAATACGAAAACTGGATTACAATAATTGAACAGTTGTATCATAATACATATAGGTACATATAAATAGCTATAGGCACAGAATAAGGAATAGCTATAGCTATGTATAGAAGGATTAGTCCGGGGCCAAAAGTTCAGATGTCGCTGTTTCAAATAGGGTTGGCTGAAATTGACCATAAGAGGGCTCTCTTTTCCCTATGTATTACTTTACTCTTTGGTTAGTGTGTTCTGAACAAGCAAGCATGGCAGACGTGGAGAGTGAAGTTGTGTCAGCTATGGCGTTTGGCTTGACATATTTTTATTAAAAAGTATTATCATTCCTACTATTATAAAAATACGTTGTAGAATATATTTTCTTTAGAAAACAATAAATTTATTTCTTTATTTTAGTTATAATGTCATCTTAGCCGATTTCGGTCACGGCGGCCAATCTAAACCGAGTTATTATAGTATATTATATTGCAAAAGTGTACAAACACAGGTGCACTCTCTGTTCCCTCACTCTCATAGTCCGATGGGACAACAATTCGACACGACCGGAGAGAGATCAGACGCAGGACCCACGGCTTTACGTGCCTTCCGAAGCACGGGGGTGTGAACACCACCAACTTCCTGATTCCGGGCTGCTACTAAGTAATTCTAAAAGGGAAAACCCTGTAACTAATTACTTGGCCCGACCCAGGATTCGAGCCTAGGACCTCGTGTTCAGCAGTAGTGCTTTGCGTCCACTAGACCAACAAGGCAGTCATACACGGTCGTATATAGCGCAGCGTAGAAACACCCGTTCGGCACGAGCTCCTGAGCGACTCGAAGCACACGCCAATGTGTAAATACGTCGCAAGCGCTTGCCGCAAGTTTCCTTTCATCTGTGTTTAAAAAGCGACACCAGCACGGATCGCCGACAAGCTCACGCAAGCCAAGTCAAACACCCCGTTCACACGCTTGTGTTCGTGAACACTTGTCGAGGCTTGCCAAGCGTGTAAACGTGCCATAATGATTACTGTAAACGTCGCTTTTTGACGTTTAGTTATTGCTATGTGTATTTCATATCTAACAAAATATTTGTTTATTATTTACTAGCTTTTGCCCGCGTCTTCGCTCGCGTTAATTTAGAATTTGACAATCAATTCGGGTTATACTCTGCTTGTAATAATATAATTCAATCATGATTCGAAATACACGTGGCGCCATCTATTATCATAAGAACGTTATTATTGTTTTCCTCGGGAACAGTAATTTTTCGGGATGAAAGGTAGCGTATGTCCGTTTCTGTACACCTGTCAACGTATATGCAAAATTTTAGGATGATCGGTTCAGTGGTTTAGGCGTGAAAAGGTAACACACAAACAAACTCATTTTCGCTTTTATAATATTAGTTAGGATTAGGATTTGCCTTATCCCATTGAATTAAAAAAACTATAACCAAGAAAATAAACTACTGCTATCATTCTATAAAATGTATATAAATTCGTTCACGCTCGCTTTCAAAATAAGCGACACTGATTGCCTTTCTTCTTTATGCATAAAGATGATTCTGACTTACAAAATTATGAGTTTTGAATGTATGATAAATGAGTGTATGCCAAACGATTTTCTGCGAAATTAAGTTTATGCTATACGTTGTTATGCAAAACAATATTATGACATAAAAAGCTCTGCCATAAAAGGTGGACCCGTCGCGCAGGGCATCCTTTTTTCATTACTGTGATATATTGTACACTCAAACGGAAGAACATCATGAACTATAACTATTCAAACAACCTGTAACTTATATTCATGCAAATAAATTATATTCTTCTCAATCTATTTCATATGGTCTGTAAGGCCTCTCAGCTCTACCATTTATTTCGCTACTAAAATAAAAAAGGATACTCGTATTTGCATTAATCACTAGAAACTGAAATGGTTTCTGTTCCAATGAGCAATAGAATATCTTTTGAAGTATCATCGAAACATATCGGTTGTTATGATTATGTTTAGAAAATGGCAAGTGCGACGTGTATTTTATGAGTAGTGCACATGGGCAGGCAGCCGCTTCCTTTTGTATCGGATTGAGTACTTACTAGCAGTTTTTGTAATGCGACACAAGACCCACCGCGCACCGCCATCTGGTTAGTAACATCGTTCTCTGACAATCACAGATAATAAACTACTCCTGCTTTAATTGCTACCAACATTTGTATCTATTTAAAGTACTACGCTACGCTTACGTATAGTTCGCAGTGATTTTATATGAACCTAACTATTACAATGTAATAAGTTTTACTATTACTAAAGCTCATTTACTCACCTATTAAAGCTTACTACATACCGTTTCCGTGCTGTTCCAAAGCTGGTAATTGAGTTGGAAATTAAAGTATTAGGTTATTATTGCGTTCTTTTTGACAAATATATCAGTTCTCCTAAAAGGTTTCGCAGAGTAAGTAAACATGGAAGTAACTATTTGTGGGTGACACATTTTTTTATTCAATGCGATGTAATGCTCTTAAAATTAGGTGAATTAATAACGGTGAGGTAATTTTAACCAATATGCTGTCCATTTACGGATGCTAAATCGGTGTTAATGATTACTGTTATTTTCGCTAGGCGTGTTCAAAATAGAGATATTCTGATAATAGAAGTTATGTCTTTTAAATAACTTTTGCGATCTGAAAGATTTGCCATTTGACTTTTAAAACTGACGAATATTGTTCGTGCTCCTTTGTAGGTACATACTATACCTACATATTAATTTTTATTTGGTTAGACCTGGTTCTCGCTGTTCAAACTTCTATTTTTGTAGGTATCTTAAGGATTTAAGATAGACAAGACATTACGTATACCAAAAAATACAACAATCCTATTTGCATAAATTTACTATTCCTTATTTCTTTAGCATCCTAATAATAGACGTTAAGTATTATAGCATTAAAATTTAATTTAAAAACTTAATAGAACATCATGTCATGGCGACAAAAAGTTTTATAGCCGTGCAAGGAATGATTTACAACCAGATTTCACAGTCATCCGACTGGCATACAGCTGTATACGTTTAGGATTTCTTCTAAGTGCCATAAGTATTGGTTAACTATACGTAGTATAGTTATGTACAAGTGCTCTGGATGTATGGGGCACGTGTTTATTATATCCGTGTTACTCAATCTTATTTTAAGTGTGTTTTGTCTCAGAATGTTTTGGGTGTTGATTTTTTTAGTTTGAGTAATGATAAGGATTTGAGTTTCGGCTATAGTTCATGTAAGTATAAATATTACTGTGTACTGATATGGCATCTCTTAACAAAGAGGTTAAGGTACTTTAAGTAGCCGTAGGTATGATATTAATCAAGTAGTTCGTTGTAGTACACTGCTGGATAGGCCAATTTGCGCCTCAAATTGGAAGCGGCCTATTTACTAAAACCAACAAACATCTATTTTAATATTGATACCTGTTACTGCGTCTTTTTATAAAATGCGGTAAACTGTTGATCGACTCTCTTAGGTTTAAGAGTTTGCTTCAAACATAGAATCTAAAAGTAGGCTCATCATGAAAGGCATAACAAAATATATACATCGTTTGTAAATCCCAAGCTTTTATTACCAAAAACAACAACAGCTAAGCCTAACCTTGTTGTGTAAGATTGCTCTACATTGCAACACTAAGGAACACCAAGATGATAGGCACCATCGACTACAAAACTGCATTCAACAAGCCGGCCGACTAATTAATTGTACAAATACTTACTTATTAATAGATAGCATACGCAGAGGTGTCGTATTCGATGCCAATGCACTTCTGACTTTACGAAGTTAAATGCATGTTATATAGATAATTATCTCTCGCTTTAAGGTGAAGAAAAACTTCGTTAGTAAACCTGCATGTCTGAGAGTTCTTCATAATATTCTCGAAGATATGGGAAGTTTGTCAACTAGCACTGGGCCATCGTGGTAGACTATGGCCTAACCCTTCTCACAGAATAGTGCGAGTTTATATAAATACAGAGCTAAATTTATTATTATTTTAAATCATATTATGTAGAACAAGTTATAAAACTTTTGGTCTTTGCTCTCCTTTTATTAGAAAGATTAGTAACACTTACTTTTAAACCAAGCAAACTATGTGCAAATGTCTAAAAGGATTTTTAACAAACGTAACTAAGTATATTAAGTGTAGCTACTATGAAATTGAAACTAACCAGTACTGTGAACTCGATAAACAATAACCTATTAGGCAGTTGTTACAACGAAAACTAATTGTTCGACTCAAAACATTGACTAAAATAAGTCTCATTTTTAGGCATTACAACATCGAGGTCAAATGTGACCAAAATGTTACACGTGTCGAGTCGGCGTAATGGCGACAAAATTATTTTGTGCTTATGCATGCTTACCTAGGAGTTATTAGGCTATTGTTTAGAAAAGCAAGCTCCGTAGAAGCTGTAGGCAGTTACGCAATGATCGATGGTCTCAAACAAAGACATGGTTACATGAAATAAAGTCCGCAGTTTCTAAACTATTATTATTGCCAAGTGCTGACGCCTAATCATACTACATGCCCATAATCAAGTAGGTAGCAAAATGTGCGATTATAATATGAACAATGAATGTATACTTTTATTACGACATAAAAATAGTAAGTATTTCAGTATTTACTATGTTTGTATTCCTAGTCGATTTGACAGGAGTGTCGAAGAGAGACCAAAAAGACAATAATGGCGTAAAACACATCCCTACCAAACACTTTTTATAGATAAATTTCTGTTTTGAATCGTGAGGACTTTCATTACTGATCTACGTAATCCATCATACGAATCTAATCGAGTTCTCAGGTGTAGGATCATATTGGCAGTATGCTCACTTATAGCATTTCCTTTTTTTTTAATTAACCGTACCATTTGTATGAAAAATAAAGAAGATAGGTCCCTATTTAAAGTAGACTGGAATCATTGCTTATTGTTCTAATGTTAGTGATAATATCAAGTAATTAATTACATTTGGCATCGCATTCTAACAATTATTAACTGTTTAAATTACTGAATATTTTACGATTTAAAATATTCTTACAATAATCAATAATGATGCATATTCTATGTGTAAATTAAGCTTTTTATGTAATAAAATACAAGTAGGTCCAGTCTTACGTGTAATCCAAATGTTCTAGTGGTCGCTATGACGCAGAAATGTAACCAACATTCATTAATTTAAACACCACCATCCCCCGTGCTTTAAAAGATACCTACAAAGTTTTCTGTTCGCGTATTAATATAAAGGTTATCGTTTTGTTAGGCGTAATGTTCGTAGTGTCCGTGTACACGTTACATGTTATTGCAGTGAGTCTAGGTGAAGCTATATGCGCTTTGAGGCCATTGGCTGAGGAAGTCATAAACAGAGCAGATAGCTGTCATCTGTAACAGGCCCGCCCACGCTATTTCTGCTTTTCAGTTGTGCGCCGACGCAGCCGCCCATCCTACTTAGCTATTAGTGTATTACTACACATAAATTTGCCAAGAGGACATACTTAGACAGTTTGTTGCCGCCAAAGTGCATTATTTGCGGCATTTGTGTTGTACGCACTGACATATTGCTGCAAACACTCGATAACTCTTTATGAATTGCTAAAGTTGCTACTCGCTAAGAATAATGTAGCACAATATCAATTATATAACATATAAAAATGCTTAGATATATTCTTGGGAACTTCACAGATCAGATAAAAAACCGGAAAGATACTGGTCAAAATGAAAACCACATGTGTTTGTGAGATGTTTCGTCACTGTGTTCGACCGTATATGCTAAATAGATCGAACACCGTACCTTCGGAGGAATCTCTATGAATTGAGAAGTAAATAGAGATGATTCACGCCCTAATATTTGGTTAACATGTCACGTAGAAATTTATCTTTGCAAATCAGATTAAAATTTATAAAACAACGACAATAAGTATCTAACTTAATGCACTCTACAAAAATGGATTGCCTAACCCATACATTCCTGTACATTCATAGTAAAGATACTATGAATTTCTGAACAGGCCTTCAACAGATTTGTGAACTTTTGAAGGAAGTGATATCTTCATGGTAGACATATAAGCGTAAACGCCACCAGAACGAATGTTAAAGTGTTTACATTTAAACTGAATGACACTAACATTTCCCCCAGCAGACAACAGGCCTTAGGATTTTATAAACATCCCCACGACCGCACTTATCTTTACAGTCGATGTAACAACGGCTATAAAACAATTAATGGCGTTGTAAAACAGGACGGTAGCCAAAAGACGACTTTCCAAATCATTATTCTCCCACTCGACCGTGTTTTATCATCGGACGAACGAATAATTACCCAGTGATTAGATTATACGTACCACCTGCTGCAAGTATCCCTGGGAATATTGGTATCAATTCATGTTAGAGGGTTCTGTCAATGGGGACCGATATCGTGTATTGGAATCCAATTCGTAGGAAAGAAATAGGGGAATATTTTCACACAGATTTTACTGTTATGAGGTAAATAGTGAAGGGGAATTATCACATTATCAAGTGCATTCCTATATATGGTTAGGGTGCCTATGTTGGAGCATTCTGAATGTTATCGATAAGTAACAGGAAAGCGATCACCGAACATCACTATTCAAAATATAGATATGCATGTAAGTCATTTTTGTCATAATGCATGTTTAGAATCCAATGCCCATAATGAAAATCTAAGTGCAACCTTAGTAAAAAACCACGCTTTATAACTTATCTTATGGTGACGGTAAACGCAAAAAGTAACGTATAGCTAAAGAAACAAAATATATACAACGTAGATAGAGATAGGGCGTGTCTACGTTACAGATGCGCCCTGTTTACAAATGATAAGCTGCGTGCGTTCTGCGAATGCAATCCGTTTGGTCCTAACATCCCGGAAGTTCTATAATTCTATCGTTTGCGTTAAAAATAAATATGATTTTCTAAAGATTCGTATTGTATTATGTTTTATTGTATGTTTTTAATAAGGCAACTTGGAGTAAATCCTGTGTCGCGGGTGACTTTACAAACATCCCAACAACGGACACAAAGAACTCCCAGACTTGAAACATATATTGTGGATTACACACAATGTTGTCCCATGTGGGGGATCAAAGCCACAATACTCGGTATAAGTAAATATTTTTTGTGAAAATGTTAGCAAGAGACTGTGACTCTAAGCTTATTCCTTCAGCTACATTTTAAGAGGATAATTTATAAATGCAACCTATTCAGATATAAGCAAATATGTTTCTTAGATACCTTTTTTTGTTCTTTTCACCGAAGTGACAAAAGCCTAAAGAACCTCGGTCTCCTACGTATATTAATGAGTAACATATATTCTCTTTATGAACCGTTTTAATATTCTTTAATTGTCAGGATATCGAAGTGGATGGTTATACTACTATGTAGATATAGACATATTAAAATATGGGTACCTACATACAAACTAAATAAGCACAGAGGTGTTTTTCCAGCTTTTGGAAGTACAAAGTTCTGAGTTATGATTTTATAAAATTCCAAGGGTTGAGGCAATGATGTAAAGGCTGGTGATTTTCTTTCTCATGCTTTGGTGTACCGTTATAGTTAGTCAATCTAGTTTTAGGGACTAGATTCACCAGGGTAGTTATGTAGAGGAGATAATTAAAACATATAGGTACTACGCAATTAAAAGGTTTGTAATTTTAGATTACAACTTGTACAGAAAAAAACCGAATTATATAAAATAATATTTGACTAGACGGAAGCAGAATCTCAGGGCGTGGTTCTTATAGGCTACGTTACGTGGTCTTCTATAGAAAGACTAGGTACATAATGTCGTCACGCGGGCAGCATCAGGGCGCCTTGATGTTATATAGCGGCTACCGCCCGCCGCGCGCCGGCAGGAGGAAGAGAGGCTCGTCACCCACCACATCGGCTCGCGCGCAGCCGTCATGGCGCGAACGGTCCCGTGACATTGGATAACACGTAGTTATTTTTCATTAAAGTCCTTGACTTATATTGGGTTCGATCAATTACCGGCCACCATTAGAGGGTGACAAGATGCATGAGAACATTGAGCGCGCATCTGTGTCCACAAAACGCTGATAACGTCCATTCCGACCGCGATATCTTTGTAAATAAATATATGGGGTATTGTAGAACTGTTGCGTTTCGTAAGTACTACTAGCTCGTCACGATTGATTTGGTTAAGAACTCATATTAAATACATTATTAGCTGACGGCACTGACAGTGCCTCCGACCGAATAAAATAAATAAAAAGATTAACTATTTAAAACTTTAATACTGGCAGGCACGGGCGGCATGCAGCTTTTCGTGTACATAATCATTTATACTTTTATTTTGTCAGTTTCACTTCTTTCAGCTCTTGGTACTTTTTTATTTAATAATAGGTACAATTCCTGCGTCCATAATAATTTCTGTGTTGACTTGACAGACAGTCAAACAACGGACACAAAAGAACACCCAGACGCGGCTCAACTATATGTGGATCACATAAATTTTTGTTCCGTGTGGGAATCGAACTCACAACACTCGGCGCAGTGGCAATTGCGAGGCGACGACTTAAACCCGTTTAGTAGGTCTGTGTGTCGTTCCTGTTTGTCTAGGACTAATATAACATAAGTAGTATTTAACAACACAGCACAGCAACTGCACAGCAAAAAAATACTAATTGCACAGCAAAATATGCTTACCAAAAAACTAACTGCATAGCAAAATAATATATTTAAAGAGATCAAACTAAGTTGAGGCTCCTATTTTTGGGTGGGTTTAAGAAGGAACCTAACATAACCTAACACTTCCGAGATGGAATGCAGTGGTTTGAGGCGTATAGGTGCTCGTTATGCTGTGCAATTAGTATTTTTGACGGTCATTAAATTTAATCCCATATAATATAGAGAATATTTAAAATACGTAGATTTATTGTACACAACCTTTTCAAAACTATAAGTTTAAACGCTATAACTTTTAGGTAAGATATAAGTCAAATTATTCGATATTCACACTAGTTCATCTAAATTGTGTGCAGGAGGGCATCGCGAATAAGTTTAGCGTAGTGCCGTACCAAATAGTAGGTCCCCGGTAATGAACCGGCATGGTACATGGAGTTGTTGGTGTTAACCGCGCACATTACCGGCCCCATGCTAACTACACACACGGTGCCGGCCAGATTACACTCTGTCAATATTTGAAACTAGCCTGCGCACTATGTGATGCGCAGGGGTAAAAACGGCATGGAAAATTATTTTTTGCCAAAATGAGCAGAAATGCTTTTAATATAATGTAGATATGAATTAAAATCCGGCAAAAAAAATGCATCGAAAACTCAGAAATGCCGAAAAAATCGAACTTTGGAGAAATGGGGTATTACACTAACTTTTTCCAGAAAACTTGCCAACATTACGATGTTACGAATGAATGTGTTCTACACACATTCATTTGTAACATCGTAATGCTACATACGAATAGGGACATCAGGTGATCATATACAATATTTTAATTGGCAACTAAAGAAATCGAATAGGATGCATAATTGCATATCAATTAAAACAATATTCTGAATCACAAAACTACTAATGTGTACATGTAACTAATTATCACAAATGATTAAATTACTTAATATGGACATGTAGAAAGAATGGACGAGGAAAGACTGACTAAGAAAGTTTATAAGGCTTGTGTGAATGGAACAGTCGCAAGAGGAAAACCTAGGCGAACGTTTCTCGACCAGATCGGAGGCGTTCTGGACAAAGGCCAGGTTAAGAGCTCCTTGAACCGACGGGCGTGTATGAGGAATGTGATGAAAGTGAATGAAGCCAGAGAAGTGTGTCAGGATCGTAGCAAATGGAAATCCGTAGTCTCTGCCTACCCCTCTGGGAAACAGGCGTGAATGTATGTATGTATTAAATTACTTGCACTAAAACTTAACATTACCTTAGAAAACTGCAGTACGGTTAAATAACTCGCTCTGTGTAGAATTTACTTCGAATCATTGTGTTTGTAATTTTTTTATTAATTACAAACACATCAACATCGCATTTATAATAGATATTATTAAGCAGCTACGTTAAGGACGAAATCAAATGTCTTACATTTAAAAGTTAATTTTTCTACACGACCTATGTATGGTTAATATCGCTATAGGTCGAGAACCGTTTGCAGCTGGCATATACATACCATGTAATTAATGACGCGGCATAATTTTAGTTAATGCCAAAAGCATAAAAAATAATAACTGGCAATACATACATACATACATAGATTCACGCCTGTTTCCCAGAGGGGTAGGCAGAGACTACGGATTTCCATTTGCTACGATCCTAACACACTTCTCTGGCTTCATTCACTTTCATCACATTCCTCATACACGCCCGTCGGTTCAAGGAGCTCTTAACCTGGCCTTTGTCCAGAACGCCTCCGATCGGATCGAGAAACCCAGTACATTTGACTTATATATTTTTTTAAGCAATTTTGATAAATATGCGTCTTTAGTTCGCGTAGCTTCTGTGTAAGCTTAAAATTTCAAGAGACATAATTCTTGATACAATCAAAAATAGTGTCATTCGGTTTTCACTGACTAACGAATAATTTTTCGAGAAGGTCTCATTTTATCCGTACTTATTAATGCGAAATAGTGTAGGTTAAACAATTTAACAAACTAGGAGATGGAACAGCACTCTGTATTAAGTTGTCTTATAACATTAATATATTTAAGGCTTTAGTTATGATGTTGAAATGTTGAAAAGGTTGCCGGATTAAGGCACGGAAATAAGAAATATTTGAAACAGCTCTGTCGTTTTTAATTCTTTTATAAAAAAGGTTTCTTTATGTTTATGTTTTCAGTTCAGTAACATCGAGATTTAGAACTTAACTTGTGTAGCAATAGCATAATAATTCCAAGGAATAAATTACAATACAATTATTTTTATTCGAATTCAGGACTCGGCGCAATTGCTTTTACTTTACGGTATGTCCCGTGTTCGAGGAGTGGCTGGAGAGACGGCATGGCGCCCTCACCTTCCGGCTGACACAGGTAACGACTGGCGACGGTTGCTTAGGCCAGTTCCTGTATCGCATAGGCCGGCCACAGACGCCCGGTTGTCACCACTACGGCGACTGCCGCGACGTTGTTGAGGACACAGCACACTTTGTCGGATTGCCCCGCCTGGGCATCGCAGCACTGTGAGTTTATCGCGGCAGTCAGTATGGTTGCCCTCTCGCTCCTGGCCGTGGTTCAGTCCATGGTCCGGAGTGAGAGGTCGTGGAACGCCGTCGCCTCCTTCTGTGAGGAAGTAATTTCCATCAAAGAGGCGGAGGAGAAGGAGAGAGCGCTTTTAAACATTTTCCTAACCACAGAGCCGGGCGCCGCAGGTCGCGAGATGACCTGCAGCCACTCTGAGGCTGAACTGGGGGTGGTAGGCTTCGTGGGCCTGCTCGCCATCCTTTCAGCACCAGGTCCGAGAGGCGGCGTGCGTGTTCCCACGCGCGCCTCTGTGTCGTGTCGGATTTTAAAAGGGAGTGGTGACCAAAGGGTAGGTCTTGTTGTGTAGTGGCCTGCCGTTTCATACGGCGGGGTCGCGACCGCATGTGAAAGAGATTCGCGCGGCCCCGCCGATTGCGGTTTTGTCGAGGAACACCGTGATAGGTTTAGTCGGAACCGGGAGGTCCATTATCATCGTTACTATCTTTCTTTTACCCCGGTGAGTCCGACATAACGCCTCCGCCTGCCTCCACGGAGGAGTATGCGTCAATGCATTCCGCAAGGTAAAAAGAAAAAAAAAAGGTTCTTGCCTGTCTTTTATGTTATTTCAAAGCTAAAAGCACGTACACCTACGTAGGCGCAGCTATAACGTGGATTATAAAGATCAAATGTTAAGATATAATGAGTGCGAGGTAGTACGGCGCGCGGTGCAAAGGGCGCGAAGTGGCCTGTATAAACAGGGGTTGTGTTCCGGCGGCACCTGTGTGAGTCTGTTTGCGCCCCCACTTACACACCAGGCTACAATCACTCCGCAAACCGACGGGATGTTTGCTCACACCGGTGCGAGATCAACACAGGCGAGGAAATCTTAATCTGACGCGGAGCTTTGAACTCACTAAATGTGTGAAAATGGACATAAACTATACAAATTGATTGGAGAATTCGGTTTGAAATTCTATCTGCTAGGCAGCGCACCATTAGAATTACAACTGTTCAGAAATTACCACGTTTTCGTTGCGACCTACATGTTTGTAAATAAAATCATGTAACCATATTACTAGGAAAATCTTACAAACAGTGAGTACTTTTAATTTTAACAATCAAAAATCATTACGAGAGCATTAGACGAACTTTTATAGCTAACATATTAATTAGTTTTAAAATTCTACCGTGCTTATTAGGATTATGCAGATTTCGTGCAATGTTAGATTACATAATATGGCGTAGGTAACCATTACTGTTTAGTTGTTAAATAAATACCTAATAACAGAAATCTTTGCTCAGTTAAAGGTTGCCGCCACTTAAACCGTGAAGTACTGAAAAGTAGTTGCGAAAATGAGCAATAGTATTTTGCAAACTGACTGTTATTGGCTAGATTTGTTATTTAGAAAGACGAATAGCTAGTTTAAATTTAAACACAAAGCTCGATGTCATACTATTGTAAAAGCTCTTAAAGAAACAGGCCGACACTGAGTTTATAAGGTGAAAAGCCATATTTTAATCTTCAAAACCACTTTCGTGCCGTGTCCTAGTTACATTGCAAGTATAACTACATTACCTACCAGATCGATATTGATAAAAACCATCCGTCGCGTTAGACGGGAACAAGGTTTGTTCGGGGACTCCCGCGCGGAGGAGATAAGCACCCCATAATGAGAATGTTTGCGCAGCCACTTTTATCGCTACGCCTCGCGGAAATAAATCGGTAGGCAGGAAGGGAGCTTGACAAATATTGTACCAAGTGACGTCGTGGCACGCCCTTTACGTGATGCTGATCATCGTCAACATGCAACTAAATTAGTACCACTAAATACTATTTTTAATAAAGTTTATAAAGTTTATTATTAATAATAAAATACATCATTACAAAGCTCAAACAGTTACAAAAATGAACATTGAGTGGAACAGTGAAACTTTGTAAACAGCTTGGGAACATCTGCAACCGAACTAGGTGGTAACCTGTATCTCGGTATGCAGCTCATCCCTGCGCAAAAATTGTACAAATTAATAGGTTGCCAAAGCATAGGTATAATGTATGTATAATATGTGTGTGTGTGTGTGTGTTTGTGTTTGTGTGTGTGTGTGTGTGTGTGTGTGCGCGTGCATGTGGATCATGTATGTCCTGTACAACAACAATAATATTTAAACTACTCTGGAATACTGATTATTGCCTCAGTTTCATCATACGAGAGGCCCATTAGATAGTGCTGTATTCTCTTTTTGCTACTGAATTTATTAAGTGAATAGATATTAATAGCTTTGTTAATTTTATTGTATAAGTAAGGTCCAAGGAAAACAAAAAATCTTTTAATAAATGAGGTTTTTGGGGAATGCCAATGCAACATAAAGAAAAAGCTCTAAAGCACCTTGACGACTAATACAGTGGCAGTGGACAATTTTGCGGACAGTTTGATGACACTGCTCTGCTAGCCACATAAGAGAGAAAAATGAGCTCAAACTATTATAAATCTAAACTCAGCAAGATTTTATAATAGTTTCAGCTTATTCTGGGTAAATAGGAACACCTACAATTAAGTTATGTTCAGGTTCTATGAAATAACTACACTTCAAGACAATGAGACGACCACCATTACAGTCTCCCCGTGACTATGGCTGCTGAAAAGCAACCAAAGCGTGTAATTGTAATTTATATAATATATGTAGTATAATAGTTTTAATAAAGTTGTAAAAATAAACCGTAAAACAATAAAATCCACATATACGTAGTAACTTAATTAAAACATCTATCAAAGATTAAATCATGTATTGATTAATTTTTATTTGCATATAGACTTGGTTAGAAGGGCAAAGGTTCTTTTTTTTTATGTAACGACGGCACCACCCGCCGGCGCCGCTCCGCACCGGTAATTTTTGATCGACATAACGATCGAACCCCGTCGGTGCAGCAGATAAATAAATAATTCTTAAACTAAAGAATATTTAAACTAATTAAGTTTTGTAAGTACTTTTAAATACTTTTCGTATACTAGTTATAATATTGTAAGGTTCGCGAGAGCCATATAATAAGCATGATACAAGTAGACCCGAGGCAAGTATTACGAATACTTGCAAACATTAAATGTCTGGTATGTTAAATGTAATTTTCCAATACACCATAAAAATTAACGCATCGCTATATATTCAAGGATCTTGTTTACGCATTTAACTCTTATTTGCTAAATAGCATAACGTATTTCAGCCAACAATATTTCAACGTACAAATTAGGATAAACGGACGACTACAGCGTGGATTGAAACGAGGATACATTGCAGTTATGGCGGTGAATATCAATAGGAATATAAATTACCGTAAAATGCAATTACAAATCTCGTATATTTGGAAAATTAGTTATTTATAAAATCGGCATTCTAGTATACGACTTCTTATTCTGTCATGCAAACGTATAAATAAACGTTGTTAATAATTTATTAAATATCATTAATAAATTTTGGGTAAATAGTGGATTTTAGAGAAAATGTTTATTGATTATGATTTCAAATACTAATATTTTGTTAATTTTACATAACGCCGAGTTTTTAAATCCTGAAAACAATCACCAGGCTCCAATATAAAATAACATTAATTAGTCGTTTTAGAGTTCTAAAAAGGAAAGTAACTAATTGTTATTTTATTTCTATTTATTGGGAATGTGATGTGGAAAATTGCGGTATTGTGAAATTTTGAGAGTTTGAAAGAGTTTCATTTTTGAATGTTGACTACAAGAAGAGAGGTGACGTTAAAAAAGATACACACAATAGGCTTAAATAAATATTTTTAGAATAAGTTTTAGTACCTACATATATCAAGTTTAGCTGTGCGTTGTTAACTGATAAGGACAGTTATGACACCATGTAGTATTTTTCTTAACTTCAGTAAATAGATTACCAAAGTCCTTCGTAATGTAAAGGGCCGATGGAAGGACCATGTAAAGCGCCGACGCGGTAGATAGGAAATTAATAAACAAGAGCAGATAACGGATAACATAGTGCCTATTCAATTAGAAGCGGTAGTTGGCGTGTCGGTTTCATGTACACCGCCCTCTACCGCCCCGCTGACCCCAAGGTCCACATTAACTAGATATACTCTATCTCATATAGGTATTAAGCATAACTAATTACGGAATAATTCATGTTATACGGGGTCACGTAAGCAATGAATACTATTAAGATAAAACGACTTTAAAGCGTTATTGTTCGAGCTTTATTATTTTCTTTTTATATTTCCGATAATTTAATTAATTTCGCAAGATTTATGTTTTGTTTGTTTTGGCACAGAAGAATATTGCAGCTCTGTTGTTATGTTTATTATCAGCAATTTGGATGCCAAGTATTGCTTGTCACGTCTTTTACGTCGGATTAGATCTATGAGTGTGAGTAATATGCCAGTCTGCACTCGTTTATCTTTCTTTGTTATAGGTATTATAAAGTCGAAGAGCTTGTTCAACGCTTTCATCTCAGGAACTACCAGTCCAATCTGGAAAATCTTTGACACCTGATTAAGAAGGTTATAGACTATTTAACATTATGCTACGACCTACAGGATGGAGGTATAACCATACCTAAATATATTTCAAGCACAGCTAGTACTACTGTGTTGCGGGTTGCGGCACTTTCCAAAACTACTTTTGGACCTTTTTAAAATAAATTAAGAAAAATTGGTTTTGACTATTTCTAGGCGTCTGAATCTAAAACAAAAGGTTGGAGATTTTTGATCCGTCTATATGTTTGTCTGTATCACGCTAAATCACTGAAAAAATTATGATGCAGTTTTTCGTGGCGCGAGGTTAAATTTAAAACAAAGATTTTCATCAAATCCGCTTTCGTAGAGCCTTATATATGGTGCATAGTGTGATCCACCTAAATGACTTCACGAGCGATATGTAATTTACGAGGACGAAGTCTCCGTGATAGACTAGTATTGAGTACTAGATGTGCCCGTGGTTTCACCCGCGTTTATAGTTACTGCGCCGCCCCCGGGGGTCGTAGCATGATGTTATATAAAAATTATTTTAGTGTTGGATAGCCTATTAATTATCGAGGAAGGCTATAGAGCCTTCCTCGATGAATAGGCTATCCAACACTAAAATAATTTTTCAATGCGAACCAGTAGTTCCTGAGATTAGCGCGTTCAACCAAACAAACATCAAACTCTTCAGATTTATAATATTAGTACCTATAGATAGTATAGCTAAGAGCCAACATTGCCTTACAGTAAATGTTATTTAAACAATATGTGTAGTAGGAACACGCCTAAACATTTTTCTCTCCTGACATAAGCCAATTTGTCTAATCCGACATTCGAACCTCAGTCTTACCAATAGACATAACATACCAAAGGGATAGGCAGAAGCAGAAGTGTATATTCACAAGTGTTATTGAGCTTTTCTGTAAGGATTATCAGCTAAGAAATTCTGAACTGATAAACTGAGAATTTCTACCGTGCTGGCACGAGAGTCTGGACTCCATAGTCTGGCACGGGGCACGGCGGACGGTATTAGGCTAGCTCCCTATACCTACGTCGGATACAAAATCAGACTTGGTAACCGTGGGTATAATACACCTTTGTCTATCACTTTGGGGAGAGACTATGTATGTATACTACCTTTTTTTTAAGGGTAATTAGATGTTCTTGTGGTAGACGATTGGTATTCATAGATTTCCGATTGATTCGCTAACCGGATAAATAAAAATAAATAAAAAACTGCTTAGTAGGACAGTTTACAAAAATGTTTTAGGGCTTTCAGCTTTGTTCGCCGTATGCTAATTCATTAATCTCTGACCAGCTTTTGACGCAAAGTACTTAAACCATTGATATACAGTTTCAATGAATCAACATTTTTAACACCAACGGCTTGGCAGTGTCCGCACTGTCCGCCACGTCCACATTCACTTATTTGTGCAATAAAACACAATTTCATTAACTTAAACTGTAACTATGTAAATGCTATGGAATATTTTAAATTATTCTTTTTACAATTACTTATTTTATCCAAAATGTACAATATGTCCTGTAAGATAATGGTCACTCTCTATCATCATTCATCACCAAATAGCTGGCGGGCTCTTCCACGCGTGAAAATGTTCGATATAGTAATTTTCCTTTGGCGCATTGGAGAATCTTAGATGGGTGATTTGACCGACAAAGCTAGATTTTAAATTTAATATATTAATAATATTAAATAAAAATATTACAATACCCAGTGGTAACTCATTTTATAACTGGCATCTACGACAACAAGATCGCATTAATATTTAGTTACCTAAATATAGGTAATGTATAATCTATACATATAATAAAATCGTAGGAAAGTCAAAACTGTACATTGACTATTTTTTTAAAAGAATACTTGGGGCGTGATCTTCAGTCGATATCGAAGCCAAAAATATAGTTTTTAGAATTTTTGTCTGTTTGTCTGTATGTATGTCCGGACTAAAGTCAAAAAGTACTGCATGGATTTACTTCAAATTTTGCATGAATATTACTAACAGGTCGGGTCAACATATAGGCTACATATTATCACGCTATCACCTACGGGGGAGGAGCTGTGAATCTTTATTTTTCTTACGCATTCTGTGACAGCGTGTAATCTGACGACGAATATTTAAATGTTGTTTTTGAGTAAGCCAT
The DNA here is from genome assembly GCA_963564715.1 of Catocala sponsa. Lineage (NCBI taxonomy): Eukaryota > Metazoa > Arthropoda > Insecta > Lepidoptera > Erebidae > Catocala > Catocala sponsa. The sequence continues at coordinate 15,092,926 of OY751342.1, forward strand.
GCTATTATCTAGCTTTACACTAGAAAAACTACGCCATTTAAGTAACTTGGGCAGAGAAATATAGTTGGGTTCCGTGGCGACAAACACTTTTTAGTTAAAATCTACGCGGACGAAGTCGCAGGTAACAGCTAGTTAAGACTAAATTTATATTTGACTAGATGTTTCCGCGGTTTTACCCGCGTTTATCGTTACTGCACCGCCCCCGTGGGTCGTAGCGTGATGTTATATAGCCTATAGCCTTCCTCGATAAATAGGCTAACTAACACTAAAATAATTTTTCAATTCGAACCAGTAGTTCTTGAGATTAGCGCGTTCAACCAAACAAACAAACACTTGAGCTTTATAATATTTGTATAGATAGTATAGATGAGTAAGAAAGGGGAGAGATAGGTAGATGAATAATGTTTAATGCATGTAGGTATATAAAATTAAAGATAGAAGATGACGGATACCTCTTTAATAGGGCAAATGCCTGTATAGCAGATGGCAAACTTTACGACGTACTTACTAGAATTAACGTACATAACAGAAACCCAGCCTCGAAAACTCTATCCGTGAATATCACAAAGTTGTGCTGCGCAGGGCTCAAATTATTTTCCTTACACTCAGCACATTAGTAATAGAGAGGTGGTCACTGTGTTAATAATAATATTAAAAAATATATAAAATATAAAAAATCTTATGAACGCATTTTAACAACTTTGTCACGACCAAACTGCTTTACCTTTTTCTTTGAGTAGTTTCAAACTATTTTCAACAAGATTAGATGTTACATATTAAACTTTACAAAATGATAAATGTTTCCGGTAAAATTTCGATAGATTGCGTAAACACAAGCGGAGCGTCTCGCCACAAGGTTGTATGATTCAGCAAAACAAACACTATGCGAGCGAGAAGTACCGCTACTTAACCGACAAGACCACTCGGTGCTTTTCTAGTTACTAGTAAACTGGCTATATTTTGTTTATCAAGGAGATACTTAACTTATTGAGCCGTAGCGGTACAGTCACAATAGATTTTTAATTATGTCTGATAAGACTTGACAGATTTAAACGAAATGTATGTTTTATGAACCGCCTAGACTTTGGTTAGAGGTTAAAAGATTTTATTAAGCATGTCGGGCTTAAGAAATTAATGAAAAGAAAGATGCTTTCTTAAGATGTATTTTCATACTAGTTCACTAATACTTTCGTAGGTATAAGAAAATGTACAAAATAAATGTTCCTTTATACGAAAGTAAGTTTTCAGACAGTTTATCAAGATTATAATGAAATAGGCGATAGGTCATCACGAAATAAATTAGGTAGGTACTATATTTCTAGAGTATTTATTCTTCTTGCACATAAAAATCAAGTTATTTCAGTAAAACCTTTTTGAATGTGGAAATATTACAAAAAAGCAAGTAAAATAGTAGAAAAGAAAAATCTAATGTGACAACTACGCAAAGCTTTGTAGCTTAGATATTTATCATTATTATTACATACTAACTAGGTATTATGCGGCTGACTCTTGACAACAGGCTACTAACCACACGAAAAGAAGAATGCGGCTGCGCGACTGCGTTTCCTTTAATTTAATTTAAGCATAAACCTATTATATCTTCGTCAATATTAACAAATGGCAATACTATGACTCTACTGATGTTACTTAAGCTGGACAGGAGAAAAGTTTTCTGAGGTTATTGATATTCTTAAATAAAATATTAAGATTCAAATTTGCTTAAAACCCTATGCTGGAACTGCTTCTTGCACAATTAGATGACGTAGATACTACTTAGTAGATATCTAGGTAACGATCCGACGCAACTAAAAGCAATACAAATTAAAACATACGTTTGGTAACATGTAAACAAATTACTCACTTGGTCGGCTGCGGCACGATACTGTCGTAATTGAAGCTCTCCAACAGTTTCCCGACAGCTTCATTAATCTCCACCATGTCAGCCTGCCCTGGGCGCTCGCGCTCCTGGTCCCAATTCATTGTCACCACAAACTTTTGAAAAAGTTCGATGTCGCGAAGGATTTTTTCAATACGTAAGATGAACGTACGCGTGCGGTCGACTCGCGCGCATAGACTATAAAGAGTTCCTTATACTCCGCGCATAACTATAAAAATGTTTGACAGAAGGGGCGCGCGCGCCGACCGCTGATACGTCGCTCTCGTATTTGTTTACTTATCGATTACTCATAATAATAATTATTTTTACTGTAAATATACATATGAATAATTTTAAATTAAGGTCAATATATTTATAGGAGTACCTAACATTGGTAAATATATTTCAAACAGAATTTATTTGGATTTAATAGTAGGTATACTTAGTTAGAAATTTTAATGTAAGTCTTATATGCTCCTCTTATTTATTATATCAATATTTGGAACTTATTAATCTATACTTTAATAATGCTTACGTAAAAATAATAAGCATATAATATATTTCAGTGGTGATTAGTTTGGTAGGATACATAATACAAGTATTGATAACAAAGAATATTATAAACTGTAAAAGCATGTTTGCAATGAGACGCAAAAGCGCTGCAAGTTTTCCGAGTTTTCCACGCAGCTGCGAGTGGGCGGTGCGCGCGCGCATTGTAGCGCCGCCTTGCGCCGTCATTGGCGCGCGTCGCCGACCGCTCTGACGTCACAGCGCCCGTGCCTTTATCTCCGTACCTACTGGAGAAGCTTGCCCCGTTGCCCGAGCCCGACCCGTGATATCGAAGTTCATTTCACTATGCATACAGCTTGCCCGCTGGTTACACTTACACCTATTATTCAGTTACAGTCATTTGTTACATTGGGCATTAGATACTTATTATGTAAAAATACAATAAATAACTAGAAACCGATAGAACGAGCTCAACTTGGAGTTCTTTTGAAATAGAACCAATGCTTTGGAGAAAGTTTACAGAGTAGCTAAAGTAAAGAGGCAATGACCTGGCCGTATCTGGGCAACACATAAAATATCTAAACTAATCTAGGAGCGGATAGCAATATTGAATAACTAAATTATTTAGCCTGCCCACCAGATAGACGGCATCTGGACCGGATGTAATGGCGTAGGCATTTGTAGAATCCCATATTAAGCAAGGGACTGTAGGCTACCTAAAGATTAATAGTTTGAGGACCAACAAGTTTTGATTTAAAGAAACTTGTAACGTGAAATTTTTGCCATGCTTTAAAGTATTTATAAATATGGAAATTGAACATGTAGGTAAGTACTTTAAATTAAAACCTATGTCGGAGTAGTTGTAATTATGTATCAATTAGTATACGATTAAAAACTTTACTAGTACATTCTGGCTTAAACATAGCGTCGGCGACGCAAACAATATATTATAATTATTATCCCTATCTTTGAAAAGTTTCCGCTTACTAGCGGCTATGACCATCCTACGTAAGATAATATAGCGAGGTGCGCACGTGTTTCTGTAGCCAAGTTATCTGGTCGAGAGACCACTAACATATACAATTAGTTGCTTTTTATTAAACCTTCTACTTCGAGGCAATTAGCACGATCTAATTCCGTGGCACTTCTCGCAATGAACCCGCTAATTGAGTTGTCAAGGTATGCGGTAGGTAAAGCGTCAGACCTGTTAGCAACGATAGGTACCTACGTGATAACAGTGATACGTTCCTAATACCTGACTTGAGGTACTTATTAATGGGATTAAATATAATGACCACCAAAAATACTAATCGCACAGCAAAATATGCTTAATGGGATTAAATATATCATAACGAGCACCTATACGCCTCAAATCACTGCATTCCGTCTTGGAAGGGTAAGGTTTAGAAATTCTTTTAAGAGCTCCCAACAGGCCCCTCCATTGGGTGAGAGAGGGAACACCTCAGGTTTTTTAGTGGGTATACCAGAATGGGGAGTCCCACACGCCCCGCCGGTGTCGTCCCCTAGCCGGCGGATAGTGCATCAAGCATTTTTCCTGGGTACCGAAAAAAAAAGAAAAAAAAAGTTCCTTCTTAAACCCACTCAAAAATAGGAGCTCCGTCGACTTAGTTGGATCTCTTTAAAATATTTTAGTAAGCATATTTTGTTGTGCAATTAGTATTTTCGGTGGAACAAAGGCAAAAAATTGAGGAACAGTTAAATAGTACTCCTTATTAATTTGTCTGATATACATATTTGATTATATCTTTAAAAAGACAATCCTCTCTGTAGGCACAATGCCTGTGTGGTGGTGGGTACCTATGTAATACCTAAGATGAGGTACTTAGTCTGACAAAAAGACTGTCTTTACTAGGTGTTATCTGATGATACCTGTACCGTGGTAGATCTCAAATATCTGAATTGAGATACTTATTGTTTTTATCGTGTATACCTATTAGATTCTATATTTTAAAAATAATGCCTGCAATAGGTGGTATACCTGGGTAATGACAGGTATCACATACCTACCTGAGTTACGATACTTATAATTTTTAATATTATATTATACTGTACAAGCATTGTCTTTTTATTAAATATAGCATGTAATGTACCCGATATTACATGCTATATTTAAAAAGACAATGCTTGTACAGTACCCTGTGTACTGATCGGGTTCTTATAAATTACTCTAATATAGGTATTTGATTCTATGGTAATTCCTGCACTAGGCAGAATACCTGCATAGTGATGGGTACCAAATAACTTAAGTATGGGACTTATTAATATGTCTGATGTATTAAATTTTCTATAAATAAGATAATGCCCACACAAAGCAAATCTCTCTGTTGCGATGAGATTTACAAACATTGATTTTTGACGCACAAATAAGTAACACTAGAATGGTTGTCTGTGGACAATTACCTACCTAAGTTTTGGTCTCGAAATACATAAATAACGACAAATTGCTCGTCTAAGCATGAATGTCCATGATCAACCAAGCAAGGACTACCTTCACACAGAATGTCGACGTGAAATAGCAGAATCCGTACCGTTCGTTCTATGTGTAATATAGGGAGGTCTGATCACCTCCTCGGTCAGGGGCCCGTAGGGACGTAGAAAGTGAACGTAAGGATGTTCACGTTCTCCTTAGGACAAGAGAGAGTAACTTAGTAAACTCACTAACCTATATATTTTGACGTTCATAAGACTTTCGTGACATATCTTATCTTATCTTATGTAGGCGCCAGTCAGTGCAGACCGGCGACACTTCGACCCAATGGGATCTTTTGTGTCGACACTCTCCCAATAACGATTGCCATAGATGTTCACGGCAGCCGGGGCCCACGGCTTAACGTGCTTTCCGAGGCACGGAGCAGGCGATAATTGTCAATCAACAACTCATATAACTTCCGAAAGTCAGAGGTGCGCGACGAGGATTCGAACCCGAGACCCTCTATATTGCAGTCTGTTGGTCTCCCCACTGAGCTATCGCTGCTCTAAAACGTTTCGTGACGTAAATGAATAAATGATTTTTGATTTTGACATTAAGGTAACTGCTAACCGTTAGGCAGATCGAGTTAGAGAAAGAACTTATACTTAGTTGACGACTTTGTAGATTCCGTATCATTGTTTAGGTAATACCAAGAAAACACAGCCATGTTCAAGAGCGACGGTACCGCCCACTATCCGTTGGGATCTTCGCTTTTCAGACACATAGGTAGATACTAATATAATTAATAACACTTTTAAAGTTAGAAATACAACCACCAACCTGATCATGGTGTTGAAAAAATGTAATGGCTTCGAAGCTAAGACATTGAATCTGATAATTAATTAAAAAAAGATGTAGATCACGCCCTCATTTGATCGGTACTTTCATAGACACTGAGAGTATAAATACTTACTGCTGCTCAAATGCAATTATTTTAACTAACTCCTGCGCCAAGAATAAATTCCGCGTCCCGCAGGAGTTTAATACAAACATTCATTCAACGGCTATAAACATTAAGTACCTACTTATTTGTGGATCACACAAAGTTTTGGCCTGTATCTACCACCTACACCACTCGACGCAATGGCAACGACGAGGCAACTACCAAAACCACCTCGCCATCAGTGCAGTCAAATAAAATAAAACCGCAATAACTGCTCATCTTGAGAATAAAAAGCAGGACTTCACGATCGACCGAAACATACACACACAACATAACATTTATTTTAGTTAAGTTATTCAATTATACATAGGTACCTATTTATGCAATAGCGCAGCGGTGGTTGTTGCGACTGCTATAGTGGTCTCGCGTTCGATTCCTGGGTCAAGGTAATTGTTATTGGATTTTACTGCAGGAGATTAGTACTGTGCGCGAAAGATGACAATAGATTATTTACGTGGGGCCTGAAATCATAGCTGGTAAAATGTGGTTGGATATAATAAGTCCCTCCTTTGGGTTAATAAGTGTCAGCCTTAACCTATAGCATCGCAGCGGCACACCGGTGGCCAGACACTTAATGTTGTCTGGTATTCTATAAAGTAAGGTATTCTATATTATATTTCAGTTATTCGAATATCCCTATATCTTAGATAGAACTTATATAAATCCTAACTAATATTATAAATTCAAATGTTAGTTTGTTTATTTGTTTGTTTGTTACGCTTTCATGCAACAACTCGACAAAATTTTGTGAAATTGTGTTTGTGTAAGATTTTGCATACATATAGTCAAGGGTATAGAAAAGGACATGAGGTACCTTTTCTCTAGAAAAAGTTAGGTAGGTTCCTAACCTAACCTATATTTACGCAAGCGAAGTTGTAGGCAAAATCTAGTTATTCATAATTATGTAAATTTAAAAAAACTAGTTTGTATGATCGGATTTACCAGCAATATGAAATGAAATAAACTGTCTGAAATTGACTTGAGAAATAGGTGCTACCAAAATATCAATTTTAAAACAAAGTTTTATAAGGATACTTTTACTTTTTAACCTACATCGCAAAAGGAAGTGATTCTCAATTCGACCAGTAGATAATAATAATAATAATAATAATAATATATTCTACCACATACACACAACACCATCTAGCCCAAACTAAGCAGAGCTTGTACTATGGGTACTAGACAATGGATAAACATACATATATACTTTGTTTTGTAAATACATACATATTATACATAGAAACACCCAGACCAAGACAAACACCCATGTTCATGCACACAAATGTTTGACTTGTGCGGGAATCGAACCCGCGACCTCGGGCGTGGCAGTCGGTTACTATATTATTATACTTATGTGTCGCATATAACGGCGAATCAGAATGTTACTGACTATAAAGAAAGATATCAAAAGCATGAGTGTAGAAATATCAATTATTATTTAAGTGTAAAGTAAACAGATACCTACATACAGCAGGATTTCTTAAATTTACCGCAAAACATACGCGTTATGAAGTTGCCATCATTGCTAATTTTCCGCAGTATAGGTGCCATATAGAAAAATTACATCACGTTCTAGATTATATAATACAAACAGTCAATTTTAAAATACACATTATCATTACTTTATATTTATATAGCATTTTTTTATAAAGCTTACTAGAGTAGAATAAATTAGAATAGTTCTGCATACTATGCAATTATTCTGTAGTCGATTACACAACCGTCCACCCTTTTATAAACTTTTTAATTTGACAGTCGGCCGACTAAAAACAGACCTCAAAGTCAAAGCTAGGTTACTTGTTTTGGATAGGATTGGATGACGCTTTGTAATTATTTACCTATATATTAATTGTGTAAATAACTTCCAGTTATTTCAATAATCAGCTTTTGGTTGATATAGCTTAATTTTACTATACTATTTAGTCAATTTTAAAATGAAAATCGCTGTAGAAGGCTGTGCCCACGGCGAACTAGAAAAAATATATGAATGTATTGAAACTATACAAGAGAGGGAAAACTTTAAAATAGACCTATTGATATGCTGCGGTGATTTTCAATCAGTCCGTAATCAAAATGATCTACGGGCTATGGCAGTGCCTGAGAAATATCAGCGCATGTGTTCCTTTCATAAGTAAGTAAAGCTGAACCCATTTATCACATACCGAGATCGATATTTATTAACTATAAATAAGTGCCTTCGCTAATTACTTAAAATATTAAAGTCGACTACATAAATTGTATAAATATATTGCAATGTCTAAATACTTATTTTATTAATATTTATTATCATCATAACCACTACTACAAACCAGATTAACAATTTTTGTGTGTGACGGCAAGCTATGCATGTGTAAATGCTGTTGTTATGTTTAGTTCAATGTTTGATTACATACATTTGATATATGTTTTATAATCTTCAGGTATTATAGTGGTGCAAAAAGAGCTCCAATCTTGACAATATTTATTGGTGGTAACCATGAAGCTTCAAACTACTTACAAGAACTTCCATATGGTGGTTGGGTGGCACCAAACATTTATTACCTAGGACGAGCTGGAGTTGTTAAGTTTGGTGACCTAAGGATAGGAGGTATTGTTACATTTTCCTTTTCATGATAGTTGTTTAAATTGTCCATCAAAATAATTATAATATTTCAAAAAATCAATAAAATGTTAATGAACAAGAACATATTACTAGAAACTAGTAATAAATGCATATAATATTTATAAAAATGTTTATGTACAGGTTTGTCGGGGATATTTAAACCTTTTGATTATCGCCAAGGTCTTTGGGAAACTCTTCCTTATACACCAAAATCTTTGAGGACTGTGTATCATATTCGGTCCCTGGATGTCTTCAGGTTGAGTCAGTTGAAGGACAAAGTACATGTAATGTTGTCACATGATTGGCCTAGAAGTATCACTAGTTATGGGGATAAAGACAGCTTACTTCACCGAAAACCATTTTTTAGGTAAAATTGATACTATGCAACTAAAAGTACTTACATATATACATACTTCCATAGTTTCTAAATCTCACATTAATTGATTTTCTGTTTTAGAGAAGACATAGAATCAAACCAATTAGGCAGTGTACCAGCAGAATCCTTATTACATACTCTGAAACCAGACTATTGGTTTGCAGCACATTTACATTGCCAATTTGCTGCTCTTGTCAAACATGAAGAGACAAATACAGAAACTAAATTTTTAGCACTGGATAAATGTTTGCCTAAACGGAGACATTTGCAGGTTCTAGACATACCATCAGAGTATGATGGTGATAAATGTCTGAAACATGATGTAGAATGGTTGGCAATATTAAAACATACTAATCATCTTTTGACTGTGAAAAATATTGATTGTCACATGCCAGGACCAGGTGGAAATGAGAGGTAAGTAACTAGAGAATTCAGTTTCACACCAAATTGATTGCAATTGAACTGTTATATGAACATGAAGTTGCTCAGATAATTCTCAGGCATTTTGGTAATGCAAGATTGGTAATGGATTCTATTGCAAACATTTAATGATATTAATATTCTCATATTAAGTTTAATATTTTTCTTTCAGGTATGATTTTACACCAACTGAAGATGAAAAAATGCATATAATCAGTTTATTTGACAGCTTAGTAATAAGAGAAGACAGTTTTGTGAGAACTGCACCTGTGTTTACAGAAAATACTCCAAAATCAGCTCCAAATGAACCAATTATGAATCCGCAAACAGTATATCTTTGTGAAAAATTAGGAATAGATGATCCAGTTCAAGTGGTCTTGGCTAGGAGTGGGCGAACTATGGCAAAGCCAGTAGCCGAAGTCAATATGCCAACATCAAGCCCTATTGCAAGTACTCTTGGTGCTCAAGTTAATATGGAACCATCAAGTCCCATTGTGAATATTCCAGTTACTCCAGTGAAATGTCAAATGTCGAAGCTTTCGTTACCAGCTCCAATCACTCCCAGTGACAATGAAAGTGAATTGTCATCAATAAATATCTTATCACCCAAAACAGACACCACTTCTGTATCAGATAGTACAAGTGTTATATACGAGTGTAAAACACCAATGTCAGCAGGGCCAAAGAAAACATTTAAAAGACGAAACATATCAATTTACAACACTCCAGATGTTGATATGAGTGGTAGCACTGATTCTAGTTCTCTGCTAGATCCAAACAGTCCTCACACTAACAAACTACCTTGTAGAAATATTATGTCATAACGTTTGTAAGTTAATACATTTTAAATCTTGTACAACACAAAATGATACCTGATATTTCTTTACAATGAAATTAAAACTTTTAATAAATAAGAATTTTGAGTTGTATAAATATTCAAAAATAATTATTTTGTAGTAAAAATATTTTTGTAAATTTGGCTTTACAAATGATAAATATTGTCATATTTGTAAGTAAATAAGATCATCAGTAGTACTTAGTTACAACTTAGTTAATTTGATTTGAATTTTGGCAATAAATAAATATGTATGTGCAATGTAAAAGAATAGATTGATGTTAAAATGTAGAAAAATTTGGAACATTTATAATATTAGCTTAACACCTTATTCCCTTAATAACAATCAACTTATAAGAGTTGAGGAAAGGATAAGGAGATAAATACATAGCTATTTTTTGTTTACTTGACATAACAAAATGTTGTAAGTAAATCAGTCTGATTCACATGAAAGTCATTAGTATAGAATAAAATGATCACAATAGTTTTAACTCTGTTATTCTTTTAATATCTTGTTACTAGCAAATTTTAAAATGTGTACTGTATTCAGGATATGATATACAGGATATACTTAATATATAAGATGAAGGAAATGTAGCATGACATATATTGATTTATAAACATGGGTTTTAATACCATATTAAATATAAATAAATGCTATAATAATGCACAAACTCAAATGAATTAATAATTTCGACATTTTAAGATGAAGTAGATGCAACAAAATCAATGTATTTATTATAATTTAATATGAGTTAACAAATGTTCTTTAAGTTGTGGCATATTTTTTGGCTTGTGTGAACATTGATTGCACTGAAGTTCGGTTGACATAAGACTTTTATGTGATTCTGGAGATATTTTCTTAATGCTACCATTCTCTTTCAATTCATGTAATACATCTGAAACAAACCAATGCAAAATGATGTAATAAACAGTTTGGTAATGACCTTTTAATAGCTTTTATTTATTTGAACATAATTATTTGTAAGTATTTGGATGTTCAGTTACATAAATTACAGTAGCAAATGTTGGCTATAAGGCTGTCTTTTTAGCTAGAATGTGCTAAGTATATAAGTAACTAGATGTGTCCGTGGTTTCACCCGCGTTTATGATTACTGCGCCGCCCCCATGGGTCATAGTGTGATGTTATATAGCCTATAGCCTTCCTCGATAAATGAGCTATCCAAAACTAAAAGAATTTTTCAATTCGGGCCAGTAGTTCCTGAGATTAGCGCATTCAACCAAACAAACAAACTTCAGCTTTAATATTAGTTAAGATGAGTGATGGTAATATAATTATGAATATGAATGAATCTGTGTATTTCCACCCAAACTAACTGGTGCAGCAATCAGGTTAGATATTGTTAGGTGCTGCTCATTTATAGTATCTCTAACTGCCTTAATAGTAGATATGATTAAAAACTATTGTGTTTGGACAGTGGCAGGCCACTTCAGCTCAAAAAGTTGAAGAATGATGACTTACCTTTATACGGTCTAAAAAAACTTGTAGTAAAACTATTCCAATGAATTTTAGTCTTCAAACAAGGTGATATCATATCCATACTAATAATGTGCATGTGAAGCCTTTGCATACTTGGCACGGCATGAAAACCTGCTTTCAGTGTTACTTTTTCTTCGTTTTGTATCTCTTTAAATAACTCGCCAAATTCATCTAACAGCTTAGTATGAGAACTATTTAATTTATAAATACTGTTAATATCATCTTGCGGTAAAACTAAGTAATGTATTTTTGCCTTAGGATATTTATCTTTGATTACAACACAGTGCTTAGATCTTCTCACAACTGACTCCGGGTCATTCATAGAATCAAGTAAACCTAGAGACCAGTGTTTTGGTTTCTTTGCAATAACGCTAGCAGGTATATTAAGATTTGGACCTCTTTTGCTCATTGTTGTTGCCTTATTTCGTTTAACAGAATATAAATATGCATAAATTATCACTTACTAATATGTAATCTTTATTCTTTGCAAAATAGATGTTTTCTATTTTTTTATTAAACCGATGCGAACAAGAGAACTGTTTTTATTGCTACATTTGCTATTTGATAAACAACAGTACAACTACAAGAAACTAAGAAAGACGAACATGACAATTATTGACAGCTGACATTGACACTGATTCATGTTGATATCCGAATGGTTATCGAATATTATCGATATTCGAATCATACCGCATTTACACAATCGTGTTCGCCATTCGGCTCGTCACTCGACGAACATTCGTATACGAGTGTCGTCGCGAACTGCTGTTCACACATTCGCGGGTTGAATTATTTTGACTTTCACACACGAACATGGAGGACGTGAAAATAATTGCGACATGCACGCTACATTTAATAAAAACGCTTGGATGCTATTTACACGCTTGTGAGTGCGTTAGTCTGTTTTGAACAAGCAAGCATGGCAGACGTGGAGGCTGAAGTTGTGTCAGCTATGGCGTTTGGCTCGACATATTTTTATTAAAAAATATTTTATCATTCCTACTATTATAGAAATGCGTTGTAGAATATATTTTCTTTAGAATAGAATAAATTTATTTCTTAATTTTAGTTATAATGTAGTTCTAACCGATTTCGGTCACGGGCGGCGGCCAATCTAAACCGAGTTATTATAGTATAGTGCACAAGTGTACAAACACAGATGCACTCTCTGTTCCCTTACTCTCATAGTCCGATGGGACGACAATCCAACACGACCGGAGAGAGATCAGGCGCAGGAACCACGGCTTTACGTGTCTTGCGAAGCATGGGGGTGTAAACACCACCAACTTCCTGATGCCGGGCTGCTACTGAGTAATTCTAAAAGGGAAAACCCTGTAACTAATTACTTGGCCAAACCCAGGATTCGAGCCTAGGACCTCGTGTTCAGCAGTCGCGCTTTGCGAAACACCCCGCCAAGCCAAACACCCCGTTCTCACGCTTGTGTTCGTAAACACTTGTCGAGGCTTGCCAAGCGTGTAAACGTGCCATAGTGAGTTTACACAATTATTTAGATATCCTGCGTAAAAAAGTAAAAAAGAACCGTCGACGCAGACGATGGTGGATGATAACGTGTCATCGCAATAGAACAATGTTAGTAGCTATTTAACTGAAATTTTGAGCAAAAGAATGATTAAATTACACATTATGGTAAATAATTCATATCTTCTACTATGTTTGTTAATAATCAATTTTGTTTTAGCCAAATTATGGATTCTGTCTTCCAAGAAATGCTCTGTGAAGATTCTAGAGATATCTCAATTTTTTTTTTAATGTTACCTCTAGAATTTAATTATTTACTGAGTAAAATTGAACCAATAATTACCAAAAAAACAACTAAGTGGAGAATACCTATACCAGCAAAAGTGCGTCTAGTTATAACTTTATGATTTCTGGCAATTGGGGATAGCTACCGAAGTCTTCATTATGTTCAAGATTTCAAGCTCACTTATATCAAAAATCATCAATGAAGTATGTCAAGCAATTAACATGGTTTTGAAGGAAGAAATAAACGTATTGTATTCAATATTTTAAATCAAACTTTTATTCAGTGATCTTAAAATTAGATGTTCTAAATTAACAAAAAACAACGGTATCATTCATGATATCAGTAATCTACTACTTATACTAAATCAGACTCATCAATTTCCTCATAATATCAGTAATCTACTACTTATATTAGATCAGACTCATCAATTTCCGCATTTGTTAATGCATGTTGAAGGATGTTGATTGAAGATAATATAACTTCTTCAGACAGTATATGTATTTGGTTGAATTGTATTGTTGAGACACTAGAGGGCATTGGTTGATAATTTGAGATGCTTATTTGATCTGGTGACTGTGACTGAAAGGGAACATAGGAAGTTGCGTCAAATGGTCTATTTGGGATACTAATATGAACTAGTGACTGTGACGGCATAGAAGTATATAAAGATGCTGCAGAATATGGTCTATGAATTGGTGACTGTGACTGAAAGGGAGCATAGGAAGTAGCGACTGAAGATGGTCTATTTGGGAAGCTAATTTGAACCGGTGATTGTGACGGCATCAACATAGGAAGCTGCTGAAAATGGTTGATTTAGTATATTAATGTAAACTGGTGACTGTGGTAGGGAATCAGTAGAGTCCTGTCCTGGGGAGGAAGTAGAATTGGAGTTACAAGAAATATTTGGAATTCTACATGGTGGTTTTTTAGAAATCCATCGATTTCATGCATCATAAGATGCCTTTCGTACTTTGAATAATTTCTTAATTTGTGTGCCAGTAACTTTCCATACAGATCACAATCGTCGTCTTCGACACCCCGTTTCTTTTGAGACATCACGTTGTTAAGCGTTTTGAAAATTTGGTTGATTTTCTTTTGTGCATCGCTAATTTCTGATGTTAGTTGACGGCGTCTTTGACGCTGGCTTGTAGGTGCGGGAAAATCGCTAAATGTGTATCTACTGAACTGTGTGTGGACTCTAATATGGTGATCCGTTTCTTCGGAATGGTTGCTTACTTTGCTTTTCGTATGGTTAGTGGCCAACCTCTTGTCAAGAGTTGTTGAAGCCGCCCGTAGGCCTCTGACATGGCTTAACGACTGCTGTCAATTTGGCAACAACCGGGACCGACTTTTTACATGTCCTCCGAAGCACCGAGACGCTCAGATGAAATTTCACTTAGCGGTCACCCATCTATAGACTGAACGCACCCAACGTTGCCTAACCTCGCTAATCGCTTACCGATCAGTGAGTGCAACTGGCTATGAGCGGAATGGTGTATGATTTCGATGTTTTGGCTCTCAGTGTTCCTAGTCTGATCTGAAACACTTTGTTGCTCGTTGACATGTTGTTCTTCATTTAAAGGTGATGATGCCCATAAAAAATGTAGGTACAGACATGTAAATAAATTATATCTTCTTTTTAGATACCACAGACACCAGAGCAATGGATTTCAATAGAAGAAGGATTCAGAGTAAAGTTTCCGCATTGCATTGGAGTGATCGATGGCAAACACATTGTACAAGAAAGTCCAATAGGCAGTGGCTCTCAATATTATAATTATAAAAAAACATTTAGTACTGTACTATTAGCGTTAGTTGATAGCGACTACAATTTTATATTTGCGGATATCGGTGCTCCAGGCCAAATTAGTGATGGAGGAGTATTCCAGAACAGCTTACTGTCAAAAAAAAATTGGGGATGGTCTTAATTTGCCACCTGCTTGTCCAATACCTGGAAGACAACAACCTGTCGCATTTGTTTTCATAGGTGATGGATCATTTGCCTTGACTACACATGTGATGAAGTCTTATCCGGGTAATCACGACCATGGTACATTGCAACGAACATTTAACAAGAGATTATCTAGTGCACGCGTTATCGTAGAAAATGTTTTTGGTGTTTTGACATCTGTGTACAGGGTTTTAAAAAACCCATGGAAATTCAGGTGGATAAAGCTAAAACAATTACTATGTCTTGCATAGTGTTACATAATTTTCTAAGGAGAAGAGACTTCTAGAAATATATATACCCCTCTAGGAATATTTGATATAATAGTCAACGGCGAAGTGGTACAAGAAGGTTTTTGGAGGAGGGAAAGCCAATCCGCTTCTGCTTTGCGGTCCTTGCCAAATAGAGCTAGTCGTATTAGACTCAATGATTTAGAGATAAGAGAAGAATTTGCTAATTACTTTACCAATTTATAAAATCATTCATATATTGTGTACGATGTATATTGTGTATGATGTATATTGTGTATGATGTATGTAAGTAATTATTAAGTAAATAGAAAGGTGTATTATCACAGATTACTAAATAGTTGTATATTCAAAAACACATTATCCTCAGTGTCTATTGTATCACCGCAGTCGTACACTGGAGCCAAGAAATCTTCCATCAATTTGAATGCGAACCATGTAGGTTCATAAACATCTTCTGCTCCCATACCCGATTTGATAGAAGATTTCTTCCTTCGAAGATATATACGAAAACAGGCCATTAATGAATTCTTCTTTAATTTTAAGTTGCAGACTGGCAATCCCATACTAGTTGATATACGGTTCCATGCATCGTTTGTCTATTCTTATGGTTGCGAAGTTTAGGGTTCCAAATGAGCTTCCTTTTGATAAAGTTCTAGGAATTCTAAAATTCCCACTTCACTCCACTCCATTTTGTCTACACGTCCTATTGGGTCGGACGCTAGCTGTCAACTGAATGCAGGCGAATGTGTAAACAGTAAGTTCGTGTTCGCCATTCGTGCCCTTTGATTCGCATCCGACAAACCGCTCCCAACGCAAGCGCTCGAAGCCTCGCCATCCGCCTCGCGATTCGCACGAATGTGTAAATGCGGCATCACATTTCGCGTTTTGTATTTTTCGCGTAGACATTATTTTGTAAACATACCGAATAAAGTCGCGAAATTTGACAATTTTGGCAGTTGTCTACTCAACTTATTCTTATCTGAGTTTTCAAAGCGTATAAAATCATAAAATATATAGCACAGAGTTGGTGGTATTACTATTATGTACAAAGATATTGTATGATTATTTAGCTGTTGTTGCAATTTTGAAAGACAAAGAACACGCGAAAATTCGTCCTCTTCATTAATAAAATGTTTTCTTTTTATAGAGGTCAGTGCCTCTACTCTAGCTATTTGATTGTTTGCAACACACATTAGAGTGCATGCTCTCTAATTCACATGAGTCTGAGCCAGACACTCACTGTGACGACACGCTTGAGTGCCAAGTTTAATTAGTCGGCATGCCTTCGTGTGTTTTGCGGTACTGCCTAAACAACTCGAGAAATACAAGTAAGACCAATGGAGTTACTTTTCACCAGTAAGTACCCATGATATCAATAAAATAAGCAAATAGATATATTTCTCTCATGCCATAAGAATCACCGTGCATTGCTATCGTAGCCATGTTGGTGCAGTGGAATTCATAGAGTAAAATCTCTGCAGATGTGATCTGTGACATTTATGATGCCGCGATGAATTAATAATGAAATGCATATAGCATTTATAATTGCTGTAGTAAGGCCAATGAGACGAAATAAAAAATGTAAACAAACGGCCAGCGGTTCTCGTAGTTTTCCCTTGCTGCCATAAATAATAAAAATAATAATATATATTCAGTATTATACATATAAATCAGTAACATTTATTAAGCTTATTATCTTTAACAGAAATTTACAAGAATGTCATAAATAACAATAAATGTATAAACATAGACTATTTATTTTTATATTTATGGTAAATATATGAATCATTTCACAACCTCGTTGAAACGCGAAATAACTGTTGACATCTCGTGCATCGTGCACATCGGTAGCCGGTAGTACTTAGTATAATATGACGCAGCCACTTTTGTTACTTCTCTCACGTCATGCGAGAGAGAGAAAAGGATAGACATAATTATCGCTCGTTGTCGTAAGGTAGCTTAATAAAGGGACTTAAGTTTGCATAAATTCTCCCGTTTCGTTGACCTTACGTAGTTACGAGAGGAGACTCGACTAGATTATTAATTACTATATGTTCCCGCGGTTTCACCCGCGTTTATCGTTACTGCGCCGCCCCCGTGGGTCGTAGCGTGATGTTATATAGCCTATAGCCTTCCTCGATAAATAGGCTATCCAAGACTAAAAGAATTTTCAAATCGAACCAGTAGTAATCACGCAGAATAAACCAGGAGAAACATCGTTTGTACTATGTCTGTAATGGGTAATTATTTTGCTGCAATGTTATTTTAAAACTGCGATATCTCCTAAGATATTCATTGAAATCGAATGATGTAAAGGGCAATTTTGTTTTAAATTAAATACTTGTGATGAATAACGTATTTATTTGGATAAGGATTAATATCATGTTTATAATAATACCTTCGCAAATAATGCATTATTTTAGAACAAATTTGGTTAGCATAAAAATGGTTATAGTGAGCCAACCTTAAAAGATAGACATATGCTGTCGCGGACTTTTTTTTAGAACTTTTAAAGGGGAACAATTCTGTCATACATGATTTTTGCGAAACTTTAACTGTTTACGCAGCGCACGCAGCGGAAGCTCTCAAAAGGAAAAAATAACCTCAGATTTTAAAACATTCTTCATTGGTGCTCAGATCCAATTGATCTTAGCGTGATGATATATAGCCTATAGCATTCCTCGATAAATGGGCTATCTAACAGTGAAAGAATTTTTCAAATCGGACCAGTAGTTTCTGAGATTAGCGCGTTCAAGCAAACAAACAAACAAACAAACAAACTCTTCAGCTTTATAATATTAGTATAGACTAACAGTGAAAGAATTTTTCAAATTGGACCAGTAGTTTCTGAGATTAGCGCGTTCAAGCAAACAAACAAACAAACAAACTCTTCAGCTTTATAATATTAGTATAGATTTTGTAACATAAATTGCAGTATTCCTACTGTTGTGTTTCGTTCGGTGAGTGAGAATACCGGAGGCCCAATCACCCCCTTAACCCCTTCCCGCTCCTTCTCCTTCCAACTTACTTTCCTAAAGGGTCGGCAACGCGCTAGTGATGCCTCTGGTGTTGCAGGCGTCCATAGGATACGGTGACCACTTACCATCAGGTGGGCCGTACGCTTGTTTGCCACCTTAGATGTATAACAAAAATAAAAATGGACGCTAACTCACTTAGTCCGCTAGGAGTTAGCTAGGAGCATATTATATTCTTTATAAAACGTGTCGTTGATGTAACTACCTACCGCGACTAAGTTAGATAAAAATTTAATAATCTATGCCTTCATGTGTATAGCCATTCTGTTCAAACAATTCAATAGATATAAGTTAAAAGCAAACAAAGTCCTATATTATGATTAAAATATGCAATTGATTAGTACATTTAGTACATATTTTAATTCATGTCAAACCGAACATCGCCCTTGTTTACGTAGACAGATGCAATAATAAAAGTAGGTATAGAAAAGAGGAAGGTATGTCATAGTTAGACTTACAAAGATATTGTAGAGCTATAGATGGATCATATTTTATCAAGATCATAGTCATTATCGTTATACTTTTCAACACCAAGAAATTGTCATATGCTAGAATGAGACAATGTAGGTAATCGCCCTAGTGGGTAGACACAAACTAAATGTCTCCATTTTAACTATACAATGCTAACTAATCAGATATTGTTCAATAGTGCAGTGCATAACCCGGCATCACGATTGTGTCGATGAAAAACATATTACTAGCTGTTGCTCGCGGCCTAACTCGCGTGAATTTCGGATTTAATTTAGGAATTAATATTTACTATATCTTACAGCAAAGGTCGATATTATCTAAACTTTCGCTTTGTATACCAAAGCGAAAGTTTTAATAATATGGGCCTAAAATTCGTAACGGCAGTTAACGCGATTATGCATATTTTTACCTTTAAGTGTTTATTCATTTATTCATAACAAAAAAATATTGTGTTGAACATAATAATTAGTGCATGTCATTTCGATTAGGTTTTCACAGAATTATGGTGTAGCCTGGTTGCAACGCCTTAATTTCTTCATTCACGTTGTGAACTATATATAATTATATGATCCATAATTTGTCTTACTAATAACAATGAAATTGAAATTTAACTTAAAGAATGTTAAATTTTACTTAAATACAAAAATCTTAAATTGAAACCTCATTGTTACTTTATGACGTGGTATGATTGAACATAGGCTTAAACCAAAATGTATTTTACAGGTATAGCATCCAATACCCCTAAATTGTCAGTCGTGTATCCTTTTGCCCATTTTATAAGAGAACTCCCTACCTGAAATAGACTGACATCGGTCATCGGTGATTGCTGGCGTATTCTCCATCTCAAGAAATCATAATCTAAATGAATATGACATCATTATTTTCAATCGATTTTTATTTTATTTACGATTTTATAATGCAGAATAGGATGCTTAAAGATATTAAAACCAACTCTGAACATAGGCTTACGTGTAAAATAATATATTTGTTATTACTTATTATAATATGGGCATTTAAATACGAAACACACGTATATACCTAATATATTTTACGTTTATTTTTGGGGAAACAAGTAGAGCAGGTTAGGTGTTACAAATTTAACTATAAAAATATAAGACCAGCACTATTTAAGAATATAAAAATTATTTAATATTTTAGGATAGGAGGATAATCACAGATACAACCACACATTATAAGAGACCGGATATAACTATATTAGACAAACTTAAAAAGCTGTTTCTAACATGCCCAAATCTACCATTACACTCTTATAAAAAACCCGCACTTCTTTCACACGCAAATTTCTCAATACTTTTTATGCTAAAGGAATCAAATGATCAAATTTACTCCGTTAAAATAAAATGGTGATCATAAATAACAAAAACTTAATAATAATAGTTTTAGGGCACTTACAGTATACTATCAAGAACTAAGTTATATGTATATTGTTCATACTATAGAGGAGAACAGGGTAATGGCAGCCTACAAAGGGATTTTTTTTTATAAAAAACACATTTGTTAACATTCTTATAATTTTTAATTAGAGCTTGATTATTAAAGTACACAGTTATGTTATAATCAATTACAGCCACGTATTAAGCTACAATAACGATTTTACAAAAAAAGCCAGTCGCTCCTATTATACGACACATGCGGGTAATACTTTTGCTTAGTTATTTAAAATTATATTTGTTATATTGTTTATTTATAGATATGACAATGGCAAAATGAACGTTTCAATTTTTTATTAATCAATTAATTTTCTTTATATCGAATTTATTAAAAACAGATATCATAATTCGGAACGATCAAGTAAATGCTATTTTTCAATTTCTTGACAAACGGTCTTGACTTAAACTTAAAGTCGTCCTAGAAGTCAGTAACTCTCAAGGTTCAATGTGTAATAAATTCATAAAATGTTTGTTATCAAACAATAAATTACTAAGTCAAGGAAATTATGTTTAGGAGTAAATTAAATATTACGACGTTATTGTGTTGTATCGATTATACGATACGAAATAAGGATTAATTTAAATTACTAATGAAATATGATTGCATAGTGATCTATAACTTTCAGCGGATTTATAAACCGACTGCCTCGTTGGCGCAGCGGTAGTGCATACTATTGCTGAGATGCGTGAGACTATGTAGACCTATCTAATATTGAAATGAGTTACGTTACTTGCAATTTTTAATGTTGCATTTGAATTTTAGGTTTCCCCGACCAGGTGATGAAAAAAGAGAATTGTGGATTAAGTTTGTTCAGAAAAAGCGCAGTGAAGAAACTTGGCTGCCGTCTGAATATTCACGCGTATGTTCCATGCACTTCAACGACGATGATAAATACACTACGAAGACGGGACGAATTTACCTAAAGAAATCTGCGGTACCACGCGATAATGTAAGAATTTTTATACAGATTCTTAGCACAATTGCATGTGAATATATTTGCAACGGGCGAAAGTACTTAGGTACCTACTGTTGTCAATTGTGTAAGAAAGTTTTATATTAATAATAAAATATTTATTAATGAGACCTGCTTAATCTATAAAAAAATAACTTTTTTACTATAGATAAAGCAGGCGCTTTTTTTATAATATTCGTCGTAGACTTCTCGCAGCTAGGCTCTTTGCGCATCATTGCGAGAAGCCCTTTTCGAGTTACGGACGGCAGTAGTTGACTGACTGTGTAATTTTGTAATTATTACAAGTTCGGTTAACGCTTTGCGATGATTGTATCACTAGTTTTTTCGATCGATTTGATCAAAACATATCTGCTACCTGATATGTTCTGATAATAAAGTTATCTTTTTCAGACTATTGAATCTGGTGAAATTGTATCAGAATTGTCGGAATCAGTAAGTTCAGAATCCATTTTTGATAATCCAAAAGAAATTGCGCTGAAGAAACAATTAAGCCAGGAGTCTGAAGCTAGAAAGGAACTTGCTGAAAAGTTTAAGAAAATGCAAAGGCAAAATATTTATCTCAAGAAAAAATGTGAAACCTACGAAACAGTTTTTCATAATTTGAAAAGTAAATTCGGTCTCGATTTGAATATTCTGAATGGCTTAGTAGCCCAAGCGGAAGCCATCGACTTATTTAAGTCCTTATTAAATAAACAGATATAAGTAGTAGACATTAATTATGTACTATAATTATTAGATTGTACCATAATGTAAATTTGCATTGACCGTACACTATTATTGTTGCACATAAGTTCGTTATAAAATGGCAACAAAGCTTATTTTCATCCGAGAGTAATATGTGGATGATATTCAATGATCACGGCAATATTAAAGAATAAATGCAACGCAAATACGCGCTAAATCTGTAGAATTACGACTTGTATTGGCAAAATGGCGATCAGGAAGCAAAAACTATTTTAGAGAAATAGAAAAGTGGGTGCAGTAAATTTTGGAGCAGGACCTATGCAGGGTGAAGATAAGACTGTGGCAACCGAAGCCTTAGTAAGAAAAAGTTAGGTAAGTTTGTTGCTCTAATCGAAACAGAAATTATCTGTAGGACACTGACGGCTGGCTGCCGAAATAAAGGCTAATACATATAATATAAGAAATGCTTGCAGAAATCTACCAAGTTGGTGCCATAGTGTTAAGTCTTATATTTAATGATTGTTAAGGGAACATTTCGGCAAAATCTATGAGCTGCGTAGGTACTATTTAATGTATTGAATGTTAATAATATGAAACTGTTGGGTATAAAGAATAAACCAAATTGCAAATTTTCAAGTAAGGTAGTCGAACCTTTTAGCAAAACAAGATTTACTGCTGCTTTTATTTGCATAGAATCGCTTAAGCTCCATATTAAATAATAATCTTCTGCTTGACTGTTAAACAGAAGAAGATAACGAAAACTGTTAAGAGAAGATCTTAAGTTACATACCTATCTACGAATCGCATACGCCAAAACTTGGTTAAGCTTAATAAAAAGACACGGCGGTTATGTTAATAATCCAAATATTTAGCAATTTAGTGCAGACATTAGAATTTAGGCCTTCGTTTTAGGCAACCGCATGCCATTGGATATTTTTAAATTTTAAATTCTTCAATAAAGTTGTAATACAGGTCATGTTATGCTACATTACTACTATAATATTATAAAAATATTCTAGGTATATCGAGGCCAAAATATATAATAAAATACCAAAGAAAATTAGAAATATATAATTATGATGTTAATATTTGTAAAGGTACACTCTAAAAATGTTTGATAAGACATATTATTCTATAGGTCTAGTAGAATGAATGTACTGTAATAGTAATATAGTATGTACCTATGTAATTATTGTTTACATAAAATATGTAAAATGTTTATACCAGGAGTGGTAGTTAGTATACAGTGAAGCATTAGGCACTGTTGTAACATCTTCTTACCTATATGACGCAAATAAATTATTTGTTATAATTTGTCATTTATATTATTATTATTATTATTTGTTATTATTTAATAGTACGACTGATTAAAATAGACTTGATAAACGGGCGCCGGAGGGCGCGAGATGACCTCCAGCCACCCTGAGGTTTGACCTGGGGGTGGCGGGCTTTGTGGGCCTGCCCGCCATCTATTCAGCACCAGGTCCGAGAGGCGTGCGTGTTCCCACGCGCGCCTCTGTGTTCCGTCTCCCCTCTAGGGGGGGAGACAGTAGGGACTTTTTAAAGGTGACCATTGGGCAGGTCTTTTGTGCAGTGGCCTGCCGTTTTATACGGCGGGCCGAAACCTCGGTGGGGTCGCGACCGCATGTGAAAGTGATTCGCGCGGCCCCGCCGATAGTAGTTTGTCGAGGAACACCGTGGTAGGTTTAGTCGGTATTCCGAGCGGTCTATTTTATCGTTTTAACATCTTGCTTTTACCCTGGCGAGTCCGACATAACCCATCCGTCCGCCCCCGCAGAGGGGTATGCGTCAATGCATTCAAAAACGTAAAAAAAAGTCTTGATAAACAACCCGATTAAATTTTACAACATAAAAAGGTAGGTATTTTGTAAAACTTTTAATTCGCAATAATTGGTTGAATTATCATATGCAATGTATAGCAGCGGCAAGTCTTGTCTCACAATATAGCTTAAGTTTAAGGTGCCTACAACTTAAAGCATTTTATCGAAAAAGAAGATCCTATGTTTTTATTCAAATCAGCAAACAAATCAATATACAAAACTGATTGCAATCTAAGCAAAATCTGTTCGGATTAATAATTAATACTAAACGTCGAATCGAGCATTATTCTTTAATTATAACAACAATATCTTTGTATAAATATAATTATTCTGTACGTGTGTGTGTGTCACTTAAGTCTTTCTGGACCGATATTCTCATTATTGCCATACCTTGGGTACATAATCCTAAATTTAAATATGATGCATTATGAATAACAGATTTATTCTGCATCAACAAGTTATCAGCTCTATTTAAATTGATAATGGAGATCGCACACTCTTGGCTAAGCTTGTACTAGGCGCAGTTTAACATTTTGTGCTGCTACGTACCATGGTATAGCATGATACTCCACAAATAATTTAGGTACTTGATCAAGACATCGAACCCGATAAGAACTTTACGATCCGCAGTTGCAAAAGCTTACAAGCGCTACTGATCCAACTACTCAAATAAAACAAATCAATTATTTTTATATTTTGTTTATTACTTACTAAAATAACTTAAATAAATAAATTAGACTTAACAATATTTAATAATATCAATATTTTAATACTACCTACACTTGTGACAGTCATGACTGAAAAATTACTAAGTTGACTGCAACGAGGCGAACTTGCGAATTTTCAGTCATAAGTTTAAATTCAACAGCTATTTGTTGTATATCTTATAATTAGTTATCTTAAGGTTCGTCATCTTAAATAGTAGGCCTTTCTTAAAAAGTTTGAAACACTTGTATTCATACTTAAGAAACTGTAATTATGTACTTATGCGAAAGTAATTACGTGCAGTATTTAATAAATTTATCCTGCTTTAAGTCGGCTTCTAAAATGTCCAGTCGGTCACTTATTACGATTCAAATCTTTAAAGGTGACTCCGACAGACAGCTTAGTAATTGCTTTGCTTGCGACACCTGGAAAATAATTGTTCTCGCGTAAATCTGTGTTTCGATAAACGAGAGATTTAGTGGGTGCCTAAAAATTTGTAATTGAGGAGTATAATTTCAAAACCCGCCAAGACGATAGTACAAAAATAATGTTCCGATTGAATATGAAGCTCCTTCGTTGCTTCTATCGCATAGCACTGATATTTTTCAACAAAACCCACACCAATGCTATCAAATCAGCTCACAAAAGTAGCAGTTTGTTGCAAAAACCGCTAAAATAGTCCATTTATATTATGTTTTAAATGGTTTTTTGAGATTTACCATTATTTTGTGAAAAGTATTTTAGAGGATTTTAAAACTAATCTACTCAATTATGTTTGTAGCTATGTTACGTTTATCATTCGTGTGTTTGTGTCCGTCAATCTTGCAACGTAGGTATTCGATGGGTTGACTTAACATTTTTCACAACATTGCATTTTGATATTTCTAATTTGACCCATGGGAATGAACAATTAATATCAGACTGAGCCACAGCGAAGCGTGGCCAAGTTTAGCTAGTACTATTTAAGTTTAATTCTTCAGAAGCTTTGAAGTAAGTTATAGCTTATACCTTAAATGGATGTGTTGCTCTTGCTTTAAAGACGATTCTTAATGCAATTTTGTTCAATATTCCTAAAGTGTAGGTGAGTAAGTACTTTGGTAATATTGAACAAAACTTAACTTTACTATTAATACTACTACTATTACTAATACAGCACTTGGTATTGCTAGTACATGAAGTATTTTTATAATATTTGATACATAAAATGCCTTTTTTTAAATACCAATTTCAGACTGATGCAACATCATTAAGGGCAATTAAAAAACAATCACAAATCATAAATCCATAGCAACGGCAACGTAACAAGCATATTGATGTAATTTAATTATATTTATATTTTACTTATTAATATTCTGCATAGACGGAGGACACAAAAATCAATCAAGTGATTTATTGGTTGCAGCTCCTTACCTAGATAAAAGATTTGTAAAATAAGCAATACTGTAAACTTGGCGATTATAAAGAGTGACCGTGAGTTTCTTGCCAGTTCTTATCATTGGTTCTATGCCTTTGCTTTGCTGAACGTGACAACAGGTAAATGTAAATTGACATAAATAAATGTAACTTTGACGTTCATAACTGTTATTTGGTGACATACGTGAATAAACATATTTTGAATTTGAATGATATGATATAAAAACATAAAATAAGAACTATTGACATTAATAAATGTAACTTTGACGTTCATAACTGTGACTTGGTGACATACTTGAATAAACATATTTTGAATTTGAATAATATGGTATAAAAACATAAAATAAGAACTATTCTAAGTCGAAAACACTATAGGTATTCCACGGCCTTATACGTCCATGACAACTAAAGATCGTTGATATGTTAACGAATACTTTGGTTAAATTACTAATTGAAGTACCTACCTAATTACTAACTAATAAGTAATTATTTTATAAATACAAGAGTAGAGAG
The DNA here is from genome assembly GCA_963564715.1 of Catocala sponsa. Lineage (NCBI taxonomy): Eukaryota > Metazoa > Arthropoda > Insecta > Lepidoptera > Erebidae > Catocala > Catocala sponsa. The sequence continues at coordinate 15,119,531 of OY751342.1, forward strand.
CACATTTTTTTGCTAGCACAGCTATTTTGAATGAAATTAATCATTATTCGCATATTTACTATCGTAGAACCTCGTAGCCTCAATGTACTATTTAAAATAGTATAGCATGATATTTTCGAATGGGTTATTTAAATGAGATGAATTTACATAGACACAAAAATCTTAGATTTTTGACGAAAGTAAAAGTAACAATATCACTGCACAGTGGGACGGCCGGTGTACCCTGTGTCTGGGAGAGAGTGGTGTGCTAATTCTCTCAGTATTTGCTCGAAGCCCTTCCCTGACGGTGACTGCAGGTTGTTGTTCTTTAGCATTGTGGAGTTTAGCTTCGTTGCTAAATAACACATCTGAAAAATAACGTATTTGCATTTAGATTCGGTTCGGTTCGGTTTTATTAGACGCAGGTAGGTACAGTAACGATATAAGTTGATGAACATTTGTGACATATTAATGGTAATTCTTCATATACTACTGGAGTAACAGTTAAATTATTTTTTATATAATTACAATTCATTACTATAGAACAAGTATATTTCCAGTAAAATATTTCTTTTTGTTTAATGCCGTACGTCGCTGACTGTACCATATATAGGGTGACCGGTAATTAATGGATAACCTTGAAATGTCTTATATAGAACTGATGGCCATTTAGAAAAATATGAAAAATCTATCCTAACTACTACCTGAGATATGAATTTTTTTAATTACCATATTCATTTTAACTTTCTTGTTTACTACTACCATAAATTAATGAATTCCATCGGTTTTTTGTTGTTTTATTATTAAACACTAATTATGCTAATAGATAGACAGTCAAAAGTAAGCTATTGCACTTTTTTAATATTTTGTTTTTCTTTTTTTCTGAACTGCCGTCAGTTCTACTATAAGACATTTAAAGGTTATCCATTAATTACCGGACAACCTGTATATGTAGATACGTATATTTAAAAATAAATTTGAATCCGAGTAGTAAGCCACAGCATAATACCTATTAGTACATTTTTTATAGAAATTAGAGTTCATTATCAAAAAATAAAAAATAGTTTGTGCTTTGCCGATCGACTGCACTGAAGAGTCTTGGACAAAAGCCTCTAGCGAATTATGGCTTCATAAGCTTGACACCTACCTACATAAGATGATTAATTAATTATTTTAAAGACTGCATACTGTACTAGGGGGACTTTACAAATATTCAAAGATCAAACAAAAAACACCCAGACACATCTATTTGTAGATCACACAATTTTATGTCCTGTGTCGATCGTGTGAGGTTTGAACTTGAACCACGATCTTCGAATTTTATAAAATCTTCGTTTTCGTAGTAATTAATCTTATAACCGTTGTCCCTAACATACTACAAAATTTAAGGTAAACTGATAATTAATTACTTAAACTTACTAGCAAAGCAGACATAAAGAGTAGCGCGCCTAAAGCGACAGCCACCATCATGGAAGTAGCGCACGTGGCCTCTATCGGCGTCCTGTGGAACAGTTCCCCCGGCATCACCACCGAGTACTCCAAGTTCTCTTTGAACCGAGTGAACGGTATCGTCGAGTTGTCAGCCTCAGCTACTAATGCCGCACTCGTGATGTTGTCGCTGTGGGAAACCTCCGGCAACGATCGACGACGACGGCCATGTCCTAAAAATTATATAAATATATCCATTACAGTATCAGGTGAAGATTTATATTTATCTGTGTCGTGTATAGCTAGTGTGTCAACTAACTTCGCTTAGAAATCTATCATAAATATGGTTATTAATGTTATTTTAGTTGAATTTACAGTTGAATGTTTCATTATTAACGGTTATACCGTTGGTGCAATTGTTTGTGATTGTGTCACTTTTGAATAAGTTACCCGATTATCGATTACGTTTGTCTATTGCTTTGATAGGGTCCGATAGGTGACGTCCAACAATCGAAGTCAAGTTATTAACGTGAATAAAGTCGGGTAACGAATTGAATTACCAATCATATAATTTATAATAGATGTAGCAAATATATTAGAATACTACCTACAGCCTGCGGTTTTGCTTGCGTGGGAGTGGGCTTCTATCGAAAATAAAGGTTACTGTCTTCTTAGTCCTTGTCTGTCATACTTGTCTCTTCCTCTCGATAAAGATTCGTATCGATTTTCAAGGCTTACAATTAGGTATAGGTACATATTTGCAAAGGGGATGATGACAAAAAAAAGTTCTAGTCCGTGTTTTAGATCAGCAAAAAAATTTGGACACGTATTTTTCTTTTATCCCACAAATTAATAACAACGAAGATAAAACGCATTTAAATTTCGTGTTATGTCATTGTAAGGTATACCTACAAATTTTACAAAAGTGTGACGACACAAGCCCCACTTCCGATCTTTAATAATATAAATAACATTTAATTTAATAATATCTTAGTAAATTTTTATTGTTTTGTTAAAACAATAAATATGTATAATATTTTTTGCTAATTTAAAAGACGGACTAATTAGAATCACTTATTTTTATACTGTCATTATGCCTATTGTAATATTAGGTAACAAGTACACATATATTTAAGGAACCAACCTGATGGTTCAAACAGGTCTAAGCAGTAGTCTGGCTGACAGTCGCCGGCGTCCATGCAAGCTTTGATCTGAGAGTGTATCCAGAGTGTAGAGCGTTCCTTCATGGAGGCCAGCAGGAACGCTTCGAAGTCCAGAAATACTTCGTTGTGCCTCTCTCGGTAGCGAGCCGGCTGGTGCGGAATGATAGAAGCGAAGTCGCGGTTCCTGCACCTGTTATATGATCCGTATTACCTACTTGGTATTAATGTATTAACTTGACGTTAAGAAGCATTTCTTGTAAACCAATTTATTTGTTAGTCTTTATATAGCACACCAACCAAGTGTGGTAATCCTTATGAGGCCATATACAGTAGTGGACATCTTTCGGATGACATGATAAGTCTCAACTGTTTTGTTCTTAGAAGTCTAAATATAAATGTTAACTTGTTTTTTATATCATAACTACTGGCTATTCTGAACTAAGATAATCATACGCGTAAAATGCCATTATGTTTTCTAAAAAATAAGAATATAGTTTATCACCGAATATTATTTGGTAAAGATTTCGTATAATCAAGTAATGGCTTATATTGTTATTTTATTATATTAGCTCAAGGTCTTTTTAGGTTGGCATATACATTAGGTATGTATTAAAACTAATTTCGCGAATTTTCTTTTATTTTATATACTTCTATTGAATTAAAATGTAATACGTAACTAGAGGAGACATCTCGACTAGCTTGCTGCACTCTTTCTTAAATATTTTTTTAAAAAGACCAATGACTCTCTAGAAATTATTCCTATATCGCGGGGGACTTTACAAACATTTAGACTCGGACAATCATTTGTAGATGACACAAATTGTTGTCTTGTTTGGGATTCGAACCCACAACACTCGACGCAGTGGCAGTGGCGAGGCAACCATTTAAACCACTACATCATTAAAGCAGTCAATTTTAACATGCGACAGTATGCATGCTCTCAAGTTTAAATATTTAAAATATGCTACATGTATTGCGATACGGCTTAATTAAATTTGCCTAGAAACGTGCCGCTGTAGTTAGCGCCTGGCTCAGACTAAATGAGTTACGAGACTTTATTGCTAGAAAGGTATTTGTGATAGAATACATGACCGTGGGTAATTAAATGTAGTAATGTTACGGATACGGAAACCATTACCTAACCATTTCTTTTTTTTAGACTAAGACTGATATAGTGTTTAAATGACAATGTTTAAAGAATATAGTTCTACATGTAGCGCATCGCAAACCTACACGGTGAACGTATCTTCTTGCTATATGGACATTTTGATGGCTTAAAATATCCTTTACTGTGATATAGGTACATGAGAATACTTCCTTCTACCGAGCACAGTTTTAGACTCCATTCTGCTAATCAGAATATCTTTACAGAGAAACCCAATACTTAACACTTTCTCTGATCCGAACATCGAATCCTAGACCTCATGTTCAAAACCCGTATCCACTAACGACGCCACCATAATTACACAGATTAGCCAGCTATTAAAATCTAAATCTGCCAGTTGGTAAATTTAATAATTATATTTTATATAATTATATAATAATATATATATAATATGTAACGGGTATTAACGCGATCATGCATGATGTTTACCTTTTATAGGCTTGACGTTTCGACCAGGTTACATTATTTTTTATTATGTGACCACGGCCGGTGTAACCTGGTCGAAACGTCAAGCCTATAAAAGGTAAACATTATGCATGATCGCGTTAATACCCGTTACATATTATACATATACCTACCTATATATCATACAACGCGAAAGTTTAAAAGTTATTATATAATAATATCTCTATATAAACTGTCCACTGCTGGTCACAGAACCCTTCTGAAAGTGAGAAGGGTTAGGCCATAGTCCACCACGCGGGCCCAGTGCGGTCTGGTTGACTTTATCTACATACTAGTTTTCACTCGCGGCTTTACTCGCGTAAATGTAGGTTAAGTTAGATTAGGTTTGCAACAGTTATTTTTTCTGGATAAAAGGTACCTTATGTCCTATTCTGTACCCTTGACAACGTGTATGCAAAGTTTCATGTTGATCGGTTGAGTAGTTAAGGCGTGAAAGCGTAACAAACAAACAATCTCATTTTCGCATTTATATTATTAGTTAGGATAGCAGGCAACATGATATTTTACCTCTTAATAAAAAAGACCAATGTGAAAATGTTTTGTTAATAAAGTACAGAGTTAATTTAAACTTCTGTAATTTGTTTAAACCGCTAGGTATAAAGTTGGTGATATATAATTTCCTAGATGTTCCCGCGGTTTCACCCGCGTTTATCGTTACTGCGCCGCCCCCGTGGGTCGTAGCGTGATGTTATATAGCCTATAGCCTTCCTCGATAAATAGGCTATCCAACACTAAAAGAATTTTTCAAATCGAACCAGTAGTAATCACGCAGAATAAACCAGGAGAAACATCGTTTGTACTATGTCTGTAATGGGTAATTATTTTGCTGCGATGTTATTTTAAAACTGCTATATCTCCTAAGATATTCATTGAAATCGAATGATGTAAAGGGCAATTTTGTTTTAAATTAAATACTTGTGATGATTAATGTATTTATTTGGATAAGGATTAATATCATGTTTATAAAAATACCTTCGCAAATAATGCATTATTTTAGAATAAATTTCGTTAGCATAAAAATGGTTATAGTGAGCCAACCTTAAAAGATAGACATATGCTGTCGCGGACTTTTTTTTAGAACTTTTAAAGGGGAACAATTCTGTCATACATGATTTTTGCGAAACTTTAACTGTTTACGCAGCGCACGCAGCGGAAGCTCCCAAAATCAACTCTCCGATTTTGAAACATTCTTCATTGGTGCTCCGCTCCTATTGATCTTAGCGTGATGATATATAGCCTATAGCCTTCCTCGATAAATGGGCTATCTAACACTGAAAGAATTTTTCAAATCGGGCCAGTAGTTCCTGAGATTAGCGCGTTCAAGTAAACAAACAAACAAACAAACTTTTCAGCTTTATAATATTAGTATAGATTTTCGAGAACATTCTGGAAAACTGTCAGACTCGCAGATTTCCTCACGATGATTTCCTTCACCGTTAAAGCGATAACTAACAAATTAATACGCACTTAACTTCGTAAAGTAAGAGGTGCTTTGGGATGGAACATAAGACCTCTGCCTGGCAGTTCATCGGTCGCACACTAGGCTATCGCTAATTGGTAAATTTGTATCCAATTTGTTTTAGTGTAAAGAAGTTTTACTACTAAGTACCTTTTATTCGGACTTGGCACGGAACAAAAGCAACAAGTAAGTAGTGGCTTATCTGATCCGATAGTTTAGCGTCACTCACCCGTCCTTAACTAGCAGCACGGCGCCGGGCGCGTGCGGCCGGTCGGGGTCAGGCGAGACGGCCACCTCCAGCAGCTTGATGTGCCGCCACGCCGAGTCCGGGTTGATGCGCGCGCGCAGCTGAAGCTTCGTGCCGATTGGCACCGCCTAAACGATTAACGGTTATATTACTTATCTATCACAACGGAATATTTTTTCTAAATTACCAGTAATCCGTTGTAAAGCCATATTTCTTCTATTTTTGCAATTATGTCGGTTATGCAGTAAGTGCGTGCAGCTTCCAAATTTGTTACGGCAAGCGTAGGTTCCTTTTTGTTATTAAAATAAGCATGACTGCTATTGATAGGTAGACAGGTATACAGCCTTATTGATTGTTTAAATTATTTGGTATTTGTTCATTTAAACGCATACATTATTTCAGTTGTTCTTCTGTATTGGTACAGTGTGTTAAATTTTATCGATATAATAATTAAATAATAATAAGCTGGGCACGGACTTCTTCTCAGTTTGAGAAGGATTAGGCCGTATTACAGTGCGGGTTGGCAGACTTCACATGTCTTTTAGAACATTAGACATAAAGGTTGCCTCGGATGTTTTTGTTCACCGCTAGGCAAGCGTTAATTAACTATTTAATACGCACATAACTTTGAAAAGTCAGTGATGCGTGACTTGAGATCGAACTCGAGACTTTTGCGTGGCAATCCAACGGTTTCCCACTAGGCTATCGTTGCCTGTGTATAATGTCAAATTTAAAATATAACTGTAAAGCAAATCCCGGTTCCGTCATTTAGTTACGTATCAGTTAGAAAACAATGCGGGCATGTTGCCGTCGCTTACAGGATTATATTGTATCTATTAAAACATGAAACGTACAGCAGTTACCTGGTCGACGGGCAAGTCCACTGAATGGTTGGTGTGTCTGGAGACAGGAGGCGCCTCCTTGTACAAGGCCACTTCATACTCGAGCCGTCCTGGCGTTTCTTCTACCACTCCTGATACTCTCGCGCCGTGGGGACTGTAGAGGAAGAGCACATTACTACATGACAAATAAATGTTACAAATAACAATCATTACCTGACTCTACACCCAAGTACCTACTTTAAAAAAAGAGTTTTAACTGAGACATAGCGATGTCTAACCCGGAGTCCCTTTTTTACATTTATGTAACTTTAAAACAAATGTTGTTCTACATCGCCTCAAATGCAATTCTTAGGGCCTCAGTCACCTTCACACGGATGACTGCGATAGCACGATGTTTTTAAATCTATTAAGTGCTAAACGTATTTTGTGAGTTGTTGTGCAAGTGGCCCTTAGTGTCCACAAAGTATCGCTGAATTACTTCTTTTTAATTTGGTGAAAACTAACAAATGCTTTTCTAGTAGGTATATTGAGTGTCGAAAATTGGACTACCAGCGATATTTGCAGGTAAAAATAGTTAATTACATAGAAATATGTCGTAACAAATTCTAATAATATATATCTAACGGTAAACCTCATAATTGAAAGTTAAATATTAATGTGGAACTGTTGAAACATCATCAAGTCGTCAAATTTAATAAAACACCAAATTCATCAATTATACTCACAAGCTGCCAGCGAACCCCGCCGCCTTGTTTTCAATGATGGTGGGCTCTGGTGGCTTGCACATGATAATCAACTCCTGGTCTGACTGCATCACCACGCCCGGGAATTGTGGGAACCATACTCGTACGTGAACGAATCCCTGTATTGAATATCATTAATAGAATTAGTCGAGTGTTCTCAGTTAGATAGATCGCCTTATAGAACAACAATATGTGGACTGCCCGGAAGGCGTAGTGGTTTAAGTTGTTGTCTCACCTTTGTCACTACGCCGAGACTCTGTAATCTGTGCTACGCCGAGTGTTGTCGACTCGCTTTCCACACGGGACAAACATTAAAAAGGAATAGCTACTTTCGTCTTTGCGTGGACAAATTGCTCAGTAAAAAATCTATTTACAAATAATTTTAATTCATTAATAAAAAAATATTAAACAATACCTCGTTGCAGGAAATATTTCGGTAAAAAAGCACGCATAAATAAAATATATTTCAACTGATAACAATCATAGGCACCGCCATTTTTCTTCTTTTGCGCTCCATTCTGGGTTACCATATAAATAAACGTGCGTTTTTAATAAGATACTTGTTACATAAATAAAGTATCATTTTTATAATAAATATAGATATTATTCAACCAATGAAATGCTCATTTTCAGTCAATTATAAGTGACAATATTGCAATATTATGTATATCAAGAAAAGGCATATTTTCACAACTTGCTGCAACTTTATTATCATATTTAGTTTGTTTTGGGTATAAGATATTAATAAAGCAATGCATTTATTACTATAATTACACGCCAAGCCAAAGCACCCTAACAAACTGAGCAATTCCCTTTGTGTGATCCACAAATAATAGTTCAGAGCACGAAAGAGATACTCCCTTCCGTGATGCCGAGTACAGGTGTTTATGTGTCCGTTGTTTGAAAGTTTATAAAAAATAGTTATTTAATATCAATAGGTACATATTTTTTTAATAATGTAAAGCCTATGTTGTCGATAGATAGCGTTGTACTGTTTTTCTGATATATAATCTCTCTATAATATAATTACCGCTGATCTCTTAATATAATTATGATATTTAAAAGCGTACTGTATTATGTATCTGTGTACTATAGAATATAGATACAGATAATAGGTATATTATGAAATTGTCTGTGGTCGCATAAACACAGTTATGAAGGTTTATTTCGCTTAGTTTGTTTGCTTTTGCTTTTTATTTATACATACCTAATTATAATTATTGCTACGTGTTCTCAAAATGATAGGTACCTTTACTAAAATGTAGATTTTGATTTTTTTACTGTAAGTCGGGTAAGTCCGACCTTCACTCAAAACTACTGGTACCAGGTCTGGTCCTTCAAGACCCCGTTAGCAAATGGTTTTAAATTATCACGTTTTTTTTTCATTAGAGGTGAACAATAAAGTACCTATAATGTTCATGTACAGCTAGTTAATTATAAATGGGATTAAATATAATGACCACCAAAAATACTAATTGCGCAGCAAAATATGCTTACTAAAATATATTATAACGAGCACCTATACGCCTCAAATCACTGCAATTGTCTCGGAAGGGTTAGGTTATGTTAGGTTCCTTCTTAAACCCACCCAAAAATAGGAGCCCTGCGAAGCGGTGCTCCGTCGACTTAGTTTGATCTCTTTAAATATATTTTGGTGTGCAATTAGTATTTTTGGTAAGGATATTTTTCTGTGCAATTAGTATTTTGTTTCTGTGCAGTTAAATACTACCCATTATAAATTTTACATTTACTTTGAAAGTTATGTAACGAAAAACAATGAACATAGACGGGCTTAACGCGTCAATAATTGTCAAGCTACCTTAGAATCATATAGAGAAAAATAAACTGAATGTGTGTAGGTACCTACATGTAATGTGACTTCTGATTATGTCATTACTTCACGTAGGTATTTTAGGCGTGGATAAGAATTTCTTGACAAAAACTCAATAAATAACACTTGAACCATTCTCTACTGCTGCACCTTAGAGGCAGTCTTTATTGTAATTTATGTAATCCATGTGGCACAACCATACGGTCCGCCTAAAGGTCCATAGCACACATATCAACTCGGAAAAGGATCGTCACCGTATCGCCTTTCGCCTTGCCGTCAAACAGGCGTAAACCTTACGTAATCAAAGCGAATCAACAGCTCCGGTACGTCGACTCGGCTACGTCTAGGCTACGGACGCCGCGCTCACTTAAAATATAATATTAATATGCATATTTTCTCACTTCTTTAAAGATCGCTTTCCATCGTTATTTTTGTTTAAAATCTATCCTACAAATTCAAGTACGCGCGCAACACGACTGTTAGTTGTCTTGTGAATGACAGCAAGTTTGGCAACAGCAGTAGTGGAGAGACGTACGCGCGGGGACGACGAGCCGTAAGCGCGGGGACGACGAGCCGTAAGCGCGGGGACGACGAGCCGTAAGCGCGGGGACGACGAGCCGTAAGCACGGGGACGACGAGCCGTAAGCGCGAGGACTGCAAGCTTGTCCCGAGGTGAGGCGATTACGTTACGATTTCGATTAGTGTGCGTTGCAGTAGGGAGTTTCATACAAAGAATACTGCACGGCTCGAGTTGATATGGTGCCGATCCGTTTCCGAGTTGATATGTGTGCTATGACCTTAATGGTAAGTGGCTACCGCCAAGTCTGTGCTGTGGTTTATAGGCATTTGCAACTTTACGGGATATACTCATGTATTGCCATCCTTAAAAACGTGTCGCTGTGTTCCCAGCACAAAGAAATTTATAATACTTGCCCACATGTTATCATGGAGCCGGATAATCCTACAGGAACACATAGATACATTACATATGTACATATAGTTATGAATAGAAGTAAGTGATGTCGCATGAAAGTGTAGTGAAAACCTTTATGGTTTTAGCTATTATGATCGATTAGAGACACTTAATACCGTAATTGCATGGATAATGTCTTCATGCGTCGGCTCGACGAAGGTAAACCGCGGTGCCAACTGACTACACACATAGTATATTCGTGCTACCAGAGATAACGACCTTAAAAAAATAATGAGAGTAATGTTTATACTTTACACCTTCATCACGCAAGGCCCTAATCAATAACAGACATTGCCAGTAATTAACTACACACGAGTGTCATGCAAACAAAGTGCATAAAGGTTTTTATAAAACTTTGACCTTCGAGTGCGTTAAACTTAAAACATTGAAAGCTGCACTAAAGATGCGCACTCTACTCGCAAATAAAATTAAGTAAATAAGTATAGTACTAAAGCTTTGTTGACTGCAAAAAGCCGTATCGTAATAATATGTAGAGCTTCTACACAAGAAATTGCAGACAAGTAAGATAATGTGATCTCTTTAACCTGGATCTAAATCGATTGGCACAATTATCGTGTATGTAACTGGCATAGTGAAGCGCATTGTATTCAATCGACGCAACATTCCCGTATTGACAGAGGTGCTTAAGATTTCTCTTTACCTCGATAGTATACCGGTCCCAGCGGTTGTCGGTTAATAATATATCAGCTGAGGGGCTCGTTGTGTAGGCCACTACACTTCTTACTGTTAGTAACGGAACACCTTATTATCTGCCGATGACACAATATCTACCACCAAGTTATCATTATTAGGTACGCGGTTGCTTCACGAAACTTAACGCTAGCTCACTAACAATAGGAACATTTCGCACGGTAAGACACGACATTAAAATGTTCCAAAAAAAGCAGTATGTTTAAATAAACCGCTTAACGACATGCAGGGTGGTCGTTGACTTGGTTGACAGTTTGCTTCGTGTGCTGGTGTCTCAGAAACGCACGCGGGAACTACACTTCAAGAATTGGAACTTCAAGATATCTTTAACGATTAACATTTAGAATTTTATGCTGGAATATTTTAACGTCAAATGATGAAGTGGCAAGTCATTTAATCGTAAATAATAATAAGCAATCTGTTATAAATGTTATAATATACTGAGAATAACGTTATAACCAGCCTTTTTCTCCTTTTTTACGAAGACAAGTTTCTATCAAATCATCTAAAACTGCTTTCTTAATCATTGTATTTTAAATAATAAGTTAAATTTGTCTAACATTATATCGACCTGTCTATTTCCTCGTAGAAAATATAAAATAGAATTTATAAGGTTTCTTTGATATAATAATAATAATAATTCTTTATTGTAACAAAAAGTTGGTAACAATTAATGTGTGAGCCCTGATTCCCAAACTAGCGTGAGCTGTGTGTCGGAAATCAGATCCTTCCCAGAAATAATTATTAATTATGTGTGTTAATGTGACGCGCATTTATTATTGAATGTGTGTATGCATATGCAAATGTATGTATAGTTACATGTTAACGCGAGCGCGTGTTTGTGTGTGTGTGTGTGTGTATGAGGGTGTGTGTGAGGGTGTGTGTGTGTGTGTGTGTGTGTGTGTTGTGTTTGTATGTGTTTCATATGTGCAGGGTATTTATCAAAGTGGAAGTATAATTAATTTTATTGTCTGACTAGCAATACATTTTCTATTTGACTATAATCTAAATCTTAAAACCATAATTTAATTGTGTTTTTGATTTGGTAGTTGAATAAGGTTTTTGTTTTGTAAACTGAATTGAATTTGTTATATAATCTAGGAGCAACATTACTGTATTGTTGTTGGGCAAACTTGCTGTTCACCCTAGGCACTGGGCATTTATCTAATCTTTTATTGGAGGGTTTCAGTAGGGGGACACTATTCTTATGATACTTACGAATACATTGAAAGAGAAACAGCTTTCGCACAGACAGAACATCAGCGTTTTCGTAGACTAAATGTGTAGAATATTGAAATGGGAGATACAGTAGTACCTTAACCCATTCGCTGTCCCGTGATAGACACAATAGAAAATCTATTGTTATGTACCATATGTGGTTCATCTGATAGGGAACCGTTGCGCTCTTTCTAGCTCAATGAGGTGTGTTTTGGCTGCAGAACCCCACGAGCAAATGCAATATCTGATTACACATTCAGCCAGCGCTTTGTAGGTTTGTATTAGCAGTGTAGTGTCCGGTATCAATCTCAAATCTTTGAAAATATAAATAAGTTTTCTTAGTCTATTGCTAACTTACTGTGGTTATGTGTTTTCTCCAGGTTAATTTGTCGTCTATGTTAACCCCTAAATATTTAATCACCTCTGTTCTTGTTAACGTGGGGCAATTTCACTTTGATGGAATAATGGATATTTTAAATAGGACTTCAATTAGGCGTAACGCATGTGTAATGTATGCAATTTACAAGAACGCTAACATGTTTACATAACTATAAGTTCGGAATTCAACGTATTTAATGATCTACGTACGCATTTTAACTGACTTCATAAGCCTAGAGATAAATACTAAATGATGTATTTAATGATGTACATATACACGCGTCTAACTTACTTCATAAGCCTAGAGATAAATAGTAAATGCATTCATGACCAACCTTAAAATGTGAGCATACAAATTACAAACATTGTAGGTTAATACTGGCTATTGAAAAGTAGGTTTAACATGGAACGGTCCATTCAATATAAAGGATTGTGTTTACAGACGGTAGTAGAAAGTTACTACTGCATTTTAGCACAAATTCTATCGCGCCTTGCAGCCTCGTAAAGCAGGGATCATAGTTTTACAAAAATAGCCTTTTACAAAAATAATTAATTATTTACATAAAAAGGTCGATTACGTATTTTCTAAGGTTGTAATACCTACATATATTTACTTAAATGTCATATATCGAGTGCCTAACCTTACAGATCGGATAAATAACCGCATCACAATATATGAGCTTCTACGGGCTTGAAAAGCATGCGATAATCTTGAGCTATAACAATATACGGATATTACCCGTCCACGCAAAACAAATGCGAAAACTGATGAATGTTAACTCAACATCGTAAAAGTGTGTCAGCTATTTGATGCTGATAAAGATCAGATCTCGCTCAAATTGGACTGAGTTTATGGTTTGGAAGAACAATGACAATGATACATTACGTCTAGATAATGATTACTTTTATGACTTGTTCTTATTCATGCGGAAGAGTTGCGAATAATCTTCTTATAGCAGTGCGGCGGTAGCCATGATCAAGGCAGGTCGAATAGCTTGTGAACCTATCACTTTGCCCCGTTTACTTATTTACTTCTAACATTCAACTAAGTGAAGGCCAGATTATTTTCTACTTAAGTGAAACACACAAAGAAAGTAATTATTTAACAACGGGGTCACGTAATATATTAATAGTTGCATTACAATAAACATTGGCTCCCTTTGAAATGAGGTAGGCCCTCAATAAACCTTTTTAGAAAACACAAATGCTGTAACTATCTATCGATTTGTTGGTACTGTTTTGCTCTACTTTTACATTTACAATGTGTCGATAGTACGTACAATATTGAGGTTTACTTTAAAACAAGGTGCTCGAATAAACTAGCAGTTACAACAAATAACTATAAAAACTATCGGTCGCCTAGTGCTCGAAATTCGACCAAAGTTTGCCTGTAAGATATTGCTGACATATTATGTCATTATATATTGATATATGTAACCATAGTTACCAGTGGTGAAAGAGACTCAGTCGTATAAGTCGTGTAAGAAGCGACTAGACTACATTTTGACAGCTAAAGACTGACTTAGTCCTTTAACCCTTAGCTTTTAGTCTCTTAAGTCTTTTTAGTTCTCGACTAAGGTTTGCGTAGAATAAGCATAGTCTCTAGTGCTTTAAGGCTTATAAGGCGTGTTAGTCTTATAAGGCTTGTAAGTCTTTTAAGGCTTTTAAGTTTGAACTAAAAAGACTCGCCTAGGGAGTCGTGTATGATTGATTAGTTATGAAAAAGACTTAAATTTACTCCATCTTTTAAGAATTATCAAAAAGTCTAATCCCCATTGCAGTAACTACTACACATTGAACTTATCATTCATTAAAAGGTCTGCAAAACAGCTATCTACTCATGATAAGTGTATTTACAATGTAGACGTAACGTGCAAGAGCGTACAACTATTTTAAACTTTAAAATTGTATAAGCGACGTTTCAGAGTCTTGTTTAGCATAAAATACTCGATATAAAATAAAATTTACTTGTTTAATGTAATAAACATGTTGTATGTCCGACAGGGCCGGCAGGAGACCGAGAAAAAGGTTTATTGCGATTTATTAACCACGAATATTGCTGGATAGTTATTATCATTGGGACAAACTTAAAAGGCTAGCTGTATAAGATTTTATTAACCGACTAAGGTGTAAGCATTTTCTTAAAGGACTGAGTCGTTAAGCTGTTTAAGACTTCAAGCTAGTCTTATTAGTCTAAAGATAGTCTTATTAGTCTAAAGATAGTCTTATTAGTTTAAAGATAGTCTTTTTAGTCTGAACTAGTTGTTTAAGTCATATTTTAAAGGACTTAAACAACTGAGTCATGTCAACACTAATAGTTACGCGCTTCAACTGCGTGTGTCAAATGCATGGTTGTGTGCGTGTAGTGTTTTTTCATTATTTTAATGTATGTATTTCTGATGCATATTTTGAAAAAATATTAGCATTCGTCACTTCTTCTCTGTATAAACTATAAGTGTGCGAAATTTCATACTCCTCCGTCCGCCCAATTTTCGTAAAAAGGGATCTAAAGTTTTCGCTTCACGTATTAATATATATGATCTTAGACTTGAACACAGTATTCCTACTTATTATGTATGCTTGGATAAGTGTTTTAAGTGGTTGCCTCTACATTACTACTGCGCCTAGTGTTGTGGGTTCAATCGACACGGGTTAGAAAAATTGTGATCCACAAATAGTTTTCCCTAGTCTGTGTGTTCTTGTATCCGTAGTTTAAGTGTTTGTAAGTCCACACAGGAATTAAACCTAGTCCCGCACACTTTTTTTTTTGAAAATATTAATAAATATATTTTTTTAATAAATAATAAAATAATCGCTTTAGTAGCAAAACTAAATAAGGCAATACAACACAAAATAAAATACGTAGCTTATTCTTATTGTGCGTCGTTATAGAAACCGATAGAGCAAAAAAGTAAAACATAATATTTGGTACAAATATCGTTTATATCGATTATTATCGTCTGAGCGCGATAATCCGCATCTAAAGCGCGTTCGGCCTGAAATTATACATCGTACGTGTTTGTCGCTAGCTCGTACTTCACCGTACAATCTCACTACATGGCTGACTCGTTTACGTGACGATATTGTGTTTGTACCAATTACATTATTCGTTTTTTCTAACGTTTAGCCAATTAAATCTTGATGATCAACCTTTGGCGTGATTAACTTACGTTTCGTTTAAGCACTCCGCATCTCGTGAAGTCTGTGATTCGCAACCTGTACAGCAACCCCGTAGGGTCTTCGGCTTCAGGTCTAATTTGGCAGACAGGATCTGCGACGGGGTCCGTAGCCCGATCATCAGCGAAGAGCGGGGCGCCGCGGAATCCCTCCGGTTTCCTCAGCAATGCAGTCACAGAATCTCGAAGACCGGTACCACCGCTCGCAAATGTGCATTGAATGTCCGTAACTGAAATAGGCAGGTAATAAATAGATACAATTCACCTGGATTCATTCATACATAACTGTATATTGTAGAAAGCAAAGACATTTTCCCCTTCGATTCGCCTGACTCAGTAGTAGGTTTGTTATCTAGGTCATCAATACAAACCTAGCACTAAGCCGAGAAAGTTATAAAATTTTGAATCAGTTCCTTGCTAAGCAATAACTTGAACATTAGTTTGTGACCGTGTCGGGGCAAGTACATATAACTAACGTTTTGCGATGACATCGCATCGCCTATAGTTATATATAGCATTTAGTGTTCACCTTGAATAAATCCAAAACGAAACCTTGACATGGATACAAAGAGCGGTAGGGCAGTGAACCAATATTAAGTGAAGAAGTAACGGGTCGTACGTACCATCATAGTCTTGTGCGAATGCCGCCCGGATCTGTAACAATGAGCATTCAACTTGTAGGAAGGAACAACGACACGCCATACAACAATTAGGAGGTTAATTGAACGTGAGTATTGTTTGGAACATACATTATATCCTAAATACATATATTTCCTTTCACATTGTGCTCAGCCGTGCCGAGGCTAATCAGTACAGGATCTATGTAGAACTGGCAGTAGAGTAGGTAGGTATGTAAGCTTGCTTGAAGAGATGTTTATCGGAAGGTGGATCCTTTATTTTTGTTGAATGATTAGATGCCTACACAAGGATGTATATCAATAAAATGCTAAGCAGATGTGTATTACATTCCAATTTTGCCAATTATTTTTCTAGATCCCACGTAATAGGACGAATCTATCATTATCCCCTATGAACAACTAAAGACTGTGCTGTTATTGGGAGTCTTCTTGCTGATACATGAAATAACATTTACCTCACCTGGGAATCGAACTTAAGACCAAAGGTCACGATCAGCCATCAATTAAGCAAGCACTAATATTTGAAAGTAATTATTCCTAACTGTTAAATGAGTAGCCATCGACGTCCCTGTTAAAACTCAACATAAAATATTATCGTTTTCTTATACCATCTATAAAATACCAACAAATCACAACTCATTGTAAACTACAATCAAATTTTTCGGTAGTTAAACTAGAGCACAGTTTTTGCACCAGTTTTTATCTAAAAATACTTTCTTTCATTTGCCAAATTCGCTAGCTTAATGTAATTAAAAAACAACTGCCGTAGTAAAAGTTTTAAGAAAAGAAAATAGCACATCTGCCACTTGTCTGAAAATCTATTGATCGTATTTATTAAGCGCGCAAAAATTATACAATTGATTGACAATCTTGGTAGCTTTACATGAATGTGTTGCTCTATGATGAAAGCCATCAGTTGCATTGTGATATACATCAACATTAGGATCTAGGATCTTCAATTCATTAAAAACTTAATGACCGTGATTTGAAATCCGCGGTTTATATATTTTTATCTTTTACATATTAAAAGTTTAGGTGATAAGCTCCTAGTTAGTAGGAAAATAAGAGCTTTATTTGATAAAGTTAAATATTTTAAACGATAGGTACTAATATTTGCTTGTCGAAGATTTTACGTAGTACCTATATGATCTTACTTTTACTTTACATATATATTTATTACCTCCTAATCATTATTTAGGTCATTTCTGAACAAACAAAATTATTTCTATAAGTGACTATACCTACTTTCTTAACTTGTATTTAGAGCTCTACTCACAAAACTGGCACGGTTGTGCGCGATGTGCTAAAAGATTATTGGTGCGTTTTCTATTATTCGTGTGGCGCTAAGATCGTATATTTAATATTCGGCGCTCAAACCCTTAACGTTTGTATTATCTACTAGCATTTTCTGACGACTTCAGCCGCGTAAAAAACGGTTTGCCTACAATCATTTACATGGTCACTTGTATTATTACATGGATCACACTATAAAAATATTAAATTGAAATTTAAGTCATACGGTAGTACCAAATATACCTACCAACTAATTTAAAATCTAAGTCACGCGGTAAAACTAGAAAGTTCTAGTAAAGACTTTAATTTGAACTTCAGACTTCGCATTAAAATAAACTGTGAAAATTGTACGAAAATCCATGCAGTGATTTTCTTGTTATATCGGTACAAACAGACAGACGAGTCAAAAGTTTTTATTACCCATTGTTTTGGGCTGTAATGTTTCCGAATAGTCAATAAAAAATTGTTTAAAAAATAGGTGCGATATACAAAAACAGCCTTGTTACTTATAAAATAAAACAGGCAACAACTAAATTTACTTTATAAAACAACAGAGCTTTATAGATGCACACTTTCATTGGGATGCCATGACATGAAATCAAATACATGGTCGACCACAGTTTTTTGCGAGCAAAGACTAATGTTTCTGGAGAAATAGATATTATATACAGGGTGTGTCGTAAATAGTGGTCCAGAGTAAAGGAGTCGATACACTGTATTCTTATGTATCACATACCGAAATTTTAACCATTTTTTTTATGCCCCTAAAGTCATATGATTTGCTGAAGATGAGTATTGAAATTGGAAACAGATTAATTTCTTTAAGTACCTTTGACTTTAAAACATAAAAAAGGGTTTGGATATGATAGTACACATATTCAAGAGTAATAATAAAAAAACAGAATTAAAAAATATTGATATTTGTTGAAATGACAGCCAAATTCGTGAAGCAAGGTGCAGAAATTTAAAAAAAGAACTTTTATTTTTTGTTAGGAGACCCTTAACTGAAAATGCTTAAAATTTCGGTATGTGATACATAAGAATACAGTGTATCGACTCCTTTACTCTGGACCACTATTTACGACACAACCTGTAGATTGTGGGCTTAAGCGCAGATAATTTGAGACATCAGTTTAATGATAGTTTAGAGACGATCAGTGCTGACCACAAAGAAAACGTTTGCGATTATCTTCAGGAAAAGTTGATAGGGTATCCGACTTTTGTATTTCATTTTTAATCTTTTACGTGATGGTCATCCAATGTTATAGTTTAAGAACATTACACAACTGCACTAAGTATAACTTTGTGCACTTGTACCGACAATTTTATCAGATTGTTTTCTTAAACTTATTTATTCGTGTGATTTCGTGGAAAGACCACCCCGCCACTAATCGATCATATCATACCATGACAATCGATTATGACTATATCGGTATACCTTATAGTTATAACTTATAAGTTATAACATAATATACGGTAGATATTATGCTTGTGAATCTTTATCTTGTATAGAAGCAGATTTATAGCCACAACATCAATTAAAGATTTGGCGCTACTTAGTGATAGATTGTTAGCGTCATGTACCACGAAAAGCAACAGTAATTTTGAGTTATTGGTTTTTCAAAATATTATGATTGCAAATAAAGCTGAACGGAGTACTTGAAGAGAATGATGAGTGTGGTTGCGGTTTTGTAAATGAAGCGAACTATACCACATCATTGGATTCGAGAACGTGAGCTCGGTAATACGTCGTTGAATGTATGTAAGTCGATGCTGTGCTTTATCACGGTTTATACGCCAACTATTTTGTTGTATCATCTATCGCTCGCAGTACATTGCTGAGTCAATGCAGAACTTTTACAAGCCGTTGTCTTGTGAATAGGCAAAGTATGACTTGTTACAAAAGTATGTCGGTTAAGCCAAATTTTTTATAAGTAACGCGGGTCATGCGGTTGACCGTTGGTACAGAACAAGGCATCCGGACAAGATAATCGCTTTTACTTGCTTGTATGTAAATTTTTGTTCGCATTGTTAAACGGTTTTCTTTAAAACGGTTTTACTCTGATTATTAGGCGTGAAGAGTTGCTGCGAGTAATGAATTGATTCTGCGTTTCAAACGGTTCTCGTTACATCGCTCCGTCTGTTTTAGTATGTATGTGTGTAATCATAATGAAATCTACGTAAATACATTTGATTAAACTAGTTTTTTCAAGTTTTTGAATGTTGTATACACAAGTGTTTTAGGTATATTTACTTTCACATTATGCTCGGAGACGCTTCGCTCTCATAATTAGTAAGACAGGATCTATGTAAAGTTTGCACTACCGTACCTACGTTTTCTAGACTTGTAAAGATGTTTATCTATCGTTTGGGGCTTAATTATTTAATTTTAAATTTGTTTTACTTAAGTAGAGTAAACAAAATTGAAAGCATATATAATTTCTGAGAATACTTTGAAGTACATTCTGCTTTCTATACGTAATATTTTATTCCTTGAGATAAAATTCAAAATTTATTTAAAATCTTGAGATTTGACGTGGTATTTGACGCACCTTTGTCACAACCTGAGCGTTAATGCTTCGTGTCATTACTTTGCGTTCATGTTTGTGGTCGATCATGATGTTTATTTTATTTATTTATTTTAAAGAAGGCTTACAGACTAATTATAGATTTATTATTTAAACATGAATAATAAGGTTGCTTATAACAAGCCTACGCACATATACACTCCTTTGCAATAAAACGGACGGTATTGATTTTTCTACATTATTGGTAATAATTTAATTCTAAATAGGTTTTAATAGCCAAACTATGTTACTGGTACTTAATAAAGAGTATGGGTATGACAAAAAGGTTAAATCTAAATTCGAAACTTTTGTTTTTAAAAATAATAATCCCTTTTTCAGTTTGTGAATTTTTATTTACTTTTGCGGGTTTGCGGTTAAAAGGTTATCAGGCAACTAATGCAGTGGTCCGACCGCCGGCGAGAAAACGACTAACTATCGGCGATTATCTCTCTCAAGAAACGCACAAATAATATACATTCCGTGTAAACGAAAGAGATGCATATATTAAAAGTTGCTCTCTGACTGTTCACACTGCCGGCGACGACTCGCTTTACTAGTTTTGTCGCTGAACGACAAGAGCTTTCAAAAATAAACTCGCTCAGCGATACTCGTTCAGCGATACTCGTTCAGCGATGCTCGCTCGCTTGATCATTTGTTTTCATGATCATTTCTAAACAGTGCAGCTTTGAAAGTAGACTTATGGATATCAACAAATCATTGCAACTATGATTGTTATCTAGTTCAGACGACGACGACGATGTATTTTACGATAGTGTTTGTGTAGTGGCAGCGGCAACTCTGACAAAACGGAAAAATTAGAGGGCAAAAAGACGATTTTGGATGCAAAATTTGTAGTTGCGCGCGCAGGTTTGCACAGGACTGAGCGACCGCGGGCGAGTGGCGCGAGTAATCGCTCGTCGCACTTGCACACTCGCTTATAGCCCGGCGACAAAACTATCAAAACTACACACTCGCTTCCCGCTGATCGTCAACTCGTTTATAGTTTCTAGTTTTACTCGTTTCTCGTTCATCGTTGGCGGTCGGACCACTGCCTTAAACTAAGTTCTCGTTATTTTAAGTAGAATAATTTATGTTTGTTGTATAATCTTATATTATAAGCCTTATTGTGACTTAAAACAGATATCTTTGTGTTTATTGTAATGGCAGAAAAAGCAATAAGAGCTAGTAAAATTAAAGCACTGCTGGAAGAGTGGTGTAGTCAATGTTACGTCTCACAGCGGTTAAACTTGGGTCGTTCAACCGTCCAAAGAACCTGGACTCGATACCAAGAGACAGGTTCCGTTCAGAGAAGGCAAGGTTTTGGGAGGAAACGTTGCACACAACTACGAGACGACCGCTTTTTAGTGACTCAGGCGCTGAGGAACCGCAAATGCAGTTACATAGACCTCAAAAGAAACCTTGAAGAGGTACGAGGAGCGCAAGTTAGCCTATGGACTGTGAGGAGGAGGCTTTTAGCAACTGATATACGCAGTCGACGACCAGCGCGGGCCCCCAAGTTACTCCATGAGCTCCGGATTGCCCGATTGAGCTTCGCTAGAAATTGCCTATCTTGGACTCTAGGTAACTGGAGTAGCGTACTCTTCTCCGATGAGGCTCGAATTTGTCTAAATGGTGAGGACCGATGTCGGCGAGTGTTACGAAGACCAGAGGAACGCTATGCCGACGTGTGTTTTGAAGAAATCACTCCTTATCGTGGAGGGTCCGTTATGTTTTGGGCGGGCGTAACTTCCAGCTATCGTACCAAGATAGTATTAATTGAAAATGGCTCACTAAATGCGCAAAGGTACATAACATAAATCCATTGTCAACATGAACAACCCACACTGACTGTAATTGGTGAAGATGCCATTTATATGGACGATATGCTCGGGCCCATCGTTCTGGCGACGTAGATGCTTATATGCAAGAGGTTGGTATTCGTCGTATGGATTGGCCTGCGAGGAGCCCCGACCTTAACCCCGTTGAGCACGTCCGGGATCTCCTAAAAAAGCGAGTACGACCATCAAAAGCCTGGTGGAAAGCATCCCAAGACGATTACATGCCGTAATCGCTGCAAGGGGCGGTTATACTTGTTATTAATTTTTATTTTTATGTCTTTTTTATTAAAATACCATAAAAATACTCGTAGTCTTAATTTCATTATACCCATAAAAATGACCATTTCTCACGGGTCTCTGTTTACATTAACTATAAAAAAATAAATTAAATATTTAAAAATCGCCTACACAAAATAATAAAAATAGTATGAACGTAAAAAGCCTAAAACAAGTTTAAAAAACTATAAATAAATAGCCACAAATAGAACAAAGAAGGTATAAACATGAAACCCTATAAAAAGAAAAAGAAATACCTTGAAATTATGACCCTACGTAAGTAGGTACGTATGAAATTTTTTGATTAAATGTTCTCGCGTCGGGGGACCGTCTCGCGTCGGGGTTTATTCTACGAGTCAAGCTCTCTTATTTGATACCCATATTGAGGGAGTTGTGAAAAAATATGTAATCCGCCATTTTGTGGCGGCGGCCATCTTGGACCGATTTTTATCAAACATAGCTAAGAACTCTCGCGACTAATTCACCTTTCAAACAAAAAAAAACAAAATCGGTTCATCCGTTCGGGAGCTACGATGCCACAGCCAGACACACACACACACACACACCCAGACACGTCAAACTTATAACACCCCGTCGTTTTTGCGTCGGGGGTTAAAAACACCGATTCCAGGATTTAAGTGTTAAAAACTATATTCTCATTGATAATAAGAAATTTCTAGTCATATTTGCTAATGACATACTAAAAATATTAATATTATCCATAGAAAAGCCAATTACTGTAAGGTGCCCGTTTTTTTTGCAAAGGAGTGTATATTATTATTATTTTTATTTATGTTCCAGGTTTTATTATATGAATAAAGTGTGATTGGATTTATTTGAGTAACAGCGCGTAGCTTCGAGTAGCAAAAGTTTCATGCTCTACCTTTTGGAGCTTAAAAGCATTACTTCTAAATTTAAGACACCTTTGCTAACCTCTTCTTTATACTGATACTGATTTAGTTCTAGTTAAATACAAAAAATAAAATGCAAGTGTTTTATATAATACAAACTGTAAAGAATCTCTAGATACTATCTAATTATTGGTTTGCAATAAACGTAAAACTCGGAAGTAACGATATGCTATTGTTTAATACACAGTAAATAAATAATGTACGCCTCTTTTTTGCGTTACGATTCAGACAACAAAGCGCCACTGATTGTAATCTACGATCCAATTTTTCGGTACTTATTAAGTAGGTAGCAACTGTAAACTAGAACACGACAAATTTTCGCGCCATGTTATGAAAAGTAAATACCTTCTTTCTTCTTTTAATTTAATATTCCAGTTGTTTTAACAATAAACTTGATGGTTTAATCCACAATGTTATCAATTATAACGAACTAGTGGTTACTCTTCTTCATCTTAGCGGTTATCCCGGTTGCATCCGCGGCGTTGGCGTTGGAACCCAGGGTCCGCTTGCCCGCTAAGTCTCCTCCATTTCGCACAATCTTCAGCATCCTGTGGTGTGAGGTTGTTGGCACACATGTCATCTCTTACGACGTCAAGCCAGCATTTCTTGGGTCTGCCCCGTTTACTCGGGCCAAGCGGAGGTGGCATGGCAAGACATTTGTTCCTCACGTAACATGCTGGTTTTTGTAAAACGTGGCCATACCAGCGTAGGCGACTCACTTGCAGCTTATCTGCTATGTCACGGACATGAAGACTGCCACGGATGCGGGAGTTTCTTATACGGTCCTTCCGCGTTAGGTACTTCACACATCCAGCGCAACATATTCATTTCCGTGACACGCAGTTCCTGTTATACTATATACAAACTAAACGTCTTTATTGCTTATAAGTAAATAAATATTAAAGTGCATCTTCAGGAGTAAGCATTACTAAGTAAGTAAACAGACGAATTAATAGCATTAATATTATTAACAATCTTTTTATTGATCATCGAAACGAGAAACACATATTGTGTATACAAAAGTAGCCCGATACCAATTATAAAAAATTGTCAGATAAAGTAGCATAGTTGATATAACAAAATACTTATATTAAATTATAAATTTTGGTATAGCTTAATAGATCATAAGGACAATCATTAGGTATTTGTATATAAACAATACTTAGGTACATACTTTTAACATAATAGTACTTAAAATGGTTTTAGAGCATTTGTGTCGGTAGCACTTAATCTATCAACCGCCGAGAAGCCGGCTTTCAATCTTATTAGATTAGTGTCAGTACTTGTGGAAATTTCTATATTTTAGAGAAACAATTATATTTTATCAACTATTTCCTACCTAATTCACTTTTATAATAATAAATATGTACATCTATGACCCCGTAGTAGTACATAAATTATAAGTTCTACCCAGTTTGCTGGTACCACTGCTCTAGTGACATGAATATGTTGCATACCTATTCGATGAATACTTATTAAAATTACTATAACTAAAACCAAACACAATAGTTACAAGTGTTATAACATAACTCAAGTATAAATCCATGTGTCTTAGAATAAGATTGTGAGTCTTTGTGATTTAATGACGCACTCATTACTTTATTACATGTCATATACCATAATATGTGATGGAGTACAGAACTTGTTCTCATATTAAGTTCAATCAAGTATACTGTATCTAGGAACAAATTAACACTTCCTTAATTTACAGATTAGAGTTGGTTCTCAGAGGGTTTGTGGCGAGTCGCACGGTACCTTATCGTGTTCCTAACTTCCCACCGAGAGCGCTCGACCTCATATCATCGCAACACTAATTACCGTGCTCAGCTCAGACGCTATAACCACTTACTGAAGAAAGGTGTTATTTTCCATTTTCATTTATGAGCTCTAATGCCTTCAGCTCTAGACTAACATTTATTAAAACGAATTTAAATGTACGATCCATAGATCTCCGACGTGATTGAATATTGTTTGCTTTTATAATTTAGTAGAAAGAAAACTAATCAATCTTTAGTTTTTTCATTAGTAATTATTACGTCTAGTGTTTAATTGTACTTCCGTTAATTTCTTCCTCGTAAATTAACTTCGTGATCATAGTATAGCATGAGAGCCACGAATTAAGTGAGCAATTATCAGATATTCTCCGGATTGATTCAATTTCTCTATGCCTATTGTCTGGACAAAACCTTTTTGGAGACACAGGCTTTATTTTAAACTGGCAACAAATAAAACTTATTTATCCATGAGATTAATATTGTTTTTATATCTATAACTGTCAGTAATTCTTGTATAGCGGACAAAGTTTCGAAAAACGGAGCAACTATAACACTCAGGTAACTATTTGAGGATGTCAGCATTTTTTGTCTTATGTAGGAACGAACCCACAATCCTCGCCGCATAGTTTTGGCGAGGTAACTGCTTGAACTATTGTGTTGTCCAATATAGTATACTATAAATATCAAGTAATGAAAAGGGAGAAAAAATCTGCTATAAAGTACCTTCTGCAGTTATTTTTTATTTACTTCGTTTTGCTGACCTCCTTTACACTAGCACGACCTTCATCATTCATAAAAATAAAATTATAATTAATTCTTATTTCAAAATAGATACCTACAATCAGATAACAAGTCAACAATATTTACTTTACATTTACATGATCTTTGTTAATAGTCACAGCTTAAATTACTGTTCCTCACTTTGAAATTAAACTAGTTTATCAAGCAACTCCTCGTGACTATGGCTGCAGAAAAGCAACCGAAACGTCGAGGAAAATGTAAATCGCAAAAGTATAGTACAGCAATTTAAATAGCTTGACATAGTAGTAAAGTTTAGCAGTAGTATTTTATTAGTTTCAAAATTATGTAATAATAGTGCTTTTTTTAAATGAATTATGCCATAAAATCCGTATATAGTAGCTTATAACACTCGACTTAAGCTAAGTCAATATTATTTTTTAGTTCTGTAAATGTTAGACTTTGCAGTGCAAGAAGGAAAATTTATTGTAAGACCTTACATGTGAATCATTGTAGCAAGCGCTCTCCACTTGCCTATACCTTTACCAGAAACTTGAAAAATGGATGTAATCTATATATTAATACGTGAAGCGAAAACTTTGGATCCCTTTTTACGATAATTGGGCGGACGGAGGAGTATGAAATTTCGCACACTTATAGTTTATACAGAGAAGAAGTGACGAATGCTAATATTTATATAAAATATGCATTAGAAATACATTAAATTAATGAAAAACCACTACACGCACACAACCATGCATTTGACACACGCAGTCGAAGCGCGTAACTATGGTTACATATATGAAATAATAATGTCAATATATATTATTATATCAGCAATATCTTACAGGCAAAGGCAAACTTTGGTCGAATTTCGAGCACTAGGCGACCGCTAGTTATTTTAAATTGTCAAACGTCTACAGGGATCTACATTTATCACAATACTAACAGCGGCACTAGAAACTACGGTAACACGTACGTATACTTACGGCGGTTTTATATTTTACATCTCGTTTTTTTTTTACTCTGGATGTATGTTGGTTACACTGTACATTTAAATACCGTTCATACGTTAGTGGACAGACGTTGCTATTTTAATTTATTTAGTTATTTAACACTTACTGTACACGCCATTTTATATATGTGGAAAGCTATCATCTACGCATTAAATGTAAAACAACATAGCCTATACATCATAAAAGCACGTTCAAATCTATTCAGCCATTGCGCCTATCAAAAATACAGATCAAAATATTGTGTTTACCTTTTAAATTATCCGTATTTAACCGATGTAGGTACCAATTAAAAGTTTATCTTGTATCATTTAATAAGTTAATAGCTGCATATAAATCCGCCGTTCACTAGATTGTTTCTCCGTGCGCTTTTGTGTCAAGTTAATACATTATAAATCACTTTGCAGACATTTTTATGCGAATGTTAGTGCACTATTAAGTACGATGCAGTTACGTGTGGATGGAGCGGATATTGAAAGCGTGCGCGCACTCGTTAATTCAATCCAAGCACGCAACGCGCATGCGCCATGCATGATCTGTAACAGCCATCATCACAGATCGATCGTGAGATGCTTCACTGATACGATTGACTGGTTTCCCATACTTATAATGTTCGAAGAGCTTAATTCAGTTATTAAAGTATTAAATTTAGTAGTTATATTATTATTTCTTCATTATGCGTCGTCACATCGTGCGCTGTGCTTGGGGTCAGCCCTTGGTTCATCATAAATAATAACCATAGTTCAAACTTTATAGTTTGTAATAAAAGCATGGAATGACAACATATCTATCCATAGAGACGTTATTGGCTCGAAAGAATGGAATGAAAATGATATTATGTTACATTATTAATTATCGTAAACTTTTTATTCTTATATATTTTTCTAGATTTCACCCGCGGCTTCGCTCGCGTAAATGTAGATTAGGTTAGATTAGGTTTGCAACAGTTAATAATATATATATATATATATGGCGGATAGTGCATCAAGCATTTTTCCTGGGTAACAAAAAAAAAAAAAGATTTGCAACAGTTATTTTTCCTGGATTAAAGGTACCTTATGTCCTATTATGTATCCCTGACAACGTGTATGCAAAATTTCATGTTGATCGGTTGAGTAGTTAAGGCGTGAAGCGTAACAAACAAACAAACTCATTTTCGCATTTATAATATTAGTTAAGATAGTTAGGATTAGGATTAGATCAGGTTACGATAGAAGATATATATCACTATTGATTATACACAGACTAAATAAAATAACTTTCTAACTCTAAGTTTTTAGCGAGTACTTAATTTTTAGCACGAACAGTTATGTCGATATCTAAGTATTTTTTGGGTGAATCACAAAAATCTAATTCGCGTGAAATTTAATTTTCTAAATGGCTTCAATACAGTGCTCAAAAGGTTAAACCGTTTGAATAAATCTGACGATGAGAATATATTTTTGCTATTATGCGCTATGAAACCGATTTAACTGCGATTATTTTTATTTCTATAGCTTTAAAGCTAGTAGGCTAATAGGTGTTCGGTTGTAAGTGAAATTTTGAATTTGATTTGAGAATGTTTGCAGCACTAGATTTAAAAAAAAATTATGTTCATGATTACTTCAGCGAAGGAGTTTTATATCCACAAGTCACTTTTACTTTTTGTTGCAACATAAAGATTGGATTGTTAAATAAGAATTTTGCTATAAAACGCATTATTCTGTATAGGTAATATAAGTAACTATGTTTCTGGAATAATTTCACTGAAGCAGCTTTGGCCTAGAGAATAAGTTGGTGAAACTTTTACTTGGTATGCAGGTTTATGTTCTTGTTGGTTTATTGCACAGGTTTCGCAGGCAGGTGACTTTAACGCACATTATAGTGCATATCCCGAAGTATTATATATAAAAGCTTATATATTATACTAGCTTTTGCTTGCGGCTTCGGTCGCGTTAATTTAGAATAATTTGACAATCAATTCGGGTCGTACTCGTCCAGAAGTGAGAAAATTTTCATACAAACTTTATCCCCCCTTCCGCCCCTTTAGGGGAGAATTTTATCCATTTCACATACACAGATATTTTGCAATTGTAATCGAAAACTTATGTACCAATTTTCATACTGCTAAGTCCAGAAATGAGAAAATTTCGTTACAAACTTTACCCCCCATTTTACCCCTCTAGGGGGGAGTTTTGTGAATTCCAATGACATAGATCATTTTTGTTTGTAATCAGGATCCAATATACCAATTTTCATACTTCTAAATCCAGAAATGAGAAAATTTCCATACAAACTTTATCCCCCCATTTTTACCTTTTTAGGGGGAGTTTTGTCCATTTTACCTACACAGGTCATTTTCAATTATAATCAATAACTTGTATACCTATTTTTATACTTATAAGTCCAGAACTGAGCAAATTCCATATAAACTTCACCCCCTCAGGGGTGGAATTTCAAAAAATCCTTTCTTAGTACACCCCTACAAATTAAAACACACATGCTCTCCAAATTTCAAGTTCCTACGACCAGCGGTTTAGGCTGTGCGTTGTCTCTAAGTCAGTCAGTCAGGACATCTTCCTTTATATATGTATATAGATTTCCTATATTTTCAGATTTCAGCAAGGTCGCTGATCTTCGTAAAGCGTAAGTAGGTACTAGTAAAGTGGTACATCTATAATATATTTATTTTTATTAAGTAAATGACTATTATCGTGTAATAATAAAGTAGGCATATCATTTACCAAGTATTATCAATTACTTATTCTTTTGAGAGAAATCAAGTTTTCTCTTTTTTTTTCAATATTCCTATAACTAATTTTAGGCCTTATAGTCTAACTTACTGCCTCCTTAAATATTTTTTAAGTGCTAAAGAGTAATTAATAAAAATGATAACCTGCGATAATTTAAACATTTATAAATAACAAACATTGCCTTTTCTAACGGGTAAAGTCCTACGTATTCGTAAACGTAGGAAACTTTTCCAGACATATATGTTGTGTAATATGTATATTACTTCATCACTAAACGTAATCTAAGGAGAATCATTTGTAGAGAGTACGGTATTACGAAAGTTATAAGCCAGGGCTCTGCATTGCTGACTTGACACTTCAATGATATTTTATTACTCATAACATCTGCATATCTATTATCTAGTCACTTCATACAGAGTCGGTGTCATATCGATAATTTTGCTGTTGTAATTATATTAGTGGTTTGTTTGTAACTTCAAACATTCTGTTTAATTATGAACATTATTAAATTATTTATTTATACTATTTCTGCATTCATACTACCAAGAGGATCGGGAATACGACTAATAAACAATAGTCTCCATATACAATAGTCGTTTACGCTCAGGCAGACTACCGTTTATTTGATGTAAAATTATGTTTTATACAACAGAATCATCATGTAACAGAAAAGTGTGGTCATATCAAAGTATAATTGATTGCACGAATGGCATAGTGGTTTAAGTGGTCGTCTTGCCACTGCCATTGGACCGAGTGTTGTGGGTTCGAATCCCACACGGGACTAAACTTGGCGTGCTCCACAAATGGTTGTTCCGAGTCTGGGTGTTCTTTCGTCCGTTGTTTAAATGTTTATAAAGTCCACCGCGACACAGGAATTATTCCTAGTGCAGGAGTTGTCTTTTTTTTAGGGAAAAAAAAAATTATTATATGGCCTCGATAAATAGTAATGTCAGTTTGCACAGACAACTCCACATATCCGTTATTGTGAGCTGCACTTTGTTATCACTGAAATATGTACAATTCTATACAATGTTGAGACTATACATCGTATTTAGGACTCCGAAGTGGAACGGCGTACCTACATGGAAATAGTGAATCAGGTTTACAACCTGCGATATATCAGCCCGCATAACAGAGAATAGAATGTGCGCATTTGTCTTAAAATGTTATACATAACTTGTGTTTTAGCGTCATGTGTATATCCTCGATAAATTAAACGGGGCTGTCGCGTTGGTGCACTGGCAGTGAATGCATCTGTGCATCGGGTCAATTGGTCCGAAACTCAGATCGGGATGTGTTATTCGGTTTTTCAATCAACAAACTTTCAGTAGCGGCACACACTGTATAAAAAATAATAACACATCAAGTAAACGGTGGCCTGATTGAGCGAAGTATTTTTGTATGTGAGGGGCTTTTGTGTAGTTAATAGAGTCTGGAAGTGTTGGGTAGACGAGTATAAGCTCGTTCCCTATTAATTGGTACCGAAAGTCATAGCAAGCGAAATAAGAGTGCAAGACACCGCTGCCTATCCCTTCAGAGGGTTTGTTCCGCATTTGCCCCTACATTACGTCCGACATTCCAAAATGTTCCTTATTCGCCCCTCTTTTTAAATTATTCCTTTTTCGCCCTTCATTTTTGTGCATGTAGTTAGCAAAACAAAACATGGTTAAAAATTATTTAAATCTTTCGTTGTCAGGCTCGTGATGTCATGCAATCGTAAGCCGAAAGTTTTGCCGAGAGATTGTACCATACCCATTCGCCTTAGTAAAATTTTAAATCACATGCAATACTGACTGACTCGAACTCGCGGACTAAAGTAACTGCACGGATAGCGTAGTAGATTAAGTGGTCTTCTCGCCGCTGCCGCTGCCACTGTGCTGAGTGTTGTGGGTTCGAATTACACACGGGGCAAAATGTTGTGTGATCCACAAACGGTTGTTACGAGTCTGGTTGTTCTTTGTGTCCAGTATTTAAATGTTTATTATATACCCTGTGACACATGAATTATACCTAGTGCGGAAATTGTCTTTTATAAAAAGCTATAGAAAATAGAAATGCATGAAAAGTTAGATACATCAAAATATTGCGTCATTAATAAGAGCGGATATATTCCGATAGAGTTTTTGTGCGTGTATACTAGTACATACATAAAAAATTCGAGCGGGCGTACTGCTTGATTAGTTTGTAAACAATGTGTACTATTTTATTCCTATAATCTGTGCTATGTAGTCGTACTACTTTTCTTTAACAACAGTTATCTATAGACATTTAAATTTTACGTAGTTCTAGAAATCGAGTGTATGTCGGACACAATTTAAGAACCCGAGTGGCTACTCCATACTTAATTCCTATTAGTAAACCCTGCAAGATCGCTATGTCACTCGAGTACAAAATAAGTATACCTAATTATTATAAACATTATCCACTTAACTAACGATTGATGTTATTTACTGGCACTCTATTATTTTAAATTTTATTAATCAAAATAATTAGATAACTTAGGCTCTTATAACATTATCTACAAATGTCAACCATAACCAGCATATTTGTGGAAACGATAGCAAATCGCTCTCTCGGAATAAAATAGAATTACTAGTATATAGTTTATCAAAGGTCCACGCTAAACCTTATCCTTAACACTGAGCTAGGACGCATTTACACTTAGTAGCATTGTAAGTGTAACAAGCAACACCGATCAGGGTCAAAGTGTGTGAATAATGCAGTTAACATTATAAATGTGTGAAACTTCTGTGAAATTGTTCATTACCTTTAGGTTAATTAGATGTAGAGACCTCGTTACGGAGTAAGTATCTCATGATGGCAATTAAGTGGTAAACAAAACATCGCACCTGTGTCTGCCGTAAGGACTGGCCAGTAGCGCGCTGCGTGCGCATTTGAATTCCAAAGTTGACCCTATTTTATAATCGAAGACAACTATATTACTGAAGCTACTATATTATGACATATAGGAAGCGACAGCGAGAGGAATAGATGGCAACAGACCATTTAAAAAGCGCAGTTCCACATTCCAATTGCTAGACATTATCATAAAGGATGGGTAACCCTTTGGCTTTTTGGACTAGGACAATGTCAGGAATCTACCTTAAACTTTGCGGAATAGTCGATAAGTATTTGCTTTGCCAAGATGCAAATAGTTAAATGTATTAAATCCATTACTTATATTACATTCACTTGGCTCTACCAATGTGGAACAGAATAAAAAAATAATGGCAAGAACTATGGACTGATCTTTTAATATAGCAACAAAACTATTTATACATATATATTACCAATGATTATTACTAGTGACCATTACATCAACGAGGCATAGATTAAATTAATGGTATTTATAATTTTTTATCTTCATTTAATTTAAACGTATCTATCAATGTATCATGTCTAATAATGCTGTAATTTATTTTAGGACCTCTTCAATGTTAAGACGGACGAGACGAAGACTAGTCAGTAAATAAATTTTAAAAGAAGAAGCGCAATTTCCTACGTTATCTGACAGATGAACGGTAGCGCAAAAGTTTAGGTTTCGGATGGTTGATCGAGAGATCGTGATCACATCCATTGTACAGCCAACGTGTACCTAATTCATTTAAGCTTAACTAACAAGAATAATTTTAGAGTAGTAACTATAGGTACGTATCTATTATTATTTAAGTGATCGCATCGCCAATGCCACCGTACCGAGTATTGTAGGTTCGATACCTACACGGTTAAAAAAATATGTGCGTCCTGAATATAGCAGATTCTACCCTGGTCGTTTTTTGTGTCCGTTACACGAGTGTTTGTAGAGTCCCGTGAAACAAAAACTTCAAATCACGGCCACTCGTAATTTGAAATTCTTTGTTCACGGGAAGCGCTTTCATAAAAAAATGTGTCATTGGTTAAGTTATTATCAGTCAAAGTTGAATAATATCGGCAAATATTAATATATTGTAGCATCCCTAGTTTATATTTGCCCAGGGATAGAAATAAGATAGAGATATAATCTTCGTTTCGTATGTTTTAGCTATAAATGAAATTGAGTCGAATAGTAAACATCAAATGGTTCAACATAGGTAGTAAATGAGTTAATTGAACTCAAAAGCCAGCGGTTGGTTAGGATTGTTTACACGAGTTAGTAAAGTACAATGTGGGTCAGTCGGCACTATTTAGTTCTATAGCATAGAGCTTATTGCAAACACTATTTATGATTATGTTCTGGGGAAGCAAACCGGATTTAGAGATAAACTTGTCTTGAATACTACGGAATGGGGACGAAACATTCGGATTTTAGAGTATAATAAAATATATAGCGCTTTTATTATAATAGAGAAAACAACATCGTTACACTGATTGTTCTCTTAGAGTATATATGTACAGTACCAATTCTGTTTTAAAGTAAATGTCCATACTATATTGTTATATAGCTTACTCTCTAAAAGTAAATAGCACATTAAGTATTTATTACCTACTGTCCAAAAATATTTTTAAATTAAACTTAATTATACTTTCTGTTTAATTATGTGAATTTGGTCATAGCTATTTTGAAATGAGCTTATACGTACTTTTATTGAAAATTATTTTCTTTGATATTTTTCGTTAACCATCTTGAAGGTGTTATGATTACAGTCTATGATGCAAACAATTGTAAGTAAACAGTATTATTTATTTTGGAATTTGTATCTGTTTTAGAATACCTTTACGCCAAGATTAGATATCTGTTGATATTTTTAAATAGTGTCGTGTATATAAGAATTACATACTGCTGTTCGAAGATTGTCAAAAATGATAGGTAAAGTAGATAAATGCGGTGAGTGTTGGTAACATACCAGTATGAGCAGCACGAGAGCGCAATCGGCGGCGCTCGTCATGCTTGCGGTCTGCCACACTCGAGCGCGGAGCCAACCGTTAATGCTATCTGCCCCGATTACCTTACTGCTCCGAAACAAAAAAAACTACAACAGTTCGGACCACAGCCAAAAAGCTCAACAAATAATCACTTTAATAATCGTGCGTCAAGTATCTCCACTGCCACTGTGATTTATCCGGAAGCGCAACACTAGTGGCCGGCGAGGTTTCCCGCGCAAGTAGCAAAGGTTCGCTAGCGGTCGGTAAGGCGGAGAGAGCCCGCGTGTTGTGGCGGTGACTCGGGACGGGACTGCGCCGCGGCGCGCTCGGCCCGCTCGGTTGACGATGGTGGAACAGTTAACCATCGTTGGGGAGGGAACCACCTGCTCGCTGTATATTATCGTTCTCACGACACGATCACCGTACCGCCGCGAACAATCTCGTGATCTATATAGTTGATTGGCGTCGGATTATTGGGAGAATTGGGCTCTATCGACCGCCGCGACGCATTCATTACCGTGACATTCGCGTGGAGAAATTGCGCCGTACCTGCCTAATGATTGAGTGGCATTTCGGTGTTGCGGCCAGTATCGGGTCATCGATGCTATGTTTGGGTCGCAATCGCCGCAGATCACTTCGGCTGCCGGAGATGATTGCCAGATAAGATAACTAAATAGCTTTATTTCTGACCCATCGGGATATCGATACAACGTTAAATTGAACCGCTATAGAAAGTCAATCAATGTCGCAGATATAGGTACACAGATTAAATCACCTACGTGTAGGTACTTGATAAACACAATTTGATGATGAATGTCAAGAATCAAATTACTGTCAAGTGAATATTCATCTTGAACTTCATACTATTGCAAATGAATGTATGCGCCAGATAGCGAGGTAGTTAATCAGAAGCTGTCTGACGTATACAAGCACAACCCGGTTAGTATTAAGCCCTAAGGAGATGCCACCTGTTACAATAGTTGTAAAGAATATTGTATATACCTATGTATTATCTTAAACTCGGCTAGAGTTTGTTTTGCATGTTTGTTTGTACAACACTATACGTAGTGTCACTTTAAAATTGTAAAACTGTCAATAGTTAGATGGCTATCGAATGATGACGTCGGTCGTAAATACTATATTAGCTATCGGCAATAACCGTAAATAAAACAGGCTCTACCGGTAATCAGAAGAGAAAATATTTCATATAAATATTAGTACCCAGTATATTATCTGTGCTATTACTTTTATATTGAAATGATAGCCAAAGAGATTGGAATGGTTTATGACTGAATGATTAAAACCGCGGGATTGTAAAACGATCATGATGATATCGTGAAAGTTGACATTATTTTTTCAGTTAGTTAAATGCATTAGTCACTATCAGTAAAAACATTCATTTCATTTTATAATAAGTATCTATTACTAATGAGTTTAATAACATTGTAAATTTACTTTTTGCTAGAGCGCTGTGTTCTTCTGACACCGACATTAACCTACAAAGGCGGCTTTAGCTCTATTGATACTTTACCTAATAGGTCAATTCCCTTCTTGCTGGCGGAAGACGTTTTTGCGGATACAACAAGAAATGCATTAGCCGTGTACCGTGGTTAAAGTACTGCGGCCTCACTATAAAAAAACAATGTATTAAAGCAAGTCTCTACTGGATATTGGCGAACGTTTAAATCGAATTTGGTTGTTTAGATTAGAGTTGCGACAATTGAACTGATAAAAGCCCACATAGAAAGTTAAATTAACTGTTTGTTGTAATTTTGACACATATTTTAACTAAACAATACGATAATGGCTGTGATTTTAAAAAATACTAGGTTTTGCGCGCGGCTTCGTACGCCTAAATGTAGGTTAAGTATATTTTTTATCGCTTGGTAATAGTACTTTTATCAGGATGAAAGGTACCCTATATCCTTTTCTGTATCCCTGAAAAAGTTTGCGATATTTCATGATGATCGGTAGAGTACCTATTTTGGGCGTGGAAGCATAACAAACAAACTCACATTCGCGATTTATAATCTATACTAATATTATAAAGCTAAAGAGTTTGTTTGTTTAAAACAAACAATCGCGCTAATCTCAGGAACTACTGGTTCGATTTGAAAAATTCTTTTGGTGTTGGATAGCCTATTTATCGAGGAAGGCTATAGGCTATATAACATCACGCCACGACCCATAAGGGCGGCGCGGTAACGATAAACGCGGGTGAAACCGCGGGAACATCTAGTCTATACTTATCATTAAATATTGCTGAAGAGTTTGTTCGTTTGGTTGAACGCGCTAATCTCAAAAACTACTGGTTCGAATTGAAAATTCTTTTAGTGTTCATAGCCTATTTATCGAGGAAGGCTATAGGCTACATAACATTACGCTACGACCAATAGGAGCGGAGCAGCAATGAAAAATGTTGCAAAAACGTAGGAAATTGTCTTATGTGAAGCAGACGAAGTTGCGCGGATCAGCTAGTATTTGTTAGAATTCGCTTAAAATTATGTAACGTACGTAACTGGGGTGAATGCAACTGTTGTGCATGAGGTCTCGGCTACCGTTTTTGTCGGATTCTGTGTAGATTAGTGTTCTGTGAAGACATTCTCAGTAGCACCATGGAGTCTGGAACAGCACCAGTAGGTAGATGGTAATAGGCTTATTCCTATTATCTGAAAGAAAGAAAAGAAAGAAAATTATTTATTTACGTGGGACGTAATCCATACTGGCGACATGCAAGAGCAATATACGCCTGCCTACCCTTGTGTGAATATGTGTGTATGTTTGTAAGAATCTTCCTACGCATTATAGCATTCTAGTCATATTTTGTAATAATTTTTTTTGGGAATTATTCTGTAGATAGGTTTTAAATAAATTTGATTTTGAATAAAGTCGTGAGTATTGTGGGATATATACTATTTTTTTAATCTTTAAATATTAACAGAATCGCAATCTATATCCGATATTATACTACAATTTATGCTTGCATACCTTTGTCAGATCTTTAAATGCAATTTATTTAAATCAAGGAAGTTCTAGTTAACTTGCTATGTGAATGAAGTCAGGAAGACGATGCGACGCGACGCACAGCTGAAAAGCTTTCTATCGCAATACGAGAACCAGCTGTCAGTGGACAACGTTCATTGAATGGCTCGGTGGCCTTTATGCGACTGTCACGGAGTCACGGAAACGCTACGTCGGCGTGGTGACGTCGACAGAAGGTTAATTTAAAAGGCTGTCTGTACGCATTTGTGTGACGTCCGTCAACCTAGGCCGATTGTGTTGACATACAGCCTGCGCCTGCGTAAGTGCGCACTCTCGGTTCTCGACGTCACACCGTGCTCCCGCTCACTACCTACTATCTATTTATTATTTAGATTACCCGTATTAGAAGTAGTTAAATTGAATTGAGTAGTCTGTTGTTTAAAGGATTAAGTTTTAAGATCTCAGTTGATAACGATGTAGTAAAATCTGTTTATTTCCTATTTATCACAATACTAGAATAACGGGTGTTAAAATAATAAAATAACTACAAAAAATAAAAATCATGAATAACATTATTATATTCAAAAGTAGTAGATATAATAAGCGCGCTCCAAAACTATGAACCAATATAACCAAACATACCAAAGCGAAATTATTTAAAATTGAATCTGAAACTGGCAAATATTATTGAAATAATTATAAATAAAATAACTGTGTTCATAAAAATAATGGCTGAGCGCACAGTTAGGTACTACTGTACCTGCTTCAAACTCAAGTTGTTAGGCTCTAACTGTGGCCCCAGGCAATTTAATACACACGCAACTACTAACCGTTTAATTAATAATTTTTACCTAACACTCATAAAATATACAGGCACTATATTTGTTTTATGTTATCAATCAAGTTAATCCTTTTTTTAAATAAGAAGATAACAATATAAAAGCATAATATATATAATTGAGTTTTTCTGTCACGAAATTCTCAAATCAATGTATGTGCTGCTGGCGATACCGACGTTCATCACGTGAAACGTAGAACTATAACCGGCTAATTATGGGTGTGATACCTACAACTCATACACTCCTGCTTATCCTTAAGGATATAGGCGTGTGCCTATGCAAGTAATAATATCCGCTTAACTTATTAGGTGCTATATTTATCTATAACATAATATAATTGCATATATACGTCAAATATGCTGTGGAGCGCAAAATGATTTTTCTCGACGTTGCGATTGACTTTAGCAGCGTTAATGTTCTTCTAATGAAAGGAAATTCATTGCGTTCTATGAATAATAATGTGATTCTTGGAGCGGTACACACTGACGTTACACGTACTTGTCGACGCTTAAGTAATATCATTGGATCATGGGTGAATAGTTTTATCGTAGAACTTGATTCTGCCCGCGGCTTCGTTCGCGTTGAACTAGCTCTTATCAACACATTTCCATCCCTCGGGAACAGTACTTTTTATGAATGAAAGGTATATACATAGGTACCTTTCATTCAGAAAAAAGTTTCATACAGAAAAGGACATCCTTTTTTGTACCCCTGACAATATGTAGTTAGGACGTGAAATCATCACAAACAAACACATAACACATACAAATATACAAACTCACATTCGCATTAAATTTATAATATTTTAAGTTAGGATATTTCGCTCCAAATGAAGTTCACTTTTGACCAGCTTTAAATAAGGTTCTAGGTAATAGAACCTTTTCTAAAACTGGTCACATATAAACCCGATATTTCTTAATTTGTTAATCTTCACTATAGTAGGTACCAGCGAGCGTATGCGAGGTTGGCAATTAACAAATAAAATAGAAACGAATACATTATGTTGAATACAGATAGGCCCCCGGGCATCGAAACAACAAATAAATTCTTTGCCGTATTGCCTTACTGTGAATTTTCATTTGCACATTAAACTTTTCTAAGATATATGTTATGTAGGTACCTAAATGTAATGTTTAATGAAAATAAGTAAAGTAAGTACCTATTTAATATACATAGGACGGATAGTAGGTACCTAAGTTATACTAAAACCTTGCAGATTAGTATTACGCTGAAGAAACATAAATTAAACCAATAATAGCAAAAATTTAAAAGATTATAGCTTAATAAGCAAAAAACAGACACGCGCCATAAAACTGTGGCAAATATAGAAACAGTAAATTGCTGGAATGTTATGTGACGGTAACAGATCAGAGGCGGGAAACGTTTGGCACGCGCGTGGAGTTCTTCCAGCGTTTTTGCCTCCATTACCTGCCGACAGAGCGCTGCGAATCCAATTCTATGATTGATGGTAGCCATCTTCCGCATAGTTTTGTGACACCTATTGTATACAGATCATCGGGCAGCACGAAATTGATCCCAACAGTACGTGCACCGCTACGTAACGTTATACGGTAGTGTACATGGAGATCACTAAAACCGCATGATTTAAAGAAACCACGAGACACAAGAAGAGCCAAGGTGGTGAAGCTAACATGTACATTTATCATCTTTATGCTTACGGTTCAATAAAGGGACCGTTTTCTTTGCTATTATGAACTCGGACTTTTATCGTACTGCCGAGGCACGAATTTTCTTCTTCCTTTAAACCTGGTTAATAATTAGCGGCAGGGATAATCTAGTAGGAAACCGTTGGACTGCCACGCAGAGGTCCCAAGGTGTGCATCTCTGATTTTTTTAAGTTATGTTCGCATTAAATAGTTTATTTTATCGATCGCTTTAACGGTGAAGGCGAATATCGTGATAAAACCTACACGTCTGAAAGTTCATAATGTTCTTGAAGATATGTGAATGCCAACCCGCACTGGGCCATCGTGGTGGACTATGGCCTAACCCTTCTCACCTAGAAAAGAGGCCCGTGCCCAACAGTGGGACAGTTTAATACATGACTTGTACCTACTATATGTATATTATTATTATTTTTTAATCCCGGTACCCTGGCATGAAAAAGCACAGCGTCAAAGTAGACCCATAGGTTACACTTAATATGACGAGGTTTTGTGGAGGGCTATGCTCATGGACTACACGACTGCTGACCATCAGGCGGAGTATAGACCATTTTGACGCGAAATAATGAAAAATATAACATCTAAAGAACATATGAACAGAATCTATCCAGAGTATCTAGTCAGGAATTTATTGATGTAGTTGTAGTTGTCGTTTTAAGCTAAATTTAAACTATTGGTATGTGAAAATATACCCTACTAAAGTGTAAACATAACATAGGTAGAACATCATTTGAGTGCTCGAGTGTGAATGACACTGCTGTGCGTGGGCTCTAGGTCAGTGTTTAGGTCAAGAAAGTGTGCATAGTAGCCTAGACTCGTAAAATGGCAGTTTGGAAATGTGCCCAGTTCTATATTACTTGGGACCTTCAATCGCTAGCCAAATGTAACACCTCTGCTGACTCTTTAGGCTTATACGTGTGATACTATATTCTTTAACTTTTAACGGCGTAGAATATTGGAAGAAAATTGTATGTGTTATCAGTTATCACTTCAAATTATTTGTTATTCATATTAGGCGAACAGTGGGAAATCCACAGAAAGTGAGTCAGATTCGGACTTGACGTCCCATTAACCTACAATTAAAATTGTCAGACATATGTACATAATATAAAATTATAATTAAAATTATAATTATGTTATTTATATCATAGTTTTACTGCAGACCGGAGGTATGGCGTAGTGGCTTAGGTAAGTGTCGCCACTACCATTACGTCGAGTACTGTGGGTTGCAATCCCATAAAGAACAAATAATAATGGTTGTTCTGAGACTGGGTGCTCTTTGCGTCCGTTGTTTAGCAAAGGACTTTATAACATCTAAATGTTTTATAGACCCAAAACTTCCTCCGAGTAATTAGGAAACTAGAACGAGAGATCTTTTCTAAAACCTTTGGTATCTTTTAAGGCTAAAGGGTTACATCGATCCCTATATTATAATATGAAAACTAGCACAATATATTAATGTAGGTTAATAATAGTAAATATCTACCAGTTTAACAAAATCACGATCAAACGATGCGATGCATGGTTGCTCTCAGAATTTATCAAAGTGAGATAATTTTCTGCTTTAATGCTGTTCAAGTTTGTTTAAGCAAAATGTTATATTTAAACTGTTGTTTTCCGGTTTGGTTAAGGCCTCAAAACACTGAGCACTTCTCCATAGATCGTTTAAGCTGTTTGTATAACGGAGCGTTCACACGGCCATCCACCACGGATGACCGCATCTCATTTTGACCGGACTAATCGTAATTTCAGAGTAGTACGGAATAGGGCAAAAACCAGACACCGGAACAAGCGGGCAACTAGTACAGCGAAAATTTGAATAATGACGATCTAGCGGAATGTTTTGTTCGTTTAACGCTACGGTGAGTGCGCCTACGCAGCCACGTCACTCGTCCACGAGAGCTTGTAACTGTTGCGTAGTTCGAGCACCAATCAACAGCTTGTGTGACTTGCAAATAAAAACAAAAGGAATTACAACTACCGTAATCAACGAAAATTTATTACTCAAACACTATTTTATATATCCACTTAATTACATCTCTTTTACATGAGTTACAATTAATTTTCTTTTGCCGTTTTTAGAGACCCTGTGATGTTATTTTTGTAATACAATCTATTTTAAACTCATTATGCATATTTATCTTGGTTTATAGTTAACATACACACAGCACTTCTACAGAAAAAGGTTTGTTTTAATGGCAAATTCATGATACTCTCAATTTTGATTGATGGATGAATTAATTCTTCGAATCTTAATTTATTACATCAAAGTTTCATATCGTACATATTTTTTATAATTTCCTTTGTGCTTAAGTAATTATAGTTTAATTATAGTTAATAATTATAGTTTAATTTGCTAGGGGACAGATTTCAAAGGAAAGAAAAATAAGAGACAAATTACTTTTTATATCATAGAAGCAATACAAAATATAAATAAACAAATCAAAATAGCTAGTAATAAAAAAGCAAGTTGTATGAAATACAAGTGACATGAAACGGTGCATAGAATAGATTTCCTAATTTTAAATTTACGTTAAAAATATTAAGAATTATAATAATGATAGATAAATGATGCTGACGTCGCGTCACCCAGTCATTCATCTAATATAATGGAATTAATAGATACTAGTAGATACAATATATTTTTGAGAAGGGTTTGTTTTATTGTAATTATGAATACATGTAAGGAAACCCTTAGAAAAGACAGACTTACAAGATTCATTTCACTGCATTTTATAAACGCCCTAGATACGAAATTATAGTAGATATTTACGTATTTATGACCGATTCGTCAAGACGGATTTCCATCGTTTTTCATAGCTACAGTACAAGTTTACTTTATTCACCACAATAATGTCAATATACTTATTTCTTCCATTATAAGCGCCGTCAATACGGTTTTCTAAGATTTTTTATTATTTGTTTACTGTTGTCATTACTATAATTACTATTTAAGTTATCGCATAGTTCACTTGGTAATGGTCTCGAAATGAAGTTTTCAAAGTATTAAGATGGCATGGTTTGCTAGTTG
Organism: Catocala sponsa; assembly: GCA_963564715.1. Taxonomy (NCBI): domain Eukaryota; kingdom Metazoa; phylum Arthropoda; class Insecta; order Lepidoptera; family Erebidae; genus Catocala; species Catocala sponsa. The sequence continues at coordinate 15,162,469 of OY751342.1, forward strand.
TATGAAGTACAGAGGTACCTCCCCGCTAATTGTGGCGAATGTGGAGCATGCGGGACATAATGCTACACCGCGACAGCGCCGCCCAACGATTGCTGCGCCGGCGCATGGTGGTTAATCTAATGCCCGTGGCCGACGGCTTTGCATGCACATTTCGCTATTCAAGCCTTAAGTATCTGGCACGCGCTATATATGCTCCCATTGGCTCCGTCGCTCTATATGACATAAAAAGCTAGTCAACGAACAAATTGTAGACAGTTGTTAGTAGAAATATGACATACAATTGATAAATGAGACCAATTTATTAGCTTCCGAGAAGAGAACCGTTTCGATAACATTACCATGTTTTATAAATCTTTTATTTAGCTGACACAGCGTCGCGCGTCGTATGACGAGTGCAATGAACTTCAAACATGAACTATATTTAATTTCTGATTTCCAAGCAATGTTTGCAGGTAGTGTCAAAATACAGGGAAATTAAAAAAGTGGTTTTAATTTTAAATCTGTCTGACGCTAACATTAACCAAGAAGCAACACTCATGAGTTGTACCTTCAAAAAACATAACGAAGGTCATATATTTGTGTCTGAGACCCATGACATGCCCAAAAGGGACAAACAGTCATATCGCACTATTCTTTGCCTGGCAAAGAGAACTCATCTACTCCTTAATCGCTAAATGGCCACAGCTCAGTGCTATCACTCGTTCCACCTTAACAATACTTGTGTAATGAAAAGATAGTCGCAAAAATTATACATCACAGCCCAGCTTCCAAATTACTACCATAATATAAACCACCTAAAAATGTATCCTATAGTCAATATTTAAGTGTCCATAAGTTACCTTCAAAACACGGTTCAGTTTTATACAACTCGCAGATTATTTCACCGCGGTGTAGTGTAGTTTTCCACCCAATTACTTGATGTAGCTGTCGCGCAAGTAGACTTTGAGCAAGGACATATACCTAGTGTACGACATACCTTATATCATACGATGTAGGAGAACATTACCTTTTGCTTTATCTATTGTCTACGTATTACTATGAAAAATCTAACGGTTCTGTGGCACGTTTACGGTGATCTATAGTATCCGACAAAAGATTGAGACGAGGTCACAATTAAACGCTAATAAAGTCTGTAAAATTACATTGTAATTACAATATCGGTAAAAGTAATTAAATACCTATACTTTTCTAAGAGTCTTTGTGTACTTTAGAAAACAGCGTATTTCTATTAAGTACTATTATATTTCATACTTACTGTACTTACAATTGTAAATGTCAGCACCCCGGCACAACTAACAATTAAAATACATATACCTAATACTCTATAGACAACCGGATATTTCTCCTATCTCCTCATTTCCATTTAAATAGTCGTTATACCTACCTATAAGTAATAAAATGCTAATTAATACATAAAAGTAAATATGTGCTTATGTACACAAACAGGTAAACTACTGTATTAGTTATAACTACTCACGTGATGGTTTCGTTGAAGACGAGCGTCCTATTACAAAAAATATTTACCAAGAAAATATCTCAGGAATATAATGTTCATTGTAATTGTTAGAATATTTAATTACGGCTTAACGCAATTCACTAGGGTAATAAAAGCGGTTTATTTATAAAACCACGTTTTAGTTTGTAGGACAGAGCTGGCGACGTGACTGATATCTCATACGATAAAACAAATTTAAATAGTTTGTCTAAAGACTTAAACAAATGAATAAGTACAACGTGTTTTCCTGATTAACGCTATCACATTATAACGGCATTCATTGCGACTGTGACTCACTGAACTTAACCGCAAACTCGGTTAAATGTACGCAATTTGGGCCTATTTAACTTTGTAAAACACAATATGTTTGGTTACCAGTATACGTGCGTTATATAATTTAAAGGTGCATGTTAACATAATGTAATTTATGTAGCGCATTTAGTAAGCCATTCGATCAATTACCTACCAGCACGTGTAAAATTATATAGTAATACATATTATGCAACAATTGATTCATAAACTAGCTTTTGTTTGTCATTTTTGGACAGTCTTACTTAATAAATTGATAGATAATAAACCGAATTACTTCAAGGATAAAATTTTAAATACATACATACATACATAGATTCACGCCTGTTTCCCAGAGGGGTAGGCAGAGACTACGGATTTCCATTTGCTACGATCCTGACACACTTCTCTGGCTTCATTCACTTTCATCACATTCCTCATACACGCCCGTCGGTTCAAGGAGCTCTTAACCTGGCCTTTGTCCAGGACGCCTCCGATCTGGTCGAGAAACGTTCGCCTAGGTTTTCCTCTTGCGACTGTTCCATTCACACTAGCCTTATAAACTTTCTTAGTCAGTCTTTCCTCGTCCATTCTTTCTACATGTCCAAACCAGCTTAACATACCCTTTTCTATTCTTGTAACTATATCAACTTTCATGCCGCATCTCTCTCTAATCACACTATTTCTTATTCTATCTTTCAGAGTCACACCACATATGCTTCTCAACGCTCTCATTTCTACAGCATTTATTCTGCTCTCATGCTTCTTTTGCCATACCCAACTTTCACTTCCATACATAAGTGTGGGCACTAATAGTCCTCTATGAACAGCCAAACGTGCCTTTTCGGATACATTTCGACTGTTCATAAAAGCGCGTAGGGCTCCATTCACTTTGTTGCCAGCAATCGTTCTCCTTTCAATATCTCCGTCATGTTTACCATCCCTTGTAAACAAAGTACCCAAATATACAAACTCTTTCACTTGCTCCACTTTTTCTCCATCAATCATAATATTACACATCGTCACGCACTCTTCCTTTTCAAATACCATTACTTTCGTCTTGCTTACATTTATTTTCATTCCTTTACTCTCAAAAGTACCATGCATAATAGTTACCATCGCCTGCAACTCTTCCGCCGATGACGCAAGTATTACTTGGTCATCGGCATAAAGAAGACATTTGACAAGTAACTCATTCATTCTTAATCCCCATTCACAATCTTTTAAATCTTTCAAACAATAGTCCATGTATAGGTTAAACAGCCAAGGGGACGCTACACATCCTTGTCTAACACCTTTATCGATGCTAAACCACTCTGTGTAGGTTCCATTTATCCTAACACAAGCTCTGGAATCATCATAAAGAGATTTCAGAGCTCGCGTGAGGTTGCTATTCACTCCATACATGGACAATGCCGACCAAAGTTCATTCCTCACCACTTTATCATAAGCCTTTTCCAGATCCACGAATGCGCAATAGACCTTTTGACCTTTGGCCAAAACTTTTTCGGCTATGCTCCGTAAGGAAAAGACCTGATCCGTACATCCCATACCCTTTCGAAATCCCGTTTGTGCATCCCATATTTTCTTGTCGGTTACTTTCACAATCCTTTCAATTAACACTTTTGCATACAATTTACCGACGACGCTGAGCAAGCTAATGCCTCTATAGCTTTTGCACTCTTGCTGTGAGCCTTTTCCCTTGTATAAAGGTACTATGACGGCCTTGCACCAATCACTTGGTACACGGCCGGTATTCCAGCACAAGTTAAAAAGGCGGCACAACTGAGTTGCTATAAGACCCTGTCCAGCTGTCAGCATTTCGACTGTAATCCTATCATACCCACCAGCCTTTCCTGATTTCATGCTTTTCAATGCTTTCATTATTTCATCCATACTAATAGGGCTTTCATCACTACTATCATTATCATTCATTTCGAAACTTTGCCCTTGCCATTCCTCTCTTTCAAATAAACTTTCAAAATATTCCTTCCATCTCTTCAGTACGCTCTTTTCTTCATTCAGTAAACTTCCATTCTTATCTCTGATTGATTTCAGCTCTGTGGTTACGGTTTTACCTCGAACCGAGCGAATGGATTTCCAGAAGAACTTCGCGTTGGTTCGGAAATCTTCAGATAATCTTCTATCAAACTCGTCTTTCAATTCCTCTTTTTTCCTTTTAATTACATCTTTCACTACTTTATTCATTCTTATAAACTTATTCCTAGCTTCATTCACATCCTCATTCGTTGCTTCTTGCATTCTTTCATTGGCTCTGACAGATAGCCAGTCCAACCATGCCTGCTTCTTCTCACGTACTACCCCTTGCACATCTTTATCCCACCACGCATTCTTCGATTTTATAACTTTCCTCTTCTTGCTCACACCGCATACTTCTGACGCTACAACAACCACTTCATGCTTAAACGACTGCCATAATTCTTCTATATCATCAGTGTCACAAAATCTTTCAAATCTTTTCCTCAATTGATTTTTATACTCGTCTTTCAATACTTCATCTTGCAAATTTTCTACTTTTATTCGTTCTTGGACACTTGTTCGGGTAGGTATACGGTGTCGCCATCCTTTGAAGAGGCCACGTATCCGGCTCATAATCAAAAAATGGTCGGTATGGACACCAATACCTCTATATACCCGAGTGTCTAGGACATTCTTTCTCAATCTTTCATCCACTACAACAAAGTCAATCATACTACTTCTTACATTCTTTGCTTCTCTTGTATACTGGTGGATTATTTTGTGGGCAAACATAGTGTTTGTCACACAGAGATTCCACTCCAAACATAGCTCAAGCAACCTTTTTCCATTCTCATTCACGCTTTCGTCCCCATACTTGCCTAAAACCCTTTCGTATCCTTCACGCTTTACTCCCACCCAACCATTAAAATCCCCTAACATTATCAACCTCTCGTGTTCCTTGCATTTCCTCAAGACATCTCTTAAACACTCCCAAAAATCTTCTCTTTCTTCCCGTGCACTCTGAGACATACCCGTTGCTATGTTTACGGGTGCATAGACCCCTACCATAAACACACGAGTAATCCCTACTTTCATTCTCATCCATAGTAACCTAGCATTCACATATTCGAATTCTTTTACACACTCATTCATTCTAGCAGACAGAATAACACCAACTCCCTGACAGGCTCTGGTATTGCTAGGCACGCCGGACCAATACGCCGTGTAGGGTCCATGCCTAGTGGTGTTACAGCCTTTCCTTTTCGTCTCATTCACGCACAGAACATCAATCTTTCTCTCATTCATCATCTGACATACTTCATTCAATTTTCCGTCCATCCCTCCTCCAACATTCAATGTAGCAAAACGGCTTTCCGTAGGCCACTTTTCGCCCTCGCGAGAAACGAGACGTGACGGGTGGCGGACCGCGTCGCCGCCATGCGGATTATTAACAAAATCAAAGTCCATATGCGTTCCCACGATTGTTAGGGAAAATACTGTCCACCTCCGCAGAGTCCTTTACAGAGGTAAGGTGGATCCATCCTGTGCCCTGTGACCACCAACACAGGCACCCTCCGTTCACGACCAGCTTTCCCTCTGGCCACGAATCCATCAGCACGGGTCGGTTAACACCTTGGATCGGGGTTTATTCTCGGGTCTGCTCCCTGAAAATTGGTTTGACTTCGGAGTTTTCCTTCTCCTAGACAGGTTGCAAACCAATGCTAACGAGGCCCATCTCCCCGGGAGAAATTTTAAATATGTGAAATTAATTATTATTTGAATAAATTAAATATTTTAAGCAATTTTATTTGAGGCCTGCTACATTAGCAGCCTATTTTATGTCCCTTCTTTTCATTTCTATAAGCAATTATGAATACTTTATTATATGGATAGGTACTTATCAATTTTCGTAAGTCTTAATTCTATTTGATATGAATGATGGCCTTTTCAAACTCATTCCTTTATTGTATTGTTGAATAAGTACCATACACTCATCGCAATATTCATTTATCTCCTCTATAATAATCAAACATTCAGATTAATACATGATAGTATTCGCTCTTTTCTAATATATTGGATGCATATTCGAATTCGATTTAATTATGGTCGTTCGATACTGCAGTAAAGTTTATTAAACTCGCACACTTCCATCATGTTGAGTAGTTCAATGCCCGCATACCTATTATTAATATTATGTGCTTATAATATGCCCATGATAAATTAGTATACCAACAAATTTATAAATAAATACTAAAATGAGACAGCTTTGTTATTTTGCAATAAGGCAAATTATTACCGAAATAAAATCTATGGCATGTATGAAACATATATACTACTTATAAACAATAATAGTACATAGTAATATATTTCAAAATAACTTAGATACAGGTTACATTATTAATTAGATACACATAATATATAGGAAAATGTTATTCTTCGTTAACAATGTTTATAATATTGCCATAAGGCCGTAGGCATATTTATATAACTTTAAATCATGGTAAAATCTAGAGACTGTTACATAATTATATGTAGTATATCGCATAATACTATTTCATAAAATAAACACATTTACTGTTTATCCGATTAAGGAGTCAAGCATGCAACTCCGAGATTGTATGATATAACAATAGCTTAGATAGAGACTCTACAAAAATCTTTCTTTACGGCTCTTGTCAATGATTAAATAAGTAAAAGGTATTTACTTGCTCTTCAGATTTCCTGTCGAGTTGCTCTGCAATCGCAGCAAAGTAACAAGATCTTGTTAGCCTAAAAATGTTTTGGCAAATCATTTTTAGACTCCGTCCATTTTATTGTCGTACTTGGATGCAATAAGTAAGTACTATATATTAGGTAAAACAGGGTGAAGGTGTGAGTGAAGCTAACGTAAGGCGAAGGTTGTGTCGTATCAAGCGGTCAAGTTAAACGTGGAGTACAGAGAGTCGGCGATTACTTTACAAACAAGATCAGCGCTTGGAAATAATTTAGTTACCTATGCAGCTGGCTACCATAAATCTATCCAAAGTACAAAATTGACAACTATTAGATACATATTCAAAGGTAAACTGCAGTCTTGCTTTTAGCGGTGTGTTGTTTTAATTATTTTCTTTATATATTATCTAAATAATACACAATAGAATATGTTTTATCCTAATAACCTACCATGATACACTGAGGACAGTCTATTTTTCGTTGGCCCAATCAATAATTAATTATTGCATTGGAGTATGCGTATGCGTAGGGGCGGAGCAGCCAAAACTCATATCTTGCCTTTAGAGCGTGCACAGAGGGCTGTTCTAAAGGTAATGACTTTTAAGCCTTTTAGGCACTCTATGTCTCAGTTATATTATGACTGTAAAATACTCTCAGTGCGCCAGTTATTTGTCCTCGAAACAGTCACCAGAAAGCGTGTTTCATTTGTCTATGACCCGAACCTTACCAGAAAACGTCGGCATCGCTCGTATAAAGTGAGTGAAACCAAAAATTTTAAGACCTCACTGGCCTCAAGACATTATGCTGTGCTTAGCAGTAATTTTTATAACACAATAAACAGATACTGCAACATTTATGCACTACTTAGATCTGAATGCAAGAAAAAAGTAGCCAATTGGCTCATGAATGAAACTTATGAGGAAACTGATAAACTTCTTAAAATATCCAATCTCTAATTACTGACAGTCACACACACACACACACACACACACACACACACACAACAATAATTGTATGAACATAATTTTATTATTGTAAACAATTTACTTGCTGTGGCTTGATACCTATAACTCAAATTAGATCTTACCATGTTCCTAAATGCTTTGTGTCCTACATTTGTTTAATTTCCTTTATATGTAATAGCTGTATGGTTTTTGGAAATAAATACTTATTATTTGATCGATGCTTATTACTTGCTTAATATCCTACCTTGAACCCGGTCATAGAACTCCTTTATGGGCAACCGGAGCCACATGTAAACGTATTAAATTTATTTATTGTGAGTCATATTTTATTAATTAAAATACTAGGTACTACAGGGCAATGCTAACTAGATGTCCAAGTCGCAAATTACTGTTTTTATAATTATAATAGCTTTATTTATTAGAGCTCTGGTGTAATTAATAAATCTCATAAAAAAAATAATGAAACGGTTAAAAGAAGTCAGTGGCACATCTGTGTGGACACTGAGACACGCCACTGAGTCGTTCAACCATCTTTTTATATGTAGCTGAATTTGATACACTTTTTTATTTATACAATATATTTTATATTATTTTTTTATCAAGGTACTTTATTACAAAAGGATTATAAACCCGGACTGATATCTGAAGATCTTCACCGTGAAATATTTGTTACTTGCTTAAGAGGTATATGTATACATGACTTTTATTGTAGACCACCTCGTCACTTTTGGTGCGCCGAGGTTTCGATGCCCACACGGGACAAAAACTTGTGTAGTCCACAAATAGTTATGCTTTACGTTGTTTGAATGTTATAAATTCTGTCCTAATTGCGCTACTGTAACTGACTAGTTAAACATCTATTACGGCTGACTACACAATTGCGTTATTTGAATTTGTCGCAATTTCTATTGTTGCTGATTTAACCAAGAGTGCGTACATTCAGCAATATGCAAATTGGCAAAGGCCCAAGTCCAGTGTCCAGTTTCCAAAATACTTATGTGTACAAATATTGTTAATTAATATATCTACCACGTGGTCATACGCGTACAACCTGCACCTACCCTGCCGCGTAGGCACATTATATTTACCTACCTAATATCAAAGTGAATGTGAAACGTAGGTAGGTATATATTACGGCTATTGATCGAAGTGCGATTTGACCTAGGATTAGCCGGTTAAAACTAGGCGCTAATTAAAATTAACTTACCCAGCAGCACATACTTTTAGCTAGCTAATCCTAGGTGTAACCGTCCTTCGACACGATAACTTCTGCTTTCTTGCGAGTTCAACGATAATGCAGCTAACATTCCGCGCAGCTGATCTTAATGTGTAAGGCTAAGGTTTGTCGTAGGCCTGAGAGATGGAACATTATCTGCTGTAAATAATGTAAGCGACATTGAAATTCATTAAATCATAATTACCTGCCCGTCTCGGCTTCACACTAGTGGACATTTATTTTTTATACATTTTCAGATAAACGTAGAGTAAATGTATCTTTATGCAGGACATACGTAGCATTTTTTTTTCAAATTACTATTTAAGTATATTTTTCTTATAAAATTTTATATTTTTATCTCTTTTATTATCAACGTTTATTTTTACATTTTACGTACGTATATTGTTTATTGGTTTTATGTAGGTACTTACTTAAGTATTTTATTTCTAAAGGGTTTCAATTTACTGGATCTTATTTTTTTACATTTTTGTACGTTTTTATTTTATGGCGTTAGTAATTTAATTTAGTAGATGTTTACATCTTTACATATCTTTTTTGACATTTTGGGATAAACGCAGAATAAAATGAAATACTTACAATCAGTTAAAAATCTGTTCATTGAAACGTCCATGACTCAATTTGTTCAAATATTCAACATTTCTAAATCCTTTAGCAAATTTTCATTGAAGTCGAAATAGGAACATAATATTTTTTTTGATAATTATATTTTTATAAAGTTTTACATTTTTATCTGTATAGATACCTATTTTTTATCCCTAAGTTTATTTTTATTTTTTACATTTTATTTATATTTTTTGTTCTTTTATGTATTTTATTTTTATAGAGTTTAATTTTTTTACTTGTTATTTTACATTTTTTATTTAAATTTTTTGTACATTTTTATAAAATAAAATAAATAAAAATGTACAAAAACTTTAGACTATTTAACTTTATAGGGTTTTACTTTTTATTTTCCAATTTTTGCCTAAAGCTTCACTATACACTATGTTGTCATTGGCAGTGGTATTTGTAGGTGGTAATAAAACATATTGATTTCCAGGAGATCCTACTCGAGAAAGGGCAACATATAATTGCCCTTGTGAAAAGCACTCTTTTCTTAGGTCGATGCCAACCATCGAGAAAGTTTGTCCCTGGGATTTATTTATTGTAAGGGCAAACGATATCTTTACAGGAAACTGTAACCTTTTAAAAGATATAGGCAAATCCGTCGGTATCATCGGGATCCGCGGAATGTGAACGAGCTGTCCGGCCGCGGGTCCGGTGATTATAACCTTTGAAATTATCTTCGCCATCATATCCACACGATACTGATTAAACAAATCTTTGTAATAATGCAGTGCATTAAAACAGTTGGTCCTAATCATTAAACGGTATGCATAATACTGCATACATGACACAGTCTTAATTCTTAAGGAATCCTGCTGAGGAATAGTTAAATAATATCCGTCGTCTCCTAAAACAAACATTAGCAGATATTGTAAGGGATCATATGCGCGGTGCAATTCCGACACTCGTATTGAGCTACGACCTAACTCAGTGGTTGCGGGGAGACGACTGCCGCCTATATAAAAAAGTACTCTGTGACTGCCGCGCGGCGCTACTGTATACCTACTTGCGCCTGACTACACAAAACTAACGCGTCAGCAGTGTCGCTACAACTCATTTTAGCTGTCCGTCTCTACCATGCAGTATTATATCCCTGGGTCCTTTTTCTTCATCGACCAAGAGAACAGCCACTTCATTTATGAAAGGAGCGTTATATCTGCCCCGGTGTTCTGTCTGAGGTGTGCGATCAGAGTGAATAATTAATTTTAAACTCTCCGGGGTGTCGAGTTCGATACTATGTTTAAAACTACGTATGTATATGTTGTGGCTATTTAACACGGTCTGCAATCCATTAATCAAATCTAGTTTTAGCATGGGGCCATGTTTGATCGCAATGATAGTTGGTCAGCATCTGAAATAAAATATATCTGCAAAAATTGAAGGCTTTGTCGTGATGCCGGCCGGTAGAAGTCTACTCTGCGCGTGCTCGTGAGATTCTGGCTCTAGTTTCAGCAAGGCGCTGCGAACGTTCGGCGCTAGATTCTGTGGCCCGCGATTGCGACGCGTATTCTCTCTGACTTGCGAGACGATCTGAATTTTCAGAAGAAGTTTCTCCAACACGACATATTTTTGCTAATCTCGCATGGGAACTATGTTTAGATAGCTGCGATCTTTTTTTCTAGGCATATTGTTTGGAAATTATTTTTTCAAATCAGAGAAAATAAGAATAAACAGGGTACCTACACAAAAAATATTATTTATTTATTCATTTTTAAACTTACAACTATCATTACAGGTAACCCCAATTCGATAGTGCGCTACATCTTCATTATATACATGAAAAAATAAACATAAAACTCAACTAAGTAACTAAAAAAAACAAAAATAGAACTAAAGTAAAAAAATACAAAATTACAAATGGACTTTTAACTTATAACTACTTACAATACTAGGAACATAAATAGGACACTGTGTAAATAGTAATTTTTGTCAACTCACTAATGTGACAGCAAAATATATCAACATTCTTGCTTATCATATTAATTATTTTAATAGACCTGGATATGGGACACTTTGCCAGTAAGTTGGTCCTGGCGTTTGGTACGACTAAGAGTGGTGCACGTCGCCGCGGCCATACGTATCGATCTGGTTCACAGAGACTAATTATGATAATAAATATAAAGTAAATAATATAAAATACATATAAAAATATATAAAAAGTCAGGAAAGGTTCTGAAAAGAACTTTTGATAAATACTTACTATAGCAAAAGTGTGAGAATACTATAAAAATTAAACAGTAAAGATTAAATAAAATAATTTATAAGTAGTTCTAAAAATAACTTTTTAGCTGGAACAAAAAAATGTGCTATGAAAGAAGTCAAAATATTCAATGTCGGTTGCGTCCGCTGCGTAGGGAGCCGGTCGCGCGTCTGGGCCGTATATTTTGAATAGAATGTCCGATTTCAATAATTCAAAAAATAATGTTCAAGTATTGAAACAGTCTTGATTATGAAATGATTTATTTGGATAAGGATTAATGTAAAGGTATGGATAACAGTCTGATTTTAGTTGGCATTTCTATCAACTTTTAAAATGTAAAAAAGAAGTTATAGTTACATAACTACAATAGTTGGTATCGCGAAGCTTTTTGTAGGTATTGATATGTACTTTAATATTGTAGAATATTTTTATGTTTTATCATCATTAGTTTCCGCAGCGCATGCGATGAAAAACATTTTATAACAAAATTTTTTACACCTTGAGTTACATTATGGAAGTTTTAGTAGGGATCCCTAATTTTTCTTGTATTAAATGTAGCCTATGTTACTTAGGGATAATGTAGCATTCTAATGATGAAAGAACTTTTAAAATCGGACTAGCAGTTTTTGAGTTTATTCGTTACAAACATACAAAAATACAAATCTTTCCTCTTTATAATATTAGTGTAGATTCATAATAGATTACCTATGCCTGCGGCTTTGCTCGCGTTAATGTAGATTGTGTCCGGAAACAGGACTTTTTCTGGATGTAAGGTACCCTATGTACCTCTGACAACGTGTATGCGAAATTTTATGATGATTGGTCGAATAGTTAAGGTGTGAAAACGTAACAAACAAACAAACAAACTCACATTCGCATTTATAATATTAGTTAGGATGGCAATATAATATATATTTTTAAAACAACAGGCCATCTAGACGTGCTTTCAAATATAGAGCAGTTTTCCACAAAACATTACTAATTGCGTCAAATCTGTATATTGTGATGAAATATTGGAGCCACATTACCCTATTAATTAGGTAGGTACTTACTCATAAGCCTCGTAGATCGTCACCTACTAATGTAATATTGAAGTAATGAACCTACATAGTTTGAATGATGGCATTTTTACCGACTTCAAAAAAAGGAGGAGGTATTCAATTCGTCTGTATTTTTTTATATTTTTTTTTATATTTGTTACCTCGTTTCTTTCGACTGGGTGAACCGATTTTGATGATTCTATTTTATTTGAAAGCTGGTGCTTCCCGTGCGGTCCCATTTAATTTTGATCAAGATTTGACCATTCGTTTTCGAGTTATACTTAATAATGCGTATTTGGCTACATTGATGATGTTCTCATATTTAGCAAGGTTCACTAAAAACCGAGGAATAAACAAAATTTTAACAAAAAGGAAAACCGACTTCAAATAAGAATATTCTAAAACTTAAAATGCACTAAAAAGTTAATAAATATTTGCATATTCTTGTGAATAATTAAATTATTGTTATTATTGGAGTCGGTGACAGCCAAGGTAGGTTTGTAACTAATTAAACATGAGATGTCTTACTATAATCATAACATAACATTGGACAATTACACACATAGACGCAGCACGCGGCGCGGGCGGCTGACACCGACTCCAAAAATAACAATAATTTAATTATTCACAAGAATATGCAATTATTTATTAACTTTTTAGTGCATTTTAAGTTTTAGAATATTCTTATTTGAAGTCGGTTTTCCTTTTTGTTAAAATTTTGTTTATAATGACATTAATGACACAATGACACAATTAACATAGATGACACAATTAACATAGATAAGCTCCTTCTAAAAATTTAAGAATTCTTTGTACCACTATTAGATATATAAACCACATCTAAATACATTTTCCTAAAGCACATACCGGAAGTCTAAGCTACCAAATAACTACTGCTCGCCCTTACAGGCAACAGGGATAAAGATTAGGTAGCGGCCTCTCAGGCTATAATATCAATGTAATATATTTATTGAAGTGCCTAAATATATCTGTTTAGTAGTCCCTTAACAGTTAGTAGATACATGTTATTCAAAATATCTAAAATATCTAAGTCCAAGACCGACCTACCGTTACTGTTATTTATAATCAAATTATTCTTAGTAATTTGTTAAAATTCCTTCCATTTAGTAATTTTCTGCTCTGTTGCTTTAGCTGTACCTACATTTTCTATTTCAATGTAATTTGTCACGAACAACATTTGTAACTTATAGTAAATTAAATTTATTTAAAACATATTATCGAGCCAGTTGTTTTAAATAAAAATAAAAATAATAGAGACAGATGCTAGCATCTGCCTCTTTTATTTTAATACTATAATGAAACTCAATCGTCTAAAATATTATGTGACTATATTACCAAACTCACAGCAATTACACGGACTATTGAGAACGTCTTACTCAGTTGAATGCTAGTTCCTTACTGCCGAGCAGGGGGGGACACTGCCCAATACCTTTCCTATATCCAAAGATAGGACTGACATCTGTGTTTTTGGCCCCGTACTTGTGCTGTAAATCAATCGCAGAAGATGGCGCTTAAACATATTTTTAATTTATTATTTAGTGTCAGTTCTTACCTACCTATCTATACTTTTATATTTTTTATTCATCTAGAATCATATTTTATTCTCATTTTAATTGTTTTATCATAAAAAGGTCATAAAATACAAATTAGTAAATATGTTGGTTAAAGACTATGATTCAAACATTGGATTTGTAAGTCAGTCACAATATGGGGACTGCATCTTGCCCGTGCGCACGTTTGTAGTTTTTCGTCCTATATTGTATACTTTTCGGCTGTGAAGGTCTTATGTAAGTGCGTTGAGTCGAGCTCTGTGTTCCTTCACCTTGTGTCAATTAATCTTCCCATCGAAAACTGTTGTTATCCGTGTGCGATAGTGACGCTTTTAGTGTTTAGTGTTGTGCGGTTTTTCCAACTACAAAAATGCCGAGACGCTGCGCATTTTACTGTGAACCTAGAGTCCGCTGCATAGTTATATTTTAATAAACATAATAAAATGTTATTTGTTGTTGTTTTATTCTTATACTACGATATGCACCCTATACTTATTGTATTTAAATTGTTTTGTTTGGATCTATTTTTGTAACATTCTACTTGCTCTATTTGCAATTTTTATTTGCATATTTTTTGTTACAAAAATACGATTGATACAAAACAATTTAAATACGAATTCTGGATTAGTAATACATAATATAAATAGCTATAGGCACAGAATACGGAATAGCTATAGTTATGTATAGAAGGATTAGTTCGGGGTCAAAAGTGCAGATGTCGCTGTTTCAAATAGGGTTGGCTGAAATTGACCATAAGAGGGCTCTCTTTTCCCTATGTATTACTTTACTCTTTGCTGCCGAGCGATCTTTCGCCGAGAGAACGAGTTAGTTTTCCCCTCCACAATAACCCCACTATTTAAAAATGATAGTTGGTTGTGTTGCCAATTGAATAAATAAAAACTCCCGAACAGAATTATTAACAAAAATAAGAAATCATGACAATACTAATTATTTAATAATATTTATTTAATACTATATGTCTAGACATATTCCGAGCGTTTAAGGAATTAAATTCATACTAACTCCGACGTAGGTATATTCCACAAATCGTATACCTACACCTTTATGTCAAAAGTCAGTGTCGCGTGAGAGCTTGACGCGAGCGCACATAGTTACGATTCTTTTTACCGTTTGTACGCGTTTAATTCTAAAGTACCCTCAATTTAAAATGATTGAAACTAGTGGTGATGATGAATTATCGAAAAAAAGTGATTCTGAAATAATAAATGATTGTGAAAGAGTGCTGGAAATTATTAATAAAAGTGGAAATAACGAATTGGACATGAGGAGAATTCCGGAAAAAAAGAAAGGAGATAGAAGAATGTGAGAGTAAGAAGGATGAGGAGGGATTCACTAAGGTGACATATCGGAGACCAGTAAAAAGTCTGAGGAGGAGTGAGTCTGCTATCGAGAATAGGAACATAAAAAAATATAACGTGAATGTTGAAGAATTGTTTAAAGTATGTTTAACTTCTTTGAAATTGTTACCAAAACAAATGGCGTTGGCAAAACTTTTAAACGATGAAAAGATTAGTAATATATATAAATTATTATACAAGAGCCCGTATAAAGTATTTGTACATTTTTTAAGCAAAGATCAAGCTGAAAAGATATTAAAATGTAAAAAATTATTAGATATGGATATTAGAATTCAGCTTGTCAGCCAATTAAATTTATCCTATGGAATAATTAAAGGAGTGGACCTTGAATTAAGTGAGCAAGAAATATTAGAAGCGCTAGAAAGTTCTTGTAAGATTTTATCAGTAAAGAGATTAAGACGTATAGGTGATGAAAACAAGTGGGTAGATAGTGAAACAGTTCGTGTTTGCTTCGAAAATCCATCTTTACCGCCGTTTTTGTATCCTTATGGATGCCGATTCAGAGTGGAACGTTATATGTTTCCCGTTACTCAGTGCTCATATTGTTGGAAGTTTGGACATGTAAAAAATTTTTGTCCATTAGGAAAACATCTATGTCCCAAATGTGGCAAAAGACACGAGAATTGCGAAACGACTGAATATACATGTATCAATTGTAAAGGACCGCATATGGCCTTGGACAAGTCATGTCCATCTTTTATAAAAGAAAAATATATACGGGATGTAATGAGTAAAGAGAATTTACCCTATAGAAAAGCCTTGGAAATATATAATAATATGTAACTCAGAAAATACCCGAAGGTATATTGAGTAAAACCACTGAATTTATCTCTCCTCCTCAATGTGTTACGGACAAATCTGGCAATGATGTTGTGTACTCATTTTCGGATGATATTGTAAATGTAGAAGAAAGAGAAACTGCTTCTAATGGACAGAATGTACGTCAAGTTGCTACAAAAGCTAAAATACCGGGCCAGAAAAAGAACCGAAAGACATCTGAAAATATAAGTATGGAACAAGATCTCCATAACTCTTCTTTGGAGATTAGCAATGAAGAAACATACTGCAATCCGAATGTTGAAGAAATTGAAAAACGGAAACAAAGAAAATTGAAAATTAAGGAGATAGTTTTAAATATTTATATGAAAGTTAAAGAAATAGTTTTGTCACAAAGTAAATTTGAGGAGAAGGTTGTATCGGTATTGAAGGTAATCTATGACGAGTTTAAGGTAATTATGTTTGAATTTATATCAGGGAGGTACATTGTACAATTATTGTTAAATTTTTCGATGGCTAACTATCATAAAGACAGGTTTATCAATATTTTTCAGTGGAATTCTCAGAGTTTGAAACATAAGATAATTAGTTTTGATGCATTACTCAGGCAAGAAAAAATACACATAGCTATACTATGCGAAACTTGGTTAAATGAATATAATATATTTAGAAAAGATAGAGAGGATTCTTATGGGGGGTAGCTATAATTATTCACAAGTCTATAAAAACGCAATTACATCCCGTTAATTTACGAAACTCAGGTATTGAAATCATTTGTGTTAAGGTGTTTAACTGTCGAGAGTTAGAAAATGTTATTTCAATATATTGTCCATCATCAGTACGCACTACTTCTTCGGATTGGGACAATGTTTTTTCTATAGCATCTAGGAAATCATTGAGCGCCGGTGACTTTAATGGGCACCATAGTAATTGGTCATATAAGACGGATCCACGAGGTATTCAGTTGATGGACTCGGCTTTAGAATATGATCATGTTTCTTTAAATAACGGTGAGGCTACTAGAATTAAGTTAGTAAATGGAACATTACAAAGGTCGTCACCCGATATCACATTTGTATCGTCGGATATTGCCATTAAATTTAACTGGGCAGTAACAAATGAAAATCTGGGTAGTGATCACTTAATAATTAAATTTTCTATCAATTATCAGGTTAACTTAGAATTTATGGAAAAACGTAATTTTAAAAATGGAATAATTTTAGACCTAAAGAGTATTGGAGTCCTTCATTATCGGGTAGTAGCAGAGCGGAGGTTGGCACTGGCTACATTTAGAAGAAATCCAACTCCTAATAATCTTACCAAGCTAGAACAAAAAGTTACTGAAGCTCGGATATTAATTGCTAGAGCCAAAGCCAGAAGTTGGAAGAAATTTTGTGATAGTCTTGGTGAAGATGCTTCCGTTTCTGATATGTGGCGTAAGATGCGATGGGTTAAAGGATTCCGACAATCGAAGTTTATTGTTCCCGAGGAAAACTTAAGGGACCTTTTACATTCACTGACGCCGGATACCGTAACGAATAGACTCCGAACTTTCAGTCACGAAATGAATTAATTGAGATACCCTTTACAATACAAGAGTTAAAGAATTATATTAAAAAGAAAGATACTGCCCCGGGTAATGATTGCATTACTTACTCTATGGTGTTCCATCTTCCAGATAATGCTAAACGGTTTCTTCTTAGATTGTATAATGATATTTTTAAAACAGGTATTATCCCAAAGGAATGGAGAGATATAGTCGTTATTGCCATACCTAAAATTGGTATAACACAGAGCACTGAGCCAAAATTAAGACCTATTTCTCTTATGTCGTGCCTGTGTAAGATATTTCACAGTATCTTGTGTAAAAGGTTGGAATGGTATATTGAGAGGCAATCTATATTATCGTCTCATACGGTTGGTTTTAGAAGAGGCCAGTCTTGTTTAGATTGTGTTGCAAGATGAGTAACTTAAATTCAATTAGGGTTTACGGAAAACAATCCCACGGTGGGTTGTTTTTTAGATATTTCAAATGCATACAATAATGTATTAATAGAAAATGTAATTCAAGTTTTAGACGAACTAAATATGGGTTTTAGAGTATGCTATTATATTTGGTCTTTCTTGAGTCAAAGGCGTTTAAGGATGAAAAGTTGTGGTGGGTGTATAATTGATACCAGAACCTAAAGTAGAGGCCTAGCTCAAGGAGACCCAATTTCACCTTTACTTTTTAATGGAGTTACCTATAAGATTTGTAATCAAATCCAAAATGTGATTGTCTCTCAATATGCTGATGATTTTGTCCTTTATATCAGGCACAAGGATATAAGATATTGTGAATTTGAATTACAACTGGCTCTTAATTCTTTTGTTAAATTACTACATTGTATGGGTCTTGAAGTGTCAGCGGGCAAGTCTAAAATTTGTCTTTTTAGCAGAGGTAGAAGAAGAAACCAAATAAATCTTAAAATTGATAATTTAGTGGTAAGCTCAGTTGATTGTGTTAAACATTTAGGTATATGGTTGGATAGGTCCTTATTATGGAAAAAACATATAAACGAAACATCTGAAAAAGCCTCTAAATTTTTAATCTTACTTAAAATTCTAGCTGGACCTTCCTGGGGAATTCCCCCTAAATATATGAGATCGTTATATATTTCATTAATCAGAAGCAGCATTGATTTCGGTTGCTTTCTATATGACGGTGCTGCTAAAACTCATTTGTATAAACTAGATAAAATTCAAAACCAAGCCTTGAGAATTATAGGTGGCTTCATTAAAAGCTCGCCAATTCATGTAATGGAAAGTGATATTTGTATCCCCCCATTATATATTAGAAGATTATATCTAGCCTATAAGTTTTACACAAAAAGTAGTTTGTGGTCAAATAGTGTTACAGTAGGTCTGTTAGAAGAATTAAAAAATCATTCGCATTCTAGATACTGGTATAATAAAAAGCGACCGCTACTTTTAACAACATATGATGAGTGTCGGGATTACAATATCTATGCTTCAAATCCACTAGAAATGTTTTCTTTAGACATATGGATTAGTTACATTAATTTAGACGAAGTAATTCGATATAATTTAGATTGTGTTAAGGGAACTAAAAGTCAACAAGATTTTACATCACTAAAATTTAATGTACTTGATGAATTGAAACACCTGTATGCTGGTTGGTAATCAATTTATACCGATGGATCCAAAGATGTCAATGGCTGTGGGGGCGCTTTTTATAGTATGAGTGATGGAATATCAGCTATGTATAAACCAGACTCAAATATTTCAATAATGAACATGGAACTAATTGCAATCTCAAAGGCTCTTGAACATATCTGTCGCAATTTTAATCAAAATGTTGTTATTTGCACTGATAGTAAAAGTGCTTTGTTGCATTTGGCTCGATGCGCCTCTGGTTATAGAGGTGCACCGATAGCCTATGTAATCATTAAGCAAATTTACAATATAGCCGATAGCCTATGTAATCATTAAGCCTATGTAATCATTAAGCATATTTCCATCTCATATTGGATTAAGAGGAAACGAGGAGGCTGATAGATTAGCTCGGTTGGCAATTTTGGAAGGCTCTTTAATCCATGTAGATGTCTGGTACACCGAAATAATGGGACTATTTAAAAATGCCTGTTTTCTTAAGTTTAAGGAATATTTTGACCAACGCAGTACTGAAAAAGGAATATGGTACAAGACTCTACAGAGTGAGCCTCCTCGGATTCCTTGGTTTGCTCAAATAGATATTAGCAGATCAAATGTAGTCATGGCTCATAGGTTATGGTCTGATCACATTCCATCTAGGAAATTTGGACACCTTATGAACAAAGTGGAGTCACCAAACTGTGTAATGTGCGGTAAAATTGATGATGTTCAACATTTACTAATGGAATGTGAAAAGAACCGGAGGGAGAGGGAGTCGTTGCTAGCTGAATGTAACATCAATATTAGTGACGTGGGAGCTTTCATAGCCATATTGGCAGAGCCTGGCTCGCAAAAAGCTAAATTATTGTACAAAATGGTTGCTGCTGCAATGAGTACCTCTTCTGCTTGAGTTTAAATAAAAGGTAATATAATTATTGTAATTATATATTAAGATTAGGGCACGATGAGGCTGACATTCCTTTGTAAGGAAAAAGCCTCCATAAATATTAAAAGAATTAAAAAAAAAAGAAAAGAAAACGTCAAAAGTCACTGATCAACTCCGCTCATAAAATCCGCTGATGTTCAGATCATTACATAATATGTGGAGATTTATAAAATAACAAATGTTGGTGACAACGGTGTGCATTGACTTTCATGGCTGACTGTACATAGCACGATTATGTATCAAATAACAACTTTATAGATCCGAGATGCGCAAGAACTGTAAGAAATTTGAAATTTAACACAGCTCAATTTCTTTTTAACCCTTGACGCAAAAACGATAAAAACTACATACTACAACAACACAACTGTTCACAAAACACTTTACTTTGGTACTAAGTGTGGTTATGTGGATAAGGTAGCTTTATTTTCGGCCAAGGTTTCCATCGTCGCATCCTAAAAAAAGTAGGTGTAGACGGACGTTGGAAGTTGTTTTGGAATAATTTACTTCGAAGAGCAGGAGAAAAAACAATATGCAGCAGGTATTGCTTTTTCTCTTGCTCTTCGAAGTAAATATTTAGAATAAGAAACAGAATTACCTACATTCTGCATACTTCAACGGAGCACATATGCTTTTACCTTGTTACCGACATAAGTACCTATGTGAAGTCTATATTATGTAGATAAAAAACAAAATAAATAAAATAATTAGGTACGTACCTACCCAAAACAAAAAAGTAGGTATACTAGAACAATTATAAAAATATGTTATAATTCTTGTCAGCAATTTAATGGCTAATGTTGACGAATTATAAAATTGCCTTTAATTTGAAAATTATAGACAAGATACTTATAAATTATTTTATGTACATAGGTACATCTATAAATAGTAACTACTGTATATAGTGTGCACGAATAAAATTATAGTTATGACTGTTATGACTTATGAGTTATGACTTATAAGTCAAACACCTGTCTCGATAACATGTTTTATGTAAATTTAATTTAAAATAAATTACAAATGTTGTTCGTGACAAATTACATTGAAATAGAAAATGTAGGTACAGCTAAAGCAACAGAGCAGAAAATTACTAAATGGAAGGAATTTTAACAAATTACTAAGAATAATTTGATTATAAATAACAGTAACGGTAGGTCGGTCTTGGACTTAGATATTTTAGATATTTTGAATAACATGTATCTACTAACTGTTAAGGGACTACTAAACAGATATATTTAGGCACTTCAATAAAGATATTACATTGATATTATAGCCTGAGAGGCCGCTACTTAATCTTTATCCCTGTTGCCTGTAAGGGCGAGCAGTAGTTATTTGGTAGCTTAGACTTCCGGTATGTGCTTTAGCAAAATTAATTTAGAAGTGGTTTAAATATCTAATAGTGGTATAAAGAATTCTTACATTTTTAGAAGGAGCTTATCTATGTTAATTGTGTCATTAAAATGCCATCATTCAAACTATGTAAGTTGATTGCTTCAATATTACATTAGTCGGTGACGATCTACGAGGCTTATGAGTAAGTACCTACCTAATTAATAGGATAATGTGGCTCCAATATTTCATCACAATATACAGATTTGACGCAATTAGTAATGTTTTGTGGAAAACTGCTCTACATTTGAAAGCACGTCTAGACGGCCTGTTGTTTTGAAAATATATATATTGCCATCCTAACTAATATTATAAATGCGAATGTGAGTTTGTTTGTTTGTTACGTTTTCACACCTTAACTATTCGACCAATCATCATGAAATTTCGCATATACGTTGTCAGAGGTAGGTACATAGGGTACCTTACATCCAGAAAAAGTCCTGTTTCCGGACAAAATCTACATTAACGCGAGCAAATCCGCAGGCACAATCTATTATGAATCTACACTAATATTATAAAGAAAGATAGATTTGTATTTTCGTATGTTCGTAACGAATAAACTCAAAAACTGCTTGTCTGATTTAAAAAATTCTTTCACCATTAGAATGCTACATTATCCCTGAGTAACATAGGCTATATTTAATACAAGAAAAAATTAGGGAGCCCTATCTTCTTCTGAAAATTCAGATTGTCTCGCAAGTTAGAGAGAATACGCGTCGCAATCGCGGGTCAGAGAATCTAGCGCCGTACGTTCGCAGCGCCTTGCTGAAACTATGTTTAGACATATAGTATTAAATAAATATTATTTTAATACTTTTATCCAAGCCACAGTGCATCACAATTTTTTTATTTCATATGGCATTAGAAAATAAGAAATTGTCGAATTCTAATTAACTGCTACCTGATAAATAATATGTTGCTGAACACAATTATTATGTATGTAGGTACTCTTAGTTTCGTTACTTGTTATATCCTGGTTATAAAGCGGCGTCTGAAAATTATCTCTTCAATGCATTAATGTAAAGGCAGCCATACACTGCCTTACTAGCCTGCTGAGCTATAAGCAAATCATAATGAATATGCAATTATGCATGAAGCTCAGAAAACTGCTCGAAGTTGATTGAAGGATTGTAAGTTTAATGATTGTTAATAAATACGGTATAATAAATAACGTTGTAATGTATTTTTTTTATAACGTTATAATTCATACATAATGTTACAAATTAATTTAATATTTTGCCACTTATGTCGCTGATTATACATTTCATTCATAAATATCGTCTAAAAACATACCATGTTATTTTAAATTATCCGGCCTTAGGAATATTGCAATGGCAATACCGAAGTATTTTACAAGTTTAGTACTGTAGTAGTAGGTTAGTACTGCTTTATTATATACCTATCAACGATGCGTTAAAAACACTGATTAAATGATTTTTATTTTCAAGCTTGTCATCAATACCTATTTATAAAGACAACTAGGTGAAAAATTTCTGTCAGCAACGAAAACAACATACGTTGAATTGACTTGGTGTGTGATTTATGAACAACATGATTATAATTAAATGTATTTTTTATTAGTTCTTTGTATGTAATATAGTCGTGTAGTGTCTAAGCATCGCGTAGTCCAACCTTTATGCTATAGCTTAGCATATAATTATCATGTATCAATTAATAAAAGTCCATTTTAATCACTAGTTTTAACGGTTTTAAATGGCAGTCTACTAATTATTATTCTAAGATATGATAGGGAAATAATTAAAAATCGGCACTGAACCGTTATCATATATTTTCAAATTAAAATACATAATACTAGCTTTTGTTCGCGGTTTTGCTCACGTTAAAGTAGGTTATGTAATGTCAGCAACAGTCCTTTTCTTAAAATAAAGTATAGCATAAATATGTTTCTCGATGATAAGGAGAAAGAATTTTTAAAATTGGTTGTGTAGTTTTTGAGTTAAATCGTTACAAACAAGAAAAAACAAATCTTTCGTATTTATAATATTAGTATAGATTATTTTGACAGTGTATCGAGTTGTCACTTGTCAGTATTAATTGTTTTTATAATCACATTTAATTAATTATAACATGCTACTATTGATATATATCTGCTATTACTACTATTAGTTATTCTGTGTAACTACTCTATTGTAACTTGACATCTGACTGCTGACAAAACACAAGGTCACATCTACGATAAAAACATGTGTAATGTATAAAAGGATTAAGTTTTGACTCTCGTCGATATTATGATGGTTAAGTTCGGACAACTTTAGAAACGTTCACATAAAATGTTTATGTGATAAAGAGTACTTAACTTGAAATTGTATACTTACAAAGAAAAACAAAATGATAGAGGGATACGGTGCCGTAACTCAAGCCCTCTTAGGGACTCTTCTGACGTGGGGGTTAACTGCTGCCGGGGCCGCTTGTGTATTTTTTATAAGGGGAAAACATGTGAGTTTATTTTCTAGCTCATTGATAATGACTTGGTGTACATAATGCGATTACCTATTGATTTGTTGTTATTATTTTTGTTGTAGAGGAAATTACTTGACGTGTCATTAGGCTTCGCTGCGGGGGTGATGACTGCAGCCTCGTACTGGTCTCTCCTTGAGCCAGCTATCAATATGTGCAAAGCTTCTACTGCATATGGATCTGAGGGACAGTATGCTTTCATTCCGGTTGCATGTGGATTCTTGTTTGGTGCAGTGTTTGTTTTCGGTACTGACAAATTCTTGGACTACTTGGGAATTAATTCAACGAATATGATGATCAGTAAGTACATATTTTCTTTATTCTATTGTATTCAGATATAGATTTTGTGTGTATTTTGTGTGAAATTCTATCTTATAACAGAAATAAACTAGGTTTTTAGTACTTTACAAATCTTTTGCTATTGCTTATGAATTTATTACTTTTAATATGATATACTAAAAATTAACATAGTAAGACAGATTTACCAAAAGTTTAAACAAAATCTTTACCTGCAAAATACTTTAAGGCTGAAAAATATAATCATATAATTTTTTTGTTATTGAACTGACATGCATTTTAATTCATGTACTTGAATGTATATCACCCTATCAAATTGTGAATGTTTTGAATAATTCAAAACATTGGATAATTCAAGTTGATAAAAAAATTATCACTACTTATAAATGTAGATCAATATATAACTTTTTAAACTTTGTGGTATGTTTATAAATATATAAAAAGATTAATCACTAACCTGTCAGCTTAATCATATTGAGACAGTGGGAAAGCCATTGTGTATGGATGTGTCGGCATCCAACTAATAGTCAACAATATGTTAATTAATAGAACAAGAACAGTTTAGTACTGAATATAGTCTTTTAGTTATATCCCTGTGATACAATTCTATCACGGTTCTCCTTTTCAAGTGAGATAATAATGGAGCCAAAATAAATATTAAACATTTAGTTTTAAAACCAACACTAATAGTACTAATATAAATATAATAGTTTTATAGTTTACATGTAGCCTTAAGTCATAATTAACTCCATTAAACTGATTGAATATGTATGAAAGATAATTTATTTCTAAAAAACATAGCATACTACAATTACCCAAGGACCTACATTCAGCGAAATAAGTAGCTGAACATTATACATCATTATAATAGAATTTTATGAATGAATATTTATTTATTCATAAAATTTTTCTCTATTAATAAATTATGCTTTTACTGTTACTGCAGTAAAAGATGAGAAATTGCCAATTTTGTATTTGATGAGGGAACAGAAATAATTTTAAAATATAAGGTTATAATATTATTGGATTCATTTGATCCATATAGTTCCTTTGCACAGAGAAGATAAAATATCAAAAGGTATTATAACATTTCATTACATATCTGTGACAGCAGTAGTCCAGTTCGTCAATTACATTATCAAATGAAATAATGGAACTGTTGTTGAGGCTAAGAGATATCAATGTTCATAATGTTGGCTGCCATTCAGATGGGATTTATTAATATTATTAATTATAACTTAGTTGATTTATATTTTAGTAACTAAGTATTCCTCATAATCAGTACTTTTTCTGGTTGAAAGGCTCTATGTCTTTAGCAGTAAACCTGGTAATGTGTATGCAAAATTTTATTATGGGTAGTAAAATAGGTAAGGTGTAAAACAATAACAAACAAACAAGCTTACATTCCCATTTATAATATCGGTTATTGATATGCAATTTACATAAAATTAAATATAATCCAGTGTTTTGTGTACATAGATTGATTTCCTGATAGATGTAATCCCGGATTTGACGAAGTGCCATTAAGATCTTTTTAAACCTGTCATCTTAACTTTCTTGAGACATAATAAAAGGGGACTATGGTTAATAATTTAAGGAAATTATTAGTAGGAGCTAGAAAGTTGTACTCGGTCTGGTAGGTCTACTGCTAGGATTGTCTTATTATAGTAGCTATGTTGTACTTATGAGTCGACACTGTGTACATACTCTGTGCATAAATAAGCATTAGCTACTATATGTTACATATTATAAGCATACCCTAAATGTATCACACAAGCATTTCATAGATCGCATTCTACATACTTCTGTACAAAAATACAGATGCTTTAACCATAGTCCATTTAAATACAAATGACATCTACTTTTATCCTTTAATATTGAAGAATCAAGATGCGATGGAAAAAGCATTGTGGCTTGCTCCCGAGGCCAAAGCATTGGCCAAGTGATTAATTATGTAGTTTACTCTTTACATAGCAATAAATAATTTATGATATCTGCAGGTGCTCGACTTATAGGTACAGGTTAGGTTGGACTATGATTCGTTTTAACAAGATAACAAAACTTGTTTATTATCATCAGCTTACCCTGTTAAAGCGAACAATTTCAACTAATAAATGAAACACATTTTAATGAAAACTCTGTGTCTGAACCTGTCGAGACATGAATTATTGTGGAATTGAGAGAGATAGGATACGGTAAAGGTTATGTTGACAAAATTCGATAAAGGTATAAATGATATTTTCTATATAATATATTCTGCAATGATTGGGAATTCGTTATAAAGAGGTTTTTGGATAAATGTATTCGTAATGTAAATGTATATTGTGCATTAGCTCTTATGGGCAGTACTAGGGGTTTTCGAAAAATTTGTTAAATCGAGGAATTGAAGTTCGTTATATTGAGGCTCGTTATAGGTATTAAGGTTACACTGTTCTTAAGTAGGTACTAATATTATAAAGCTGAAGAGTTTGTTTGTTTGGTTGAACGCGCTAATCTCAGGAACTTACTGGTTTGAATTAAAAAAATATTTTAGTGTTGGATAGCCCATTTAGCGAGGAAGGCTATAGGCTATATAATATCACGCTACGACCAATAGGAGTGGAGAAGCAATGAAAAATGTTGCAAAAACAGGGTAGTTGCGCGGATCAGCTAGTAAATTATAAAATTACTTTTATTACATTGGTTTGGCATTTGAAAAGGCATTTGGCATTTAAAAAGTTATTGTTTTATATAAAATTTATGTATTAATAAACAATTGTAAATACTTAATATAGGTACCTACAATCTACATATACATAGGTAGGTAACTAGATTTGCAATAATCAAGAAATATATTGCCACTGTTTATGAAAGTAATAAATTACATATCTATATATATAATACATCCTAATTAATATTATAAATGCGAATGTGAGTTTGTTTGTTAAGCATTCACGCTTTAACTACTCGACCGATCATCATGAAATTTCGCATACATGGATAAAAAAATTATCAGTAACAAAATTTACATTAAACTGAACGAAACCCCGGGTAAAATCTAGTTGGTTCTAATGTCTTCATTATCAATTAGGTAGTAGGTAGGTAGAATAAAGGATAAAATTAAACATAATTATTATCTTTTATTGTATTTATCTGTTTAAAGTTTTGTTTGTCCCAACTCAACCCAATGCCTGTATTTTGTTGTATACAACTTCAGCAGGTTTGTTACCTACTTCATTTGTTTCATACCTCAATGTATTTTGGGTTCTGTTTCATTTTGATTACAATTTATTATCTACACTGATCCTTTGGCTTCTGTTTTGGTTACTCAGCCACAATTAAAGTAAACATGTAAAACCAAAAGTTTTCACTGCGTTTTCGTCGCGTTTTTGGAAGGTGTCAGCGGTGTAAAATCCGCTAAGAAACACCTCATATTTACTTGCTAAGGAATAGTCTACCTGACAGTATAATCTAAGTGGATTCAGGATGTAAGTCTTATTTCGGGTAGTCATGGGTACATGCGTTGAGAAGAGAGAGCTCCTTAAAGTTGCGATACTATACTCGGGAGGTTATCATTAGCTTTTCTTTGAATTGCTAGTGATTAGCAGTGTCATTGGTTTTTTATCTACCTACAATAGTTGGTACGTACCTAGTGTCTGTTTATCAAAAATCGGCTTACTGTCCTGTGAGAGTCCGGTCTTTGGACTGAAGGTGTATTTCGCACTAAAGACGATACAGACCCTATTTCTAAAATCTTAGCAGTCGGTGTATGGTATGGACCTAGTAGAGACTGATGACGCTTCACTCTTTCCTTGAAACCGAACACATCAACCTTATCATAGACATTGATATTGACAATATCTGCAATTTAACAATGGAAACCAAATTAGGGCTGTTTAATCAATCTACAGATAAAAGTTATCCATTAAATAAATTGTTACATGAAATGACTGAATACAAAAGTAAAACAGAAAACAACAATTTTATTCATAAAACTGACATTTTAATTTGTATATGCAGTACTTTTCCCTATGAATAACATTTATGTGACGAATGAAAAATCAAGCCTTATTATAGGATATTTCGGTCTGAAATGCGCAACAAAACTAGTTCTAATATATTTAAATTATCGTGTCTCATTGAAAAATGATTCTGCTCCGGGAACATTTTCGCGTTATGATTTTTTTTAACAAATCTAGTTCTACGTAGAAAGCATTTGTTATAATGTCCTCCAGACCGAATTACGGCCACGGCGGCCAGTCTTACATCTGCGCGGGAGATATTATAGTGCACAAGTGTGTGTGCAAACATAAGTGCACTCTCTGTTTCCTAACTGTCATGATCCGATGGGAGGTTAATCCGACACGACCGGAGAGAGATCGGGCGCAGGACCAACGGCTTTACGTGCTTGCCGAGGTACGGGGGCGTCTAACACCGCCAAATTCCTAACTCCGGGCTCCTATTGAGATGTTTTAACAGAAAAACCTAATAACTTTTTGTTGGCCCGACCCGGGAATCGAACCCAAGACCTCATGCACAACAGGCGCATTCACTACCGCTGCGCCACGACAGTATTTGTTATATAAATATGCCAAATCAAATTAGTAAAAATGGGCATGGTATAATTAGTTACAATAATTGAACAATGAATAGTGATAAGAGTTGAAAGTAGAAATAAAACATTCTTTCTTATATTCAAATAAATAGTTATTATAAAGTACATTCATAATAATTCACAAAAGTTTTGTTTGTCCTTGACGTAATGAATCCCAACAGGTAAAACAGGTGTTAATTGTTTTACGTATTTTGTATGCAAATTTTATAAATATAATTTATTTATATACACAGTTTCACACCATTTTGTGATCTAGGAAGTATTGAGTGTTTAATCAGAGATTACAGTTTATTGTATAGTATTCCTTATCTAGTGTGTTGAGTGTACCCTTTTGATTTTATGCTCTCACTGTCTTTGCTTAAAGGATTTCTGTTTTATCTAAAAGACTTTGCTACTAAGTTATATATCTCTAAAGAGAGGCGGCTGTTATCATTGTACACAATGAACATTAGTTATTTTATAGCGTAAGCTTATAATATAGTAGTTAGTAATAAATAGCATGTGTAACTAAACTATGATAACTGCACATGTACACATGTATTGACTTAGTTATTAGGTATAATATTATATATAGGATTATGACTCGAAGCACAATGTGTTTGTTAATTATGTTTATATGATAACAATATGAACAATTCAAGTGTGAGAGAAGATAAAGATAAAATTTGTAACTTTAAGTTACTAATTCTATAGTCTTAAATTTATGATATAGTGTCATGGGTCGGTACACACTTATTCGCGCTTGAATATACCCACAGGGGGTAGGCTGAGGTGTCTTATACTAAACCTCAAGGCTAATCAGAAATGTGTCTCTCTTAAAATTCGCCAGGATATAAAAGGTTATTGCCGCCTACTAGGCACATTTCCAGACCATGCTACTACTAAGAATTTATAGCAGGAAACGCGATAACACTTAGTCAGACCTGGTAATGGCAAGATCCTGCAATCGGCCGCGGTTAAACAGCAAGCTTATGCCACTGGTCCAACGAGGCAGGCACTTAGTACATCCTATCCTAACATAGAACTTTCTACGTCCCTGCCACGTTGGCAACGAAATGTTCTAAAATAATATAACAAAATAATAAATGAATTCCGTAATGTAAGCCACGACATGACATATTGTTGCCAAATTGACAGCAGTCGTTAAGCCATGTCAGAGGCCTACGAGCGGCTTGAACAACTCTTGACAACAGGTTGGCCACTAACCACACGAAAAGATGAAGAGAGAGAGAAGAGCCACGACATGACATATGTAGCGACTTTGTGACTACTCAAACCGGTAGGACTACCATGATACGTAATGCCGAAGTTTCGGACCGACAACGACTGTTTGTACACACGGCTACACATCAAGTTAGACACCCTATATACGCATAACTACGCTACATACAAAATAGAGAATTGTCGGAAAGGGACAGTGCATAGTGGTGTCGATGTAATGGTAAGGATAGAGCGTCGCGTCCTGTTCAGCGTGAATGAGACAAAATAACAAAAATATAACGCACTCACTCGCATGATTCGCAGCGTTCAACTTCTAATAGTTCAAAGTCCAAACAGTCTAGGTTGATGTGTTGCTGTGTGTACCGTAAAACACATGTATTCTGAATATCATTCTGTATTACGGTACGTAACCTCTTGTTAGATAAACCCTTGCATGAAGTATTCCAAACAATGGAGTAAGGTTATTTTCAAAGAAATAAATCCGAAGAAACTTTATTGTAAGTTTTCTCTTTCGGCCCGAAGTTTCGTATAGGCATTTTCATGGTTGACCTAAAGTACCCTATTGGCGCACTCTAATAATAAATTATTGCTTATGTCCATGTTACAAACATCCTTTTGCTAACAAAGTATACTGTTATTTGATTACAGCGATAACAAAGAGCAAGGAATCTAAAGAGAAACTGGAGGACCTAGAGATGATGACAGCGTTGAACAGGCGACCGTCGAACCAGACGAGTATCGTGACGATGGATCCGCAGCAACCAGCCGACTTCGCTGATTGCATCAGCAACCAGCACACTGCGCAAAGGCGTAGGGGACATCATCACTCGCATCACTCTCTGGTCGGTAACTATAATTAATCAGACTATTTTTTTTAATTCTGTGTCGTCCTTATATATCCTACGGCCCCAAGCTACAGGTTTGATAAGGTCGACAGTGTCAAATCGGTTGAATAACATGCGATACAATTTTTGTAAAGAAGAATTATCATAATTTAGTCTTATAAGGGTTAGAAATAGATGTATCACACTCAAATTGCAACATGCTTATATTCCTTTCTCTTTTATAAAAATACAACTACCACCCTAGGGATGATTCCTGTGTCGCCTTGCACTTTACAAACATTCATACAACGGACACAAAGAACTCCTAGACTCGGAACGACTATTTGTAGATCACACAAATTTTTATCCCGAGTGGGATTCGAATCCACAACACTCAGCGCAGAAATAGCGCCGAGGCGACCACTTAAACCACTACGCCATCCGTGCAGATTATAATATGCGAAGTTACTGGCCGAAAATAAAACAATCGGCGGACAAAAATTTAAAACAAATGCGAACTGAACTACATTTTAAATCTGTGCTAATACCACCAATTCTATTGTTATCTAGTGTTATGAAAAATGTATAGGCTTGAGGTACTTTTCAATATTTTTCACACCATGTTAAGAATCTATTATAATTGTGTTTTAGTCATGGTCACAAAGTTCTTGCATGTGTATTGATTTTGCATGTTACATAGTATCACTGAGAAAATAATTGTCTTTAGTACAAAGGCCTGATTTAGGACCATTCGTTGTTTTACCAGATTTGCCAAAAATACATATTTTACTCATCTCTTTATAAACAAGTTATGTTTTGTACCTAATAAATGTATCACATAATAACGATTATAGTACTAATTGAATTAGTTACAATTTACGAAAAAAGTAATGTCATAAGTACCTACATATAATTTTCTAAGAACAGACAGGCATATAATCTCTAATTGTATTGTTTTATGACCTGTTGTTAACGAAATTAAATGTTACTTAATTTTGTACAGACAAACAAACGTAACTGTATTAATAAATAATGGCTGTATATATTTTTAGTTTCTGTCTAAATTACTGTATAAATATAGTATCATTGCTGGTATAGTAACAAAAAATATCTAATATGCATTACAGAAAGTCGGTGAGAACGGCGAAGGTGACCGTCGTGACAGCATCACAAAGTCACTGGAGGCGCGGCAGTCGCAGTGGAAGCGAATCATGCTTCTTGTAGTGGCGATCACTGTGCATAACATCCCCGAGGGACTAGCCGTCGGCGTGTCGTTCGGCGCCGCCGGGTCATCGGACCAGGCGTCCTTCCACACAGCCAGGTAAGAAACAGTCCACTACCACGTCATCTATAAAGTATGATGCTGCAAACAAAAACAGTACACGTTTCGTTTGAACTAACCTGATTGAAGCGCCATCTAGTGACAAAACTATGTATTAGCTTCTATCTGTTCAATATTCAAATACTTAGGTTTTAGATTTTTTTTTAGTGAAGTTCATTGCCATCTAGCGGGTTCTATGTGTACTAACAACTTTTTTGGCATGAGGCATTTGATGTAAACGACACTTGCTCATAGATCACTGGCGTTTTAGAAAGATGCGTATAGATGTCGCTACTAGTTACATATATAAAAAATTATTTGTTATGCAAAATTTATGATTATCACAATAATCCGATAATAATGTCGATTTTGTTCTACGTGTATATAAGCTACACTTAAGGGCAATACAAATCGGTTTTGGAAATACCACCAAACAATTGCTTGTACAGAACTGTCAAACTAGGCCTTTTAACTCCATTCCCTTGTAACAAAGTTGCTTGCGTAAAATTAGAGAGGTATGTACAATAAAGATGGCGGATAAATTTATGATACGATTTAGTTTTAATAATCCTATATTCTTTTTATAAGTTTGTTGTTGGAAAGAGTTGTAATGCGATAATGAAATAACGATATCGAGTTCGAAGAAAATGGTGTAGATATGTTTATTTTTTACAAATCGTTAATTCGTCCATAGGTACCATTTATAAACAGAACTTCTGACTTAATTACCAATGCAAGCTATGTGAGTATACATCGATTCTTAAAAATCAATTGTGTTGTGTAACTGTCTTTTCAAACTTAATTTCGTAGTCAAGACAGTATAATTATAGCATTTCTTGGAAATTATGTTTATTTAATGACGTATTCTGAAAGCATTGTTAAGTCTGGTAACAAAATTTCTATAAATACTTAAATACGATAAGTAGCAAGTAAATGTGTTGTCCGCCATTTTGTTACGTCAGAAGAAGGAACGCCAGGCACCGTTGTGGCGGCGGCTGCGCTGGCATTTCATTGATAAGTTGCGGGCGCGAGCGGGATGCAGCGAGCCGTCTGCGCCTGCACTAGGGCTTGTGCAGCGGACCCGCTAGCCGCAATGCGCCTCTGACAATAGGGCCGAGCGCCAACTTGACTCTAATTTATATCGATATTAAACATTAAGTGTCCAGACGGGTGCTTACATTAGTCATGTTTTTCACAGATCCGTTTTTAGTTTTCTCTGACTATAAATAAACGTGTAATTTCGTTTAAGACAAACACCGTCGAGAATTGTCTCGTTTCGTCTCATCGAATGTTTGGCATGAGTCGTCACACGCCTACTTGCCTTTTGGCATGGGGATCGCGGCGCGATACAAATTAGAGTTCATTTTGCCAATTCATTATGAAGTGTTGACGCTTTGTTTCTTTTATCGTCGAGACCGCTTTTTATAAATTATTTTGATGACCGTTTAGAAATGCAATGTTAAGTTTCGCTTTTGTTGACGAGCGAGTTACGGGGTCTGGAGCCGGCTGGTGCCAACGGCTCAGCGATCGTAGAGTGGGCATTACAGGCGCGGGTTACCGGTGAAGGTGGTTCGTAGCAAGACAAAGAGTCGCAGTCGCGACCGTATTGGCAACAACGTTTCATTAGTAGTTACGTCGAGTGGAGCCAAATCGCGTGGCCGCGAGGGCATCGACCGGGCGGCGGCGCAGACGTTGCCGTCACCGCCGCCGAAACCGCCCGATGAAACTATTTCACTGAAAAATCCGGCGCGCGCCGTATCATTGAAGTCAACCTTGGCGATTTGTCGCGTCGTCTATACTGACGCGTGGGTGCCTCCCGAGCATATTCATAACTGTTCAATATTGGCACCTCGCACTAATCTATGACGAGAACTTGCTGATCTTTTTGAAAGATTCCAACTATTCACATTAGTTACAGTTTCATCGAATCATTTTGAAACACATTGCTATTTTTAATGCGAACACTGTTACTATCTTGGCAACGCAACAATTATCCCATTTTGATAACAATTATCAGATACTAACAAAATAATTAAAATATTTAGATATTTAGTTGAATGAAATACACATACCTATACATACTTGTAACGCATTATAAGAAGGATTTTCTACCTCTAACTTGGTCAGCCAACTATTGGCTGGCGAAATTTGTAAGTTATTCTTAGTATTGCTGTAATTAAAGTATTAAATAGATAAAAACCCCTAGTGTTGTTATCTATTTAATATTTTGTGCGAAATCCTGATATGATAACATTCTATAATTCTTATACATAGTTATTTTAAACCGACTTCAATAAAAGGAGGAGGTACTCAATTCGTCTGTATTTTTTTTATTTTTTATGTTTGTTACCTAGTTACTTTCGACTGGGTAAACCGATTTTGATGATTCTTTTTTTATTTGAAAGCTGGTGCTTCCCGTGTGGTCCCATTTAATTTTGATCAAGATTTGACCATTCGTTTTCGAGTTATCCTTAATAATGCATATTTGGCTACATTGATGATGTTCTCATATTTGGCAAGGTTCACTAAAAACCGAGAAATAAACAAAA
The DNA here is from genome assembly GCA_963564715.1 of Catocala sponsa. NCBI lineage: Eukaryota > Metazoa > Arthropoda > Insecta > Lepidoptera > Erebidae > Catocala > Catocala sponsa. The sequence continues at coordinate 15,197,488 of OY751342.1, forward strand.
TTTTAACAAAAAAGAAAACCGACTTCAGAAAAAAAAATCTAAAACTTAAAATGCACTAAAAAGTTAATAAATAATTGCATTTTCTTGTGAATAATTAAATTATTGTTATTATTGGAGTCGGTGTCAGCCAAAGTAGGTTTGTAACTAATTAAACATGAGATGTCTTACTATAATCATAACATAACATTGGCATGCACAATTACACACATAGACGCAGCACGCGGCGCGGGCGGCTGACACCGACTCCAAAAATAACAATAATTTAATTATTCACAAGAATATGCAATTATTTATTAACTTTTTAGTGCATTTTAAGTTTTAGAATTTTTTTTCTGAAGTCGGTTTTCTTTTTTGTTAAAATTTTGTTTATTCTTTTTTAAATTGTAATTCTTTATCACATTCATGGTAAATCTTAAGTATATGAAGACTACAGTAAATTAGAGTATCTGGGAATTATAAATTACGTTCATACTGAAGATTCCGCCACGGCGCTAAGTAAGATTAGGGTTGCCATAAAAAATTTGGATGGTAATCATAAAATTAATAACACTGCACAACAGCATGTCTGATGATTGGGTTATGTTACATGATATTAGTCCAACTTTTAATGACATATTCAAATCTGTGACTGAAATTTTTCTCTCAGGTCTAGTTAACAAAATATTACTCATGGGATTTTTTATAATAAAACACAGTATATTTAAAATTATCTTATTTTATTTGACTTTCTTGCTGAAGCTGAAGGTAGAGAGCTGAGCTTATTATTATTATTTATATACCTTCCGCAAATGAAACGAAAATGATTCGGATTATTCACACCAACACGTCTTAACGATGCCATATAAAATTATTTTAAGAAAACTTAATAGGTATTGTTCTAGTTATCAGCAAATTAACACTGTAACACAGTGAATTTTAGTGTAAGCTAGCTACAACTCGTAAACAAGAGCTGTTATAAAATAATTACGGTACATAATATAGAATCAGCGACGTCGACTTAGTAAACATCATGTGATAAAAGTCATTCTTCAGACAAAAGTTGCAATTTTGTTTTGTAGTGTAATTGAATAAATTTGTAATGAAGGAGTTTAAAATGTAAATAAGTGTATGAGTCTATGATTTAAGCAAATAGTAAAAAACATCCTCATATTTTTTTTCCTGTAGTGTTAGCAAAAAACTAAAAATTATCTTAATAGATTATAAAATATATTATCTACACAAAAATAATTTTTCAGCGATAATTTTTACGAAACAGGTCAGATGGCAGTCGCTCCGTGTAAAAACTGATGTCCAGTCAAATCCGGTTAGACTAGAAAGCCGACCCCAAGTGACTTGGGAATAATAAAGGCTAGGGAGAAGAAGAATTTTTACGAAACAATGACAAAAAAAAGATTGGTAGCAAATATTTAGTTCCTTCCTACTACTAATATAGGGGATGCATGAGCTTTGTGGACTCTTATAACTTTCGTATATATTCTATCTTACGTTGTTCTTAGTTGCCACAGTTGGAACCTTCGCGTGACAAATAATCTGTGTCAGACACACTGTATGTAACTCTGAGTCTTATTAGTGTAAGGTATTTCAATGTTTCTACAGTCACCCACATAACTAGGAATACATGAAACTTTAATAATCTAAAGTAGCTTCCAGATGAGTAGGGAATGACCAGAAATGACCGACGTCAGGCGTTGACAATTAAAAAATTAAGCGAACATTAGCAAATCCCTGTCTGGGGTTAAAAAGCAACCTCAGAGAGCTTTAAGATCAATTGTAAATTTCCAGGGCATCCCCTGTTCACAAGTAATTAAATAACCTGGTAACTTGTATATGTTGCAACCCTGGATAATACAAGAGTAGGTTCGGCAGTCAGCGGGTAGGCTGCGGCCGCGCAGGGCCCGCCGACCGCTCGGGGTAATGGCAGGTAACGAGGCTGACGAGATACCACTACTGATTCCTTTGTTCCCGCTCGTTATGCAGATCGACCTCCCGCTTATTACATTGATAATAGCACCTTCTTTAACGATCCTAACATTTGTTTAATTATTTTCGTATTACAGTGAACCGTCAATGCTTCTAAAAACTAGTGCCAACCAGTACTTGGAAGATTATGTTTTAGGATCAAGAAAACTGTTTAGGTTGAACATAGCTTTTCATACTCAATAAAACCTTTACTAAACGTTAATAAATTCAGTTTTGCACCTATGCACATACCCGAGAAGTGGGCGATATATAGATGTTCCCGAACCTTAGGTAGAAGTACACCCATATTCTCCTAGGTCTATTTTATGTACTATGTAATATGGGCGAGCCTATTACTGTCTTAAGAATATTGAAAATCGCGTAACGTCAAGACCCAATAAGATTCAAACGATGAATTAAACCTGGAAACATATGTCACTGGTGACGGGATACAGCAGGTCTGCTTTTGAGTTTCTAAGTATTTCTAGACACTATATTAATAATAAATAAAATATGATAACAAATACTTAAAGGTTTTTAAGTATACAGGCAAAATGTCAGTAGGCACGTTGGACACCGAGTTTGCTTAATGTTTTCCATATAACGGCTGTCTTTATTATTCTATACCAAGTCAATAATTCGAACCCATATGAAAATACCTATATTTTAAGTGGTACACATACTCGTTTTTCATAAATTATACGTTATCGATCCCTTGCTGTTTTTCGTAAATAATACGTAAGTATGAAAAACCGGCGCGGTCGTTGATTACGATGCAGGCGATAAGGCGGTGGATATAACACCGTAGTTGGCGGTGTCGAGTGTGAGCAATCACGTATAGGTATTTGGGCGTGTTGGTTGTCTGGAGGAGCGGGCGAGAGACGGGCGGGCGCAGCAGGCGAGCGCGCAGGGCAGGGTCGGCTGGCGGGTGGCGCCCGCGCATAATGGGAGTCGGCAACCGCTTTGTACCTGCCGCTGTTATTATGCAGATTAACACCGCCGGGAATTTGTTCAAATATCGTAACAAGCGCTCCTCCCGGCGCCGGCGCCGCTCGCGCTACACTAATTATTATTTACGATTCAAGCCTCGGGAATGTGTCGGCGTTCGCTCCTTCCACGGCCGCGAAGCCGTTTTGTCCATTTTATATTATACCTCCTCCTTGCCAGAAAATCTCTTAAATTGTATCATATCTGATTATAGTTGATTTTAATTGTACCTACCTTTCGGCAATTAACATTTTTGTTCAAGATATTTTATTTTGTGAGCTAATAAAAGCACAGCTTGGTGTTATACATTTTGACATGCGCAGGTACGCGAGATAACCTAATTGAAAGTAGGTATTCAGTAAATGCGCTAATCATGCTTTTAGCGCCTGATTAACAATAATCAAGAAGTTCTCTTTTTTATATAGTGTAGGGGTAGGCACTGAACACAATTATCTAATGTCCGGTGTTCTCAATTTTTAGCTATGCGGGTAAATGGTAATGGTATGATTTATGTTGTTGACATCTGCTTTGCATATACCACTCTACGGCGGTATATCCAAAATCTTGCATATTCACGATTATCTTTCCACCCTGACAAGTCATCTCACCGTCTATAGGTAACAAATACGTAGATCACGTGACGAACAAAGAGCTGTGATCTTTTCTGATCTCATTGTGTCCATAGTCCTCTAGCTTGTTAATGTTTCAATGCCTAATATTCGCATCTTTTTAATAAGTAAAAGCTTATAATTCGCATCAAGTCAGCAAGTCGGCGCTTAAGGTATAGGCATTAGCCAATCATTTGTATTCATTTATCAGTTTAGAGCTTTCAAATTAAACTAAATAGGACGTGTGTTAAGGAAAACTTTTCAATAAGTTTCAAAACAATCTGAAAGTTGTGATTAAAGTCCATAAATAATGTTGTTCGGTGTGACGTGGGGGCATGGTGGCGCGGTGGCGGGAGGGCACGTGGGGGTGAAGCGTGGTGGGGCGGGGGCGTGCGTCCGGCCGCATTCCTGAGAAGCCTCCGACCCACCGCTGCACCGCTGTATCGCTGCACCGCCCCGTAACAGCTTCTGCCGCTTTCCCTATACTCAACTATCTAAATTCTTGCACTGCATATTTCCAACTCACCGAACAATCGAGAAACACCTTTATCCGGTTCTCTGGTTCTGTGTTTAAAGTTTATTGGGAAAACTCTCTAAAATCATTCACGCTATGAAGCCTTCGAAATATCATTAGACATGTCCGACAGGGGATCGCTGTCTGAAGCAAATATCGAGTAATAGAATGAAAGCACATAGACAGCATCTTATGATGACATTGTCATCCAGATGATCACAGTGCCCAGCAGTTAGTTCAAAGCGTACGTTAATGTTTGATATGATTAAATCCACTATATCTAATCCATATGGTAAGTATGTATGTACTTACGAGCAAACGGAAAGCAGACATAATCGCAGACTAGACATGCAAATATGTAACAAAAACGCATCGATAGTTCGCGGCCTTAAATCATGGTCATGTAGGTATTGTTTGCTTTACATGTCATTAGTCATTACTGTTTGCGCTACAGTCGCAAAAACTCGAACACATACACGTGTGGGAGTGGATATGCAAATTTGACGAAATGTCGCGCATCTGTGGAGGGCTAGATGCATATTCAGTACAGTGTGTTGTACACTAAATATGGTGTGATGGTGACGTGCAGTGATAGTGAGACGCGGGTCGTGGCGCGCGCGTCCGTTTCGGTGAAATGTGCGAAGGTAGCAGGGCCGGAATGGTTAAGAACGTTGCACTTGTTTTACGCACGCGCGCGCCGTGTGGTGCATGACCCCATTGGAATGTACCACGTGCACTAGCCAATGGAATGCGCAACTGTTTGCTTTTTCATTTTTTCTTTGCCGCCACAAACAATACCTTTTCATACTATTTCATAACGAATTCTTTACTAACGCGATACCTACTTTCTAAAACACTGTTCGCCTATACGTATTGACATTTTTTGCTTTGTTTGAAATGTGCTTTTATAAAGGTGACCGACTAGTTTGGGTTTCAATAAAATAAAAGTGAATACTTAATACTTACTCCGAAGTCAGCGCGTCAAATTTGGAAAACGATTAACATATTACTCTGCTGATAGTTATTAAAGTCGATTCCATAGTCGTGTGATGTACAATGTATTATTATTTTTTACTATCTTCGTAAGTTACCGTTTAAACTGAGGAATGTATCGTTAAAATTATATTGATCAGTCTCGGACAGTTTCAGCGTGCATTTAAAATATTTCGTTTTGCAAAATTGACGATCTTTATGGCGCTAAAAATTCACCATAAAATTTTAATCTGTAACACTATTCCCGAAATGCTTGAATAAAATCGCAACGAACGTTAAATGTTATATAAAATTACGTATGTCAATATGAATTTTCATACCTGGTTTTCCGCGCTTCATTAGAGCTTGTAGATAGACATCTTAATGAAATGATGTTCTTGGAAACGGTGCAGCTTATTAGCGACAGCGTCACGTAATCAATTTAGAGACTTCACGTTAGCGCAATGGACAAATAAAACAAATGGCTTTCCTTAAGATTGTAGAGAAAGATACAAATCCCAAATCCTCGGTATTAGCATAATACCTACCACTAATAAGCATGTGTGATTGTCATGAAACTAGGTACTTGTTAAGCAGCAAAGATGCTTGATGATAAAAGCAGGGCTAATAATATGATTTGAGTAAACATTGCCCTCAATCGTAAAATGAGCGATATTAGGCGGAAGCGCACGCGCGAGTGATCGGAAAGCGCGTTACCGGAAGATGCGCTCGCGCCAATGATGCTCTATATGAGCTTTTACGATTTCCTGTTCGGCGCGCCGCGCCGCCGGACACTCGGTTCCTGAACTAAAACCGTTCACTCAATCACCACCGATGGCTACTCATTTTGTTTTCATTTACTGTCTTATACTATTCCGACGTTTACAGTTAAATTACACAATGCTAATTACGAGATTTGACCATTTATTACAAACAAAATAAACATTCACGCACAGTGGACCTTAGTCTACTGCAGTTTTTTCAAATAGATAATGCTAATAGCACTAAATCCATTCCAACTGTTTTGTAAGGCCTATGCTGTAGGTAAGCAAAATACATCACACTTAACTGCCAATCATGAGGTACCCGTAGGGTTCGATTACCAAGTCGAACGAAGTATTATTGGGGTTTCCAGGTTTTTACCTGGAAACCAATAGTACAGTAATCTTCAATAGTGCCTAGTGAACAGCAATAGAATCTTATCCCTGTGCGTGCACTTTAAACGTAGTTGTCGAAATGTGTGTGTTCTGCGTTTCACTCTTAGGGATTGTATAATTCTTTCATTTGTATATCACTGAGTTGGCAGACAAGCTATCTGCGTCTCGTTTGATGGCAGTTTTAATTTAAAACTGCTATCAAACGAGACTTCTTTGCAGGAACGCCAAGTTTTAAAACTTAAACTTGGCGTTCCTGCAAATAAGTAGTCTACTTTACCCGTCGGAAGGACATGGTCGTCGAATAAGGTACTTCTTTGAGGAGTGTTTTGTGTTTGTGTCTGTGTTCAACTACGTGTATGTCCATTTGACCGCGATCTTCTGTAGGGCGAATAGAATTCTTTAGATAGCCTGATGAAGGTTTGAACGGGGATTATGTCGTTTATGCCTTATAGTTGTTTATAGCGCAAGAATACTTAGACGCAGTCAATGTTTGCTCTAGATCATGTGTTACATAAATTGCAGTTTCTTACATGGCATTGTTTAAGTGCATCAATTAGTTGGTGTTGGTGAACGGGTGCGGGCGGGTGCGCCGGATACGTCAGGCACGCACGCGCGTGCGTGCACACAGCCCGCGCCCGCGTCACACGACAATCTAATTGCCTATTAAACACGCCACTAACAAACAATTTATACTATTGTTTTTCAGGGATGACGTTAACTAATCTTTTATTCTACTTACGTGGTAAACACGCATGCGGTGCGCCTTGTGGTAATTGGTTACCGTAACCTTTGGATTCTTGCACCGTTAGTGTAAGCACTCTGTGTTTAATTACATAAAAGAATTCTGCGTTGTCAGCGCAAGGGAGCGGAGACTAATTGTCCCACTGCTAACAATACATTAAGGAAATCGGACAACATTTGGACTATAGCATAAGATTCGTCCGCACTAGACCAGCGTAGTGGACTATGGACTAACCCTTCACTGGGAAAATGCCCGTACCCCGCAGTAGGACGGTTTATATACAGGGCTGATATTGTTATACAATTATTTAACTGCAGTCTTAAGTAGTAGTACATAATGTCCAATTGAAGAATGCTTGCTTAAATGGGGTGAGTACCCCGCTCTGCTTTACCTCTTGTTTGTTTAAACATAGCAAATTCGTCTTCACATATAATCAATGTACTCGATTTCAAGTAGAAGCTCAAGTATCCAGTCAGGCATACTAGTGTAGTGTACGAGTTGTAGCTGTTGCTGATCCTTAGTACTCGAATACAATTGTTGAGGCCGCGTAAGATCTACATATTTCGATATTTTTCAAGAATTTGTGGCTAGAAGCACGAAATCTGGTAGATTTAAAAGATAGGGCTAAAATTGCTAAGGTGACGTGGGTGACTGCTGACGATATCTTGTCATATACTTATACACCTAGTACTAGGTTATCTATGCTAATATTATAAACGAGATTTTTTTTTTGTTTTGTCGATTACCTCGATAACTTCTCAACCGATTTGAATCATTCTTTCACCGTCAAATAGTTAATTTATTCAGAAGTAACATAGGGTATCACGCTACGAGATACGGGAGCAGAACAGAAATCAATAACGTGGGTGAATCCGCGGGAGACTGCTATTAATACATATGAAATATTAGCCATAGAGGTCTAAGCTTATTTTTTGACTCGTACGTTCGTAAATAGTAACTTGTACCTTACTTTCAAAAATCGAACAATGAAATCAAAATAAGTCAGTTGCAATAGTGAACAGGAAAATCCGTAACTATTTTTATAATATGAATAAGTAATTATTGACTGCAGATATTGCATGAGTCATTATTGTTTACCAACTGGGACCGGTTCTCTGCATATGCAGAACTTTTCCAAGTATAGTATGAATAAGTTCTGCGATTATTCAGACTTATTGTTGAGTAAATCCATCTACAGATTCCGAAACGTTGTCGCGTTGACCATGTATGGTTATATGAATGGGTGACTCAGTTAGACCATTATGAGTGCGAGATAACTTGTCATCGATATACTATAACAATATTAATATTGACACATTGTATCTCTAATATCACGCCGGAATAACCGTAATGGTTAAGGTAGAGCTATATCGATAGATTTCGCCAACTATGTCGAAATCCCACCTAATAGGGTAGTTTTATATTGTACCGGGTACAGTAACGAACTTCGTTTTAAGGTCCCATGTGTGAGGCGTAGGTGACGAGCGTTGTTCACGTTCCACACGTCGTCTGCTTAAAATAAACAGTCAGAAAATAACAGTATTACCCAATTTATGCATCGAACTCGGGATCTCACGATAGTTAGATTGCACATGCGTTTTTGATTTTGCCATCTGAGTAACAGAACAATCTTTAACAATAATGTACTAAGCATTATTGGGTACCGTTTGCCTACTTTTTCGGTGCGAAATCATGTAACTCTTAAGTTCTTCCATAGAACACAAGTACAAGGAAACTTTTGTTATATTCTTAAGTCGTAATTATTCGCTCTTGAATCAGCTTTATATGCACAGACAAATTAACCCAATTACCGCGCTTTCATCGTCTGCTGCATGACAATGCAGACGAGACTTCGTAGTCCTAGGGAACACGGAGAATTCTGATTGGATTATTCATGGACATACATTTTATTCGTCTACTCACCAGTTTATGTTATGTAACTGATTTATTTATGGATTTCAGATATAGATTCTCTACATATATGCATAAAAAAACAAAAGAAACAGCCTAAACTTCAAAGTATGTTTTATGTTAAAGCGTATTTTTATTTCGGGATTTCATATATTCATACCATACGTTACTTAAATAGGATCCACAGTAGTATTGTGTTAGAGGGTTGGTTGTCTCAAACCTATGCATTTTTTTTTAATTGCTATGTTATGTGTTCGATTAAGCACCAATCTTTTATACAGAGAATGTTTTAATCAATACTTAAATGGTGTCGATATTCTACCGGACAGACAATGAGTGTTGTAAATATTGCTTTAAACAATTGAATCGAACACAAACCACAAAAATATTTATCTTTGTTTGTAGGTCAGTGTTATCGAAATTTTTAAGGCTCTTTGTGTGCACAGCGGACAAGGCGGTGTCAGCTGGACGTGCGGGTCCACGGACACGCACGTGGGTGTAATGACGTGTCTCATTCATAATTCACCTGTTCAACATGCGAACGATTACCTTCGCGCGATTATCGGTAAAACGCGAACGCTGACTAATGGCGAAGGCTCGCGCGGAATGCTGCACCGCCGAAGGAAATCCGCAATGGCGCCTTCGCTCGTAGGTACTTGCCCACCTAATCTGTATACCGACTTGTCTGATACCTATGCATATTGCTCAGCCATGACATCATATTCATTTGCATAAGTGATGTGATCGACAAAGGGCCTAGCGCCAAGTTACGAAATTAGGTTTGCGAATTGTTTCAATTTCACGCCGACCGCAAAACGCAAACGAAGCAGTTTGAAGGTTTTACTTATTAACGCAAAAGACTAGTTAAATAGTGCATATCCGATTGTTGGTGTTAACATGCTAATGAGTGGCGGTCCAAAGGATTCCAATGCAAGCCTACTCTTCTGTGAAAACGAGACGAGTGAATGTTAAATATAAGAGTCGTATGAGACTGCGACACGATATTTGCGTCACTACATTTTGGAAGTCCCGAGGAAAGCTTTTAATAAATGAGTGAGTATAGTGTCGCGGCATGCACTAGACTCAATATATTGTACGACATTAGTCTTGTCGTCTGAGAGCATTAAAGTATTTATAAATTGGTCTGCACAGAAATAATCCCTGCACTCGTAGGTAACACGAGTTTTGTTTTGGCGAGACATCCTCATCTCGTTCACGGACAGGGAGACGAGACGACCTTATTTTTGAATTAGAATGCGGCTGTGTTTACATTTTTCTCCTTATTGTGACATTTTTGGCAACAATCCAGGTTGTGATATAAAATAAACTGCCCATCGCATAGTTGGAAGTGCAATCAACGGGCAGTTTGATCGGTATGTAACACGGTTCAATCTGTGACGGTTATTTTCACGGATGATCGCTAAATTACTGATGTACCTGCCTGTTAAAGCCTTCAATTTATGTATGTTCGCTTCATTGATTTTATTCCGGTCATTTGTGGTTTTCGCACATTGGTATTTTTACGGACCGATCGCGTTGTTGTGTCTATCAAACTAATGTAAATCGTGCACTCATTGTCAAGCTTACCTATTTATTTGATTAGATCACTTTATACTAATAAATATGAATTAGTGTAATGTCATTACTTGACTCAAGTGTTCATTGGCTTTTAGTGGCGAACGAGCGAGAAAACTATTACCTTGTCTTTGAAGGCCAGAATTATTATAAAAATAATTATAGAAATAAATACGTTACTCTAAAATTGCATGAAACCTTAATAGTACGGCATAAGTATTGCTTCCTATAATGTATTAGTTACGTACTATTATTGAATTTAGTATTTTATGTCACCTATATATAATATGTTTAGTTAATTTTGTATATGTTTAGTTAATTTTTGACATTCACTGGTTAGCATTGTTAAAAGATACATTTTAGACGATTTTACCCGTTACAAGAGGATTCTAAAGAATAAAAATAATTATTATGTAATATTGTATTAATGGCGCCAAAGGAAACAATTTCTTAGAAGAAAGTCTCATTGTTCATTTGGTACCTATTTTTAGAATTCTCGCTATTGTATTGTGTACCTATGTTTATAGGCGGATGTGACTAAGCGTAACTGTATCGAGGCGACAATACTCTATTCTTGTATTGCTCGTGGGTCGTTTCAAGTTTCTAGATACGATCTGGCGCTAAAAATTTCACATCATATAATTTTTATTAGTCTTTACTACTGACAATTTAGTTTGAACACTTCAATCGAGTACAAGGATACCTTGATATATGCAGCCCTATCTATGTTTTCTCTGAATTGTTTTTATCTATATAATGTAGTTATTTTTGTTAGGATTTCCCAGTATTACAGCTAAACCTAGATATGGTCGACGGTCGTCCATAGATTGTGCAACAGTACAAGGGTAACAGATAGAGCCATAGATATAGATATCTTCAGATACCAATATAGAGATACATATCTATAAGCGCATCGAAACCCCATTAAATGTCCGGCGCTACAAAAATATTATAATACTAGATATAATGTCATTATTGTTTACTTTGTCGCATAGATAAACCGTTGTTGCATTGCCAATTATTGTTTGTATGATTGTCATATACAAAGTACGAAGGTATTAGACAAATCCTTATACGACAGGCGCAGCGTGCGGTCCGGACACACAAAGGATGAACGGTAACGCACCGCGCCACCTGACTTGACAAACAACCTGTTTTTCTCACAGGAAACCGGCGATCGATCAAATCACACCGCTAGTATGCAAACAGACGGATCGGTAGATATGCTGCGCCGAAAGGAAATTCTCCTAGTGAGCGACAGGGACACTGTTATACCGGGAAACGGGCGCGAGATGAAACGAAACAAGTCCGGCACCAAATGCGCGCGTGCGTCTACGAATTGCGTTCCCATACTGGGTAATGGCACACAATCGCCTTTCTCGTTCCGTCCAAAGGTCTCGTAGCGACCTCTCGCTCGTGCATAGGGCTTGCAATCCCGCGGTCGCTTTTGGCGCGTGGGATTTTACTAAAAAATATTGTGTTCATTTTCTTAAAGTTACATCACATAATGCAACATTTACTGCTGAAACTTTTGAAGGATCCGTTATCTAAAAGTAAGATGTATTTCATATAATCCTAGAAATTTATGAGAACGATGATAAGAAGATAATTCTTTTTCATATTAGGTCTTAAAGTATGAAATTGCCGATTATTACTGAAAAATTGAGACACGTTTTTTTCTAAGATTACCTACCATATTTATTTAATCGAAATATTTATCCTCATTATCTATACATTGCTGCCATCTAAACGGAAGTTCATTTATGCCTTTACGATAGAACCCCGGGGATCTAGATTTGACAAGCTATGTGAAAACATTTTGCGCTGCCTCCTGGGAAGAAAATTTTTATCACATAGAAAATTGTCCAAATCGCGAAAAAAATTGTAGTCCATTGGAGCAAGGTCTGGCGAGTACGTAGGATGACGTATGGTTTTTAACTGCAGCTCCTGTAGAGTTACAACAGTTTGTCGTACAGTGTGACGTCTTGCGTTATCATGGAGGTATAATGGTGAAGATCGGTTCACGAGTTGGGGCTGTTTCACTGCCAGTTTTCGATCCAATATTCCTTCATTACCGATGTACCATCATGTACCGATTCAACAAGGCAACACAAATTTCAACACCCATTTTTCATATTTTTTTATCTTATTGATTTGATGTAAATGAGCCAACATTGTAGGTAGGGTAACGTTAAATCATGTCGCTAATACCTGGGTAGTTTGACTCGCATTGGCTTCCACCATCTTCTTCAATTCAGCGTTATTCATCTGTGTGGGCGGTCTGCCATATGGTTCGTTCTTCAAGTCGAAGTTTCCATTACGAAAGTGTTTAAACCAAAAACGCACGGTGCGTTTATTAGCAGTCTCCTCTCCAAACGCAGCGTTGATATTGCGAGCCGTTTCTGCCGCGTTCGTTCCACGTCGGAACTCGTTTTCGAAGTATCCATCTTTTCCGTCTAAGCTGAATAAAAAAAAACAATTGAAAATCGAAAATCGAATGTTGCACATTTTTTAAAAGAAGAATCTTATAAGTAGCATGTGAAAAATGTTTCACTCGAAAATCTCACACCATGAAGGTTTTATGTCAATTCAAAGTACCTATTACTATACAACGGCAACTTCATACTAGCCCTATTAATTTAAAAAGAATTTAGCCAAATCACAATGTTCTTTGAAATCGTTTAAATTTCGGTCTGCAGTGTATTTCGGTTTCTGATACCGATGCCCCATTGTCGTCGAAAAATATTAAATAATTTGAAAAATTTACATTATAACATTGTAATAATATAGTATTTCCTGCGTTAACACCGACTATTTATTATTCGAAGCTTTTACATCAGGATTCGAACAGCTGATATTCTATTTTATATTAGTTTAGAGCCTTAGTTCACAAAGTGGTCCAGGTGGACCCCCAGGGGTCCACGGGGGACTCGACGGGAGTCTACTTTGGCGTGACAAAAAAATGGAGGTTCACAATTCGTAAGCGGCGTCCACGAAAATTTATTTGCTTTCGATAATGAAGAACTAAAATATTGGCTTGACTTCACCTATTAATGTAGGCAGATAATATTTTAACAAGCTCAGCAACTGTTACTTGTTGTAAAAACTTGCATATTCCATATTCAGTACCAGTGGTCTCGAACTACCGACATGTAAGTAGAGAAATTCTAAAAAAAAAAGGTCAAGACTAGAGACTTGCTCAATTTTTTTAATTGAATGAACTTGTTTGATTTTTCATCAATACAAATACGAATGCCAAGGAATATAGTAGAAATGTAGCTGCAGGGGGTCCACCGGAACCAGCTAAATTTTGAAAGTGGTCTATGAAAAAAAAGTCTGGGAACCTCTGGTTTAGAGTTTACTAACGCATAATCAAGCAGCAATTAATGTATTCGAATAATGGTGAATATTATTTCAATACATATTAATTACCTGTATATCCAAACCATTCCAATAACAATTCTAATCGCAAATATATTGTTTCTTGTTGAAGCTTCTAGAATGTCAACTGATTTGCCAGTAGGTACTAAAACTACCTACATTATTACCAATTTTGTGTATATTCTTATCAATTTTATTGAAGTAGTTGCACAGAATTGTTTCTTACCACACTTGACAATGCAGTCCAAAATAGGTTTATCAATGTACCTACAGATTCGATGCTGGAAATCATTTTTAGGTAGGTACCTATATTTTATTTCTTTCTTTATGTAAAAAGGCGCAAATAGCTAGTGTTTCGGGTATCTCTTTGATTTAAAACCTTAAAACTTGTCTGTTATCTTTAGCACTCCTAGCTTATACCTTACCCATATATCTTACCCAGTATTCAACTTAAAAACCTATTTAAATCCTAATTTTCGCACCACGGTATTCCTAAAGTAGATGCATGTTGCATGAATTTGAATAGGAAATAGTGTTATTCCAAAAATTTTAATAAATTATTATTATCCAAGGGAAAGCTAAAGTTAGAATCCCGGGATTTAAGTTAGGGGCCTGGCAGCCCTACCCGCACGACATGAATGAAGGCGCCCGCACCATGGAATGCGGTCGCGTGACGTGTGCGGCGCCGACGCCGATCTCTATGCACTTCACCAAAGGGTTAGTTTTACCAACTTACTATTCCACCGCATACCAATTAGGTATAACGTACGGACGGGGAACCAGCTAAATGAACATGGATGGAATGCGTTCACGTCACCGTTCACTGTAGTGACGCGGAGCTTTGAAAACATACGATTTCTAATATAAAGCTGATACGTGGATTGTTTATTCAAAAAAGGAACAGGGTCTTTATTTGACATACACGTTTTCTTTTTAATTTACCATTAAATTGCGGTAAATTTACGTAATTTCGAAGGTTTGAATAATAAAATCTCAATAAGTTCATTGTTTTGCTGTATAACGTTACCTACGTTTTAAGAACAGATAGGTACCTCATGGTTAATAGGACTTAATTAGATTTTTGTTTTATAAAAACAGCAAGTCCCGTACTAGGATTAAATCCTGTGTCGCGGGGTACTTAAAAAGCATTCTAATAGATAACGGTCATAAAGAACACTTCGCGTTTTTGCCAGCATGTAAAGCTTATACAAAATGTTGTAGCCTCTGAAACAAGTGGGTTGTGTTTGTGTATGCTTAATCAGTATTGAAATTCTATCTACATGTCAAAGTTGACACGTTTTGATGATATGCGTGATAACATTCCGAAACGTTAATACATAATGTTCTGTCGACATTCGATACTTTGTAATTGAATAATACTAAGTAAGCTCCATTTATGGACCTTAATAGCAATGGAATACACTTATTAGTTTTGATGGCAATGTGATATAAAAGGGCGTAGAAAACAGGTAATTACTTCAGTTGCATATAGGTCTTACTAGCACTGCTGTTAATACCTTTGAATAGTCTTATTTACGCGACAGATTTTATATGGTTCTATACCTAAATTATTATTAACTTTAAAGAATTAAAGACTTCCTTCTCCCCGGACCTCGTTATTGAGCAGACGTGTCACAAATGTACGCAGTTTTAAATAACAAATATTAAATATAAATAATTCAAAAATTACTAGCAAATAAAAGGAGTGCATAAACAGTGAGGAGATATCATTCATCGCTTCAAGATCCAGCGAAGCGCCGCCTATGGGTGAGCGAGACAAAGTATATATCTATTAGCAAAATTTTGTACCAAGTACCAGGACAATAGGTTCATACAGAAGTTTGGTAACAACGAGGGGATACAGAAGCATTATTTAGACAAATTCATTACTTGAGTCTGTGGCGCAGTGGATAAGGGGTGACACCAGTCCCGTATATGTCAGATCGATTCCTGGCATTCAATATAAATGTCGGATAAAATTGCCAAATTTTATATGACAAATAGCCAAAAAATTTTATAAAGAAGTATTATTACTGGTCAAACATATACTGCCGAAATAACTACAGTTCTGGATTGCTTGGTATTTCCAAAGAATAAAAGCAGATCTTCACATCCGCTTAGGCCCGCCTGCCTCTGCTGACTCAACCCCTAGTACCAACTACCCTGGGGTTTAGCTCTATATGCACTACCAGCCAGTTCTTTTTACCAACGAGCTAGCTTTACAATACAAACTAATCATAGCGCATATCTATACAAATAAATAAAATTGAAGTGTCTGTTTGTAATGTCAAAATAACAGCTTTTTATCTAATGCATATGAAAGTATATAAGGTACCAATACGAAAACATATATTTTTTAAATTTTTGTCTGTCTGTCTGTCTGTTTGTTCCGGCTAATCTCCGAAACGCCTGAACCGATTTTGACGAGACTTACACTGGCAGATAGCTTGTGTTATAAGGAGTAACTTTGATTTTAGAAAAAAAATAGGGTTCCGCGGCGACAAACACTTTTTAGTTAAAATCTACGCGGACGAAGTCGCAGGTAAAAGCTAGTCTATACTAATACTATAAAGCTGAAGAGTTTGTTTGTTTGTTTGTTTGAACGCACTAATCTCAGGAACTACTGGTTCGATTTGAAAAATTGTTTTAGTGTTGGATAGCCTATTTATCGAGGAAGGCTATAGGCTATATAACATCACGCTACTACCCACGGGGGCAGCGTAGTAACGATAAACGCGGGTGAAACCGCTGGAACATCTAGTTTTGAATAAAGCATTAAACATAATGTAAAATTACAGTATCTCTTCAGGGTATCTGTATTCTACTAGTTCGCGTATTAAACTATTTAATTTAGTGAATACTTGGTGTGTACTCGCTACTTTAATCGCGTTTTAGAGTATAAGCCTACGTTTTTAGTCTGGATTTGAGCTACCTCCATGCCAAATTTTATCGATTTCGAGTCAGTAGGTTTTCGTTAAAATGTAACAAACCCTCAGAATGTCTGTCACGTTTATAATATTAGTAAAAGTTAGCTTTACCTATGTCATATAATACTGCTAACGATCGCATTAAAACTATCATGGTTTCGAAACAAGATGGGGCAAGGTAAGTACCGACGAACCGCATGATTAGCCGGTACATTCCACGACCTATCAACTATTGTTAACACCTGATAACAGACTATATAGATCATTTGCTGTATTAGGATATTAAACACGAAAACGAGTTAAGTACACGAAAAGTTAAGGTGATGTTATCATTAGACTGCTGCATACGTATGCTAGGTATGAGCTCTCAGGTTAGATGCTTGGCTCGGCCAACGTGTTTTTGAATTTTTCTGTCGAAGGTTCTCAATAGCTGTTCGGTGACTAGAACCAAACTAACCATGCCCGGTATACGGCCATAGAATCACCCTTGGTGTGTCTATTGCCGTATACCGTGGGACCTTGAAATATATTTGAAATGTGAGTGTATTACATATTATAAAACAAAGTACCCCGCCGCGTCTGTCTGTCTATCTGTTCGCGATAAAGTCAAAAACTACTGAACGAATTTTCGTGCGGTTTTTACCAATAGACAGAGTGTTTTATGAGGAAGGTTTAGATGTATAATTTGTTAAGACTGTTCTACGCGTACGAAGCCGAGGCGAGTCGCTAGTGTGAGATAATCAAAATTTAGTGCCTGTAGTTTAACACGAACATAATATTTATGTCAGTTTTAGTGGTCGCCTCGCACTCACTGCGCCGAGGGTTGTTGTGGGTTGCATATATTGCAAAGCTACTTCAGTACCTACGTCTCCGCTGAACTGAATTAGTATTTCATAACGATAAACACGCGTAAATGCTGCTCCAATACATCTCAGAGGGTGATGTACTACAGTAGTTAATACGCATTTAGATGTACTAGAAACCCTGATCGTATTCGTCAAGCTTGCGTGACGTATTGGCGTCGGATTTTTAGTACTTGAGTCACAAAATTGTCTCAGAAAAGCTAACGTCTTTTTTTGTAAGCTATACGTCTTTCTATGCAGATATTTCTATCACACGCACACAGTATGTTATTACGTGTTTTCTATCTCACTCTGCGCGCGTCGATCATCACTGCATGCATAACCCGTGCGATTTGTTTATGTCCGTAATTAGCGAGTGCAAAAAGATAACCTCAATTGTTGTAATGACAGGGGAATATCAGGAGGAAGGATGACGTAATTTTGTTTAGAATTAGGATAACTTCTACTTTGCGGCGCGTTATAAAACTTGAAATCCTATTGCAGTAGGTACATCACGCTCTGAGACGTGTTGGAGCAGCATTTACGTGAGTTTATCGTTCGAAAATGCTTAGTTCAGCGGAGACGTACTGAAATAGCTTTTCTATATACGCTTGTGGGTTCAATTCCTACACGGGTCGAAAATTTGTGTGATACAGAAATAGTCCGTTGTTTAAACGTATGTAATATGTAAAGTCACCCGCGACACAGGACATTAATTTAGCGTGTTGTCTTTGAAAAAAGCCTTTGACTTAGAAAGCTAGGAAGAGCCAGGTATGCAGAGAGCGACACTATAGTAAAATTTCTGTTGGTTTAAGGTTCAAGCTGATGAATTAAGTAGAATTACTTAATTCATCAGCTTTTTGCATACCATTCTAAAAACCTTAACACTCGATGTATATTACTTTACTAGATTTTGTCCGCGGCTTTGCTTGCGTCAATAAGGTTAGGTTAGTAACAGTATTTTTTCTAGATAAAAGATACCCTATGTCCTTTTCTGTTCCCCGACAACGTGTATGTGAAATGTCATGATGATCGGTCGAGTAGTTAAGGCGTGAAAGCGTAACAAACAAACTCATATTCGCATTTATAAAACTATAGTTAGGATAAGAGATAATGACTAGTTATCGGTAGAAGCGATTATTTTATACGAATTCGACACTAAGAGTTAAAGTACTTTAAACAAGGTAGAAACTTTTCTGAATGTCATGACCGCTTAGCGCATATCCTGTGCAAGGTAGGTCAGTTAAACTGAAGGCATTTAAAGAATTAGTTTTGGAATCCAGTGCTTCTGCACGAAATGTTTTGTTTGTTTATATAGATGGTTTGAATGTAGAAGTTAGATGTTGTTCATCATTCCAAAAGCCCGTGCTACAGAGTTAGCGATACGTTCGTATTGTTTACATGCTTAGCTTTATACCATAATTAGTAAATTAGCCGGCACAATGAAATAAAAAAACATTGTGTCTCGGTTCGTCCGCTCGTTGTCCAAGAAATTAATGTATCTACACTGGAAACAAGAAATCTATCTTTATCTCCAGATGATGATCTGAAAGTATACATAATATAACATAATATAACTTAGTAGATAGTAAATACCAAAGGGTCTAAAATAAAACTTGTACTACATACATGCATAGACTCACGCCTATGTCTCCTAAGGGGCAGATGGACTACACACTCACATTACGCCAGGTATGTTTTTCGGTCATACGTAAAAGGCGCTAGCATATTATCGTTTACCGGGCTCATCCCGAGAGTCCGTGCTGCTACTGAGAAAAATTCAATAACACTATTTCAAAACCGTTGCTTTATGCTTTAGTATTAACTACAGTATAACCATATGACAAATTGTGTGACACTTACATACATATATGTTAAAGCAACTCTGAATAGTGATATGTAGTATAAAGAATCCTAAAAGCATACATATAGTGCTTGCCGATTTACTACTCAACAATGTGGACTTGTAACTTTGCTAAGGCGAAATCTTCTCAAAGAGAAGTTCTCTCTGAGAAGATTTTTTAAACAAAGCGATAATATAATCATTTTAGTCTGTCAAAAGCATTTGTCAATAGTATGATACAGCCCTTCAACATATCCACACCAGCAAAACCATCACTGTTCTTTTTCTCAAATTCTAAAGATAAATTTAATTAGTCAATCGTGCTTGTCAAGTGCCATTTGGTAAACTTTAGAGCACACGGAGTACTCGAGCTTACAGGTTTCCTCATAATATTTGCCATCGCCGCTAAAGCAACTGATAATTTTCTTGTCTATGCTACATATCAAATAATCAGATATGTCTTCTTGCGATGAACCTTGGTTCGCAAGACTGGATACGTATAGGTTTTGGACTTTCACGTACCTAGTAATCGACGTCACTGATGAAATGATGCATGAGCTGGTGCATCCAAACATCCAAAACTATCTTATGTTTCTGGTCATTCGAAAAGCAGTGGCAGAGTGTTAGTGTATGTTGTACCTATCGTCCATTACTTGTGTGTGGTCGTTGGGCCAGTGGCTGCAGCGGCGGTAGCGGTGAGCTGAGCGCTCGGCGGCCAGCTGTGGAACATCGCCGAGGTTGATGGACCACTTACCTCAACCGGTCCGTGGGAGCCTGCCATTTCTCCACAAACGACCAAAACCTCTCTTTTAGTAAATATCACAACAAGAATTAATTTTATTTCGAATAATTTCAATAAATTCCGACATATAATTAACATTTACTAGATTCTTAAGCGTCGATCGTTTGATTAGTCATTTTAATGATGCCTTTTTACAGTTAGTGATTTGAATGCGGTGTAAATTTTGTTTGGCAATCGGTTTGTCGTTATTGATGCTTCTCATCTGTCCCGCGGTGAAGTTTGTTAATGTCCTGCTATTGATGAACGCCGCAACCGAACGCGCGCTGCGAAGGAATTCGTCGGCTCTCGTGTAATCTTTTACGCTTTCGAATGTTGATTATTAATTGCTCTCTCATTCAATAGATATTACATTCCTATCATTCCTCACATATCTTCATATGGAAATAGTATGTTTAAGTAGGCAAGTTTGGTATCATTCATTGGTACCATTTGGAATGTGTACGAGTGCTTATTGCAACATAGATGAGTACCCTCGACTACTTGTACAATTTGAACGAATTTGATTAATCTTCTCGTTTAATAAATCTGCTTTTTATGTATGATATATTAATTTGATATTTATTTATTAAAATGTTTCTAGTGTATACTGAGGGGAATGACAGTGGTTGTTCTGTTGACGAGATATCGGCTCGCTCTGATCGATACTTAGGGATGAAGAAGGCTTCAACGCGATGTTATGTGTAGTATTTTAATTGCATTAATTGTTTCCTGACATAGTATATGCGAATGCCTTTCTGAGCATAGTGTTGAGATTTGAGTGCTAGAAACCTACTCATAATAAAATGTAGACTAATAGGTATACCTATACATTTGATTCAAAAACATTACATTGAATATTTATACACTAAATATTGTTATTATACTGCCTCCGTGGGGCAGCGGTAGTGAATGCGACTGCTGTGCATGAGGTCTCGGGTTCGAATTCCAGTCGGGCCAACAAACAGTTGTTGGATGTTTCTGTTAAGAAATCTCAATAGCAGCCCTGAGTTAGGAAGTTGGCGGTGTTAGACACCCGCGTGCTTCGGAAAGCACGTAAAGCCGTTGGTTCTGCGCCTGATCTCTCTCCGGTCGTGTCGGATTATCTGTCCCATCGGATCATGAGAGTTAAGGAACAGAGAATGCACTTGTGTTTGCGCACACGCTTGTGCACTATAATATCTCCTGCGCAGATGGTCAGTCTACGTTAAAACAGGCCGCTGTGACCAAAATTCGGCCTGGAGGACATAATTTATTATTATTATTGTTATTATGCCATTAATAATCTTGCCAGTATTTTTAATACTATCCAATGTAGAGCGTTGACTTATGATCATACATTTGCACTCAGACTTGTATATGTCTATGTTAAAGCTTATACGAGTATGGTATCTAGTTTGAAATTAATTATCATTGTAAACTTTTTGAATTCACATATTCATGTAGATGGAATGTATAGTTGCCCAGTGTATCGTCATTTACGCGATTGCATACGATCATTGATAATGTCGAAATAGATTGCTTCACTGCAATATTTAGTTTATACGTTAAATATTCAATGTTTTTTATTATGGTTACAAAGAAACACGACGCATTGTTACCTCATATAATATAAATTAGCTCTAGACGTCATTATTTATGTTGCGACAAATGATTGGCGATTGAAGTGGACTCTGTAGAGCTATGCCGCTATGCCGGTGGAATAGCTCTTGAAATATTTGTCTGTGTTATGACTTTTATCTCTTACATAATTGTCTAGAATGACATTTATATCGCGTTACTATGCTGTTATATGTGCAAAGAGTATTTAATTCGCGTTGGTCATAAAAACGTTGCGACAAGCGAGTTAACACATTCGTCTGTAAAGTGTCGTGTAAACGACGCTTAATATGCAATTTTAATCAAAGTGGAGCAGCCTTCGCATGAAGCTGTCGCGACGGCGCGACGCGACGTCGACGTCGGGCAGCGCGCGATGCAAGAGGCTGCTGTTAGCCTCCCATGCGGAGCCCCGCTGTCTGGCAGCCGTCGCTCTCCCTGCCCCCCTGCCCTCGCCGACCCTGCCCCCTGCGCAGCCTGCCCCTCCGCCAGCTGCGATACCTAGCGCAACCACCTTGTATTGCCAATTCATCTACCACCTTATATTCGCTAGGTACGGTAAATACTCGTCGACAATTCTCTCATTGCCACTTACCAAGGTTGACTAGATACATCATAATATTATTTTAAATCGGAATATTTCGTGTCTTGCAACTTTGCCTACTTGGTTACTTCATTATTACATTGACTCGTTCACTTTTGTTAATAAATTGATCTTTGAGAGCTTTTATAAGAAATCTATAAGAGTCTAGATTAGCTACGTTGAATAGATACATTCGTTATGGTTGATTTGCAAACGTCACACTGTATCATTTCTGTTACTGTCATGCAATTCAATATAATCTGACAATTTAATGCTTACTTAAAGCTAACTAACGAATTGAATAAGTTAATATGTGTGTCTCAACGGAACTACGTTTATTACTATACAATATATTTATTTGAATTAACAGTTCACTCTAGACTTAGTTACGAAGCCAGGTTATTAGGCAGGTCAATGTTGTTTAATTAATAGTCATGTATTATGAAACGTGCGAATCTCATACGTAAATTGGATACATTTAGGACGTGAGAGACACCATGCTGACTTCTCACGTTAATACCACACTGATACATAGCTTGTCTCGAGCTCGTCATTCACTCGCGTCATGAGATGTACACATTGTACACTCACCTCACCAGATGTTGCAGTTTCAAAATAAAAAATATGTAATCATTATTATAATTGGCAACTGTACAGTCTAGTACCTAATTTGATATTTACATTTTCGTCTAATTTGATGTTGTAGATGTTTTTTAGTCGATTGAGCGTGTATTGGAGGCTCTAATTGAACAAGTGTAGTGATGCTGGTGCGACCTCGGCTACAGCCTGTAGGTCCGATTGCGACAACGACTGACACGAGTTGTGTTGTGTAATTGGCCGATGGAAATTCCGGTGTCGCCGTAACAGCGGCAAATGTGCGGGCTTAGAGTCCTGTGCGTGCGCACCGCTTGGCGAGGCCACGGTATGAATGGAGCTGCGGTATGTAGGTCACGGTGTCGTCAATGGGCCGTCGGCAGGGCCCCGCGCAGCCGCCTCATGCGCCCCCATCGTGCCGTGAAAGTTGCCACTACTTTCGCGACTGTCGCTCTCGCGGTCAACACAATTTGCACTCTAGTGCAACACGGCTGAGTCACTTTTAGAACGGCGCTTCGTAACGTTCACATCCGCTTCGTCGTTTCGTGCGTGCCTCCAAGACTTTCTGCGTCGGCTCGCCGTGAGAACTCTACGGCCACGGGTTTAAGTCTAGTATCGCTTGTTGCACTGAAAATTCGGCCGCGCCGTATGCTCGTGCTTAGGAATTCACTTCCGGGTAGGTCGGAAAGTGAAATGGACTCGTCTGTGATGTAATTGGAATTCGGATGTATCCGGAGTCAGCGTTACTCCATTCACTTATAAAATTCTATAGGTATTGGTTGACATAATAGGCCGCGCACCGCGGCCGTTTCTGTGACACAGTAAACAGTTGAAGCGATGAAGCGTAAGATCACTTTTTCCTGCCGCCGCTGCAAAAATTATAACTCTTGTTTTACATACCTGCACTACAGAATGACTTACGATGGAACGTCTATGACCGAACAAAGCTATTTTCAATATCGCCATTATTCCAACTCTTTAATCCAACTAATAATTATTATTAGTACTACGATAAGCTTAGCTGAAGTGTAAAGTTACTACATATATTTTTATTAGCCATATATTATTATTGAAAGCCTACTACTACAATCATTCTCATTATTAGCAATTAGTGTATATGTTCAAGACAGTTTCCTTATACCTTAGCTTGTACATTATTCTCAGCTTCTTGTGTTAGGTGTTAAGCCACCGATATACCATTTTATACTACAAGCATAAACTCAATAAAATTAATTGCCTTAATGTAAAGGTAACTAGATTACTAGATTAACATGTAAATTTACAATAGCTATTTAGGAATATCAGCTGACACTGACTACGCCATAAATCTAAAGGGTTGATAAAACAAGGCATGTTCATTCAAACAAGTTATTTATAAAGGACTTGAGGACGTAACATGAACAACTACTTTGTGTCTGAATGATTACTGTTTGTACATTTTTCAGGTAATCTGTCCATACAGTTTAAGGATCGTTATTACTCATTGCGAACTTTGAGATATATGAACATATAGCTTTCTATTATTATGGCATAATTACTAAATACGTGATACTGATATCAAATAACCTAGTAAGCCGTTTAATAGCTAATGCTTCAATTCCCATCAAAAGGTTCAATACCTTTCTTAGGTTTTACTAAGAAAGGTATTGAACATTTTTATGGCGAAAATTTTAAAGACGATCTGATTTAAAGTCCTGTTTAAACAGGGTACGAGTCTGGTAAAAGTACCCTTCATATTAATAGGTATATTTTATATAAATCGTAGGATAGAAGTTGTTTTATTTAATAATAGCCTTTTAGCTAAATAACTGGTCTGTAATCAAGTGTGTACTGAAATATCTTCATTCAAGTAACGTGAAAATTTGAAGATGTATATTATCTGATTTATTTATTTCGGCTTGAAGTATATCTTCATAATCTCAATTAACATATCTTTGTTATTTTTATTACCATTTTCTTCAAAAGTATACTGTCTGGTGCATTTATCCTTTGTAAAACGGAGGTTTAAACTCAATTGATGAGCGGCGCGCGAGTGGCCGGTGCCGGCGCATACGCAGCTCGTAGTGGGCAGCTTTCACCGAGCTCAAAGGCTCCGCGCCGCCATGCATGTTTATTAAGTTAACCATTTTAACAGGAATTCCCGAGGCTTCCGTTTACGTCGCTATTAGTACTTTTAGTTGTCATGGTACTAGAATGTGTCCCGTTAAAGTCTCGTTAAACGAAAACTTATCGCCATCTCTCTCTTGCTCACTCAAGTATATATCAACAAGCACGTCTGATATAACAACAAGAGAAATATAAATCTATTCTGGGTAATCTTAAATTCATATTTCTCAAATCGATGTAAAAATTGTTGTAACTGAATTATTTCTCATGGTAATAAGAATAGACCAAAACAGTTACAGTTTTCCTTATACGTAAGTATCTCCTTTCAGGCTCTATCAAATGGTTAGTGTGTATTGGTTCCAAGAAAACCTTGATTGATGGTCCAACATTGGTAAAGGTGTATAAATAAGTAAGTCGATTGAAATCAGCAAATAGTATATGATTACGTGATTACGTAATACATTACGAGAAGTGAGTTTTACCTGCATCGCGGGAACAGTTGAGTTTAACGGTGACTGAGGCTGTAGAGTACAGTTAGTCGCATTCCTAGAGCGGCACGCGGCGAGGGTGGCAGGTGCAGTGGGGGAAGGGGACAGGCTTTGTGAGGAATGTGCCACTGTCAGCACATATCCGCTATTACTTATATTTGTTACGTATGCATGTTGCTAAATGTTACATACCACACTTTTGCAATTGATGATCTCTTTTATTCATATTGAGTAGATTTATATACTTATTAAACGTTTGGTGTTGATTTTACGGCGCCTGACAGTGATATTTTGATATAAATTTGGCAGATTAGTAATAAAACTTATAACAAATGCGAAAGTAACTCTGTCTGCTTGTTACGTATGCGCGGCTAAACTGCTGAAATTATTTTTATTATATTTAGCATTGAGATAGGTTGATACCTGGAAACAGGCATAAGCGGTTTAAGCAATGCGGACGAAGCCACGAGTGGCAGCAAGTATGGAATAAAATTTATTTAAACTAGCAAATAGCAATCGTTACTTCAAAGTAGATAACAATCAAATAATTGTATTTACTCAAGGTCGGCCATTTATTTCTTCAACTTAGTTTTTCGAAATCACCATCAATTTCTCCCTTAAAATGAACTGAGATACAGACATTTCATTATACACCAATTATATAAATTTGCTATAGTGAAATGATCGTAAACTATTCGCCGATGAAAGTGAGCGTATTATTTTGATTACTTTACCTGTATTATATTTTTCTCGAAAACATATCACATGAAAGTTACGTTAAGTGACTTTTTATTAGCTAATTTTAATTGCACGAGATTACTTAGTTGATAAATAAAATCACTACATAATAATTTTGATTTTGTCTGCAGAAACCTGGCTCTGGGCATCGGCATCCAAAACTTTCCTGAGGGGCTGGCTGTCAGTTTGCCATTGCAAGCAGCTGGCTTCTCCGTTTGGAGAGCGTTCTGGTAAGAATAAACTATAAATAGTTTCGTTAAGTGTTAATTATTCAGAGATTACTTGGATCTAAGAGTTGACGTATGACCAACCGTTTACGTCGACATCTTTTTACTACATTTGTGGGTTTAATCCACGTGAGGAACAAAGGTTACCCTGATGCATAGATACTTGTTGTGGATTGCAGTGATATGACTGCCCAAAATATCAATACTCAACCTTTGGGCTTAGACATAGTTGGAACACGAGCAAAGAAGATATAAATGTTTTCATGACGATTCGGGTTTGGTGAATTGTAGAATGATGTTGTTAATGAATTTAGACAATATTAGAGAACACATAGTGATTGGTAGATTAGGGTTCAGATATGTGTAGCAAGTTTGCCACTCGGCACTTAGAGTGTGGCGCGCGGTTAGAGAATGCGCCCGCGCTCGTCGTTAGGCCGGATGCCAACGTAGCCAGACTGGGCGACCCCATTCCTGTTCAGGCTAATTCATTTAGCGACTGTTGCCGGCCCGAGCAGCTCGACTACACACTCAAATTTGTGATCATATCTCCGACTCTCAAATGTTATTATATAGCAAAATTATACCAACTCATTTTCTATCTATGTACGTATTTTCCTTGAACAAATTGCCAAAATAATATCGCTAAAGTTCTTTCTTACATTATTTAAAATCTTCTAAGGACCCACCTTTTATATTTTATTCATATTCAAATGTACAAAGAAACGTATGTAGAATTACTGTACGATTGGACTAGAATGCGCGTTCGTTATTAAGTGAACACACACAAAATTATTCAAATTGTCAGAGCAAAAGGTTACTTACGCATTGTGGTACGTGCACGCATTGTAAACGTTACCAAATAGGTAAAAGTTGTAAATAGTCGCATTCCGTGGTGTTCTCGGAACCGCTGCGCTGGCGCCGCCGCGCCGCTTCCACCGTGCGCAAACCGCCGCCGCCGCCGCACTGCAGAGCTACGAAACTTGTATTTAACACTCCACTTTATTGGACAATCTATTTATTATAAAGCTTATCTAACTACAGTAAGAACGGTACAGTAAATTGGTCACTTGAACTTCATTCGAGTCTACGTTGAAGTAAATATAGGAAGAAAGAGAAGGAGAACAAGGCAGAAGATTTATGCAAAAAGTGATTAATAGTTTATCCTATCTTTACAAAAATAGATCATCATAGAAATATAGTAGCTGGGCTCAATCTGCTACCTTCTATCAAAATTTAAAACTTTGAACACTGTCATTCTTTATGCGTATTTCTACGATAATAATTTTATTGTATTTCGAATCATCTTGCCAGCATCCGACTTTCCAAGCTATAAAATTTGGCACATACCAGGTCTGCTCCTTGCACGGAACCAAAAGGATTATTTGGATTTTCTTTGTGTACGATATAATTATCATTCCCAAGGACAGAGTTTTCTTGTTACATAAATAATATATACGTTTATAGAACGACATACTCGCTCAACTGTAAACTGAGTTCCATAACTTGTTCAATTGGAAAGAAAATGTAGAAAGCACGTTGATATGTGAGCGGATACTTCGTAGCTCCTTCGCTGGCAGTGGCGGTAAGAATGTGCTCGAGTGGGAATCCTGGCCCGTGGAGCAGGTCGGGAATGTGCGCCGAGCGACGACCTCGCCCTGCTCGCCGCTCGTGCCGCCAACCTTTGGTGCACACATTGTCTACCTCACTTTGTCTATTCCACTATACAAAAATTATACATTTTGACAACATTAAAGTAGGAAAGACAGATTAGAGTACAACAAAAACTAGGTAACGCATAGTGCACGAAAATACGTATTTAAAAATTACGTACAATTCCATCAGTTTGTGTAGAGTCAATCAGTTTGACACGTTAAGGAAACTATTTAAGTTTTGACATAAACAAAGAGTATGGGACATCTTTCATAATAAAATTAGGTTACTACAGCATACGAAAAGACAAGTACGTTAGGGACTGCAGTGCGGAATTCAAGAAGCGAGGAATGCGGCCCGAGCAAGAAGTGCTCTGACCAACTCGCGTATGCCCATACGGGATCGCGTTTGCCACCGTTTCGTACAAGTTAGGCACCTTTCGAAATTATATTTTGAAATTTTGGTAAGCACAATCTTGGCGCTGATAAAACCCAACTCAACAATTAAGCTTAACTACTAAAATAAAATAATACAGGTAGTGAATTGATGTATTAAAGTGTAGTCGCGGGTCCATTTAGCGATCGTGATCTACCAATTTGATTGCAGGATTGAGTATTATTTTTAAGAATACTTCTACCACGATATCTAGAACTATGTCCGGTAGGCAACAGACCTGACCGCTATTACGTGGGACCATTGGTACATACGTATACTTGGTATTCAAACGGTCATTGGAAAAGAGTAAGGATTTCTTAGGTCAATTTATAATATCGATGTTTTAACATTATCCATGAGAAAATTGGACCGTATTGTGCAGAAATGATCCAAGGGTTCTTATTTAATGTAGTAATGCAAAAATCTATTTTCAATTCTTTATAAAACTATATGCATAAGATGATGTAGTAGGATAACAGTCACAAAAAAAATGAACAATTATGTTTCAAATCAGCATAACTTTTATTTATGTTTTTGTGGATTGGATCATTTCTGCACAACACGCTCCAATTATAATTAATGTCTATAAAAATAAATAGGTGAATATACCTTTAATTAAAACACTTATTCATTAAATAGTCTAGTTTATCAATTTATTTAAAGTTATTGCTTACTATTTAGATACTATTGCCAGTCTACAGTTATCGTTTTGAGCCACTTTAGCAGTCTAGTGCAGAGACGAGCCGAACATAAATATTATTATGTTTGTTTAATTATGTATGTTTACATTAAAATAACGCCTGTAACTGTTCGTAGACATCGACAGTGATTCATTCGCCATAATACATTGCAGTAATTAGGCAGCTCGCGTATGACTTTTAAACTAAAGATGCTGACTATTTACCTAAAACGCGTTTACTGAATTTCCATATCGCAAATTTATAATATTGTCTTGAAATTTTACTAATACGGTAACCCCTAGTTTCTGAAAGGGGTGCCAAAATCAAACTCGTCTCAAGTGACTTATTCAACTGTTGTTTAGTCAAAAAATCTCAGCAGTTGAATTGCGTTTGAACGTTTGGTAACAATTTTTGTGTTGTTCTGTCTATCACAAACCGAATGTATGTAGCTATCTTTTATTTAAACAAACATGTGTAATTTTAAAAAAGTAAGTAATATAAAGGTATTTTTGGAATACCTGCACTTGTCAGACAATGGCCGTGAAGGGTGATAAAGGCAGCATCTACGGTAAAAATTACGGTACTGTTAAGATTTGTCACCTTGCTCTGAAAGGATCAATCTAAAAAACCTTTTCACAGTTTAAGGACTTTAAACTTTTCTTATCTGACATGAACATATATTATGTCTACTTTTCGTCAGTTAAATGACTACAACTGATGAAATATCTCTGGTCAGATTATAAACACTAGCAAAAAGGCAGGTTAAGAGTAATCCTAACTTCCTAACTAATATTATAAAAGCGAAAATGAGTTTGTTTGCTTGTTTGTTTGTCACCTTTTCACGCCTAAACCACTGAACCGATCATCCTGAAATTTTGCATATACGTTGTCAGGTATACAGAAACGGACATAGGCTACATTTCATCCCGAAAAAAGTTACTGTTCCCGAGGAAAACAACAATAACGTTCTTATGATAATAGATGGCGCCACGTGTCTTTCGAATCATGATTGAATTATATTATTACAAGCAGAGTACAACCCGAATTGATTGTCAAAGTCTAAATTAACGCGAGCGAAGCCGCGGGCAAAAGCTAGTGAAAAAATATTATTATCTATACAATGTGTTAACAGCGAATGAATTAAAATTTAACAGGTATACCTGAAACGTATCAAGTTGAAATCTCTTATATAGAAACCTTATATAGTATTTTTGTATATACCTACTTTGTTTTTACAAAGCTCGGTAACCGAGCCAAGCATCTGACATCACCAGCCGAAGACTGTATGAGTCTAGTCTTTTGTTTTGAAATTTGGTTGGGCCGATACTGGTGTAAAGGATTCTGATTTCAACGACCGATGCCACTACTTTCATATCGTAAGAGGAAACACGGTGCATAAATGAAGCAAGTTTTTACATTAAGAAGATCCATTCATCTAAACTTAGGTACTAATACGAAAAAATCATTGATAAGAATTAACTAGTCGTCAGTAATTTGATGTTCTCAGTAATTTTTGTAGCTAATGATTGTCTTGAGAGTTGAGTACAATATGTCCACTTACGAAAAAGTTGATCAGCCGTACCAAGAATGTATTGTACTTTTATAATGTGGCTACCACAATAACAGTAGGTAGTAATCGTCTACTCGTACTATAGAAAAAATTTAATGTTTGCTGCGGATTTTGAAGTTATTTTGATAGTGAGATTACAGAAAATGTCAGAGACACCAAAGTTACAGAGATTTAACATTAAACTTAATTATCGAGTTAAATCTCCCTTATTTTCCTATCTTACCATCAAAAATTCAACGTTCGAGCGTTGGTGGTGGTTGGTGGTTACATGGTATAACAAATTCATCACATTTAAAATACGAATAGCTCACAGACTTTTACACATAGATATCAAAGCACAAATGATTACCGATACTTTTTCTCGCAATGAAGCGGGTAAACTAGAACTATTATTAAACAACTAAAGTAGTTAAAAAACGAATAGTCTGCTCATGAAACGCCGCTACCGAAGGCTTTGAACATCGTAACGGCGCCGGCACCGGTGATCCAAGCTAGGTTTAAAAACTCCAGAGGTTAAACACTCAAGAGTCTACGATACCTATTCACCATTAGGCGGGTTGTATGCTTAATTGCCACCATCTACACTGACTACCACGATCAGATATACCTATATTGCCGGGCTGTAAAAGCTGCGTTTTCTGCGCAGTATAAATTGGTTCGCATTTATTCTCTCTCTCTCTCTCTCTCATTTTCTATATTTTGTGAAATAGTCTAAAGAAATTCTCCACCATTATAACATGTCCTTTGAAGTAACACTTGGTCACCAAAGAAATTTAAGATCGAACCGTTCGGCAAAGTGATGATAAGATTGTTTGGGACAGTTCACAAGACACTGAAGAGTAGTTCGCTTCATTTTAAATAAATGCATCAAGTGTAGTAAATTTGATAATTTTCGCTAAGAGTATGTTACTGAGCCACACAATTTATGCAGGTTTCTTTGTTACATACTTAAAAAAACGGGTTGAGAAGACCGAAGTAACAATGCCATTTTAAAATCACTATTTACAATACAAAGACTAATTGTGTTTTAGATGATTAGTAGTTTATTATGCTCGCTGAGAGAAATGGATTAAGCATAAGCAAAATAATTGAATATTTTATATACTCGTACTTAGAATATAATTTGCTAACTCTGCATGCGTGTTCTTTTGAAAATAGGTACTCTTGTTTATAGCTTTTACTACACACACTTTGTGATTTGTCTATTTGATTTCAAGCTTCATATGTCAAAGTTGTGTACAACGTAATAATTCCAGGGAGCTTTGATGTTAGTTTTTGTGTTATGAACTTATGACATAATAAACCCAAGATGTGTAGTAGTGATCCATTATTGTAGACAATGCGTCTAGTTAACATTTCTCACCGCATGCGCATATGACTCACAGTGACGAAGCAAACATCATGCTTACGCACCATAAAGGTGTATCATCCGTTAGACAATCTAATCAAGAAATTGACTCGCAATTGGTTAGTTAAGGTAATTTTAAATTTTGTGAATCTAATAGATGTATAAGTGACGCTGTTATTCTAGTATCGACCGATGGCTTTGCAATCGACACGAAATCGATTTACAAATATACGAAATGGTTACACCGATTACATTTACTAAAAGTTTTCGTAAGTGTCTCGGGCGGGTGTGAGGGCGCGGTCGGGGCAGCGGCGCGGAGTGGCGCGTCGTCAGCAGCGCACTAGTCCGCGTGTCTGGAGGCCGCTCTCGACACAAACGACATTATTTGGTCAGATGGTCATTGCTAACTGGACCCGAGAAAGTCGTCTATTTCGAAATTTGAGTGTTGCGTGGTGTCGGTGTGCGATGTGTCGCTGCGGTGCCGCGGAGTCTGGTGCGGTGCGTGGCAAGCGGACGGCGGCGCGCTGTCTGCGCGTTCTTCCGGACCGCACCCGTCCGACCAGTCGCAGCGCACCGCCCGCTGCCCGCCTCGGGCGATCGGCCTTCAGAGTTAAATAATTAAATCGAGAGAGCGACGCTGGCGCGGCGCGACCGCAGCCGCCGCCGTCGCCGCCGCGCGGGCCCCGAAGAAGTCGTCGCGGAAGGCGCTGCCAGCCTTGGTGGCGCTGTTCTGCGCAATCGAGTCCGGTTTGTCGAGCGCATATTGCGTTGTTGCCGCGCCTAATCTTCTTCGAACACTTTCCTAGAAACTTCGATTACAACGCTCAACCATCAAACATATACGTTTAGTACATAAGCACAACACATAATTACGTTTATAGACACTACATTCATGTTCTCAAAGGTAGAGGAATTTACGTACGCATTGACAATGTCAAAGAATAATGGGTACAGTACCGACTTTGAGAAATCTTCTCGAGAATGTTTCTTAAAGTCGATACTGTACCAGATGATTAATAACACCAATTAAGAATGCTATGTATAAAATCCTTAGAAACAGCACTCAATTCATTTCTTGTAGCTGCAATATACTTTCTACTTGTGGTTAAGTTGCAGTACAGCATTGACGATTCTGCCAAAACGATCATACGAACTTACGATACGGAATACCGTGTCTATACGTATACTGTATATATCGGAATACCGTATAAAATAAGTATCATAGCAGCCTTAAATATTTATAGCTAAGCTAATGAATGCCGCCTGTTTCTCAAGTTTGATTGATAGGTTTTAGTTTATCTTTGGGTACCTATAGATACCATTAGTAGTAGGTACATCGGTACTATTATTAAACATGTCTACAAAGTCCTCCTACTCTCATATAAATAACTTCTACCAAGCTATGATCACATTTTCATAAACATTCTGTCTTCACCTAATATTAAAATTCAAGAAGTTATTATGTAAAAGCGATATTTTATTCACGGCACCAAAATTTGCTGCCAACTACCATTATAAATGAACAATTTCCAAAAAATGTACAACGTATATCTTTTGTTCGTAAGCTTTTATTTAAATGCAGCGTAGTTATTGAGTGACGGGTATCCTGTTTTATGGCTCGTCGGCGGCTCAACAGTCGGCGATTCTGCGAATCAGTGGATATTGTCGCAAATTGCCGCTTTCGCCACCCGCTGAATAATGCATGCGATAACATAACATCACGTCGCGCACCCGGCGCGCCGCCGTCGCCGCCCGCCCGAGCCTGCCCCGCACCCCCCACAATTTCAACAAACCCGTTTCCCCTCTCGCATTCCGCCTAGCTATCGCCGGACTACTCTATTGTTATCTAATGCAAATTTTACTTCCCTACGTGCGTGTTATCATATCCCTACACAATCACTATCCGAACTTTCCAATGTTCAAGCATTTCTTTTTGAACGACTTTCTATTCAGCATCGAACATTTTTACTGCAAAAGTTTCGCCAATTTCGTGTGTACCCAGCGCTGTGAAGTATAGTTGTCGAGCTGCGGTTGCCGATGGATGGGCTGGTCCGTTTAATGTAGTCGTGGTAGCAACATCGTTGGCAGACAGATATAGGCTGGTCGTCGTGTGGGGTGGCCCTGGCGGCGTTTCCCACAACAGCGGCTCCTCGACCAGTTCGTCGGAATGTGGTCGCGGCACTGGCCCGCACTTTCACCAAAACAATTCGTTAGCGGCCTCTTTCGGCATCGCACCGTACCCCTCCACCCCGCCACCCGTACACGTGAAAATTAACAACATACTGATACATGACGTCGTGATCAGTATTTTGGATATACTGACTGCCCTTTTGAAGTTCCGGCTCCCTAGATACGATACTGAATCATATTCACTAAATGTTTCGTTTGACTTACGAGTTTAGCGTCAAAATCAAGCATTTAGTTTCAATTTCAGGTTAGTAAAGAATAAGAGGAATTGGTTTTGATTGATTGTCATGATTATAACTGTGATATTTGATAATACTGGCAAAGATCGAGAAATATAATAAAATCTCGAAATGAGAAGGGTGATATTGATACTGTTGTGGTAGTTTTCCAGAACCCAATACTTACCTTGTTTTTCACTATTGTGAATAACACCATTTCGAAACTGCTAGTCGTGACGTTTGAAGCAGGAACGTTGATATCTACACATATAAATTCTAGAAAGTATCCGACGCACGACAAGAAAATATAGAAAGCTTTGTACAAAAACGAGAATAATCGCTGACAAAAGGACTACAGCTAATAGATCAATCACTTTATCTTATGATCGTGTACTATATAGACTGGTTTAAAAAGATCGCGAAGTTAGAAAGAATCTATAAACATGAATATGTTCAAAATTATAGACTATATTTGAGTGCTCATACATGTGTTCATGGTAAACTATGATCTTACAATATAAGGAAAACAAATGTTCCAAAGGTTAGATATCTAATTTACTGCTTAATTTGTACAAAACTCTGCAATTATAATACTCATTAGATGTTTGAATATCTTATATTTTCAACGCGAAAACACATTTTCAAGCAGATGTAGAGCCTGAAAATTAGTTTTTACTAGTCATTAACTTAACTTTACCAAAATTATTAGAGCCCTTTGTAAAAGTTGCGTTATTCCATGCTTTACCGATATTTTTTATGTGTACATAGTCTTTAAGAGGTATTTTTCTTCTACCAGGTATGGCCAACTCTCGGGCATGGTAGAGCCCGTGTTTGGCGTACTGGGTGCTGTAGCCGTGGCAGCCGCCCAGCCTGCGCTGCCTTACGCACTGGCCTTCGCCGCTGGTGCTATGATCTACGTCGTCGCCGACGATATCATTCCGGAGGCCAACGCATCGTGAGTATACTTAGTGTAACGTGTGTTGTAAATCAGAACAAAAATCTCCTTCCTCCCTTCTCCTACAGGGCTTGTATATTGTGTTATATATGCAAAACGAAAAGCTCCACTTAGGCGCTTGTCTATCATGTGTTTTTGTAAAGTCAGAACGAAAAGATCCACTTAGGCGTTTTCATATCGTGTTCTGTTGTAAAGTCAAAACGAAAACCTCCACTTGAGCGCTTGTATATCGTGTGTTTGATGTAAAGTCAGAACAAAACCTTCACGTGGGCGCTTGCATATCGTGTGTTGTTGTAAAGTCAAAACGAAAAACGTAACTTGGGGGCTCTCGTATTGTGTGTTGTTACTAAGTCAGAACATAAAGCTTCACTTAGTGCGCTTGTATGCATGTCGTGTGTTGTTGTAACGTTAAAACGAAGAGTTCCACTTGAGCGCTTGTATATCGTGTGTTTGATGTAAAGTCAGAACAAAACCTTCACGTGGGCGCTTGCATATCGTGTGTTGTTGTAAAGTCAAAACGAAAAACGTAACTTGGGGGCTCTCGTATTGTGTGTTGTTACTAAGTCAGAACATAAAGCTTCACTTAGTGCGCTTGTATGCATGTCGTGTGTTGTTGTAACGTTAAAACGAAGAGTTCCACTTGAGCGCTTGTATATCGTGTGTTTGATGTAAAGTCAGAACAAAACCTTCACGTGGGCGCTTGCATATCGTGTGTTGTTGTAAAGTCAAAACGAAAAACGTAACTTGGGGGCTCTCGTATTGTGTGTTGTTACTAAGTCAGAACATAAAGCTTCACTTAGTGCGCTTTGCGCTTGTATGCATGTCGTGTGTTGTTGTAACGTTAAAACGAAGAGTTCCACTTGAGCGCTTGTATATCGTGTGTTTGATGTAAAGTCAGAACAAAACCTTCACGTGGGCGCTTGCATATCGTGTGTTGTTGTAAAGTCAAAACGAAAAACGTAACTTGGGGGCTCTCGTATTGTGTGTTGTTACTAAGTCAGAACATAAAGCTTCACTTAGTGCGCTTGTATGCATGTCGTGTGTTGTTGTAACGTTAAAACGAAGAGTTCCACTTGAGCGCTTGCATATTGTGTGTTGCTGTAGAGGCAGAACGACAGCCCCACTTGGACGCTTGCATATCGTGTGTTGTTGTAAAGTCAGAACGAAAAGCTCCACTTGGGCTGCGCTTGCATATCATATGTTATTTTAAGTCAAAAAGAAAAACTCTACTTAGAGGCTTTTATATCGTGTGTTTTTATAAATTCAGAACGAAAAGCTCCACTTAGGCGCTTGCATATCGTGTGTTGTTGTGAAGTCAGAAGAAAAGCTCCAATTGGCCGCTTGCATATCGTGTGTTGTTGTAATGTCAGAACAAAAAGCTGCACTTGGGCGTTTGTATGTCGTGTGTTCTTGTAACATCAGAACGGAAAGCTATACTTCGGCGCTTGCATATCGTGTGATGTTGTAAAGGTAGAACCAAAACTCTACTTGAGCGCTTGTATGTATATCGTGTATTGTTGTAAAAGTAGAACGAAAAGTTCCAATTGTGCGCTTGTATATCGTGTGTTGCTGTTAAGGCAGAACGAAAAGCTCCACTTGGGCGCTTGCATATCGTGTGTTGTTGTAAAGGCAAAACGAAAAGCTCCATCTGGTCGTTTACATTTCGTAGGTTGTTGTAAATTCAAAACGAAAAGCTCCATCTGGTCGTTTACATTTCGTAGGTTGTTGTAAATTCAAAACGAAAAGCTCCATTAGAGTGCTTGCATATTATGTTTTGTTGTAATTCAGAACGAAAACCTCCACTTGGGCGCTTGCATATCGTGTGTTGTTGTACAGAGAGATT
Source organism: Catocala sponsa (assembly GCA_963564715.1). Classification (NCBI taxonomy): domain Eukaryota; kingdom Metazoa; phylum Arthropoda; class Insecta; order Lepidoptera; family Erebidae; genus Catocala; species Catocala sponsa. The sequence goes on from OY751342.1 coordinate 15,234,902, forward strand.
GAGAAGCTCCTCTTGAGCCCACGAGCATCATGAACGATGTCCCTTTGGATGCTTGCATATTGTGTATTATTTTAAAATTATAACGTGAAGCTCCTCTTGAAAGAATAAAAATATCAATGTATCCCTCTGCATATCCCTTGACTGGCATTACATACATGCTTATCTGACACTTACATAAATCCTCGAAAGGTTGGCAAAGGTTAATAATACACTCATACCGCCAGCTACTCTTTTAGGTAACCCGTAATAGGCAAGCCTATTGCCGTCTAACCAAGCACAGTTGGCGACTCCGTGCTGCTACAGAGAATTTCTTGACAGAAAAACTTAATGATAACACCCGACCTGAGAATTGAACCCTCATGCACAACAGAGGCTTTCTCTTTTGCTGAACCAACACGACAGTCTTTAATATAAAAGGAACGGTAGAATGGCATCATATTAGAAAAGAAACATTTACAAATATTTAAAATCCATACAATCCATAATGATTTGTATACACTTAAAAGGCATGGATGTATTTTTTTAAATCATTCCAATGATGAAAATCTTATTTTGAATCGACAGTCAATCAAGTACCATTTTTTTTTATTATTTATCTAACACTATTATTGCGATTCGATCAGTACGTTTCTGAGCTACATCTCCCATCTTTTCTTATACAATACTAGATTTTGCCTGCGGCTTCGCTCGCGTTAATGTAGATTTGGTCAATAAATTTCTATCCCTCGGCAACAGTACTTTTTTCTAAAAAAAGGAACCCTATTTCATTGTCTGTACCCCTGACAATGTGTATGCAAAATGTCATAAGGATCGGTGGAGTAGTTAAGGCGTGAAAGCGTAACAAACTAATAAATTCACATTCACATTTATAATATTTGTTAGAATATTTATCTTTAATTATTAGGTATAAAGGATAACACTTGTAGTGTTATCCTTTATATTACCAAGACTATAATATATGCTTACCATTGTAATATACTATATACACCATGATCATAGCCAGTTGCACTCACTGATCGGTAAACGATTAGCGAGGTTAAGCAACGTTGGGTGCGGTCAGTCTATAGATGGGTGACCGCTTAGTGGTATTTCATCTGAGCGTTTCAGTGCTTCGGAGGGCACGTAAAAAATCGATTCCCGGTTGTTGCCAAATTGACAGCAGTCGTTAAGCCATGTAAGAGGCCTACGGGCGGCTTGAACAACTCTTGACAACAGGTTGGCCAGTAACCACACAAAAAGCAAGCAAGCAACCATTGTAAGCGGTTACTGTAGCCGAATAGTATGCTTATTTGCCAGCAAGGTAAAAAAATGGTATTTACTCGCTTTAAAAAATATTGATGAAATATCTTAACGACATACAATTTAGGTTAGAGACTGCAAGATCCCCTATACGAGTAAAAATTATTGTCCAAGTAGTTCAGGCGTGCGTGAGCGTTAAAGAATTTAACTCTAATGAAAATTATTCGTATATTCCGTTTTGGACAAGCACCTTGGAAGTCTAAATTATGTACAAAGCTCTTTTCTTCTTTGCAAAATAAAAAGGCCTTGCGAAACTCTTGTTACGTTTGTTTACCTCTTTGAAGTAGCGAGAAACCAAGGCAACTGTTCGCACAATAAACACGTCCACAAATTTACTTTTGAACTATTTAAATTAAACTTATTTTTATGATTGTAATAATTATACATAATACGGAGGGTTTGGAAGTTGTTAAACCAGTACGTCAAAAACCCCGTCGACTTCTTTCAAACCTAAATAAAAGATAACATCTAAACTAGACCTTCATAATGATTAGCGCAAATAATAGATTCTCTCATCTGCGTCCATCTCCGATTTTCCCCTCAGACGACTATTTAAAAGACGTGGCCTTGGAAACGACCCAAAATGATCTTCAAGGCGGGTGGTTCTTTGTTATGGACCCTTCCGAAACATGGCCCTATATGATAAAGTCACCCTATATTGCGCAGCTCCTTACTATTCATGTGTTTACATAATAATATGCTGATTGCAAACACTGATATACTCCTAATAGCTGATAGCTATTATGTAACTAAATACGTTTTCGTATTTCGATATAAGTACTTTATTAGATATGCTACGATAAGTAGCTTTGTTCCGAGAACCTTTAACCTACCTGCCAATAAAGCTTTTACGCGAAAAGTAATGACGTGTAACGAAGTGACTGTGGCTATTTCAACCGTGTTCAACATTACTAACGCTCATTTCTAACTACTGTGACAATGTTAGCCTGTCAAAAGACAGACCACCACTGTCTCAGTTGCCTATTTGCAGACGTAGTGAACATTTTACCAATGTACTACATTCTTTGTATGAAAATTTTAGATTGTACGTACCTATTTGTGGAACTGTGTAGTAGGAAATCAACGCGCTCTTGACATAATTGGATTGACGAGGGTCGCGTCTGAGTTTGATTGTTCTCATTCACGTCAGTATTTCGGTCGATAAAGATGACGGTTAACGTCAATATGTAGAGGCTCGTTAGGGTGAGAGCGAAGGACGTACACTCTTCCCCTTATAGTGACAGTAAGGGTATTGTCCATTTGGAGCAATTGTCCCTGACCGGTCTCGGCTCCCTTCCGGACTCCATCCCGTCTGGCGAGTACCATTTGACTGATTGTTTCCAATGTTCTGGGATCAAGTGGGAACAACTATTTTCAAAACGTGAAATTCGCTCATAACGTTTTTCGATTTTGAGAAGTTTAAACTTAACAAACTTAGAGTAGCCGGAAGGAAGCGTTTTCTAACAATAGTTGTAGTTTTATTACAATAAGTAACGCTCACACAAGTCTTGAATGTCAGTGTAGCTGTTAAAGATCCTACACGTTTATGCACAGAATGAAAACGACTACAGAAAACCACCCTAATTTATTTTAATAGTAATGAAAAAGTATTGTGTTCGTCCTGCTGTTTCCGTAACAATATGCTGCAATACTTTCAACCATCAAAGCGTCAATAAAACAGTGAGAACTGTGCTCTGAGAGTTCTTGAGAATTGATACATTTAATCAAGTTTTTCTTGACATTATTTTCCAATAATTGTAATATTATTGTTGATATGTTGATGCGAGTGTTGTAAAGTGCCACAAATATGAGCAAGTCTATGTTGGCGAATTGACATCGTGTGGTATCGGATGTGACGTCATTATTGAGACTTTAAACAATGACTGGGTGCATATCCTTGTCATCGGCGATTCTAGATGGCAAACCAGCAGACCTAGCAGCAAAAATAAGTGACACAATGTGTGAGGAAATGCATAAAAATCTTATGGTCAGCTTACGTGTAGATTAGACCTGACTGGCTATGAATCTTTTTACCAGACTGCAATTATTATCAGTTTCCAGTGCGCAATTATTATATGTTAAGGTATCATATATTATCAAAGAAAGTAGAGAACACATGTACATTACCTAGAAAAATAGTTCGCCAGACAGATTTCGAATTTTGGTTACAGCGGCAAAGCTTAACGGAGATTGGCCATCTGCGCAAGAGATATATTGCACATGAATGTGCGCAAATGCAAGGGCAATCTCTATTTCCTCTCTCAAAGTCTGATGGAACGGCAATCCGACACGATCGGAAAGAGAGGAGGCGCAGGACCAGCGGCTATACGTCCTTGCTGAAGCACGAGAGCTACAAGGCCAACAATTCCGGATTGCTATTAACAATGTCTTGACAGAAAACTGTAGGTATAACTTTTTCGTTGTCCCTACCTGGGATACGAACTCAAAAACTTATGCACGGCAGGCACTTTCACTACCGCACCGCTACCCAGTTTATACACAGCGTCATACCAGTATATCGGTGCAGTAATAGGTACATATGTAAAATAGAGTTTCATGTTAAAGGAGATAAACCTATTGTAGTCCCAATTCTAGCATTGTGCTGAACAGTTCCTGTGCTGTGCTGAAAATTTTCAGCACTCTGCTGCTTGAAAGCTTCCTTTCTGAAAATCGCCATAAACATATTCCGAACAGATATAGAATCACTTCATCATTCACGTGTCAGTCTAACCAAAAATTATTGTATTGTAATTGAAAAAATCCAAAAATTTATAAATCACAATTTTTGCCATTACATTTGCAGTTGCCCAGTATGAGAGAACGTGTTAATTAAGTGCAAAGTTAAATTTGTTTTGAAGCCGACTCATATTTTCGTTAGAGCAATGTTCGATGCTAACTTTATCATTAATTTTATAAAGTAAGGTACCCATACATAATCGGTGCTTTTACTTAAAAAACATTATTAAACAGAAAATGGTTTCTTAGAGAGAGTTAAACTCTACTTTCAGTTTATTGAGAACAATCTGTATATGCTTAGAGAACATTGTCATACGTCGTAATCTTTACAATGATAATTGACGCGCCAATAATAAGCAAAAATGTATATGCAAACAAATAAAAGCACTTAAAAAGGTATTCAGAAAGAAGCGCGGCCCCAGCACCTGGCGCTCCCTCGCGTAGTAGGCGCACGCATCTCTCAGCCTGATTAGCATCTTCATAGAACATGAGTACTGTTTACTCTTATAAGAGCTCTCTGCAATGCCTCTTATCGTATTTGACAATCATTTTGACACAAGGAATTATTTTTCATTTATCAGTTTTATTGCCTATCATTATGCCTATGACATTAATTAAGATTAAGATCAAAAACCAAGCTATTACTCGCATAGGATAATTCTGGATTGAACTTTGTTTGAAACTAATAGCTATTTAATCGTGTGATGATAGCAAAGTCTCTCTATTCGGCTATTGCCAATAAAAATCCCAGTGAGGTGATAAGGTAGTCTTATATTTAGATTTTGTAAAATTGCTCTTTCAGTTTCACTTGACATTTCACTGTCAATAATAACCACTAAAAATAATATAATATATGTTTATTCCATCAAAAATTACATGTTAGTTTTGACTACACTATTTAATACATTGCTGTTGGTACATGTGTGCGGCTGGTTCTTAAAAAAGGATAACTTGTACTATAAGCACCAGCATCCTTCCTTTTACCCTATATTTTTAAACAAGCAGCTGTAGACAGTCTAGTCTTGTAGACTATGAAATCACAGCTAACATTTCATAGTCAATATTGACCACTAAAGCTGCTTGCGTTAGCATAGCGTTTGTGTTAGCAACATTGCATCTCAGTTTTTACATCCGCCTTAGCTATTTGTTTTTTAATAAACTTTCTTGCCTAGTCTGTTCCTTTAACCTTATAGCCACTAACATTTTTACTCTAAGCAGTGTGAGTGTAAAGAATAATAACAAAACACGTGCCGTTGCAGCTGTATTTGCTACATATTATGAATATTGCTTAATCAACTTAGAGTTTTCGCAGTCATTATAGAAGTTTGCGAAGTGAGACAATAGCGTTTTGCACATTGCAAGCAGCCCGTGAAGAGTAGGCGCACATCGGGCGGCGGGAGTCGGGACACAAATACCCCGCCCGAAATAGCGGCGCGCCGTCTAACACCCCGGACGCGACGTCGCGACACTACACTAGTAACACATTTATTACTTACCGACTATGCCGCACTATTTGTTACACCACATAATAAAATTAAATCATATCTCCACACGTCTCAACACTCGATTCATGTTCCTAGACAACATTTTGTTTAGTAGGTACATCGTCTAAGATCATTAACACGATTTCAACTCGACTGTTTTCACATGAATTGCAATTTTTCCGTCATAAAATATTCTAAGATTGAAAGCTTTATATTATTTCTACGCATTCTATTGCACTCAATGTGCCAAATATAATGCCGCTACAAGATTTTACTTGCTCGAGTCAAAGCTCTCTGCTACGATCTGTGAATGCAGCTAATGTATCTTTCTATCGCGAAAAATATCTAAATGGTTTTCTTGATAGATTATTAAAAACAAGTCGCGCAAGGATCTAAATCAGCATTACTACACAGCAGGGTGTTCTAGTAATTTGCTTCCAGTATGACGATTTGAGCACCGACTTAGTATAGTACTAAAGCAATAGCACAGAATACACAATAATACTGGTTAGTGTACTGAGCTCCATGTTCAGTCAAATATTTCGTTTTAAACACTAAAGCTTTGGTTTCGTAGTCAGCCCTTGATACTGCATCAAATTATTAAAGCGGATCAACATTGGGAACGTTGCGCGTTGGTTAAAATCTCTACAGCGCTGCCTTTTCCTATGAAACGTTTTGAAGCCAAACTGTCAGCTACTATATCCCGATTTTAAATAGCAGAAGATCTAAGATTTGTCCCAAGCACTTAACTATTTCAATGATCAATCATTGAAATAGTTAAGTGCTTAGGACAAATCTTTGGTTTCTTTTATCTACAGCCACGTTTTCTAAAATTGCTGCCAAAGAGCTATTGTTCTTTTTATGTTAGTAGAAGTTAGTTTACTGCAGTTAAAGTCGTGCTAATAAAGTTATACTTTGGGACTAAAGGTGTACGTTAGCCTTGTTGCGGGATGCTTATGTGTATTCTGTGGCCCTGTGATATGCGTTTGCGCTTATGTTTGCAGTTGATAGTTCGGTTTCAGGTTCCATTTCCGTGTTACAGTGTTTTTGGGACTTTTTGTTAAGTGATTCTCGACAGTAACCTTAAAATATGACTATTACCTATATGTATATCACAGCCTTCCTCTTCGAGAATATACCCACATAAATCTGTGTAAGACCTCTTGTTGCTATAGGTTATTTAAACATTATTCAAACGATTCCTCTAAATACTAAAGACTTTTTAATCACATTATAATCGCGTGGTCATGTTACTGAACCATTTTCGTGAGAACATTATTATTATTTTTATATTCTAACATAAAAAGTTTGTGAGTTTGGTATACGTATATTATTCATTTATGTAAGATTATTTCATTTTCTTTATTGTTTTTCCTGACGTGTGTTTTCATCGTCTTCTTGCTTATACATTTATACTTCATAATAATTGTCGCAATTCGCTGCATTATTTCATGTCATCGTTTAGATGTCGGTGCTCTATATTTTTTCATTGGGCAATAAATTAATAAAAAAGTCTTACAATATTTTAAGAACTTATGCACCTCTGACCAACCAAATTCTGTTTTATTCTGACCAGAGTACACCTATTCTTCTTCGGAATTAGTATATTGAACAGCATCAACAAGACTAGGCAATTATTTCGACTGTCTCTTTGGGATGTGTTCCCCAATGTATAAAAGAATACAAAAAATAGTAAACAATTGTTTTTTATACAAATGTCTCTATGCTTATTATATTATGCATTGTTTAGTAAGTATTGCGCATAAATGATTACATATTATGCATTTGACATTTATTTTTGCTTTGAAATCTTTATGAAGACACTTTGCATTATCATCGCACGTGATTACGAAAAATTGGCATAGAGCTGCGCTGACATCTGAATCCTAATATAAATTCTCTGTATTTCTTTTGCGTAATGCCGTTCGGTTAAAATTAAATAAACATTAGTTTTACATGTTTACCTCATTCAAAAGTATTGTCCACGTGTAAGAGGTCGCGGTGACAATATGGGATGTAGGTGTGGGCTGCGGCTGCGGCCGGTGGCAATGCGGTGGGGGCGCGTGTGGCGCGGCGCCGGCGCGGCTATTTGCAGCGGGCGGGCGGCTGCGGCTGCGGCCGCGCGGAGGGCGGGCGCGCCGCAGCCTCGCGCGTTATGAAGTCAATTCGGGGCGCTGCCGCCGCGCGTGGGTTTGTCACCGTCTCGCCACTGTCAATAACAATAAATATAAGAAATAACGCGTTTGTTGCTGGGATAAAGCCGGTGACGACGCTCTAGTTTGTCTATGCGTTGACGTCACCGTCTGGGAATCCAGTGCGCCGCCGTCCGACACTCCCTGACCTACCTCCAGATACCGCGCTGCATAATACTCCATGTCTACAAAACATACCCTACCATTCATTTATTTATTTTACGATACTGTGTGCTACCAAAAACTTATTTATTAATCTCATCGTTATTACAAATATCGAGGTATCTGGCATATTCCCGAATCGACCTATTCGATTGATAAGCATTGGCGACTTTTAACGAACAATAAAGATATTTTATTTTATTTGAAACTGATAGAACGATTTTGACTCTACAGTGTAATCTCTTGAGGATGCTTGAAAACTAAATAAATAAATAAAATAAATTCTTTATTGTAACAAAAAGTTGGTAACAATTAATGTGTAAGCCCTGATTCCCAAACTAGCGTGAGCTGTGTGTGATACTTTTACACTATTTCGATAAGCGACATATTTATCTATAGCTATAAATAGATTCATAACTATGATTAAACTGATGGATCTAATCATCAAAGCGTTATACCACAGTAGGTACATAAATCGCAGTTGAAAGGTAGCGGCCGTAGCGAGCTCGCTACCGATATGCTATATAATATTCTATACCATCTCCTGGTCAAATAAACGATTAACAAGAACACTAACGATATACAAGGCTCAATGTAACTAATGCTCAAAACTGAGTTTAGCATGATGCGTGTGTTGAAATTCGTCAATAGTTGAGCGTGATGTCAGCAGCGGTATTTAGGTGCATGTCGTGTGCCCGGCCGGGGTTCCCCATCACACGTGATCGGAATATGTGCCGTGCTGTCATACTCGTTAACATGGCATACTCCGACGGTTCACCTCGTCACGAGCCGGATGTCAAACTATACTCTGCCAAATGGATTTGTTGTACACATGCCGCGTTTTGCAATGCCTAGTGTTATATTGTCTAAGGAGTCAAGTTACAATGTGGAATTACCCATCTTACCTAAGGTGTACAAATTATTACGACACTGGGTCACCTACATGTATTGGAAAAAACGTAACGCCGCGCCGCTAGAATTATATTAAGTAAATATTTGTTTGCTTAGTGCGAAATAAAACTTAGTTACATACATCCTGAGTGTTAAGACATTGGTAAAATATAAGGTTATTTTAGTATACTATGTTACATCACGCTCCACATTGCTTGTTTTGAATAAAGTAACTATTTCTTACTAAATCAATCTATTTCGATTGAGAACTTTGTATTCCGTGATACTTAAGAAACTTGTGAATATTAAAGATAGTCATGTATAACATTATGCGCTTTTAGATTATTAATAAGCCGCGCTATGCGTTAAAAGAAACCATACAATTTCCCAATAAAATTGTGTATGTGTTGAACGTAGCGCCGCGCGCCGGTAGGTATGGTACCTAAGTACTAGGAATCGTTTTAATGTAATGGCTTGTGATTCCAGTTAGTGTATTCCGGACGGTCGGTTTCTCTAAATCCGAGTGCGTGAGACGCAAGCGCCATCGGCCGGCCTTTCCGATATCGTAATTTTGCTACCTATTTGATATTCAAATATCGTTTACTCGTTATTTCTCAATGGCTCGCATTGTATGACGACAGCATTTTATAACGGACCCCTATATGTTATTATGTACATACCATTATGTATATCACAGGCAAAGTGCGTCAGTAAACGTATTACTGCCTCCTTAACACGAGACATACATTTTAATGTGTTTATGATGGGTCCGTTTATAACGTAAAATAAGTTTCCGGCTGTCAAAATAAACAGCTTCGCTCCTTCACGTCTTGTTCACGTAAAAAAGGAATCGTGTATGGGAAACTTAATTAGCAACGACTAAATATATTTAGGCAGCTAATAATAAATTGAAATTGTCTTCTCGCAATTTTCAATTGTGAGAATAAAAGACAATATGTATTTCGTAAGCACGTTCTGGCGCTAAATCTCAGTTGCGGTACAAGCAAAAGTAACGGCCGCCCGCCGGCTGCTCTGTGATTTATTTAAAATACTCGGTTGGAGCATCTTTAACACATTAGTTTACATGAAAACACACATTTCAAAAGTATCAAGGACTAATCTTTGAAATCACAATCGCATCTAGTTTGTGTTGATATTTGTGTTCATTCTTTTTGTAGGTTAAGGGTATTTGCTGTATCCTTAGTATGATATTATAAACGCGAAAGTTTGTATGGATGTATGGATGTTTGTTACTCTTTCACGTTAATACTACTGGACCGATGAAACTTGGTATGTAGATAGCTGGAGACCTGGATTCACACATAGGCTGCTTTTTATCCCGATATTCCAACGGGAACGGGACTTACGCAGGTGAAACCGCGGGGTAAAACTAGTATAAAAGATTTGCGAGATGTCAATGGTTATAATAATGTGTCTTTGCGTTCAAAGTAAAAATGGCGCGGGCCACATTCTCATGTATTTGTTTATTAATAATCTACTATCTGTGAAAACTTTTAATTGGCCTTCTTTTTTCGTATCAAATCTGTCTATGATACTAATTTAGCTGTAAGTTTTCCTAAAATTGTAAAATAAAATAAATTAATTAATTAATAAAAAATTTCATGCAGCAGGGTCGAACTATAGGTCACAGTACCAAACCAGCTGGATGGATACTACCAGGATCTGTTGCACCCATCGGGTTAATCAAGTTGACCATTTATATGTGACACGGATTTTGTTTGTCCATAGCGGTAACGGCAAGCTCGCGACTTGGGGCTGCATCATCGGCTTCGTGGTGATGATGTGCTTGGACGTCGGTCTCGGGTAAGCACCACCCGCCGCTCGTCACACCGTGCCTTCCCCGAACTGGCGACCACCAAGCTGCTAGTATTAACGGTCTGAGATACATACTGTAAGTTAGATTGTAGATATTTTTGTATAAATACATTTCGTCGTCATCCGTTTTATTCTATTTAATGATTAAGCAAGTGTCCCAATTATCGTATTTATGTAACGACTGAAAAGGAAATGTCAATCAAAAATATTCCCTAATAAAAATTTTAATCTCACTATCTCTAAAGGCGTTATATAAATTCAACAAACAAACATTACATTGCATAATGAAGCGATCTCAAAAGATTTTAGCCGGTCATTAAAAGGTTAAGATCCATTGGACTAAATAGTTGCTTGACACTTATCAGTGTGTACGTGTCTCAAATTTGGTACGTTTTCTATAATTGGTTGTATTCATTACAGTAATTGGCTCGCTACAGGTAGCGATGACGACGGCCCCTCATCGATGATACTTAATAAACTACTATAGTTTGTATCAGGGATGTTGCGGATGCAGATTTTTTGACATCCGCGGATACGAATATTTAAAGACTAACATCCGCGGATGCGAATACGGATGCGGATGTCCAAATCGAAGCGGAAGCTCCGCAATTGCGGATGCGGATGTTGATGAAAATTGTTCATCTCATTTAATAAAAAGTAACTAATATCACCGCCTTCGCAGGTTCAAGCCTGTTTTGCAAAGGTTCATAAATTAAACACGTACTACTGAACAACTGATTTCTTTCTTATCGTAACCTACGCTATATCTGGATCCGCATTAACATCCGCGTTGATTATTGGGGTTGCGGATGCGAATGCAGATGTCCAAATCGATGCGGAAGCTCCGCAATTGCGGATGCGGATGCGAATATTCGCAACATCCCTGGTTTGTATATTAAAACGAAAGTTGTTGTGTTAATGTTCTGTTATTGGTGTTCCGACAATTTTATACACGCTTAACGTATGCGCCTACAGATTATGATTACATATATTATTATTAGAAATAACAAGCTTGTTACGTTGTATTAAAATTCCTTAAAACAAGACGATGATATTACGAAACACATATTCTATACTTAATTCCTGATTAAACTAATTCGTTTTATCTCTTTACATTTTATATAGTAAATATCTGTTATAAAAATAATGAATGTCCATTCATTTAAATAGTATCTAATGGTAAACAAAAGGGATATATGTAATTATATCATTATAATGAATACTATTGGAGTTGTGTGCAAAGCCAAATTATTTAAATAGTCAAAGGTGGAATTCGTTGTAAATACGTATGTAAGTGTAAATAAAACTGCGGTGCATGTAGTTTGTAATGTAGTCCCACTGCGCAGCCTCACCGCGCACCGGGACGAACTGATTTACAATTTTACTAGTGTCAATTGTGTTGACTGTTGAAATTTCCTTATCTATAGATATCACAGTGTACGTTACAACCACTCAGTTGAGACGCTTGGTTCGGCACGCTTCCGTGTAGCTATTATAAAGCGTGTTCATAAATAGTGTAAAAAGGTCAGTGTAAGTTAGTTCAATACTTTCGTAGACATACAAATATGCAGCCGTCGAGAAAGCGTTTAGTAGTGTTTGGGTTATACTCGAGCGAGCCGCAGATTAACGACGCTTTCTTGACTCGCCATTTAGTACTTGATAAGTAGTAATCTTAAAATGAGAAGTGAAGTTGTTGCTTCGAATACGTCTCTTGGGCATACTTACTAATTATATTAATTAACTCTTTTCCGATGACGATGCATGCAAATTATTGCTAAATACCGCGTAAAGCCATTTGTAGATGAAAGCTTTATTCGCCGAGAGGCAATCGGTTGTATTCCAAAAATATAATAATATTTTATGTATTGAAGTATTATGTAAGTATCTGTAAGATATTTTAATGGTATTTATATTATTTTAGATTAAATTATGTAGTTGAAAATTGCGAATTTCACCAGTTCCTGTAGCCGGATTGCTGTCATCGTAGTATTCTGTTAGTAGCTTTTAATTTAGTAAGTTTCTACTACGGTGACATGATTCAAATGTATTTTATTGGTTGTATATTTGTAAGTGGTATTCTAGGGCATGTGTTCGATACTCAGTAGATACCAATCTAGCCGTTAGATATTCTTTGAAGAATTCCTATAGTTTGATATCATTCTTCAAAAATAGCTGTGACAGACCTTTCTACTGAATCAGAAGACTAAACATATCTGCTATAATAATCTTGTGAGTTTTCTTTAAAGACAACCAGATTTTATTAGACTACACACGTATTAAATATCAGTCTCAAATCAATAGTGTAGTAACAGTGAGTGCAAACCTAATATTTATAATTTTTATTTAGGATAAATTAAAAGACAATATAAATGTTTTATAAAATATGTAATTATTAAATTTATAATTTAAAATTGTACATTTAAATACATACTGCATATAATATGTAGATATAAGTACTGTTGAGAATCGTGTCGATTTCTATACGTAGACTGCTATAGCTGTAACTACGAATGTACTTAGTAGCGAAATGTTTCATCTAGCTCTAAATGATTTGCTTCTAAATGTAAGTCATTTACATCTTAAGGATCGCCATGTCATGTTTCGCTTCAAACATACATGATGTGGCGATGCTTACTTTAGATATTTAAATTGTTTAGATACATACTTAATCTTAAACGTATCTACATTTATTTAAAACAGTCTACTTCTAGAAACCCTCATTGTTCGATTTATAAAGTTTACATTCGGTCATAGACTTTCAAAAATATATTTATAAACAATAATTATTAAATGAATGTTTCCAAAGCTATTTTTATCATTTAGTTGTTATGCGGATTATAGGGTTTGTTTTATATTTTTGCATTTATTCGGACTTATTCAATTAATTATCTTGTGTCACAATAGCGCAATTTTTAGTTAATTTTTGTTACTTAAGATTACTTTATTGTTTTTGTATTATACAAAATGCATCCTAAATGTGTTGTATTATTTTTATAACCTTTAGTATCCTGATCGCAAACTATTCTTCTTAGAATAAAAAAGCAATAACTTCTTATTCAAAGGGCTAAGGTGAAACTATCAATCGCTAGTTTAGCCAGCTAGGCTTTCTTTGATTTATTTATTTTGATTCTATTACAGATTTTTTAACCAGATACGAATTAATTACTGAATCATTAAGTAGACATATTGACAAAATTGTTCATTATTAGGTTACCACTTGGAAAATCGGAGCGTTTTTGTGTGGTTACATCTATACTAGTATCATAAAGCTGAAAAGTTTGTTAAAATCACGGTACGACCTACGGGGTCGGCGCAGTAACGATAAACGCGGGTGAAACCGCGGGAACTAGATGTTCCCGTGTTTTCACCCACGTTTATCGTTACTGCGCCGCCCCCGCGGGTCGTAGCGTTATATTATATAGCCTATAGCCTTCCTCGATAAATAGGCTATCCAACATTAAAATAATTTTTCATTTCGAAACAGTAGTTCCTGAGATTAGCGCGTTCAAGCGCGTATAGATTAATAAGTTTAGTTAAAATTCTACGTCATGAACCGAATAATAATTAGTTCTAGCTACCCTGAGACTTTTATATTCTAATATTATATAAGTAAGTGCAGCAGGGCAGCTGGCACTATGCAGATATCTTCTGGTTTCTAAAAGTTAATACAGGACATCGATGATCAGACGATAAAATGTGTTTTTTGGTTTGGTCTCTTATACGCTTACCAAGTACAAAAGGCAATGAAACAACCTCAATTCGATCTGCAATCAGCGTCTCAATATGGATACGGTAAATATGGGAATATGCAAAAGCAAAATGTAAAGGTGGATTTAGAAATATCTACTACACAAATGGAAGACTGCCATCGCCGTCTGCTTGTGACGACGACTAGTACTTTCTGGCCGAAACGTCAAGCATTGCAAAAAGCTATATATATACCAAGCATTACAGCGATGATTCTCGTTTCCTATTGCAAAAGATTCCTTTTTTGCAAGGTCGGATATGTAATACTCCTGATGCCCTCAGCGCCTGGCAATGTGAATTTCTGTTGTTCTGAGTTTTCAGCTGGCCTTGTTTAATTAACATACGCTAAGCCTCTTACAGAAAGATGGGACAAAACCAAGCTATTACGGTTAATTTGTCCTGTAAATCACAAGAACTGCTGTGCAATTTTGTATACCTAATTACTCTCGAAATGACTTCAGAGTCCAAGATGAAAACTTTTACAGAATTGCAAAGTTGGTACAATCAATATGGGTTGATCTTGAAAAAAGAAATCATGGTGTGTCTAATGAATTCATTGATCTCACAGAGCTGGTATTTATTGCAGCCAAATATTTTCTCGTGAAAATGTATTTACGATAAAATGAGCAAAATGAATATAGCTGCTTTACTCATATAAATTGGCTGACATAACGTTATGAAAATAATCGAGATACTATTGAGGAGAACTAACGAAATTGGTCGCCCCTATATTTGGCGATTTGTACAATGATGTAGATTTATTAGGTACTTCCAAATAATTAAATTATTATTGAACTTTATTTACAACGCTAAGAATTGATTCGCATTCGAATAAGTTTATATAGATTGAAAATATTAATTTGGAATGAAAGATAAAATACATTAGTTCTGTATCCTGAATGGAGTTGTCGGTCGACCCTTCAGGACTTTCTGGTGTCTAACTGAACACTATAATAGCATATCGAATTTGGCTATTGATTCATTTAATAATGACTACGTCAAGTACTCGATATTTTTTTAATGTTAAAGGTATATCGAATTATACTAACATAATAAAACAGAGTTATATACGAGGGGAGGTCCAAAGGTTCGCGGAATGGCGGGGTTGGCGAGGGTGAGTTTACTTATCCATGCAGGCGCTAATTGAGTGACTCATTGTTAGTATATATACCTACAGTTTCAGCCTAATCGGGTCATTAGCTTTTGAGTTTTCAACGAGTAAACAAGTCAATCGGGAAGAAACTAGCCACTATGGAGAAAAGTGTCCGTGCACACAAGCCATGTTGCGACGGCTGCCATTCACCGGTGCGGTTTTGAAAAACTGCGCCACCCACCCTACAGCCTAGACCTGGACCCAAGCGATCATTTTAGAAAAAAAAATGAAGAAAGATGATGAAGTGAAGTCGGTAATTTCGGCCTATTTAGACGCCCAAGACAAATCGTTTTTTTTTCGACGTTATTAATAAGTTATTTGACAGATCTAATAAAATTAAATGTATTAGGGTTAAGGGAGAATACATTGAAAAGGAAAAATTGTTTGATGTTTCATTTCATTATCCTTCCCTGTCAGTCCGTGAATTTTTGGACCTTCCCTCGTAATATGGGATACATATTAGCGGATGAATTTAAATAAAAAGAATTTAGGTCATTGATCTCTGCCATTATAATTTATTTGAGAATATTAACTACTAATAACTCGAATTAAAGGACTCTGACGCATGCTCTAATGTGCACGATATCAGATTAGTAGGTATCTTTTAACAGCATACAGAATACACGTAGTAATTTGATTCCTCTTTTAACTAATACCTTCTTTGGGTCACTGAAGATCTTTTTTCTGTTTTTTTCATGGTACTGAGGTAAAAATTATATAAAATGGAACCAAGTATAAATGACAGTTTCATGAATATCATAATTAAGGCGATAGAACATTTTAATTTTACAGTTATTAGCCGAATGTGTACGAATGCCCATGAACGGCGTGTGATTTTACCTCGCAACAAAAGTTTTCCTTATCGAGCGTATTTAAATGGAACGGGAGCGATAAACGGGGCCCAGTCGGGTCGTTAATAAACCTGCACGTAGATATGTACCAACGACTTCACTTCCTCTTTGCCTTCCAGATGTTAGTACAACAACTACTTGTATTTGTTAACATGCTGCTCTGAAGAGTTATTCCACCTTATCCCGCCCTCCCCTTTCCTATCCAGAACAACGCGTGCTGGGCTCAGATGCCATCCTTACACGGTAGAGTCGATTAGAGCGCGTACCAAAAAGTTTGGGTCCTCATATCTCTGCCGAACGACCAAGGCATGGAATTCTCTGCCAAGGCACGTGTTTCCTTCTTCCTTCAATCCTGGGTTCTTTAAGCAGGGCGTGAAAAAGCATCTTCTCAGGCCGTCAAAGTAGAGACCTCAACATCGCCTCGGCTACTGTGGGGGCGATGTGGAGGCCACTGCTCTTAGACCACACGACTGCTTACCATCAGGTGGAGTGTGGTCATTTTGACGAGTAAAATAAAAAAAATGCTATCTGTTAACAACGCTCCAGATTAACAAACGTTTTCAAACCATCATCATCTTTTCCAGGATATCAAAATCCTTTATGTAAGACATCGTAGGCACGCAACTACTTAATTAGATTTGTTATCATGTTTAATATTAGTATATTTAGTACCTATACCTATGCTATTACTAAATATACTATCTTAGTGTCATGCTGGGACAACCTTAACTTCTCATTGGTAAAACAGTGTATCGAAAGTATATTAAATCTTACATCTAGGTGTCCAAATTAGTACCTTTAATAAGTTTAAAATTTTTCAAACATACTTGTTCAACTTTAATAAAGTATGTTTACAAGTCACAATAATTCACAACCACAAACTTGTTGGGGATTCCAAGTTGACAAACACCCTGAAATTTAATTTTATAAGTACTTACTATTTTTATAATGTTGTCTTACATGTACGCGAATGTTTATACATTGAAATTAAACTACTTGATACGGATTATGTTACCATTTATGTTATAAATCAGTTGAAGGCTGCCTTGACTCACAACATCGCTCTTTACTTTTAATATAAGTGCATCCTAATAAGTAAAAATAATGAACAAGAGATTATGGAATAATAGTATCTTTAAAGCTGGTCGCTAGGTGCGCATTATTTTGAGTTAGTGTAAAATAACAGAAGCTATTGTCTCTTCTCACTCCAAAAAAGCTACTCTTTTGTTCCTAGTGTAGCTTTTACCGAGAATGTATCTAACGTAACTGCATTTGTATCTAACATTAACATATTGGTCACATGTCAATCTTTGATTAAGATTGCTGTAAAGAAATGTAAATTATTAGTCACCAACTGGGAAGATTCCTCCGCCGGCAGCAATGCCGTTTCTCATGAATGACAAAATTAAATTATTTATTGAAAGTTTATTTAAGTTTGTTATTAGATATTTTAAAATATTATTTATATTATTAAACTGTCTCAGAGACGCTTTAAGTTTGGCCCATTGCATAATGCAGGTTGTCTTGTTATAATTTCCAGAATTCTGAAATGAACGATCTAAAACAGTTGCCAAAATTTTATAAACCTCAGTTTTAGGTTATAGCTTAGTCTGTTAAATCCTAATCATTAGTAATGTAATAAATTTAAGTTTTTGTTTGTTTGTTACGCTTTAATCGACCCATCATTAAATTTCGCATATTCCTTGTCTATTCATAGGGTACCTTTCATCCAAAAAAAGTACTGTTCTCGAGGAATAGAATATTGACATAAGATACATTGACGCAAGTGGAACCGCGGGTAAAATCTAGTCAATATTAAAATATTGATTAGGATTATACTGTTTCTATAATAAATTGAATCTAAGAGGTACTAAATTAGTTCTGCCTTTTAACTGTTCTCACATAAGTGTTGATTGATTTCTTAAATAATGTATCCGTATTACTTGCTTAATAATCGATATAGTGCTGCCAATATATAACGTAAATGCATATAGAGCTATTTTTAGTTTACAGATAAAAAATGTAATCCAGTTTATTGTCGTACCAACAGTGGTGTTGTGTAGAATTAATAGGTACATCACTAATAGCTGTTATTATCATATTAATTTAATGCTAATTAATATTAAAACATAATAAGTTACTTCAAAGTACGTATTGTTGAGTTCTCTTAAAAAATAAACTCATTGAAATTATGCTTGGAACACGATTTACTCAAAATAGTTGGGTAGGTTGGTCTTGTGTTGCATAACACTGTCCTTTTCGATATAAAGCCACAGCCAATACGATTTGATTGCTGTATTTTCTTATATACTTAACTAAAATACTAACACGTAAGAACTTAAGTACAAATATAATATATAAATCAACATTAAGCATAGCTAAAGGCCAAGACAACCGATAGATTCGATTAACTATTAACACCGCTTGACACACGAAACCGGGTTCGCTAACAGGATTCCTTATGTCGTGAGAACTCGCAGAAAATTCCTGACACGGACAAAATATTTGTTGAACATGAGTACAATGTAGATACGTGAGCTATGAAATAATAAATAATAAACCACACTAGAGGTATTTCAAACTAACGGCTTGACCTGTGTGACATTAAAGGTGTGAATGAGACATTGGGAAAAAGACTGACAACTCTTAATCTTAGACTAAATTAAATTTAAGAAGTTATGAAAGTCTACGTCAGACAAAGTACCTACAGGCATCCGCGGACATATCGACATGATGTAGAATAACAAAACCCAACAAAATAATGCACTAAAGAATTCAGACTTGTATTTTATAATTGTCGCAAATTATCGATTTTCAATTGACAATAACTCATTGACATTAATCCTGTGAGTACGCGCTACACAAGTTATTAAATTACTTCGTATTCGTATATATTATACAGAGCTGAATTAATAACAAGCTTGATGTAATCCGAGAGATAGCCGAACGTAGGAACGTTTTTGTGTTAAGTTGGTAACCAGGTGGTGTCGCTTGCATCTAAGGTCAGAGATAAACACAGAATTTGAATCATAGTTATCTTAATATGCGTAGACATACTAGATAACAAAATAATGAAAAATATGCAAAATCTACATAATAATTATATGTAATATGCCTATAATTTAATGAGGAAACTTGTACCACCTGGCCTTCATAAAGGTTAAAACGATTTATAATCTACATACGAACTACAGTAGGTGCTTCGTATTTAATTGGCTAACAATCATTTGTCAAGAACGGTTCCAATTTATTGAAAGTTATTACATGTATTTTCCATTAATAATAATAGCCAATTGGAGGTCGTAATTCAACTGTGACAAAAAGTGCACTACACCTGTTGACAATTTATCTTCATATAATTGTGTATGCGCTAAAGCGCTAAGTGATTAATTTCTTTTGTTGAGTTATACATATCGACGACCACGTGTTTACAACGAGAAGCAACTTATTCACGCCCCGGCGCGGTGTTGTTGATGAGCCTAAACGTAGTTTCAGTAACTTAGTAAATTCCCTTACCAAACCATTTAGACATTCGAGAGTGTTACTGACTAAATGATTTTTGAATTTGAACTTGACTTAATTTCGTGATTTTAAGATGAGTAAGAAAATATGGTAAATTTGTTTTACTTGGATGATCCCATGATAGTTGAGTAAGCAAAGTAAATATCTAACCAATTCCTAGAAGGCAATAGACTTGCCCTTTGTAACGTGGGACTAAAAAATCCATAGCTGGCGAAATGTAGTTGTAACCCTTTGGCTGAGGTAGACGTAAGACAGTATGTATGTATGTTTCCAGATTTTACAAACCACAAAACTAATCAATTTGAAAGAATACATAGAAACCGTGAATAGACTGTGTGACTAGATAAAGATGACTCTACATCAGTCCCGCCATCACATCCAAAGTTATTTGCCTGAGACACAAAAGCGGACTAAAGGTATGGTACTATATAATTATAAAGTTCATTGTTGTGATTTCTTCGTGTACTTATACAGTTTGGTGGTTTACATTAAATAATTAAATTGCTATTAACACTTTGATATTTTTAAAGCACACTAACGTCCTGTATGTAACTTTTATCATTTCCAAAGAGCGTCACTAACATTGAAACCATGTAAATAAGATTGTAAACAAAATATATATTTTTTATACGACCCTTCAGAAGTGATTTGGCTCCTTCTACCACAACGCCTTTGTCCAGAAATTTAAATGGCTACACAATGGTATATCTAAACCAATAACATTTAAACAACTTGTATGCATTATAATGGCTACGAAATGCTCTGCGATGTTTAATTTCGTAAATAATACTGTAATCCACAAGTTAGAAATAATATATGCGATTTCTGCTTGTGTCACACAGTTTGTTTCGCAAGTCATAGATATGTCAGGATTATTAATATATTTATTTATACTTAGTTGATTAATGGTCTGTAGGCGCGATATATTGTTCACGTTATTGTTTTATTTGATATTTTATCAGAGTTCCGAGAATCCAATAATCTATAACAGGAAACAACATCTCAAACGACCAGTACTTCGTGTGTTATAAACTTTAACTATTAACAAGAAACAACTGTAATTTAGAGCAAATATTTCTTAAATTGTTACCTAATAATCCTTTCACAATACATTCAAATATATCACCTTCGATCTAAGTCAACTGTGTTAATATTCTTCGCGTAGCTTTACAAAATGATAAAAAAGCTTTTGAGTAATAATATAATTGGCATTTACTTATCGAATGTTTGCCGTGCTATAAATCAAGTATGATGTACATGCTATAAAACTTTTCATTTTAATGTAGAGTAAATAAAAGTAAAATGTAGATTAAATGTAGAGATCTACATAATTTTGCATTAAAATGAAAAAAATATTGAATAACGGCGTATCCCTTGTAGCTAAATATGACGATTCACAAAGAGCTTTCTTGAAACTTAAAAGGCATGATAATCATTCAGAAGCGTCATATAAAAAGTAACAAGTCTTAACAATAAGCTAATGCAGAACTTTCAAGTAACTATCCACATAAGCAAAATAAGCTAGTGTTTGTAATTTAGGCACTTTTTCGAATTATTTAAAAATAATCTACATACTTTAGGATACCATTCGAGTCGATACTCGAATCCTTAGGTAGATATATCTCCATACGAAATCAACCGATGTTGATTTCGTATTCATTACATGAAGCTAGTCATATTAATCGACGAAATCAGCAACACCAATCTAACTGTATCTGAATTATTGTATGTTATGATTAGATATCTATTAGTTTACCCTTTTTTTCGTCAATACCAAATATTAGGATGCTGACTCGGCATATCGACTAAGTATTGTAGATGCGAATGATTGTCTATACCTGATAATTGGCTAAAGTTGTATTGTTTCTCTTGACCTATGAAAGTGATGGTAACTAAAAAGGATAGTTACTAATAGGTATACTTTATTTAAAATATATATATATAAGTACAAATATTCACGCTACTGTAGGTAGGTCTCTGTAACAAAGTTAATTGTAACTTTCCGTTCAGGATTATTACTAAACTGATAATTAATTGAAGTTCGCATCAAAACCATATGTAACAACGTAGCAGTATTCACAAATTGTTAAGTAGTTCAATCAATTAAGGCGCTGTATTAACCTATTGAGTGGCAGTGGCACACCAGCGGCCAAACACAATACATTTACCATTATGTCTGACATTCCAACAATTGACAGGTTGATAATAGTAATGCTGCCCGTATTCGCAATTTGGTCGATTATATTCGAAATATATTATATTCGAATGTTTTAGCGACACATACAAGTACATGCGCTGCGTACTTTACCACGTAAACGTAGCTATCGCGTTGTGCACAACTCTATTGAAATACGAATGCAATTATGCGCATTACTAGTTCGTATTCCTCTTTATGCAAGGCCAATGGAGGGTACGAGGATACTAAAATAATTAAATCTTAGCACAAGCATACGCTTTGACGAATACACTGACAGTATGTCTAATAATGTACAAAAATCACGACAAAAATAAAAGCCTTTCCTTAACTATTTGTTCGAGGTTTTTTAAAACATTGGTGATAACTTGATTACAGTGCATATCGATGGTACACCATCATGTCTCCCAACAAAACTAAATATGACTGGAATCGGTCAAGTCTCATGCCAAACTTTGCAACAAAGTAACACGATCTTCAGTATCCGCACCGACCCTTATATATACAAAAATTTAGCAGCATAAGAATATCTTATATCCGTTGCTATGTTTTATTAATCTTCGGGGCTTCCCCGTCGGTGTAAGGGAGCTCTCACATAATTATACGTAAGCGCTTGCAGAATGCATTTTCTGTAAATGCAGTAGCAGCAAGAGGCCATTTACATGATATTGACTAAATTTCAAGCTAAAGGATAAAGTATTAGTACCTATAGAATATTTGGAGTATTCCGCTTTCGGCACAAATTTTTGCGGCACCTAAGCTATTCCACTTTCAGCACCAATAGGTATTTTTGCTTGGTGCCAAATGTGGAATAAAATACCTATTGGTGCTGAAAGTGGAATAGCTTAGGTGCCGCAAAAATTTGTGCCGAAAGCGGAATACTTCAAATATTTATGTTATCAAGATATAATTCAAATACAAGGTTGTATAAACATGGATATGTAGACAACCAGAAATTTTCTTTCAGCCTTTGCGATAGCGTATAGTAACTTGTAGAAGGTGACGAAATTTAAAATAGATTGCGATTCTAATATAACTAATATCGCTGAATAAAGGGCATCGATCTTGTATTTACCTTGAAACATATCGACGCATAGATTCATGTATGTGTTATGCGACTGCGTATGTTTGCAATTGCTCATGCTGGTTCTCTATCATCTCTATATTTCGTCGAAACAAGGACATCGAAGCTGGTTGGAACTGTTGACTGTCGGCATCTGACACACAATAAAAAAAGTATTTTGTCTCGTAAGATCTGCACGTCGGCCTGTGAGGGATTGAGCTATTAAAATTCGTCTTAAGCTGATTCCCAAAGAGCCGTCTATGTAGAGATGTCATAGTCTTCGAGAAAAAGGGTAATTTACATAATTATGTTTTATGATATTATTTGTTGAGAAATAAAAAGTCAATAATAAAAATGCAAACTAACTATATTATATCTTGTTTTAGCTTAAATACATTTATATACTTTACATTCGTATTTGTATTTTCATACGCGATACAAGAAAATATAACTTATTCGTTTAATAATATTGGTTAAACTCTCTCAGAACCAATGGCCGTTGGGCAGGAAGGTTCAGGAGCGGCGGCCACGCGCCGGAAGATGCAGCAAGTGTAGGCAACCCACAAGGTGGACGAACAACCTGGTAAGGGTCGTGGAAAGCGATATAATCCAGGTAGCCTGAGATCGAACTGCGTAGAAAAGCTTGTTGAAGACATTGTCCAGCTGTGGACATCTTTCGGCTGAAATTATGAATAATAGTAAATGTGCTTAGGATGTCGTAAGAATGAATACTAACTAAGTATTTTTGGTTACTAGGTTTCTCTAACTGGTATTCTTAGTAGCACAGAATACACATTAGTGCTACTTAGTAGTAGTCTAGACTTGGAAAATGTTCCATAAGCGGCAATACACTTCCATTAAATACGGGATAATAAAAGGTAAGATCGTAGGTCCTAATGTAGAGCCGATAAATAGACTTGTCATACAAAAATACATTAGTAGTAAATTACTTTATTTTTCGAAACCTGCGTTGCCCTATGCTAATAAAATCTCTATAGAGGTTTTTAAATGTTTAAGTTAATTGTTTATTTTAATTAATTAATATTATAGTAATTATTATGTGGTGTAATAAAAATTAAAATAATATATAGGAGTTTGTATTTTTAATAAACGACAACTCTAGACATACCTACTTATGTAGACATGGCGAATGCTCTGCATATCATATGCATTTGCCGCAACAACGCCGAAGAATTAAGTTGATTTAGACAATTAATAAATGCTTTTGTAATATTAAGTGTATTTCTTATTGATTCTCAAGATGTACTTACGTTATTCCCGATTAAGGTTATACTCATATTTTATATACATAGGCATATGCTCTCATTTGAATAGCTTATAAAGCATTAATGTCGTACATATAATTCTATATAACGAAAATTATGTGGTTTTGCTATTAAATAAATAAATAAAACTAGTAAAGGTGATTTAGACCCATATTTCGCCACTATGTTGTTGAAGTGTTCTTACATATGCTATTGCTAGATTCAGAACAAAAATTGACTACTAACAATGTTATGTCTATACTCGTATCTACTGCTGAATATAGACTTCCTTCAAGTTTTGTTTCACGGACCCATTGAATCATTTAATAAATAAGGGTTTAAATATAATGATCATCAAAAATACTAATTAGTCAGCAAATATTGCACAGCATAACGAGCATCTAAACGCCTCAAATCACTGCATTCCGTCTCGAAAATGTTAGGTTATGTTAGGTTCCTTTTTTTAAACCCACCCAAAAATAGGAGCACCGCGAAGCGGGGCTCCGTCGGATTAGTTTGATCTCTTTAAAGTTTGCTGGCCATGAGTTGCTGATCGATTAGCTATTTCTGCTCACAGATTATATTTTTCTGCTCACAAAAATACCAATACTATGCTAACCATTTAAATAACACCCAATAAATAATCACATCGTGGGACAATATATAATATGTAATAACATTTATTATTATAGAATATATATATATATATATACATATATAGCGTAAAATGTTTCTTAAAAAAGATAAAAAGTAAAATTAATATATGAAGAGGAGAGGAAGAAATTTAATGGGTAACGATCGAGGCGAAAAATTCAGAAGGTAGGCCCTCCTGGTTTTGATGTGAATAGGCCGAAGACCAGAGAATAACAACGTAGAGTAGCAGTGTACTTACCTACTGCTGCGTTTCATTGAGTGAGCTAGAGTACCAGAAGGCCAATCATGCCTTTTCCTCTTGTCATCCCTTTTTCCTTCTCCATACTTCTTATTACCATCATCTGTTGTTAATAGTAGGCAGCAGCTTTGCTTATATTTCCTTGGCATCGCTTTTGCAATACCAAGAAAAGATAGGCACGTCCCTGAGCAAAAACTATCATTTAGGTACGTTAAGTTAGGTAAGACCAGAGTCCTTATCTCATTATTAGATATAGAACTCATTTGCTGCCAAAGGCAATAAAATACGTTGTTTGATTAAATACTTAAATATCTTTTATTTTTTAAACTTGTATTACCTGATGCATCCGATCCTGTACAGTGTCCGTCCGACAATTGGACTACCGGAGGTCAGATGGGGTTGCTCCATACAGAACATCCAAACCAGATTTTCAGCTTTATTTGATTAGAATAGAAACCCAACCTAGGATTTGATTGACATTAGGTTAGGTAGGATTGAGGGGGCGCAGGAGACGCGCTTATGTCGCTCTCCTGCCCCCCACGTAAGGGTGCCGGGTGGCAAGGCCTCAGAGGGGCCTGCCACCCACAAATTAAGAACGGTAATGATGCCCGCGCGCCTTCCAATGTCGAAAGGGGAGAGCGGTGAGGCTCTCCCCTGGGGACGAGAGGTGGTCGGGTCCGTTTGACCCGGCCCGCACCCACACGGGGGGGCCTGCTATGGATGACTCAATTATTTTAAGAGCTCCCAACCCTTGGGTGAGAGAGGGAACACCCCAGGTTTTTTAGTGGGTATACCAGCGCTCTTCATGCTGGGGAGTCCCACACGCCCCGCCGGTGCTGTCCCCTAGCCGGCGGATAGTGCATCAAGCATTTTTCCTAGGTACCAAAAAAAAAAAGGTTAGGTAGGATTAAGTGTGTAATTTCGTTACCACAAGTTTACAAACCATTTTCATCGTTAACGTTTTGATATGCAGCAGTCGGCCGGCGACTAGACACAATTTGTTAGTCAATTATGTCCTTTAGGTCTCGCCCAAATATAACCGCGTGACAAATCTGATCGCAACTAGTTCAAAGGTTTAGACGAGAAAATGATCCAAACCCACAGTCACACTTATGTATTCATAATATTACTTAGTCTGGCCATAAATACTAATATACATTCATTGTGTTTTCACTATTTTCGCGTCACGCTCATTTTCGCGCCAATCGGTGTTAAATATTTTTCTGATATTAAAAGGGAGTGGGGTGATAAAGCAAACCGAATTGTTGTGATCACACAAAAAAAATTTCTGTGACACAAAGTAGGTATGGAGCCAAATGCAATTTTTGAAACTCTTCATCCGCTTGGTATTACGCGAATGTTTGTGTACCGACTATTGATAGATTCAATGAAACCTCCACTGTTTGTGACAGTAAAAGATCTGGCCGTCCACGTAGTACTCGTTCGAAAAAGGCGATCAAAGCAGTGAAGAAAAGAATTCGAAGAAATCCTATCCGAAAGCCAAAAATTTCATCTCGTGAAATGAATATAACACCTAAAGCCACGTTGCGTATTTTAAAATGACGGTAATGATGACTTACGACTGGCAGCCTATAAGAGACGCACTGGTTATTATTTAACTGTTAATTATTTAAAAATGAATAAGGGGGTAAAATCGAAGCAACTTCTTAAGTGGTACGCGCTTAAGAATTGGCTTCGATTTTACCACAAAGAGAGGTCACCGAATTTTTTTATTTACCGACTATTGAGGAATGTTTTAACAAGCAGAATGATCGAGTTTATGCTCAAAGCTCTATAAAATATATGTAATAGGATAATGTCCACGTTGTAATCTGCTGTCTAATTAGGAAGGCCTAATTAGTCAGCAGATTACAACGTGGACATTATCCGACTTCAGTGACGGTTTGGGGGGTGTTAGCTATCAAGGTGTGACTAAGCCATATTTTTGTGAAAAAGGTGTCAAACCATCGGCACAAATGTATCAAGATACGATTCTTGAGAAGGTGGTTAAGCCTCTTAATAACACCATGTTCCATAACCAAGAATGGTCCTTACAGCAAGACTCAGAACCGGGTCATAATGCTCCATCCACCCAAGCGGGGTTGGAAACGAATGTTTCGGACTTTATCAGAGCCGAAGAGTGGTCGTCATCTAGTCCCGATCTTAATCCGCTGGATTATGGTTTATGGTAAGTTTTAGAGAGTATGGCATGCTCTAAATGCCATGATAATTTGGAATCCCTTAAAGAATCCATAAGATTGGCAGTGAAGAATTTTCCCATGGAGAGAGTGCGTGTTTCTATTGAAAACGGGCCTCAACGTTTAAAGGACTTTATTAAAGCCAATGGAGATCATTTTCAGTGAGCTTCTTATATTTTTAATGTTATTATATTAATGTATAAACTAACACACATTACAGTAATAAATGTTTTATGCAATAGAAAAAATAATGATTTTCCTTGTAACAATATTTTTGACAAGACTAGGTATGGTTTTTAATTTGCATATTTTGGCAAATTAGATTTATTTGCCTAATCTTTACAGATTGTTGTAAATGCACATATTTTATGTATGCACCGATGCGAAATTGTACCTTGTTGTCTTTTTATATAGATATATAATAGTAGTAGTTTTAACCATATTATATTACTTATAATATTATTCCTATCTGCACTATCGACAAACCCTTAAGTTTTTTATTTATACGATAATATTACAAATGCACAATACAAATTTACTACTTACATTATTTGTTTACTCAAGTCAGCATAAAAAGAAGTAATAATAATAATAATAATTTAATTCGGAAGTACTGTGCATGACCGACACCGTGAACGCTTGGAGACTTGCTTGCCCAAGCACTGATTTACCCGAAAACCGGCTCTCTCAGAGACAGTGGGATGGGCCGTTATGCAGCATAGTTCGAGAAAATCTCATTAATACATCATCCTGTGCTGCTGAACATGCACGCTTGCTGCCTGTGGGAGAGTGGGAGTCGGGCCTTTGGCTTCAGGCGCCCCTGTCGTCCAACATAGATACCATGTTGGACGATACGATCTTCTGCATTGCTTCTTGTTTACGCTTAGGTACTCCTTGTGTTTCTCCGCATCGGTGTCTTTGCGGAAAAGCCGTCGACAGTCTTGGTCACCATGGCCTGTCATGCAGCAGGAGTACTGGTCGTATATCACGCCGCGCCAACCTGAATAACATACTCCGTCGAGCTCTTGTCACCGCTGGCGTTCCGGCTCAACTTGAACCTCACGGCTTGGTACGCGACGATGGCAAGAGACGAAATGGTCTGTCATTACTGCCATGGAAGATGGGTAGGCCTTTGGTGTGGGACACAACTTGTGTCGACACCCTTGCGCCATCAAGTCTTTCTAGCACAGCGGGTTGTGCTGGTGCTGCTGTTGCATCAGCGCAGACGCTCAAACGGCGTAAATATCAAAACTTAGGTGAGTACATATTTGAGCCGTTTGGTGTCGAAACGCTGGGGCCATGGGGTCTAAGTGCTAGGTCTGTTTATAGAGACCTAGCTAAGCGGCTCATCGACGCTTCGCATGACCAGAGTGATGGTATTTTCTTTGCACAAATAATAAGTATTGCCATTCAACGTGGCAATGCTGCCAGTCTTCTGGGCACGTTGCCAATTGACGGCGATGCGGAGGAATCTTATGACGCTTTTTAATTTTAAAGTTTTAGTTTTCTCTTTAGTTTATATTTCTTTTAAATAATTTGTGTGTATATTATGCTAATTATATTAAAAAAAATAGTAATTAGGTTTATAACAACATCATTCGAATGCATTGATTTAATTTTGTCTGAACAGTATGAAAATCAAAAATAAATCGTAATTGTTTTCGTTAAGCTTTATTTTAAGATATAATTATAGATAATAGATAAAAATCCGCTTAGACAAAAATAAAGCCTCTAAGTAAATACATTAAAATTCATATTCATAAATCGTGTATGTATATTATCTGAGAGGCAGCTGTAGTAAAGTGAATTCAATAAATAGTTGTTGAGAGGGGCCTCACGTAAGTAGTGTTACAACCCTGGCGGCTGTCGGCAGGCGATGTCGACGGCTACGCATTAGAAAAATCGCTCAAAGGGCGCGCGGCGCTACGCGGTCATCGACCCCTCACGCGGCCGCGCACCCAAACACCCGAATTCTTGCGCGTACGCGGCTCCTCTCTCCGCCGCCATCGCCACCGATAAAACCCTCTCAATGGAATCCGAGGCATGTCTGCATGTGGCAGAGCGGCGCGGCACGCGCGCTCTCGTTTGTTTTGGACGATGCGAGATGCACTTACACCCGCATCATGCTAACTCGCGATCATAACTAAAATACACCACACGCACACATCTACTTTGTCAAATTAAACACAATACACCACTTACATTTATATCAATAAAATACATATATCAACGTTCTTTAGCGAAAACCAATACGATTTTACAACTGTAGAGTACCTAAATGTTGGAGACGAAGTAGAGTTTAGATGATTAAGACTAAAATAAATTAATTTACCGTCTTTTAAAATCACTTCAAATTTATCCATATTATTTTGAAAATTCAATACGTATTAAAATAATCAATTTTGTGTAAGCCCATCGTTATTTATACATTCCTTATAAAAAAATCTCGTCATAGATAAAAACACAATGCAGACAATAACAAATGAATGCAGTGGTAGCGATTACTAAATGTTCAGCCGGTGGTGAAACGCGAAGAAGCCCATCAGACTAATTTCCATTCATTTGTTGACAATGTATCGGCCGGTGGCGGTCAGAGGGCGCGGCGCCCGGCGGGGTGCCCCTCACGGCTGCAGTCAGCCTCGTGCGCCCGCGCCCCGCGCACGCTGCATTGCACTGGTCGCCTATGCACCGCTGCGCATCGTGCGCACGCGTTCTCGACCCGTTTAAATTCCGACCAACTTAACAACAACACTACGCCGCGAACTATCGCCCATACGGAGCAGGGATAGAGCGCAGCGCAGCCGCAGCCGCCGCCGCTCGCACCAACTGCACCGACACAGCGCCACCATCGATCTATAGGTTCCCTGCACTCACCGATCGATGGACTATTACAGCTTTGTTTACGTACCGTCGCCTGCGCATAAACACGTAAGTTATGCATGTGTTACATGTCCCGTGTGTGCATTTCACAATGCGCTCGATTCGATGCGTGACTTGTTTGTTTGTTTACATACTGCGTCGCGTCGCTCACCGTCGTATTAGTTATTGTCGTCATGTTTTCAGTAGCTAATACTTTGTGTTTGTACGTTAAGTGTTACGAAGATTCCACTAGTTCCCTTTACTGTTTCGGGATTGTTTAAACGGTAGTTGCTTCATTAAAAATAAAATCTAAAACCGTTAACATAATGTATACACGCGGTGTTAATTTGAGAACGGATAGTGGACCCTATGTGATCGTATGAGGGTCCAATATTGCGCTGTATAGATGTTGTGAGAGTGAGCCGCAATTATTCGCGTTGTAGTTGGCGTCGGAAGTGGTCGGTCGACGAAACAGGGTAGCTGAGGGGCTGCCCTACACACCTGCCTGTTCCGCCATATTTGCGTTACAACGTGGATTATTTAGTTTATATTGTGCTTTAAGTGTTATCTTATGCAACCGATGCGCAATTTGCGTCATCCTTTAGTAAATTGAAGCTTAAATAATGACGATTAGACATTCCTACATACTTAGAAGGTAATTCCTGAGAGTTTATGTTGCGCACGAATACAGTGTGTACACTTAATCGGCTATCATCATTGGAATGCATTAAAGCAAATAAACATTCAATAGATAACATCTTGCACTGCACCCATCTGTATAACCTTTGAATCTGATTAGATGGAGGTAAGTACTTATAGTAATGATAGGCACTCACTATTTCGTTCCAATTTAAGATCTATCATACCTTTTCTCCTGATTCCATGCATTTTATTGCTCCGAAAATCTACACATGTTAAAACTAACATATCAAATAATATAATTTCATTGATCAAACATACTTGGTAAATATAATGTCTTAGTTCAGAGACTTGCCTATAGGCCCTATGGCCGATAGTTAAAATCTACACACATATAAGGCATTAATTTTTATACAAACTTATTATTCTTAACCTGAAGGCTAGGTGTATTGCAGCCATGCAACCTTGTGTTGTGTTTCTGTTGAGGGGTTAGCGCCAGCAAACCCTACTACATTCCGTGTTAAGACTATGTGCTGCTGCACACAGAAAGGCTTCAGATTCAGCTAACAGTAAGCTTAACACGGACGGCTAATTTGCCATCTTGTTAGCATAAAAAATCCAAACATTGTAAAACGACTTGCTATGGTAAGCTAATTTAACTCCTGAGGCAAGCATTCGTTCCTTATGCCGTTTATTTAAACCTGTAACACTATGACTAATTGGCTAATATGTAGATGTACTATCCTCTTAAACCCTTGTCAATAATAACTTTATATGGTAAGGCTCATCATTATGTTAAAAATCAACCGAACTGTAATGAAAATACATATCAGGTAAGTTTCTCAAAATATCAATAATTGTTTAAACCATGACAGCTAGCAATGAGGGATGCTTCGACTCTCTTTATAATTACAACTATAAACGACATGACGGACCTTAACTTTTAACAGTATAGAAATATTAACTTTAACTAACTTAACTTTTAATAACAATAGTTGAAAGCTTAGCGTAGCGCCGGATAGGTATGATCTAGGATGGACATCATTTGCCTACACCTGGGATATCGCAACTCAACAGTTGCAGCAGGCATAAATACCGGCTAATCATATGGTTACTCGCTACCTACTTATGGCCGGTCTTGCCTCCCGGCTCGATTACTTAAATATATTAATTATAAAGCAATACTATATGGAGTAGCTTCGCCCAGGTTGTGATCTCGAGGCTGCGTTTTAATAAGACCTTTAATATCTTGCGAATGTATTCAAACATCACAATGTGAAAGATGGCTTGAAATGTAGCAAGGCGACTTTGCTTGAGATAAGACTGATATGGGAAATCTAAAAGAGTTATAAAATCTAAAATAAATTGAAATACATATCTTTATAATAATTATAGATATTCAGTCGAACTTGCGTTAAAACTGCAATCGCATAAAAATGACATCGCTTCTGTCAGTGTGCCGAGTTTTGTTTGTGGGTTTAATCCTACACGAGACAAGCATCCATCCTCCTACACGAGACGAGCATCCATCCTCCTACACGAGACGAGCATCCATCCTCC
This sequence comes from Catocala sponsa, assembly GCA_963564715.1. Taxonomy (NCBI): domain Eukaryota; kingdom Metazoa; phylum Arthropoda; class Insecta; order Lepidoptera; family Erebidae; genus Catocala; species Catocala sponsa. Next base: position 15,267,445 of record OY751342.1, read on the forward strand.
TACACGAGACAAGCATCCATCCTCCTACACGAGACGAGCATCCATCCTCCTACACGAGACGAGCATCCATCCTCCTACACGAGACGAGCATCCATCCTCCTACACGAGGCGAGCATCCATCCTCCTACACGAGACGAGCATCCATCCTCCTACACGAGACGAGCATCCATCCTCCTACACGAGACGAGCATCCATCCTCCTACACGAGACGAGCATCCATCCTCGTCAAAAGTATCAGATCTGGGTATTCTTAGCTAAGAGCCACAAAGGTTATCCCTAGTGTGGGACTAGCATTATTTAACAGTATATGGCGTGTTAATAAATAGCGGATCAGTAAAACTTATTTTGTATATTCCATTACTTACATAATGGCAACTGAACTAAAATAATTAGTTTTATATTCCACACATAAATATGAGTTTTACGCGTGCCCTCCCTAAGAAGACACGACAGCGACATATTAAAATTATAATCTTTTAAACAACCACGGCCGCAAACGAGCATACCATTCGCCTAATAGTAAGCGGTTATCGGAGCCTATAGACGTTTGTCACACTATTTACTCTTAAAGTTACATACATACATACATAGATTCACGCCTGTTTCCCAGAGGGGTAGGCAGAGACTACGAATTTCCATTTGCTACGATCCTGACACACTTCTCTGGCTTCATTCACTTAAAGTTGCCCTAATAAAAAGGCAACATTCCAGTAAATGCAACTCGACAAAAATGGGACTCGCTGTACCTACATACTAATAGCGGTAAACAGAGATATGTGGTTGATATGGTCTAAGATCACTAGTCTTTTGCTGGCAAAACGTCTCCTTCCGAAACGTGGCTGTCCTACACACCGCTTTTATAAACATGTGAATGATATACGAATGCAAATATTCTCATCTCATACCTCTACTACATAGGTACCAAGATCGGTGGCTGCCCCGGTGGCGACGTGTCGGATTTGGTTCCGGATTGGGTTACCAAAAGTTATTAAGGTCTTCTATCAAGATATTCTTAATCCAGAGTTTGGAACTCACTAATATTGCATATTACTCTGCCTGTGAAAGCACGTTAAAGCCGTTGGTTCTGAACCTGATCTCACTCCGGTCGCGTCGAGCTGGAGCGAACTTTGAAAATAAGCGAATAGATCCTACACTTGTAATTGCACACAAACTTGCGCTCTTTAGTTTCGCCTTCGTAGATGGTCCATCTCTATTAAAATTGGCCGCTGCGATTCGATCTAGAAAACCTTATTTACCTTGCCGGATCAGGCTGATCTAAACGATTTACTGATTCTAAAGGGTAGTCACGCGTTTATACATCTAAATACTTCTTAAAATTGCTCATCGATCTCTTTTGCTAGAGCATCTGCACTATGCAGAAATGTAAACGAAGCTGACTTTGACAGTCACACTGACCTAGCTTCACCTGGACCGTAGGTCGCCTACGATGCTGTAAATAACATTAGCACTAAGTAGGATACCTGGTATTTTACCATTTTAGGTATAAATGGAATTCAAGTCAAACATTACTATAAGATTTGTATTTAGCGATCCCTTATTTTCTGTAAATGCTATAGCGATTGCCAGTGCTAGAAAAATTGTAAGATGCGCTCACGAAATACTGTATTTTTTGTACATGGCCTTTTAAAAGATAATGTTGCCAAAAGTTGCTGGAGTTGCGATTATATATTTGTTGAGATGTTAACATTACGTTTGAAAAGGAAATTTGTTCTCCCCAAATTTAGGGAAATTAGCCTATACTTTTGGAAAAATTTATTACACTGTTTGAATAGATTTAAACATTGACCCGCTTTATTTATGAAAATTTTGTTTTGCATATGTGGCTAGTAGTAGGACCAATAGCCACATATGCAAAACAATATACCTAATTTTTAAAAATCTATCTCATTTTTTGCAAATAGCAATGGCAAACGATAATCATTAAATATTTTATCTAACCTAACCTCACTAATATTTAAGCAAGTAAAGTCGCAAATCGACTACAGATAGATAAAAACATTTTTCATGATTTTTCAAGTGGCATGAAATCACAACTTTCAGGAATCACATATCAGATCACTTAAACCGATGCGATATCTGTTCCTACGGCGTGTAGATATCCACGAAATGTTATGATTTGATTCTGTCTTATACCTGAAATTTTGCCGTGTCTAGTTTAGCAGCTAGCACAAACATGCTTATTTTTGTAAGCTTTATTCTATTATAATTTACAATTTATGTCTTTAAACTTTCAATACTAGATTAAACACTAAAGTATTACCCAACAAAAGTGTTACTTAGGTATTATTTTTTTATATTATGCCAAAATATTGTGCGATTTAATATCGGATATTTTTATATGGATCAAAGCAAAATACATTAACGCATTTTTATAGAGTACCTCGTGCTTTGCCGAGCCTAGGAAAGGTGTAATAAGCACAGTTCAGTAAAGGTGACAAAGACTACTATTATCCCCGCTCACAACATGATACTAAACGAAAGAGCTCTTCAAACATTACCCACTGCAGGAACCCAATATATACGTGCTTATTTGCTTGTAATACTCTAAAGAGTAGTTAGTAATAGTCATAGTAGGTATCCTTATGTGTTATTAGACATATATTTAGCTAATTGGTATGACATAGGTTAACAAGAAAGGATTATGTAATATATGCCATTCTAAAACTTAAATGGACTAAAATCTTACTAGAATAATTTGCATTGAAACTAAACTAGCTTTTGCAATTATTATGATTTAGGTTGCTTGCTTACCGAGCACACAGTTCGCCTAATGGTTTATTGTACCACCGTACTTTTAAAAAGTACTTAAACTTACTGAATGATGTGTTTGTATCTTAGGGCAAACGTGAAACATTTCGCAACTTAAAAGCCCATGTAAGAAAAATAAAGGGATCGAAGGTAATATGTAGAAACTAATTTGTTAACAAACCAAACCGCAATATAATACACATATAGACTTACGCTTGTAAAGCTTCAAATAAGCAGAGAGAAATGTATTACACTTACATTTGGTCTGCTGTGTTTTCAAAGTCCCATGTGGAGTCAGCCATTTTCGGAGCCGACAAAAAAATTCACTTGCAGAAAAAATAATTACACTTTTTCGAACTCGGAAAACTTGCCGCTCTATCATCTTCAAATAAAAGAAAACTTAGGATGAATAGGATTAACAGAAAGAAGCATACATGCATGCCATAGTGGTAAAACAGACGCGTAAAACCGCATACTGTTGTCTTGGTTTAATATTGGCAATAATACACATGGTATATATACCTCAGCCATTCCTATATCTCTTTCTAAAGCTGTCAATAAAATATCCCTATCTTGACAGGTGTTACTTCAACCAGTTAATAGACACGCGAGTTAAATACTATCAGACTACCGCCAGCCATTTTATTTTACTATTAACCTGTCAATTGTTGGAATGTAAGACATAATTGAGGACGTACCTATTGTTTTTGGCCGCCGGTGTGCCGCTGCGACTTAATAGGTTAATATATTAATCAGTCTGGTGGAATAGGTGTGCGTGCAATCTTGAGGTCCTATTAGGGTTCTATGCTCGAATCGGCAAAAAGGCAATAATGATTAGATCTTCAGGACATTCTCAGTTGCAGTGAAAGTCTGGAACTGTGTCCAGTGGAAGACAAAGCTGGCAAACCGTGAGTGCCTACTCCTTCGGGGATGTAGGCATGAAACTATGTATGTTCATTATTCATTACAAGTATCATTAGTAGATAATACAGAGAGCTAAATTGTAAGCAAGATTATCATCCTAATAAACAGTTGTGTAGTCCTGTCTTTTAACCTATTAACCCAGTGGTCGGCAAGCCACAGCTCGCGAGCCGCATGCGGCTCTACGACTCTTCGGCTTTGTCTCTTCCTCGAAATGTTTAGTGCAGGCACGACATATGACTTATTTTCCATCATAATTTTTCCGTAATAATGTCCCCTGCTACAGCAGAGCTTAAGAAAAATGGCTCTTTAACTAGACTTCACTTGTGTATTGTCTATATTTGGCTCTTTTGGACGAATGGTTACCAACCACTGTATCAACTAATCCCGTTATCAAAAATAAGAAAATACAGAAGAGCTATTGAAACAAAAGAATATCTACTATCATAACAACTTTCTAAGCTCTGATGCCCTCGTCATAGCGTTGGTTGTAAGGTTAAACAGCCTTTCTGAATATCGAAGCGATGAATTGTAAAGTATGTAGGTATGTAATAGTAATATGTAAAGCAAGCTACTAGCACAAGTGTATCACAAGAGCGTTAAGTTCACCAGGTACTAAAAAACTTTTCAAACGGCAGTTTCTAGACGGCGTCGTGATGTACACAGACGTCTAATAGAGATGTGTTTTGACGTCAAAATCGAGTAAACGTTCGCCGGGGCCTCCGCGCTAAAAACTATCAAAGGTGATAATGAAATACGCAACAGATAGGCGTGTGGGCCACAAGACTGCCGTCGACTCTCCACCAATTTGCGACGACGATACTACTCCGTATGGAGACAACGATTGTCGCGCAATTATCATACAATTAGATATTATAACCTCCTTCCATATTTTAAGACTTTTAAGGATATCTTAGTGTTTTTTTTCAGTATCTTATTATATTACATACCAATAAAGGCTATCTACAGCAGTAGGTATAAGATTGACACTACAGACGTAATAACGAAGCGAAACAACTTTGTGTGGTTCATGTAATTTATGCCCTGTGCGGGAATCGACCCTGTATTAATCAATGTGTAGGTAGAAACGAATTAATCACATTAACCACAGCGCCATTCTTGAGATTAATTACCTACTAAAATATTACCTATTATACCCTGCTATATATACTGCATAACAGACAAATCCTCGTATTGGATTAAGTTTACAAACATTTAATTAACAAAATCAGAATTGTCTGATTCGGGAGACCCATTCCTGTATTACACAATTTTATGTCCCGTGTGGTATTTAAACCCACGGCATTTGGCGTAGTGGCAGTGGTGAGGTGACAATCCGCCATACGTTTCACGTTTCACCACCCGTAGTCACGGGATTGCTTAAGTGTTGACATGTTGAAAGTCTTAAAACGCAAGTTGGTCATCACGAAAGCTATGTGACGCCTTTTTGCTTTATTACCTCAACAAGTCTTCAAAACATAGAGTATCTTCATGTCTACGTTGTGTATTAGAACTGTTAAAAGACCGCTGTCAAACCCATAACATAGACTAATCATACTATTTTGTGTAATTGTTCAGAAAAGCATCTCATTTCTTTTCATTTTTATAATTTAACAACAATAAGTATACCTACATTGTTAAGTGTAACTAGGACTCACTTATTGATCCAGGGGCAGTTTGATCTCACATTTACTATTGATCGTGATGTCTTAGGTTCGAATCCCGTGTCATGCAAAATGTTATTGGCTATTTCTGTAAGAAAGCTTTCAATTACCGCGCCTAGTCTAACTAGACTAGACAGTTATGTATACACGCACTACCTATTACGTGGTGCTTGAACCATAGCTGGTGAAATGAGGTTGTAATAGATTTCTGGTAAAGCTGTAAGCATGAGTCTATGATAGCAAGTATAACTATTCTATATTCAAACCAAGTTTATCAAAATCCGATGACGTAAGAAGGGCAATTGAAACCTTTCAAAAATCGTGTGATGTAAGGTTAGTTATGCGGTAAATATAAAATAAGCGATGCTCTAACTTGTAACGTTATTGCTCACGCACACACGCACGCACTGCTGCGTCACACTTACATACGTACCCCGCCGTGTGAAGGTACTGTCTAGATACACGTATTAGATGTAGATCAACGGCCTATCCGAGGTTATGAACGTCGGCACGATAAATCAACGTGACGTCATCGTTGGGCCTGATTCTCCTTATACAGCCTGTCTGCATAATTAGACTAGTGAGCGTATTAGTCAAATTATAGTACACTAGTTTTTGGCCGCGGTTTCGCTCGCTTTTTCTGGATGAAAGGCACCCTTTGTCCTTTTTTGTAACCGTGACAACATGTATGCGAGATTTCAAGATGATCGATAGAGTAGTAAAAGCGTGAAAATGTAACAAACAAACAAACTTACATTCGCATCTATAATATTAGTTAGACATCTATTTATTTGCCTAGGTACTGCCGACTGCGGCAACTCTAGTGATGTAAAATAGAGTAAAAGTATTGTCACTAGGGCATAAAGGCCGCCTCAATAGTCCTGTAGACAAGAGATTTACACGGTCAATTAAGTCCAGGATAATAAGCTCTACTACCGATTATAAGGTCTCAGGTGCGACTCCCGGTAGTTAAGCAGAGTTTACAGGTTTTCGGACATTATAACTTCAGTAAGTAATAGACAACACGTATCTACTTTATATTTGTATTACGTGAAACCTAAGGCTAGCTGGCGAAATATCCTCAAGCGTCAGTAGCTCAATGGTTAAGGCATTGGACTTGCGATCGACAGGTCATGAGTTCGAACCTCACTTATGCTACCATTAACGTGAACCTACACCTAACGTTAGTCTTTACTTTAGCTGGAGTGTTAACAACAGTACTAGTGATTTGTAACAAGATGCCAGAAACCTATAAAAAACATAGGTCCTATTCCGTCGGGATGATACGGCTGCGATGTTATGAAGCGTAATTTATTGATAAATCACAAACTCTTTACGATAACACGGGTGGCGCAGTGGAATGATTAGGGTGTTAGGCTGCTTACTCAAAGAAATTATAATTAAATAACGAGATGGGTGTAAAAACCCAGGATTCAACCTCTTCGTCTTCATGTGACCTTGTGACCCATATATCTCGGGGGTCTTTTGACCCACAGGGCCCATATTGAAACTCAACCGAGGTATGACTCCAAGGTGTCTGCACACCAAGTTATAAGTCAATCGTTTCAGTGGTTCCGGAGTCATGCCTGTCACTAACAGACAGACACACAGAGCCACAGTGTTTTCATTAACCTCTGAAGAAAACTCAAGAGGTTAACAAGAAAGCTCTTCGAGACTATTTGTTAATCAAACACAAATAAATGTTCATCATACCTAGCTAGCTGCCGCTCGCAGCTTTGCTCGTGTCGCAAAATATTAGAGGTGACATTTAAAGTTCACGTATCGCTATAACTATTTTCTTTCGTATACTTTTCATAAGGTACGTTAGCAAACTAAAAATGTATGTAGTTTAAAGTACCTTATGTTTAAGTCACATTAGATTAAATTTGGTTCTTTCTCGTTGAAAAGTACACACTAACAGGAACGTTTGACTAATAATAGTTAGAGTAGATAATACACCTATTATTTTCTGATGTGATTTAACAAATATAAAACTTTTTATATTTGGCGCATGTTAGATAGCCATGGTTACTACATTGCAGAGCCCAGTAGGTACCTTGGCCTTTGATTTGTAATCACTATTATAATTTGTCAAAAGGAAACAAATAATACCCATAAATCTATCAAAATATCATAGATTGTATCTCACTGACCCGGCAATCGAACCGAGGACCGCACAATTGACTTCTGCACAAATATGTACTTATATCACTGAAACAGCATTCAAATTACATCAAATTCGGTTTAGCCGTTCCAATGAAACAGAGAGATACGTAAATAATCCTTACTAATATTATAAATTCGAAAGTAACTCTGTCTGTCTATCTGTCTGTCTGTCTGTCTGTTACCTTTACACGGCTAAACCACTCAACCGATTTAGATGAAATTTGGTACAGGTATAGTTTAAAACCTGGAGAAGGACATAGGCTACTTTTTATTGGTGTAGGTACCACGGGGGCGGAGCCGCGCGCAAAAGCTAGTATTATATATTCGAAAGTAATTCTGTCTGTCTATCTGTCTGTCTGTTACCTTTTCACGGCTAAACCACTCAACCGATTTAGATGAAATTTGGTACAGATATAATTTAAGACCTGGAGAAGGACATAGGCTACTTTTTATTGATGTAGGTACAACGCGGGCGGAGCCGCGCGCAAAAGCTAGTAATACATAAAAGTTTGTTATTTTATCAATAAAGAAGCATTAAATAATAGTGGTGATATGTTTGCATGCGCAGCACAGTTGGCAGTCGCGGTCGCGGTATCGTTCGCACTCAGATATTAACATCGTATCATAGGTGGGCGCCGGCGCCGCGCGCCGCTGCCCAGCCTCGTTAAGAGATGCCTTAATCGTCTCGTAGCGATGCCACGGATACTGATTGGGTGGTCTATATACTTACAACATACTTCTAACATACTACCACTATGTAGCTCTGTCAAACTTAGGATACAATACGAATATTTTGTTGTTTACTTATTGAGTTGCAGCGGCACACAGGCGGCTAGACGCAATAGGTTTTCAATTGTGTCTAGTTTGCCGATAATTGGCAGGTTGTTATTTTTACGGATTTTGTATTCGATAGACATATAAAACGACTCCTCTTTTTTTAAAAGAAGAGTGCTCTCTTATTACCACCATTTTTTGTCCCGTGTGGGGATCGAACCCACAACACTCGGTGCAGTGGCAGCGCGTGGCGACCGTGCAATAAAATACTCTCAAATTGTAATTTATAACAACTGTAAACTATGGCATTCGTGTAAATGTAAGACAATATTGTTTTTCTAGACTCATATATCATATGCTATTAGATAATTCATAAATCTGTTAAATTGCGCATTTCTCCATTCCAACATAATGACACAATTACCAAGTATTAATCTTATTTCTAACGCAATAAATAAGTATAATGTTAATTTGTAAAATGGTTCCGTTTGTAAAAACGTCTGCAAAAGATTGTCAGATACATATAAGTATCCTTCTAAAATAATGTTTATCAATAAATAAGACTACCCGCAAAAATTCAGAGTGGTCATGGCTTCCATTAATTATTTAATTATAATACATAATTAAATCGATTGATTTGCATCTATTTAGAGCGAGGTGACATCACAGCTTTAGATATATTGTATATGTATTTATGTCAAATAAATTTCTTAAGCTAATTTGAATCATACGAGGCGACTAGTTTGTAATTAGTCAAACAAATATCTCACCCCGCTAATGGTCGCCGTTATCTTTAACTTATTGTACGAGTACACAATGTTATTACGATATGTCGGATTGTTACAGTAATTAAATCGTTACATGTGAGCCATCGCGCGCGGCATACTAATTCTTATAGCAGCGCGCTGTGTGTAGTGCGGACGGAGTAGCGAGCCATGCTCACGCTCACGCTCGGGGCTCACGCTCGGCGGCTCACGCTCGGGGACTCATGCTCGGCGACGGCGCGCGCGCCGAACGGCTCCACGACAAGGAATACATTACACACGGGCATTGCGTCACCATTATATCTGTGACGACCGCGACACTACGTAAATCCCGTCGTCGACAAACACCGCTTTTCACATTATCTCTATGTACACGTTTATAAATTAAGATGTAAGGTTTTCACACACATGATATATTCATGTCTGCTGAACTACGACCGATTTAATGACACCCCCAATAATCTACGACGCGCGACGTAACGGAATGATTAACGAAGTAAAAATCTCGTACAGTGCCGCTCTGTCCGGTACAATAATATCCATAAGCAGCCAGCCAAGACAACTATTTTGAGCCAATCTCATTCATTGCTTCTCCGCCGCCGCTCGACACGTGACCTTCGAGCCGGTCGGCCCATTTTGCCTAACTACATAATTTATATCAACTATTCATTTCTCTAAAGATTTTAGTAGACGCCAGATTGGTATCTCCCAAATCTATCACGTTCACGCGTACAGCGCCGTGATACCTCCCGTACCAATTGTCACAATGACACTTCGCATGCATCTGTCGCTCTTACTGATTGTCCTGTGAAAACACAATTACACTTTTACGACAGTAAAATGTCATGGAAAAGACAAAGAAAACCAATAGTACGTTACGATATAATAGCGAGACATATGTACGTACGCAGCTAGCGCTAAGTAAGCAAAAAAGAGCCTATCAGCGGAAAATAGCAATAATGGCAAAATGAGGTGTATAACACGCAAGCTGAGTCCATGGTGCGAGGGTAAGCTGTATCAATCTAAATCACTAAATATATAAGTGAGTAGTACCATGGTTTTACCGGCTGCAATCTCGGCCCGCGAGTACAGAGTGCGCGGGCGCATAGAGCCGGCCGCGCCGTTCTCATCGATTTGAACATAGCGAATTCGCAGACAAATCTGACAAAAAACCAGTCTGAATATTTCGGTCGGATCTATTAGTGAGTGTGTCTTCGAGTCGAGAGGCGATAATGAGGAGTGCAATGGTGACGTCACGCGGGAGTGCGGTCGCGGGGGCGCGGGGAGGGGTGGAGTGGCGGCGAGGGGCGCGCGGGGCGCGGCGCGGGACACCGAGGACGCAGAGCCGAGCGCCCGTTCATTGTAGTTTTTCGATTATTGTTTAATTAGGGCGAAGCGGCGGCGGAGCGGCGGCCAGGGGGCACCCACGCGCGGCCCGCTCGCAGCCAGAACACTTGCTCTACTCTACTGAACAACCATATCATTAAATTTTCTTCTATTTTACATCATACCAATCTTATGACAGACAAGTCAGCTCTACATGATATTAAAAAATATCACTTTAATATCGATTTGTCGAAATACTATTACCAGAAAAGTATGCAGAGTAATACAAGATTTTAAATCTAAAGTTCCAGAAGAAAGCAGTAATTGCTGTAGTTCGCATTTAGATCCAACGTTTAGTTTATATACTGTCTACAAGTGACAATAAAACTACATTACAATAGTTAAGAATGAGATTGTGGCGAACGCGCTACAAAATATAAGTGATGCGGTGCAGACAGTGAATCGGTTGGTAGCGGCTGGCTCGCTATCTGCGGGCGGCGACCGCGCCGGGGGCCCGCGGGGTTGGCGGCGGCGGCGGCGCGCGGCGCGGGAAAGAGCGCGTAAAAAGGCGAGCGGTCGGCGCGCGCGCGCGCGGATCCGCCGCCACCGCGCGCCTTTCACGAGGTCGACGCCCGCCGGGGGCCCGCCGAAACCGACCCCCGGCCCCCGCCGACGCGCCGCACCCCTGACCCCCTGCGAAATTTCCCAATTTGCTAAGCGCCGCGCGCCGCTGCAGCAGCAGCCGCCACGATACCTCCACACTGCCTGCTCCGATCTCTATATTTAGGAGACGGCGGCGTCTCAAGGTGAGTCCCTGGTGGGCTGGACCGTGGGAGACGGTCCGCAGGCGCTAGTCTCGTGACGTTCTGCTCAGATATTGTCTTTCCAGGAACGTTGAGTTCAACCGCAAAAATAAGATCAGTGCGATCGTTCGGAGCCGAAAGAAAATGTTTTATGACACGCCTACCGAACACGATCACATAAAAGACGGCGTTCCACCAATAAAAAAATAGTTATTGTCGACTCGGAGTTTGACGTAGCCCTGGCCCGCGTGATTTGTGGCAGAGCAGGCTATCAGAACTTTAAAGTAAACTAGGTTAACAGAATGAGAGAGACAAGTTATTGCAAGTCCGCGGGCCGCACTCCGGCGGCATGTCTGTGAGACATTCCAATGCGTTATTATAAGTCCTGCTGGCGGCCGCGCGCGGCGGCGAGTGGACGTGCGCGCTCATCGACAGTATCCAGGCCAATGCCAGCCGACACCGCCGTACCTAAACTAGAAAAGTATTGTCCTCGATGTTCCGAGCGATAACCACATTTCGGCTTAAAACGAATCGCAACCTTATATCCGGCGCCTAGACTTTGTTTTCACGTGGCGCTCGCGCGTGGAGGTTGCGCGTGAGATATGTGAAGTCGCGGCGCGGCATGCGGGTCGCGCGGCGTTCTCACGCTTTGAATATTCCTACTCCCGGCTGCCCCCTCGCGCCGCGCCCGCCCCGCGCCACCATCGGCCCTTCAATGACGTCCCCTGACTCCCACTCCGAGTGTCCTGGCTCTAATTGAATGAACCTCACTAAGTCTGTTTACATCCGCGCCGCTCTCCTTCGTCTCTGCAGCCACTACGTTCAACGCTGCCCGTCATTACCGACCAAGTACCTACAGACTACGCACCGGTACGACGCGACCTATACATTACTGCGTACATAATTATATTTTAACAAAAAACTAAATCCCAATGCTATAGCTAGAAGTATTAGAAGGAACGTGTTAATTCTCTTATCTGTACCGCTTTCAAATTGCGATATAACAGAATGCGCAATATCTGCTACTTGCCATAGTGTTTCGTTCCAAAGTCGTAATTCGATGCTAAAACTTGTTCACAAAACGTATCAATCTAATATAATAGAACACTGGCTATGTCTAAATAGAAAAAAGAGACATCGAAATGCAGAGAGCCGCACATAAACAAAGACAGATAAAATGTCGTTGTTGTTCAGACAAGATGAATGAAATGCGTATAAATTATGAGTGGGAGCGCGCGGGGCGGCGGGCGGTGGCGCGGGGCGTAGCTTCGCTTTCCCATGCTTCGCTACAACTACTTATTCATTATTTTTCTTACTTTTCAAAGGTCACAATTATTATTGACAACAATGTTTGTAACAGAGCGAGTAGGTATTAGTCATGTTCGGCTCCGCGCGAGATGAGTAGCTCTCCCACGGTTCTTAGACACATCGTAACACTAATCATCCTTGACTTACATTTTGAAAATCGTACCTTTTGTGTGGGAGTCAGTTTCCGTGAGAACTGAATAGTTTAAATTTCACGCGGCTCCGGGAAAGATTAATGTCGAGTGCCGAACAAAAGGACATATTCCGTACTTCTAGTCGAATCCGGTTCACTCACAACTCGAGCACATACGGACATCGCGACGTCTACTAATGAATAGTACATAATATAGCGCCTGATTTATATCGATAATATTTAAATATTACAATATTATAATATAACATTGGTATACGTTCGGGAGAAAAGCATTAATTAAGTATTCCATATAAATTTGTTTTTATTAGCATGGTGTGTATCTTAAGAATATGCTAAATACCTATTCTTTTGAAATTGCCTATTTAAATAATTTTGGATCTCTGCCGAATTTGTTGTCACCGAACTTCACGAAGCGGACGCTTATACTTCGGCGCTATTTATTTATGGATTTCTGAGTTAATTTCTCAAATAGGTATAGACAATTAGACATAGTTACTGTTTTGTATGTACATGGCCAAACGAATATACGAATTTATCGCCATGTGTTGGCTACGCTCATATACTTACCTATACATAGCTGTAAGTTGACATATAGCAGCTCAACAGTAAGTCAATTTACTTTTTCTCGGTCTGTACAACACATGTACTTACCTACTGACTCACAAACTTTGACATCCTAGTTATCTAAGTGTACTATTTCGAATGCAAAACCAAAATAAAGCTTATGTTCTAAATTCTAAGCCTACTTTATTTTTGTTTAAAAATGTCAACATTTGCGCTAAGAATGAAGAGTCACGGGCTGTTTACAAACAATGAAACAATGGCTAAAATAAATACCAAGACCAAGACTCGCCACAACTATCTGTATACATTAAGCAATTTTTTGAAGTGCGTGAGAGTCGAACCGTCTGCACTTAATGAAAACATGATGAATGATTAATGAATGAGCACTAGCTAGTAGTAGCTCAACTAAACAACATGCGCTCCGCGGATCTACAATATTTCATAGCAACATTCATCAAAACATCGACATTTCGCTTCAACTCGCTGTATCCCCTGACTTGTAGCCACACAACGTATGTTTATTTTTATAATGTGTCGATTCAAAGTTAAATTAATCTTTTTCGGCCAGAATCCTCATAGTTTGTTTGTCCCACAGCCACATAAAAATATGGGAAAATGTAAGCTCCCACGAGAACCGCTCGAACCGCGACCATAATCGCACGGTCAACAATTAGTAAACAATATGTATACAATCTTGAGTCGCAACCCTACGGAACTGTGTCCTGTACAAAAAGGAAATCTTGCTAGATGAATACAATTATACTGAGTGTTCGATAACTGGCATTGTTAATCATTATAAGGACGGGTTTTAGACATTTGTACCAGTTTAACAAAGTGTTAGGGGTGCCCATTTAAAATAAAATATCGGTTCTTTTATCGATGTGGACAAATTTACATTGATTTTTGCGATACACCCGACATTCAATTTCGTGTTTTAATTTTAAATACAATTTTATTTTAATTTAAACACTTCTAATTATACCTACTTAGGTAATGCCGTAATAGGTAAATGTTTCCTTGTTTAGTAAGACAACGTTTAATGCGTAATTACAAGATATTGCTTTTTACAAAATGTGATTAGACAACACCTACCGATGCGATGCACCGAATAAAAATAACATTAATTTAGTTACAAACTTGCCGATACATTGATATACACAGATACATAAACGTCGAATGTTTTTGATTAATCGATTCATATCATTCTTATATACCTACCACGTGTCGTTACAAATTTGTTTTGAACTAGTCATTCTATAAATCGGGCACACAATCATAACAATACGCACACAGACACAAGATATCGAATAAAATATGGGAATGTACTTATACTAATAAGCCACATACCGATCAACATAACTTTGTATCACATTACGTACATTTTTATTACTAGGTAATTAGTAGTGTAATGTAGGCAAACAATGTTGGTACTTTGCGCGCATGCGCTGGCGCAACTCGTGACGTATGCACTCGGATGTCAAACGCGGCCCTAGCGATGGACGGAAGGCGACACCGCGACTTCCGAGAAATGGAGCAAGCATCTCACTACCTCCGTGACACACAACACTATTGGCTTACTTACAACAATATCATACTCACGTCATATACCTACTTAGAACACGTTTAACTTTATTACACGGACTAATGCTACCACGATAGATTTATCCTAACTAATATTATATGTGAATGTCAGTTTGTTTGTTTGTTACGCTTTCACGATTGAACTACTGGACCGATCATTATGTATTTCTCATACACGTTGTAGGGGGAACAGGACTCTTAGGGTACCTTTCATCCAGAAAAAGTGCTGTCACTAATCTAACCTATCCTACATTTACGCGAGCCACGCCACGGGCAAAATGTTTGTTTGTTTGTGTGTCTTTCACGCCTTAACTAATCAACCGATCATCATGAAATTTTGTATACAGGTTGTCAGGGATGCAGAAAACAACATACGGTATCTTTCATCCAACAAGAAGCACTGTTACTTATCTAACCTGCGTTTACGCGAGCGAAGTAGCAGACAAAATCTAGTATACAATACTTACACAGCCTTTACATATCTAGTATAGTAGTGTAGTAGCATGTCGCGTATGTATGCATGCGATTGTGAAATGTCGGATTTGACTTCCGGGTCAGTCGAAGTATTATTCTTATAAGAAATTAGAATAGTAGCACAATATTTAAAACTTGTATATAAAATATATGTCCCATACAACACGGGATGTAAAAATATTCGCTACCTTATGTTGGTGTAATAAATACACTTCTATCTAAATGTCTTAACAGTATGATATACGGTTCTAATGAATTAAGGATAGCTTAATTGCTTATGAGATTAATAATAATAAGGTATCGACTCAAAATATGCATTGTTCGGAACTTAAACATATTCGAATTGCATCGATATATTGATTAATACATGCGACCGCCCCACCATGTAATACATCCCTAAGGGGTTACTGTAGCCTACGAATACTTACTATTCCCACGTCTCTTTAATCTATATATTAATACGTGAAGCGAAAACTTTGGATCCCTTTTTACGAAAATTGGGCGGACGGAGCAGTATGAAATTTCGCACACTTATAGTTTACACAGAGAAGAAGTGACGAATCCTAATATTTATATAAAATATGCATTAGAAATACAATAAATTAATGAAAAAACACTACACGCACACAACCATGCATTTGACACACCACACACAACTATGGTTACATATAGGTATCAATATATAATGACATATATCAGTAATATCTTATAGGCAAACTTTGGTCGTATTTTGAGCACTAGGCGACCGCTAGTTATTATAATTGGGATACAATTGTTATAATTAAATAACTAAAATTAATGAAGAAGATGAACGTAAAAACTATAGAATGAAAATCTTTTTCTAATTGTCAATTTTTTAACTAGACAGACAAGGTGGACCACCACCACCACCACCACCACCACCACCTTTGCTTAAAGCATTGTGCATGCAACCTGCTTGAGAACAAGACAACCCTTATGAAGTGTATAACTATATCTCAATCACGCACATGCAATATCTATACATTGAGAGATGGCGGTACGGCTCCGGCCAGGGCCCAGGTTTTGTCGATGACATTCTCTACACTCCACATTTAGTCGTCTTGACTGTTTAAATATATCTTTAATGAAGCCTTATTTATCCTCTTATGAAATACGAATTACAGTTTAGACTGCACGTATGGCACAGCAGGCCAGCGGTCGCATCACCGCACCTAGTATTGTGGGTTCAGATCCTACACGAGATAAAGTCTAAGCCCCAAGTAAACACCTGTTTTAAAGGCCCCCGCGGCATAGTGGTTAATCCCTAATGAAGGAGATGTATTTGAGAACAAAAGTAAAGCAAGAAAGTATAACAATAAGCAACTCATGATTGTCGCAAGAGAACAGTATTAATCCTATGCTTAACAGCATCGTACGCAAGTAATATTGACGTACAATAGAACTAGGTTTTGCTTAGTAGATGTTACCCGTTTAAAGAATTCCTTGGACATACATACATAGACGCGATGCTATGTATTTATGTTTCGCCAGTTTTGTGTCATCGTCTCCTTCTTAGTCATATTTCATTCACAGCCATCTCATATAGAATTCCAAGAAATCCTTATACTTCTATTTCGTACAGCTACGACGAAAAAAGAGAGGCCACAAATAGATGCATTCATAAGCGAGAAAAGAAAAAAGAGATCAATATCCTCCTTAACTTTTGGCAACGCATGTCTAACTTCTATGAGCCATTAATCTGATATTTTTTAATCTACTACTAATTACTCATAGCAAATCGCTGATTTCCTTCTTTCCTGTAAACGTTTCCATCCAACACGTACCTACGTTTTTCGTGAGCCTTCCTCCGACACACGTGCAAGCTTTAGAAAAGACTGCCTGTTGCGGTATGTATTTATTTATTTTTATTTATTTATTTATTTAGTTTTACCCGATATGACTTGACTTTACTCAAACAGAGTTTATATAGAGTACTCCAATAACAGTAGGCATCGCCTTGGTTATGTATACCCCTGATAATATTAAAGTCAATGAGCGGCGATTACCTTTTACCACCAGATAAGCTGTTAGCTTGTCTACCCCTGAGGATACTAAAACATAACGACTGCCACTGAGCATTGGTCTAACGATCATTCATTAACCAAACTATTCATAGTCAATGATTTCACCTAATTTCGATTCGTTATTTCATAAAATACTTAGCCAGGCTAATTATGTTTTAATTCAAACAAGGGCTAGTAACTCAAGCAATATCTGGTCTCTTCGGCAAACAGTTACCATCGTCCATAGGTTTCTAAGTGTAATACTAAGGTAAAGCTTAATTTTTCAAAGGCATTATTTGATTGCAAATTCTGCTATTGAAAACTAATAATACGAGTATAACAGATCATACCTAAGCATGTTAGAATTTATGACTGCGCTTCATGACAGTTTTGTTTTACGACAGATACGATGCAATCACCTATAATTTAAACAATAACTATTCGTAATAACATATAGATTTCATAGGCAACCCATCCCGGCAAAGGAACATCAAGATACAGTTAAGAAGCCGACCCTTGTGTTTAGTTTTCTCGTACGAAGCATAGATTCACATAGATTGGTCCCCCTCCACTTTTTCCAGATGTTTAACGACATAAATCAATTCATACAGCAAGTGCTCACCCTAACTTCCCTGTCACAGTAAATATAGTCCTGTATGTTCACGTGTCACGTCTCTAGTCGGTATTAAGCTGCTTTAACTTTCAATTCTATTAGAACACAAGCTGGGCTAGACTTTACTAGTAAACAAATATTACATTAGAAAGATTCTAGTCGGAATAACTATCTTCCACATTTTCACTTTTGTTGCCTGCTTAAATACTCTAGAACTTGCCATAATGTTTTTGGAAGTTTGTAAACTACTACTATTAAGTGTGCTACAACGTCCTATATTGGTCGCTATAGTTTTGTTCATATCATACCACAAGCAGACTATTTGACTTTTAGATACAGAAAATTGGACTTATGGAAACAGCCTTAATGTAGCATATCTATAAGTCTTTACAGTCTTGTTAAATCACCGAATCGCATATAATATTGTATTATACAATTATGGGTTTCCATTGATAGATCCATAAAGAAGTGGTGATCACGCTCAACACACAGTATAGATAAGTGAGCCTGTGTTAGCGCAATTATAATCGTTTTCCACCCTCCACGTCTATAGACCATATGAAGCTCAGATATCCTTACGTATCTACTCTGTTAAAGACCCAAAGTGTGTCTTGGCCACTGATACGAGAGAATGTCAATTTTTGGTCTTGGATCGTTGCCGCCAGGCGTAGGCTTGAAGGTCTCGCAGATTTGCTTCCACAGTACCACTCCAGCGATATCACCAAAGTGGGCTGTCCTGGGTGTCTTTTAACGTCTAGGATAGTAAATCGTGGTTGATCTTTAATAGCTTGTTACTTATTCCTACCTATTTACCTAAGCCTGTCGTCTAGCAAAAACCAAAGTGCATACGCTCCACAATATGGCCACGATGAAGCAGCTATGTAGTCGTAATATCTAATTAGAGTAAAATATATTGCTAAACATAAATTTGTGTGTAATAATAAAGAGTATGATTTACGATAGGTACTCATAAGGAATCATTTTGCTGCAAAATTGAACAGCCCTCCTGTTTAACGGTGCAGCAAAATTTGAATGTTGGCATCTTGTGTCACGCTTGATTTAACCGCTACTCAACCAACCATTATTTGCTTAAATGGGATATCCCTTATTGTAAACAAACCACTTTAAACGAAATAAGAACGTCTTCTTCGATTGCAAAAATTGTGCAACGGACACGCGTTCGCGTTCGCTGCTGGCGCGCTGTGTCTTGTACCCACAAGACTCAGCGCGCCACCAGCGAGCGCGAACGCCCAATCACACACGGGACAATGAAATAAGTTCGCTGCAACATAGAGACATATTATATTAAACAATCGCAATTGCGGAGAACCATATCAGAAATTGTTTTGTAAATAAAACAGTTAAGTGATAGACTACACAATATTTTGCCAAATTTTAATTCGTACAACTTTAATTTAAGGGGTTCGATTCTCAAACGGGTCAAAAGGGGCGCAGTATTAAAAAAAATTGTTTTACGTCGTCAACCCGCACAAATTATGTTTTAGCAAAGGATGTCCTGGTTTCATAGTGCCTTATTTTTTTAGGAACGGAATAAAGATATCGTCACCAAAAAAGAATTAAAAAATACAATAGGTATTTAGCTACAAACTCAGTAAACCAATAAACTATGAGATTAATTTTATTAAATAAATACTTTATTTAATCAAATTAATCTCATGTGACACACACTCGCATAAAATATTTGTCGAAGCAAGCTGTATGCCACGTGAAATACCGCCGTGATAGCGGCAGTAAGACCCATCATAGAGGAGTGGCTGGAAAGGCGTTTTGACGCCCTCGCCTTCCGGACGACGTAGGGTTTGTCGGGGCATAGCTGCTTCGGGAAGTACCTATGTTGCATCGGCCGAGAGGAGACGTCCCGGTGCCATCACTGCCAGGACTGCCCCGAGGACACGGCGCAGCATACCCTTGCAGACTGCCAAGCTTGGGCTGAAGAGCGTCGTGATCTCGTCGCGGCAGTAGGGGTGGAGCGTCTCTCGCTACCGGCCATGGTAGAGTCTATGGTCACGAGCAAGAGCGCATGGGTAACCGCCGCCTCCTGCGAGGTGGTAGGTTTAGTTGGTACTACCGGGATATCTCCATTTTTCCCGGGTGAGTCCGACATAACCCCTCTGCCCGCCCTCGCGGAGGCGTATGCGCCAATACATTCCCCCAAGTAAAAAAAAATTGAACATTAATTACTTGATTAGATACCTATATTATAATCTTATAATATTCTGTCACATACACACAACACCATATAGCCCAAAGTAAGCAGAGCTTGTACTATGGGTACTAGACAATGGATAAACATAGACATATACATTTTTTTTTGTAAATACATATCTACATATTATACAGAGAAACACTCAGACCAAGACAAACATTCATGTTTATGCACACAAATGTTTGACTTGTGCGGGAATCGAACCCGCCACCTCAGGCGTGACAGTCGGTTACACTAACCACTACGCCATCGAGGCCGTCAATAATTATTTGATTTAGCATTAGTGATGCATATAGGTGTATTCGAATTATATTCGAATACAATTTTGCTCAACACGGCACCTACTCTGCGTGGTCGAGGACACAGCGCGCAATTATGTAGGTATAGTATTTTCAACTTTTTGAATGAAATTGTGGACATAGATATATGTTCATAGTTTTGAGCTATAGAGTTCACTTTTAAACTTGATGCGAATATCGAAGCATTATTTGTAATATTAATTAGGTATTTCTTTATATATGCCTACCTACATAGGTACTATGAACGTCGTAAAAACATAGACCTCGTACTTCACATAACATATCTTTATTGAATAAATAATTGATACTCATTGTCGGCGATTTGATTATGTTTTAGGTACTCCAAGTTTATAATGCTAAATAATTATATTCACCGTTGCTTTACAAGTTACACGAGTATAATACACAAATCAGCCTTTGTAAGGCGAGCTTAACCCAAAGTTGACGTTACTATCAGCAAATTGTGGTAATATATAAACATATAAACGTCTACAACTAAAATTAGATATAGTTTTCTTGTTTTCAGGTCAAATATTATGAATACTGAAATAGAAATGAATCTATTTCGTGTCAAAGTCAAGGATATATCGGTATATTCGTGTATCTACCGAATGCTCAGTTCACAAAATATCATCACCATCATTTGTCTGACACATCGTAAAATTTTCTAAAACTAGTTTAAAACTAGAACAATGATACTGTTTCTTTAAATATTGTGATTGTTCCGTTCACAGTTTGCAGTCGCCCCACGGCTCAGCTGTGAACTAGGCGGGTTTGTAGCAATTTACGTGTATTCTGTATCAAAATAACATTTCTCAATCATGTAAAAACGTACATAAAACATAATAAACATATCAAGATGTGCGTTATTATCCATTTATAAATATAAAACTAAACTCGACCTATAAAACTATCTCGGTACGTTCGAAGCGTACGCGGCGTTGTCCTAATTTCATACAAAATGAGACCGCGCAGATATGGTACCCACGTTACTAAACGCACCATTATGATTGCTTCATTTCTTAATGATAACAATGCGTTAACGTTCCTCGCTGCTGTTTGTGTTACCTTTGTGTAATATCACTTTTGTCAATGAGCACACTGAAACAAATGTTACCTGTTACTTGTTTATACTTTTTAATCATGTTTCATGTGCTGTTAAGCATAGTGCAATCGTAATCATAGCTTAAATCTAGAGATTTCTTTCGAGACTTTAACAAACACTAACCCTCTAAAGACCGGTCAGACACTTTTGTTTAAATCTGAGGCGATTTGTTCTCGTTTTCATTAATCTAGATAAACTAAACTAATAGACTAGATAATGTCTTATTAGCTCCCTGTACGAGATTGAACACAACTTGAAGAAATAATATATGTATAGAAATAGTATTGTTTTGTTATTTGCGATACACTCTGTCTACTGTCTGTAGCACATATCTCCGGCATTTCTTTTTTTAAATATAGCGCTAATCTTATTAGCGACGGCCTTATTTGCTGGCATATTTTATATTATTGACATAAAAACCTGCGCATAAATACACGAAACCGGTAAGTAAGCTACTATTTCTATATTATAACAAAGCCGTCCTCTTACAATATTATTACAATATATTAAACTAAATTATACTTTCAACTGAATGTAAAAAGGTGTTATATATCTTGTAGAAAGTTATCAAAGAAGCCGACCCATTTAAATGAACCAAAAGCGAAGAAGATGGAAGCCTCCAGCATGTGCTCTGATATCAAATTTAAATTTAATCTGATAATATCCAAGATAAAATAGATCTAGATTAGATATCGTTTGGGTCAGTTCGATGAAGTTCATGAATATTTAGTAAATCAAAGTAGTGCTACTGAGAATCGACTGGTTGACACTGTTATAGTTAATTTTTGTCATAAATATCACCACTTTAATGTTTGTATGAGCGTAAAAACGTATAGGTCACTGCGCCTGGGTGATAGAACCGTCGCAGCCGGTTGTCTACTTATTTTCGCTCAGATGTGCCAATAACTGCATGGTTTTGTCAATTTAGAAGTTATTGTAGTAATAAGACAATGTACATAGTACATAGCATTATCGTTGTGTAGCGGTGTGCGTGTGGCGGCAGGGCGCGCGTAGGCCGGCCGGCGACGCCACACGGGCGTATTTTTAACCCGTGGGGCCGCCGCGCTCAAGCTCACCTTTCGATCTATTCCTGGCTGTCTTATTTTTAAACTTTTGTCTATATTACTTTCCTTCCGTCTGCTTATTAGTGGATGATTGAGATGCATCGCAGGGGGCGCTCTACTCAAAATTTATCGCGATGATATTTCCGGTGTGGCGGTCCCCGACCACGTGGCAGCGATGCCGTTACTCGCTTTTGTCATTATAATATTATAAATCAGGGGTGGTTCCTCTTTTCGCTATTAAAATAGAATTTACTTTTAAACTTAGCTCGTAGTCGCACCATGTGTGGTGACTGGGGTGACTGGTGACACTTAAGAGGAAGGGAAGTATTTATGTAAGATTATGGTCGCGTCGCGCGTCGCCATAACCGAAAATGGACCGCATCCTTAGTTAAGCGCACCTTTCAAACTTAATGATAATACTTTCAAATATTTCAATGCAAACATTGTACATGAATTTGACATTCTGTTGCTTGTTTATATCAAAATAGATATACAAATAACTACTGCATCCGTTTATCCGAGATTTATCTTATCTTTTGTAATCTTGAAATTGCCTTGAGTTGTTAGAGTCTGCTTATTTACCAATAAAGCAATTATCCCAATCATATTTCCCAACACGGCTGGCTTAATAGGGTTTTGAAAAGCTAATTAAAATGTTTAATCTGTCTATATTAAGCAATTATTACATACCATTGATGCGTTTTCTAAAGTTGACCAAATATAGTAGTGATTGTTTGTTCATTATCAAATGACCATATTTGTTTGTCAAACGAACCCAAATGACCATAAATGAAAACACGACGTTCCTTGTTTACGCTCCCAGGACGCTTTCACTTTATGATTAAATAACTCACGGAGAAAACAAAACGCAGTAAACAACTTGTGCTAGTAAACATGTTTACCTATATAAACACAATATATGAGACAGGCGCTGTTATCTTAAAGAGGTGCTATTAAAAAAACGTATAGCATGTTGTCTTTTATAAAGACTGAGATCTGAGAAACTCCGGCCTACCTCATTTTAGCAAAACTTAGATTTCTGCAGTATATGTAAATATTGAATCCCAATGCTAGATTATTTCTAAATTCCTTATTTTTTATTTAATGTTGATAAGTCTTGTGCATCGGTCCGCTTTCAATTCGTTTTAAAATAGTCATTACTAATACATACGGATTCAGGTTTACTACTTATATAATATAACTTAACATCCGCTATGACAGTTAGCTGAAATAAAATAAAAATGGCGCAACTTTTAAACTAGCATGTATTCATACGTTATTTATCTACAAATTACGCATTTACTACAGAAATCTCAGCGTTTCCAGAAATGACGTAGGTCTGATGTCTAAGGAATCTTGAACTGTTGCAGCCTTCTCGCAAATATTACAAAACATATATATACTTTAGTATTACATATTTGCAACCTAATATGGCAACACATCCGAATAATGCGTTATACAATTACAATCAACAGTGACTCTATAATTCACATTTACCAAATGTTCCCAGGCGAAACAATCATGGTTCTCCAATTTCCTCTCTCATAATTACAATGTGATAATGTAATCAGGAAACAAATAGACGTTTCCTGGATGCTGGGCGCCACATGTGGGTGTGTGGCACCTCGCCCCGCGCGGCAACCCTATCAAGTGACGAGCCATGCGCAATGCGCACATCTGGCGGGCCGGGCCACTCGGAACTGACGGCTCCATCTGTCACTAGCCCACAGCACCCAGCGACACCAACCCGACATCTCGTCACTCCTAACACACTATTAAGGAACACATTTGGCTCACAAACTTAATTACAGTTTTTTGTTTCATTAAAATAGAAAACGTAGTTCGTTTATGAATGAACGGCCCTTGGACGTGTCCTCGTGACTTATGAATGATTATTATGTGAATGAACTAGTTCGGGCTCATTCGAGATTCTCTTTCTATCCATCGATTCCCGGCCACGTGTGAGTGTGTGACAGTATTTTGAATACTCTTTATTTTAATTCTTAACCACGCATAGTTATTAAATAAGTCATGGTACGCTAGTACCTTGAATAATGTAAAACTGACCATAACAAGAGCACACAACTCGTTATCCAAAACGAAATATTTGGGATAGCGGAATTCCAAAATGGTTAATTGCTATTAAAATCTTGTCTAATCAGTCTTGAACTCGTAGCAGGTCCAAAATATACCGAATGTAAAAATAAAATATAGATTTTATTATCAGTTTCAGTAATTAAAAAAGCAATAACATAATAGGCATCCGCTTCCGTTCGGGTCGAGCTAGTTAAACTCATTTCGATATCGATTGCCGACAATCGATCGCGTCTCCGTAGGTCTGCGCGTGAGTCACTGCGAGTCCGTCAAGTTCAGAGTCGTGGTCGAAGCACAAATAGCAAGGTGATATTAGGTAAAGGAGGTCCGGGTGCGTGTGCAGGTACTGCAGATAGAATGCGCTGAATCCGCTCGACTGGTTTCTAACTCAATGTCGTGTGGAATGCAGGTGTGGGGCGCGGGGCGTGGGGCGCGCGGGCGCGGGGCGGCCGCCGCATCGGACGGTGTTGTCGCAAGTGGCCGCCGCACTTGTCGGCGCGTTTGACTGCCGGAGATATTCGGCGCGGTAACGGGCCGCGGCCTTCCTGGAATTGGTTACCTGTCGCATTCCTCCGGCGGTCGCCGCAGTCGCGCCGCTCGCCCGCGCGCCCACTACAACCTGCATAGCGATGCAACCTCTAATCGTGCTCGCGTTCCTGCAACACGCTGCACTCTGTCACGCGTCCTTTCACATTACATTCCACTTTGCCATTCGCAACATTGGCTATTTTTACATCCGTGCCACCATCTTTACTCGCTTAGAAAGTCTTTTTAATCGTTTGAGACTTCAAGGAAGGCATTTAGTACCTACATATTATATTTAAAAATTTAATAAATAGATATTCCTTGATTTTGCAATAAAACAATGTCCGTATGTATAGGTAATTGCAATAATCCTAATAGAATAGGTATAATTGGTACGTAAAATAAAAATTCACATAATATTATAATTTATTAATTATGTTCTTAGAATAAGCAACAAGAAACTATGTATGTATATTCCGTTATCAAACCGCCCAATATAAAATTTGAACTGGTTCCGATATCGAATATAAAGGTCTAAATTCATTTGTTACAGATAAGTATATATTTTACCGGCTAATAATCATCTCACTTCATAGACAATCCACGTTTTATCTACGTAAGTAGAATATTGTAAACATTTGTCATTCCAACTGTTATAAGTTAATCTTTTTAAAATTAGCCTTCGCTAACTACGGAACCTTAGAATAAAGAATGTCCAAAAAAAAGAGACGTGACCGAATTCCACAACGAGTGGTATGAATGAATCCTTTAGTTTATAGTCAAAAAGTCGTTGATATCGGTTGAGTAGTACCAGTAACGCTGACGTCACGGGTTGTAAATAATACTTAGATGATCGTGATCAGAGAGAATTCATGATCGCGGTACGCATTTATGCGCGTTTTTTTACTTTACGATTCATAAATTGATAACCTCGTCGGTGGCAGTTGGTGGGCCTCACGCACACACACACAGCACGCTCTAATAGATCTTACTCACACTATATCTCGTGCAGTCAGCGATCGCTACCATCATCCATATTTTCTACAATTACAACGAATACATGTACAGTTGTTAACGAACGTCCTAGCGGCGACCGGAACATTCCGCGCGATGTAACGTACACTCTTGAGGCCTCTACGCAATCTTCGCAATGGCAGAAACATACCTACGGGGCGCAAGGAGCCATGTGTGCGTGTAACCGTACATGTATACGTGTATTTTATATATGTACAACCATTGGTTCACGCAGCCGCGTGTGCGTAAGGAGGCCGAACTTTTTGAGAAAAGTTTTCAGTGGTTGTTCTCGGATATCACCGAAACTGTACTGGATGATATGTAAACGTTGGATGAGATGAGTTAGCAGAGGATTATAGGTATAGTACGTCAGATTAGATATAATGATGAATTAATATCCAATTAATAAATATGTAGTGTGCGTTAGGAGGCGTGTCTGCGTGTGTAACGGCACCCTCGCGGCCCCAAGTAGGTAGCCGACGCACGCGCTCACGCCGACCGATTAGGGAAATTGACTACGCACCTACTCGCAATCTATTGTTTTAATTGGTACCACCACGCAAATGTAAAGAGTTTTATTTTAATGAGTTACCAATCTCATTTTCCGCACACATTGTGTTGTACCTAAACCACAGTCCAATGTAACGTAACCAGGAAACACAAAAATAATATTTAAGGCCGCTTGTGCTGTTTCATTCTATTATGAATTTCGATAGATTGTTTCTATATATTGCTACATTTACTTCTGGTACTGGTTCTGATGGTAGTTTTATAAAAATACAGTTTATATTTAAATTTGTTGATCTACGCGACGCCACGAGAATACAATTTTGATAACTTCTTTACACATATAAATTTTCAAAGATAACTTAATACGAAGACAGAAATGTATAGGAATTAAAATAATGATATAAGATAAAAAAAACATTTTTTGTTCAACCCTAACAAGACAGAAGTACAATATTGTGAACTGCGTATCTAATTACGATTTCATATCAGAATTATTGTTTAGAAATTGAATTTACAAAAAGAAATGGATTTTATAGTCTCGATCGTTTTTACGAGAGAAATTATAAAATTTTACACTTTTTGTATCTAATATTAGAACATAGTACCTAATATTTAATAAACTAACAACTCGTAGTAGGTATAATTGGGACAGAAATTATTAATCATAGCCAGCCCGCCACTTACATTATCAAATGAACTAAGTTTAAGTTCATAAATGTTATAAAACGTCTATTTCATTTAATAGGAAGGTATATAAAAATGACATTAAAGAAATTACTAGATTTTACTTCGGAGATGACATAAATTTTTTTTTATCAAGTTTATAGAGGGAGGTAAGAGTAAGTACCTAATTATTAAAATTATAGAAAAAGATGTTCTGCCACAAATGTTCTATATGAAGTGGCGATTTCCTATACTAATACTTTACTTTTACTAATACTTTAAGTCTAATTTTACAATAATTAATTATTACTACATGTAACTAATGTATAATTCGTATAGGATCTAATTCCACAAATATTTTTGATAAGGACTGCACCCATTTGTTACGATTCTACGCAAACGTTAATTAGGTATCTAGGACTTATCTTCGTATTAGAGTGATAAAAAGCATTATCAATATGATTCTAGTATATAAGACATATAACAGTAGGCGTTGAGCTGATTACCGCGATTATCTGTGTAGATTGGGGAAAATTGTAATATATTTACTTACTATCTTTGTTTTTATCAAATACATAACGATAGCACAGAAGCAGACCACGCGATTTGCGAAGATAAACAGCACACATTACATTTTAGCCAATCCATGATGCTGTCTTTGTGCTAAATACATTACAATACTCATACTGTATCTGCTACCGTGTTTACATATCATAAGTACCTATCAATAAGCTATAAGTGATGATCTTGGCTTTCTGTTACATATTTATACTTACTAAAACCTAGAAGAAGCACGTGTGAAGGATAACAGGTAACAGGTACAGCGGTGTCATATTTGATTGTATACACAAATTGAATAAAAACTCTAGAACAAAAACAACGTCTAAGGTAAAGTGAAACGTAACAATTTGTATTCAATAATATGCCAAAGAAGCCATCTGCATACAAGCAAGCAGTCTATGAATGCTAGCTACACTGGGACTAGAACACATCATCCATAGTATTAAAAAGAGTCGGAACGCAGTAGTATCTAAGTGACAAATGCTACTGGCAGCATAGCGCCTCCTACACAATATGACTTTGGACGAACATAATGGCTCAGTCTGGAGTTCCAGATGAACAATGCAACCTACTGCTCTGAACGCTTGGTTTTTTATTTAGAATCAAAACCAAAATTTAATGTTTGAAGAGAACTTCGCTCTTGCAAAACTATTATTTTAAGTTAGGGTGATTTTTGATAGTAAATACTGATTTAAACTCTTCACTGTTGACTATATTTAATATAAACCTATAAACATAGGTACAGGTATTTCTATATGTACCAGTCAAAATGAATATTAATTTTTCAAACATTTTCTATCAGATAAAATTGTAACGACAGATCCCAATAATCTTTTTGCAACATTATGTACTGTGTATAATAGCGCTAAACAAGAATAAAACTTGAGACCGAATACCAAAAAAATACATATATTTCGCTTAATAATTTCTAAATCATATTGTTCTTATAAATATAATTTCTGCGCCAGACGATTCCCGCAAAGACAGTCACAAAAATAACGATCAGTAGAAATTAAAGCAACTACAAATAGAGTACCTACTTAGTATTTTAGATTTATATAGAACTGTCTACACGTGCTGGCTATCATGTTATCATATCTCTAACCGTTTATATTTAGGTAAGTTTGTACGAACATCAACGTAGCATCACGCCTGTGTACCGTGAGAGGGATATACAGGGGTATTTGATGCCCATATTTCTTCAGCTATGTTAAAATCTCACGTAAAACGGGACAAGTCTATTATAGATGGTAATAGGTCCCCTTTTTATGTGGGATTTTCGTATCACCACCGACTACACGCTGTCACTGGCCACTCAATTATATTGTTATTGAACGCTGTCTTGTATAATATAGGTTAGTAACAGAATCTTATCATTTATTCGTTGCTGCGCAACTAATTATGCTTGTACACAACGCAAGAAGCTAGCGGAGGTTACATGCGTATGCAACTGACAGGGGATACATACATGCGCTAGTGGCTTAGTAGTCGTTTCGCACGAATTTGTTCGCACAAATCGTGCGAAAAGATACTTTTTTTAAATAATATTTTTTTGTTGTCGTTTCGCACACACGGAATATATTTTCGTGCGAATCGTTCCCGTCTGAGAACGAAGGTGTCGTTTCGCATGTTTAGTATTTTGTAAGAAAAATATCAAAATATAGTCGTGCACACACTACTTTCAAGTGCATATAAGTAATATTTATGTTCTCTCAAGTATTCTATTAAAAATGTAAATTCAAAAAGTAGAGAAATTATAAACATTGACTGTAATAAACAAATACTTGATTCTGTGATTTGATTGTGATAAAAATTGGTGACCACTATTCACCTGAACAATTTGTTGTTTAGTTAATTTATATATTTAGTAGTTGTACAATAAGTATTAATGCACTTAGCCTTAGTGCTTACTGCACAACAAAATAAAAGCTCAGTTTTCTATAAATAAGTAATATGTATAATATGTATTTAACGCTCTGTTTTGTAAGAATGTTTATTTTTAAATAATTATATTTTTTTACTTATTAATATACCTTGTTCTATCTAAAACTATCACCTTCGTGCGCGAATGTACAATACTTCTACTTTTATTAGCATAAAAAAGAAAACGTGCGAATGGACACCTGCGTTTTCAGACGGGAACGATTCGCACGAAAATATATTCCATATGTGCGAAACGTCAACAAAAAATATATTATTTTAAAAAAGTGTCTATTCGCACAGTATGTGCGAACAAATTCGCGCGAAACGACAAACGACTACTAAACCGACGCTAGTTACTTGCGCGGGTAGTTCGTGTCGGTTGTCAACACGATGCATAGGACCCGCGCCAGTGCTTTATGCGCATGCTACCTACATCGTGTGCCTTTAGTTCAAACTATTGGAATGAGGCTGGAATATTCCGTGTTGTACTGAAAGCTCCTAGCTCCTCCTCCAACTGTGTTGCCAATTTACCATATTTAGATGTACTTAGTATAATTTACAGTACCTACCTTCTATATATTATTATATCAACTGATGAGAACATAAGCTGCGCGAATTGATTTATTGTTCAAAGTATTGGACTATGCCACGGACTAGAGCTTACTTTAAAAAATAGTTCTTATGTCATATAACAGTAGGTATAAGGTCATATTTTATGTAAATTAAGAAACGAATTCAAAACTGTTTAATCAGTCTTAATAATCCGCCAGCAATGTATAAGGAAACCTATTCAAACTTATTATTGTTTGTGGGCTAGTCATTCTTTAACCGCTATCTTTGCTTTAAAAATACGTTAACCTAGTTGAGAACAATACTTGGACTGCATTTATCAAACGAAATACATGTTTAATATATCATACTGTTTTAAACTATGACTTGAAGCATTTCAACAGGCAAAATATATACAGATATTTATCAATTTTAATTTCATATATCGTGCGCCACAAGCTAGCACTACAAAGCCTTAAAGAAATATTTTCCCAGATTGTAGTCCATTCAAAAATAACGACATTGTACCCCAAAATAAAGCAATTATACTTTAAAGTTTCTGTCAAAAATCTTTACTATCAAGTAGACATGCACCCTTTATATCCAAAATAAATAGTGTGAAAAGGCAAAATCGCATTTCTCTTCATAAAAGCCTTACATTTGTATCACGATGTATCATTTGATTCGACGCGTATAACAGTTTGGCAATAAAACTGTGAATAAAGTAAGTTATAATTATAAGCTATAAAGGACAGTGTGTCCTAGGATTAAGTGCAGGGAATGTGATAGTGTCAGGTCAAAGTATTAATCCGTCACATATAATTAGTAACAACATCGTAACGAACAAGGAAAACATGATAGTCCGGTATTGTTGGCAGCGTAGTTAATGTAATAGTTCGCACGGCGCGGCGCGGCGCTTGCCCGCGTCAGCACTTGCTCATAGTATAAGTATTTAGCTCTCGTACTTGGATTACTTGGAAGCTTCCACGTGCAACCTCCTACCTACACGACGGTATCATTTTCCTCCACTTACCCGCTTACAATGACAATATATTTTTTCTTTGTCACCAAACTGTGCATTCTGTTATCGGGTGTACCGAAATCCACTCGCATACCACTTTAAACCTTATCATTTTGCAATAAGGCATATTTTAAGTAAATGTTCACGAAATATTTGGCAGCCGTATTATAAAGCATCGTTATCGTCGCATGTGGAACACGTGTGTCTAAACTCTATTTCCGCCCTTCGCTTCCCTCGGGTAAACCAAGGACAGTAATAAAAGTCTTACTTAATTACTGACATAATAATTAACGAAGAGTTTCTATTTGTTTTAGCTAATTGTTCGTCGAATTTAAACCTTATTTGGCCCAACAAAAAAGTTATATTGTTTAGACACCGGTTGCTTAAAACAAATAAAAGTTTAGGCAACTTTGGAGTCGAAATGAAGAAATAAGTATGTATGCTAACTTAATTTATGAGTATAAAGTTAAAAGCAACATTGAATTACCAAAAAATGACCTTTATTCTTACTCTTTGGTGGTGCCTACAGTCGCGTACAACGGTGCAAAGACATTAAAATGTCTACTACTTGTACTGAGCTCTCAAATAGATTATATAATTTTTAAATTATAAATAAAACACACTTGTTTCATTAACATAATGTAACATGCAAGCTTTATTACACATGCACCTATTTATAACAAAAATCAGCTAAAATGATGTTTCCTTTACATTTTATTTAATAATAATAATAATATTCTACCACATACACACAACACCATCTAGCCCAAACTAAGCAGAGCTTGTACTATGGATACTAGGCAATGGATAAACATACATATATACTTTTTTTTTTGTAAATACATACATATTATACATATTATTTATTTAGGTAAATTATGCATTTCAGTAACAATTTTTTTTGTTGTTCATCTTTAATAAATTTTCTCTGGAGTAACGGGATACAAGTCTGACCAGTCACAAAGCGTACAAATCGAAAGAAATATAACCATTCAATAATTTTTCAAAATCGTATCCACGTGTTCCAAAGGTGAAACGCGTAAATTCTACTGAATACATGCGCTCGCGCCGATTCTACACATTCCCGACCATTCTCGAGTAGATAATCACCGGTAGGTAACTAATTTCTTCATCAAATTTAATATCAGATACATGGCTACACCTGGCCTGTTTAACAGACCCTATTCAATTTATAGTTCTGTAAAATAAAATACGCTCAAAATTCCACTCGGCACCTGCAGATAATAAATAAAAAAATAACAATTGCCAAGGCAGTGTCGGGCTGTCGTTCCGGGGTCAACGCACGGCCACCCCTTCCTTCTACCCACTGTATGATAATTAATTTTATCCACAACGTATAAATAGGTACTTGTAGTTTAATAATCTGCATCTAACTCTATGTCTACGATGTTTCTTTAGTATACCTAAGCGCTGCTAATCTGTAGTGCAAGGGTGCCGCGTCGTCGTAATCATATTCATTTACGTAATTATCTAGCCAGAATGCATATATATACATGCGCTTCATGCTATTAAAAATTGTATTCGGACGGGCAGAGATCAAAGGGCAAAGGGAAATGGTTCTTCTTGTATCTATTTGTTTAAACCTTCCATATTCTATTCAGTATTGTTGTAGCTAGATAATAAATATTGTGTGGCTCCCAGCAGTTCCTTAAAAGTCAATCTAATGGATGAAATATAAATATGACATCGCATAATTGTTCCTCCAGCGGCACGTCTTCTTGACTGGCGCAACAATATGCAGGCATTGTGTGAATGTTCATATAAATAGTAGGATTAACTTAGTACCTAATTATCTATTAAATCTGTCAAATCTCTAGTCTCAAGCTTGTTAACTGTAGCTTGTTAACTGTACCACACATACACACACACACACACACACACACACACACACACACACACACACACACACACACACACACACACACACACACACACACACACACACACACACACACACACACACACACACACACACACGCGCACACACGCGCACACACACATAGACACAACACTCTATGTATAGCTTTAAATAATTTCCTAAATATATTTATATAGTTTACCTTTGAAAATAGATGCTTTCCTTAACTACCATAAATACCAGTAATGTTATTAGTAGTAGGTATATCAACTTGTCAATGCTAAACCAATATTGTCACAAGAATCTGTAAGGGTGTTACCAGACTAATCGATCGATCGTCGATCGAAGGCATCGATCGATGGCAGAATGGATTAGTCGACGTCGATCGATAGTTTCTATCAGACCAATCGACGTCGACCGATGCCGTCGAAGGACGATCGATCGATTGGTCTGGTAACACCCTAAGAGGAAGGCGCCAGTGTCTGTAACACAGTTAATACTAGCACAGGCACTGACGCTCACTCTCTCTCTCTAAAAATACATAGCGTTGTACATAATGGTACTTTTATATATTATGTGATTGAGATGGACAAACTGTATTTGGCTTTTGATAATATATTATTATTAGTCTTAGAATAACAATGTGTAATGAAAATCTATTGTGTCTAGATGTGGCGCTGCGACTAAATAGACAAATAAAATATCAATGCCAAAAAAAACAGAAACGTGAAAATATTTCACATAACGCATTTTAATAATTTATTTCATTCACCATTCTTACCGTCACGAACAAAAATAGCAACCCAACCACCGCAACATAGCTTACAAACTAGATCTAAACTAGGTAAATAAATTCAAGTTATCCACAAACAAGCTGAAATCCCTAACATACAACATTTTCAAGATTATTTACAACGCAATTAGGTATCATTTGGAATAGTTCAAACTCGTTAATAGAAATGTAACGTAGTGTGTTGTGTGCAGTCGCAGGCGCAAGCACAAGGTGTTATAGAGGTGGTGTGTGGTTCGTTCGCGCCTCTAGGATTAGTTCTCGGAATTCCCGGAATCTTGTGCTCACAGTCCCACAGCCGGCATCCGACGACGCCACTGATAACATTCTTTGGCCCCATACACACGCATCACACACCAAGGAATATATTTTATTTTCATAATATATATTCCTGTATTTTATTCGTTTAGGTATTTGTCAATGAATCTGCGTCGCAAGGATTTTAAGCATTCAAACGTTATAAGTAGGTAATATCTATTTTCATTGTTTTGATTGTGTAGAGTCGTAGAATACTTAGAATTACCTAAGTATATTTATGAACCACTCTTTTAACCTGACTTCCTTTTTTAATAGAATATGCCAATTAGTGTATTATACATTAAGCACACAAGTACCTACCGGTCTACCTAAATATACCTGTGTACTTATAATTTATCACCCATTTCTACCCAGTAGGTACCAATAATAGTATTCCTAGGTATAAACATATACCTAGCTATCTATAAACTGCATTTCTTTTAATATAAATTATTTTGGTTGCGTACAAACTAGGCTAACGATGCACAATACCTAGGTGAGTAGGTATCTATCTATGAAGAGATTGAAATATTTAAAAACATTTAAAAAATATGTTACTTTCGTCTATTTGGCACGTTTAAGCCAACGAGACAATGGTGCCAATTCTGTTGTCACAAAATTCTCTAACTCTTAACTAAAAATCACTAAAATTTAGTTTAGTCAAAATTCTCTAAACTTAACTAAAATCACAAAAATTTATTTTAGTCCTGACTAAATTAAATTTTAGTGATTTTTAGTTAAGTTTAGAGAATTTTGTGACAACAGAATTGGCAACATTGTTTAATAAATTCTATATTATTCTCATTGTTTTTTTTTTGAATTGGTACTGTGTACATTTATATTTCTGCATTTAAAATATATGCAAAATAAATTTAATATTATGAAAAAGTTAAAGATAATTTTATAATAGAGAATAGTATCGCGATCGTTGACGACGTTGGGTTTACGGCCCGAGCGCATAAACGCCGCGCTCACTATATACGCGCGCAATGAATTGCATATTTATGTCATAAAATATTTCTACGCAATATTTACAATCAACTCATGTATATTTCGTTTTAATATTTTACATGTATATTTTTAAATTATTCGCCGAAGTAGCGCGATCTAGCGCGATGGCCGCTCGGATGCTCCCGGTTTTTATAATCATATTATTTTCTGCGTTCCTGTTCACAAATTCTAATCTTTTATACACTAAATATAAAAAATGAATTTTATTCTTTAATTTAAGTAGGTTTTTATAAATCTTATTATCACCGAAGTAACAGATTCAACGCTAAAGTAACCGAGAGGACGGAAAATTTTCAACAATTTTCCTTAAGACACGCGCAAATATTTCAAAGCATTTATTGTACAAAAGTGATGTTCAGACTTGCGCCTACACGTCGGGGGTAAAAGATTTAGGGTAAGAAAGTTTTTTTTTAACACTTATGTGTGAGTACGAGGGCGCAGTGAAGCCGCCGCCCCGCGCCCGCACTGCTGCCGCCTGGGCGGGCCCCCGCGCGCTTGCTTTCATCTTAAACCAAATGTACCTATTGCTAATTTTATTTTACAAAAGGGTCCTGTGGGATCTACTCTAGCAGAGTAATTTATAAAAACTCAATTTTTTTATACTGAAGTTGATATACGTCGCCCGCAAGAAATGCACAATTCAAAGAAGAATATTTCATTGATGCGTTTTTTGTTCTCGACCTAATTCTACTCAATCGAAAGCGCGTTTAAATAGCTTTCTAAAGATGCATAATAACCCTATAAAAAAAATCTGGAATAAAGGCGAAAATTTGTCAAAGTCGTCAGAGCGCAGTGCGGATTACGAAATTTTGAGATTTTTTTTTCATATGTTCCGTGTTTGCAAATGTATGAAATGTTTTCGTTTCGAGGGCAGATGGTGTGCGCGGGGGCGCTCACACCCTAAACGTGTACAAAATCAATACGTTTTTCGTAAGAAAACTAGGTTTATGGCGGCGCGGCAGCGCGGTGGTGTGCGTGGCTGAGGCGCGGCGATTGGCCGCCGCGCGGCTGTGTGTGTGCGCGCCCCCGCTCGGCCTCTCACCATACCTACCGCGCGCCGCCGCCGCCGCGCCGCCGCGTACACGCACGCACACACGCACACTGCTGCGCGCGCGCAACACAACCTGCGCTACCTATTTATATCCTTATTCATGTATCAACTAAATATTTTATTATAAAATATCAACTAAATAAAACAACTATTTCTAATTTAATAGGTTTAGATAAAAAAGATAGGTACCTATAAATATTTGGAAAAATTGATTATCTATGGATTTAATACGTAGATATCGATTTTAAATATCGTTTTTTATTAATAATCTACATTCATTGGTACTTTCGCAACGTATTTTCTAGACTAAATTAGGTAAATATGAGACTTTGTATTCAAAGAATTTAAAGAACATGTTAAAGAAGTAAAAAAAAAATTTTCATGAGGTTTTTTTTTGATCTTATATAATTAGATAATTATTCCAATCTAGATAATATAATTACAGCGCGCCACTTTAAAAAAGATAGTTTAATTTCAGACTACTGATAATTTTTATTTTACTTTGCTCTATTAAATACCTAATTATCATATCATTGATGTTTAATAATCTATTAAAATTAAATAAAGTTAATATCGATGCTATCAAAGTGCTACTAAAATATAATAAAAACAAGAATAAGATATTCTTGTTTTAACTTGCATAATTCATATGGTGTAGACATGTGGAGATGTTTCTTATGACTCTAGATTGATGTATCAAACGCCTAAATATACCTCCACATTACCCAATCTAATTGCTCCACATTGCAAATAAATAATAGTAAACTTAATACTTAATTAGAGCACTAATAGGTAAGTAAAGGTGCAGTAATAGGTATTAATAAATATTTTGACATGGAGTGAGCAAATTCTTGAATTGTTAGCCACTCCCCGCGTGTCCGGCCACGTGACTCTCCTATACCTACCTACTCGACGACAGTTCAGATGCTATAGACTTTGCGACAATCAAACTTTGATATGGACTAGACTAGCATTATGTCTTACCAGCTTATTGCTGTCAAACTTTTCACTTAGAGCTATAATTATCAACTGTATTATTTGTTTAACATAATTTAATTAAAAAATTATTAGTTCTAGAAATGTAGGTATAATATTTCGGTTACAATGACACAATGGTGTCGATACTGCTGTCAGCACAAAAGCGCTTTGAATGTCGTGGTTTCGATCCCCTCTTAAGGCCACAACTTGTGTATCAATTAGGTATGCCGCTATAGGTACAATACCCAGTGAATATCCCGAACGTGTCATTTTCTAAAAACAAAGGCAATTATGACAAAAATATAACCGCTCTACATGCGACAGAAACATCTAGTATTTATATGTAAATGAACAAAAATATAATTTTACATAGTGCGACATTTTCTGTTTAAATAGAGTTGCATGAGGGTACTCAAACTATCTATACTAAGAAATTAAGTATACCACTATGTTTTTAAATAAATAATTAAGTAATTAAAGTGATTATAAATTTAAGAGCACCAATACAATTTTAATGACTCTATAAATACACAGCACACTTATATGTCTCACATATTTACACATAAATATTATGTTGCTAATAAGTAGGTACTTACTTAAATACCTATGTAGGTATAAACATAGGTATGCATAGCGCATGGTAATTATAAAAGATATACAGGTAGATACATATCCCTACATATACTTTAAAATTCAATATCGCAGTGCTAACAAAACAAACTGTCCTTAAAATTTACTGGGCATAATCCCAAACTAACTAAATCTTAGTAAGAAATTAACCGACCCTGAAAAACCCAGGGTCTGTTGATAAGCACTTTTTGCTGCAATGAGTGGATAATTACAATTTCCATGAGAAGCCTTACATAACATAGAATTAAGTCCATTAATCCCATCACCTTTAGACACCAATGTTTACACCCCATCTAATAGAGAACAAGTCTATCGCCTATGCATATACTTACAGCGCGAACTCTCGAACTACTCAATCTGGTATAAAAAAACTTTACCCTACCCGGTAATCGAACGTGGGAACTAACGATAAGCGTATGCGCGCACTCACATTTACACCATTAAACCAATGAGCCAGTAAATATGAAAAGGCTAAGCAAAAATGTAGTTTATTTAACGAGATCATGCAGATATGTTCACACCAAACGTTTCTTAGAAAAAGTATAAAACCGGCCGAATATCCTGGCTCGGTAACAGTTCCATTGACCACCACATTCCATAATATTATCTCAGCATATACTCTAGAGGCTCATAACACGTACTTACACTTCATCAGTACTTATGTTTTGTTTTACCTTTACCATGCTGTCACATATAAAGTCACATCTTGAATAGAAATACAACTTAAAGCTATGTATTATTAGCCTATTTCTTTGTCCAACTACAGGACAAAAACTATTCAAGCCTTTGCCCACTTCGGCTGTGCATAACAATAAAGAGTCAATATTTAAAATTTTTAAAAAGACAACTGTTGCACTAGGAATAATTCCTGTGGCACAAAAATTTAAACAACAGACACAAAGAACATCCAAGCTCGTCACAACTATTTGTGGATAGCATACATTTTTGTCCCATGTGGGGATCCAAACCACAACACACGGCCCAGTATTAGTGGCGATGCGATCACTTAAGCCACTACGCCATCCGTGCAGTCATCTCCATGCATTCCTTTCCATAGACATTAAAATGTTGCCTTGTTTGGTTTACATTTTTTGTTTTAATTATAGAATTAGAAATAGTAAAAACTTGTACTGTTACCATATTAATATGTTGTGTTTTTATTGGTGTGTCTAATAAATTAGTTTTCTTTCTTTTTATTTCAGCCACCATCCTATTTCCATACGTACACATTCAAGGCATAAGGAAACCCTGTGGCAATCTTGGCCATCCACATGCTTTTAATGATAATTTTGTATAGCGCATATGGTTAGCGTCAAATTAATCTACCAAAACATACAACTGTCATAGACAAAATTGCATTTGAACGTCAAATAATTACAAGTCAGGAATTTGATCTTACTGCCCCAGTCGTTATTTCATTGGTTAACTGATATTTATTTGAATATGGCTATTGACAGTAAACGTATTAACGATTCAAGTTACCATCAGCTACATCAGATCAATCCCAACGTGTTCCACTGTAATTAATTTTATATACCTAACATCCAACGGCTACCTTCCTCTTTGATTTAGTTATCTGACAGTCTAGTTACAGACAATATCGCATGGTTTGGTTCTTTGTCAACGCTGATCACTCAAGAAACTGTTTTTCCTCGCACCTGTTAATGCTTTGACTTATAAGGTATCCCCATAGCCATAATATCTATAGAACTTTTAAAAGGAAAAAATATATTAAGTAACTATCTGTATTACGTGATAAGCTCTGTAAGCTTTCAGGCTTCTGCGTGTGATTGTTATAAGTTTAGCAAATATTCATAAAATTTGAATTCAATATGTTGAACGAGTGATTTCAATGGGGACAGGATCAAACAATCATTATAAAAACATAACAACTCTGTATATTCATCTAACACCATAACATATTATGTATTTATACGATCCAAGGCTTATTAAAAGGTCTATCAATTCAACATTTAGTCACTTTTGTACCACCACGCATTAAGGGACAAGTATTCCCAGCTAAAACTTCATACTGCTGCTGAGATTGGATAGTGTTGCATGCCCTGTGCTTACACTTTGAGACCAAGGAGGCAGTAACACACTGCACAATGCTTCAGTATTATAATCCGATAAACCTCCGGTTAAGATCATCATAACAAAACACGGAACATTGCGGTATGAAAGCCGAAACTTCAGTGTTTTCAGGACATAGAAATAGATTTTCATATCTTCATAGTAGGTATTCGGATTTCGATTGCTAGCTTCCGATTTAAGATACGTTGTATCAGTCACCAAATTTAGTCGAAAAATTGTAACAATGAGCATTAGTGAGACCTTTTCTTGCACCTATTGTATATCTCTGTTATTCGTGTCATAGATCCAACATAAATCTTCAATAACTGAAAGTTAGCTTGTAGTAGGTTTCATTAATTAGTAAGCAATGTTTAATAACTGAATGTGTTAATTCTA
This sequence comes from Catocala sponsa, assembly GCA_963564715.1. NCBI lineage: Eukaryota > Metazoa > Arthropoda > Insecta > Lepidoptera > Erebidae > Catocala > Catocala sponsa. The sequence continues at coordinate 15,308,007 of OY751342.1, forward strand.
CACATTCTAGCAACGGACGACAAGAGAAACAGCTCATTGCAACCAGTACAGTAGCATGGTGGATATTGCACCTATATACATGCGCTTGCTTCCTCTTTTCTAATGTGTACAGCTAAGGAATGGAACTCCTTGCCTATGTCTGTGTTTCCTGATGAATACAATCTGGGTGTATTCAAGAGGCTTGTGAAGAGCTAGCTGATATGCAGCGTGCTCTATCGTAGTCTACATTGTAGCTTAACATCGACTGGATTACAGTCAAACGCAGGCTTGTGTTTATTTAGTGGAGTAAACGTAAAGGATGTATTTGGACACGCCTTTGAAGCGCATAATCTCAATTAAAATAAATAAAGTTTTAACTCCTTATGAAAACAGGGCGCTATGGCACTCTTTGGGGGAGGGCTATGGCCAGTAGTGGATTATTATAGCCTGATGATGATGATGATGAAAACAAATGCTGATTGAGAACTCTTGTACTTGTCACGGATAACATATGCCAGTTAAAGCACTAGCACGGTAAATGCGCAAGTAAACCGTATGATTAACTCCCGCATGCAGCCTGTTCGAGTAACTTGCGCATATAGCCTGCACCAGCGACGTTCGTCGTGTAAAACCACCTATGATATTGCTTCCATGCCGTTAGTGACTGCAATGCTGCCATGCACATACACCGATTGAGGAAACCTACGGCTGTAGTTGAAACTACGACTATTATATACCGCAAATGGGTAACACATCTCCTATCTTTCATCTCTGTATCACGCATGATACTGTGCTTAATAAAGTAAAGTGTATAAGATACACTAACATGAAGTAATGTTGCTTTTTGCCAACACGATATGTAGATATTTTATGGATCCAATAAGCATATTTTTGAAGTGAAAACTTCTTTAGCGGCGTTGTGCACTTTTTTTCTGATGGGTAAAAAATGTTTAACTCGCGTCAGGACACGTGACCTGATCGAAAATTCCTAAGACGGAGGGAGATTTGTCATGTTTGTGTACGATAGCAATAAAAGAATAATGTATTTTACCTTATAAATGATAGTACTTTTATACTGATAATTAAAGCAATTCGTGCAAAATTATTTCCTAACCATTCCAAAATATCAAAAACGCACAACGTTAATATTCAAGTTTTCACTTCTGCCGGCACTCCCGGAGTGCAACGCCTTTTTTTTTAACCGACTTCAAAAAATGGAAAATATTTTTCAATTCGACCGTATATATGTATATATATTTTATTTTATATGTTCGCGGATAACTTCGTCGTTTATGAACCGATTCTCAAAAAATTCTTTTTTTATTTGGAAAAGTATACTCCTGAGGTGGTCCCATTGGCACCAAGTCAGGATCTGATGATGGAATCCCAGGAAAATTGAACGCAACCCTCAAATGTTATAGGTATTAACCATGTATTTCATATATTTTCTAAAGCTGTTGAGATATTTGCGTATGGACATCATCTTCTTATGACGCTGAGCTGATGAAGGAAGGTACAACTCGTTAACGGTTAGGAATTAGGTGATTTCTTGTTCTAGAATAATGTATAGAGACTTGTAGATATCGATAATTGATTTCTCTGGAGACAATAGATTGAGTGCTAGAAACTAGAAGTATTAAACATTTTAACCGACTTTAAGAAAAGGAGGAGATTTTCAATTCAACGCGTATTTTTAGGTATGTTTGTGAGTTTGTGAGATTGTAGGGAGTAATCTCTGGATCGACATAACCGATTTTGAAAATTCTTTCACCATTAGAATCCTACATTATCCCTGATGGACATAGGCTACTTTTACCACAGGAAAACCTAATTAAACGCGGGCGTAGCCGAGGCGTGGCAAGCTAGTGTGTAATAAAGTTGCTTAAGACATTTCATCTACCGTATTCCCAGATATTTATTTACAAAAATCTTAATCGTTGTATTTCACGCAATGCTTTTTCATCATGTGGTTTCTTCAGTAGTTTATTTGGGTCATGAATACGACTGAGCCGACGGGTCCTGTCACTTTGTGATTCCTGTGACAATTGAGAACGCATGTAATGTCTCATCTGAGATAATCTAGCATGACGTATCAATGGTGATTCTTGGGAACAAGATATAATTTTTGAATAAACGTTCTTTATTTGCTTCAAACGATTCCTTGTCTCTCTTTTCATTCATGCGGGCGGCACCTTTAGTTTGTCTACCCATGATGCTATAAATTAACTAAAAATTGAAAAGTAACCAAACTTTAAAAAAAAAGGTATAACCGTCTTTAAAAAAAAACATCAGCATTAAAAAGCGAAAAATAAACTTAATGAAACAATTAATTCAAAGGATATAAATGTGGAACAATTCTCTTTTACAGATTTCCAATTTCGTTTAAAATAACTTACCTACGTAAATACTAAATTATTACAAAATCTTAATAAATGGAAAACTTTACTTCTGTGAACTGCCCTCCTACCTATTTAATATATTATTTGAGAAATACCTATAACAATATTATTTTACTTCTCAAAATTTTTTTTTTTTTAACGTTTGTGTATATGCTACCAAGCTGGCCAACAAGCATACAATCCGCTTGATTGTAACCGACCGCCATAACATATGATCGCTTCCAATATCGGAGTTGCGTGTTGCCAGCTCATAGGAAAAGAAATGACGAAATGAATGGGAGACACATTTTAGACCATGGAACTCCTATTCGGCGGCGGAAACGCAGTATTTATATTATTACTCTTACGTCGTCGGTTGTCTTTAAGAGGATGGCATTTCTCTGGCTCTTACGTACCAACAAGAATTGGCAACGATGGGCTTTACCACTCAAAGCTATCTCTAGTGCGTTCGGTTTTCGGCTAAACCAATATTTAATAAGAACATAATTAAGCTAGGTAGTGATTAGTAGTAAGGGCGCGGCGCTTAGATGACTATCAAAACATACCGCTGCCACTTGAACCTGCATAGCCTACAGCAAATTAAAAGCATTAATTCATTCACCGATTTGTTAACTGACGCGGTGGTGAAGGCAGGTGTACCGAACTCAAGATGCATACACCTGCTTTCAACCCTGCGTTGGTTTAAATGTACACAAGTAAATTGTTTCTTGAAGAGTCTCATGTTATACAAAGTAATTATTTTGAATTGACATGAAACTATATTCAGACATACTATGTAACCCAAGCGTATTTCAATTTTAGAAAACTGGAGGAGTTGGGTGTGCGAGAATCACTTTTTGCAAAGCAGTTCTTTTTCTGCGTCACGGCTTTAATAATTCGCAAAACTGAGTAATATACAGTAGCGATTACTATACCTACAGCACTGCTGCTGTATAGTAATCACTACTGTATATTCATAAGAAAAGCTTATGAACCTACGTTCATAAAGCTGCGTATACATTACGCGCGGCAGCCGCGCAAGCCTATGTTCGACTAGAGCAGACGTACATAATTTGCCGCGCGAGCCAAAATAAAGATATGAATTTAAATAGATCGCAGCTGCCGCGCGCGGCAAGCGATCCATCTCGAGTATCCGCGGTAGATATTCAGACCAGTTAGTTCCACAACAAATCATTGGCGCCATACAATCGTATGAGTAGACGACACTTTTCATTGTCCATTCTGCGTATTGCCGCGCGAGCCAATTTTAAAATCCACAACCGTCCCAACTGTGCGCGAGCAGGCGACTGAAGCACCTTTGATGCGGCCTCAAAAACCGACAATGATCGGTTCGCTCCGCGGCACGTTCGAGCGCGGCAATGTTCGAGCTGCCGCACGCGGCGACCCGGTCTCCATAGCGCGCGGCCGCCGCGCGAGCCAATGTTCGAGGGTTTGCCGCGCGTAATGTATACGCAGCTTAAGAAGCTTTTCTTTATAACGATATCTGGATGACCCTTCGCTGTCCCGTGAGCCTACCAGGGGACAGCGAAGGGACAATAGAGAATTTTTATATTTCATGTGTGATTAATTTGACTTGGAAGCTGTTAATTATTAAAAACAATAGCATTTCAACTGCTTTTGCATACTTCAGTGCTATAGCACACTTAGAAGACTTTTATCCCAACTGACATTTTTAGGTAGTTATACGATATTCCGAAGCTCGTTTTCGACTGGAAAAGTCCTCAGGAACCATATGAAACACAGATGTTTGGTTAATACCGTCATGTACGGGCTAGGTTTGAACTGTGGTAGTACCCTCACACGATATTAATTTAAAGCTCACGTGCGCACATTGGCGATTTGCTCGTTTTTCGCACATATTATATATAGATGTGCCCGCGGTTTCACCCGCGTTTATAGTTACTGCGCCGTCCCCGTGGGTCGTAGCGTGATGTAATATAGCATATAGCCTTCCTTGATAAATAGGCTATCCAACAATAAAATAATTTTTTAAATCGAACTAGTAGTTTTTTAGATAAGCGCGTTCAAACAAACAAACTCTTCAGTTTTATAATATTAGTATAGATATTTGAGAAAACGGAGCGAGACTCTTTGTGGGTACTGAGCTATTGCACCTTTTTCTCACGATTCGAAATTTCCCGCCAAAACACCCAGAATACTTTGTTGTACGTGTTAATAAAGAAACATACCTAACGCAATCTGTGCTTACAGTTAAATATGTTCAAATTGTTCTGATTGGACAAAAGGAGTTGCATGACTGTTTGTCAATTAAGTAACATTGGCCTCTCTCCGCATTAAGGTGGCGGAGAGTAAGTTTAAGTGATGTCGTGCTTACCTGAGCATAAAAGAGTTTATCTTTATGTTTTCTTTGCGACTTTGAAGTTAAAGCTGTGTTCGTTTATAGTTTGTTACTTATTTACGATGGCGTTACTAAACATACTTACGCGTCGCAAGTAGGTGTGGAGTGTGCATAAAAAGTAAGGAATAGGGATTAATTATATTCTACTCGCACACTGCCAATAACTAGTTACAATGTATAGTGTATATTGTAACAGTATTTGTCTTCCTAAAAACGATTGAATATTGTTTAAATGTGCAATAGATCATTGAGGTGAATTGCTAAAATATTCGCAAGTAAACTGACTTGCATACAAAATACCATCTTTCTAATTTTACTGATAATGAAATAGGTAGCGCGCGAACAATTCACGTCATGATAGTTAAAAAAAAGTTGTACAAAGTTGTCGGCCGAGCGTAGAATACATTATTGTAACCGGATTACAGGTGGTAACACCAATATTTTGCAAATGGAAACGTGTCGATGGTGGTGCGAGACGAGCGCGTGGGTTTTCCTTTGATTTTCTCAAAGAGCGCGTCACGCGCGGCACCTGCGCACACAGCGGCGGCGCTTGCGCAGCTGTCACTACGTCATCACGTAATTCAATTATTGTAATCGATTAATTGCAAACTGTCTGCCCGACGGCCCGCTTCCACAGTTTCTGGAGCACGGAACGGGGTCCCAGCCTCGATAAACACGAGCAAAGTCGCATCTTGTGCGCCACGCCGCGCCGCTATCCTTCAACACATTTGCAAATATCGCACTGAGACGGACATTTATTTATTCACGTCTGTGACCCCCAAGGTTTCTGTACAGACGTTTCACCGTGTGTACGGTGAAACGTCTGCTATAAAACATACTAAAATATATTCTTTGTTTTGTTTCAGGTGCGCTGAAAACATATTTAGTCATATGAAAAGTAAGCAGCCTAAGTGTTCATAAAACTAAGCGAGCTGAGGATAATGAGGTAACTACTTTACTAATCAATTTATATTTCTACCTTATTAATTGTTAAAGCCGATCAAGCAAGATAGCCGTCAAGTTGTAAATGTTATACCTATTGTCGCATTGTTGTATGTACTTACGATTAGTCGATCGCAACGAAATGTATCTACTTGTGTTCACTAATTATGCGCACCCGAAATAGGTCGTCGATAATTGTGATGCGTGCGTGTTAGCGTCACAGACATCATTGTTCATCGCTGTCAACGAATTAACGCGAGACTGGCCGACATGAAAATGCTTAATATTACCTGACAATTTTAATTAATGAGTCGAGCTACCTACATTTGGCTACGTCACACGTGTGCTTTATGCCAAGAGTACATACAAAGTAGAGTTCGTGTGAATGGCGTAGACAGGATGAAGATACACTTGGCAGCATATCTGCGTAGTCACGTCAAGTCTACAATATTGTCATTATAACAACTTACGTTACATATATTATTATGCAGCATACTGCAGACTATGCAATGACTACGGCTTTTCACTTGCTCACGATCCTAACATATTTATCCCATCAACGGCGGTTTTGTCCTAAGGTCTAAAAAGAAAAGCTTTGACTGCTCGAAATCTGTGAAGCCAGACCGAGCAGCTCCTAATCTTAGCTTATTAAGCATCAATTCATTTCATTTTAAAAACATTGTTGATGCTTACCAGCATCAACAGTGCATACCTCCCATGACAGGTATGTCATGGGAGATTTGACGTGTTGTTAGGAGCTATTTAAATCACGCTCTTGGCGCAGTAAAGATGATCCGTCATACAAAAGTAAACATAACAAAAAACAGTTCCTTTTTCATATTCATTTAAGGAACCTCTAGTAGCTGTCTAAGTTAGGACTACTATTACTGCTAGCAGCTGGTAAGCAATTAATGCAATTATATAAACTTCTGAAACGTTTTCTACGATCTTATATTACTTTTAAGATTTATACTGCTGTAGGTAATGTATTTCTTAGCGTAGTTGCTTATCCTTCCTCCATATTTGACTTATTCAAATCTTCAGTAATTTCGCTGTCACTGAATTACATTTTGAGAGGTGACCGATTTTATTTATTCTCTGTTTCGTTTACACTAAAGTGACATATATACTTAACTTAGGAATTCTCACTGTTTTGTGTGTCTAGTGACGTTAATGTGAATACTTGTGGCATTGTTTCCAGATTGGACGTAAGGATATTGTTATTCTATCGGTAATCCTCAGTAGCAATTCGGCTAGGGCTGATAGATGGCTACACTCGGCCTTTATTATAGGAACTAAACATAGCTGGCGGTACCTTTGCCAAACCCATATGAAGTAAAATTTTAGAAATATTCATCAACCGGCTCATCATTACCGAGACTGTGCTCATACTATAACACAGTGGCTATTCATTCGTGACGCATAGAAGACCAGCGCTTTACAACTGGTACTCGCAGCTCTACTAACACAAACTGTCTTATAACAAACCTTACGCAAATTCAGTATCTGTCATAAAGCAATAAGATTTATATTGGTCTATCCTCTATCAACAATATCCTCTTTAACATGAAATAATTTTCATTAGGAGCACCGCCTTACATCCGGTTGAAACAATTTTCGTGAGTGGTACCGTACGCCCTTATCATATTTGTTTAAATTGTAACAACTTGAGTAGATAACGCCAAAAAATATTGGATCGAACAGAGATTTCGGTACCCGTATTTATTGGTAGCGCTACGATAATGTTTATATACGCCACTTACCGCAGTTACCGGTCACAAATAGGTTCAACGATTATAGATGATAATATAAATGTACTATCGAACGGTTAATTCGTTCAACCACTCCACACTTATCAATGAAATTGACAATTTATGAGTGAATCGTAACAAATACACTTATTTAGATATAATTGCGAGTATATTTAAGTCAAAGCTTGACTGCCTAATGATAATTTACGTGTGTGAACATCCAGGCTTGAAACAGCTATGTATGGGTCACACGAACGAGACATTGTTCGGCGAACTGACCACAGCGATTACTGCAGTTTCAGTGCAATTAAACGTGTAATTAAACCTAAATCAATATCCTCAAGAGGGTACCCTGTCATCTAAAACGGTATTATTCAGCAAAAACACTGCGGCCTCAGATAATAAAGGTTAAACAGACTGACACAAATTGATTCTTTATCATAAAAAATGTGACGACATTTCACAAGTCCGTTACTAAATTTATTTGTTATCTGTTTCATTAACGTCAATTGTATCGAGATGGAACGTTTAACAACACACTTCTAGTCTGGTCATGAAAGTGCCCTTCCTACTTCTATCATTCATAAAATACAACAAACTAAATGGTACAAAACCTATGTATGCTTAAAGCATATAATTCTTTTATAATAGTTTGGCAGAATACAAGCGCACGGCTACACCTTAGCCTTTGAAAGATTGTAACCTCTTCGAATGTATTTGCTTGCAATATTGGTACACATCACTAGATATACTAGATATGATATATCTACTACTTTCACGTCGGTTACTTACACATAATGGCCCAATTGTGGGGCTAAGTGCGCATAACACACGTCCAGCTAACTAACTATCCAGCTATAGCTAAATAGCTAACAACTCTTCTTGCATAAAAGGAGTCGTTACGTTACTTTTGCGAAACGGATAGGGAGCTATCTCCCTGCGGCCTGCCTTTGTAGGCAAATAAATAACGTTTCTCTTTCGCGCAACACAGCACCTCTTTAAGAGCATCCCGGAACAGTAGCCAACGGAGAACACAACACAAGATTATGATGTTTTATACGGTGGAGATATTTAAATTTTGATTGCCTTTTCACCGGCAGTGAATCTTGTCTAAAGGTTCATCTATATGAATGTGACAAGCCGAAGTAGACGTAAAGCATATTATAAGAATCTGTGATTCTTTTAGGCTCTCTTAAGTAAATGGATTATGAGTCGCGGATGGAACCGGTCAACTATTAGAGGAGCAAGCTGTTATTTAGTAATTGCTGTCACATATCATTTAAAAAACCATAACCGAGCATCAACGGTGACAAACGCTTTTGAAATAATAGAAACAAGACGCAGACTAGAAGTAGGTAGAGCACAGCGCAGCTTAAGCTTGAAATGACCGTAAACCATAGAGTACAAAAGGATGAAGTACCCGCTCCGCACACACATTTATGCTACAAAATATCCTAGCTATATAACATATCAACTTACTTCCTGAAAGGATATAAACGGTTACTTTTGCCTCCTCTTACGTTTCTATTTCTACTTTGCCTTAACATGGGCACTTTTCCTGAATCGCTTAAAAATGCGATTATACACCATAGAGATTGTGTCAAAAATTAACGTCCTATAGCGGTATTGCCCTCAATCTCAAAGATTCTAGAACGCATTATTATTAAAAAGCTTGTTAAATATCTACAAGATAAAATGCTTCTATCACCTAACCAATACGGCTTTAGACGTAACAGATCTACCAACAATGCTGTTTTAGATGTAACTACTCACATAGTAAAGAACTTGGACAAAAAGAGGAAAGTACTGTCTATATTTCTAGACCTGAAAAACGCCTTCGACGCAGTCTCTATTCCCAAACTTATTAAAAATACTTGAAGAGTTGGGTGTTCGCGACCTGCCGCTCCGCATTTTTATCGACTACCTGAAAAACAGAACTCAATGTGTTGAAGTTGATAATTACCTTAGTGATGAACTTCCTGTCTCTTTTGGTGTACCTCAAGGTAGTGTGACTGGGCCAACTCTCTTTCTCATATACGTCAATCAGTTGTGTAATCTAGAACTCCCAAATGGTAAATTGACGGCCTTTGCAGATGATACTGTCCTTACCTTCACTGGTGACACCTGGCACGACACTTTCAAGGCTGCACAGGCAGGACTAGATACCGTATTGAATTGGCTTAATAACCACTTACTCACCCCCAATACGGACAAAACAAAAATTCTCACGTTTTTCTTATGACAGTTCACTCAACCTCCTAACTCACTTGTTTCAAAAGCGCACGCCTGCCCAGCTCCCAATACCGTTACCTGCTGTTGTCCCAATCTTGAACGCCCGCAAACAATTAAATATTTTGGGATCACCCTTGACAAACACTTAACCTTCACGGCCCACATAGACCTACTTACTTCTAGGATAAGAAAAATATTTTTGTCTTTAAAAATCTCCGTCATATACATAAACACACACAAACACACACACACACACACACACACACACACACACATACACATAAGGGCTGCTGCTATATAACAATCGATTATTTGATTTCTTTTTATTTTATTTATTTGTTTTATTTTCATTTCTGCCAATTTGTTTGTAACCGAACGCTTATATCTTCAATTGTACCACATCGGATGTTGTATGTGTTGGGACTAATACTAGTTATTCTATAAGTTAGCATGGTGCCAGTTACGACAAACATAAACATATTTGTCAACTAAATTATATATTGTGTAAACAAGTGAATATGTATTTATGTTTATATAAGTGTTAATTGTGTTTATGAAAATAAATATTTTTTTTATTATTATTATATAACCCAGTATTGTGTTTCGACGGTTAGGAGGCAACTAGTGGACTCCTCCGCGCGAGTTTAACATCGGTAACATGCAATAGCTATATCTTGTGCGCCAAGCGTCCATACCTTTGGTAACTACTATGAGTTCTTGTCAGTACGCGCACGATTCTTGACTACCATCCTAGTATGGGATAACATTATAATACAAAACTAACTGTTATTAATTCCTGACATAATGAAATAATTAAAATGATAACATTTAACGAGAGCGCTCCTTAGTGGTTTATATGTACAAAAATCCCGGAAACTACTCCAGGAAAACTTGGATGGATACACGCGGCTGGTATTCCCCTAGAGCGATTGTCGTCAGCGCGCGAGGCTGGACCACCAAATCCTTAGATTTTCCTTTTACGTAAATGATATGAGTTCTATTATTAACCACAACTGCCCACTTAATTAATCACTTTGTATTTATTTGCGATTTCATATTATTTTTACCTAACTCTAATATTTATTCCGAATTCGCAAACCGTTCCCAATTAGTAGTGATGCGTCATGCTCGTTATTTAATTTGATAATGAGCATGACACAGCTCTACTCAATTAACATTATTTAAATCTATAAGTATGCCGCGAATTGACTAAATTGACAATCTCCATAAATCGTTTGCATATAGCTTTCCAAGATAGAATATTATTGCTAAAATTTAAATTGCAGCAGTTACATTAACTTTTTCGCTGTCCCATGGATGTCAAATCAGAAAATCCTTTGTCATGTTCATGGACATGGAACCTGATAATACCAAAAGTAGAAAAACTTTAATTAATATTAATAAACATCATAAATCCGCGCTAAAATTTAGAAAAATGACATAATAAAGTTGCATGTTTGTTTATGAAATCTGTTTATTCCAATATCCACTTTTATAATAATGGTACACTAAATGAGTAAGTGCTTATGTTAAACGTGGTGGACTCGAGAACACGTAGTAGCGGCGAGGTTCGACGAGGTGGCCGTTTATTAGTGAAGTACATAACATAGGGGAGCGGACGCCATCGCAACACATCAAAGCACTATCGACTTCCGGCGCAGACGCGGGTTATCGGGCGACCTCCGAAATTCCCGGCAATTAGCTGCGCGCGCGCCGGCCCTTTCCTCCCGACTCGCGCTCCTGCTAGCCACTTCCGCTCACACAACGACACACACCTTCAGTTAAAGCAAACATAGTAAATATAGATATCGATATCCTATTTCGTCGCGATAATGCTTTGGTCTGCTTAAGACCAGCTACCGCCGATATCAACATGTTCACGCTCAGACCGAACTGACATGGGAGATGGCAGACCGTACATGTATTGATTTACAAATAAATCATACACCTATTAATTAATTGCCAGAGGGGTGAATGTATATCTACCCATTTAAAACTTTATTTGTTACTATAGCAAAGAAAGACATTCCACAATGCTATGACAAATGACAATACTCCGAACCACTGCGCTTAGCTGTGCTAAGTACAATCGCGTATATAGAGCAATAAACATAAAAATAAAGTGTGTGTATGCGTGTATCGTCTGAAGTGATTATGTTGAGGAGCGCGGTTGGTACGGACTACGGTCGCCACTAAATAAATACATAGAACATGAATGAACGTTTGGTCGACGGATCGAGTCGAGCGCGCACTTCCGGCGACAAGTAATAAGGACACTACGCGATACCGACGATACAATTTCGAAACGGGAGAGTCTAAGGAGGTCACCGGATAAGATTACGGTTAACTGTGTAAACAAACCGTTTACATTGATAACTCGTTAGCATTTCTGCGATGGCGCCTGTGACGTGCCACAATCAATGGATTTTGTTGGACCGATAAGCACCCCCGTCGAACGATAAACCGACGCATCAATGAAACCCTTCATCGGCGGGTCAACTCGTATACCATTGACAAAGAGACGTCCGTTTCACAACTTATTGTATTGACAATCTGACTTCCGACCAGCAGCTGAGTTCACTACGGAACTTGCCAATGTGATTGTTGTCGCGTTTGGACGCTTCCCGCTCTAAAATCCCATGTTCTGTCATACTGTTAAGGGTTTATACTCGCAGCAAATTTCAAATTTTCGTCTGTATTCAACAACATCAACTAAATTGCAAGAAAGATGTCTTAATATTATTTCTTTCAGAGCAATATATTCCTGAAGGACAGGCCTAAGAATGTAATCAGTAATCATGGATGTGCGATTTTCTCGGTAAATATTTCAAAATACGTGTTACATGTTGACAAATGTAGGTAATGCTGAATGCTTCTAAACTACTGTATGGCAGTTTATTTTAAAAAAATTGCCACAAATGTGGCAAACAAGGATACGGCCCGCCTAATGGTAAACGTAGACTATGGGAACTTGCAAGAAATGACTTGTGCGTTGCCTGAAAACATTCTATACCCTTCTGGAATAACCGCATTTATGAATATTTAAAGCATTTCTCCAATTTCTAACCGTTAGATGTTTAAACGTTGGGTTCAAATCATAACTGAAATTTACATTTAAAAGCCCGATCACGTTTTACATATTGCTGTCTCGCAGATACGCCAATATGCGCAGTATCCATTCAGTGCTTCTCAAGGATCCCGCTGAATTTATCACCACAAACAAACTATCAAGTAAGTACGCAATGAACTAAGTGTGTCATATTTGGCATAGATAACTAAGAGCAAAGCATCTTACTTGACATCGTATTATCTAAGGGCACAAAGTTCTTTCCACAGCAGATGTCATATACATATCTTGCAATAGCAATTTGGACTATTGTTACACTTTCATACACGTATGTTATTACGCAGTGGCATCGGCAGATCAAAACAATCATTTATTCAGCGCTATGCGCACAGATTAAGTACATTATACGCGATACGAATTACAATCTTATGTTGAATTGTATAAGGTTGATTTTTCAATGGTGATAGTTCGCGTGCAATACCAAGAATGCTACAGACTGCGCGCAAAGCGGGGACATCCAAGTCCGTAATCCATTTTATCAATTGCGTAGGTAAATGTAATATTATTTTGCACCACATAATGAAACAGTTTTAAATACATTGCGATGAGTGACACACTCGTATGAATGAATGTTACACACGGAATAACGGACGTTCGTACATTTTGAATGATACGTTATTTGTTAGATGATTCAATACACCGCCGGCGCCGCCGCCGCGGTGTCAGAAGTCAACAGGGTCGAGTCCTGTAAGTTTTAGCGGAAATCGTGACCATTATATACATATGTGTCATGATTTTACATGATCAATGAATCAATGCTGAATACATAACATGTAGTAAATGACTAATACCGTATCTACCTACTCATGTGGCTCGTTAGGACGAAACTTTGAACCATTAACGTCAATTTATTACAATCGATTGTGAAACAATACCCGCCATAATAGCACCCTATCAAGAAAGTGGAGAATCACTTCAGATAATGACAGTTGGTGGCCAATCTGTTTGCTTAAATTCATTCATAAATAAAATAAAAATCGAGCATTAAACTAATCTTTCATAGAACAATCTATTAGTTTATGTAACGATTATTATTCCGGAATGAATATATGAACAGGATTTGTACAGTGTTGTTGTTTAAAAGTTTTTATAAATATTTATATTTATGCAGTAGGTATAATAAAGAGTATTGTAAACATATCTTAAAAATACTATGCGGATGCAGACTCTATAAATGATAATGAAACAGAAATTAGCTGTTAATTAGCTTGTGTACACAACGATATAGTTGACGGGTGGATTCACTTGTCGTCCGTGTGATATTTTCCCTCACTGTCAAAAGTAGGAATAACAAAAGTGGTAATAAACAACAAATAAACTCGTGTTCTATTCACTCCACTTAAACCCTTATCAAGTTTACTATCACGCAACAAATGAATGGGACAGTTGAACTTATATTTTTGACATATTTCCTTTATCGACGATACAAGAGTAAGAATTCATGTTGAAAATATTTAATGGGGTGATAAATTCAAAAGTATGTGCGTTACATTTTTTAGAGCGTGTCCATGTGTGTGTTGTTGGTTGTTAGTCGAGTCGTTGGACGCCATCGACGTTTATCGGGCGCCTGCAATCCGCGCTGACCCCGCGATATCCTCGATCTACATTACCCCTCGCCCCACCACCCCCTCGCCACTCTCTATACAATTTTAAACCCTTTGATAAACGTCTTAAGGATCATATTAGTCCGCGGGAGCGGTGGGAGCAGGCGCATGAATGGACAGGCTTGTGAATGAGCGGACTATGTCCCGCAGCCGATAAGCACTATCGTCGGGGCCAGCTGACGGTCCATGTTGACAAACCCTGTTCCACTTTCCTTGCACGAGTCGACTTAGCCTTATCAATCGACTTAATGTCGTTGTCACTTTTAGGCGAACCATTTTAACTTCTGCGCCTAAACTCGTAGAAATGAAACATCTCCATGCATCGTAATATGTTGTAAACACAAACAACATTCCTGCCGTGGTAACGACGGGTTCTGAGATATAATGTCGGTAACAGAGTAGTTAGTAGTTTAGCGCTTCATGTAATGTGGGACTGACATTTTATTATAATAAACAAGTAACTATTAAAACACAAAAAATGGGTAAACTACTTCCTCCGCATTGTTCAAAGTACCTGCGACGTCAGCGTCGGAGATCCCATTGTACGCATGCAAATATAAGTTATACTATGTGTAAAGTGCTTTCATGGGACTTATATAAATTGCTACTCAGAATTGAACGCAATCATGGCATACGCTAACGTCATTGTTTTATTATCGGTCCAGCCACAAAGGCGAGGAAAAGGTCGATCTTTGCGGATCTGTATAGTGCACATATTATATCAACACATATACCTACTAAATGCGCAACATTATATTTGTATATCGATTATTGGATTATCTGGAATATAACATCTCTATGATTGAGAAACAAACTCTAGTTGCATATTAATTTATGAAAAGTAACAATGTGTCGCTTAACAGACATGTAGCTATTGAAATGCCACACATTAACATTTCAGTTTATCTGTGGGAACAGTGGCAGATGACCAAATGTTCTGTTTTATGATAATATCTATTAATAATAGTCTAATTATTCAAAATAAGCTATAAAAGATAGCAAATCTTTCTACAGTTCGTTACAGCTGCCTACACGTATATTAAGCGGCTTCGTAATGACTTTTAATTCAAATTTAATAATTTTGATAAAGAACCAGATTTTGAGTAAAGCCATTAAAACAAGTGCAAATTCGTGTTAGATACGAAATCTTACAGCATCCGTAATAAAAATACCCATATAGTTGTGGTGACTATCTCCATACAATAAATTATATTAAATGAAAACGCACATGTCTCATATATTGCTTACCCAGAGATAGGGAATGTCATAAAATAAAAGAGGACAGGAAATTCAACAAATTGATAGTAATTAAAAACTGCCGGTAGTAAGTCTCGAAGTTTCTGAAAAACTCTGTTGGAGGAAGAACTAGGGCATAATATAACTCTTATCAATTCCAGTATGAAGACAGGTTGAAAAAACAGAAAACAATCCTACTATTATTATATATTTGAAACTTTGTGAATTCGCTTGGACGTTTGTAACACATTCACGCATAAACCGTTTAACGGCCTTCGATGAATTTGTTTTTTTACTTTTTAACCCAGTAAGTATTCCCTTCCGGATTCGCGCGGATGAAACCGCAGATAGAAGCTAATAATGCATTCAAATTCTTGGAATAAAAATGAAAACACTATTTTGATTTTCTTTTTACACATATGATCAGCGGATCAGCCCTGCACAAACCAAAATTGAAGATGAGTTAAATCAACGACATTATTACATGTCGCCTCGTACACACTTGTAAGTCATCTATAATAATTAATTAAACAATAGTCAAAAATCAATTTTTGCCCTAAAATTTATATGTAGTACCTATATTGATTGAACACATCAAAATTGAGAACTGAAATAAAAAGGAAATAATTGCATGCAATCCTATTGGTTAATATTTCTCTGTTTCTTCGCACCGCAGCCTCGCTCCGCTTCAATGGACAGGCAGCCTCAAGGAGAAGATCTTACATGACCACATTTTTCAGTGGCTTATGCTTTACATGTCATATTATACAATCCGTTTTTATCATTTCTTTATATTGAGTATAAAAGATGTTGCAAGTGTAAGCTATAGCAATTATATTTAAAATAAAATAAATGAATTGCCATTCAGCCTTTAGGATCAAATGCCACCAAATAAATCTCACGAGCTAACCTTCAGAAAGTAGAAGAGAGATGTTAAACACGACCTAGTCGTTATTCACAGAGTAACTTTACTCAAAAGTAGGTTGACAGACTCCACAGTGATTCTCACACTTTATGAAAAATGCATTACATTGCATCACGCTTATAATATATGTCCGGAAGAATATTGGGCAGTGGTATTTCACACCGTAGGGGGCGCGCCTATAACTTTGTACCGGTGGCCGGTAGACGGCACTTGCACGTCGAATCGAGCAAGCCAATAATATAACCCACAACTACTTGACAGTTTAGTATCTATCGAAAGGTAATCACGAGGTGTACTAACGTAGCAGCCAAATAAAATACGTAAACTATTGAATACAAAACAAGTGGTTGCGATGACACACTACGCGTTTAGCTTCAATTACTTAACTTGCTGCTGGTTTCTATTCTCTAAGGATTTACTGTACTTAGTAGAGAGAGAGAGAGAGAAAGGGTCATAAATCATAAAAATACACAGAACTGAATATATAGAAATGATAATGTCTGGGATCTGTAAATCTCCAAAGACACAAGCAGATTATAACACTCACAAGTCACAGACAATTTTTTTGTTGATTTTAGTACATAATAATAATAATGTTTATTTCAGTTAAGTTACACATATATTAACTTACTGTGACAGCCACACTAGGCACAGCCTGTGTCGTGGCCATCAAACTATACGGATTGTCATATACCTAGAACTTAACTGTTACAAATAACTAAATGCATGACATACTGATTACCAGACTTCGTTCTGTTATTGATAGAAGATTCTTAATAAAAAAAGAAAACCCAGTAACAATACCCAACCTAGGTATCAAGCCGAAACCTTACGATGGTACCTTTCGTAAACACGAGTGTCAACTTATAGCACATTAGATGTGTACGCAGTCTCACCCGCGTTTATGATTACTGCGCCGCCCCCGTGGTCATAGCGTGATGTTATATAGCCTATAGACTTCCTCGATAAATGGGCTATCCAACACTAAAATATTTTTTCAATTCGAACCAGTAGTTCCTAAGATTAGCGCGTTCAACCCAACAAACAAACTCTTCAGCTTTATAATATTAGTATAGATGACAAACAAAGCAATGAGACAATTAAAATCAGCGCTAAAATCTGCATCAGTCTGATTAGGAACGTAGCTCTACCATAGAAGATAGTAGCCAATATGCTTATATTATGTTCCTACGGTGAGAAGTATAAATAATAATTATTTGAGTAGAGCTCCTTAAAAGGCAGGCGTTGTGTCGCAGTGTCGCTAGTAGACTGAACATACATGCATAGTCTGACATCTATGTATATCTTCGATGTGGTAGCTAAACTGTATTTTGCACCCAGATTTAGCCTGCTATGGTTTTAAGTCACACGTAATATGAGGAGACACTATTATCTTCCATCAAGCACAGTGCCAGACTCTGAGTTGCTACTTAGAATTGCTGGACTGGAAACCTAATAATACTTTGCCAGACCCAGGAATCGCATTCAAAACCAAACACATACACTATGGCTCTTTAACAACTTATTAGTATATTCCAATAAAATGTTGAACAAGTATACGCCGGCTTGATAGCAAACGGCTACCACAGCCTATGGGTGCTTGCATCATCAGAGATAACCCTTGCTTAGAAGCCAACCCTTAAAAACAAATCGCTGTTCTGATAGCGCAAGAGTCAAAAGTCACACCGCCAATATTTAATCTATACATCTGTAATTATTCATGCCTTTTTATCATGAATCAAGATGATAAACAATATTGTTCATACAGGAATAACAAGTGCATCATGCAGTTTTGACTGCAGTCTTCAAAGTATTAACAATATCCTTATCGGATGACAAATATGTGACTCATTGACACTTTAACATGTTCTGAGATCTTAGGATTCAAAGGGTAAATGATTCACTTTGTTTTTTATTTAATATTTTTGTAAGGGGATGACTCATCGATGACTGTTCGATCATATTAGAATTACCTGACATTACTACACGTAGTAGAAACATTAACCAATCTACATCACTTAATATTTAATTCAGTAGTTCAAATGAGTCATCGGTAAGTACGGAATTACTTCTCCTTAAATAATATATATGGATATAAAACTTTATATCTACATACGTAACCTACAAGTTGCTTATTTAGTAATTACATGTTTGTAGCTGCTGTAAAAATCTGTATAGTTAAATAATTACAGGGATTTTAATGCTGTCCAAAATCTGAACACAACATGGAGGTCTTACCATACCTGGCTTAATGTATGTAGGTATATCTTAAGACAGTTTTCAGTGGCGTTATAGCGTATGAAAACATATGCCAGTATGGGTACACCAAATCCGAATGCAATACGCTTTTTCTGTTAGTATGCAATTTCTTAAAACTTGGTTTCACTGCTAATATGAATTAGCTGAATTTATATTACTCACTCACATCATGTAACCAATCGATGACAAAAGCTTTTGTCACGTAAATTTTTGATTAATGATAAGATACTTAGGAGCTTCCAAACTAAGCATGCTTACATGAAGAATTTTTTCTTATTCTTAGGGCCTTTTTTGTACAATAAACTAAATAAGTTATTAGATATATATAGCATTAATCATAATCAATGTCACATAGTTTTAACAAAGTATCTAAAAATGCTTACGTATTCAGATACAGAGAAATTGCTAGTAGTTGTAAAATGATTTCTTATTGTTTAAGCTATTTTTCATTTCTAATTGTTATTGTTTATAAAAATTCTAATTGTAGGTATACTTAACTACCTATATATGTTTGCAGTACATGTATAAATGTTAATTTTTTTTTGTAGACCCTTTCTTTATTAACAATAGAATAACAATGTAATATTAGAAACAGCCTGAAACACAGGTCTCTGACCTAGTTCAGGTAATAAAATTTAAAACTGACTTTATAAACAAGACCTTTTGTGTCCAATTTTTAATAATAATAATATAATAATAGTTTATTGTCTCATAAAAAACAAGCAATACATGGATTGAGGCCCTAGACCCACACTAGGATTCCCTGTGTTGTGGGATAACTATATTTAATCTAAAGGAAATAAATTGTAAATTGTTTTCCTTTAGATTAAGAATAGTTTTAATGTGAATTTAATACAATAAGTAGCCTGTAATGTGTTTGTCTGTTTGTTTTGACTTTTGTTTATTTATTGAATAAAATTTTATTATAATTATATGTTTCTCTTTCACGCGTATATTCCTAATACGTTAGGCCCTTTGGGAGGCTTACACGGAGACATGGGTCCAACGTGAAGAGGCCCTTCGAGAGTTTTAATCAAAGGTGGGATGGAACACCTACAGCGGCACTAGCCGCAGTAGGCGTAGGACTATTGCTATGTCTGGATTCTAATATATGGGCTATGAGTATGGGTGTTTGATGGACTGGTATATTGGTAACTATGGGTGATAAAACGGCGTCTGGCCTGAATACTCTAATAGCATCAATCGAATGGACAGACGTTGACTCGCCAACACACTAGATGGGCCCCCTGAATAGCCACCATAGGCAGCAGCAGAGGGCAACATCGGTGCCAGCGGCTAGGGGTGTCGAGCGGTGGGGCGCCGGTTTCACCATCACGGGTCTCGTGGAAACGGAGACCTAGAGCGGGTTTCCCCGTAATTATGCCCTTGAAAATAACACTTCCACCCCCAAGTATGTAGCTCTAGCGGCCCCCCTCTGACCGGCCGATCAAGGCAAGCCAGAGTTGAGAGTCCTACGGGCGCTCTTGAAGTTCCACCCCAGCCAACGAGTAACGGCAAGCTGGGGACGAGGCCCTCATCGACTCTCTGAGGCATTCAGGACCACAGTGTCGCCACTCACATTCAGCTCTGTGCGCTTTTATTTAACCTGGTGATACATTTTTTGTTTATATCACAAGGCGAAGGTGGTAGTTTAAAAGCTAGTATACTATGCCCTCCGGTATCGCGTTAGCCTCATGAGTAGATAACGACTGTCCCAGAAGGACATTATTATTGTTATTATATATTTGGTACCACACTTTAACACCAAACAAACATAATTGTATTATACCTACATATTATACAAAAAAAATTAAAAGCTTGTAAATCCTTGATTGCACGGATGGGGCAGCGGTTTAAGTGGTCAGTTCGCCACTAACAATGCGCCCGCGCCGCACCAGTCGCCGATAGTTGCGGCCTCGATCCGCTTACGGGACTTGAGTTGTGTGATCCATTATATTTGTTCCAAATCTAGATATTCTTATTTTAGTGTCTACAATTATTACCAAGACAGACAGGTCTTTCCTAATGTGAACCCAGAAAAATATGAGTATGTTATACTGTTTACAACTTTGCATATTTAAATAATTTTACCGAATACTCCTAAACATTTCAAAAGGACATCGGAAAAACAGAACTATTTCAAACAGTCTATTGCTCTAAACATTGTTTTAAAGTTATAGTAAATTTTGATGTTACATGGTGGATTGGGAATACAATAAGGATACCGTAGTGACATTTCGTAGCAAATTGTCTACGAAAATCTCTACAATAAACTTAAAGTTTACTCAAAGTATATGTGGTGAGTGAGAAACAAGTATATCCAGAACTCACATATTTTTTAATATTATATTTAGGGTAGATTGAGGTAGCGCCATTACAGCCATACGATGCACTGACAACTATTGCAAACTTTCTCAGAGATTTTAATCGTAATTACCACAAAAGGACTCTTTAGATGTCTGTCACTTGAACAACTTTGATCATCCGTCGATTAATACTGAGCTAACAATACCTAAACACAATCTTCACACACAAAACTATACAAAAATTTACTCAATCTCATAGATTTATTTCTTGTATTTAATAAGTGAAGGCTAAGTATCCTTGGTCCTCCCTCATCATACAAACTTATTAGGTATATGGTCGCTCATGTGATCAATAAGAAAGGCTCTCCTAAACTAATATGAAAAAATACTTTAGTTTACGTTGAGCAAATGACTTTACGATGGTGATAAGAAAGAAATAACCCCTGTTATATGCCTCGTATTCGTGGGAACTGAGCTTTAAAAGAAATTAAATATATTTAATAGACTTTAAGAAGTGCTACAGCATCAAAACCTCTGTAATGATTAATATTAACCTAAAGTTCCTAGTAAAAACGGTGATAAAATACCTTTGCTGTAATGAGATTACTTTGGTAATTAATATCATTGCTGAAGAGAATTTTATCTAGCAAAAGTAAAGAGCTTCAATACGATACAAGAAGCTGACGCGAGCTACATGCGCAAGTAACTCGCGCAAGCAACATGCGGGTGTTAATCAATAATTATATGGGTAGCTGGCGCGGGTGGCTTTGGTAGCTTGCATGCTGCATACAATCCGAACAGTACCTCAAATTGTGCGCTTCGTGTACAAGAGTCGTTTAAAATGTTGCGATTAAAGCAGCGTTAAAAAAACTAAAATGCTGCCATGAATTTGAGCTACGATATTACAGACATATCAAGAATCTGACTATGATGCAGTAAAACCGACAAATGACAGTAAATATAAAGATTATATTATTTAGTTTTATATTAAACAATAATTATAATTAACGAAATATAATTATAATACTTAACTTTCCATCGAACATCTTATAGATTTAACTATATTTCAGCAGCTCTATCACCAGTCGCTCGTTGGTCGCAAGCAAAAAGTAAAGTTAATTACTGCATACTATCAAAAAAGGCACCCGCCGCGTCTGTACGCGATAAACTAAAAAACTACTGAACGGATTTTCATGTGGTTTTCACCAATAGACAGCGTAATTTATGATATAGGTGTATAATTTGTTAAAGTTTTGTACTACTCGTGTGAAGCCGGGGCCGGTCGCTACTAAACAATAAACGTAACAGCGCCTCTAACTACAACATCAATTAAATCTGTGTATAGCTGTCATGTCAACAGGATAGCAACTATATTTATAAAAATATTCGAAAAAGCTCATGATAGAGCCACAGAACATAAAATTACTAAATAAAACGCGATATTTACATCACTATGGTTACCGAAGGCGATCGCCATAAAAACTAATAAAAATACTACAGCATATAAAAGCATTAAGTTGTGCTGTTAAGAGTCCTATCTATTTAAAACACTAATATCTATTACAATTTTCTCTAATAAAATACTAGCTCACACAACGATATTATGGAGCTTATCTATCTAATCTTATTGAAGCAAATAATGCTAATTTGCATACTTTACAGAAAAACAGTCAAAGAAAATATGAACATTAATATGTAATATTGAAAATGTATTTTAGAATCCGATAGATACTTAAGCAATGGCTTTAAAACAATAACCAACTGACTAAGAAGGTATGGGGATGCCATTGCTCTTCCAAGTTTTCAGTTCAACCCTGAAATAATCACCTCTCGCAAGCCTTATTGCCGGTTATATAACTATATATCAACATTCTATATACTGTAGTCGGCAATAGTTAAGTATTAGTTGCCAATAGCATCAAAGTACGTGTAATCCAACTTGGAAGCGGCCAATTAATTATTTATAGCGAAATGACATGACAGTAAGCGCATGTTCCGTATTGTGGCAGATCATCAAACAGGACTGATTGGTGGAAGATTCTCAAACCAACACCTACACCTACACCTATTATAGCATGCCGCGATTAAAATGAAATCCATTAATATGTAACCTTTATCTACTACCTCCAAATCAACTAGATTATTGTAATAATAGATGTTTATATAACGCTTACGTTATAATCCAAAGTATTTAAGCTAGAAAAGCACGTCTTTTCTAGCTTAAATACTTTGGATACTTAATATTGCAGCATTGATTTTTACTACCACATAAATGTGGGATATATTGAATACTAAGCTCGATATGGAACATAGAATATTTCTCACGTAAAGTAGTGAATCTCGGTTGGAGCCACGAACTTAGTAAAGATCAAACAACAAGAAATCACCCATTTGGTTTTGCTCTATTTCTGCTTAGGAGGATTCTTTCAGAAGCCTGCTTGCTCCCAGTATTCGCTATTATTTTTCTATGAATGGGGCAATGCGCGAATGCGAACTTCTTATATAATACATATACATTATTAAGTTACGATAACAGTTAACCATCACAGCTAGTTGCCACCATATTAGTTGTGTTCCTCAACGAAATATTTTTGCCCTCTTGGAGATACATGTTTCGCGTTTACTTATTGCCTTAGAGCTGAACTACTATAGATCGGGTCCTGTAACCGTTTCGAATGCATCTTAAAGAATGTACTATCATACATGTGTTGTGTACTTCTTCACATCATTCGGGCGGAAATACATTTGCCAAACTATTTCTTACAATTTTTCTCAGAGGTCAGCCTGCAACTTCGCAATAACTTAGCGAGATTTATCAGACTACCATATAGTTTGCTCGGTATGAGCTGACAGCCGATCACCATTATACCAACTATTAGGTTCCCCTCGACAAAGTTTGATAAATTGTCATGTCTGATTAAATAGTCAGTCATAGCAAAACAAAGAATAAAATCATTTTTATTCTTTGTTTTGCAATGAGTTTGAATTGTCTTTTTACCCTAGTGTAGTGGGACGAAAATGGCTACCCTAACAGGCACTCAGCATTTAAGTAAGGAATAGATTTTCTATAATCTTATAGAATGCAGATATAGAACACGAATAGCCTTCTCTTCAAAATGAACAAATATCTTAATAAAAATTATCACGGATTATTCATAGGTTTTATGAATATAAAATATATGATTTTATTAACCAGACTGTGCAGTCGGCTTCTCATGGGAGATATTATAATGTTATTCTAAGGAGAGTTCTTTTTATTACAAAATGACATACAGTGGCTTATAGTCAGAGAGTTATCCTGATTCTAAACTGTTAGGTTTTATTTGACAATATGTGCTTAGGTATGAGAGCCTGGAGCATCGACACACTCTGCCCTATCTGCGGTATTGGTGTTCTAGACTTTCTGATCCACTAATATCAATCTCAGGCAGGGTTCTGTATTAATTGAGACTACCCACTTAACGCTGGCCTTAATAGTCGCCGAGCAGATTCGCGTGCTGGACGAAGGGCAAAATAGCAATTCCTGTTCTCCTTTCCTTTATGGTAAACAGCGGCTTAGTCGTGTTCTTTGCCTTACTGAGGTTGGTTGGTCTTACCGAGACAGGAGGTACATCCATGTCCATGAATGACGCTTACCATCGTAGTTGGCCCGTTGCTCGACGGCCACCAAAGGCAATACAAACAAGATCATGATCTTAACCAGGATCATGATCTTATACAGGCCACTCAAAAACAGTTCTATTTTCGTATCTTGCCTTTATTTTATCATAGAATCACAGGAAATCTTATCGTGGTTATATGTTTGATTAAGTGTTTGATTTTGACTGCCTGAATATTGTGCATTTCTAGTCGAGCCAACAAATTAAGGATATTTTTTGACAAAATTCTGAGTAGCAGCTCGTAGCTAGGCAAATGGCGCTGTTACACACACTCCCGTGCCTCGGACAGCACGTAAAGCCGTTGGTTCTCACCTGATCTCTCCGGTCGTGTTAGATTGCTGCCCGATATGAGAGTTAGAGAACAGAGAGTTCACTTAATTACGCACACACTTGAGCATATAATATCTACTGCGTAGAGGGCGAGTTTCCGTTAAGATTGGCCGCCGTGACAAATATTTGGTCTGTGACGTTCCTTTAAAGTACAACAGATCCCTCAAAATTAGATCCACATAATTATAGTTATTCCGAGCAAGCTATCCGCAACGTGGATCTAATTGTGGATCTTCTTTGGTCCCTCCAATACAGGTATTATACCTAGTAGTTGTACAAATATATGGTTAATGCTGCCTTCGTACGTGTTACAAGTAGGTAATATAGAGAACATAACCGCTTAAGGAACTGCTACATACGCGGGTGGCTCGCTTCATTTGTTTTACAATGAGTAAATGCCGCGCAAGTGCCCAACTTGCGCAGGATACCCATACCGTGTACATGGACTGTTAAGTTGCTGAGTTAGTTCAATAGGATAAGCGTGATCCGACAAGAACCTGAAATAAGGCAATAAATTATTGAATTTTCTTTCAAGGAACATTCGGCGCTGTTACATCTGAATTACACATAGCTGATAAAGCAAAGGGATATCTCCTTTGTTTCTAACATAGGTTATATTTATATTAATTACACATGAGATTTAGGAACATAATTTTGGTGAAGATTAATATAAATAAGAATATTTTTTAATGGTTAATAGCAATACTTCTGGTACGCTTGTCTGAGGATTCAATCTCCACGTAAACTAAATATTTTTGAAAACACATTGCATTTGTTTATACTGAATATTCTGCCGTTAGGACAATATAAATAAAATTAATATCGCGTTCAAACTGGGATTATCCTTAATGTTGACTTTTTATTTTAAAATAAAACTATTCAAATGTAATATAGTAATTATTATTAAAAATATTTTTATAAACATCAAAAGCTAAAACTAAGTTAAGAGATCAATGTCGTCCTAATTATAATATGGAATGCATTATTAGAAGCAGACAATCGAGTATTTTATTCGAGATTAGAACACGATGGTGTAGCGAACGTTAAGGAGGCAGTAATTACAACGGTGGAGAATTCTCACGCAGCGCTCTAACAAGGCAGCCGGGTGCGCGAGCGCACCTGCCGCCGCACGCGCCACCGCTGCGATGCGCCGCCCGCCCCCGCGCTGCCGACCTGCCGACTACGTACCGACCCCGCTGCTACACATCAGCTATACAAGCTAAATACGGATTAAACAAACCTTTAATAATATTTCTTTTATTAAACAACTTTATAATAAAACGAACTATTCACCAACCCGTCAATTACATACTGAAAATCTATACTAGATACCGTTAAATACAATTTGTACCTACTACCTACTATCTACCCTCAAAAAATATTTAGTACCTACTGATTACTCTCATTTATGATTTAATAACCAGTAGCGTGTGTGTGCTTACTAAATTTTGTTGCTTCGTAGACAAATTCCTTGCTCATAAAACTCTCGTAAAATATCATAAAACTTGGTATGGAGCCATCTTTTGAACGCTTATCGTAACGGACAATCGGCCAGGTTTTAACACGGACTCATAATTTCTGAGTGAAGTTTTGAAATGCAAATCTAAACGGTTCTGTTATTCGAATAATGATGGATTCGTACGATAGCAAGAAGTACCTGACACTGGCGATATAGTGGTTACAGAACGTCTCATTATCTTCAATACTAAGCACATCTAATACTAATAACCACACCACCTTCATGCCTAATCGATTAAACCAATTTAAATCTTCTTAGATAAGTATACCGAAAACAGTAAAAGAACATAGGTTCATAATATCGACGAGCCGCACATGTAAATCAGCAGGTGTCAACTAGTTATAGTATAAATGTAAATGAAGTTTGTTTGCGATGTGAAGTCGAGGAGGACCAGATCATAGCACGAACAGTTGCAAATTCCAGGAAGCATCCGCATTCCATTAGAACATGTTCTTAATGTGTATCACTTTAATAAAGATCGCTGTGAGTCATTTGCGACACTGCACCACATTCATTAACATTCCAGCAAGCGCTCTTACTTCTAGTACCTCTTCAATCGGCTCGGCCGCCAGAACCGTTCGCTCATTGATTGCCTCCATTCGGTTATTCAATCGACTAGTTAATGAGCAAATCAGATTGCTATAGGTATTTTCTGAATCATCAAATTGATATAATTAATTATGTGCGGAAATTGTTGGAATTCTAGCGCTATTCTGAGAAAATTTTGAAAAGTTTAACGTATCCGGGTGAGTCAACGTACTTGCATATATGCCATGTTTGGTAATGAATGCGAACTGGAGATCAGCAGATAGGCGCCAAGTGCTCAGCCAATGCCTGATGCCTGCTGATTGAAACTTAACCAAGACAATGGTTACCATACGTAGCAATTGGGGAGAACCACAGAAATAAATCTCCACCTCGCGCTCCCACAAGTGTTAAGTGATCTATCGTTCGTGATGCCCTATCATAATAAAACTCAATCAGTCTATCTGTCAGCTATTTCAAAATGTGTGTAATCTAAAGGGCGCATACATGACAAGGCATCGTTAACTAAGCCCAAAATTGGTTTGAAGTGGACACCTGTTAGAATTTGTTGTAGCGGGTATTTGTCGCAGGCGCACGCGCAGGCATGCGTACGTGCTCTCCCCTCCCCCGCCAGCTCTGCCCCTGCGCTCCCCCTTAGCCCGCCTGTGGCGCGGCGCCCGCTCACCATTCATCGGAATGCAGGGTCTGTACTTTGGTACATCTCATTATGAATAGTCGCTATTTAGCCGTATTTGGGTTATACACTCGTACGCGTTATCTTTTACTTGACTCTTCTGTTCACTATTGATTGCGTCTAAGTACAAGTCAGTATTGCGCGAACATATTACATAAATCTGGCTTTTTAAACTACATATGCTCCAATTATTTAGATTATAGCCGTAGCTATTAGATTAAATAAACATAATATATTTTAAAATATCCGAAATAAAGGAACGTAAAAGATTTGAAGAGCAAAAAATGTTTTAGAACCTTTAACATGTTCGTACTATAGGTACCCTTTACAGCTCCATATACGGTTAAACAATTTGACATTCTTTGGTTGACAATCACAGTAGCTTTGCTTTTAATACTCCGTAGAGTCTAAAATCGGGAAAACGCCATAGATGACATTCGTATTGCCATGGATGTCATACAGTACTGCAAATGTAACGAAAATTAGAATGTAGTACCCGATGTTACCGGTAGTAGAAGCGGTCGGCGGTCAGCGGTAGTGAGCAGTGGTGGTTCTGCAGCGGAGAACGTTCGGGTGGCGGAGCGCAGGGCACGAGGCACGTTAGGAATGCGCGGCCCTCGGCGCCGGTTTACAAATAGAAGGGCCGCTAGCGCGGACTGCACGTGTGATACATTGCCACGATTAATCTGTTAGCGCTGATGTTGCGCCCGCGCAATAACGCCCAACTAACGATCATATCGCACAACAATTATCTATTAACGAGTCACAGCCCTGCGACTTAATGATATCTACTCGGGAGGGTCTCGCGCGCGACCTCTTCCTGTACCAGTGCAACTATAAGTGACGACCGAATTTCAAGCTCTTATATTTTATATAAATTCCGGCGGGATAGAAGAGCACGAGTGTTACGAGAAATCGTCGGGAGTAACGGTGCGGCGGTTAAGAAGCGGCAGTCCGGGAAAGGGCGACAGAGAACACGTGAGTGACATCTCGGAGGGTCGTTTGTCGGGCACAAGAAAGCTATCGGCGGCGGCGGTGCGTTCGCTGACCCCGGCCGGACGTCACGCCTCAGAGAAGACGAGTGCAGCTCAGCGCCGCCCGGCGCCCGCACCGTCTGCCCTCCATGGCTCCAAGCCTCCGTGCCTCCGCCTCCCTGTCTACAGCGCTCCCGCTTACTATGCGCCTAACCCCATCGAATAAATAAATCATGCAATCAGACGTTCCTTAATCGAGCTTAATAGTTAATACTCCATTGTCCGCGGCCAAGAGTTGAAATTATAAACAGGAGGGGTGAAGCCAGCCTTCTGCGGTTCGGTTGTCGAACTGTGTACAGTGTACGTGCGTATTTGTGACATCAGAATAGTTACAAGCGATGGAAGACAAATAACCTTATCATACCATTGTGTGATTTAATGACTATCGTTTATTTTAAAGAACTCGCTGTTAGCGGTTGCTTTACACCCAATGAAGACATTCGTGAAATAAATAAAACTTATTGTTTACATGTTTTTACCAAATGTGGCCGACGTTTAAAGGAAAAACACCTTAGAAGAAATTACGTAAGTACATTTTGGATAAAATTACCCATGTTACTTGCTATGTTTGTAACTATCTAAACAAACTGTCTAAGGTTAGTGTTGACAGTTCAAAAAATATTCTAATGTAGGTAATAATAGGTATTATGGTTGTACCCTCCCATTGTTTTAATAGGTTTTAGTCTCTCTTATTTAATTTATATTGGTTTTAGGTGTCCACCTACTTGTTTGTTAATCATGATAGTATTAAAGCCAAACTTTTTTAATGTTTTGTAGCTTTATAGATGTAGGCACTGCTACATAGATATTCGGCTACTAAAACTTTGTTACAAGTTGTCAAACCGTATATTTGCCGTTTCAGATACCAAGGAAGCGATTGTTACACGTCTGCCACATGTAACATGGTTCGGTATTTCCCCACATTTTGTTACCAGTCTGAAGTTTGCAAATTCTACCGTCTTGAAATTGTACCTACCATCACAATGACATATATTTTAATAAATATATCTACTCTTGTAACGTAGATATATTTTAATAAATATATCTACTCTTGTAACGTTTGTGTAAACAAAAATTGTAAGATTTAGTTTAACAATATCTAGTATTTTAAGATTCTTGAACTTTTAAATTAGTTTGAAGATTAGATTCAACTTGTACAAATATAAAAAGTGTGAGTAGCGCATTATGTGCACATTTCTTATTCTAGCCTACTGCTGTCAAACATGTGACAACGAATATATAATAAAATAAAAAGAAAATTAAATTATATAAATTTATTTACTATCCAAACGTTCATATTGTGATTTTAAATAGATTTATATATTGAACAAAATGCGTGCATTATGTTTAGAGTAGATATTATTGTATTGCAAGCGTCAATATTCACAAATATAGTAGATTTTAATAGCTCATAACATGAATTAAAATATTTATTCGTACTAGAATTTTAATACTATATAATAATATAATTTAAATGTGACATTCATTTAAATTAATTTTGTTTATTAGGTATATGAATGCTTTTGTGATATATGTTTTATGTTTAGTCAGCCTTTGAATGCTATCTACTAGTTGCACAGTGGCGGGTCACACATAAACCTATTTTATTTAGTATCAGGTTCCTGTTTACTAGTCTAATTGTGATCTGAGGTTTACAGCAATTTACCCATAATTGCTATATTTATTTATCTATATACAAAAACTGTTATAATTATTTCATGCACTATTTCAGTAGTAAATCTCATTGCAAACCTATGCATAATTTTAAAATAAATTATTTAATATAGGTATATTTTCTTTTAAATAACTGCAGGCTATTATCTGAACTATGATATATAATTGTTTTTTTATTAACTTTATTGTAATGGAAAAGAACTTAAAAGCGCTGTGCGTTGTAGATTTCTTATGTATTGAATGGGTGATTGGCGCACAAGCGCCAAGAGGTGAATTGTTGAAATATGTTTGAAAAGAAGTGAATTTTATCTAAGAGCTAAAGTGGGAGCAAGATTAGATAGGCTCAGCCCTACATGCCGATAACGGCACTGGATTCCAACACGATTTACCCACAAAGACATACCTTCACACACACACTTCAATTGAAAATATTATTTTGTCAAATGGTTATAGCTATGCATAGACATAATTATGAGCTAAAATATTTTGCAAAATCAACATTTAAAATAAGTTACGGAGTTATTACGTAAATTTTGGAAAAATTCCGACATTTATGGTAGATTCAAAATGTTATACAATTAAGATAAATTTTCTAAATATATTTCGCTCTGTATTTTGTATGAAGCTCTTATTATTAGATATTTTATTATAGGTATATTGGTACGTATATGACAGGAATATCTGTTAGGTAGGTATTAAACAAATATATAATTTCGTACATAATTTGAGTTTAATTTACCTTTTATCTATAATTATTGTATTTAGATTAATTTTGTAATAATTTATAAATAAAAAATAATAATTCATCTATTTAATATATTTATTAATTAATTTAATGGTTAAATATTATTATAAATATATTAAACTTCGAATTAAATAAAACATAAATTATTTTATATAAAAATAAAATAATAAATAGTAAGTTCGATGTGGGTAAGTAGAGTTATAGAGCCAAAATGCGCGCGTGGCACACTGACTCATGCGCACGCTTACCGCTGCGTATGGCAACACTAGCACGCACTTCCGGCGCACTTTTTTGCTTTCTACCCGCACTACAACTCAGCGCCTATTAGAAATTATCAAAAACCTTAACACTTTATAGCAATTTTCATAAAATAATACCATTTGATTTTGCCCTAGTGAAGCCAGTTATGACGCATTAAAGTTGCTCCAATAAATCGTGATTGTAGTCAATTTAAATTAATATATTTAGTTTAAATGCCTTTAATACGATACATTTGGGACTCTACAATAACATGATTTAATAAATATCACTAAAATTAGTATAATATTTTTTTTATTAGGGTTTTATCCATTGACGCCGGGAACACCTCTTGCTTGCTCCAGTAAACAAATACCTTTTAGAAAATTCATAATAATTAATAAGTAAATAATGAAATCGATTAAATTGCGTAATTAATACATAAATTATTATTTATACTATTTAATTTTAATTATAATATATTTCCTTGACTTGTATTTTAATTTTATTGTTTTAGAGACTGAAGAAGGCTTTAAAAACATAGATATAACTACCCATAATTATTTAATCAAAATATTTAATTATATACTAATGAAACAATCTATTTTTTGCAATTCAATCATTAGCACAATAGAAGGTATAAATAATTTAAATGTCATTGCATGGAAGTTAACTTTAAAGAAGAGACAAAAACTGTCACAAATTTTGTTCTAAACTGATATTAGGTAGGTATATTTTATATAACTACATTTAAAATTATTACAATACCTATATAATTTTAACATTTATTTATAATATAGGTTAGAATATTTATATTTTAATTCATTTATTATATTTAATTCCGTTTAATGTCACTTTAAAATCTGTTGGTACTGAACTCTACATAATATCTAGATCATTAATTAATGTGGTGATTTCTATTTTATTTTGTCATACTGTGAAAAGGCGTGAAAAGTGTATTATGCTAAAGGTGCTATCCAGAATCTATAATTATATTTTTGCTTAATGGGAAGAACGCCATACTCAATAGATTGCGAACAGAGGGCTACCATAATATCATTATTTTAATGTTATTAAATTTATTTTTACTTTGGCCTTAAACGGTATATAAAGTATTGTCCTATGTCAAGATAAGTGTCTCATAGTATTCAATTAATTAACACTAATAAATGCTAGGCATGCTTATTTTATTAGAGATATTTATGTATTAATATTATGTAGATGTTGGATATAAATAATGTTCTAATTCATATAAAGTATATAAATCTATCCTAAAATGGCAGTGATAGTCGACAGTAAGTTTTATTGGCTCGATGGTATGCGAAACAATTAACTTTATTAATTTCCTGTTGTGAGTAATTACATAAATACTTTCTTTTTCTAACACTTAATATGTCTCATACCTATCTAAGTAATGCAAATGTGAAAGATAGAATGTCTAACATGAAAATTAACGAAATCTACCTAGTCGTGATACAATTAATAAAGCGAAAATATTTAAAATATTTGTCATATCTTTCGTGTCTTTTTGCTTAATTCAATGAAAAATATAGTATTAAATTATGTTTTCCAAGTGATGCCAAGTATGTTGTAAATTATTTTTACAATATATGTTTAATATAGGTATATTAAAGTGTAGAAGTAAGAGTTAGGTTGTGGTTGTGTGGTTGCGTCGCCGTCGGTTGCTAAGCAGTGAGCGACACAATGGTGCGCGCGCGGCGGCGGACATTGTCGCCGGCGAGTGGTGGTGTCTGGCAGCCACGTGGCACGCGGCCGCGCCTCGGCCACGGTGACGGTGCATGTCAGTTTTCTGGAAAAATTGTCAAATGTAGCACACCGGCGGCGGCGACGGCGGCGGCGGCGCGGCGCGCGGCGGCCGCGGCGGCGCGCGACTTGCGCAGCGCGCGCGTGTGCGGCGCTCGTCGCGACGCGATCACCGTGCGCGCTCGTGTGCGTCGTGAAGTGAAGGTCGAATATTTTGTCCCTACTCCTCGGTCTATTGGTGTTCACGAGTCGCCGCTGTGATAATGAGTTGTCGTGGTCCCGCTCGCTCCGCAGGCGCGGCGCGCGCGCCGAAAGGGACGGGTGGTAGTGTGCGCGTGCGTCGGAGCCTCCGCCGGCGCCGGCGCGGCCTGCCCTCATCAGTCTCCCCGCAGCGGGGAAGCGGTTCGCGTGTGCAACTCCGTGTCGGCTCGGGCTGCGGGCTGCGAGCGCTCTGCGTCGCACACGAATATTTTTAGATAACAGCACGAATAATTTATTCGCAAGGTAGTGATCGCGCGCACTTTTGCGGATATCGGTATCGGCGCATGCGGGCTCGTGTGCTGCGCCAAGCGGCGGCCGACGGCGGTGTCGGCAGGCCACCGCCGGCGGAGACGTCCCGATAGGTAAGCTGCGCACTTCCTGCGCGCGCGCCGCCATGTTCGGTCGAAGCGTCACTTCCGTCGAGGCCGGAACCGGCGCGCGGCCGAGCCGAGCCGTGGACCCCGCGGCGGCGGTGCTGCGGCGCGCACCGTCGGCCCCTCGGCGCTCAGCGCTCAGCCGCGAGCGCCCAACTCAATGGGCGACGGCTCTCGATTCATAAAATGTCGGTCGTTCCATTCACGCCGCGGCGCGGTGCTACGCCGACCGCTCACTCGTGACCCTCGCGTCTTCGAATATTCATGTCTCCTCGATAACATCGTCACCTCTGACTTCGTTTTGTATTATCACGTTGTTTAGTGAACGCCGCTAGTTGAGGCCGGACTTCGTGCGTTGTGTTTCAAACAAGTGTCCGTTCAATCGTTACACCGAAATCAACTGTGAAATTTAGTGCATAGTGAATTTATAGTGATTTTCCGTCTCTATCAATGGAATGTTACACCCAGTAGCGTAAGATTAGATATATATTTTTGGTTTTCTATTCTATTATTTACTACTGAATTATTGTTTTAATATTGCTTACTCAAAATATATTTGCAACATTTATAACTAAGTTGTTTATAAACCGCGATTTATTTTGACGTTTATTTTATAAATGAGGGTAGGTATATTATGCTAAATAATTCTGTTGTATTTCATTTAAAATATTAATGATCGTATTGACAAAGTTTGTTAGTCCATAGACCGAAGTGTTGTAAACAGTTGTAACGCGAGTAGTTGGTGGCGAGGCGGTCGGTGTGGTGGTGGGCGGCGGTGGCCGGCGGCGGCGGCGCTGCTCGGGCGCAGCACGTTGCCGACAGGACGTACGTCACCAGAGCATGACGTCTGGCCGCGGTCCCGCTCGCACACTCGCCCCGCGCTCCTCTACTTCTGCTTAACCCCCGCCTGTTCATTGCCCTCCGTCACTTGTTTTGCCCTACCCTCGTTATTGCTTATTTAGATAATTTACTACACTCTGCATTCCACCATCAACGACCCACGTCTTTATACATTCAACTATCTATAACATTCAGTGGATAGACCACGAATTTGATCAATAAGAACATTGTTGCTCGGCTGTACCAACTATAACAATATAAAATAAATTTTCAATTACTTTTGTGGCAGCCACAAACTTGTTTCTTACCGTGAGAAATAATGATTAGAGGAAATCGTTTTAGTAACTACATATCACTACGGACAGAAATTATAAAATGTTATTATTTTAAGCGAACAGCGAATAACAATATTACAATAAATATTTAATCCATCATTCATAACTTGTTTGCTGTTTACCGGAATTTACTATTAAACATTGAGTTAGCCTGTGTTTTCCGGTCAGACAACAATACTTCAAATAACTTGAGTGTTTATGCACCAGTTATATCCGAGGTGCATTTTATATTTAAAGTATACAGTTACATTTACTTAATTAAGTTGTTTGCTAAATATCAGTTGTCCATAATCAGTACATTTAGCTACAAGCTACAACAAATAAAAGTGTAACAATATAATGTAGGTCCATTATCGCGGCGTGCAGAGCGGCGGCGCGGGAGCGACGGCTCATGGCTGCGCTTAACACCGGCCGCAAATTATAACCGTGTCTTTCCCAGATCAGCGCGAGTACGTGATGAGTCAGGTGTGTGTGACGTCAACGACACGTGTGCCTCGTCCACGGCTGACTCACAGCATCTCTCAGTGACGTAGCACCCGGCACACATGACGCCCTTCGGTCCTCTCACCTTTGCTCTCATTTTATCGCGCAACAAACGCGCCGGAACAATGTAATATTGTAATCAATATTACATTGTTCCGGCGCGCACACTGCGCCGAGTCGTGTACAGGGCGCGCATGTGAGCGACACAACGGCGGCGACGCCTACAGCCGAGCTGTGCGCTGCGCCTCCGCTTCCGGCGGCGCAGGCGGCGTGGGCGCATGTTTCATAAGCGTTTCCTTCATCACGCTTCCTCCCACTGAGCGAACCCAGAGCCTGCTAATACACCTCGCCACCGATAGATATGTGTCGCCGTAAAACGGTTCATTAAACATCGACACGATCGCGCCACACGTCGAGACGACGTCCGCGTGTAGGACGAATCCAAGTGCAATATGCAAATGTCACGTTACTAAATTGGTCAGTCATTGTTGTATCCGCAGTTATAACTGCGAGCGTTCCGTCATTCATGCTCACGGCTATTGAGCGCGGACGACGCTTCCGTCACTCCACAATCTCCACGGTTAAATCTCTAACCGATTGTCGATTTCCGCTCGGCCACATCGCTCAGCACAGGCTCGCGGCGCGTAATAAGGTTCGAGCTGGCTCGCACTGTGCCATCCTTCTCAGCCCCACGATAAGCCATTAAGGGTCGCTCGACAAAAAAAGATCATTACAAAGGATGTAAAGACTGCACCGGCGCCGAGCCTTCCCAGAACTCAGGCCATTCTTATTTCGCGCTCCCGCCTTATTCACGGGCTTTTTTTGTGTGGTTTTGGTCATTTTTTTTCACGGGAGCGGTTCTCCTGTGAGAGTTTCAAGGAAATGGCTTATTGGGTTTCGTATAGAATGGGGCTTATCTCGGGGCGTCGATCGAGCGCGAGGCGCAAGGCGCGAGGCGCGCGGCGCGGCGGAGCCTGGGAACGCACCGCAGACGTCGCGCGCGCACCGTTATGCGGCTAGCGCGTCGCATACCGCATACCAGTCGCGCCGCCTGCGCCCGCCGCACACCCGCTACATGACATCATCAACATCACCGTTTGTGACGTACACGCATATTCGTTACTACCATTTTTCCATTTTAACAGCCAATAATAAACATATAAATTAAATAGGCAATAAAACCGAGACAGTCACTTTGAAATTAGATTTTAACGGCAGAGGTATTTCAGTAAACAAAAAATGTACAGTGTAAATAATGTTAGCGCGTTTAATAATAAGTTATGTCGGGTGTCATGACGATATAAATAAATTAAAAGAAATTACAAAAAGATCAAGACGTGCAGGGCCGAGTATCGTTAGCGTAGCCAGCCGAGCTTCACACTCGACTTGTCGAGGACTCGGGGGACGATCATCACGAGACTGCTAACGTTTCATACTGTGTTCCCTTCTCACATTATGTTTACTTGGCTACCATTAAATTAGCCAACGCGAACGTTATGACTTACAAATTTAACAAAATATCTTAGTTTCTCGAATGATTCTAAGTCGAATAGTTGCATTTTGTTAAAATATATATTTATTATAAATAGTTACTAATAAACCGACGGAACGCAATTAAATTAATACGATATTTTTTGTTGTAAAAAATCTCGTTATTGGACATTAGACATGGCGCTAAGCGTAATTTCTCACAGATTGTCTTAAGTCAGTGCTGGGAACACAATCTTCATTTTCAATAAGAAATAAATAATGTCGATTGTAAATAATATTTTAGTCATTGTTTTGTCGTGTTGTTGTCGTTACTACATTTGTGTTTTTGTTGCGTTTTCAGTTGGCTGTGGCGAAATAACACGATCGCAACGTTTGCAACAATCCCCGGCGCAGACGCAAGTGTGCGTCTATCCTGCAACACGCGCTAATTCGTACGGCCCCGCTTCTGTACCGATGACAACAATACCTGAACAAGTAACGTACGTACTCACATTCTATTTCACAATTTTCTCATTATTTTATTTATTACCTTTATTTAATAACTTCTGTTTTCTACACTAGCCTAGTAATAATATGAGAGCTATGTGATTTACAATAATTAGTATGATTTATAAGTGCTATGTGTAATTTATTAGGCTATTGAGATTTAGCTAAACCGCTGCAGTAATATTTCTGGTGCAAATGTATGTATGTATAAAAAAAATCTTGTTTTTAGGTTCGTTAGTGGAATACAATAATATTGATTTATTTTTAATCATAAGGCATTTTAAATGATCAGTTAATTTTAAAGAATATTTCAAGCTCAAAAGAGATTTCCTCTTTTGAATTTGAATAGATACCGTGTTTGTAATTAATTAAGCACGTGTTTGTATTAACAAAGCTATGGAGAACATAACAAAACTATTTGATAAAAGCGCAACAAAAATAGAATATTTAAACAGAAATCAGGATGTTGGGTATTTACTAAAAAAAGGAAAAAATGCAAACATACATGGCTCTAAATTCTATTTAGCTCGACTTACTTACAACAGAAGTATAAATAAATATTTGCTATTTTCAAGCAATTTTAACAAACGATGTCATTTTAATATCTACAGCCCGTAACAGTATCCCTTTTCTTTTTAATTGTATTCGGCAAAGAAAACTGTAATAACAATATATGTTTTAAAATAATATTGAAATAGATATTAGATGTGATTGAATAAAAATAATTATCCTGGTGAGAAATACTTTTCTACATTCCACTCACATTGCAAACTAAGTGGAATCAGAAAAGTTCTCTCTTATCTGCCACTCTAAGCTGAGCTCTGAATATAATTATATTGGACGGAATTAATATAAGCGGCGATTATTTGATTTATCATGATTTCTATCTCTGCTTTAGATAGTAGATACTCAATTTACCTATAACGTTAAGTTAGTAATACATAGATAGTATACTTAACATACGCCAATTTTTCACAAAGGGCGGTCTAATCAACAAAGCAGTTTTTAACTGGTAGCATCCTTAGGATTTATGTAAGCGCTAAATAGAAGTATTGCCAGTACTGATGCTCTTGTTACCTCGATAGTCGACATTGATGAGTGCATGTTGTTCGTTTATTTAGGAGTATAAGGTGTGCGCAGGTCACGGGCCCTTATTGAGGGCAAAGGGAAGTTATAAATCTCTCGGGCGCTAACAATGGCGCGATAACGTGCACCTTGCGCCCGCGCCGATAGTGGCACCCCGCGCCGCCCGCGCCCCGCCAGCTGCGCCATCACACCCGACACACACACGCGACACCCTCGCACACACCAAAACACTATCAACCACAGACATGGAAATACCCTCATTTACAACAGTTCTAAGGATGCCTTTCAAAATCAATAGAAGCCCGATCCTATCACTTGTCAGTCTCATTGTTCTTTGATACTTGATCTCATTGTTCTTTGATACTTGATCTTATTTTAAAATCACTGACTGTTGCTGCTCATCGTTATCTAATGATGAGCAGTATCTTCTAGGATCGCCTAGGTTTGAAAGTACTGGCGAAATTTAGGTGTCACGCAACCCTACTTGACCCTTTGATATATAGACATGATGTGTATAAATTGATGACGAAAGCTCACTAAATGTTATATTCGCAATTAGTCGACGGCTGAGAGGTAGATTAGCACAGTTCATGGGGCCCCGCGACCAGGGGCCGTCCGGTTCACTCGGTAGGTATTTGGCAACACATTTTGGCTGATAGGTCGACTGGCGATAGTGACTGAAGTGAGGGGAAAAAGAGAGGTCGACGTAACGCAAACCTTATCGGTCATTGACCTTCACACCTAAACTGAGCCTCAACATCTCGCTCGGTGCGCACGTTTACATGTGCTTAAACAAATTTTCAGGGAGCATTGTGCGACACGTGCCTACGTTTTATATCGCAATATTAGCGCTGACTACTTACATCCGTCCGACGACCGAACAGAGACGAACCGACACTCATTAATTTTGGTAAATTCAGATCACAAGCGCACAAGTTGGGCTTTTAACATAGTTGGCAAACGTGCGAATAAATTGGGCAGAGTTACGATGATAGACGTGTGCTATTTAATCCGACATAATGCAATGTTGATAGTAGATAAAGTAGGTAGGCAGCGGTCTGGACGTCAGGTAGGCGCCGACGAGGCCTTGACCTCTTTACTTGTTGCGCGAGCGGCGCGGCGCGCACAATGGACTATTCCGCGACATCCGAGCCGTCACCCGACAACCGCCGCCCCCCGGCAGCCGCGGCCACCGTGCTCGCTCAGCCCTGCTCGGCTGGAGCGCCGCGACCACACTTACATAGTAACAGCCGATCGTTCAGGTATTATTCACTAACAACTAGACACGAGTCTGAATCGCGTGCTAAATCGATAACCGCGCACAAGTAATTCTCAAAATAAATGTAAGCATTGTGAGTACAACACGGGTGTTTACCGAGTTATTAGTTTGTAAAACATTTTGTGTCACAATACAACAACTTGTTGACTTTAACTATATTCGAAATAATCGTGACGCGGTAAGTCGGTCATGATAGTATGTAATTAGAGACGTCTAGTACTCGGGGCGCGGGCGCAGCGAGGCTAACAAAATTCGGGGGGCGGCGCAGGTCGCGGTCGCTCTGTGTTGAATAATACATGTCGCGCCTTGGCGCCACCGCGGCCGCGCGGCACTCGCCGCACGCGCCGCTCAAACAATACTCGGAATGTAGGTCCTAGACGCGCCGCGCCGCCGCCACCGTGGCCTCCGCCCCCACACCTGAAACACTACTGATAGCCTGAAACCGCGCACACACCACGTCGGCGCTCACGCCGAGCGCGCACGAACATGCTCGAACATACACACACCTCATTCCTACGTAATCGACACTTGTAAAATCGCTTACATCTTGACATTCTTACATGTGACGATAAAACAAACAATCGCCGGGAAATTAGACTATAAAGGCAATAAATATTTTTTGTAAACGATACTCCGTCGGTTATATGATCTGCCATAAGAATGTCTATTCTGTGTAAATAAATTCAGCATACGAGTACGCAACTGCGAGAATACGAAGCGCCTGCAACGTGCTACGTGTTGTCAAAGCAGATTGTTTTCATTGCTATTTCACTATCAAACCAGAGTAATAGGTACATTCGTATATTTTAATGATGTATAATATATACGATTTTAACAGCATTTTAGGCTTGCAGATATATGACTAGCTGACCCGCGCAACTTCGTCTGCTTCACATAAGAGAATTTTCCCCGTTTTTGTAACATTTTTCATTGCTGCTCCGCTCCTATTGGTCGTAGCGTAATGTTATATAGCCTATAGCCTTCCTCGATAAATAGGCTTTCCAATACAAAAATATTTTTTTAATTCGTACCAGTAGTTCCTGAGATTAGCACGTTCAACCAAACAAACAAACTCTTCAGCTTTATAATATTAGTATAGATATTAAAATAAATTAGGTACCTAAACAAACGATTTAATTAAGTTTAGTACCAATCAATAGGGAAAATTAATATGTGTATATATCCGATTGTATATAATTTTCGTAGCAATTTCGTAGCGTTGTCGTAGCACCATATAAAGCGCTCACGCTAGACCCGGTGGCGCGGCGGCGCGGCGGCGCGGGCGGC
Organism: Catocala sponsa; assembly: GCA_963564715.1. NCBI lineage: Eukaryota > Metazoa > Arthropoda > Insecta > Lepidoptera > Erebidae > Catocala > Catocala sponsa. Next base: position 15,349,229 of record OY751342.1, read on the forward strand.
TGCTAACGGTACTTTGTAACCGTTTCCCACGAGGAATCTGGCGAGCAATTATTTAACAGCTCCAAAAATCATGTCATATTTACATCGCATGCGTGATCGTGATGAACAGTTTAAAATTGTAAAACGTTGGGACTTAATTACGGAGTATTAAAATGCGGGACGCGGCGCCGGCGGCACGTACGAGTTAATAGTTAGAGGAACTGGTGTCCGCGCCTCGGCCGAGCCGCCCGCGCTCGCCCGACTGCCTGACACTAATTCAATCGAACCTCGCTCCCGTATCTACAACGACATGAAAATCGTGAAACTTCTGTCGTGAAAATGATACGCGATGTGCTGTTTAATTGTCCATTAATACTAATTGTTCATCAATTTCTACTCTGTGAGACGTGACCACATTTACAATGCTGTTATGACGCCTGTTTTGACGTGACTGTCTGACACCGCTCAGCGACGATGCTAGCACCATCTACTCGCAGGACAAATACAATTGTTCTGTATATTAATTTTATCATGTTTTACTTTTTCTTAAGGTTAAACACATCAAATTCCCCAACGTTTCGCTTCACTTGTACAATAATATGTATACTGGACTAATAGTTATTATTTGATCATGACGTGAACTCTCCCTCCCATTACTTAATTCCTTTCCAGTTCCCACGGTGGAATGATGGGGTCTCAAGCCCACATGTTCCTTCTTGTTAGGGTTCTTTAACAGAGATAAACTCTTTGAACATTCTTAATAAACTCTTTGAACATTCTTAACAATAAAGAGAAGCTGATTTTTAATGGACAATAGCACCCCAATGTAGGGCACAGATTGGCACAATAAACTTGCTTTATAACATCATGAGAGTTTTTAAGTTAATATGGCTTACTTTTACCCCATAATACGTTTGTATAAGAAAGCTCGATTCGTTTATAAAAATATATTCTTAATAAAAAGATGATGTGGATGTATTAGAACGGGAGCGATAGGTAGAAGGGAGTGTGGCTCGGTGAGACATAACCGTATACGGCGCGGGCGGCGCTGGCGCGGCGCAGGCGGTGGCGCACATAGTTATTAAAGCACATTGCAGTAATTGAATAGGCAAGTAGTAATGAGTTTCTGATGCTACGTGCACACCCGTTGTATTTCGGTAATTGCCCCGAGATGTTATCGCGCCCCACTTATTAATTATGAGCCACAGAGCCGCGCATTTATTGACCTTATCTCCGGTGGGCCCTTGCGCTTTCTTTACCTGCTTATTCGTTAATGAGCGAGTGTGCGACACCGGAACGGAGACCGCTGGGAACCGCCGTTCACCGCGCGCCGCGCACCGCCGACCGCCGACCGCCCTACGGAGTGAGTTATTACATCCACACGTTTTGAAACTCTGTCACTATAATAACCTATTTTACATTTATTACGGTAATCACGCGTTTTTTGTTATATAATATACGACACATGTAGATATACAATGCTCTGCTCGTTATTACGTGAACAGAAGGCGTCTCGCGTCGAGACTCGCCAATGACTTAAGTTATTGTAGTCCCACAATTTACAGCGAGCTCACCCCCTCGCAATATTGTTTAAATAATTAATATTGTGTACGTTAGAGTACATGGGAGGAGTGTGCGCCGGGTCGGGGCGGACACTCAGTGCGCGAAGCGCTACATGCGGGTAAAGGGATCGGTTCCGAAATAAGTTTGTTACATCACGCCCTCGACGAGCGCTGCGCGCCGTGCGCCCTGCGCCGGTTATAAATAGACAGTCGGCGGTCCCTTAAGGCGCGGGCGCACATTTCCGGGCTGGAAGTGTGTCGCTTCCGCTGCGAGCGGTCGTTGACGCCCGTGCATTGTCGCCGGCACATTCCCCGCCGCCGCCGGCGTCGCCGACGACGTTTTTAAATAGAGGAGCGATTACGAGCGTCTGGCTGCGGCGCCGGGCACATGACCGCGCGAAAGTGCAGCGCCCGCCGCGTCACGGGCTATTTGCGACACGCCGCCCTCGTCCGCCGCACGCCTCCGCTCGCCGCTCGCGCGCGCACTCCACGCCGCGCGCTCGTGCCCGCCGCACCGCCACCGCCTGATCCCTCATCCAAACTTATCCTCCACGCCTGTTCCAAACGACAAACTTGAAGATGCGTTGAAGTCTTTTGTTTGAACCCTCTGTACCAAGTTTCACCACCAATCAAAATTGATATTATTTATCAGATAATACATAATTACCTAAACATGACTAACTGTGAGCGATTTCGGATTGATGAATCACGAAAGTAGTCTTTGTATCTTATTAGCAGTATGCCAGCTCGATTGAGTCGGTCGCGAAAAATGTGCTACTATTAAAAGTAAAAACATATTCTATAAATATATAAAGTAGTAGGGTTGATAGGTACACAGCACGAGGGTACAAGGTGGTTGGTAGCAGTCCAGGTGCGAGCAGACCGCGGGTAGCGCACTGCGGCGGCGGCGGCGGCGCGGCGGGTCGCGGCTGAATAAATTCGGAGGGAGGCGCGCTGGAATGCGGGAGGCGGCGCGGCGCGGGCGGGGGGCGCCGTGCGACTGGCGCGCGCGCCGCTGTCCCACGGTCGCGCGGCCCCGCGCCCCGCGCCCCGGCCACTTTCTTTCGCGCCATAAAGGTCGTTTCAAATATTTCGGAATGCTGTTTGGTGACATTTCACCTGCGGGCGGCGGGGGAGAGGAATGCAGCCTCCGGCATTCGGCCGCACGCCTCGCTCGCCGCCGGAGCACCGCGCTGCAGCTGCGCGCTGCCGCGAGCGCATCCCGGCCCTACACACTCTTGGCGCATGCGCAATGCGCGAGTACATCGCACGCAGCCTGCTCACTGCACTTGTACCTTCACGTGACACCTCGTAAATGCTGCCAACATAAACATTCGCAACTAAAAGGGAAATCCCGCTATCTGCAAATTGACAAACTAACATTATTAATCGCAGGTCACGTTATAAGTTTAGACCGTGAGAGGCAGAGTACATGGTCGTATCGAGCGAGCGTAATTTAAGCTCAGTACCGTATCTAACTTAAATTAGAATGATTACTATGCAAGAAGGGCGTTTGCGTGTCGTTTTACCTCTCTGTGACTCGGATAGATAAAGCTCATCGGTCTACTTTCCACGCTCATGTGTGAACTGAGTTTCTCCAATTAATAGATTCGTTCCAATAGCAAACAGCGAGTCGGAGAAAGCAGTGTGGCGGTATGGGTCAACGTCCGGTGGAATTCACACTGGCCGACCGCCGTGACGTTCACGAAGAAATGTGGCGTAACGCTCTAAAATTTCAAAAACCGCGCTTGTTTGCCCATTCCGGGAAGGCGAGGGCGGCGGCCGAGGGACGAAACGCCGAACGAGCGCAATACTGGCGCAACGTGCGCTCGACGCTCGCCGCTCGCCGGTGGCGCTCGGCGCTCGCTCGACAAGCTGTGTTTATCGAGTCGCGCGTCGCTATGAATGGAATGCGGCGACGGAGGTTGCGCAAGCGACTAGCTTCGCAGCGCTCGGCGGAATGCGCACGCGGCGCGGGGCGCGGGCCGGGGCCGGCGCAGCGCAGCCTCCGCTGCATCTCGCGGCCATTCACGCCGCGCCCGGCACCCGCCCGGCGAAATAACTCACCGTTAGACCCGCGGAATGCTCGCTCTATCTCTATACCTGCCACCACCCCCCGCGCCCGGCGCTTCGCCGCCGCACACGGCGCCACATTGTAACCACCGATATCCCTGCTGATTGTACTTTACGACTACAACATTCTCACTTGTCATCCGTGTACCGCGTGTACCGCCTCGGATATACTACTCGCCGCTGATTAATTCCGCGTCCCTCTTACATAATCGACCGTGAATCGGTTCCAGTTTCTTTGATTTAAGTTTTAAATCTTATGGAAATTCTACAGCTCTCGGTGAATAAGGACCAGAGGCACTTAATTTTCTCTGTTCTCATTTTCTATTGAGGGTTACCAATGGTGCGACTTTGAACAATTTATAAGCTGGTATACTAGAAGATAAATATCTTTTGATTGATAATATTAATTGTCATTTATATGCACTTAAGCGGCACTTCGTAGAGGCAGTCTACGAATTGCCTACGCGTAATACTAATCATAATTGATATTTTTATGTAATAGTCTATGTGGACGTCTAAGCATTATGTCTCAAAGTCATTGCCCTTGATAATAGACTTTATTGTTAGAAATACATACATTTGGACATGGTTAATAAACGTGACAAACAGAACGACATGTATGTAGTAGACGGAGGTTAGAGTCCGGTCGCAAATAGAGCAGCTTGCATAGATCCGCTCGCAGGCTGAGCGCTGGCTGCATTCTAGAGCAGAGAATTGTAAAGAGAATAATGGTAGGTGTTGTGGAGGTGTCGGGCGGCACGGGCGCGGCGCGACCGAGGCGCGGGCGCGGCGCGGGCGCACTATCAATAGTCGGCGCGTCACCCGCCCTACATACTTGTCGCGACGTCCGCCGCCTCAGCCGGGACCACGTTTCGTCACCTCATGCGCTAAATTCCATTTTTAAGTCTATTGTTCCTCGTGTGCGACGTCGGACGACCCCCGCTCGCCTCCGCCGGCGCCGCCGCGGCCGCGTCGCTCTCCGCTACATGACGTAACTACGATTCTCATCGTCCCACACCGAACCATTCGATACGACAATGTTATGCCGCGGACCTGATGTTTATTATTCACACGATCCAATTCTGTCAAAAACGTTATACACTTCCGCTCGTACGCGTCACATTCTTATTGGGCCGCCTTGCTCGTAACATTTACCGCCTTCTGAGTCTTCTTTAGCACTCGTATTTATTATTTTATTGTCTTTAATACCAATCTCCTTGTGATGCCATAAATTCCTAAAACGAGGTCCACTTTGGCACCGATAAAAATAAGTATATTTAGACGGCATATTCGTCATTATCACAAGTATAAACACGCTTCGCGATAAAAAGTAACACATTTGCGCTATTTCCCATAGTTGTCAGCAATTAGAGCAACGTCTGTGGGTGCGGGTGTGTGTGTTTGTATGTGTGTCTGTGTGTGCGAGGTGCGGGGGGCAAGGGGGACGGTGACACGTGTGGCCCACATAGTGCGCGCCCATTGAGCTCCCGCGCCACTCGCCACCGCGCCGGATGTGACGTCAGCGTCACTCTGCGCACCTGCGCCCTGCCACTGCTACACCACTACCCACCACTAGGGTCAGGGTTAATCCGTCACTCTACTACATCAACTCAGTCTTGAGGCGCTCTTTTATATACGATCATTACCACTATGACATCATTTTGGTACAAATTAATTACATTGTCATGAGCTAGGTATATATTTTTTAGTTCATAAATAATTGACACTGGACCATAAGTATATAGGATCTAATCACATGGTCAAAATTCGCTTAGTTCTTTGTTTTAGATGAATAAGATAGAAAAATGTTTTCGACTAATGAACGGTAGTGATCTGAATAAATGGCGGAGATTTCGCCAAGCATGTGGGTAGGTGGTACGTATGTGAACACGCAACTGGCGGTGTCGATAAATTGGAGAAATAATTGTAGTGGATGGGTGACTCCCGCGCACCCGGCCCAACAAGGCCGCGGCTGATATCCGCACCATTTGTGGCCACCAGCGCACTCACACTGCTTTGCCTAATTAGTGTTCTTGCGGTGTGGGTGAGCGAGCATTGCTTTACCGTCCTCCGCCTTCGTTTATTGCTATTTTAGTCAATTCACTTTTATTATATAAACATATTAATAAGCTCTAATATATCTGTTAAAGGACGTAACTCGGCCCCGACCGTCGACCTACTCGCGTTGTCGCCATCAGCCGGCGTCCGATCATTGATCCGCGAGGGAACACTGACAGAACGCCTTTATGTGTTACAGATGGCAAACTACAATTAGCGAAGGAAAGAGGCATTGTAGTTATTGCGAGCGACCGAGTGGCCGCCTGACTCAGCATGATGTCATACGGCACGCGGTGATGCGGCTAATGGGAGCGTCCCGGCGCGCGCGCACGTCACATCCCATTCCCGGCGCATACTTCACCCAATCGAGCGATGACAAATCCATTCATATTCTTCCATTGCTGCTAACTGTTGTGTTAAACATTGAATTCTTGCGATTCCAATATAATTAAACTCTATCAAAAGCGAACAGCACACGCGTCGCACGTTTCCACGGCCGTTTCTAGTACTTAACCACTTGCGGTTTTCCTCTCCTGCTCGACTTTATCTCCACTTTAGGTAAGCAACAGTCCTTTATTATTAATTATCATATTTCCTATAGCTATATCTGTGCCCGCAGAAGAAGAGAAAATATGAAGAAAGAATAAAAGGAATTACGAAACTGGTTTTCATAATGATTTGACAGATTGTTCTAAATTCTGAGATCATTGTGAAAGCTGATTTTGTTCCCGAATCAACGGTCATCATACATCGACGCTGGAAGACTATCTTGAAAATGAGGAAGATTTTCTTTTTGTGTATTTCCTTGTACTTATAGTTTTGTTATTGTTATATTTTATTTATGTTCAATGCATGTTTTCTCACTAATTTGTAGGTATGTTGAGATAACAGGGGAGGATAACTCAACACTATGAAATACATTATGGACTGCTTTTATAAAACAAGACAGAAATTAATTTAAAAGCATTTTATAATGTTATTGAAGATGTTGAATACTATTAATCATGTATACGGTTTTCTACTACTAGTTACTTTTCCAGGTCTTCGAAACATTGTAGAAACACTCCTTAAAATGTACTTATAATTTATTAAAAAATATATTCAAAAGCAAGCAGATGTGACTTGCCAAATTCTAAGTACTCTTTATTGCTTTATACTTATTATATAAAACTTCATATTTTTGCATTTCATTGGGGTACGGAAGACAGCTTTTATCGCACTTCAGTCATCCAAATAACTTTTATAATCTTTGTCTCTAAGCCGCGCCATATTTTAAAGTTTTGTCGCTGACCGTAATGTATTTAATATCAAGCCTAGATGACGCACAAAGAGCAGAATATTTACGTACAGTATTTTCCCTAAGATATGTATTTGTTTTACCTACTTTGCGGCATGATGTATATAGACAAATATCTTTAAATTGTTGAAAAATAAATAACGTCGGCTCGCATACTCCAAAAGTTTCATCGTTTTTGTTACAGTCATTTTTAATGTCTGTAACTTAATTGCCTTCAACTTCTGTCACAAAAGCTTGCTCTTGAAGGATTACAGGATTTACAAATGAAATTCCTAATCCAGTACAAACACATATTACTATCGTTATTGACTGTTGTTAGGACCAAAGCTTTCAAAAATATGGGTACTTGCCAATAGATAGGTATTGATAATAATAAAATTGTTAAAAATCAGTCCTAAGATCATAGCTTGATCTGACAGCAAGGATGGCTTAGTGGATAGAGTGGTCGCCTCGCCACTGCGCCAAGTGTTCTGGGTTTGATACCCACACAGGACAAAAATTATCTGAACCACAAATATAATATATGTTTCAAGTCTGGCCGCTTTTAAACTCCACCCAACATAGCTCATTACTATTGCGAACGCTGTCTTTTTAAAAGAGAAAGAGTAATGATAATTAATAGCTACAAAATTAATAGCACAGGGATTTAAAGTCTCCGTGGCGCAGTGGTAATGAATGCGACAACTATGCATTAGGTCTCGCGACCGATTCCCTGGTCAGACAAAGCGTTATTCAGTTTTTCTGACATGAAAAGCTTAGTAGCAGCACATGGCACGCCCCTTATTACATGGGACGAAGTGCAGGTATGGCTCACCTCCGTCTACCCTTTTGAGGATATAGTAATATAGATACACACACACATATATATATATATATATATATATATATATATATATATATATATATATATATATATATATATATATATATATATATATATATTTATATATAAAAGATAGTCGTACGGATAGTTATATCCCTTAAGAAGAATTTTGAGAATCCTTTGTTAAAATCTACTGTATTTTGAATTAAAATCATTATTTTAAATACCCTTGAGGCATTCCTCACGGGGCCTTTGCCATGTATTTAAAAACAATACACATTATTAACTCGTTGGATTCTGACTATGCTCATATGCACTACAAAATCAACAAACTGTAGCTATGATTCTTCTCATACACGTTCAAGTAATCCATCATCCCTATACACCAACATTTACAACGTTACGTTTGCTTTAATTGTATGTTACTAGTTTATTTCATGACATGCGAGATAACCTGGAAACACTGAAAAGATAATTCGGCAAAGAGATTCCCCCTTTTCCGAATTTTCTTTTTCAGCCATCGAGAAACACGTAATTGTTAAAAGTATGTTATTTTTTTGTAACCCTGACAACGTGTACCTATCCGAAATTTCATTATGATCAGTTTTCACGCCTTAATTGCCCAGTAGTTAAGGCGTGAAAGTCTAACAGATAAACAAACTCACATTCGCATTGACAAAGAATTTGCACCTTAAAAACCAAATAATCTCACCGAATAAAATCGTTTTCACAGACCGCACTTACCTACACATCGCACTTACTGAACAGCTGATCTAAAATAATTTGGAGAATATTACTTCTTTCCTTTTGGAACATTAGCTAACTAACGCAAATTCCGTACGCACTTGCGCGAGTTGCACGGGTGGCTTGTGTCAGTCGTTTACGCAATGTTAAAGACTGACACAAGCCACCGGTATAAATAAGCTGTAGGATTAGCTAGTTAGTTTGGGCATAAATCCAACGCCATCTTCTTGCGTACGGTTCATGAGCTACATTTATATCTCCAAATCAGTAGGAGGGTAGCGTAAAACCGCCTAGGCCTAATTTCAGACATCATCATTATTTTTGTTCTTTTTTTAATGTCTTCTACTGCATTAGTTATCAATCCTTGTGTTTAACGGACACAAAATGCACACTAAGAACAATAATTTGTGAAATACACCAATAATTGTCCCGTGTGGGGTTTGAACCATCAACACTGAGCGCAGTTGCAGCGATGAGACGACTGCTTGCCCACTACACCGTCTGTGTTGTGCATACTGAAAGTACATACATTCACGCCTTTTTCCCAGAGGGGTAGGCAGAGACTACGGATTTCCATTTGCTACGATCCTGACACACTTCTCTGGCTTCATTCACTTTCATCACATTCCTCATACACGCCCGTCGGTTCAAGGAGCTCTTAACCTGGCCTTTGTCCAGAACGCCTCCGATCTCATCGAGAAACGTTCGCCTAGGTTTTCCTCTTGCGACTGCTCCATTCACACTAGCCCTATAAACTTTCTTAGTCAGTCTTTCCTCGTCCATTCTTTCTACATGTCCAAACCAGCTTAACATACCCTTTTCTATTTTTGTCACTATATCCACTTTCATGCAGCATCTCTCTCTAATCACACTATTCCTTATTCTATCTTTCAGAGTCACACGATATATGCTTCTCAACGCTCTCATTTCTACAGCATTTATTCTGCTCTCATGCTTCTTTTGCCATACCCAACTTTCACTTCCATACATAAGTGTGGGCACTAATAGTCCTCTATGAACAGCCAAACGTGCCGTTTCGGATACATTTCGACTGTTCATAAAAGCGCGTAGAGCTCCATTCACTTTGTTGCCAGCAAACGTTCTCCTTTCAATATCTCCCACATGTTTACCATCCCTTGTAAACAAAGTACCCAAATATACAAACTCTTTTACTTGCTCCACTTTTTTTCCATCAATCATAATATTACACATCGTCACACACTCTTCCTTTTCAAATACCATTACTTTCGTCTTGCTTTCATTTATTTTCATTCCTTTATTCTCAAAAGCACCATGCATAATAGTTACCATCGCCTGCAACTCTTCCGCTGATGATGCAAGTATTACTTGGTCATCGGCATAAAGAAGACATTTGACAAGTAACTAATTCATTCTTAATCCCCATTCACAATCTTTTAAATCTTTTAAACAATTGTCCATGTATAGGTTAAACAGCCAAGGTGACGCTACACATCCTTGTCTAACACCTTTTTTGATGCTAAATCATTCTGTGTAGGTCCCATTTAATCTAACACAAGCTAATCATCATAAAGAGATTTCAGAGCTCGCGTGAGGTTGCTATTCACTCCATACATGGACAAAGCCGACCAAAGTTCATTCCTCACCACTTTATCATAAACCTTTTCCAGATCCACGAATGCGCAATAGACTTTTTGACCTTTGGCCAAAACTTTTTCGGCTATGCTCCGTAAGGAAAAGACCTGATCCGTATATCCCATACCTTTTCGAAATCCCGTTTGTGCATCCCATATTTTCTTATTGGTTACTTTCACAATCCTTTCAATTAACACTTTCGCATACTGAAAGTAAAAACCTTATAACGCTTAGTACAACTAGGGCACCTGGGACCACACACTCATCAACTGCACATGCATCATCTAAAGACAGCTATTACACACGGTAACTGCAAGAACGTAACTTTAAAACGTTTTCCAAGGACTCAATTTCAGTCACAGTGGCCCATCCTAACGGAGACTAGCCATGTGCGCAGAATATAAGTGTACTCCCTATTCCCCAGAAAGATTTTGATGTCTTTGCTATTCCCTAACTCTCATAATCCGATAGGACAATCATCCGACACAACCACGAGCGATCAATATCAGGACCAACAGCTTCTTTCCGAAGCACGGAGGTGTTCAACTTCAATCCAAGTTTTGATTATTATTGAGAATTTCTTGACAGACAAACGACCGACCGACCGGGGAATCCAACCCGCGATCCGAATCATACGACCCGCTTGATGTAAGTGCTTACGTAGCCTATGGGTTCTTACAGCACAAAACAATACAATTCGCGCGTTGCCTACCCTTTTAAGAAACAGAATAGCAGTGCTGGCAGCGCAAGGGTAGTGTCTTGCTGATAGCTTACAGTCTTTTCAAGAAGCCTGATAACCAATTCAATGTATTGTAATGTATCATATTATATTATTTTCTTAGACAGGAAAACGAGTGAGAATGAAATAATCCGAGCGTCAACTAGCCTTGCTTAGCCATAGATTGATCAATCGCGTATAACATTGTGCTTAAGTTAACAGATCATGACGTATTCTAGTCGTTAGCTTTTCGGTCAGTAATAGGTAGCTCATAGATCGCTACTGCGCCCAATTGACAATAAACTGGAAGCTACTTAAATAACCATTTTAATGATATGTGCTGTAAAAATAACTGAATTTTCCCCCTTCTCTTCTTTTCGTGTGGTTAGTGGCCAACCTGTTGTCAAGAGTTGTTCAAGCCGCCCGTGGGCCTCTGACATGGCTTAACGACTGCTGTCAATTTGACAACAACCGGGACCGACTTTTTACGTGCCCTCCGAAGCACGGAGACGCTCAGATGAAATACCACTAAGTGGTCACCCATCTATAGACTGACCGCACCCAACCTCGCTAATCGTTTACCGATCAGTGAGTGCAACTGGCTATGAGCTCTTAGTAAATAAATAAATTTATAGATCTAGATCAATATGTAGATCTCTCTAAATATTTATCTGCTACATCATTTTATAGAATTTTATGTAATAACTTAACCAATTTTAGACTTCTTAATACACGACAGGCCCAACAGCGTCATCTTTCTATTTCATATATATAGACATACCTAATGGTTGTCCATTATTTATGTCTAACAAAGATACAGACCAGGACTGATCCAGTATAAACAACATTACGTTTGAATGAGGAGCATATCTTGTACTATTTAATTATTACATAATCTTTCTTATAGGTATGTCACTATTAATCATAGGACTTTCTTTTCGCTCCACTTATTTCCTTACTGTGTTGTTACTAATTACTGTTTTTCTATATCCTATCTGCTTAGATAACCATCCCAATTTACTTTGAAATATGATCAAGTTTAGTTAAGAAGATAAGTGTACACGCTTTACCATATTATAAATTTGTACCTATAGTGGAATGAGGAGCTTCATGTTGAATTGTATGAAATGACAGCGTTAGCCCAGCGGATAAGGCATTGACGATCGAGAGGTTGCGGGTTCGTATCCTGCCCATACGACTACCGACGTGAACCCACTTCTAATACGAGCAGTCTACCGTAGATTGAAGGAATAACAAGAATACTAGTAACGCAAATTGCTAGAAATCTTTGAAAAACCCCCTCTTTTTACGGAAAGCAATTCATTTTGTTAATGACACAATAGTATTTAAAAATTAATTTCACAAAAATGTGGAATTTGATATCACCTGGGTGACCAAAGTGGAATAATCCTAAATATATTTTTGTGTCCTAAAATCACCAACAAATCACCTGGGTGATCAAATTCCACATGATTTCAATTTATTTATTATGTTTCTTCAATTTATACAACAAGAATAGCAAACTATATATGGCGCGCCTAAACATAAGCAGTTATCGAGCCTCTGAACACTATTAATATCAATAGATAAGGGTATAAATCGCGGTGCCGCCACTAAGAATGATAACTGGAACATCTCCAGCTCTCTCTTTCCAGATAAAACCTAGAACTGTTTCTGCGTTTTGCCGTGTTATGACCCCTTACACCGGTATCCTATACGAGGGGCGTACATCCGCGAGCTCATTCACGCTGTTACTAAATAATTAGCAACAGCGGGCTCATCTATCCTCAACTACAAGAGTGTTGTATGTAATTGCATACCTGCCATCGGAATTGATCTTTACCAGAGGCGTGAACAAAACCTTATCAACTGGGTGCCACAAGATAGTCGACAACGACAAGGAAAGCGGACAGATAGAATGACTGCGACGACTCGAAGAAGGAATGGCCGTAATCGCCAAAAACAGAGGGATTTGGAAATCCGAAGGAAAAGAAGTCTTTGTCGACAGAGGGACCAAGAGTAGTCTAATTGTTTCGTGCAAAATGTAGATATGAACATAATTTAGTATGATCTAAATATATATAAGTATCTAAATCCAAATAAATAAAGTGTCTAGCTTAACATGTGTGTTTTATTACACTTACTTATTTAGATTGGGGCATCGGAAGGAACGGTTTAAAAGGTGAGTATCAAACTAGACAACATGACCTGATAATGTCCAGCTAGCTCGTTGGAAACATATTACACACTTTTATCGTTACTGCGTCGCCCTCGTGGGTCGTAACATGATGATACATAGCCTTCCTCGATAAATAGGCTATCCAACACTAAAATAATTTTTCAAATTGAACCAGTAGTTCCTGAGATTAGCGCGTTCAAACAAACAAACTCTTCAGCTTTATAATATTAGTATAGATAGGTACCTACATGCCAATAAGTATGACTAAACAGGTGGCAAAGTGGTTCAAGTGGTCGACACGCATCAGCCACGAATGCCAAGAGCTCAAATCCAACACAGGACAAAATGTGGGTGATCTACAAATGGTTGTTCCGAATGTTGGTGTGCCTTCGATCCTTTGTTTCAATGTTTCTAAAGTCCACCGCAATACAGGCCTTTTTACTAGTAAGTTGACTTGAATATTAATAAATAAATAAGTACCGGAAGGATAGCCAGGTGTTATTCTCTCATAATGTGGGGCGACTCTATTAAAGTTTCCTAACAGAAAAACTGAATAACAGTGTGCTTGGCGTACGAATCGAACTTGGTGCCTCACAATCAGCTGTAAGTAAGCTTAGATGCAAACTTATTAAACGAGACCTATAGGTATAGAAGTCTATTGTGACCGTTTTAGTTGATTCGTAACCTGTATCTACAGGTTACGGTTAGGTTAGGTTTGTTACAATAAAATTTAAACACTGTTTGCTCACAGCTGTGTTACTGCTTCAGTCTGGTTAATAAATAGGTACAAATCTCATCTTAGAATAATATCAGACCTATCTCCTCTGATACTAAGAAATGACTCTGTATATCGCGCTGGACAAATATCGACTAGAAGATTAGACAAATCTACGAAAACCTTAAGAAAACTCTCATAAATAAAAGTAAGCTCTAACTAAATGACCCTCCTCGCCACAAAGCGGTAGGTCATTTCACTAATAAGAAAGTGTTAGCGTAGAAAACTCAAAGATGTGTGCATGGTTTCAAATTTAGCACCTCGGACTTGCCAATGCCTACTGGAGATTAGGTTATCGACACCTTGTAAGATGTAAATTTTAAGTATCATTATCTAAAAAGCTAACAGTAGAGTAATTATAGGTAGGTATTTTAAATAAAAAACTAACGTGGACTTTGCTATCTATACGCCACACTAAAGATGAATTTATTTATTAGACTCATTCGTTTAAAAAGTTTATAGGTACCTACCATAACAAATCACTGACTGGAAACTTAGTATATTTTTAAATATCGTAAAAAAATAATTTTACGTAAGATAAAGTTGAATGCACTTTTGTCACCTCAGCGCTTATTTATATAAACATTTTCTATTAAGTATGTTTTCTTTACCAACATGCCTCAAAAAAGATTCAAAATATAGTGCTAAGAATAAACTAGAACTATACTAAATTGTTAGGTTAGAAAGCTAGGTTTTACTTCTTGGAGTACCACCTATATGTCTAAACAGTTAGGTACCTGTTAGTTATAGGTACCTATTCAAACCAGTGTATCGGTACGTAAATAATTAATGTTGTAAATGTTTTAAATATACTTACCTATATATTTATAGGTAAGTATATTTAAAACATTTACAACATTAATTATTTACTTACCTAAACAGTATTACGCTAGCGCAACAAGCTGGGGAATGACCCCAGGATCACACGATCGGCCGCAAGTACGTACCTACCTACTTCTAAGTTAGTTTCTGCTACATGACCAACGAGGCTGTCTAAAATAATAAGAGAATACCTACATCACAGATGCAGGTACATGGATAGCCTTAAGTAAATCGTAAATCGCTGGCAGGTTTGATCATACTGTATTACCTAATAGGTCCGCTTACATCTCATCAACTGTAAAAGGGTCGATATACATCGTTCGGACCTAGTAGTTGTTTCGCACAAATTTGTTCGCAAAAATCGGGCGAAAAGAAGAAACGGAAGAAAAAGAAAAGACACTTTTTAAAACTTAAATTTTTTTTATGTTGTCGTTTCGCACACATGGAATATATTTACGTGCGAATCTTTCCCGTCTGAAAACGCAGGTATAGTTTCGCACGTTTTGTATTTTAATTAGAAAAATATCAAAATACAGTGTGCATACAGTACTTTCAAGTGCAGAGGTGAGAGAGTGCAAAGGAATATTTATATGTTCTCTCAAGTATTCTCTCAATAAAAACGTAAGTTCAAAAAGTAGAGAGATCAAATAAACATTTAGAACACGATTCCAAAAGATTGTTAACGTTTACATACATAAGTGTTATTTAGGTAATATGTATATGTATTTTACGCACACGGGAACGATTCGCACGAATATATTCCATGTATGCGAAACGACAACAAAAAAATAATATTTTAAAAAGTGTCTAGTCGCACGATATATGCGAACAAATTCGTGCAAAACGACTACTAAGCCATCGTTGGTAGGTAATGGGGATCGAGCCTATAGCTTCTCTATTTTCCGTTTGTTACTGAGAATATTATCTTGATATAATAACCTAATATTACACTATAGCTATAACTAGAATCGAACCTAAAATCATGTATCGGATATGCGCCCAATTTGCGCTACTGGACCAACGAGGCTGGCTATAGGTACCATTCCTAATAACTTTTATAAACAATGAAAGCTCTGTATAGCGGCATAGTTTATATGTTGATTTTCTAGGGAAGTTCAATCCTAAAGCTTGAAATACCAACGAGAAGCATAAACGAAAATTAACCGTTCTGGTATAGGTTTGGGCTATAGTTGGGTTGGTTACCACAATCTCGCACAATTGCATTAAAAATATAGCTGAAAACAAGCCACTTTTTCTTTAATCGCTTGCTGTAATTTTGTAAAGTCAAAGCGTTTTTTTATAATTTTTCTGTACTCGATCAGCAAAATTCCCATTGAGTCCTAAAACATTGTGACTTTTCGGGCAGACCGAGTAACTTAGTACTTCTGCTATATATGTATCCTGAAAGTAACATGATATAGATATAGACAAGATTACAATTACTTGAAAATTTTTTGCCAGCGTGAATAGCCTTCTCATTCACAAAGAATATGGCATAATTATCCAATCTCAAAAGAAATAGAAAATTAAAAGTACATTTCTTACTTCGTCTCTATTGCACCACGTAGTATTTGGGATCATGAAATTCTAGCTCAAGCAATTCTTGAGTAAGAATTTCTATCATCCAGCTATAGTTGTTTCGAATCTATGTGAGTATTCAGTGTGATATTTGTTTAAAGATTTTCACTCGTGACAGAGGAATTCAAAAGCAAAGACTCAGTTTGAACAATAATCATCATCATGAGTCATGAAATTCTAGCTCAAGCAATTATTGATTATTTATTATATTAATTATTATATTAATTTATATTATAATTATTATATTAATTAATGATTAATTATATTATTGAGCAAGAATTTCTATCATCCAGATATAGTTGTTTCGAATCTATGTGGGTATTCATTGGATAGTTGTTTAAAGTTTTTTAACACACTCGTGACACAGGAATTAAAAAGCAAAGACTCGGTTTGAACAATAATCATGATAATGTCCTTTTATCATAAATTTGTATGTGCTTAGCAGTTAGGCTACTATATTGTTTTAATTTATATTTAGTCGTTTAAAATTAAAGCCATCTACTAAATCAAAAAGCACTCTCCAACCACTGTTTATCCCAAAAGACTTATATTGCAAAATGAAAAGTAAAGCGAATTGTCATCAGTGTCAGTCAGTTTTGACAAATCAGACATTGCCTTACGACTAGGGTTGCAAGGAGACGACAGTATCGATATAAATATCGATATTTAACTGAAATAACAATGATCGATAATATCGACAGTTTCAATGCGATATTATTGATAATTCAGAACTTTCAAGTTAGTAGTAGAAGTGGGTAAATAAGAAGCAAATAATAAGTATATAATAAATATTACCAAATATTATTTTAAATAATTCGATATCGTTATTTTAGGGTCGATATTATCAAATATCCGATATATCGTTCGATATCGATAGTTAATTTCTTGTCAATATGATAATATCGTATCGATGAAGATATCGATAAAAATATCAATATTTTTGCGAATATTCGGATTTCGATATAATATATCGTTGCATCGCTACTTACGACTTTGAGGTTATGATATAACCCTAGTCCCTAATGTTATGTGTTGTATTGTTTTTATTTAAATACATGACTCTGTATAGACTCTCTGTAATCTGTGTACATGAGTTAACTATAAACGGACCTTCGTTTATACTAAGTTTATAATATTGGTTGTTTTACCATATAAAGAGAAGAACAATGGAGGTGAGAGAATTTGATGCCACTTTAGGTGGTTCTGAACATCTCCCATTTTCAGCGAATAGTTTAAAATTCGCAGCTTCTCGAAGTGTAGAAATAGCAGCTATGACTGAAAGTATTCTGAGGCCAAGTAAAACAAAATTGATATTTCAATCTTTACCGGTACATATGAGACGACGTGTCATGAGCCACAACAGTAAGAGACTGCCCCACAAGTTGCGACAAGGACACTTGGAACAGCTTAAGAAAAGCGGTTTACCACCAAAACAAAAGCGTCCATCAAGAAAATATAGACGCCGCCCTGCAAATCTTTTAGAAGAATACAATCGTCGGCAAAACCGCAACATTTGGCTGGAAACTCATATATGGCATGCAAAAAGATTTCACATGATTGAATGTTGGGGTTATAGGCTACCGCGCGCACCGTGTGATAAAGCATTCAGAGCTTGCTATAGGGGCAGTTCTGCTCATTGTCTTTTACAAGATATATCTTACTATACACCAATTCAAATATCAGGACCAGTTGAAGTAATTAAAGCATTATTTGCTAATATTACTGATGTTTCCTGTCAGTTAGGAGTCTGTGCTAAAGCTTACATAAATGGTACCAGGCAAGGTATGCTGCATTTATATGATGTTAACACATTTCCATATAGATACATTGGTAAAGTACAATTTATATGGGTACCAAGTAATAGCACAAACAAAATTTTATGGATGTTTGTTCACCCATCTCAATTAAAACAAGTAGAATCACTTTTGATAGAACTTGTAAAAACAAGCAAAGAAAACAAAAGTGATGACTATGAAACAGCAAAGAAAAGGAGAAAAGTTGATGAGAATATTCAAATTAAAGTAATGCCAGGTTCTTTTAACAGATTCCGTTTGACTGGACCAAACAGTCATGCAATCTTGGTTCAGAGCTTAAAATGTATAACTGAGAATGATGCAACAAACAAAAATAAATGGATGTCACTTCACAGCCCTCAGAACTTGAAAGAAAAGAATCAATACTGGCAGTCTTTAAGTGCTCTTAATTCTCCCTCTCAGTTACCAGCCAGCATTGTTATTGGACTGGTTGTCAAAGATCCTCGACTAAGAAGGCCCTTGAAGCGCACTAAAGCAAAACTAGATAAATATAAAGAAGTGAATAGTGAAACACTGGTCCATACACCATCATTTCTCTCACACTCGCCTTTATGGGATACTACAATACACAAGACTATAACTGAAGAGAGATGGACCAATCACCAGTTCATAGAACATGTTACTAAAACTCAATTAGTCCCAGGTGCTATAAATGAGGATGACCCTATATTACAAAGTGTGCCTATTGTTTTAATACAGAGGCCTGGTTCACAAGATTCTGTGTTTAAGAAAATTGGTAAGTGTATTCATCTGGCTCATGTACTAATAATTCAAATTTGTACTATTATTAATCACACAACATTAATTTTATTATAAACTAGCTTTTGCTTGTGGATTCACTCGCATAAAAGTAGGTTATGTGTAATAAAACTTTGGTTAAAATAAAATATAGCCTATGTTACTTAAAATCGATTAAGTTGTTTTTGAGTTAAATCATTACAAACAAAAAATCTAATCTTTTCTCTTTATAATATTAATGAAGATGAGATAAAAATGTAATCTATATACTCTGCCTACTCCTCTGCTAAAATTTACGCATCAAGACCAATCTTGATTACACACATATTACATAGATACACTCACTTTATCTATAAAAATGATGCTGGCTATCCACTATTATGTATACAATGAAAATATTTCAGGCTATGGCAGTGGTTGGGATATAATTGTACCTCCAGGATATGCGCTACCATTTTGGTTAACATTTATTATGTTTGGAGCAAGATCAGGTGGTATCAGGGAATCTGAAAGCTTGGCTTTTGAAATGGGAGAATGTTACCTACCACCTGACTCGGATGCTGGCAAAGAATACCAAAAGAAAATTGAATCTGAACTAAGAGATAGATATTTTAGACTTCCACCAAGCAAAAGAGTAAATTACATAAAGTTGGCAATTAATAGTCCTTTTATTTGTCAGTGGAATGTATTACTTAATGACTGGAGTAATATGAAAGTCAAACATTTCTTTGTGTTACGGGATAGGACATTATTGAGCAATATTCAGGTTTGTGTTTTATTAACCCTTGTGTTAATTTACATTCTTACATATTTTCTCGTCCAGCTTAATCCACTTTATTTCATATATATATTTTCCTTGTGAATTCATATGACATGGATATAGGTATCATTTTTTTACATTAATTGTTTATATACAACATTGGTATATGACACAATAATGTTAAAATCTTTTATTACAGACAAATATAACCACAAAAAAATTATTACCAAATATGGAAAAAGGAGCATCTTGTCTAGTCCCTGTATATTTGAAACTACTTGGTAGAGGTACCTTGAAACGTCATGCTCTAATATGTTTGCCTGAATCAGGCGATTTTGCCGCTATAAAAACCTTATTTGAACCACGTCATCAAGATTCTAATGAAAAAGTTCGAAAATTAAAACGCTCTGAGCATATAAAATTACTGAAAAAATTAAGACGTAAAAGAATGAAGTTAAAAAATAAAAGTTTATTGGTGAGTTCCACATCGCGTTTTTTGTACATGTTATCCATAAATATAAACTTTAAACCACAGAGATTTTTATAAATTAAATTTTCTTTTCAGCTAAACAAAGAACAGTCTCAAAACGAAATTCGGCGCGAACCTTCAGAATACGTAAAAAGCATGAGGGAGTTATGGTTACCCTCTACTATAGAAAATGTTCGCAATATCCCCACAAGACAAGTGATGGGGTATATTTCACAAGGAGCCTTTAGTTTTACAGAAGCTAGAAGTTGTGGTGTAGGATACATAGCTTATAACGCTCTGACTACTTTACTTAATAACAGAATGAATCAAGTGTTAGTGAGAAACACATCATCAAGGAAATATCAACTTGCAGATATAGTGATAATAAACAAATGAAAGACTTTTTAGAAAATTATGCATTTTATTTTTACTTGTTATTATTACATTTCTAATCACCATAAAACCTACTACTAGGTTCCATTTTTAGTTTGTGATGAATAGCAAAAATAATTTACTATAATTCAGCACATGTCAACAGTATTATTGATACTCCCACTTTATCATTAGCATAATAATGATAACGAAACTAAAGTTTGATGTTTACATACAAACACGTCTCAAAATTACGCTCTTTCAATATTTAAATATTAACACAATATTACATTATGAGATGTAAATGCTTAAATTTGTACGAATTCATTTCTGTCTGCGTAATACTAAAACTGTACACTGTTCTAGCATGCTTATAATAAGAATTTTGTAAGATAGGCCCAGGAATAAATAGTGTGTACAAATGTTTGCTCCTACAATGTACACCAGACAGAAGTGAACACCCGGCTTGTCTCCGAACTGGCCTCTATCACGAGCTGAACAGCGCTAGCTTTCCACCAGCCCTAAATCTTGGAACGCTTTCTCGCTATCGCGTCTTCAACAGCCTTCAATTGTTTCAACAGTTCCTCTCTTCTCGATACTGATTTCTTGGCCGGTACAGCATTTATTGGTGACGCTGCACGTTTCTTGCCGCCAGATTCTGAAATTATATTACCGTTTTCAATATCCCAATTCAACAACCTTATTTGATTAATAATACTCAAAACTAATTTTAATGTCAGAATCACTACAACATTTTTGCAAAAAGCTTTTAGGTTTTTATTATTTATTACTCCTGAACTCAGATTGATATAAAAATTAACATGGACAATACAAAAGTATAGCATGTCTGTTGGCCAGTTTCACAACATAAAAGTTATCCAAAAGATAAATAGCATGGTGTCTCACTCTTGTTAGGTTAAAGAAGAGAGATGGACAGACTTTATAGATAAATGTTATTTGGAGGTGGTGGAACAGGCCCTTAAACCCTAACTGATGCAACACTGGTACTGAAATCTGGCACTTAACTTAGCCGTCGTTAAGAAACTCAAACATCAACGTGTTATACACATGTTATGGCAAAAGTGCTTGGGATCAAATGGATGTAACCCACATTGCCCTAGTAGACTTATAATACCCGTGGCCAGACTAAATAGTCCGCCGAACGGGGTACATACGACCTTGTGTTGCTACCATGAGACAAGGAAAAGTAATGTGGGACACCTTCCGACTAAATGGAGAGCAAACAAAACTTAGTCAAAGTACTATCGACTCCAGCGACGGATGACCACTCCTAAGGTTAAAATCGCATAGCAGGCCAACACTTGGTACCCGTACCCGTGACACGCTTCTTTCTTTGTTTGAGTTTTTTTTACACTTTACATTTGTTTACTGATTCTAAGGCGATACAAACTCAACTGGTCAACATGTGCAAGCGAAAATTTTTCTGAAATGGTCATCCGTCGCTGGAGCCGATAGTACATGATCAATCTCATCATTGTATTTTTTTTTATTTTATTGCTCTCAGTAGCCGAATTGCCAACAACAGGAATAAAAATATCGCTCATGTGCGAGTCGGACACGCACGGGAAGAGTTACATACTTTGAAATTCGCCATCTTGCTGTTTTTCTTATAGCAGCAATAGAAATACACACTCTGTGGAAATTTCAACTCTCTGCCTATTACAGTTCATGAGATACAGCCCGCTGACGGACGGACGGATGGACAGTAGAGGCCTTATAATAGGAAACTTCGTGTACAGAATCCTATAAGGATCTTTAACGGTAACCGCCACTCACGCTCGTTGTCACCTAAGATGGGGGGAAGTGAGATAAGAAAAGAGGATTGAAAGGAACTGGACATTCCGGCGCTTTTACTCACCAAACGTTTTATTTTTTATGAGATAGGAGGCAAACGAACAGACGGATCGCCTGATGGTAAGCGATTACCGCCGCCCATGGACACTCGCAACACCAGAGGAGTTACAGATGCGTTGCCGGCCTTTTAAAAAGGAGTACGCTCTTTTCTTGAAGTTTTGTAGGTCGTATTGGTCCGAAAATACCGCAGGCGACATTTCATTCCACAGTTTAGTCGTGCGAGGCAGAAAATTTCTAGAAAACGCATAGTTGTGGACTGCCAACTATCTAAATGATGGAGATGGAAATTCTGTCGCGTAGGACGATGGCGAAAAGAGGCGGCAGAGATAAATCCGAACAATTCCTCGGAGCACACCCCATAATAAAAGCGATAGAAGATGCACAGCGAGGCCACATCTCTACGCAGCGCCAAGGGGTCTAGCCGATTTGAAATATCCTGGCAGTCGACGATTCGAGTCGCTCTCCGTTGAATGCAGTCCAGCGGGAGAAGCTGGTACTGGGGTGCCCCTGCCCAAAGATGAGAACAGTATTCCATGTGAGGCCGAACCTGCGCCTTATAAAGTAGTAGGCGTTGGGCCGGCGTGAAATACTGTCTCGATCTGTTGAGCACGCCAAGCTTTTTTGAAGCTAATTGAGCCTTACCCTCTAAATAGCCGCGGAACTGGACTAAACGTAACACAGCAGTATGGATACTGCATCGAATTTCAACCAAACACTGAAGAATTTTTGGAATTGCTTAATTATTCTGCCACAGTGTGCATGTCCACCAGATTACTTGTCTTAATTTAAAATATCTTTCAAGACCTGGACATGCGTCCAGGTCTTGAAAGATATTTTAAGGTGTAGATGATAAATAAGTTGATTATACTAGATTTTACCTTTATCGCTGGAAACCTCTTTTTTGCTTGTAATTGTCGTCACTGCCGCAGCTAGCCCTGCACTGGATTTTGCGTTTAACCTAAACACATATAATTATAATAAAATATTACCCTTATCCTATCTTGGCACTATATTTTAGTTATTTATTTGCCAGATACAAATCCAAAATTATGATTATAATTATGTAGATATCATATTATTATCCTATCTAGGGTAGGGTTATCACTAAAATTCAGGAAAATGTATGCTGATCATCATAATGTATTAATTTCTGACAGACATGCAGTTCTGTAAAATGTTCTATCTGTTTATGAAAGCAGAGTTCATCGTCACTTACATGTATTTATTTATATAGGATATTTTACACGCAAAAATAATATACTAGCCTAGGCCTGGCGGCAGCATTGAGCAAACGAGCGTGCCTGGCGCGTCTCGCGCCTGAACTGCCGGATGATGAAGACGTATGTGACTCGCTCTCCGTTTCACTCGACGATGATGAGGATTCTGAGGGTACATCATTATGATTTACATTAAACCGTTGTAAACATTTTAGCCGCGTTTTAGAAAAATAATAACTTTTGTAAGTTCATTACCTGATCCTGATGATGAAGATCTGGAATATTTCTTTCTGTCCCTGTTGCGACTTGATGCCTTGCTGCGTCCGTAGGGATCTATCTCGTCCTGCAACATATAAGGGTTTTAAATTATAATAAGTGTTATTTTTCTGGCGATATTAATAGTGGCCTTTGCACGACTCGTTCTTTTCCAGTAATATCTTTTAATTCAATATCTTTAACGCTTTAACGTTAGTGATTTCTCAGCCAGACATGAACCCCGGAATTGAGTCAAGAGTATGTCTTGGGATAAACCTAACCGCAATAGTCAACGGTTGCATTGATGTGGGCGTTTCTCCTAACTTAATATAATGTAGTAAAGTACCTTTACTTTAAAATTGGATGCAAGAGTGACTCTATTAATTTTAGTAGTAAAATATTTGATAAGATTATATTACAGCAATTAGAGAGCCACTTTAGTGTAAACAATTTATCTCATATATATCAATACGGTTTTAAGAAGAGGCGTTCTACGTAAGATGCGGGTGTTACGCTTTTAAAACATATACATAAAGCCTTTGACTGCATTGACCATCATACGCTGCTGCGAAAACTCAGGAATTATAGCATACGATATACTGCACTTAACTTACCTAGTTGATTCCTACCTAAGGGATAGACTACAACACGTTGATATCAACGGAAGTAGGTCTTCAAGTTTACCAGTCACAATGGGCGTGCCACAGGGCTCAATTTCCGGGCCCTTTCTGCTTTTAGTGTACGTAAATTAATTGTGTGACATTGGTTTATTCGTGGATGACACATACCTTACGTTTCAAAGAAGACGGAAGAACACTAAAATAAAATGCTTTTAAATATTCACTCGCGCAAATCCTGGATTGGTTTACCGCTAAAAAATTGCTACTAAAACTCTAAAAAACAAAATGTAATTACCAAAAGTAAAGAGTCCTAACAAAAATATAAAATTAAATAACAAAATTATTAATTTCGTACCATGAGTTTTTCTGGGATTAGCTTTAGGTTATAAAGTGCAGTGGGGCGCTCAAATATCGTGTCTTGCAGGGAAACTTAGCTCAGTTGGCTGGCGGCAGTGGCGCGCGCTGTCGCCAGGCGCCGCTCGCGGACTATTTATGATGTAGGTGCAATTGCTCACCTTGTGCCGATGCGTGGCGGGCGGCGGAGGGTTGGCGGCGAGCTGGCGCGCGGCGGCGGGCGAGGGCGCGCGGCGGCGCGGCGCGGGCGGGTTCATGGCGGTGGCGCGCGCTGTCGCCAGCCGCCGCTCGCGGACTATCACCGACGGCGACAACCTGTCGTGCACGAATCACGTCTTGTATCATATGAGTTTGGACGGATGCTTGCAGCAAATATTGGAAATGCATTGATAACCGCCATACGTAGAATTATTATAGATTTATATCGTTAACAGGGCCCTGCATGTTTCGTAACGATTTAAAACCGAAACCTATCTCACCTTTGTCTCGACGAAGAGGACGCCCTTCGCTTACGTCGCGCGCTCGGTGATCGCGAACTGCGGGAGCTGGAATTTGAAGAGCTGCGGGGTCAGCGGGACGAAGGGGGCGAGGGGGAGGGGGCATGATCGATGCACACACACGCGTCCGCATGCACACATGTTTGTTACAGTGTTACGAAAGTCAAAAATGTTACAATGTTACAGGCGTACACGCAGACCGTGGCGACCGATAGTGAGTTCCAGTGATTGAAATGGTATTGATAGAACATGCAATTAATTGGTAATGTCGAATTTAAATGAGAACCATGAATGAGGAGAACACCGCAAAAACCACAACATTAGACGAGTTATGAAAGCAAAACCCATCGCCCAGGGAAGAGGGACGAAGCAGGATAAAAAATCAAATTAATAATTTGAAAATATGAACAGCTTCTTTATCGTCAGTATTTCTTTTCCCAGATCGTTTATGATTGTTATAGTTAATCTATAAGTATTCCTTTTTGGAAAAAGTTCACTTAGAAAATTTCGTAGAGTATTTTCGTAATGATATCCCAAATAACTAAATAATAATTTATTTTAAGAACATATTGTCAAGGGGCGAGATACATACACCTAGCGACGACGCTTATCGTTCACATCAAGTTTGCGCTGTCGACTTCGGCGTGCTGCATTCGCCCACAACAACAGCTAAGAATAAAGACATATCAAACACGCAAGGCTACATGCGCCCATGAATGATTCATCAACCACAAAAATATTCGTCAAATTTCACATAAATTGCCAACATGAAATCAGGCACACAGTACATATACAAAATATGAAATATATACGAATAAATTCAAATTATATGAAATAGTTAAATTTGGTCGCGTGCTGCTCGTATATCGGCGAGGATCCTGTGCGGTCAGCACACGTCGAGACTATGCAAGAATCGTTCATGTGCGCATAACCACAGAGGAATGTATTACATACCTAGAGGAGGAGTAGGAGTCTTCGGAGGAGGGCGGCTTGCGGCGGCGCGCAGCGGGCTCGGCGCGCATCCAGGGGTCGGCCCAGTCGTCCGTGCGCCCGTCGCGCCGCGCCTCGCGCCCGTCGCGCGCCTCGCGTCCGTCGCGCCCGTCGCGCACCTCGCGTGCGTCTCGCACCTCGCGCCCGTCTCGCACCTCGCGGCCGTCCCGCGCCTCGCGCCGTTCTACCTCAGCGCGCTGCACGATCACCTCGCGAGACGAGCGCACGCGGCGCTGAGGGGCAAGCGTTTTGTAAAACATTATGTCCGACCAATGAGATCAATTACAATCTAACGCAGTATTCAAGATGAACTGTGAAAATGAGCTATACCTTATGGTATGGACCTTCTTCTGCTACGGGGACCCTTTCGTCGTAATGCGGCACTCGCTCATAAGCGCGCTCCCGTTCATACATATGCTCACGATCGTAGTACCGTTCTCGTTCGTCGACTGGCGGCCGGGGAAAACGACCACGATACATCGGGCCGTATGGTCTGTGAACAAAGACTATTCTTTAAATAAATTAAACTACTGTAAATCATGAATAACGGTTCTCATACTTTAAAAGAATTAGGCTTAAAATCTTGTGCTGTGTAAGGCTACGGACACGAAGTCAGCGGGCGCGGGGCGGCGCACTATGGACTGAAAATCGAGTTTCATAGTCATTTAATTTTTTTCTCTTTTTTTTTTTTGCTTGTGATAAGCTTCTCATGCCTTCAGCAGTCATGGATATATATAAAGAATATAATTTCGTTGGTAAACAAAATTATCAAAAGAAAAAATGAAAATGTTGTATGGAGCCAACATAATAAATTCAGATATCTTCAAAACCGCTGTCTTAACCGTTATATCCTTACAGACGGCTGTTGTACAAATTATTTGATTTCAACTGCGGTTTTTTTATAGAAATATACCTATATGTTATATGAAAAATGGTTCAACTAAAATTGGTACTTACATTCGGACCAATGGGTTTATAAACTTGAAATTTTGCAGAGAGGTGTCTGTATTTTAGAAAAACACTATTTACACATTAGCAAAATTAAGAAATATATTCAAAAAAATATTAAGTGATATTTAATTATGCATTCTAAGAACTCTTATTTAACACTATTGTATGATCGTTAACCTATTAGGAATTATCTAATTACCCTGATTATAAAATTACCTTAATTTTGATGAAAGAAGTTACTAAGTAATTAGTACCTAATTATTACTAGAATTTTTTAGAAGTTACTAAGTAATTAGTACCTAATTATTGTTAGAAATTTTTAGAAGTTACTAAGTAACTAGTACCTGATTATTAATAGAATTATCTAGAATCCCGCCATTATTTGTCGCGCTAATCATTAACATTCCGTGTGATATCCGAAATCCTCTGTAGATTCCACTGTTAATAAAAGGTTATGGTACTTAAATTGTTTTTTGCTACGAAAGTTTAACCTTGATAAACACTTTTTAAAAGATACATTATTAAATTGAAGCACATTATTATTTTTACCACACACTAAACACTTAATTTTTTTTAAATTAATATAATAATAATAATATTCTATAACATACACACAACACCATCTAGCCCAAACTAAGCAGAGCTTGTACTATGGGTACTAGACAATGGATAAACATACTTATATACTTTTTTTTTTGTAAATACATACATATTATACATAGAAACACCCAGACCAAGTCAAACGTCCATGTTCATGCACACAAATGTTTGACTTGTGCGGGAATCGAACCCGCGACCTCAGGCGTGGCAGTCGGTTACGCTAACCACTGCGCCATAGAGGCCGACAATTCAAGCTTTACTTTAATAAACAGAATTATATGTAAAGTTTAATAAAAACAGCGTTGTGTATTACGAGCTCCAAAACACGGTTAGAATGAAAATGTTATTGCTTAGTTGAGAACAGCAGAGACAGACGCATGCGCACTGGCTTTAAAAAATTTTAAATCACGTGCAGCTGGCAATCGCCATCCTCGTCCGACGACCGATGAAACGCGATAACTCTTTCACTTTAATCTATATTTAACAGGTGGAAACCCTTACTTGCGGCCACTTTTACATAAGCAGAGGTATTTTGTCATGGACAAAAAAAATTAGTTTAATTTTAAGATATGATTTAAGATATACGTCATGAACGTATAAATGTAACAGAGTATTACCTGTTTACACCTGGCAGCGAATAGGTCGCGGCCGAGTGCGCAACTGCAACCATAACTTTTCAAGTTCTGTACATATATTACTGTGCAGTGGATTATACTTTATTTTATAAATACGTGAATGTTTTTTTTTTTTGGAAAAAGTCAATTATTAATATTTTAATTAAAAATACTAGCGGCCACATTTTGATTGGCACTTTGGCAAGAATATATCTTTATCTTTATAATTATACATAAAATATAGATTTTTATTACATACTCCATTCATGTAGCAATCTTGCAGCCGGGTCTTAGACTATAGTATTCTGCATTTTATTTTTTGCTTTTTAACAACCAGCGTTTGTATCAAAAAGATGTGGTCATCGCTGTTTAGACATTTCGTTCGTGAACAAACACTAATTTCTCATAACACAACACGATGCCGCTCTAGCGCCGTGCGATCTGCCCGCTGGCTTCGAGACGGTCTGCGTTGCCGCACCGCCGTCGCTCCTTAGATTGAGGCCTAAGTGAATTTATGATAGTACGTAAACCTGAAGGACTCGGGGTCTCGGTAGTGCGCGGGCGGCATGTCGTGGTGGCGCGGCGGCGAGGCCCCGACGGCGGCGGCGGCGTACGCCAGCTCTGCGTCAGGGTCGTGCACCACGCCGCCCACCGACAGGTGCAGCTTCTTCTCTTCAAAGTCCATATCTTGCTCCTTGCGTTTGTTCGCAATTCTCAACATCTGTTCACAGAGGCAATTCAAAAGTAAATTATTTATAGATATTTTGTAATTTATTTAAATTACGAAATGTCACAATGTTTTAAAAAATTACTAGCATTCTTGTTAACCCCTCCAGCTAAGCTAGAATGTTTGTATTAGGAGTGGGTTCACGTCAGTGGTGCAATGGGTGGGATTCGAACCCGCGACCTCTCGATCGCAAGTCCAATACCTTATAAATTATCCTAAATGATTTTTTTATTGAACATTTAGAGACAAACATTGTTGAGTCTATAATTAGATTAGTAATAATATCAGAAACAATAATATGTATCAAACAAGTGAGAAACGGCAATGAATTGCCGTAAATCTTAGAGTTCGAAAAAATGATTCAAGTAATATGCAAAGGTCACGTGCCCTTGAGGTCAGAAGTCAAAGATCATAGTCATTTCGGGGGTATATCGACTATGTTGAGTCGAATGGCGTTGACCGCGAGTCTCTGGCTCTTACGGTTCTTGAGTTGAAAGTTGTATAACAGGCAAACAGACGGACGGACGGACAAAGCTGTTGTATAAGAGTTTTTCGAACTCTAAAACTCTTTTTGTGTTATGTTAGTTATATATTATCTATACCTTCATGGGAGTCTCGTAGCGTAAGCGGATTTTGATTTGAAACGTGGCATTTGTGGCGCAGGGCTGTCACTTTAATTTATGTTTATTTATTATTGTGTATATGTCTAGATATTGTGCAAGATTTAGATATTGTGAAAGATTTCGTGATTTTAGAAATAAATATGTTTTCTTTCTTCTTCTTTCTTTCTTTCTTACTTCAGTGTATTATATATTTACTTATATAATACGTAACCACAATCATACATAATGTTAACCTTTTATGCTTGACGCCTGACGGTATATTTACTGTAGGTAAACCAAATAATATAAAATTAATACATAATATAAAATTAATTAATATTTTTTAACGGTTAAATCCGATACATAATTTGAACTGAATAAAAGTTAATTTAAACTAAATTACATACATCAAAATAGGTGTCCTAAAATTGACATTAGATTAGATTACCTCTTTAGCAGTACGTAGTCCACGTTCCCAAGCGGACTCAGGCGGCGCCACGTCCCTGGCCGGCGCGGGCGGATATGAACCGCTGGCCGGCACACCACGGACGACATCGAACATGTTATAATTGCCTTTGTCCGTCACACCCGGGTGGAGAAACCTTGAGAACACAACATAAACCACATTAAATCTAGAATAGTGCTTCAAGACAAAAGATAGGTATACTTTTATTCTTATATTGATTACTAGGTTTTGCCGGGCAGTAGTGGGACTGCCACGCAGAGGTCTCTGACCGCATCTCTGACTTTTCGAAGTTATATGCGTATTAAATAATTAATGATCGCTCGCCTTAATGGTGAAACCTACATGTCTGAGAGTTGTCCATAATGTTCTCGAATATATGAGAAGTCTGCCAACCCGCACTTGGCCAACGTGGTGAACTACGGCCTAACCTTTCTCACACTGAGAAGAGGCCCGTGCCCAGCAGTGGGACAGTTCAATATAGAGCTGATATTATTATTATAGGTTTTGCCTGCGGCTTCGCTCGCGTTAATCTAGATGTTGTCTATCAATTTGAACCTCTCGGGAACAGTACGTTTTGCTGGATGAAAGGTATCCTATGTCCTTTTCTATACCGCTGACAACGCGTATGCAGATTTCAGGATGATCGGTGGAGCAGTTATGGCGTAAAAGCCTAACAAACAAACTTACACTCGCATTTATAATATATTATTAGTTACGATGCTTCTTGTATTACATAGTTTGATATATACCTGCAACTGACGCCCCAAGTACAGGCACCACGGGAGAAGAATCTACAGACGGGTCGCGGCTCACTCTCCTCTGGACGTCGTTCCGCCTCGTCCGACACCTCGCCCTCCTCCAAGGACGAGCCTCGCGACCTCCGCCCAGGTTTCACGTCCTCTGTTCATTATTATTCTTTGTAGTATCACGAAAAATAGCAGACAATAATTCTTCTGACAGAATTAAATACGGTTTCCCTCAAATGAAATTTCGAAGATACATATATCTACAGCTTGTAATAATAAGGTTTGATCATATATTATGGTTTTATAGTCTTATGACTCCACAGTAAAACTTTGAAAATTTTATGAATATTCGTAATTTTGCATGCAATGAAATATCTTTTAGCTTTCAATCCAAATATAGACTAGAGAAATGATAATACAGTGATTTTTCAACAGATAGATAATTTGATTGGAATGCAAATATCATGTTCGAAAGTCCAGAAATAATGTACAACCATCTAATTAAATTTTGTTTTTTAATTAGAATACTTTTAAAGTCTATTCTTTACTACCCAACATGACCACACTGTTATATTACACACGATTTAGGAAAAGATCTCACCTACTGTCGTACTGTCTCGTTACATTATATATTTCGAATGGGATTAAATATATTGACCATCAAAAATACTAATTGCGCAGCAAAATATGCTTACTAAAATATATCATAACGACCACCTATACGCCTCAAATAACTGCATATCGTCTCGGAAGGGTTAGGTTATGTTAGGTTCCTTCTTAAAGGGATTAAATATAATGACATTAATGACCATAAAAAATACTAATTGCACAGCATAACGAGCACCTATATGCCTCAAATCACTGCATTCCGTCTCGAAAGGGTTAGGATAAGCTAAATTCCTTCTTAAACCCACCCAAAAATGGTAGCCCCGCGAAGCGGAGCTCCGTCGACTTAGGTTGATCTCTTTAAAATATTTTAGTAAGCATATTTTACTGTACAATTAGTATTTTTGGTGGAACAAAGGCTAAAATTGAGGAACAGTTAAATACTACCCATTTCGAAAGTGCTGCATAAAAACTATTTATTTACAAAGGTATCATGAACAGAATTAGTACATATTTTGTAAAATTTCATGCCTTTTGACGCATAAGGTATACTCTAAATCGTGGATTTTGACGATACGATGTACACACAATACACTCACCAGTTGGTGTGATTACACGTATGATTAAAAATCTGTCACGTTCTCTAATAATTTTGTAATTAAAGCGACCGACCACTTGCGATTCGCTGCCACACATTTCCGCAGAAGATTACGCTACAGCTTGTTAATTTTAACTAACGCAACATGCAACACGGAATCTCTCATAAATAACAAAGTATTTTTACATAATGCAGTCAATACTTGTTTTTAATATGATATATTTCAGCTATTACACAAACACACCCCGCGATCGATCGACAATGTTATTTCCGACACCTAGGTCGCCCCTTCCACTTTCCACTTAATATCACACTTACTGATTAAAGGTACGCATTTAATATTCATGGACACTATCATTAAGACCAGCACCATTTTATTTGAAAGCATGTTTGTTGTATTAACTACTGTTACAAACACGAGGAAGAAAAATATTTTTCCCCTTCTGTTTTTAAATGCATCTTCTGCTCTACTACTCCTGTATCACAGGGGACTTTACAAACATTCGAATAACGAACACAAGAAACACCCAACTCGAAACAACCAAATGTGAATCACACAAGCTTTTGTCTTGTTAGAGTTTCACAACGCACAGCATACAGTCAGCGGTTTTACCTTTCTCAGGGCCCTTGTCTTCTGCATCTCCGTTTGGTTGTTCCACTGTCTTCGGCTCTATACATTCTCCTTCTTCAGCCTCAAAATCTAACTGTTCTTCACCATCCTCTGTGTTACTTGTTTTTTCTTGTGGAACCTGGTAGTTGTAACAAAAATGTGAACCAAACTATCTTTTGATGAATTAATGTTTAGGTACTGAATGGATTGCAAAAATAGTTATTGAAAAAGAAATATACAAACTTGTGTCTAAAGATTATGTACTGCGTTTTTATTAAAAACTGAATGAATCATGTTGCATCTGGTGCAGGATATGCTGATGCAGATTACTTCAGTATGAATATATTTCCATTCAAAATAAGGTAGGTACACTTATCTTAACATTGTATAGGGATATTGACAAACATGATATTGTACATGGATAAAGCAAGCAACAGATGTGATCCAAGTATGGGTCAAGTATTTTTTTGCAACACTTATTCATTTAACAATGTGCAATAAGTCAATATGCACAACTGATATAACTGATGCCACAGAAAGTGCGCCAAATAGTAACATATAATTGCCAAAAATGTGTTGCAGCTCTTATTTTATTGTTTAAAGATCATATTTTTGACAACTACCTATATATTTTCCTTTTAAGGTAATATAGAAAAGTAAACACTCTAAGCATAATAAAATAGCATTACAGCTATAAATTAGCATATTATAGCAGAAGATATAAGCATACAAATAACATGAAATGAGTTGAAAGAAAGAAAAACCATCCACAGGAAAACAACAAATAAAAATAAAATTACTTTTTCTAGTTTTGGAGTATCACTCTTCCCATTGTCTGACTGTGGTGAAGATTGTAAACTTGCACCATTTACTTTTGTTTCTGCTTTAATTTCAGGTGACGCCGGAGGAGATTTGGGCTACAACAATTTAAATAAAGAGTTTAACAAAGTAAAAAAGGAGAAGTGAAATGAACAAAATTAATAGTTGGATTTGAAAATAAAAGGAACATACATGCAATAACTAAAAGTTGTAGTGTACACACAAACCTTTGTTCCTTTTTCTACATCTTCCGGTCCCATGGAGTCCAAATCAGATACATCAGAGAGGTCTTCATGGCTAATATTGAGATCTTTTCCATCATGCTTTTCACTGGCTGTTGACTTACTCCTTGATTTCCTATCTTCTTGATCAGATTCCATTTCACCTAAAGAATGAAACTGATGACTAAATTTGATATCAAAGTAAAAATCAAAAACACACTCACAAACACTATTTAAGTTTTTATTTTGTATACTACTATTATAAAATGATAATAATAACAAATAAATTGCTTTTTATAAAATTTACTAGTTTTTACCCGCGGCTTCGCTCGCGTAAATGTAGGTTAGGTTAGGTTTGCAACAGTTCTTTTTTCTGGATGAAAGGTCTATGTCCTATTCTGTACCCCTGACAATGTGTATGCAAAATTTCATGTTGATCGGTTTAGTATTTAAAGTGTGAAAGCGTAACAAACAAACAAACTCATTTTCGCATTTATAATAGTAGTTAGGATGTTTATAAAATAATTTGTATTTGCTTGCTAAGGCCCTTCTAGTCACAATAAAGAATTTACTATTTATTATTATTATTTAATAGTATAAATTGCTTTTTTAATTGATTATAGTAACATACCATCAGATATTTCTTCTGTGGCAGGATCCTTAGAGCTTCTTTTGTTATATGGAGAACTCCTGCTAGACCGACTTGAATCAGATCCACTACGGGCTCTAGGGGCAGGTACCATCTTCTGCTCAGCTTTTGTATGTCTCCTCCATTTCTCACTTCTTTCTTTTGGACTCCAATCATTTTTCTTTACAACCAGTGACATATTTGGTGATGATCTGTAGGAGTTTCTGTCTGGTGAAGGACTGGACGAAGGAGATTTTCGCTGAGGATTTCTTCCAGAGTCAGGAGATGCAGGTCTGGACCTATTCTCTGGTGAGCCTGGAGGAGATTTAGCTGAGCTGCTAGGACTCTGAGGTGTCTTTGGGCCCTCACCAGCGGATGGTGGAGCTGAAGAATATTGGTCACCATGACCTGGTGAACCCACATTTGAACCAGCGTCACTTGGGGAGTGTGGACCTTCAGGTGACTTAGGATCAACTGGTGAACCAGGCATTGAATTTTCAGGTGAATTTATATCTGAATGTGCCCCACTCAAGTTATCTGGTGACCTTGGAGGCTTGGCAGAATTTGGGGAAGGGGAGCGACTCTCAGGAGATGGTGACCGTGGCCCATCAGACCTAGGGGATCTGGGAGACCGGGGAGGGGACTTAATGTCCTTTTTTGATATTTCACTTCTATCAGATGATGAGCTCCTTCTACTTCTGGAGCTTGAACTTGAGCTACCAGATGATGATTGGTCACGTGAATCTTCCGAATCCATCTCTGAAATAAAAACGGCGGCAACACATGAGGTTGACTAATTTACATTTTTAAACCCAACCCAAACAAGCACTCTGTTTGTTATTTTATTTCAATAAATAGCTTCAACCAGTCACAATTGTATGCAATACTGACTCAAGTGTTAGTTCACACATTCTCATATACCTCAACAAAAGCAAATGTCTTTCATTCTAAAATAAATAAACAAATTATCTAAATTAACTTAACCAGGGAACTGAAGTGCATTTGGGAGTATGCATATAGATGTATATATTCTATTATAATATCAACAATAATAAAATACAGATTTCTGATGCTCAGTTGTCTTAATCAAAATTTTCTTTATAATAAAATCATTTTATTTAGTATTGGATAATTATAACAAACATGCATATCTCCTGCTAAATGACTCACCTTATTAATTTCTGATTGTATTTATGATTACTGTATTATAAATTAACTAAATCTGATTCAAATATTGAACAGAACATACTATGTTGCCTACCTAGTTTCGCCAGACCCTGAATCAATAGTTATGAAATTATGATTTACAAATGTGGGCCATTCGTTTATTGTTAAAGTATGTATTTGTTTGTATAAAATTTATATAATAACCTCAAAATTATCAGCTTTTATCGTCTAATATTATGTACTTAATTAATTAACGAATCTTTAGAACTGGTAAATGCTACGTTGTGATGTATATTGAAGACACATCCAGCCTTACCTTGACGATGACGCCTCGACGCCAAGAACAGTCGCACTTTTTAGCACTTTTCATATTTCAAATATATCACGCACAAACAAAACTGGGTCTGTCACATATACTTGTGAACAACTTTATAACTTTTTGAACGATAAACTGACGAAAACTTATTAAAATCAACACTACTTCAACATGGCTGTGATACTGAAGGAAATATATGAACATAATAAATAATCACTTTCCAGTACTTCCGTAGGGTTAACTTACGCCCTTACCTTTACTGAGATGGATTAGACGGTAAAGTTCTTGAAGAATTTGTTATTTATATTAAAAATATTCCTTTATTTGCGCCGCTACCGATTCTCTCTCAGCGAAGCGAAGTCATCAAAACCATAGACAAAAACACAAATCAATCAAAATGACGCTGTAGTGTAGAGGTGTTTCCTACCGATTCCTACCATTATCCTTAATCCAGAGAGAAAGGTCTTTGGAGAAAGCTATAAACTAGGTACGCCTTTATGCGAGTCAAGTATTTCATAAATATCTGCTGTAATTTCCACTAAACTAAAATAAGTCAAAAATTCTCTAATTTTAGATAAGAGATTTTGTGTAGGGCATTCTGCTGTTCCATCGAACTAAATCTAGATTTCATTTAGACAGCACCAAATTCGATTATGACAATTCTAAATTGAACTGAGGCAGTGATACCGGTGGGTACTAAAAATACTTAATACTAGAGAATGTCAAAGAATGAACGAAAAAAATAAATATAAAATAATATTTTTGAGCTTTGTGAAGTGTATGAAAATAATTGTTTACACATATTATAAAACACAATTTATTTTACATATTATTATTTACAATATATTATATATTATTATTATATTAATTAATTTATTATTATTATTTGTTTCTCTTTCACGGGTATATTCCTAATACGTTAGGAAAATACCCGGCCCTTTGGGAGGCTTACACGGAGACATGGGTCCAACGTGAAGAGGCCCTTCGAGAGTTTTAATCAAAGGTGGCATGGAACACCTACAGCGCGGCACTAGCCGCAGCAGTCGTAGGACTATTGCTACGTATGGATTCTAATATATGGGCAATGGGTATGGGTGTTTGATGGACTAGTCTATGGATGATAAAACGGCGTCTGCCCTTAATTATTATATTTTTATTATTATATATTATAATGTTTTTTAATTTATATTTTTTGTATTTCATATTTTATTACATACCTATTTTGTTTTTTTATTTTATATTTTATTTTAATATATTTTATAGTTTATATTACAATTAATATATCTATTAATTATTATCAATATATTATATTTAATTTATAATATATTTTATAGTTTATATTACAATTAATATATCTATTAATTATTATCAATATATTATATTTAATTTATAATATATTTGAATTATATATTATATACAACGTGTCCCAAAATTCAACGATACGTGGGCACCACAAGGACCACCTACTTATGACTACACGAGAAAAAAAAAGAAAATTCTATATTGTTTTCTTTTTTATTACGAAAAAAAGCGAAATCCTTAAAAAATGGACACCTCTTATTATATTTTTAATTACCATTGCTACAATTTCACAAATACTTCTGTGTTTTTTTTTATTGGCAACGTTAGTAGCACTACTATCCATCACAATCATTAAAAATCCCAGAATGCCAAAATTGCTATAATATTCAACGCAAACTAGCCACAAAAATAACATTTTTGTAGCGAGTTTGGCCAATTTTTAAAAATATTTGCCATACTAGTCAATACTTTTTATCACCACGATGAGTGAAAGTGAATTGAAAGTCAAAATCTAACACATAATTTAAGAAAAAACCATAATTTTGGTTGATTTTTGTGTAAAAGCTACAGGCATTCTGGGATTTTTAACCAGGCATTTTTACATACTTATTTGTATGAAACCGGAAATAAAAGTTATAATTAAGTATTTTTTGTGAAAATTATTCAACGACACGATTAAGAAATTTAATAATATTCAGTTTAGAATAATCATGTTCCTTGAGTACGGCCTACTACTAAATTGGAGCTTGTCAATAATTGTCGACTTGGCGTCTTGCTACGCGCCAAAGCTACGCGCTCATTCTTGTCTATGCGTATTAGAGTTAACATACTAATCTATGGAGTTAACGTTAGAAAATAGTGGGCATTAAGTTTTTTTCTAAAAGAGATAAAATTACATAGATAAATTAATATGCAAATGTTTTGTCTGCTTATTATTATATGTTTGTGGCTAAAACGAATATCATCAAATACTTACAAACAACAGTAATTTCCATTTTAATGTCAAAAACATCAAATAACTCTCTCTCACTTCGCGCGCCTCAGAATAATATGATAACAGAGTACGTTTATATTGAATACTAGCTGTGCCCGCGACTTCGTCCGCGTGGAATAATGACTTGGGGTAGCATTTTTTGGATACATCTTTTGGTTTATTTTGGATTATAAATACCGTCGTTTGGATATTTAAAAAAAATCTACTTTACAGTAATGCTTCTCTATAGACGTATAGCCATCGGGGATCAAAGCATAAAGGCTGCTAGGATTGCTAACACGTGACAGAGCCACATAAAGCTGACCGTGCGAGAAACAGCTAATACTTAGATCCACACCCACAACTTTTAGCGTCTGACCTTGGGTTTTATTAATTGTCATCGCGAAACATAGGCATACTGGAAACTGGACTTGTTTAAAACTAAACGGAAAATTGTTTGGAATGAGAGGAATTCGAGGAATAAAAACATTATCACCTATTCCGCACCCAGTTAAAATCTCTGCTTCTATCAGGTTTCGCTGTAAATTGCTCACTTTTAATCTGGTACCGTTGCAAAGTTTTGACTGGCTTAAATTTCTAAGGAGCATTGTGGGTACGCCAACTTTTAAATTTATTTTATGAGCTGATATTCCAGGAGCACTGAGGGATTCTAAAAATTCTACTGGGTAGCTGGTAGATTCTTCATCTTCCTTAACTCTGTTAATGGAGATATACTCTACATTATCCCCCGAAACAAAATTTCAGCGTTTATTGCTGCTGCTTTGTCGTTTCGTGGAGTCAAAATAGCTCTTTCGCAAAGCCAGGAATTTTTGCAAGTTGGTATTTGCGTTGCGTTTTCATACACGGATGATATGAGGTCTCGCATTATTGAAACATTGCAGCATAGGTTTTCGTTTAGTACAACTTTTCCTTGTTCCTGCGGATATACATCGTTACCGATCTTAAGTAGCAAATCTGAAAACTCTTGAGCATTTTCGTTGCCTCCGATTTGCGCTCGCATATTTATTGTCAAATGCAAAGGGATAATGTAATGCCACAGTCGAGAACTCTTTAGACAGGCTCTAACTTCATCAGCCCTTGTTCCACGTGGTATTACAGGGAGAGTCTGACGAAAATCGCCACAAAAAGTATAGTAATGCCACCCATAGGTTGGCCATTTTGCTTCTCATCACGCAACGTTCTATCTACTGCTTCAACCGCTTTACGGTTTGCCATTGTACACTCATCCCATATAATAAGGCTACAATCACTAAGAACCTTAGCTTTATCGCTGTTTCTAGAAATTTTACAAACAGAGCTTTCTGTTAATTTTAAACATTGTATGGGCAGTTTTCCCGACAACAAAGTGGCTGCTATGCCCGATGAAGCGACAGCAAGCGCAATTTTACCTTGGCTTCCTACTGTCGCCAAAATCACTTTGGTAAGAAATGACTTACCCGTTCCACCGGGAGCATCTGCAAATAGCATTTCCCCCAAAGCACTATCAACGCTGCGACATACCCGATCAAATATTAAACGCTGTTCTTCAGTTAGTCTCGAGAAATCAGTTTGTAAAATTTCGGCCAGATCTACTGGATCATAGTTGATTTCCATCGCGTAATCTCTATTAATACGTTCACCGTCAAATGATGGCTCGGGCATGCCATATTGAGAAATAGGATTACCCCCAATGTAACTATATCTTGAATAGCCAGCAAACAACGATTCAAATGAGTTTCACGTAATCTCTCACTTAATTGGGTTGGCATTATTTAGTTGTGCGTGCCTGCAAAAGTCCTCAGCTCATTTGTTCTGATACTTATGCCATACCTGTGCAGCATCAGAAAGTGCACAGAACACCAGCATGAAAGCAAACAAATGGCGCAACCGCTGAGAACTTTCGCTAATACTTGCTTCGGACAAAGCATCATCCCAGTGTTGATCCCCATCCAGTAAGTGACGTGCCCGGCAAGCCCCTTGGTATGTAGGGTATACGATATTATCCATAATATTAGCATAATAATAGCCTACTTCTTTTGCTGCGCTTTTCGGAGCTCGGCAAAAGAAGTAGGCTAGTAGGCCCTCGAACAACGTGTAGAAGTAAGCGCAGGTAAAAGCATTCGGAGTTATTCGGATGCACAGTATAAACCCTACCAATAATGTGTTCTTTAAAAATACCTGGTTCACCTACTACAACTGTTCCGCGTCTTCTGCGGTTAAAACTACCCTGTTGTTTATTATAGGCACAATACGACGGAACTTCGTTGTATAAGAGTGATTTAGCAAATGCGTCTGTTTCGCAAAGATTAAAGAAAGCGAGCAGAGTGGTTCGTCTCGGATTTTCTAAACGCTTCGTTATATTTTCAGGGTTGAAGTATATCCTTTGTCCACGTTCAAGATGAATAACGGGTAGATGTCTTTCATGAATTGAAAAACTTAAAACACGCCAAACTGACTCAGAAGAGCTAATATATGGGCCTGACTGAAACTTTTTAACTTCATCATTATCATTATTTGTGAATCCTACAGTTGCTTGGTCACTGCCCTTGTTCACATATTTACATATGTATTTTATGGATTTCCACACCTTTTCGTATTTAGGATAGGATAGGAGGGGGTAGGGCAGGATAAGGAATTCGTGTGTTCGCTGCGAATAATTGAATGCTATAGGCAGCGGCGCGGCTCTCGGCGCGCTTTATATACCCGCGCAGGCGTGTATAACCTACAAACGTCCAGCCTGAGCTGAACCCTATTTCATATGATTGATGATATAGATCTCAGGTCAACTTACATTGGTTATTAAAAATTTCCGAAACTGATCATTTTTAACTTCTATTTATTATTTAGTAAAGTTTCAGTCAATGCTACTAAACAGAA
This sequence comes from Catocala sponsa, assembly GCA_963564715.1. NCBI lineage: Eukaryota > Metazoa > Arthropoda > Insecta > Lepidoptera > Erebidae > Catocala > Catocala sponsa. The sequence goes on from OY751342.1 coordinate 15,390,235, forward strand.
AAAGAGTAGATAGATATAGATAGTTTAAGAGCGTTAACGCCAAATTCACGGCATCTAGTTTAGGTAAATGCAATGCTTTCTCATTGACACTGACGCACGTGCAACTGTGTGCGTAGAGTTGGCGTGTTGTTTGGCAGTATAGTCAAGCTAAACCATTTTGATCCGTTCAACTCACAAGCGACGTTAGTTAGGCATCTTGTTAGATGGTAATATAAAAAAATGTAAGTAATCAAAATATATGATTATTATGTGTTTTTACAATAATATTATTTGCATGAGCTAAGCCGAAAACTGTTATTTGCGAAAAATTTTTTTCCTTTTTTCAATAGTATAGCATATGTTATAACCAACTGTATCACCTTCGTTTTTAGGAGCTTTCCTTCCCAATGTGTAGTAATTTGGGCACTTATCAAGTGAAAATCAGAACAGACAATCTATAGATTCATGTTAAGCCAGTATTACGCAGTCGTGGTTTTTGCGTAATGAAACGCCGAGATACTTTTTCACAAGCAGTATATATTTCAGCAGAGTAACGTTCTAACTGACAGTTGTAACGAGAATGAATATTTGTTAATCTCCTACCTTATTTATATATTTTTATCAAAGTATCAAATGGAAAGTTAAATATCGATTAATTGCATTTTAAGGTGTAAAATTAGTACAGTAACAAATAACAATGATAATTATTAATTATAGAAAAATCAAACGTAAATATGCAATTATAACATAACAATTAAAACAATATAATACGTCACAACCGTGTGCTACTATTGAGTACTTGATAACACAAGTTATTCATCGTTAGTCCAGTAAGTTAAGAAAATAAAACACATAAATATCAAACATATTTTTTTTTATTAAATTTCGAGTTGTTGGGTAAAGCTATCACGGTCGCACTATAACTGCACTCAACGCTAAAGTTCACTAGAGGTTACACGCAGAGCTCCAAGCGATACGTCCACTGCTTGAAGGGCCTCGCGGCGTACTAATGTACTAATTTGCAACGTTTTACGCGCGCGGTTTTATAGTTATTTTAAAATACATGTCTTGAAAAAAATTAAACTAAAAAAACCTAATGATGTGAAGGTTTTTGTTACAGAATATATTCTTCTATATAATATAATATAATATAATATTCTACCACATACACACAGCACCATCTAGCCCAAACTAAGCAGAGGTTGTACTATGGGTACTAGACAATGGAGAAACATACATATATACCTTTTTTTTTGTAAATACATACATATTATACATAGAAACACCCAGACCAAGACAAACATCCATGTTCATGCACACAAATATTTGACTTGTACGGGAATCGAACCCGCGACCTCAGGCTTGGCAGTCAGTTACACTAACCACTACGCCATCGAAGCCGTCATACAAAATCTTTATTTTCAAAAACAAGCAAGATTTATTGTAAAAATAATGATTTTAGCAGCAGCTTTTTGTCGTAAATTTCACGTTGATTATAGTATGATTGTTTACGTTTGGATCTAAATTTAAAAAAATACTCTCTGGTTATTTTTGCTAAGGATTTGTACAATCATATAAAATAGTTTGTTTTTAAAATTTACAAGTAATTTCGAATAAGTGAAGCTTTAAAAATAACTCAGTCAGGAAAAAATAGAAAACACTGTTTGTTTATATGGCCATATGTCACAAATACTTTCATAATATACAAAATCCTCTCTTATAAGTACAGAAAAAATATTTCCTATAATAATATGTAATTCACAGTTTCGTAAGATATATTGTTACAGAGATGGCATGCTTTGAAAAGTACGCATTTTTTGTCAAGAGACCAAAATCGGCGTTAACGCTCTTAACAAATGTTCGACGTGATTCTTTAAATCACAGAACACTTATACTCAGAGAGCTTTAAATTGGCATAACTTTTTTATTTATGAACCGATTGACATGAAACAAACAGTAAATGTTAAGTGAAGCTTACCACAATATATTAGTGAAACCCCCATCTAAATCGGATAAGCCGTTTCTGGGATTAGCGGGCACAAATGCACAGACAAACAGACAAAAATTCTAACAATCATTGTTTTGGGTGCTATTTGCGTTGATAAAGGTCCCAATAATATTTTTCTCATATATCTTCCATGTACAGACAGGGATCCGTTACATTTTTATTATATGCATTGATGATCACATTGATCACAGAGTACTGGTACCTATACTTCATTTGGTTAGGTATTTAACTAAACAATCTTGATGTGTCTTTTTTATCTTTATATCAAACTCAGTTTAAAAATAAAATGCTGCTAAAGATCAATGTAAATACAACAATAACGATTACTAAATGAATTAAATCAATATTTTAAGCAGTAGTTTATTTGTTTAATATGTGTTAGTGTAAAAAGTCACATCAATATTGTTTATCTTGAGTTAAATACCTAACCAAATGGAATATAAGTTCATTTGGTTAGGGTTTGTGAAAAACAACTGTTGCATACGAGTTTCTTGCGCCGTTTCTATTGCTATGAAAGCAGTAATCTCTATAACAAATTAAATAGAATTTTGTCAATCTACTCGCTAACAAAGGATAGATGTAAATCATCAGTTAAAAAATGGCTGCTGAAGCTTGACTATAAAGAAACAGAAAACTTATTAAGTTAATAATAAACTGGGATAACATACATACACATGCACACACACACGCACACATACACGCACATAAACACGCATACACACACACACACACACACACACACACACACACACACACACACACAGACACACACAAAATCTTTAATATATTCAGATATTCTCGAACAACTTATGACTGAGCATTATACCCGTGACATGGTAAAAATTGAAATTGTAAACATGTTATTCTGTGGGGTGGGGACCTGGTGATCGGTAATACAGGTTTTAACCTACTACAGACACCAGCTCCTCACATATACTGGACTATAAAATTTACTAGTTATACATATGTGTCACTATACTGTATGGAAATAGTCTATTGTGTGAGGAGAAATAAATGATATTATTATTATTTGTGGTTTTATTTTTTTTCTCAGCTCGTGGCTGGTTTTATCTACAGTTACGGGCCAAGGCCAAGTAAATGTAGTGTGTGCTAAAATATTATGGTATAGATGTTGTCTGTGTTATATCGTTTTCATCCAGTGACATGAATTTCCTAACAATTCTACAAGTATTCAATATGGCTGCTTTCTGGAGTATTATGTAAACGGATTCTTTAAGGTCTATTAGTTTCAAGCTATGATGTAGATGCTTGGGTATGATTCCGGTAGTAGAAAGAACAATGGGTACTATATATACTTTATCCTGCCTCCATATTCTTGATATTTCTTCTTTTAATTCTACATATTTGCTTATTTTCTCTCTAATGGTTTTTTGTATATTATGTGTATTAGGGATTGCAATATCTATGAGATATGTGGTTTTATTAATTTTATCTTGTAAAGTTATGTCTGGTCTATTGTAGTGAATGGTCTTGTCAGTGAGAATAGCGCGGTCGTAATACAGCTTATGTGTGGTGTTTTCTAGTATAGTTTGAGGCGTGTATTTGTAGTAGGGAGTGTTTATGTCTTGCATGAGACTGTGTTTGTGTGCTAGTTTTTGGTGAATAATATTAGCTATTTGATTGTGTCTGTGTGTCTAATCTGTCTGTGTAAGAGTTGTGCATGCTCCAGTAATATGTTGAATGGTTTCAGGTTGATTGTGACACTTACGGCATTTGTCATTTGTAACGGCAGGGTCTTTAATTATATATTTCCTGTAATTTTTGGTGTTTATTATTTGATCTTGGATAGCTATTATAAATCCTTCGGTTTCTGGAAATAAATTACCTATTTTCAACCATTTGTTTGAAGCAAGCGTGTCTACGTGAGTCTGCTCTAAGTCATGAGGATGTCTTCCATGAAGTTTTTTGTTTTTCCATTGTTCAATTTTCTGTATCTGCGGGTCACTATTGTTAGGGTTCTGTATATTTGATGGATCGTGTAGGTTAAGTGGGGTGTAGTTGTAATCATTTTCAACTATGGCTTTATGAATTTCACTGGTGTAAGATTTTGTAATATAGAAACTTTTCAAGTTATAAATCTGTTTCTGCCAGAGGTGATGTATATCTATGAATCCCCTACCTCCAACCTGCCTTTTAATGGTAAGCCTTTCTATTGCGGATTTAGGATGAAGGTGATTGTGCTTTGTTAATGTTGTTCGTGTACTTCTTTCTATGTGTTCTATATCAGTTTTTGTCCATTTTATAACTCCAAATGAATAAGTTAATATTGGCACGGCATATGTATTCAATGCTTTAATTAAATGTTTTCCAGAAAGTTGAATTTTGCAAATAATATTAGTTCTTCTTTTGTACTCCGTTGTAAGTATTTGTTTGAGTGTTGTGTGATCTAGTCCTTTTGATTGCTTATACCCTAGATATTTATAAAGATCAGTGGGTTTCATCGCTGTAATGGTATTAGCTTCATCCACTGGATAGTCACCAGGCCGAATTTTGCCTTTTATTATATGTAACGTTTTACATTTGTCTAAACCAAAAGCCATATTTATATCTTTACTGAATTTAGTAGTTGTTTCTAAAAGCGTATTCATATCTTTAAGTGATTTGCTATATAATTTAATGTCATCCATATATATTAGATGTGAGATAACTGTTTCTCCTGTATTATATTTGAGACAATATCCGGCCTGGCAGCGTCGCAGTAAATGTGACAGAGGGTTCAAGGCTAGACAGAACCACAATGGACTCAGGGAATCGCCCTGATAGATACCTTTCTTTGTAAATATTTGTCGGGTCTTGATTATGTTATTGCGGTTACCTAGTTGCAGTGTTGTTTTCCACATTGTCATTATATTTCGCAGGAAATCTATTATTTTAGGGTGAATTTTATAAATCTGTAGAATTTGTAGCAACCAAGAATGTGGAATACTGTCAAATGCTTTTTTGTAATCGATGTAGGTGCAGTGTAAATTTCTGTTTTTGTTGTGGCGTGTTTGAGAATAGTAGAATCTATAATAAGTTGTTCTTTACAACCCATATGGCCTTGTCTGCATCCTTTTTGCTCTTCTGCTATTATGTGATTATTTTCAACGTAAGAGTAAATTTTTCGGGTAATTGCTGAAGTAAGAATTTTGTATAATGTGGGTAGGCATGTGATGGGTCTATATTATGAAGGTTCTATTGAGTTCGTGCCTTTCGGCAACATATAATTTATGCCAGTGGCAAGAAAATCTGGTACGTTCTGTTTCCCTAATATTATGTCAGTTAAGTTTTTTGCTATGGATTTGTGTAATGATGTTAATTTTTTATACCAATAGTTATGAATTTTGTCCACACCAGGTGACTTCCAGTTGCTAATTTAGCTGTTATAATAGTTATGTCCCTTTCGGTAACTTCATCAAATTCCATTTCCTCTAATGCGTTCCATTTGTTAGTTTCTTCCTTGATTCAGCTTTATCGTTATGTTGTACTTGTTCTTCCCATATACCTGACCAAAATTCTTCTAGTTGTGACTTTGATGGTATTTCTGAGTTATCTGCTGTCGATTTATCAGTTTGTGAATTTGAAAGGTTTTTGTAGAATATTTTCTCATTTAACGTAAATATAGTGTTGTCATCCTTGCGCTGTTGGGCTTTCTTGTATCTTTTGAGTCTGTGCACTTTTAATGCAAGTTTCTGTTTAAGCGTGTCTAAATATTCTTCAGGCTTTCTATTATTACTTTTATGTTTAGTATGGGTATTCCAGTTTTTAAATATTTTTTCAACTCTTTTTACTACTTTTTTCGATCTATTGTTATTAATATATTGCGTAAGTCGGCCGCAATCAGCGCGAAGTTTTTCAATATCTTTTTCCAGTCTCATCTGCCATGCCGGTTTATTTTGTTGTCTATTATGTATATTTGTTGTGTAATCTATTATTTTATAGTTGAGTTCTTCGGATATAACTACCGCTGTACAGTATATTAAAGTGTGTAAGTCTGTTAACTCTGTATTGTCGGTTACAAATTGGATTACTATCTCACGATCGAATAAATTAGTTAATTTGGAAAGTTTATTACTGTATCTTAATTTTGGTAATTTTGGTCGAGCTCCTGGGCCCATTCCAGAGAATCTCGTTAATGTTGTTCTAAGCTTGTCACGTAGCTGTTGGATGTGTGTATCAATAGAAGGATCGCAGTCAATTAACATTTCTATATCATTTTCTATCGTTAAAGTAATTGTTTCAGTTTGCGTTGAAGTGTGTGATATTTGTGTGTATCTATACGGTGTTGGTGATGATTGCGTTTGCGTTCTTAATTGAGTATGTAGTGTATATTGAATATGAGATTGTGATTCTAGGTTTTGTGTGATGATGTTATCGTGTGTATTATCGAATATATCTATATCCTGTAATTGTCTTTGGGTTTCTTGTTTTAACTGATCAAGTGTTACTTGTGACAGTAGTTTATTTCTTATTATTGCTCTTCTCTGGTCAGAGACTCGCTGTTCAGTAACTTTGATGTCGGGGTATTGCTTTGTAAAAATTTCGTGTAGGTGTTTTCTGTAGGTGGTCATATCTGTCTCTAATTTGGTTATGTAGTAGTAGGTCCGCATGATAAACATGTTTACTTCTTTGCTCCAGCTCATGCGAACTCTAGGTTTCCCAGCCTTAGTGGACGCAGGTAAAAAGGCATTTACCTCCTGCGCAACAGCTAAGGTTGGTGTAGGCGCTCCGCGTGAATTTTGATACACGGAAGACACCGGTGATGGTATGTAAGAGTTTGTGGATGGGCTATAGGGTTCTATTATTGAGGGTGATGAATTTAAACTAATGTTGTCGTTGTCTATGTGGTTGGCTGTAATAAGTTCGGGAGACCCGGAGGGAGCCCGCCTATTCAACTCCTCTCCGCTGACGGTTCGTATGCTGTGACACCCAGCGTCAGCTCCAGGTGTGCCCCGGCGATCGCCCCCGGGAAGCGGTCCTAGACGTTTACTTCTTAACATCATCTCCATTGGAATGGGTTTCCAGAGCCATGTTAGCCGCGCCAGTAAACTAAAGGAAATGTCGCGTGTCCGCCCCCCACGTGAGTCAGATGTTCGACTCGGACGTATGGTTGGATTATAGGGGGCTTATTATTATTATTATAGGGAGTTTTTTTTTCTTAGCTTGCGCTGGTAGTTTTTGTGACATTTACGGACTTATATCAAGTAGATGCCACATATTTTAGAAAGGATCAAGTCTGTGGGCTATTGTTGTAATCTTGTTCGTCTATTTGTAAGAATTTTCTCACGATTCTACAGGTGTTCAATATGGCGGCTTTTTGGAGTTGTGTGTAAGTGTTAGGTTTTAGATCATTAGGTTATTATTATTATTATTATTATTTGAGTTGAAGTTGAAGCCGTATATTACTGCTGGGGCAAACTCAACAGCGTTGACAGCATATATTGAGACCTGAGCCTTCTGCGTTTAATCGATTACATGATAACGATATGTTGGCTGAGAAAGTGTTTCCATAGCCTATCAAATTAAAAATAACAAAATACGCGCCAATTTTGCAATTTGTTTCCATTCTATTATTGTTGCTATTTTGTATTACTATGATTGACCAAGCTCTTGATGATAATGTATCAGAAAACGATGAGGAAGAAAGCTTTTTTCAAGATGTCGACATCTTACAAAAACATGGTATCAATGTAGCAGATATAAAAAAACTGAAGGCGTCTGGAATATGTACCATCAAAGGAATTCAGATGTCTACAAAGAAAAAACTTTGTAACATTAAAGGCTTTTCTGATACAAAAGTGGAAAAAATTAAAGAAGCTTGTCTTAAAGTTGTTACGCTTGGATTTATGACGGCACTAGAAGTTAGTGATCGTCGGAAACAAGTTTTTAAAATCAGTACTGGGAGCTCTGAATTAGAGTAAGTGAAATTATTCTTGTTGTAAAATACCTGATGTCGTCCAACGTTTACGCGAATGTTATACATTGAAATTAAACTACTATTAATGCCATTAGTTATTAGGTATGTACCTACTTTATTCGGGTTAGTCCCATTCGCCACCCCAGCATTGCCTCCACCGGTGGCGAATGGGACATTTAAAAAAAAATAACTAACCCAAAACGAATATCCCATTCGCCACTGGAGGCGTCACGTGCCACCGGGCAAATGGGATATTTTTTTGGAAAATGTCCCATTCGCCACCGGACGGGGTAATGCTGGGGGTGACGAATGGGACTAACCCCTTTATTCTTGCCGCCAACTAAACTCGTTATGGTAGGATTATTTTCTGTCACTACAGAGAGCACTCGCTTATCAAACTAACTGAGATCGATAACGCTGCATAATTTTTCACATCTAGTTATGTTATCAATAATCGATAAGTCAGCTGAAAAGGAGAACCTCGAGCATGGCTGAATAAGTACATGGGTACTTACATCAATTACACTTATAGATATTATACTAGACTAGATGTTCCCGCGGTTTCACCCGCGTTTATCGTTACTGCGCCGCCCCCGTAGGTCGTAGCGTGATGTTATATAGCCTATAGCCTTCCTCAATAAATGGGCTATCCAACACTGAAATATTTTTCTAATTTTTACCCGTAGTTCCTTAGATTACCGCGTTCAACCAAACAAACAAAATGTGAGTGAAGTCGGCGCGTGAGCGCCCCCGCCTTTTTATAAATGCAGCGGATGGCCGTTTCGCGCGTTAAACAACAATCAACCGTATAGCCGTACCCATACTGGCGCGGCGAGATTTGGAAGTTTTATTTCATCTACATATATCTTGTGTGTTTATAAACCGATTCCTATATTTTTTTTTATAATATAAATATTAAAGTGTGCTTTTTGAATATGGGAGTTTGATAAAGATATATCTATGTGAAATACAATATATTTATGTATTTTAATACACTTTGAAGAAATGCCTAACGATTAAACACGTTATTGTGGCTAATTTATAAAAGATAGATATATACTATTAAGAACTTTTTTGTAGATCTTTTGAAGACCATCATCTTTGTAATACATACTTTTGGTGTATGATCAACGTATGCGAGGATAAGAGCTCGAAAGCGCATTTTCGTCCGACTTGCTTCAAATTTATCGTCACTGCTCAGCTCCTATGTGTCTTAGCGTTATGTTATATAGCCTATAACCTGCCTAGGAGTATGGACTACAATCGTACCAAGTTTGGTTAAAATCCCTTCAGTAGTTTTTGACCCATGCGTGCACATACAGACAGACAGACAGACAAAAAATTTACTGATTGCATTTTTGTCATCAGTATCGATCACCATTCATCCTCCAATATTAATTTTGAATATATATTCAATGTACAGAATTGACCTCTCTACAGTTTTATTATAAGTATAGAAGAATATAGATGTGCTTTATGCAGGCATGTATAACAGCGTAGAGATAAATGCATTTCTATTGAGAGCAAATACTATACCTGCCTATATCGCGTGTATGTAAGCGAAACCGTTTGGCCAGAAGCAATTGTTTCTTAGGGTTGAGTACTTGATAAACACACCAATTACGATAAAAAATAGGTACATAAGTATGTAGGTAGCTACTATCTAGGTACATACTAAGCGGTAGGCATCTTGGCATAGCTATATGCAGTAGCTTAAAGGAAACTATAACCTACCGTTATTGAGTAAAACAGTCGGTTGCCATATTGTCTAAAAAATGACTGCAAGAATGGTGCATTGGCTTCATTAGTTTAGAACTTTACATGATAGTTACTGCCAATAGGTACACCCTCGGGCCTTTTAAGAATTCTGACAATATTTTAGTCAATTAGTCATTCTTAACCCCTCAGTAAAAATAAGCTAAACTCTTACACCTTCCTACTTCTCCTATGCTTACGTAAATAAATGAATAAATTCCTATAATTTCGGGAAATCCCTAACATTCTTTCCGTTTTCGAACATAAGTAGAAAAGTGGGGTTGCCACATATGTAGCTACGTTCTATTGGTTTTTACAAAAAGTATACGAAAACTATATTAATAAATATTGCTGACGTAATTTTCAATATCCCGTCCCTCATGTCATGTTTTTGAATGACTTCCTTGAACTAGGTGTGCTGGGTTTCTTCTCTGTTTATTATTTCCATGTTTTTAGTTTGTACAGTCCATTGCGATATGGCTGCATTCCCCTGAACGCAGGTAGGTCTTCAGTAAGCTTATTTGTCTCACAACGGAGGTATGGACTAGAGTTCGTCCGACCAAGACCAATCATGAAACTGGATTTGTATTGTTTTCAAATAAAAAATTTCGGATCTAAAAACCTTATTATGCTTTAAAACATATTGTACTTATCGTTACGTTAATCTATACTAATTATAAAGCTGAAGAGTTTGTTTGTTTGTTTGCTTGAACGCGCTAATCTCAGGAACTACTGGTCCGATTTGAAAAATTATTTCAGTGTTAGATAGCCCATTTATCGAGGAAGGCTATAGGCTATATATCATCACGCTAAGATCAATAGGAGCGGAGCACCAATGAAGAATGTTTTTAAAATCGGAGGGTTTTTTTCCTTTTGAGAGCTTCAGCTGCGTGCGCTGCGTAAACAGTTAAAGTTTCGCAAAAATCATGTATGACAGAATAGTTCCCCTGTAAAAGTTCTTAAAAAAAGTCCGCGACGGCATATGTCTATCTTTTAAGGTTGGCTCACTATAACCTTTTTTATGCTAACCAAATTTGTTCTAAAATAATGCATTATTTGCGAAGGTGTTTTTATAAACATGATATTAAACCTTATCCAAATAAATACGTTAGTCATCACAAGTATTTAATTTAAAACAAAATTGCTCTTTACATCATTCGATTTCAATGAATATCTTAGGAGAAATCGCAGTTTTAAAATAACATACGCAGCAAAATAATGATCAAGTACTGCGCGTGCATTTATGATGTGCAAGGCCGGCCGAAAACTCTGCGAGATACCATGCCGCGCGGCTCAGACGCGTGGTCATGGTCGGCTCCTTACGGAACGGTACACGGAACATCACGCTACAACCCACGGGGGCGGCGTAGTAACGATAAACGCGGGTGAAACCGCGGGAACATCTAGTGTTGTATAAGTATAGAGTTGTGTTTCATTGTCACGATGACGACGCGTATTTAATTACCTACTACGTGTAACGCACATAAGGTAACATCATGGCCGTAGCAATGAGATCATTTTACTACGCCTAAAGACATATTTCATGAAATCCAAAGCGTGCAATTTTTAAATTACTTAGGTAGTTATTTATCGGCAAACGGTCGCCTTGCTTATGCCGATGCCCTGAGTGTTGTGGGTTCGAATACCACACGTAACAATTATTTGTATGAGCCAGTAACGACTATCCTTAGTGTACTTTGTAATGAACTCAAATTACACCACATTAAGAATTATTGCATGCATGTAAAGTCCCACGCGACACGTTTGCTCCCTAGTTCAGAAAATGTCGTCATATGAATTCGTTAAGAATATATTATAATAATAATAATATCATCCCTGTATTAAACTGTCCCACTGCTGGGCACGAGCCTCTTCTCAGTGTGAGAAGGGTTAGGCCGTAGTCCACCACACTGGTCTAGTGCGGATTGGCAGACTTTACATATCTTCGAAAACATTATGGAGAATTCTCAGACATGCAGGTTTCCTCACGATGTTTTCCTTCACCGTTAAAGTGAGCGATAATTAATTATTTAATTATTATAAAATTTATTTCAGCAAACTACTGGCCGGCGGCATTGAATCCATGGCAATAACAGAAGTGTTTGGTGAATTCCGTACAGGCAAGACTCAGTTATCCCACACACTGTGTGTGACGACACAGATACCCACCTCCACGGGGTATCATGGCGGGAAGGTCATGTTTCTCGATACTGAACACACATTGTATCCTTTTATACATATGCCAGTTTATTAATTATTATTTCATTAGTACTTAGATAATATCATTACATGAATGAGTTCCATATAAGTACTAGGTACTTGAAGTTTAAGTAGGTCGTATATCTTAATATATACAAAAACTTATCTATGCGTATGCACAGGTACTTTGAATGTCTGCTTAACACTTAGATATTTACATTTGCTTGGCAATTGGCAATTGAAAAAGGACTTTCCTCTTCAAAATGATATAGGTAGGTACATCATCTAAAATATGGACGTTTTAATCTATCTTATCTTATGTGGGGGCCAGTCAGTGCAGACCGTAATCTATACTCTATACTAATATTATAAAGCTGAAGAGTTTGTTTGTTTGTTTGCTTCAACGCGCTAATCTCATGAACTACTGGTTCGATTTGAAAAATTATTTTAGTGTTGGATAGCCTATTTATCGAGGAAGGCTATAGGCTATATAACATCACGCTACGACCCACGGGGGCGGCGCAGTGACGATAAACGCGGGTGAAACCGTGGGAACATCTAGTAATTAATATAATGCATAGTTTAAATAGTTGAAAATCAAAACAACGTCTACACAAAGAAGCGCGTGATATGTTTTAAGATAACTTAGGTACAGTGGAATGCCACGTATTTCTTGTAACTAAATAAACGTTGAATATTCATTAAATGTAGACTCCATATTTATACATAGGTATTATATATTTCCTTGTAGATACGACTATAAATACGTGTCTGACTACTGCGCTGCGTCATTCATAACAATATTTAGTATTCTAATAGCGCGCAAATACATGTAATATACATAATTATTATATAATTTATTAAACAGACAAATAGTCGGATGTAATGTCAGATGTTATGCTTAGTATTAAAAATAGATCAGATTTGATGTTGTACGGAAGAGCTGGTTGATAAATCACTAAATAATTTGTATGTCCTCTTTTTAAATCCATAGTGGACTGCCCTCCATTCCTTATTCTAGCATTGCATACCTAACTAGGTTGCTAGGAAATCAGATATTTTATGGTTATACCATCTTTAGTAATAAAGCATCATGATCTATACAATTTCCTCATTGGTATAAAGAAGACACGAAAAAAAAACAAGAATTTCAGCAAATACTATTTCGGTCTGCAGTTTGCACTCCTACCTGTTCATATCGATAATAATTGTGACCTATGTTAAATTTTAACACAAGTCACACTTCGCTCAACTGAATAATGCCGTAAGATTGTCCGCATTCAACCTATTCAATGGTCCTTAACAATGTAATAGTCGTCCTGACAGGTTGAGGCCCATTGCAGACAGATTTAATTTAGATCAGAATGCGGTACTAGATAATGTTCTATATGCCAGAGCGTACACGTCAGAACATCAGGTTTGTGTATTAATAAATCAGCATAATTATATATCTTATATTTGATTCTTTGTCTCAAACCAGTATTTTGTAGCTGTATAATATAAAACCGGTTATTAAACCTTTGTTGACTTATAATGATTTATTTAGGCGGAACTACTAGACTTTGTGGCAGCTAAGTTCCATGAGGAAGCCGGAGTGTTCAAGCTGCTGATTATAGATTCGATAATGGCCTTGTTTAGAGTGGACTTTTCAGGCCGTGGAGAACTGGCCGACAGGCAACAGAAACTGGCCCAAGTTCTCTCGCGGTTGCAAAAGGTGAGCCTCATCAAAGATTTAAATTACCTTAATTAATTAAGTAACTCACCAATATCGAGGGTGCTTATGGCATGTCTTAATTCGTCAAGCAATGGGCGTTGCTTGACAAATTAGGACATCAGTTTGATTAAGGTGGTGAAATCTATTGTATCATTTATTTTAGATAGTCATATTACAGACACTGTGCCTGTACTTGTATGTATTAAAACTATGTAATACGTCAAACGGCAAATATTTTCTCGAAAGATGCTTTGAATAGTGTAGTTTCAGAGATAGCAGATACCGACTTCAGTACCATTTTGTTATCCAGTAAACCTAATTGGGCTATCGAATATCTAATTAATAAGATTGTATCAATAATTCATAAGAATACTATAACTAGACGCGTTCCTTCTAGGCTGAGGATTATCAAACCCTGGAGAACTACATGTTTATTGAGATGCATAAGAAATAGGGATGATCTGCATACATACATACACGTTGTCAGGAGTACAGAATAGGACATAGGGTACCTTTCATCCAGTAAAAAGAACTGTTGCGAAACTTTCTTTTTTTTTCATACCCAGGCAAAATGCTTCATGCACTACCCGCCGGCTAGGGGACGGCACCGGCGGGGCGTGTGGGATTCCCAGCAAGAAGAAGACTGGTATACCCACTAAAAAACCTGGGGTGTTCCCTCTCTCACCCAATGGAGGGGGCCTGTTGGGAGCTCTTAAAAGAATTGAGTCATCCATAGCAGGCTCCCCCGTGTGGGTGCCGGCCGGGTCAAGCTGACCCGACCACCTATCGTCCCCGGGGGAGAGCCTCACCGCTCTCCCCTTTCGACATTGGAAGGCGCGCGGGAACACCGCGCGCGCCCTCTCGGGGTTCTTAGTTTACGGGTGGCAGGCCCCCATGAGGCCTTGCCACCCGGAACCCTTAAGTGGGGGCCAGGAGAGCGACAAACCTAACCTAACCTACATTTACGCGAGCGAAGCCGCGGGTGAAAACTAGTATAATAATAAAGATGACAACTTAAATTAATGGTTGTATTGTAGCTACTAAATCAATTCGGTAATTTAAATTGTCAAATTTGTAGAATACTTATTTGAAATGCATAATCTGGAGAATTACCGATATATTTTTTTATAAAAACGGGTTTGTTCATTTTGAGTCGCATAATTTGAATCATTTAAATATTTTGCTGCTATGTACACCGAATGTGACCTTGTAAAAACTACTTATTTTAATATGTTCGGTTCTCTAGGACTCTGTTAAAGTTTTATTGTCGAGATAATTCAAAATGTAAACATAAAATATGTTCGTATAAGTTATGTCAATGCGCAACAGTACAGAAATATACATAAGTAGGCATAAGGTAGTGTCTGGTGAACGAAATTGGTCTGAATTTATTTGACTTTTTAAATAAGTACAATAACACTTATTGTACTTATTTTTACTCCTCCTCCATAATATATACTTTATACTTACTGCTGCCCAGTTTATGGATTGAGTCTTAGTATAATAGCAAAGCTATGGGTATGCGCATCGTTAGTGTTTACCGAAAATAAAGTGATATACGCCTTATAAAGGGATAAGTACCAACATTTATTAGGCCGTATAATAATATTTGCAAGTATGACGGCTTACTTACCTAAAAAAAAGATAACTTAAAAAATCATAAAAAAATAAGTTGAGTATTACAAGTGTACATTTATTTTTACGTAACCTAACCTTCATGTCACGTAACGCAATTTACGTCGTAATTTTAAGATTTTTAAGCAAAATACGCGTCTTTGATTTTAAAATGAAGTAGATACGTGTAGAGTTCAAGATCACAGTGCGAGACAAAACTGGGCCCAATAGATAAACGTGCATCCGGTTCGTGCCCACTGTTTATTTGTCAACTCAAGACTTCAGATTGATAAGACGATAGAAGATTGCCTTTTTAAACGAATTTTATATTATCGCTAGAAAATCGCTGCAAATGCCTGTAATTATATTCTTACCCGATTTATTATACATATCAAAAGGAATAAAATTTGAATAGATATATTGGGTCTTTATTACCTATAAAATTCGCATTTATTTGCGCTCTGAAGCGGACGTGTGCAGCGAATATAATCTATACCTACTAATATTATAAAGCTGAAGAGTTTCTTTGTTTGTTTGTTTGAACGTGCTAATCTCAGGAATTACTGGTTCGATTTAAAAAATTCCTTTACTGTTGGATAGCCTATTTATCGAGGAAGGCTATAGGATATATAACATCACGCTACGACCCACGGGAGCGGCGCAGTAACGATAAACGCGGGTGAAACCGCGGAACCATCTAGTAATTAATAAAATATTATTATGAGGCGCGGCGTGAGCCGACACTCGTTATTTGTGTTACCATGAGTGACACACTCGTGGCAAATTAATTGCTAGCGTTCGTGCAGCAGAAGCTGGACGTGATGGACGAGGTGTCCGTCATCCAGATCTGCGCTACGAACTTCAGCAAGGAAGAGATTGCAGCTGCTAAGCAGCTGGTGTTCCGGTTGTTGAACAAGAGCGACCAGATGGTGTCTCGCCGACATGACGGGACAAGGAAGAGTCTGCAGGACGTCACCACGCTGCTTAAGGAGACCGATCCAGATGACGTGCCGACATTTGTGGCGAGAAACCAACACAAGTTACCTTCCGTCACTTTTGATCACGTCAACGTCACTAGCCTTTTAAAAGACATCGTCTCTTTAAAGGCAAGTTTGGCAGAAGTGTAGATGAAGTTGAGTGCATCTGAGGCCACTGTTGCAGATTTGCGCATCGAACTACAGACGTTGCGCAAGTCTGTGACACTAACTGGGTCACCGACGCGTGTAGACAATGTAAACACGCGTCGAGGTACATGTCTCGACACATCGGCGACGAATTATGCGTCAGTGGTTTTGTCGCCAGTGCCGACTGCTGAGTCTGTGTTATGTGCCACAAGCGCGTCACGCAGCCCCGCTCCCGCACCTGTAGCTCCGCTCCGCAGTGTTGCGCGAACCGTGCGAACAGCTGACCCCACGGTCACTGCGAGCGCCCCTGCTAAACCCTTGTCTGCACAAGGAAAGAACCGGTCAACCAAGGATGGTTTCGTGACGATGCAACGGTGGAAGCGCCGGTCGCGAAACATTAAGAACGGATGTGGCAAGGTACCTGTGGACCCCCAAACCTGAAGGTGTGTGCCGCAACCCCGAACACGCTGGTGTACATGTAGAGCCTGCACTACACCACTGAGGCAGAGGACATCACAAAGTAGGTACGTGTGCCAAAAGCTGAAGTAGGTATGTCCCGAGAGTTCAGCTGCTGGAGTCGCGCCGCAACATCAACTTTAAAGCGTTTGTCGTGCGCGTACCCGACTGTTACCTGCACAAGGTGTTGGACGAAAGCTTTTGGCCACAAGACGTGGTATGCCGTCGCTTCCGCGGACAAGTACCTACCAGCCGAGCGCACAAGTATTTTGTGTGCCAAATAAAGTTGTACTAACATAGTATTAAGGTGTATTTACTAACATCAAATTTTATAATATGTAAATTTAGGTTAAGGTATTTATCTATGGGCCTATGCAGCCCGAAATAAATGATTATTATGTTTCTCTTATCACAGGTATTTTATAACATATTATATTAAAAAATACCTGGCCCTTTGGGAGGCTTACACGGTGACATGGGTGCAACGTGAAGAGGCCCTTCGAGAGTTTTAATCAAAGGTGGGATGGAACACCGACAGCGGGGACTAGCCGCAGTAGGCGTAGGACTATTGCTACGTATGGATTCTAATATATGGGCTATGGGTATGGCTGTTTGATGGACCGGTATATTGGTAACTATGAATGAAAAACGGCGTTTGCCCTGAATACTGTAATAGCATCAATGCAACCGACGGGCGTGTATGAGGAATGTAATGAAAGCGAATGAAGCCAGGGAAGTGTGTCAGGATCGTAGTAAATGCAAATCCGTAGACTCTGCCTACCCCTCTGGGAAACAGGCGTGAATCTATGTATGTATTAATGCAATGGGCAGACGGTGACTCGACAACTCACTAGATGGGCTCCCTGAATAGCCACCATAGGCATACAAGCCAGCAGTAGAGGGCAACACCGGTGCGAGCGGCTAGGGGTGTCAAGCGGTGCGATGCCGGTTTCACCATCATGGGTCTCATGACATCTGAGATCCGTAGTGGTTTTTCCCGTAGTTATGCCCTTGAAAATGACACTTCCACCCCCAAGCATATAGCTCTAGCGGCTTCCCTCTGACCTGCCGACCAAGGCAAGCCAGAGTTGAGAGTCCTACGGGCGCTTTTGAAATTCCACCCCAGCCAACCAGTAACGGCAAGCTGGGGACGAGGCCCTAATCTTATTATATTATTATAAAAAGAAAATCGGTAAAGTATATTCCATCAATATATTTTTAAATAGCAAATCCGCATTCGATTATATTTTATATGTAGCTATGGTTTGTCTTACACTTTTAGGGTCAGCATCATGAATTTATGGCGAATTGAAGCAACTAATCTCTATTGCAACTGAGATTTTCTTGACAGAGAAACCCAACACAATTTTCCCAACCCAGGAATTGAACTTGAGACGCAACGGCTGTCACATTAAGTACCGCTGTGCTACCGAGACAGTAAATAAATAGTTAATCTATTAATATTTTATTATGTCCAGATTTCCGAAGAATACAACGTGGCTGTGTTCATAACAAATCAAATGACGGCAGATCCTGGCGCAACTCTGACGTTTCAAGCCGACCCTAAGAAGCCTATAGGTGGCAATATTCTTGCGCACGCGTCCACCACTAGAATCGCACTTAGAAAAGGCCGCGGCGAAAATAGAATCGCAAAAATTTACGATTCGCCCGACTTGCCTGAAAGTGAAGCTACTTTTGCTATAACGAATGGAGGTGTTTCTGACGCTAAAGACTAATAAATTTATATATTTTGTAAAATACTTTTAATATATTGACATTATTAAACCATAGTATAAAGATTACTAAAAAGTTTGTTCTTATTTAATTTATTGCCAATTATTTTTGTGGGAAGTACCTACCTACTTAAATATTTTCCAACCTCCATAATAATAACTTTGAACAGATCGAAAATATTTTGTTTAGTCTCGCCCAGGGTAAAGCCGAATTCTTATGGGAACATCGGTGTCGGTATTGCCGATGTGCGATCCGTACAATGCGGATCAGTGGACGCACTTGTGTGACTTTCTATACAAAGAATAATACGATCCGTTAAATGCGATGCGTCCGATGCGTACGATACCGACCTGTGGACGCCTAGCTTTAATAGTACAGATTTAATCATTTGAACGCATACGCCTGTAAACTAATCTACGATTAAATCTATGACCCACTTATTGGCTTTTTATCAGTCAAGGGAAGCTTTATAACGACTAAAACATTCTACGCGTGCATTGAATGGTGATCGCGTAAAGTGTCATGTTTTCTTTAAAGAAATTGATTTATCTTTTTATATTATCATTGCCTAGTAATAGTAAGTTAGATGTAAAAATTAAAGACAAATTAAAGAAAATGCAGTTCAGCAGTCCGTGTTTCGACGGATGAGAGAGATCGTAAACTTCGTATATCACGCATATTATGTATCTTCCGCGCTAAGGTATGGGATTATTTTATGGAGAAACTGTGTACATGTAAATATACTGTTTCGTGCACAAAAAAAAGTGTATGAGAGTAATGTGTAGCGTAAATTATCTCGGCAGCTGTAAACCATTGTTCCATAATCATAAAATATTACCGTTGCCATACCTATACATATTTGAAATTTGCAAATTTGTAAAGACACACCCAGAATTTTTTAGTAAACTTGGCGACGCTGAAAGTTGCCGGTACGCGATATAAATATAGACTAAAACTGCCCAAATTACAGTCGAAGTCTCTAGGAAAAATGCATACTGTATAGCCATAAGGGTATATAACCATTTACCCAATAATCTCACTAGGTTACCAATGACATTGTTTAAGCGTAAATTATTTAATTTATTACTTGATAAGAGATATTATTCGGTAACTGAATATTTTAATGATAGATCCATAATCTAGATGACATTAGTACATACATACATACATATGTCTTCTTCTTAGAGAAGAAGAAGACATACATATGTAGATTCACGCCTGTTTCCCAGAGAGGTAGGCAGAGACTACTGATGACATTATATTATAAATACATTACTCATATTACACAATATATTATAAATACATTACTCTTGTTAGACTATCTATACAAATAAATAAAATTGAAGTGTCTGTTTGTAATGTCAAAATAACAGCTTTTTATCAAATGCATATGAAAGTATATAAGGTACCAATACGAAAAGATCTATTTCTAAAATTTTTGTCTGTCTGTCTGTTTGTTCCGGCTAATCTCTGAAACGGCTGAACCGATTTTGACGGGACTTTTACTGGCAGATAGCGGATGTTATAAGGAGTAACATAGGCAACTATGATTTAAAAAAAAAATAGGGCTCCGCGGAGACATACACTTTTTAATTAAAATCTACGCGGACGAAGTCGCAGGTAACAGCTATAGACAATATAATTCTGGATTAAGATATGTGTTTGTTAGAATTTTTAATTAATATTTTAAATGAATGTTCTAATGTGCTGTATATTCAGTTTATTATCTTATGTTTCCTGGATTATATACATACTACTAATTAAATATCAATATGTAATTTCAATAACTTGCATTTATTTATTTGAAATTGTATTAATGTAATTAATTACATTTTGCACGCGCCACATGTGGCAAAATATGCAGTACAAATTTAAAAATGAGACCACCTGTTATTATTAGCCCTGTTTAAAACTGTTCTACTGCTGGGCAAGGACCTCTTCTCACTGTGAGAATAGGCCATAGTCCACCACGCTGGCCTAGTGCGGGTTGGCAGACTTCACATATCTTCAAGAACATTATGGAGAACTGTATACCTGAACTATATTCTAGCTAATAAAGATTATTATTATTATTATAATTACCCAATGTCAGCACCGATGTGGACCTAAAAATCACAAATTCCTACGACATTTGAAGAACAATACGGAGAGTGATAGGTCACATGCAAACTAGTGCATTTTCAATTTACTTTTTTATTACTTACGGATTAATTAAAGCATATTTTAATTGACCGATTTCGAAATCTGATACAATAACAATTTTCTACGGCTAATAACTTGGACAAAAAATCGTTTTATGTGTCATATTAAATTCTGTTTCTGTAGGTGGAAGGTATGACAAATAAATACGAGAACTTTTGACATAGATTTAGTAGTACTAGTATTTAAGCGATGTCCTTCTGTTTATAATGAGCAACATACATCATTATGTAGGTACCTATTTCATTTGGTTTGGGGAGTCTCGAGTTGAGTGATTAGTCGGTCACGTTATCCTGCGTTATTTACCCCGTTTGGTGACACTGCAAAAAGAGATATCGCAGGGCAACGTGCGCACCGAAATTAGCTTGTTTTATTGCAATAGGCTAAGGCATAAGGAATACAATAAGCAGCATATAGCCATTGATATATAAATATATCAATGGATATAGCACGATATTTAAATCTTTACCTGACGTCGTCGTCGCGTCGTTAGTAAGGTAATGTGTATTCTACGACATAGTCAAGCGGTTGAGTATCCTAAAATTCTTTCTTACCTTACAAAGGTAAAAGAGTGGTCTTATTCATTTTACCTTCTCATTTGTATTTTTATATTAATGTTAAATAGGTCGGATAGTTAAGTTAAAGAAAAATATTGAATAAATTATTAATAAACAGATGTCATCGACCTGGATCGGAAGTTTCAATGAGATAACTTCTATAACCTGTCGTCTCCGCACTAGTGTAGACAGACGGAACCAAAGTCCATGCGTTAACGAAATCGTTTTGTATTCGTCATTCATTGTGGCGTGATTCAAACGAACCAATTATATCAGGCTATGATTAGATAAACCGCGCCATGCTTTCATAATATATGCTACTCGTACTCTGTATATTTACTTACAAACACATGCGTAGGTATTTACTAAAGATAGGTGCTCGAGCGATATTCGTTGGTATATGAACATCAATGTGCTCCCCAAGCACGTGAGGCGTCAAGCACGAGTTGCTCTTGCAAACTGATTTACAGAGATTGAGCGGTTTGTCCATTCTACTTACAAGGTTAATTCTGTCAGTCCGACTGTAAGTGACTTTACCAAACTCAATTAACTCGTAACATAAATACAACGCGGCAAGGTAAGTAATTATGGTTTTTAGACTTACTTAAAGCTTACGTAGTAAAAGTAGCCGGAAGACCGTAAGTCTTGTTCTTCGAGACCTTATTATCGTATATCTACTCACTTCTAACGAAATAACGAATATTTATTCCAAGTCTCGGTGTTCTTTGTGTTCGTTGTTTGAATGTTTGTGATGTCCCCAGTTGTATTTTAAATCAAACAAATTAAAAATATTAAATCAACTTTAACAACTATTAAGTAAAAATATTTTAAAATTCATATTAAGTCAGAAATTTCTAAAATTCTTTTGTTGTTTCTTTATTATAGGACTTGCTTAAGAATGTACATACATACGTACATACATAGATTCACGCCTGTTTCCCAGAGGGGTAGGCAGAGACTACGGATTTCCATTTGCGACGATCCTGACACACTTCTCTGGCTTCATTCACTTTCATCACATTCCTCATACACGCCCGTCGGTTCAAGGAGCTCTTAACCTGGCCTTTGTCCAGAACGCCTCCGATCTGATCGAGAAACGTTCGCCTAGGTTTTCCTCTTGCGACTGTTCCATTCACACTAGCCTTATAAACTTTCTTAGTCAGTCTTTCCTCGAAAGAATGTATCTTAAGAATGTATCTATATATAAACTAATTTATGGCTATACAATGCAAATGGTTGAACGATATCTATTACAAGATGAACACAATAAAAGGTGCCGGTGCAGTATTTGTACAAGTTCTTGGTTGGCAGAGAGACGAAATTTTCTCCTCTAGTTACCACGAAATCTAGTTACCACGTCTTACACTGCATAGCCGTCTTATCATAACTTATTTAAAACAAGGAAAGCTCTCACATCGCATTATAAACTTGTAAAATTTTGTATTAAATTGTTAAATAGTCGTTATAGGCAAAATTATGAAAAATTGTCAAATTGTAATCCTCCCCTTTACACATCCTCTCATAATCTCAATTTATAATTACATAAAAGTCTAGTGCTACATAGGTAAGTCCAATAAGAAATTTTACTTTCATTATTATCTGCACTAATATTAGGGGTTAAAGTATGAAATTGCCGATTTGTACTGAAAAATAAAAAAACTCGTTTTTTTCTAAGATGTACTATATTTATTTAATCGAAATATTTACCCTCGTTATCTATACATATTGCTGCCATCTAAACGAAAGTTCTTTTATGCCTTTACGATACAACTCCGGGGATCTAGATTCGACAAACTGTGTGAAAAGATTTTGACCACCAAACAGTTACAATTACCTTTTTATTGGTAAGCTTTGCTTTAGGGCACTGTTGCAGCGTTTGACCTGGGGTCAGCCATTGCATTTTTCACTTACGATTATCGTAAAGAATCCACTTTTCGTCACATGTCACAATTTGATCCAATATTCCTTCATTTCTGTATCGATTCAACAAGGCAACACAAGTTTCAACACGCATTTCTTTCTGCTGATCAGTCAAATCATGAGGCACCCATTTCTCATATTTTTTTATCTTATTGATTTGATGCAAATGAGCCAATATTGTAGGTAGGGTAACGTTAAACCATGCCGCTAATTCCTGGGTAGTTTGACTCGGATCGGCTTCCACAATTTCCTTCAATTTAGCGTTATTCACCTATGTGGGCGGTCTTCCACATGGTTCGTTCTTCAAGCCGAAGTTTCCATTACGAAAGCGTTTAAACCAAAAACATAAGGTGCGTTCATTAGCAGTCTCCTCTCCAAACGCAGCGTTGATATTGCGAGCCGTTTCTGCCGCGTTAGTTCCGCGTAAGAGCTCATATTCAAAAATTACTCGAGTTTTCTAATGTTGCACATTTTTTAAAAGAAGAATCTTATAGGTATCATGTGAAAAAAGTTTCACTCGAAAATCTTACACCATGAAGGTTCTATGTCTATTCAAAGTATCTATTACTATACAACAGCAACTTCATACTTTAACCCCTAAGCTAAAGGTTTGTTCGAACGCGGTAATTTTAGGCAGTACAGTCAATTTTATTATTTGCATTAAGCGGCCTGTTAACTGAAAGTAGTTATATAAGCTACATAACATTATTCTACGACCCACGGAATATTGTTAGTATTAACTATTAAATGTAACTAACGGTCGCCTAGTGCTCGAAATTCGATCAGTTTGCCTGGAATATGTCATTATATATTGATATATTATGTAACCATAGTTACGCGCTTCGACTGCGTGTGTCAAATGTATGGTTGTGTGCGTGTAGTGTTTTTTCACTAATTTAATGTATTTCTAATGCATATTTTATATAAATATTAGGATTCGCCCCTCCTTCTCCATATAAACTTTAACTGTGCCAAATTTCATACTCCTCCGTCCGCGCAATTTTCATAAAAAGGGGTACAAAGTTTTTGCTTCACGTATTAATATATAGATAATACCGACTTTCCCCAGCTTTGCACGGATTTAACGACATGTCACGCACAATATTTATAAGATAAATATGGCTGGATTTAAACTACTAAATACGGATTTGTTGTTGCAGTTTTTTAAAGCATATATTGCCGCAGTTTTTATTTAAGCAAACAGCATATAATTTATCCGATGATTCCATTGTTTTTCAGCAGCCATGTTCACTAGGAGACTAAGACAGTGGTCGTCTAATATCTTAAAGTATAATAATAAGTTTTATTTGGTTAATAAAAAAGATAAAAGTACACAAAATTAGATGTGACACTGAATCCTGCACTAGGATACCCTGTGTTGCGGTAAGTATTTCAAAGTAAGGCTTCGATGACAAACAAGCGGCATGGTAAGCGGTTACCGTGATACAGTCCCTTACCTACTAAAAATACGTTAAGCCATGTTACTTTTTAGTTAGTAGACGGCAGCGTAGCTTATGGATCCTTGCTTGCTTGTAATTATAGGAACGCTGATTACGGGATGATGAGCCTATAAAAAAAAATAATACCCGACTATCTATAGGACTACTCGGTGTAAATAGCTTCCCAATTATTCCATTATTTTTTATTACTATGTAAAAGATAAAAAGTAGTCTTCACTATGAGTCAATCTTAGGAGCGCCCGAAAATATCTATTTCTGGCGACTTGATTAAGTACAAAACAACGACTTAACTACATTAGGTATTTGAAAGAGGAAATATATAGATTACTAGCTTTTGCCCGCGGCTTCGCTCGCGTTAATTTAGAATTTGACAATCAATTCGGGTTGTACTCTGCTTATAATAATAGTTATAATTCAATCATGATTCGAAAGAAACGTGGCGCCATCTATTATCATAAGAACGTTTTTGTTGTTTTCCTCGGGAACAGTAATTTTTTTCGGGATGAAAGCTAGCCAAAATAACATTGCCAATGCTATGGAGGATGTATTTGCTTACTTGCATGAGAACAGTGAAGAGTGCCAATTTCGACTTACGGATTTAATGAAATCCATTAAAGGAGACTATATTCCAGAGAAGCGTACGGTCATTGAACGATTAAAGGCAAAAAAGATCATAAAACTAAGTTAAACATTTCCATTTGACCGGATTCTCATGCGCATTGACGAACCCGATCAACTTTGGAGCGCTGTAACAGCGTTTTAAATGAATGAAATTAAAAAAAATCATAAAGAAAAATTTTCCTCAAAAGACCATCTACAAGATTGGTCTAAGATAATTTTTTGTAAAATGTATAAAAAAAAGTTATATAGCAAAAAAAAAAATTGTTATAGAAATTTTCTCACTTTTTTGCTTATAACTTCTTTAATTTTAAATTTAGGACAAAAAGTTATATGAACATATTTGTAGGCAAAGCGATTTGCTACAAATTATGTCTTTACAAATTTTATGTAGGACGCATTGTTTCCGAGATATCGCGTAAAAGGTGTTTGCACCCCTTTTTTCAAGATGGCGGCTGGGGGACAAGGGCGGCAACCCTACAAACTTGGGGTTAAGCTTCTATTAACCCCCACACATGTTCCAAAAATAAAATTGCGTCCTCTAAAAGATGCAAAGCTCATGTAACATTTCAATGGACTATTATAGGAGACTAGCTTTTGCCCGCGGCTTCACCCGCGTGGTACCTGCACACAGCGACACTTCAACCTAGACTATTTGGACTTTGAACTATTAGAAGTTGAACGCTGCGAATCGTGCGAGAGAGTGCGTTATATTTTTGTTATGCTCTATCCTTACCATTACATCGACACCACTATGAACTGTCCCTTGCCGACAATTCTCTATTTTGTATATAGCGTAATTATGCGTATATAGGATGTCTAACTTGATGTGTAGCCGTGTGTACCTACATCAATAAAAAGTATCATATGTCCGTCCTTAGGTTTAAAACTATATTTGTACCAAATTTCATTCAAATCGATTGAGTGGTTAGTCGTAAAGACATAAGACACAGACGGACAGACAGACAGAGTTACTTTCGAATTTATAACATTAGTATATTATAGTATTAGTAAGGAAGTAAGGATTATTTTTGATGGCAATGTCCCCAAATGTTAAATGTCTCTAACACAATACTAATGTGCATAGGTAACAATATTATACTAAGCTTATTGCATAAGTAGCGACACATATTGTGTAGACACAGACTGCTGATGTGTTAGTTTTTATTATCAATTGTGTGCGCGCAGCGCAACAGTCGTCTCCCCAGGCCCGCTCAGCTAGGTCGCATTATTATATAGTTTATTTTATATATAACTGGTACCAGAGAATATACGCCCATATCTACAATGAAGCATTTTATTTGAGCATCCACAGCAAGACAAATCATTAACCCCTACACTTACATCATAATTCGTAACACGAGTGTTACCTGTATGATATGTATAATACACGTTTTTACAATTTAAATTGTTTAGCATAGTTCAATAGAGAGGTGTACAAATTATGTATTTTTTATGAAAATAATCTATTATGATAATATATGTAATTACAAAATAAGTAATACAACATTTCGTAAAATGATAACGTTCTTTCAGCCAAAGTAACCCGATGCTATGACAGCAGAAGTAAAATGACATTTGATTCTGGCTGATTGAACGAAAACGTGACGTTTATTTTATCAGTAGATTTGAGTATTCTTCGAGGGGCGGTGTTGTTGGAAATTTGGTTACTGGTTGCGTTTTAATTAAATTATAAATTATATTAAATTGTTGTATCTGGCACAATTTCAATTGTAACTAAAACCTAATAAAAATGAGTGAAAACAATGAATATAAAAAGCAAATTCGTGTGTGGTGCGATGGGTGGTGAGTAATATCGAATTTTTATTTTTACACTTATGTAGTCTGCTTCATATTGAACATAAATAAAACCCTTACGATTCAGATAAACATTTTCTATTTCGAAGCGTTCCAAGTATAAGATTCCGATTAAAATTAAACTGGTAAATTAATGGAATAATTATAAAACATCCGGCGCGAACGATTTCATTTAACCATTGTATACACATGCTATTCGGTGAAATTTTTGCTTAGTATTCACTGTGATGTGTTTACTTTATTTCCAGTTACGATATGGTACATTTTGGCCACGCGAATTCATTACGACAAGCGAAAGCTTTGGGCGATGTGTTAATTGTGGGAGTTCACACAGACGAAGAAATATCCAAGCATAAAGGTCCTCCTGTATTTACACAAGAGGAACGATATAAGATGGTTCGTGCCATCAAGTGGGTGGATCAGGTGGTTGAGGGTGCACCTTATGTCACCACACTTGAGACATTGGACAAGTATCAGTGTGATTTCTGTGTACATGGAGGTGACTTTTTTATTCATATTCATATTTCAAGGCATATAATATTATGTATACTCCAATGGTTTCATCCAATTCTAGTCTTCATTTAGTAATTAATATATTGCAACATAATACTTCTCTAAAAACTATATAAAATATCACAAATATTTGTCATGCCAGTTGTATGTTTAGTACCTATAGTTATTAAATTATAATTTATTTTATTGTTTTATGTTGTATATATACATTACATTGTAAACATTCATTCAAAATACAAACAAATTTAAGGTAAACTGAATCTGAAATGTATTATTTCTACAACAATAACTATTTTTTGTCAGTTCAACTATACATTATATTTAATCTTTGGACCTTAGGTCAACATAAAGCAATCTTAAATGAGTTGTTTTTATATAGCCTTGGTACCGTTTTTATATTTGTAAACTATTTAATTTAATACTTACAAAAAACAAAATAATGAGTAAAATCTTGTTTTAAACAGGAAATATATGTAGGTATATACTTCAGGTTTTACTTTATCAATCAGGTTTAATAAACAATTATGTATAATAAGTAATTTGTAGATTATATATAATAATAATATAATATAATATTCTATCACATACACACAACACCATCTAGCCCAAACTAAGCAGAGCTTGTACTATGGGTACTAGACAATGGATAAATATATATATATACTGTTATTTTTTTGTATATACATATGTACATATTATACATAGAAACACCCAGACCAAGACAAACACCCATGTTCATGCACACAAATATTTGACTTGTGCGGGAATCGAACCCGCGACCCCAGGCGTGGCAGTCGGTTATACTAACCACTATGCCATCGAGGCCGACATTATCATTATCATTATGATAAAAATAATATTTTAAAATGATAATGAACCAAGATTCTTACAAGATATTTCTGAAATATTTAATGGAACTGTGGTGATATACATATTTTAGTGTTTGCTCTGATGGTACAACAATGTGATTATTTTCCTATTAGCATTCTTGACAGTTTTGTCCTGAAATCAGCATCAGATCATATAAAATAAATAACATAGGTCATTTTAAATAATTGTGTTTTATATATTATGTTTATCTTTTCCTTCCAGATGACATAACAGTGACTGCTGATGGAATTGATACATATCATTTAGTGAAAAAAGCTGGTAGATACAGGTAAATAAATTATGAATATTTTTAACATTAATATCACATAAATTCCTCCACTGGTGAAGCGTCAAATTAACACCTACTACTGATTGCACAGTTTCACTATGGGACAGAGAAAATTGTATAAGCTTCTGTTTTATAAAAATCTTAATATGAATTCTTGTAAACATGGGATTTTATTCAAGCAGGGACAACAGCAATGAGAGCTGCTGCCCTAGTTAGTTATTAGCTGTAAAATAGTACTCCTTCGAAAAATGATCCTAAAATAAAGTGATAAAAAAGATATTGAAACCTACACTATGTCACCTTAGAGAATTTACTGCATAATAGTGTGTTACTATCATAGCACATACTAATTTAAGAGAACAGTGATAGTAAATTAACTGATGGGTTTTGTCATTATTATTATTTACTACGTCATAACTGTCATAAGTCATTATAAGCAAGCAGTTATACTAACTTTATCCAGCAGTAGCACCCGTCTGCTGTTCCTTCACATGGTATATTAAAATAAAGTCTTTGAGTGGCTTTCAATTAGTAAAAGAATATTTACAATCAATGCAGTAGTTCTAGAGATACAAACAAGCAGTTTTTAGTGTAGGTTTTATAGAGGAGATCCAAATGAAAATACTGCTATTATAATTAGTTTAATACTAGCATTGATGTATTGTTGAGCTGTATACATTGTATAAATACTTACCTTTCACCTGTAAAATTAGTAAGTGATACCGCACTTAGGTCAATTACATACCTGTACATTTCCACTTTACCAAAATTTAATTAGTACTATAAAATACATTATGCATATTAATATATACTATTACTATCAAATTGTACTGCAAATGAATACTAATTAAAGTAATGTGTTATACCATGGATACATAATTTAGAACATTCAAGAACTATTTTAAAACAGAAAGGTATTTCATAATAATCCGGCAAATTGCTTATGATAGGTAGTTAAATTGGTTATAATTTAATTTCAGTATATTTTTTTCATTTTAAGATAATAATAATCTGATAGTTACTGAACAATGGATATGGTAGTCCAATGGGATCTTATTATTAGATCCTATTCGACTCCTAACACAAGCATATTTATGTTTTATATAAGAAAATTTACTAGCGTTGGGGTTGTAAATCCCAACAGTATTTGTTTGTTGTAAATGTTAAGAGATAATATGTTAAAATGTTAAATTGTTTACGATTTGTATGTTTGTTAGAAATGAGTAGACGACATTGTTCTGTAGTACGTTTTTATTGCTACTAAATTAATAATTAAATGTACATATTCAATGTTATGTTATTGCTACATACACATTACTTATAATACTGCTGAAGCGCCTAAATGCGACGCATCTACAGCGCGGCGTGTCGGGTCACAGTCGGGTGTACAGCGAAGCTCGTACAACTAGTGAAGATGTATATATTAAGTATATTTTTGTTTCAAACACCAAAATGTAATTTACTACATCTGATATAATAATATCTCATATCTGCCAACTTAGACGATTAGATACCAACTTATATTTAATGATGATTTATCAAATATCCAATAACTTATATCATCTAATTTTAAATTTATTTTTCTGATATAAATGAGATCAGATTTGGAAAAAGTCTCAGATGCTAATCTTAAGTTTTAGACTCAACTGAATACTAAATTTTATAGACAGGAAATACCGCCGTTAGATCATTTTCCGCCAGCTTTCACTGTTCCAAGAAATATATTAAATTAAATTACCGTTTTCCAGCTTTCATATAAACAAGTTAGGTATACTTTACTGCATATTGGAGTACGAATAAAATCTTCGAATACACAAATCAAAGTTGGATGCATAATTCAGGAAGCATTGTTTCGCCATCATAATGTTTGGGTTAATTAAATAATTGCAATCGTACTATGACTTCTCACGGTACAATTATAATAATTGTATTATTTAAAAGCATGTGAATGGATTAGTAAATTGTTGTAAACATTTTGCAGAGAAGTACAAAGGACTGCTGGTGTTTCTACAACAGATTTGGTTGGACGTATGCTGCTCCTCACAAGAGAACATTTCAAGTAATAATCATTTATATTATTGAGATTTAATTTTGTAGGTAGTTAAGTTAAGATAGGTATCCAAGTCAGAGTTTCGTGACTGTAATCTGTCCGGTAACCTACAGATAGCCCGGCTATGCCATTCAAACCATTAACTCAGATAACTTTGTCCCATTCCCGGTATTTGTGTCCTATTCCTTGTTCCCCATCTCCTGTCACTGGTAAAAAGATCATTTATTGAGCTAACTCACTTATTTAAATTCGTCGCGTATCAATTTGCGCGGCTATAACTGTGGTACAATAAACGGGCGTCAGATATGCTCGATTCATACATCCAACAAACAAACGACGTCGTGAGTCGCCCACCCATAGTACAGAGAGTAACCTACCTGTTCTGGGAATCTATTTTACATGATACTATTGTCATCTTTCTATGATGATTTAATCACTACCGCAATAAGGTCCTCACCAGTAGACAATGTCCTTAAAAGTAGACAATTTCCTCATCAGTAGACAACATCCTCGTTCATCGTCAGTTCGTTTTGAGCGTCCAATCAGTTCTACGTAAGTGCAGACTGGAATGAGCTATCTACCGCGATGTATCCCTAACGCTATGACTTGTCCATATACAAAATTAAAGGAGGTTTAAAGAGAGTATTACTATAGCGGTAGACAGCGGCGGTTACCTGCTATCAGGTGGACCGCTAGCTCGTCTGCCACTAGAGGAGGCAATAAAGGTGTACCGTGAGTAGCTTCACGGTGTGTTATTTTACGGATGCTGAAACGGACCTCAGACGCAAAGTCCCGGTTAACTTAAATTGTTCTAAGGTTAGGTTAGCGGCTAATATATGTATAGTGTCAGTTTATCGCTCTTATGTTACCATCACAACTTTAACAAGAAACAGGTTCGCGATACCGAGCACAGAGGTAAGCCAAAAAGTATTTAGGTTTGCCTAAATGCCTGTGTTGATATTTTAAAGTAGTTAGATAATCTGTGAGCTTCCAAATTTACAGTTCATGGTCTCTTGAGACACAAATAGATAAGTACGAAGTATATCAAAGATTATAATAAATTTAAATCTCATTTTATTTATTTACTTATTAGTTATTCATTCAAAATTCATCTTAACTTGCTTAAATGTTTTTATATTACTTATTTCAGTAGGTATTCGAACTTTGTACATAGTATCGTAGTAGATTATTTAGCTCATAATAATACCGTCTCATACTGCATGTTTCGTTGCAGTTGTATACGTATCAGAAACACTAACGCAACATGGATATCCAAACAATACTTTAGTTATCCACACCTTGATCTTATCATTCGATTCATGTGTATCATAACATGTTATTGCTGATTACACTTAAGGCGTATCACTTTCCAGGAGAGGTGACAAAGAATATTCGGTAGCATTGGAGCACTCGTCAAACCTCGGCACAGATTCCACAGCGCGGTCACCGTACACAGGATGCTCACAATTCTTGCCTACCACACAGAAAATCATACAGTTCAGCAGTGGACTCTCACCTAAACCTACTGATAAGGTTGGTTATACATATCCATGTTTGATTTTACTTTTATTGTAAGAACGTGCTACTTAAATTGTCGTGTCTGGCTTGCTTATAAATAAACATTATGATCATTAAAGTTTCTTTGTATCTCTTTATAACGTCCACGCAGCAATGGATAATGCGCGCGCGTGCGTTTAAAACTATGATAATACAATGTTAATATACTTACTAAATGAAACATCGATAACAATGTATTAACGTTAATAACGGAAAACATGAAGGAATTAAAAATCCGATTGGTTGTATTTAAAAAGAAATAGTGTGTGCTATATTGTTAATCGTCGATTACCTATTCATTTCAACGGTTGTCGTAAACTTTCGTTTTGTGTTTGTGAACAAATACGTGCCGTCATATTCAGACAGGACTCAAAAAAAGTTTAAAATTTTTGTTGTAAAATCTAACTCAAATCGAATAAAAAAATCAGATGTTATAATATTATTTTGTCAATAAATTCACGATAGCACCTCTAAATCTTGACGATAACACACACACCCTGCAAATACAAAGCTCGTAAACTGTCACGTACACTTATGAAACTCGATGTAGGAATACAGTATTCAGACGACAAGTCAGACTACTAAGCCAGCCTGCTGGAGTCGCGGAGCAATCCAAAGGAATCCCGCGGCCTCGAAATGTAAAGGACAATAAAAGTTACACTGGTATGATGTTACCTAGTCTGTAGAAGTCTGACATCTCTTTGTGCCGCCCAGAGCGAGGCACTATTTGATGATATACCACGCCAAACACAAAAATAAACATATAATATTGAGCTAGGTTTTAATCAGAAGCCAACAAGCTATTTATAAAACTCAAACTGGGTTAGTTACAGCACAGACTACAAAAAGGAAAATTTATAATATATAAAATTTTTCAACACAGTTTGGCAATTATTAATATTGCGTAAATACCGATTACATATTATAAATCAATGAAGATATAATTAGACCAATGTTTATTATAAGTACTTACTGACATAATGATTCAAGTCAATTACAGTCTTACACATAATGCTATTTACGTTGATCGATTAGAAGACGTCGATAAATTGCCTGAGTCATCACTTCGACGTCTAATAGCATTGATAAATAATCAAACTATCAGTAAATAATCTGTTAAATAGCATTCACGTCGTAGAGGTGCAGTTCAAAACAAAAAACGTAAATTATAACCTCTTTTATATTTAGAACCCGTGTCGTGAAAAGCGCGCCGAAAATTTTAGTTCTGTCTTCATATAGATGGCGTACGGAATAAACGCAGGAAGCGGGAGGGGTAGAACTGGGCACTGGGCAGCGATAGCAACTTCATCCACTGTTGCCAATTTAGCGGCTTCGTCGCTAGAAATGACGACTTTCGTGTATGTCTTAGCGACAAAAATAAAATTTGTCGCTAAAAAATTTTTAGCGACTTAACTGGCGACTTTTGGGGTACAAATGAAAACAATTTTAGGGCATGTAATAAATAGGTTTTTTTGATAATTCGACACAGAATTATACAATGCGAAGAGATATATATGGAAAAATTATAAAATCTCCAGGTTTTCGGCAGAGAACGACAAAAAAAAGGTCAGCCCGCCTACTGTAGAAACTCCACAAGTAGACGGGCTGACCTATCAGTTTTAGCGACTTTCTGGCGACTTTTGATATTGAATCTAGCGACTCGACTTTACAAGAGTTGGCAACATTGACTTCATCAAGTCGGCTCCACACACTTGGCAAACAACGGCAAATAGCGAACGTCAAACAACAAACGCGAACATGTGGACGAGTGTTTGCCTATTATTTTTTATGTTCGCCAGTGTTCGGCATCGGTGTGGGTTTTTCATCACAAATCAAAGAATATTCGTTAAACAGTTAGCGATGTCTACTATTGTCTACAATATACTGGCAAGTTCGCCAAACTTGAGGTCGCTTGTTTGTGTTGGGTGTTTAGCGTTTGCTGTTTGGCGTTTGTGACAAACTCCAAGCGTGTGGAGCCGGCTTCACATATAGGTAGCTACTAGAAGTTTGACGTAAAGCTTACCCAAAGATTGACTGCTGTTACTATTAAAAAGTCAACGCACGCTGTCTGCCTTTGCCTTAAAGGGGTGTCTGTGTCTGTCCTGTCAACTTCAACCGTTACATTACAACAGGGGGGGGGGGGGACTGTCTCCCCCCCCTGTTGTAATGTATATATGAAAGGTATTGGGCAGTGTCCCCCGGGGACACTGCCCAATACCTTTCCTATATCCAAAGATAGGACTGACATCTGTGTTTTTGGCCCCGTACTTGTGCTGTAAATCAATCGCAGAAGATGGCGCTTAAACAAATTTTAATTTATTATTTAGTGTCAGTTCTTACCTATCTATATTTTTAATTTATCTAGAATCTTATTTTATTCTCATTTTAATTGTTTTATCATAAAAATGTCATAAAATACAAATTAGTAAATATGTCGGTTAAAGACTGTGATTCAAACATTAGATTTGTAAGTCAGTCACAATACGGCGACTGTATCTTGCCCGTGCGCACGTTTGTAGTTTTTCGTCCTATATTGTATATTTTTCGGCTGTGAAGGTCTTAAGTAAGTGCGTTGAGTCGAGCTCTGTGTTCCTCCACCTTGTGTCAATTGATCTTCCCATCGAAAACTGTTGTTATCAGTGTGCGATAGTGACGCTTTTAATGTTTAGTGTTGTGCGGTTTTTCCAACTACAAAAATGCCGAGACGCTGCGCATTTCACTGTGAACCTAGAGTTCGCTGCACAGTTATATTTTAATAAACATAATAAAATGTTATTTGTTGTTGTTTTATTCTTATACTACGATATGCACTCTATATTTATTGTATTTAAATTGTTTTGTTTGGATCTATTTTTGTAACATTCTACTTGTTTAATTTAATAAAGCCCAATTTTTATTTGCATATTTATGTTACAAAAATACGATTGATACAAAACAATTTAAATACGGATTCTGGATTACAATAATTGCAAGGCAATACATAATATAAATAGCTATAGGCACATAATACGGAATAGCTATAGCTATGTATAGAAGGATTAGTTCGGGGCCAAAAGTTCAGATGTCGCTGTTTCAAATAGGGTTGGCTGAAATTGACCATAAGAGGGAGCCCTCTTATGGTCAATTTCAGCCAACCCTATGTATTGTATCTTTTCCCTATGTATTACTTTACTCTTTGCATTACAATATTATTTATTAAGTACAGATCGCGCACTGTATGATGAGCGGTCTGAACATTGCGCGAGTGGCGTCGCAGTTACAAGTTTTAGGTCTCTTTGGTGACAGGGGGCGGGGGCGTTACGCGTCTTAGCGACTGTACATGCGCAACAATTCGGAGACGCTATGTTCAGTCCGGCCATCGTAGATTGCGCGATCTGTATATTTCTTGTTATATTGTATTACCGTTATATTCTGTAGTCGCCTGATACCTGCACAGAACATTTGTTGTTATATAGCGAATATTCTTTTAAGAAATCAGATTAGGAATCATACTCATAAAAAAATATGTTCAGTATATTATATACTTGTACATACCTATTTATGTAACTTTTTTGTTTTATCGTAAAACTGATTATAGATAATATTTATATCAACTCGTAGTAACTATATAGTTATAAAGTTAAATATCGGGTTCTCGACATTGTGTGGTAGTAAGTAAGTAACCTACAGGTTGTGAAAAGTGAACTAAGTAATATAAAAATAATTCGGGTTCGATCCCCACAACACCAGAACAAAATATTTCTGGTACATAAATGGTCTTGCCAAAGAACACATGGCATGATTGTAAAGTCCCCTGCATCACAAGAATTATACAAAGAGCAAGAGTCGCCGTTTCAAAATTATAAAATTAACTATTATCATTAGCACGGGGAGTTAAAAACCTTAACAAATTATACACCTAAGCCTTCCTCATGAATCACTCTGTCTATTGGTGAAAACCGCATGAAAATCCGTTCAGTTGATTTTGAGTTTATCGCATACAGACGCAGCGGGGGACTTTGTTTTATAATATGTAGTGATGTAAAAATAATATTTTACAAAAAATGATATTTTATTTATCTAAAAGTGTCAAAATATTGCTTTAATATATAAATATTTTCTTTTTTAGGTTGTGTACGTTGCCGGCGCTTTCGACTTGTTCCATGTAGGACATCTGGATTTCTTAGAAGCTGCACACAAGCAGGGCGATTTTCTAATTGTGGGCCTTCATACCGACCTCGAAGTCAACAGATACAAAGGCTCCAACTACCCCATCATGAATCTACATGAACGAGTGTTGTCAGTACTTGCTTGCAAGGTATGTTCAATCTATACTACCTAATATTATAAAGCTGCAGAGTTTGTTTGTTTGTTTGAACGCGCTAATCTCAGGAACTGCTGTCCGATTTGAAAATTATTTTAGTGTTGGATAGCCTATTTATCGAGGAAGGCTATAGGCTATATAACATCCCGCTACGACCCACGGGGGCGGCGGCGCAGTAACGATAAACGCGGGTGCAACCGCGGCAACATCTAGTTTACAATAAATAAATTTTTTTTTTGAAAATTATCGCTAGTAAGAAAGGTCTATATAGGTTTACGACCGTTTATTGTTGGCCGCACGGATGGCGTAGTGGTTTTAAGGAGTAACCTCGTTATTAAACTAAGCTGAGTGTTGTGATCCACAAATGGTTGTTTCGAGTCTGGGTGTCTGTTGCTTCAATGTAAGTGAAGATTCCCGCGACACAGGATTTATACCTAGAGCGAGAATTGTCTTCTTTAAACTAATTTTATTGGCACCAAAACCTGGTAGATTTGATGAATCCGGGCGCCCTAGCCTCTGTGTCAACTTTACAAACATATCCAGACTCGGCACATCTTTATGTGTATCAAATAATAATATGTTTAGTGTAGGAATCAAGGTTACAACCACTAACGTTTGCGGCGATGTGACTATTTAAACTGATACACTGTTGCTTTCGTACAAGCTGAAAAAATATAGACACCTTTCTAAATATAAATATGTATGAGTCATACCGATCATAATGATTAATATTTATATATATATATATATATATAAATATTGTACATGACGGATTTATGTACCTACTCTTGAAACATTTGATTTGGAAAACTGATAAGCACCAGTATTATATGAATATACACGCAAAAACTATTTTACAACTGTTGCGTATTTTTTTATCATTTTATCACGAGTAGGTATTTGCTGTCATGATTGTATTCCAATTTTGATAAATTGTTTGAAGGCTTAGTGTAATACTAAACTGATATTTATATCGATTGGTAACGATAATTAAATAAGATGTTAACATGAGAATTCTCTTTCGGCTATTACTAAACTTCGATATGTAATAATCAACCGCTGTTACATAACTCTAGCAAAAATGTATTTTTCTTGTACCTACTCTTGGATAATATGTAATTGGCAATTATACGCCACAAACACGAGTGAACTATGGACGTGTATGATTGGCACTCAGTACTTACAGGTATTGCGTAAGTCGATAACACGCGATTTGTAAAATGTAATCCATCTAGGCAATTAGGCGTTTTCTGTGCTAATAATGCACAAGTACAACGGGTTTAATAATCTCGCTGAAAATATATCTGGTTAATCTCGTGAATGCCGTGTGAACATAAAATTATATATATCTAGCTTTTGCCCACGGATTCGCCCACGTAACCACCACACTACAGGAAGTGGCACCACACGGAGACATTAGCGGGGTAAAAAGTAATGTTTTGATGCAGGACGTGGTCTGTCTTTGCATCAAATTTCATGTAAATCCGTTCAGCGATTTACGCGTAATTTAGTACCAAACATCTAAACATATTCACACAAACTTTCACATTGATTAATTATACTAACTTCTGCCCACAGTTTTACTCGTGAAAAGCCCACGAGAACACATACCTGGATAATATACTAGGTATTAATCCATGACATGATCTATCTGTGTGCCAAGAATCATCAGAATTCGTTATAGTTTACTTTTGGTTGAGTAACAGACATCTATACCCTATAATTAAGGACTTATCGTCGGGGATAGTGCAAATCCGCGTAACTAGCTTTGGTTAATACCGCGAATCTGACAAATGTAGCCAATTTAAGACTTTGCGGGCAATGCACGTAGGGTGCTCATTGGCAAGCCCCACTTTGACGTGAGTTTCATTCGACCTATAGAAAGCAAAGAATCGCCCAAAAACAATACCGCGTGTCTGGGGCCAGTGTCAGCGGCGAGTGTCGATACCGCGTATGTGATCAGTTGTCATCTGGAGCGTATTTGTCGGTTTGTTTATGTTGATATCCTCGGTGTATAATTACAAAATAATCAGCACAACATCAGATAAGTGTTAATACAATGTTTATCAATTATTTTTCAATAGAATATTGATATTTAGGACTATTTTAATTTTCAGTTCATATTTTCATCCTAGTCTGCTAATTATTAAACTATTTTTGCAAAAATAGCTGAATATTGTAAGGTGAAGGTTCAAAAACGGGATATCAAGAAGAGCCTACTGAAGAAAGTATAGCTTTAGCTAACTGGGACACAACCATTTCATCATTTAATCTGCTGGAAATAGGTGATCTAAATTAAGTGTCTGATCCTGCTATTTATTCGACTAACAATTTGCCATATTTTTCTGAGGAGATTGTATGTACTGAAAACAATAATGCACTAAGTGCATTATCAACTCTTGATTTCTCATCAGTTACCACGATTGCTGATCCAAATTACGTTCCACTCTCTGAAATAACAAATGTTCAACCGATAGCTTTAACATCGACAGACAACAATAATTATTTGTTTCCTGAAATAAATTTGGAACATAAAGTCGCAAACGAGTCTAGAGTAAGTATAGAGTAAGGAAACGAAAAGCAGAACAAATGTCTTCAAAAAGGTTTAGGAATAATAACTTGAGAATGCTAGGTCCAGAATACATAGATTTTAGAAGGACTGCTGAGAAAAAAATTTACAAGACTATAAAGACCTGCGCGAAAACTTGGAGAGGCTTGTAAGTCAAGCAAATGTTTAAGGAGCAATGTTTTTAACTGCGAACTTTCCGAAGATGTTTTCAGAGATGAAAACATAGCTTTGTTTCAACCAAAAAAGACGCATGCGATCTCTGTTGCTCATACACAGCAGGCATATCAACAACATGTATTACGAAAAGTTTTAGCTAGACAGGAAAAGGCTTTAGACAAAGAAGCTGCGAAAAATGGAAACTAACTAAACTCCTTCTCCCTTAGCTTTCTAGTCTAACCGAATTTGACTAGATATCAGTTTTGACACGGAGCGACTGCCATCTGAACTCTGCAACCCGAAGGCTAACGATACCCTAAGGCTAGACCAGTGTCAGGATATTAGAGAGCACTGACTTTCTAATAACGACTGCCATAGATGTTCATGGCAGCCGGGACCTACGGCTCAACGTGCTTTCCGAGGCACGGAGCAGGCGATATTTGTCAATCAATACGCACATAATTTCGAAAAGTCATATAACTTCCGAAAGTCAGAGGTGCGCGACGTGGGTTCGAACCCGAGACCCTCTGCATTGCAGTCTGTTGGTCTCCCCACTGATTTTTCCTCATATGAGATTAATTACAGTGTTTATTTTTTGAGTAACTGAAAGAGTACTATGTTGATGTTTTTGTAATTTAAATGTATACGAGTAATATTTTTTCTAATTACCCTATTGAAATATCCAAGACACAGTTGTTTTTGTTAGATAGCAAAATAAGCTTTTTCAATGTTTATAAGTTTGTGATATTATTCCTATAAGTTTATAACTTGTGATACTGTACCTAACAAGGTATTTGAAAAGGCTGATACAGCCTAAATAGAATAAAAAATTAAATTTAACCGCTGCTGATATTATTGTATTATCAATGTTTATAATTACAACAGATTTCAGAGAAAATATTCCTTTTTGTTTTGTTTTATTAATTTAATCAAACTTTTGTGAGAAATTAAGCCCTCAAACAATTTTTGTAAGTCGCGTTTTGATTTGATTATTAAATATTACTTCGTAACAATGTTACATAGTATAATTTCAATACGGCATAACTTACTATTATGTACCATTCTGATAAGTTTGTGGTCAAATCAAATCTGCGTAATTGTCGTAGCGGTAAAGTAATAACCTTAACACATATCTATTGTTAACAATACACAGAACACATGAATAATTACTCTTTATGTAAAAATGAGCCCAAAACCTGTTGAGATAAAAAATTATTAAGTTTTAACCTTCTCCTGTAAAATCATTCGTAGTGCAGATACGCGCTCCCTACCTGTAGTAGATTCGCGGATTTACACTATCCCCGACGTTATGTCAGTTATGGCTTTCGAGGAACTAAACTATTTAAGAAACGCTAACGTAATCGTCCATGACAGCTTGTAAGTCTGTACTAATGTTATAAAGAGGAAATATTCTTTCACTATTTGAAATCTATTTCCCACGAGTCTGGAACAGTAACCATAAACGTCGGTGAAACCACGGCGTACCGCTAGTTCGTCATTACCAATATCGCTACCAAGACGTATATTACGTTTTACATATGAAAAGTTTATAAGAAAAATGTTGCATTTTCTTCATCAGCAAATTATTATAAATTAAATTATACCTACCTTCGGGGCCGAAACATAGATTCTTAAACGACATATTCCCGAAGGCACAGGCAAAGGTCTTTGACATCCACGTTTTGCAAGTTATGGTTTTAGATCTTACGTACAAATAGGCTCCTCGTCTGTTACGTAGGGCCTTTAACCATAGATGAGGAAATATTGATGCAGCCATTTTATCGATGCATTGTTGTTAATAACAACGTTAAAACAGCAGGCACAAATAAAGTCTAGACTTAAGCAATCATCAGCTAATCATACAGATTGTTCGCGTTTCGCCTTCCGTGTGGGGATCAAACATTATACAAAATGTACATCAACCTATTGATCGCAGTGACACACCGGCGACCACACACAAGTCTGGCTATTCAACAAATTTATTTTTATAAAGGCAGCTGTTTGTCCCGTGCAGGGATTGAAAATAGCTCTTTTTTTTAAACTTGTACTTCCGCATTAAGAGTATGACGTATCTATAGTATCTGTATCGCGGTGGACTTTACAAGCATTCAAATAACCGGCACAAAGAACATCTAGACTCGGCACAACCGTTTGTGGATCACACAAACTTTTGTCCTTTGTGGGATTCGAACCCACAACACTCGGCGCAATGGAAGCGGCAAGGCGATCACTTAAACCACTACGCCATCCGTGCAGACTGCCTGTATATGTTTGTATGATGAGTTGATGACTTATATTATCATTACAGTACGTACACGAGGTGGTGATTGGCGCTCCGTACAGTGTGACCGCGGAGCTGATGGATCACTTCAGGGTGAAGGTGGTGTGCCACGGCCTTACCACGATAGCCACCGACGGTGACGGCATCGACCCCTACAAGGTGCCCAAACAACGCGGCTGCTTCAAGGTCATTATACTAATATTATAAAGAGATAATCCGAATTTTACCAGTTTGTGTGTGTGTGTGTGTGTATGTGGAGCGTGGTGGAACTACTGTATCTATTTCAAAATTGTTTTGCTATTTGAAAGGTATATTCTGCCAGATGGACATTTATTATGTTCAACCCAGCGAAATTGCGGGCCGCTGGTTATTATATAAACTATATGTGCGATTCCAGTATTACTGAAGTAATATTTACCTATTGTTGTTGGGCACAGGCCTGCTACCAGAATTAGAGTGGCCATGCCGTAATTAATCTCACTTTCTAAGCAAACTTCACACATACTCAAGAACACCATGGCAAGTTTTCTACCTAACCTGGTGTACTACAATAATTTACAAATACAATTGAAAATTAATACAACAGGGCCAAATAGGAGTAAATATTTTAGTTACAACCTAGCTACAGTTAATGTATATAAGCAATCGCACTAAAACAATTATGTTGGATGGTTTGGCAAGAAATGCGAGGTAGTGCGGTCAGCCGTAATTCGCACCTTTATTCAATTGAAACATCAATATAGTATCTCTTCTAATTTGATTGAAATACTGGGAAATATAAACTAACCGCAATACATAAATATAACAATATCAATACATAAAAGGTGTAAATAGTGGACAAATAAAAAAGTCAAGAAAAACTATAAAGAAATTCTCTCTGTTTGTTTTGCTGGCTTGCTAAAAAATAATATTTACATAAAAATGGAATATTGTAAAAAAACATGCACACACCATTATAATTGCAGGAATACTTTACAAGCTTTTTTAAAACGCAAGAGGATTGTTTTTTTGATTTGATTGTTAATTGTTTTCTGACCCAGCTGTCGTGAAATCAAAAAATATTCGTCGTTCGGCAAATACATTCGCATTGTAAATCGCGGTATTTTTGAAGTATTCTATTGTATTTGTAACGATAATGGATACTTTTTTACAGATTTTAAATTCGGGCAATACTATGACCACAGAAGACATAGTACAAAGAATAATACGTCATCGGCTGGAATTTGAAGTTCGGAACACCCGCAAGGAACAGAAAGAGCTGGCTATCTCGAAGGCTTTGAAGAAAGACCAAGGTGTTAAACAGAATGGAAATTGTGAAATTGAAAATAATAGCTAAAACTAAGAATTGTGTTATGAAAAATATTATAATCTATTTACCAAATATATGTGTTAGATTGTGCATGTAGACTTAGGTTATAGCTCATTAGAGCCACCCGGCACCCGGCACCCGACCAACACCGCCTCGCCTCGAGCGGTTAGTATTCTTTGTATAATACTATGGGTTTACGCTCACTACATCAACTCCGGAGCGCCTCGGCCGCGGACGGACCGCGCGCGGACGACGAGTGGGCCACTCGGTGACCACCCGTTGCCTGCACGCTTGTCTTGCGTTACCCACGCGCAGTTATCGAATGAATCGCGCGTCGTCCGCGTGTGGTTCACGCGCCGTCCGCGAGTGGTCAGCCCGCGGGTTTCATCAAGTCTGACAGCTATGAGAACCAATTCTCGGTTAGTAAAGTTAGACATAACGATATACATGTGTAGAGCTAGTGACGATCCCTGATAAACTACTCATCTATTTGCGGACATCGCAATGTCAAATCGTTGACTACGCGACGTCCACTCGTTGACCACGCGGCGTCCACCCGTGGACCACCTGACGTCAACGAGTGGACACCGAGCGACGAAGTGGTGCTGGTCGGGTGCCGGGTGGCTCTAATGACCTATGACATTTAGTATAAAGAATAAACCAATTGACTATTGGCATTGTTGAAAAGTTTATAATAGTGGTATCAAACATTTAGAAAATGATTTGCTGTTGATATTAATTGCTAG
Organism: Catocala sponsa; assembly: GCA_963564715.1. Lineage (NCBI taxonomy): Eukaryota > Metazoa > Arthropoda > Insecta > Lepidoptera > Erebidae > Catocala > Catocala sponsa. The sequence goes on from OY751342.1 coordinate 15,433,950, forward strand.
TGATGGACCAAAGTTGGATTACACTGAATGTTCAGATGATAAGTGAACCGAAGCTGAAGTTGGGTCGCCATGATTGTTAGCTTATAGCTTCTCGTTTCAATTACTATCATATCGCCAATCGGTGCAAACGACACGTGAATATTTACAACATAGTAAATTGTAGTTAACTTAAAAAATACTTAGAAACTAATGTAATTATTACTAGATATTGTTAATAGTACCTATTCATATTTACTTAAATAATAAAAAACTACCTACACCTATTATATTCTAGAAAACCTACGTTATTATGTAGGTGTCTAAGCAGTCTAGTCAGATTTTTCATCTTATATTAGGCTAGTTTTTGGTCCACGATCGTTCTGAATTTCAATCGATAAAATCTACAACATTTCGGAATTCCCAAATTTAAATCTATTTTCGGTCCATCATTAATAATTATAAAAACCTAATTAATCTCGCTCAACATTGCTTCAGTTATATACATATTCAGCCAAGAATTGAATGGTTTATTCCAATTTTATTTTTATTTAATTGCTTCTACAAATGATGCATTACGAAATTATTTAGCGCCTCAGATTATTTTTATACTATTTATTTTTATAGTTAGGCACTTTTACTGTGTACATACTTATATAAAATAATTATATTTTGATTAATAGTGTTTAATGAAATTCCAGTTTTTGCCCGCCTATTACAATATACATATACCTAATATTATATACTATTTGTAGGTTGTATGGAATGTGAAATAAATAGTTCTATTAAGCAAGGTGGATTTAAATACATAAAGACTATTGTTATTGTGTTTCAACATAATGAACTAATCATGAATCTTTAATTAGTTATTATACACTCATAAAGTATACGTTAGGTACTGTTGTATACTAACCTACATAATATATAAAATGCATTTTCTTTGACAAACTACATTTCAAAATGAAATAATCATCAAATATTAATATATGTAATATATATTTACTGGTATTTCTTTAATGGTCCTATAATACGCAATGTATCACTCGGCAATAAGTTGTTATTTGTCTAGGAAATTGTTCTATAATAATTATTGTTATTATGAAGTATAAAATTATGTAGGTACATTAATTTTAGTTGGACGTTGTGTACAAATTGTTTTTGTTGATATGTTTTATTTCTGTTACTAAATGTAATTTAAATGATTAGCCGACGACATTTTATTCAGCTCTCTTGTATTTACATTGTAATGAATAAATCTTGTTGCTATCTATCCCGTAATTTCTACAATCTTAATGAATGTATTTTTTGAAAATAGTGCACTCTATTTAAATTTCCTATTAAAGTTATATGAGTAAATATCATGTATTTAATTATTACTAGCGGTCGCCTAGTGCTCGAAATTCGACCAAAGTTGACTTGCAAGCTATTGCTGATATAATTATGTCATTATATATTGATATATGTAACCATAGTTACGCGCTTCGACTGCGTGTGTCAAATGCATGGTTATGTGCGTGTAGTGCTTTTTCATAAATTTAATGTATATTTTCGCATAATTAAAAATAATACTAGCATTCGTCACTTCTTCTCTGTATAAACTATAAGTGTGCGAAATTTCATACTCCTCCGTCCGCCCAATTTTCGTAAAAAGGCATCCAGTTTTCGCTTCACGTATTAATATATAGATTACGGTTGTAATAGCTGTTCTTATTTCAAGCCGAACCTCTTAACTTTCAAATCGGTGAATCGTTGGTATGGCTCATCTTGGCACATCCACCATCGCAAACTGGAAATCTATTTACGTAGTGAATTAGTCGGTAATTAGTCTAATTTGGTCGTAAAATAGCAGCATTCGTCGTTGTAGCGAAAATTTATTACCTATCTTTCGTTCGTACGTATGTAATGCCATCGCGATTAAGAATGTCGGTACCTATTATAATAGGAGAAGTCATAGCTGATCCCGGAACTACCACGAAATCTGCTTCAAATGAGATACCATCGAGCTCAACCGTCAATGTCACAAAAGAGTCTGCTCGACTATTGTGTCACTTATTCCCTTCAAGGAACAGAACAGCGCAAGGGTTTCCTCTCACACGAAAAATACTTCAATACATCCGATGACACCAGAGAAACGCCCCACTGTCAATGAGTACGTCAAGAGGAACACCTTGAACAACCGCTGGAGTCAGATATGTGTGTGGTGGATTATGGGCCATCGAAATCTCACCACATAAGTTAACCTTACGCGAATTTCGTGACTCTGACCGTTCTTTAGCGAAACAAGAAGCCTCGGTATGTCCCGCCTTTTTACAAAAAGGTAAGGACCGACCGAATGTTCGGTTTCGGCTAGTTTCGGTTTCGGCCCCGCCGAAACTAGATGTCCGTGAATTGTCGCGCATCATTCGGCTAACTTCGAGTGAGTGAACGTGACTGCCAGTTGAGTTCGTTAGCCGGCGCGATCGTGATGATTTGAGGTTATGTTGTTTTTCTCGCGCAAACATTATTAGGTAATTATTTCTTTTTACTTATGATTAATGATGATGTATTTTTATAGCATTCATTAGAGTCTTGTCCTACAGTGGAAAATAAATAGGTTGTAAGTTGTAATAGAATAGAATTCATTAGATATTTTACTTGGTTCTGTTGAGTTATTACCTAGAACTTATACAATATGAATTTATGTAGAAATTAATGTAACACTTAAAAGATGTGTGAAAATACCTGTGATGTTTGATTCAAACATTACTATATTTGTTTGTAATTGTTGTTGGATTAAATTTTGTACCCGTATTCGAACCGCCCCCGTAAATCCAATACACAACTACCGCCGGTGATTTAACTATTACCGTGAATGATCTATTAGTCATGTTGCATTTTTCCCTTTAGTACGCGAGGTGCTTAGTCAATTCGGACGCGTAGTAAGTACAGTAGTACGTGAAAGTTTTCTAGTTAAACTTCATTATTTACTTGAATTAATTTTCCTATTAATAATGACTGCCATAGGTATGTTTACCTTAGTGGTTTTATTGTATTTTAATCTGTGAGATATTATTTATTTATCATAGACTGATTTCTTTCAGGTAAAAAATGTCACAAAAGCATTATCAATTATCATTCAGAAGTCACGAACCGAAAAAACAAACGCTACACGGAGTTAAACATTTATCAAAATTTCTTGACGCGGAACACAGACAGGTCTTAAAACGGCAGTCAGAGGTAGATGAGTTGAAAAACGAAGCCAAATTAAAGCGATCAGGTTCAAACATCTCATTGGAACTATTGAACACTGATTGACCGAATCTTGTTCAGTCAACGATCCCAGATCTCTAATTCCTCTAAATCTAAAATTGTAGAATGGCCTGATGATCATGAAATTACAAAAAGGATTGACAAAGCAATAATGGACCTAATAATTGTAGACATGTTGCCATATGCTTTAGTAGAAGGCGAAGCATTCCGGCGACTCAATTACACTTAATAGTGTCAATTTGTATGCGATTGTACGTCGTGTCGAAAAAAATAAGCTTAATTTTCTCTTTTCAGAAGCACCGACTAATTCTGGCGGTTTGTGACTAATGTCGACCAATTAACGACTAATTATTGGTGCAATCAGATTTTCGCTAGGTATTGTGGTTCCCAAAATATTAAGGTGGCTGTGCCAAGATGAGCGCTCATCTTGGCACAGCCACCAATACCCCCTTATATCTTTTAAATGGGGGCTCGTACAATGATGATATTTTGTAATCAATGTCGACTAATTAACGACAAATTATTGGTATAGTTAAATCTTCGTTCTGTGCTGTAGTTTTGGAAATACAAGGTGTCTGTGCCAAGATGAGCGCTCACTTTGGCACAGCCACCAATAACCCCTTGTATCTTTTAAAACGGCGAACCGGCCAATTCTGCTACTTTGCGACCATATTCGGCTAATTATTGACTAATACACTACGTAAAGATATTTCCAGTTTGCGATGGTGGCTGTGCCAAGATGAGCCATACTAATGGTTGGTGTATGGAGAAGTTACTGCTGATGGCAGGTAAAGCCATCAGTCTTAGTGCATCATTAAACGGATTGAAATAAGACCTTGAAGTGAAGTGACTAAATTACACAGCTTTTGTCTTGTGTGGAGATTGCTAAAGTTACCGAAGTAACGATGTAGCTTATTGAATCTGGAGTTTATTATTGATTGAACTAGGTAGGTAATATAGAAATTTTATCAAATTGCCATATTTAGATCGAGCAATCCAAAAATAGGGTATATATTTTAACCATAATAACACTACGACCCATGCAGTTAATTATAAAGAATATATTTAAATAAGATTTTTGTTTTACGTAAGACTATTTGACTGCACGGATGCCTAAGCAGTTTAAGTGACCGCCTCGCTATTGTCACTGCACCGCGTTTTGTGGGTTCGATCCCTACGGAATAAGTGTTACATTCCGAGTCTGGGTGATCCCAAGTAACTAAATTGTAAAATGCCCGCAACGGATTTGTTTCTGGTGCAGATATTATTATCATGTTTAAATGAAAATATTTATGAGTTATGTATACCTTGTGAAGTGTGCATTGCCGCATTCCTGGATATTGAGGGAGCCTTCGATCGGACCACCTTTGATGCCATTAGTGTGGCATCGGCAAATCACGGCATAGAGCCAACCATTTGCAAGTGGATCGATTGTATGCTCAGGGGTAGAATTATTAGGTCTGAGTTGTTAGGTGATGAAATGTATGCAACGACAACCAAGGGCTGCCCTCAGTGTGGAGTACTCTCACCACTCTTATGGTGCTTGGTAGTCAATTCACTCCTAGAACAACTCAACAAAAGTCCGTACTTAACGGTCGGATATGCGGATGACTTGGTGATACTCGTCAATGGAAAGTTTCCGAGTACGGTATCCAGTCTCATGCAGAAGGCCCTGGTTATGGTGGAAAAATTGTGCAGTAGCAATCATTTATCTATCAACCCAGGGAAAACTACTGTCGTGCCATTTACTAGGAAGAGGGATCTCACAGGTTTGGGAACTCTCTCGATGGTACGCAGTTACAATGGTCCACGGAGGTGAAGTATCTAGGCATGACCTTAGATAGTAAACTAACGTGGAAACCTCATGTAGAAAAAGTCATAGTGAAGGCCCAGCGGGTCTTCGGCATGATTCGCTCTACTTATGGGAAGACCTGGGGGCTAAAGCACAAGATCATCAAGTGGCTATACACGATGATGATAAAATCCATACTCCCGTATGGGAGCATTGTCTGGTGGCCAAGAACCAAACTAGCTGCATGCAGGAACGCGCTGTCGAAGGTACAGCGATTGGCCTGCATGGCTATAACAGGGGCGTTCCCGACTATGCCAACGGCAGCGTTAGAGGTCCTGCTGGATCTAACGCCGCTACACATTGTTGTGGAGTCAGAGGCGGTAAAGGCGCTACATAGACTATCTGTGCATGGGCTGTGGAGCGGTAACTCGACACACAAAACTGGAGACTTCAAAGGATCTCAAAAGGATTATGAGCATGGGATGCGACAAAATGCAACCATTGCACATATTCAAAAAGAATTTTAAAATAAAGTTCCCCACGAGGGATGAATGGAGACAAGGTCTACAATCCCCTGACGAGGGTTGACTCATCTGGTACACCGATGGTTCCAAAATGGAAACAGGATCAGGCGCTGGTATCTATGCCAGTGACTGTAAGGTGAGCCAAAGCATGGGCAAATATGCAACGGTCTTCCAAGCGGAAACCTACGCTATAATTGCCTATGCTCAGGAGAATATCAACAGTGGTGTCACTGACAAGACTGTGTATATTCTCAGTGACAGTCAAGCTGCTCTCAAGGCTCTGAACTCGTGTAGGGTGGACTCCAGACTGGTCCTGAACTGTGTTAAGATCCTCAACAAACTAGGCAGGTAGAACACAGTCAGACTGGTCTGGGTTCCGGGACATGCAGGGGTGCAGGGCTATGAGGAGGCTGATGAGTTGGCCAGAAAGGGCTCGGAGCAGCTGTTTGTGGGCCCCGAGCCATTCGTGGGACTCTCTGAGAGCACCGTCAAGGCAGCTTTGAATGCACATGGCAATGACAAACACACATTGGAGTGGATGGCCCCTAGGGGTCTGGAACACTCCAAAAAGTTCATTGCAAACGGAGCCACAGGCTTCACCCGGAAGTTCTGTGGATATAGCAAGAGCCAAATGCGCCTGCTCACAGGAGCGTTCACTGGCCATTTTGGCACCAACGACTTCCTGTGCAGATTGAGATTGGCACACAATTTGATCTACAGAGCCTGTGGTGAACAGGACGAGTCCATATCGCACCTATTGTGTGAATGCGACGCGTTGGCTGGACTGAGGACGGGTCTGATGGGGGTGGCATATCCAAGCCCTGAAGACTTCAGGCTGCTCCCTCTGAATTGTACACTGCGGCTTATGCAGTACATTCATAAGGAGATAGCTAAGGGTTAAATCTTGGGGCCGACACAAAAGATCCCACTGGGTCAAAGTGTCGCCGGTCTGCACTGACTGGCCCCCAGATAAGATAAGATATGTATACCTTGTTAAATATAAATTACTAGATGTTCCCGCGGTTTCACCCGCGTTTATCGTTACTGCGCCGCCCCCGTGGGTCGTAGCGTGATGTTATATAGCCTATAGCCTTCCTCGATAAATAGGCTATCCAACACTGAAATAATTTTTCAAATCGGACCAGTAGTTCCTGAGATTAGCGCGTTCAAGTAAACAAACAAACAAACAAACTCTTCAGCTTTATAATATTAGTATAGATAATTGAACCATATTAAATGTTATGCATTCATCCAAAATTAGCCACCCAGATTTAATACTAAGTATATACCTATATTTTCAGTAATGCATTTTACTTCAAGTGAGTATACAATATAGTATTAATATAATGTCTATGTAAAAAGACTGATATCCAGTTTATTATTAAATTATAAGAAAAAATATTTTTGTGGCAACATTCTTCAAAAATTCAAAATGGCAGAACGGAGCAGCATATTTATTTCTATGTTTGTGAAATAATAAATCACAGTGACGTGGTGTAACGGAATAATAGTGAATTTGGACTAAATCTGTAATCTAGCACATTTAAAAATTGGATTTTATTGAAACAGGCATTATTCTCAATACAAAGGTAAGATTTTTGCGTAGCCGCCCACAGTTGCATTCAATCTGTTTCGTTTTAGTTTATTTCTAGTTATTATTGCGATGTCACGTTGTGTTATGAGATTTTCATTAGCCTTGTAGATAATAAACATTCCTTTTGATAATTAGAAAAAGTGACATGCGTCCAAGGATAGTCTTCAAACAACGTCAAACAGTCCAATTGTTATAGATTTTGTTCTGTAACCAGACACTACGTATTACAAAGTTATTATTAACTTTTCGTCCGACTATTTATTTATTGTAAACAAGAGGCCGTAGAAAAATAAGCACTTCATTATATTTCGTATTTGCCACTTCGTATAATATTATATTAATCGCCGGCACTTTTCTCTCTATGTAAATATAGAGTTAGAAGTGCATTCTATTATAGTTTTCGGTTCTTTTGCATCATGGTAGGCAGGCGGAATAAGCTAAAACCAAATACATGAAATACATCACTATATTTTATAACAACAATGTGTATAACACATTCATTGTATTCAAATGAATGACAAACAATGTTATATAAATTCTTTACATTAACCTGGATGTTTGCAGTCTCTAGAAATAACGTCCTTATTATTGTGACAGAGTACTTACAGAATAATATACCACCTAGTTTACAGTTAATCTTAAAATATTTATATATAATAATAATATTCTATCAAATACACACAATACCATCTAGCTCAAACTAAGCAGAGCTTGTACTATCGGTACTAGATAATGGATAAACATATCTACATATAAGTATACTTTTTTTTTGTAAATACGTACATATTATACATAGAAAACCCAGACCAAGACAAACATCCATGTTCATGCACACAAATGTTTGACTTGTGCGGGAATCGAACCCGCGACCTCAGGCGTGGCAGTCAGTTACACTATCCACTATGCCATCTAGGCCGACATTATATTTACAGTTATTTTCTTTAGCAGCCTGAGATACACATCACTTCTAAGTGAAAACATGTATGAATTCTTCTTAATCCTCAGTTGATTATGTTTCTATTTTGCCATACCGCTTACAAGAAATCAAAAATATATTAAACTTCTAATTACTTTTTCAATATATACAAATACCAATTTTACATATTTTCTATGGTGAAACTAGCATAATAAAGAATCTGATAATGCCTTTTGAAGTAAATAATTTATTTGCAGTGATGTTTTGACATTTGGTTATGGAGCCAGGTTTCAAAATTAAATGCTTTATTTTTCATTCTTATGGCCACAGTTGTTCTGTTTGTTTCATTAATCAATTTTATTATGACAAAATTAGAGAGCTGTTATTTATATTAAATTTATCTAGTAGTCTCACTTAGACAGTTATATTACTGTCCAACCAGCAATTGTAAACTAAAATTGATAATTTAATGTGTCACAGGTAAAAAATTATTAAGAAAAGTCAGTCTCTATTCACAAATGTTTTATTGTTAAATTTATACCAGGTATAATAATTGTTTATAACTCATTTTATTATTGGTTGAATGTGTGTTCAAAACTATATAATAGTCTAATGCATAAGTCCAAACACAAATTTAAGTATGTACAATCTAAAACCTTCATAAATATATGAATTTTTGCTATATAAAGCCTTGATAAATGTATGAAACTTTTATCAAGATAATTATTGACAACTAAAATCTATATAATAATAATTATCAACAATTCCAAACAAAAAATATATTTTATGTTTATTTATCCAATATTTTAATAATGAAACTGCTCTGAGTATTTTTTTAAAGTGAGCTTGAATGTTAACATAAAAAGTATTGATCAATACATGACAAGAAATCATAAATATTGAGAGCTTTACTTTTTTAGATTTTAAACAATATACATATACCTATTACAGCACAAAACTGAGAAATGTTTTAATCTGCACTGGCTTAATTAGGTAACCATAATATGATTTCTGCCAAATACACAGAAGAATGTAACTAGTGACACATTCTTGACTTCTTTGTGTGTAGATTGCATTAAATACTGCTGCTATAATAGTCTTGTGTTTTTTTTAGTTTTGATCATAAAAAAGTTGTTGAATCTTCTTGAAAGTACACATTATATTGCATTAACAATATTTTCACATCCTCTCCTTCACTACACTATAATGCAGTCTTGTATAAAAGTTTATAATATAGAATTTAGTCCATACAAAAAGATAATAAATGTTGAACCAGTTGAAATATGGTTCAAATTCTAAAATATTGAATGATTATAATATAGGTACTTAATTATAAGATTACTTTATAATTTTTGTTTATATTAATTAGAATGTATTGCTTCCTTATAAGCAGAAGCATTTTTGGTATAGACAATGCTATACATTTATAATTTTCATAAATGTGATATCTGTATGTACTTTCCCTTTAAAAACTTGAGTGCGCCAATATACGACAAACTTGAGTGCGCCAATATACGACAAGCAGGTCTCCAAGTCGGCCATGGTGGCAACACTCGCCATCAGGTGTGTGCGCGTGCTGACTCATAATATAGATACTTAAACAGCTGATACTATTTACTTTTATCTGTTTAAGTGTATGTTTAATCAGCAAACATTTAATCTAAATAATATAAGATTAAATGTTTGCTGATAAGTAATTTAGTAGAGGCATAAATTGATGTTACACATGTAATATTCATGTTTTATATAACAATTTTATCAACATGTATCAATTTTGTTTTATAACTTTACTAATTGGGCATACCATCAAAAGAAATATGAATAAAATAAAATAAAAATCACAATGATAACATTGATAACACATATCTTAAGATCTTTCCATTTAATTCCGAAAAAAAATTACTTAAATAGATAATTTAATTAATGACGTCACACTTAAGGGATGATTAAAGGGTGGTTATCCTTCGGAGGGTATTACAATTGAGGGTAGGTTGAGGCGGCATTTGCCTCTCAGGCTGCTATGCGCAGGCGCCGCTCGCCACGGGCAGTTCGAGCCATGAGTCACAGCCGCCCAAAATAGCTTGGGAATGGGCGCCGCCTACCGCCCGGGGCGGGCGGCTCGTTGGTCGGGCTCAGTGGCAGCTGCGACGCCGCCGCCTCTAGAGGAGCGGTCGAGGTGGAGCGCGCGAGCCTCGTATTGACAGACGGGTGGTGGCGGCGCCGGCGCGGGATGCGCCGCCATGCCGGTACGACACCGCGAACTCGGCGACGAGCTCGCACCCCCGGAGCCCAAGCGCTGCAGGCACTGCGACGGTACGATACAACAATACATAGCTTTGCAGCGCAGGAGTTTCTCGAAAACAGTACTCGAAACTTATCTAACATGCGGTGACTTAACCTACTTGTTCACTAATTATACTTTATCAGCTTGAGTTTGAATACTTAGTAATACATTTAATATTAAAAACGTTTTTAAACTTGCAAACACTTCGATGCTACGTAAACGTGAATTACTGATGATACTAAGGAAAGAGAAGTTATTTACCTTCTGGTTCTTTTTGTGGAATAATAAACAAAACTGACATAGATAATAATATTAATTTAAAACCAAATGTTATCATTTAGAAAATAATAAAATGACATGTAATTTATATTACGCTTGAAGACTAATAGACGAAATAACAGTGCCAGTTTCAATTAGCTCTCAAACGTAAGTATAAACAATATGAATGACTGTCATTAAACATAATATGCTTAACAGCAATAACATTTTATATTTATGAAATATTTGTATGACACGAACAGAATAACTGTTTGCTTCTATGAAAACTAACTCGGCTATAGTGGTCTAGAAATCTATAATGATAATGATGTTTTCAAGCAGTAAACTTATTTTCCAATGGCAAGGAGAGGCGAGGCCCGTGTCTCTGAACTCAAACTTGATTTAGATGATTGTGATTTATGTAAGAAGAAATAACAATAAAAATAAATTAAAGAGTCTTTGGCTTTTCCAGTTACCAAATTTTAAACGCTTCACTCGTTTGCATTGAGATAACGCGTGATTAATAACTCTCTTTATTGTTTACCCTGCCGGCATGCAGAATTTATAAACCTGTGCATAAAAAACAAAATGTTAATCAGACGTGCAAATTCGGTTAATGGTTGAGCTGCAGGAAAATTATCTTTAGACCGCCCTTAGTCACTGGAGTAAGTAATATGTGTCACGCAGTCGGGAATGGAAAGAGCGTATAAATAGGTGTACAGACTCCACAACGAGTGGGCCACATTCCCTACCTTATGTAACAGAAAACTCGTAAACAAATGCGTATTCACTGGCTTACCTTCACACGTTAAGCTAACAAGCGGCGCATTTTCTCGTAGGGTTCGCAAAACGTTAGCACGATTGTGTTATTCGCGTATTTTCTATTTACTTTATAGTAGTCATTGATTCTACTATGTCGATGACCTTTGACTAATAGCTACTTTAGTTAATGATTGTGGTTTTCCTTTAATTCACCTAAAATTTAAAAACATTTCATCATTAGTAAATTTTTATTGACTATGTCTAATTGAAACGTAGACAGAAAACGTTTCAACTTCTAAGAATGACAGTAGGTTACGCTCACGTCCGTATTTTAGGGACAGCTGTTGTAGTTTAAACAGGTTAAGTAATTGTTGGTAAAATGGTATGACAGTTTGGTTTGTTCACATTTAGTGTTTCAAACCACGAGGTGGTACCGCCGAGTTGGTGTTTTGACAGGTGTGGTGTCACTCGTGCGAGGACGAGCTCTGGCGAGACTGCTTGCACGTCGCTCGTCAATTAATTAGTATAGCCCGTCCAGACCACAGCCGCAGACCGAGACGATACGAATGAAATCATCGGTCATCATTATGAATCTCGCCAAAATACATAGTTGCACATTTCGGCCATATTATCTTTATAAATGTGAAATTAGGCCATGTTCACGTCAATTTGTTATTTGTTTGATCAACATTATTAATTGAAGGGATCTTTATATCTAAGAAATGGCTGGCTCGGTTTTATAATTATGATTGGAAGTATCATTGAGCTATGCATTATTTTAATTATTATATTATATTACAATAGATTTAATGCAATTCATTTAAACATCTTTGTTCTTTATCATTAATAACATCTGAAAATCCTAATGTAACACAAGCGTACTTTTATGAATGGTACATCTTATTTATATTAATCTACTTTACTCTATATCTCACTACATATATACAAGTATTTACGCTGTAAGGGTAGTTATCTTTCGGCGGGTATTACCCATATTTCAGATATTCGTACAAAAGAATATTATGTATCGTACAAAATCATTGATACATGACATAATAGCATAGTACAATTGGACTAATAGTTATTACCAAAGTCCCACTTCTCTCATGTAGTTTTATGATCGTGCTGGCAAAAGTGACGACGTCCATATGATGTTATATTCATTTTATTTTTATGAGTCGGAAAATTAGTTGTCTTATTGTGGTTTCCATTTGTCCCATTGTTTTTCGTTTGAAATCAAGAATTTCAATTTTATGATTTACTGTGCCCTTCATTAAATGTACCTATTATTTAACATCTTACCCAAGGCCAGAATGAATGACCCTTAATCTATTTAAAATACTATTTAAAGAGTTAATATGTTTACGATGTTAAAATTTTTTAATCTCTATTTATGAGTTTTGCGATTTCATGTTTTAATTATCAACTAAGACCACTCCTTCAACGTAAACAGTCAATGCTTAGATAAATAAATTACTTACATAGGTATCTAATACTGGACTGACTAGTTTAGATATCTTAGTATTTATTTATATTCCAAGATGTCTCCTAATATCGTCAGTTTTAGAATCCTACTTCAGTTTACGTGTCCAACCAAGACAGACGCTTGTGCTAAGAGTGGGTTCATGTCAAAAGTGCAAGGGATGATTTGAGCCTCTTCTCAGTAAGGAGCCAAAGAAAAGACAAGCTTTTCACGTATCACTACTAGTCATCGCCACAGGTGGGCTAAGAAGATAGGTGTGTGTTGTGTGGAAGATACGAAATAAGAAGCAGTTAGAGAAAAGCAAATAAGTGAAAATAATAATTATGTGTACGAGGTAGTTTTAATTAATGCATGCGTATATTGTTACTTTTCTGTTTAATTTATGATTAAAACCACAGTAAGTGATACCCAGGACTATTCAAGATACAGTAGTCTTTACTCTCTGAAAGAACTAAGCCACTTGTGTGCAATTGCCAATTATTTGGTGATGATACAAATGAACCCGCTTGCTCGGGAAAGTACCACCCTTTTACAGGAAACCGGCAAAAGAGTAGTACACGTTGCCACGATTCTCTTACTGAACGAAAATGCTGGAGGCTCAGAAGACCTCTTCTATTCTCGATTATCCCTTAAGTGATACTCGTCGTCGTCGATCACTTCTCAATGATCATAGGCTACGGTAATTGTTAACCTATGTATGTGTGCTACTGGTTTGTTGAAACTAACCTAAAAGAATTTTCATTCTAGATTGTTCACACTTATTTTCTTTGCAGGACTCAGTAATTTGTACTTACACGGGTAGTCATTCTTTACACGGGTTGTAGATATATAAAGCAGCTGATTAAGCAACAGGCAGCCGTCTCCGTCGCAATATATCCGACTGGCATTAGTCTGTCCAACATGGACGTAATTGTTTTGCATAGTAGGGAGGTTACGCGCCCAGCACCCACGTGTTGTGCCGGCGCCCGATCGTCACTTGCCAACTGAACTATGTGAGGTGTTTTTGTTATCTTATAAATCGTTGAGACAATTTTTTTCATCTTACACTTTGTTCTTAGTTATTTTAAATTGTCGTTCGAGGGCAAATTTTCTGAATGCTGATCATAGTTTGAAAATTCTTCGTAGTAATTTCTTTCAGTTTGCTATATGTCATCGTTGGCCAAGTATTTTGATATGTTTTCTACGTTGAATATAATTTTTGTTAACAACGTTATTATATTTACGGGACTTCTTGACTAATTGAATTTTTCATAGCTCTGCGTCATAGGATTTAGTTTTTATTAGAACTTTTGGTTCAAGACCACCGGAGCGTGGTGCAGACACTCCAGTTATAAAATATTCTGTATTAAAACCGTTATGCGAATTTTGGTGAAGCCCATCTGCTTACACAACTTAATAAAGATACAATATGAGTAACATTATTCTGTGTCAGTTCGTTATCCTTACGTCGCACACTGGGGCAGGCTATATGAGGTTAATACCCAAAACTCAATTTTTTAAATTATGGTAGTTAGGTATGATTTTTATTTTGCATGTAAGGTAGGTATTCCCACAGCTGTTAGCGATATTTAGATTAATGAGAAGTTAGTCATTTACCGGATTGACGTACTTAAAGTGTACTCTGTTAACAGTGTTTCATATTTTATGTGTGGTGTTTACATTAAAACATTATTATGTCGAGTGTAGATCAAGGTAAGCACAATTTAAAAACTTCTTTTATTTAACAATACATTGATTAATAGTCGGAGATATGATAGTTTTCAGAAGACGAGATGATGTGATCTTAAACGGCTTAGTATTTAAAAAAACCCAACAGGCTTTTGAAACTAAATTAACAGTTAGGTACTCTAAGCCACCAATTTAACTAATCTGAAGTCAAAAGTGAATATATATACGTATACGTAAATCTAAGGCGCTTAATATTCTTTTCAGATTTATGCACCAAATTAAAAATAAATAATAAAACGAAGGAATTTGTTTGTCGTATTTTATAATAGTAATTATAAGCCATTTGATAGAAAATTTTAGGATTTTATTGATTACTAGCTTTTGCGCGCGGCTCCGGCCCGCGTGGTACCTACATCAATAAAAAGTAGCCTATGTCCTTCCCCAGGTTTTAAACTATACCTGTACCAAATTTCATCTAAATCGGTTGATTGGTTTAGCCGTGAAAAGGTAACAGGCAGACAGACAGAGACAGACAGAGTTACTTTCGAATTTATAATATTAGTAAGGATTTAGCAAATAAAGCAAACTGTACGTCAGAAAACCAGCATATATTATCAAATGAGTTACGTAATTTAAAAAATCAGCTTTTGGCTAAATGGATTGGACAAAATACAAGGCACATAGTCTAGTCAACAAGTGCTTTTTGGTCAACTTTTTCAGCAGTCTCAGAAAAATATGACCGAGGTGTCATTCGATTCGGAATGGAATGTAGATGATTTTTGAAAAATTCACGTTGCGCTTGCAAAAGTTATAAACAATTAACTAAAAAAATACTAAGGGTTTTCGTTTTCTGTAAATATCTCAAAAACTAATTGATTATTTTCAAATCTAAAAAAAGATTCAAAAAGAGGAGGAAATATTCTAAAAAGAACGTCTCGACTTCCGGAATTGTAGGACCAATATTTATAACTTTCCCAGAGGGATGAAAATGCGGCCGAAAACGGGTACTCTGGCTTGCGCAAGCCATGTCTACTTCGGACACTTTGTTTGCACAAAAGTTGACCAAAAAAGCACTTGTTGACTAGACTAACAAAGGTATACAATGCTAGATGGTAATTTGTGTAACTCTCCATCGGATACAAATCTACAATGCGATGTTACCTATGCGATGATACATCCAAAGAATTTAATGACCTCGATGCGATTAAGAACAGACCTATCAAATATAAATATGTATCTTTCGGCATTTCCGTATTACATGCCTAGATAAGATCGTTTGAATCGCTTCTTAAGTTATAAATTATTACCAGTTCGTAATTGGCGTGTTTCTAAAACAAATAAGGAGCTTATAGACGAAACAAAGAAATATATTCAGGCAAAGTATAAAAATAAGTTGTCTTTTATTGTAGACAAACCAAAACCTGGTTTTGGAAATTCAAATGATGGGGAATGTGGCACGTAACTTTTTCAATACTATAAAGTTTCTCCAAGTATTACTGACATTGATCAAGAACTTATAAGACGTATTTACTTATATAATATTGCAGACCATTTCCAGTGGTTTTCAAATTAATATAGAGAAGTTTCAGCAATATTGTTTGGATACGGCTCAGCTATATATTGCTCTATACCCTTGGCATATGATACCAACACTTCACAAACTATTAATCCACAGCGCTGAAATTGTTAACCATGCATTACTGCCTATAGGATTGCTGAGTGAGGCGGCTCAAGAAGCCCGAAATGGACTTTAAGTCCTATCGACAACATTTTGCAAGGAAAACATCAAGAACGTACAACCTTACCGACATAATGAACCGTTTGTTCATTTCATCCGATCCAATTATAACCCTTAACCGCAAATTACCTAATAATAAAAAAATACTTTGATGTGTTGAATATGCTGGAACAAGAATTATATAGACATGACGATCACTCAAAAGTAGTTTTTATTAAGTTTTGCGCATGATCACTTATATTGTGGTTTAATTTGAGTTTGGGTACGACCGTCATATATATCGCCCCAGTGTGCGTCGCTGGCCTATGATCTAAAGCCTTGGCCTACACTGAAAGCCGCCAGGCGCCATTCGGCCTTGTCCTGGGGTTACCTGCTTTGAAACATCTCTGCATTAACCAAAACCAAACCCCATTAAAACTACTTATAAGTTCTGTAATGCACCAATAAAAACAGTCAATACCATCAAAGATCTTGGAGTAACATTTGACGCAAAGCTGATATTTGATTCGCACATTGATGATATTATAAATAAAGCATCCAAAGCATCGAGTTTTATATTAAGGCTATCATCTAAATTTAAGAATGTCAAAACAATAAAAATTTTGTACTGTACTTTTGTCCGTAGTCACCTCGAATATGCATCGCAAATTTGGAATCCAATTTATAATGTAGGTATATATTAACCGCCTTGAAGGTATTCAAAAGAAATTTTTAAGATACAATACCGGTCCAATACCTACTTGCCTAACTACCTTAGTCGTAGAAAGTTTCACATCCTCCAACTATACGAACGCAGGAAAGTAACGGATCTAACATTTTTATACGGCGTTATGAATGGCTTAGTTGATATTCCTGAGTTACTTAACAAGGTTGGACTACGCGTACCCACTGCACACCTACGAAGAACAAATCTTCTCGATGTACCTCTAGCGAGGACAACGTACAGACAAAATTCATATATTGTTAGAGCATGTCGTACGTTTAATGGGGAGTGTCGGAGAGTCGATCTTGACTTGTTTGCATCAAGTACTGCTCATTTAAAAAAATCCATTAGCAATAATTTTTTTGATACTTAGTGTTAGATTTTCTTTAATGTATAAACTTTATATGAAATACATCCCTTTTTATGTTAAAAAAAAACATATTATAAGTACTATTCATGTGTGAAAACTTGTAATTAGCCTTTTGCTAATATGTTTTAACTTGTAAGAATTATTAGCTGTAAGATTTCCTGAAATAATAAAATAAAAATTAAATTATCATTAGTTTTATATACCTACTAAGAATTTTGGTATCCAACAAGTCTTTTAGTAATAAGTTTGCGTTGCAGTGATGTTGAAGCTAATTTTAATCTCAGTACATCCCTTTCTTATGAAGAGTTTAAATAAAAACTTTTAGAACTGCAAAATTAGAACATTACACAATGGACTAATTACGTTGTAGGAAAAAAATGTCTTGTTGACTTAAGAAATAACAGATTTTAAAAATTGCTCGTGTTTTAGTCAAAACACAAATATAAAATAATGTTGAGCTAAACATGGATTAAAAATAAGGCGGTTATTCACAATTTTAATTATGTCCCAGTAGCCTTGTATTCACTTGTTTTCTACAAATAACTGTGTTATACAGTCACGGCAGACTAATCGTATTTTTATAGCTTGCTTTCATGACGTCATGCATCGTTGTTTTCTCAAAAAAATACCTAATGACTATGACTACATACGTTTCTCTCGTTTTCGATGACGGCCCTAAAATAAAAGTAGTGAATTTCCATCCAAGAAACGAATCTATTTATGCAACAGGCGTCGGCGTTTCAGTTGTAGTGTTATAGGTCGTGCGTAGTGCACATAGGAACGTAGGTATGGAATGTTTGGTTTGAGGAGTCGCAAACAAACTCATAATTATTCCGAGAACCGTAGCTCGTACACAATGTACGGCTTAAACGGCACTATCTCTGGCTCGGGTTGCTTAAATTGCAATCTGTTGTTATTGCACTTACATTATGTATATGTATTTATTTGGCTAATAATACTCACATTATTGCAAATTCATTTATTTGGCTTTAGATTGAAGACAACGTTTTAGGTTATGTAGTATGGGTATATTCAAATTACTGTAAGTGTATATTACTATGCTTGATAGATAGCAATAGACTCGTCGTCTATAACGTGAAGCTGATGTTACGTTATTCAATTTTATAGTTATATTATTGCATGCCATGTTGCAATATAACAGTATCAACATAGTTATTAACAGAGTAAAAAGTGCTACGTGCATGTTAAATGTATTATCATTTTATCAGCTTATGCTATTTGACCATTTTACCCGTTGGGAATGTAGTACTATCTATTAAACTAGTATCTATTAGTCTGTTATATTGTTCATTGACTTTTGCAATTAACAAAAATGCATTTAAACAATTAAAAAATCTTTGAAGTTTTCCAGATAATTCCGTTTTTCCAGGGACTTGCTGAGTTCAGCGACATTATTTGTTGTTTTCGTCGGATGTAATTGAAGATACTGGTTTAGAGAAGTTTTACGATACAGTAAAATACCTAAACGTTTAGTTTATTGCTGTAAACATAGGCCATAATACAATGGCCAAGTTGCGTACTATCCGATCATGAGTTTCTGGACGCGAAGCCTACCTATTGCACTAAGGACTTGCATCACTGTCTTCTCATTAGTACAATTTTGCTTATTTGAGTTAATTAACAAAAACAGATGTCATTGCATTACATTTTTGTAATCTATATTTTTGTTTCAATAGATAAAATTGTTGATTCCATTTATCTACAACCTTAATAATCTGATAGAATGTGGGTAATCTGTTTAGATTGTCAAAAACTATTATCGTTATTTGAGTACAGTTGAATATTGCCTAAGCTGCATGCCATTGTGGTTGATGTGAACGCTGTTTGTATTGTATATGTTATCAGTTGAAGCAGTTATTCGACAGTTTATGGTTGGCAGTTAAATATACCCGTCTCGGTTTGTCGTCACAAATAGAATTTTGGCACTGACTGTCTGTGGTTGTGTAATTCATGTATAAACCACTTGTTGAATCCGAACTATCTATACACATTAGAACGTAACAAGAATGACGTGAAATAAATGGCGTGCTATAATTATAGTTACAAACAAACAAGCAGTTTTCATTATAATAAATGCCATGAGCCGCGTACGTATGTTATAACTAGCAGTATCTTACACGGTTTAGTTTCCACTGGACCTAGGTGCTTTTTATTTATTTTTCAATGTATGTTTTGCCCTAAATCGATATTGTCAGTCGCCACTGTTATTTTCCATAGCATATGTATTATTGCCCCGGTGTGTAATTAGCGGGCCTGCCCTCGTTCTAAATCCCCACCTTGACCTCGATGTTACTTTACGATGTACTATCCGGTTTTATACTTTTCTTTTTGAATACATCTCATAAAACGTGTGGACGTTACAAGCGCATCATTATTATTTAGATTATAGTTTGGGCTGTTATTGTTTGTAATTAATCGATTCATTCCATTGTGATGGTGTAATCGTATGTTGTTCTTGAAGGTAATCGACATACCGGTATATAAGTATATGCGAGAATTATACACGGCCGTGGTTTACTGCCAAATGCGTTACCAATAACGATATGAGCTTATAAAGCTCTATAGGTCGCGTCGGCGTCGGCTCGCTGCGTGTCGGGCGTGTATTATGATTAACGTGGAGGTGTCGTCGAACGCGATTACTCCCAGCTGCTAGGTGCGACCATATCAACCGTGTTACCGCTATCTGCTGACAGCATCTTGGACCCGTGTCAACTGGACTCCGACAACACTTTCCATTTCAGATTTTATGCATCAATCTTAAACTAATCCATACAGTTGTCAAATAAATACTTATGTTTATAATACTCAACTCCATCAACATATAGATCACATATTTTGTTGTTGGCTTCTTCACAACTACTTTTTTGAATAAGGTATATTAATTAGGAGCGTCGCCGACGTGATAAAACCGCATTTGTATCTAAACGTTAGAGAAAATACATATTATACTTATAATATATGTGAGAATAGAAATCACCACAAAATTAGTGGGGCTCCCATTAATTATGCAACACGTAGACATATTTCGGTCGCCATCCAAAATAATTTTGTGGAATCACTTACGACATGATAGATTTTCCCATTCTCGCTTATATATAGAAAGGAATTTGTTTTTTTATCTGTTTGGAGATTCCACAACACAACATTATACTTATGTGTTTATTGTTTTGATTTTGATTAACTGTGATTGATATGTGCAGCAAATAAACCTAGTTCAATATTAAAAAAATAAAAGTGCAATCTTAACGAAGAAAATAAACTAGATGACAAATGACACGATCAATAAAGCTAGTATATATAAATCAAACGAATCTATCATAGTCAACTTTCAAAGTTAATTCTTTTGTAAGCCCACATTTTAGAAAGTACTTATAAATTCACAAAAATATCCAGTATTTTTGTTCAAACGCGACTACTGTTTGATCAAAATATATCCAAGATCATTTTGTGAAAATATTTAGCTTCACATGTTTTAAGATCTTCATTCGTCTTCTGGAATTCCTACTACTAGTTAAAAATATATCAGGTCTCATGCTACAATGAAAGCCTTTACGTAGCTATCTTAATGATTACTGTATCGTATGTAACAAAAAACCCAATGATAATAATTGGTGTACAATTAAGAGGATTTTATTTTAAGTTTAATAATGAAATAGCTGCGATAACAGATTTGGATAAACCTGCATAATCGATATCTATCTGTGGTTTTTATTACATTTGGCATAATTTATGTGGTGCTTATGTTAATTTTCTATCTCCAGTAGGTAAGCAGCAGAAAACCACAAATAGGTCGTTTATTGGGATCCGCCGCAACCCTGAGATTTTTTGCTCAATCTGGATCAACCGAGTTGCGAAATATCTATAGAAGATGGCAACCAAACAGCCTTATTAATATGTTGTTCTGCGTTCCTGCAGTGAGTAGGGATTCTAGGCGTTGTGATATTAGAAAAGGAACAAAATGATATTTATCCATAGCGCTTGCAGCAGGCCCCTAAAGACTAAAAGCGCAACAAATATCATTTCGATCTATCACCGAGTAACTTTTATTTTAAAGGGTGGGTAACGCGCGTGTTTTTCTCTCGACATTACTAGTGATTATGGGCTATGGTTACCGCTTTCCATCAGGCTAGGCGTGCCGTAGGTATGTATGGCAAAGCTGCAAAATATGCAAAATTTTGTCATAATATGGCGATGTATGATGCAGACTTTGCCAGTACGTTTTAAGTTTGTTAACCACCTGTTCAAAATGATGCAGCATTCCAATGTGGCATGATAGCTTTTACACAATATTGTAAAAGTACTGTAGTGTGTGCCTTTAAATGAAGATGTAAAATTGTAGGTCACAATATATAATTATTTTTCGATATTACCGTACCACAGATAATTTTGTATTGTCGAAAATTATATTAATTTGTTTATCGATCTTAACATATTCCATCACCTTAGGTAAATGCTTATATTGGGTCTAGTGCACTTCAATAGCGCAATAGATAAAAATAATTAAGTTACTACCTTTTAACAGTCTTGATTTTAATATTTGACAGTCGTAATAAACCAAATGACTAACTATACTTTGCCTTAGTGGCCAGTACCAGAAGTGAAAAATACCCTACTCTATATGTACAGTTATTTTAAATCTGGCGTTAAAATGTATAAAAAGCAGAAATAGAAAGACCATTACAATAAAATCGAATTGTTAAACAATATATAAAGATTTAAGGCATACATGTATAACACTGATGAAAATGGTTTACAATGAAATGTTCCCATATACATAACGCTCAATAAAAATACACGCGGCGTATGATAGCGGCCGGGGGCGTCTCGCGGGATTTCATAAGACAAATCTGTTAAATTAATGTCTTGCTCGGCTCCAACACTAAGCATTCCCAAATATATTCTAAAATAAAAAGTGTCTCAGACGGTACGGCATTGGAACCCGATTCTATTTGGATTAGTCTATCCGGTCGGTGTCACGTACACAACTACTAGTTACATTACATTTTCGTATGAATTTAGGATAGCTAAAAGCTATGTAGATTGTGTGTTTTCTTTTGATGTAATTACACCATGTCTACGTCATACTTGTTTGCATTTTGTGATACTCCTACATGTTTAAATGCAATGAAAATCAAGGCCACTTGCACTCAATCTGAACTCGAAAATTATCCGAAGTAGGTAATAGAATAACAAAAAGCTGCTTGTGAAGCTTTCACAACGTTTTCTGATTGTTTATACATTTCAAAGCTTTAAATTTCAAGCGAAGCAACGTATTAGTACATGTTTGACTGCAGTAGTTTTTGCTTATTTTATCTTCTTATTAGAGTACCGTACCTGTGCAGCACAATAAGTATCTGTTAGGTTATTTCTAAATCCATCTTACCAAAATGAAACATTTTAAAATATGTCTGCATTCTGTTCTATATTTTAGAGGAAAAATTGGCTAAATAAATCATGTGTTGCGTTGCACCATCAAAGTCTTGTTTAACATGTTTTTAGCTTTTGTAACTTTAATGCTTAGCACCACAGCACGTGTGAAAAGTTGCCAAGATTTTTTCCTATTAATAACTAACATAATATCTAAAAGAACACGTAATTCAGTTAGATCTTGATACTTTTATAAATACAGCTTACGTACCAGTTCTAATATATTACATAGAGAAATGTCTTTTAAAAAACCTTGAAATACGAAGTAATTATTATTTACGTGTTGCTTTATTATTCGAAATTTACTTTACACTATGCCAACAAGGAAATCTAAAGAAACAAGAGGGAGAGATAATAAAGAACACTCGATCGTGAACCAATCTGAGAGTTTGTCTGCATTCTGGATGGTTGAAGGTTGAAACGTGTCCATAATATTAGTATTTAGACACGTCCTGTACACATCTTGCACTTCAGGTTTAGACCTGAAGTGCAGGATGTGTACAGGTAGCGAATTAGGACATGATTGAGTAAATACGTGGATGGTGTTTGGTATTTCGACACTATAAACAGTTACTTTCCTATTTAGTCACCAATATTTGGTAATACAGCAATACTGTTTTGAACGGTATTTAGTGACGTAGCAGCTGGAATAGCCCAACTGGGAGTGTCCCCACTTTACACCAAGCTTGACTGTTACGTAGTTTAAAAACACTAACAATGCAATTTCTCGGTACGTGCCTTTTTATTGTACAGAACCCTTATTGATTTATTACTGTTGTTTTAATAACTAAAATCTTCGTAAATTGTTTGAGCACTGTTAGTATGAAACATATTTAAAAATATGTTATTAAATAAAAAATATTTTTGGCGTCAACTGCTAAAACAGCAACAAATTTGGCAACAATATTACGTGCACTAAAACCAGTGATTCCGATTAATTTGTATCCAAAAGTACATCAGTCGTATCTCTTTATAGCATTAGCGAAAAATTGTAAGTCTGTGCTTTATAGAAACACTCCGTAAGATAAGTTCTACATAGTCTCGTGGTTTCAATTATCCTTGACGTATTATAAGCACTGGAAGTAGCTCGCACAGATTTACTGATTTTGACGTCAATGTTTTAAAATGCAAGAGAAAAGCCGCTCTGTGAATCAGTGCATAAGAATTTGGTTCACGTCTATCGATTCTGTGCCTACTTTAATGTATTACACATTTTTCGTTACCCTATAATTTGCTGATTTAAGTGTATTTTGAGAAAATTATGTAATAAATTATGTAATCTATTTAGTAATGTTCCTGTGTTATAACCATGGACGGCAATAAAAATAACATTTTTATACATTGTTTATGTTTTGTTTTGTTGGCGATCCATTATACAGCTGGAACATAAGGTCATTCAGGTGTTGTGGAATTTATACTTCTTATTTTTTTATATTTCTATGATGTTAAAAAATAAACAATATCCACACCCTGCATGGCAATGGAAATTGGCATGCTAGTAAGACGCCGTTCAATAATAATCCTCATTTTGGCAAACATATAGGTAGGTCGTCATGCCGCACTGGGTATAATTCATGCATGCTAATAATTTATTTCAAAATAAAACGAATTGTTGCCAATCTATTCACTAAAGACAACTAATATTTTACATGCATTGATGTTCTAGAAGTTTACAAATTACGCGAAAAAGAAAAATGTATATTAAATTTTTGTGAAAAAGCAAGCGCAAATATTCGTATTTATGATATATTAACTGCAGCTGCGTGCCTCCAGTCAACTGCACATATGTTAATTCTGTATAAATGAGTCAGATGCGAAGATCAAGCCAAGTTACGCAATAATGCGTCCATTCATGGCACATCGTCGCCAAAAGTGAAATTTCGTCGTGCTGGACACAAAATCTGTATGACTTGTAAACATGTATAACGGGACTGAAATTTTGGAAATTAACTTAATTGTGTCAGTGGGCACGTGCTCGCCGGAAATGCCGGGTTTGTTTAGCTTGCAGATTTATTTCTGTCTGTACGGTGTCATCTGAGGGCGTCATCCTCTGAGGTAGTGCCGCCTGGGTGCGCTTGGCGCTTGCTGACGTGAATTTCGCAACGACTCTTTCGATGCGCTCCCGCCGATGGAAATTCGGACCGTACGCGTTTGCAAAATAATTATTTAATTGGTTAGCACTGTCAATTAGTTATATTGACTTGAATTTAAATTAATGACGATAATTTATGTACTCATAAACTAACTGTGAAGTGCCAAAATACTTAAACATATTAATTAATATATTATATACCTACGCATATTCATTTTATTGCAGACTAAATTCCGTACATCAGATTTAGAAGTAATTTTATTGTAGCTACTGAAATCTTTAAGTACCTGACAATAAAGTGAGGCTTTCGAGATTAAATGTAGTCGCTGATACATCCCAGAGATCGATAGAATAAAGAGGATGCTAGATGGAGCTCATGGGTTCTACCAAGATGCTACGTACGTACATCGAGATTTCTTATAAGTTCATAAACTTTAAATATAATGTAAAGTAAGTAATTTGTTTTAAATAAATTATAGTAGACAGCATTGCTGCAAGCCCATGACACTGCACGCGGTCCCAACGTCAACACGGTATTCATTGCAAGCGTCTTTACAAAGTTGCTATACATGATGTTTGGCCTATATTCAATAATTTTATTTAGAAATGTTATATCTTATCTTCATCCTCTGTTGGATCATTCATTGATTTATTTCTTCACGATTGCAGGTTGGTTAATCATATTTCCGTAACTGATTGTGTCATACTTTACCATATGACGGTTATTGATATAAAAATCTTGCGACTTCAACTATTTACATAATAAGCTGTAAAGCCTAAGGGGTGGAGACCTGGTAGCCTGAAATACAGGCCTCGAGTCTAGTTTAGGTACAAGTCTCCCCACAATATCTAAATTAAATAATTATGTAACATTATTTACATTTAGTAGGTCCAAATGTAAATAATGTTTATATAGTGGTGGAAAAAAAATTATATAAAATTATTTAAATATCGCTTCTTAAAAGGATTATACCATTATGATATTCTTTTGCATATAAAATCCAAGACCAATCCTGTGAAATTTATGTGTCAGTAGATTTAATTTCAAATAAAACACGAACATATGCAATGTATTTTGTTTCCAATTTCGTCTTGTGTCTACCTATCTAGGTCGGTCAACTTTCCCGTCTTTATTCGTCTTTCTGCCTTCACCACAAATGTAAATGTTCTATTTAGAATCATTATGATAAAAGCTTTTTAGTTCTGCTACCACTAATATATTTCTTAGCGTTAGTTATGGAAATATTAAATACTAATTGTTGCCAGCATACATGACGTGTGATGTTTTCAATGTAGTCAGTAATATTGTCTATAGAGATGGTATGAATCATGAGGAAGGTAATCTTCCCCATGTTTCAAACCATCTCTATACCAAAAATAAATAAAATTGATTCATGCGTATATACAAATTAAATCTCATAGGCGGTTGATCAAGAGTATCCTAGATGTTCATTGGAATGAACGTCTAAGCATTAAAAAGTTGATTACCGAACAAAATGCCAACTTGGGTCTCGAAACTCACATTAGTTAGGCCGGTGATCGCGTTCCTTGGTACACCGCCAGAATGACCGATCCTTTTGGCTTGTCGATACGCTGGTCGTAGCCCGCCGTCGGCTAAAATAATGTCAGTTTAGAGATTAACGAACTTCAGCCGCCTGACCTATAAAACGGGTGCAGGTAAATTCATACGTGTGAAACTCATTGACTGTACCACTTCTAACTTCTATATGTATTGCGTTTTATTAAACTTATTTGTAGTCGTTCACTCAGATTCTTTCGAGAAGAAACAAATCACAAATATAAACCTACACTTGTTTAGATGTCCTCAAATGAAATTCAAAGTCAATGGTTTTCTTCCGTTAACTTTAACGTGTAGCTTTAGGTCGTGGTTAAATACATTATATTGTTTTCTTTAGGGTTCGCTCGTGTAGACGGCTGGAGCGTAGGTGGCTCGTATCAGGCGATGCTGTCAAACTTGTTTACGAACTTTTGTCTATTTGCGTGCTCCCCAATTACTGTACTGCTTTCTGACAATCGTATACAAGCGCCAGCAAAACGTTTAAACTTTTGCCAACGCATCGTGTGATATATTTGACTATTTTTAGGATTTACATTCCTTATTTGTTTATGTACTTTTCGATTAAGCAATTTTGTAGAAAAATGTTCATATCATAAATTCCTTTTTCCGGTCAGCTTAAGATTTTCTTTTTCATTAATATATATTTCGTCTTAATAATATATGTATGATGGATGCCACTGACTCAATGTAAAATTTCCAAACCTATTAAAGATACAATATTATTATGTGGCTGACAATTTTTTATTACGGTTCATAGGTAGTTTGCAAAAAATTCTATGAATTTATTTTTAAATGTAATTTAAGTCGTAAAATATAAAATTGGTTCAACTTGTGTCACGTCTAAAATACTGAGAGATTAATTTAAACTGATCTTTTAAGACGAGGCAAATTCTTGACATTATTACGATGACAGTCGTATAGAGCAAAGCCATTCAACTCATACATCACGGATATGTGATGTTGGAACAATTAATTCAACCACTTTATTATTCTAAACCACCAACGTGACATTCATAACTAGATCAGATAATTAAAATTTAAAGTGTATAGAAAAGTCAAGTACATTGTTTATAATATCGAATGTATTAACCAGATATAGTTATTGACTATTTCTACAGAGTATATACACAATTTTGAACATAGTCGGTGTAAGGAATGTTTACATGTTATAAACATGTTTCCATGCAGTTTTAGCTTGTATTATTTAGGCCGTAGCAATGCGCCAGTACTAACTGTTTATTTTATATTTTCAGGTAATTAACCTTCACGTTCCTTCTTTCTGAACGTCTAAATGCTTGGCACAATATTTCGGTAAGTCTGGGGACATCATTACGAAACTAGCTGCACTCTGAACACAATCTACGCGTCTCTCGTACGTTTGTTCCACGATTGCATTTGGAACATTCCAATCAACATGTCTCTATTATCTGCAACTAAAGAGACATACAGAAAAACATATATGTGTCAAATAAACATTCCTAAAACTACAAAAACGTAGAGTTTGTAATTTATGTTAAATTTGTTCACAAATATCTAATATGTCTTCGGCTGTATAATAAATACACAGGCAAACAGAATTCCTCAGTGCCTTAAATTGCTAGGAACCAATTTACGTGACAGGTGTACAAATAACACTGTTCACCCAAACGTCACTCTGTGAATACCACTACGTTCTAATTCACGGCTGTGGTGTGTTGAGAGGAAACTGGTTAAAATAATACTATGGAAATAAACAGAACCATCCGATTCATTCATGTTTCATCATACGTCCTAAACCTCGAGTGGAATAATAAAAAATACACCCAAAAGAAAATACATTTAATTTGCCTCAGGATCTTTATCTTCGCAAATGTTAAAAAAGAAAATAAAAATGAATGTTTAGTCTATGTTAGGAATGCATAGATGCTATTATACTTTCGAGTCAATGTGCGTGCTATATCTTAAAAACAGGTGTTATTAATTCTTTTATCTACGTTCGAATTATATTATATCCGCCAAGCAGTACAAAATGTGGAGCGTTTAGTTTTATTTATCTGGTCGCTAAGCGCATTTTGCGTCTCCCACGCTTGCACACCGGCCAAAAGCAGCATTTTTATTTCGTTAATCATTATCATGTTGTACAGTTTTATTGACTTCCGTGACGTCCGATATAAGTATTTTTTTCATCGAAGGTAGTTCGCAAACACGTGTTAGTGTATATCGGCTGTCTTGGCTTTATCATAATTATACAAAAAACTGTTAATGTTGCCACTAAATGAAATTTTCTACATTTACAATAATTTAATTTTGATTAAATGAGTATGAAAATATAATTAGCGTAATTATTCAGAATGACGGCTGCCGAGTGTGCATCAAAGGCAGTGTTGCATGCGGCTGTGGTTCGGTTAACGGTGTTGTGTCGAGGCTGTTGCTCCACTCTGCGTGCTCGTTCCATTTTATTACATTGCCAGCCATACCCACGGTTTTGACCACGTGATTATCTGATCTATAAGATTATGATTTTACTTTACATCCGCATCTATTTTGCCACGTTTATCTTAATAAGTTATTATTTTCATGCACTAAGTGCTTCTTATTTATTATTACAGTTATGTACCTAAACATAATCATCAATGTCTACTTAGTTTATTATCATATTTCATCAATGAAAGCCAAATAAACACTATTTCATGCCTATCAAGAATCTAATAACTATTAACCACGCACAAATAAAGGTGTTCTAAACTAAACATTGATGAAAGGTTGTTTTTTGATCATTACGTCCTGTACGAGCCCCTTGAGAAACAACATAAACTAACTATTCATATTCATATTAAAATGTTATGTTTTTTTAATATATTCCCTCAAGAACTTTAATAAAACGGGCATAACACGCGTATTTAAACATACTCAATAGTTTTTTTTTAAATTCAGTGGTATATTTTGCGGGCGGCTTGTTTTTCGCTTCACAGAAATAGACTAGTCCACTACTTTGCTAAATAATAAGAAAAATCTCGGGATTGGCCGTGTACGAAATGACCATCCTCATCAATCAGCTGCTTGGAGTGAGTCCAAGATTTTTTCCACGTTTAGGTTTCGTAGATTAGTCCGATAATTCAATGTACCTACTCCTTGTCGCCTTATCCCGGCTCTATGCAACTAACACAACTTTATTCATTGTTACTTAGAGTTAGCCTTATAGTTTTAATAACGTACTAAAATTTACGTCGTGGCGTAAGTTTAGTAGTACTTTCGTCGTCATTTGACAATTGTATTTGGTATAGCCGTAAAACAACAATAATGTATTTATGACATAGCTTAACATCATTTTATAAGACTGGCTGACATTTTTAGAGAAAATGCAGGTAATTAAGAATGTGATTATGCACTTTCTTAATGAACAGAGATTGATTTGAGATCATTTCTTGAGCATTTTTAGGACACCCACATATTTATATGGCAATGATCCTATTTTGACTTGAAGTAATTAGCGATTAAGTACTAGTGGAAGTATTTTGAACAAACTCGAGTTATTTTCATCGTTGTTGACGGACGCTAATGGTATTTCTGTAGTTTTGCTGTCGTGAAAAGTTCGCAGAGACAGTTCGAATGAAGTGTTCACGACACCTTTACGCAATTCCTGTCTCACGCTTTAGCGCTTGCCAAGCCGCTACGTCATATGCGTCGCTATCTCCACACGTAAAGGAAAGTCATCTTATAGCCATCTGACTACTCAGTCTGTTTTCTTTTGCATGACGATAGGTTTACGGGTATCTAGAGAGAGCAGATGGTACATTTAGTTAAAACTTTATTAATTGCCAAATTTATAAAACGTCAAAATATAGTTTTAAGAAATCTGCATTTTGAATATTTATTAATTAGTTTTATTTTAAATCTTCGCAAGTGCATACAGACTTAAAGCTACATTTTAAATTTATTTACTTATCTTTGAGAATAAGCAACTAGTTAGTTAAATTATGGTAAAAAACAAAAATAACAACTTGGAGATATAAATCTAGTAAGAGGTTATTCATTGGGACATTCCTAAATGATCTGAAACGATAGACTGGACGGTTGTTGATTTATAGTAGGTTCAACTTCGGGCCAACATGTCAAACATGGATCAGATATAAAAAGTAGACAAAATCGTGATGTGAAATACCATGGTGACTTTTGTCGGTTTCTTCCTAGTCTGCCGAGACGGGCCGTTGAACTTTTGCTCCTTATTTAGATTATAGAAGTGGAGACGACGACCACGCAATCGGGCCGCCTGGCCTGCTCTGCGAAATAGATACCAACGATCACTTCCGCAATTTGTACCACAGCCACCCTTCAGGTGGGGTTAATGAGCCTTCCGTAATTATTTTTCTTTTCTAACAAATATATATTTGTCTAATTTCACTTTAGGTTGGTTTCTTAATTAGTCTAGTCGATTTTTAGGATATATTTCTTCCCTTGACTTCTTAAAGTAAATTTACATCGAGGAAAATAATATTCCAATGATTGAGGGATGGAGAAGTGCAGTGCTACATGCGCACGTCGCGAAAGTCGCGACAGAAACGCCAGCACAGTCCTCATCGTTTAGATGCAGTTCAGAAATAGACCACGGAAGCGTCCGACCGACCCGTTTGGTATTTGTTCAACGTTGACCTAAAACAGTGCTCGCTTTGCTCGTTTGTTATTCGCGTGGCCGACTAGCCCGCCGCCGGGGATATTGTCAGAACTATGTATATAACATCCGCCTATTGCGATCGTTCGTATTTTACGATTAAATTTACAATCATTCGAGTCATTTAACGCGGCGTATTGATGTGTGACATAGTCTAAAAACACGAAACCGTTGCATGGTCACAACAAATAGATGTCAATCGGTATGTCAGTGAAGTAAACACTGGTAGTTTTTGTAAGAATAGCAGAATTTCCATCAATTGTGGCGTGTTCTCGTCACGCGGCAAAGTGCCAGACCGGGCAGAGTTGTATCGCACGTGGAACATGACGGATGAATGGGGGTCCTCAGAGTCGTCACGTGCGAGCGCTAACACCACAGCTCCGACGCCAACGACCATATGTTATTGCTATTTATTACCTGTCTATTACTTGTTTTGATCTATTTTCTTCCTATCTGGATAACTACCTTATGAACGGAAGACCACTTTATCCATATAATATACCTAATTCTGCGGTCCGATCCTCCGTGAACGTCTATTGTATGTTTTAAATATTTTTTTGTAAGTGATGGATAGACATATTGAGGTTAACAGATTTAAATATTGCCGTTAATGCCTGAAAGATTTGTCTTCTCTGTCAATTCTTATTTTCTTTAAAATCATTATTTCTCTCTAATTCCTCGGATACTGTTTACTTTAGGACAAAGTTACATCATCAATGATAAAAGTCAAGAAAGTTATATCACGTTAATTACATTCGCTTAAAAAATGGTATTGGCCCAAAACGTCGTGAATCCTTTAAAACTGCTACGTTCCATCATGAACACGTGTTTTTATTACTCAAATATTGTTGGCATACCTATTAGTTTGCTACTCAATTAAGTACTTACTTCTCAATTAGGTACTAGTACTTATTAGAAAATGTGGAAGTTAATTACATATCACGTTTGTAATGTTAAAAGCAAGAAATATATTCGTCTAAATTCAATAGCACAGTCCACAAAAACAGTTTTAAATTCTTCTGTGAGATTGGTTGAGCGCTCATAAATCATGAGCCTCGCTATGCTCTGGGTTGTTAAATACTGTGAATGCTGAACGGATTGTTTGGCAAAAGGATTTTGTTTATGGTCAACACAACACTACTTTCGGGTTTTTAGAAAAGTAGTTCGCTATTATTTACCGAACCGTAAAAATGGATATTTTGTGTAATATAATTTCGATTTGTTTATCTTATGTTATACAATAACAAACGTAGGTGAGATGTTGAGTCGAACCAATTCGCGCGTGGAACGTGTTTAATTTGGCACTTTATTCTGCAGCAGCAGTCGTATTGTGCTATAGACACAACGTTGCCAACGAAAGTTATTTCTTACTGTCTCCGTGAGGCAATTTAACAAGTGTTACAGTTAATTGTCTATTGCGAGTTCCGCTCATTTGCCAATATCTATAAATTCTGATTAATCAGTAGACATGATAGTGTGCTCGCTGCAGACCAGGGCCGCTCGTCGTCAAGGTTACGATTTACGATGCCGGCTTAAAAGCTTCTCTGTTATGATTTTATCTTTGCTGTGAAGTTGTTAAAAAATATGTTATGTTTAAATATTGCTTTGCAAAATGAATGATTACATTAAACGTAAAAAATAATGTGGATGGAACAGCGCTTTGGAAGTAGCAGCCCTGATGTTGAACATAAACAGCTGTTATGTTTCAGTTACAAATAATATTGTTAACATCTTTACGTAGTTGTTGCGGGCTCTCTGAATTTAGAGATTCTTACTATACGGTTTTAAATCGTAAACTTAGTAGATTTATGTCTTTTCAATAATAAACATAAATAAGTCAGAACCGTAAACACGATCCGTTAAACTTCTGTTTATAGGGACCTGGGAACTTTTATTGCCCTTTGTAATCGTTCATTCACATATTTATCTGCAGCTAAAAGTATGCGAACCTCGAGGTATACTGAGCTTGATACTTACTCACTTATTTATAAATAAAAAGAATGTAGAGCCACTAGTGAACGAACCAAAATATTTCCTCATAATTTATGTGTAGAGATTTGCGTCAGTGACTCTTAACATTTATAGAAAATACCTATACGAGTTTTCTTTCTATATTTTATCTGGTTGCTTCTTCCTAACACGCTAAAATGAATCTTATTGATGTCAGTAGTAGTCTCTTCACGTCGGGGAATAATTATGTTTATATTACGGAGGCAGGCGACTGATCAAAATAGTGGTCAAGTGTTGCAGACACGTGCGAAAAGCTCACAATAAAGAAAGAGATTTGGTTGAAAAATAGTTAATGCCAGCTCGTGCTATCATTATATACATATTGTGCACACGATTCAAATTGAAAAATGTGATGAAATTAACTTTATTTAAGTACATAAATATCGCCACCACACCCAGTCGGAGATAATAATAGAGGAAGCAAATAATTATTATTGACAACAGGGCTAGTCTAGATAGCTTTAGAATTATTTTAAGACGTAATGCCTCGGGTTTCTTAACGTCTCCGCCGAAATAAACCCGACAATAGTCTCGGGTAGGTCGGTGTGATCGTCTCGGTACTTCGTAATCGTAAAAATACTTTGAATATACTCTCGCTTTTACAATCGTGTGCTATGTCACTACTACTACTACGAGTACTCCACATATTTATAGGATACTAGCAATCCTGGACTATTATATTAAAAAAGTTTCAATGGAAGTTGCTAAATTTATCTAATACTTCTAGTCGGGTGACAACACAAAATACGTAATAGTAAGGATAATATGGAAACAGGCTCTTTGTTTATGCGCATTGTATAAATATGTAATAACGGTTAACTCGAGACTCCATAACATATTAAGTTTAGTTTGCCTACGAGATATAAGTCAGTTTATTTTTATAAATTTTAATGGTCTATAAGGTTGGAAATGTTTACATATTATGCGAAGTTGACCAGCGCAACCAAAATGCAAAATCACACCTATTTTCCAAGAGAGAGGCGTGATGCCGTCGTGTTAATCAAAAAATATTATGATAGAAGTACGAATAAAAAAATGGCGGACGCACGATGTGACATGTTAATAGGTATATAATATATTTTGGCGAAAATTCTAGTTGTATGTGTGAAAATGTTTATACCGATGAAACAACTAAAACGACTCTAATAATGCTTGTTGCGTAAGAGCTCTTGTATTTTTTTATGTATCTTGACTTTTATTTAGATTTATTTATACGCGAATTCGCATAGTTGGCATTATGTTAAGCCGCTGAAACTACAGTTTTATTGCTATTTTTTATATCGAAATAAAATATCTTGATTGTTTTTAAGTTAATAGTTACTGCGTTAGAGTTCGTACAATCGAAAAATACAAAATTTCGGTATTATTGGCAAATACTGGTTTCTACATTGTGAGAGTTAATTTTAACGGTTTCAACTGTACATCAACATTTTATTAATGGTTAGCATAGCGACTTTGCTGCCGAACATTAAAAATATCTATTGTAAAGGAAAAGGTGATTCCATTTATGTCAAATTCAGTCATGTTGCTTAAGATGGTCAATTCAAACAGTGTATACATGTAATACATGTTTCCAATCCCGATGCATCACACGAGGATAAGATGCGATGTTGTTTTTATTTGTATGTACTACGGAATTTTGATATCAAATAATCACACATGCGACGTTTAGATTTATGAGATGTTATCACGATTCTTTAGCCAGTAGCCAGTGCAGCTAGTATCTGGCAAGCTACAAATCAACTATGTTAAAAGTGTTTGCCAGTATCCATATAGCATAAAAGGTATATCAAGGTGTTACATATAAATCTGTTCACACACCCGAAACATAACGCATATTCGAATACACTTTCATTTATACAACACTAGTAGGGATTGTTATTGAACGATTGTTGTACTATCGATGATATACTGCATTGTCCGCTCGCGTCATCAGACGCGGCTACACATTGTTGGCTTGCCATTTATGTAGGTGCCCGTTGCGTAACGAGCGAGCATTTCAGCATTCTATGTACATTTATTGCGATCAGTAGAAGTGGTGTAATTCGTGTGTTTTTACAGCTGCAGTTCGGCATAGGCCCAGACTGGGAGTAGCTCTAACTGTGCTCCGACGAAAAACAGACGGCCGCTGTTGCCCACTCGCTGAAAACATCCTTTTACGTCATCGCACCGCCATAGTTTTTGCCTTGATCTCAATTATAAATTCTTATATGAATGTCTTTATTTGGTAAAAAAATATAATTTTATTACTAATTGATAATAATCGTATGATGTTACATTAAATGAGGTTGTTTTCCACCTTATTAAGGAAACATGGGCGTTAATTAAGTTATAATAATTATAATTGTTCGCATATAACTTTTTAAATAAATGTCATGAATATGATATCTTAATCAGCTCACCAGTGACGTGACTAGCGTACACAGTACAAATTACAACATAATATCACGATTCGATGTATTTGCAATTACTTGTCAATTTAATGGTTGTTTTGGATTTCAAGTTAACCGATACATGTTAATGAATATTAGAATATACATGTTAATTTTAGCTAAAATATATAGTACATCATATAAAAAGTAAATAGTAGACTGGGACGGGATGCGCGTGGACAAGTGCAAAACTCCTTCTCCCCTTCGCTCCGCATTGTGGAAATATAATAACTAACACATACCTACTTCTCGGATCTGGATATCTTTTCTCTTTGCAATCTCCTTTTAAAAGAAAGTATCGTAAAATATAATATAATAAATAAATTAAATCGGAATTATTTCTTCAGCTTCAGTTGCGCATATTTTACTGGCCAGTACTTATTACCTGCACATTGGTGTGGGTTTTGCCAAAGAGTTATAACTATTGATACGTTCAGACGCGACGTTCACTCACATACTTATCAGTGCGACTGGTAGTACTGCGGTCCCAGACTCAATTCGGTTGTCACTGCTCGAGCGCGAACAAGAAGTACTTATACGTTGCTTGTGTGTAGCTTTGTCTTTGTCCCGCTTAATGAGCTCAGCCCTGCAATGATTAGCCCGATAATAGTAGGGGATGATAACAGTTCACTTTGAATTGAATTGACGGGGTTGTGTGTGATTATGCGTTTAGTTAATATTTAAGTGACTTTATGCAACTATCTGTAAATAACGTTAAATCAAACAATATTATTTAATGAGATTAAAGGAATTTACATACACTAACTAATATTATAAATGCGAAAATGAGTTTGTTTGTTTGTTACGCTTTCACGCCTTAACTACTCAACCGATCAACATGAAATTTTGCATACACGTTGTCAGGGGTACAGAATAGGACATAGGGTACCTTTCATCCTGAAAAAATAACTGTTGCAAACCTAACCTAACCTAACCTAACCTACATTTACGTGAGCGAAGCCGCGGGTGAAAACTAGTATTTAATAAACATGATATTATATCTCGGTGCTTGCCGACGGATTTGCGCTAACAATAGTAAGCGTCAATTCTTATTCAATGCATGTTTCGGACAACAAACTAATTGTCTGCATAAGAAAACAGTCACTTTAGTCTAAACATAAGTTATTCAAAACACACATTTGCTAAGCTTTTAGTATAACGATTACAAATACTGTTCACAATAAATTTCTAAGACATGTCGTCTAAACAACTGTTAAACACGTCAGGTTGTACCTGATAAATTGTCAAATCTAGGGGTGTTATCTATATATTAATACGTGAAGCAAAAACTTTGTATTTACCCCTTTTTACGAAAATTGCGTGGATGGAGGAGTATGAAATTTGGCACAGTTAAAGTTTATATGGAGAAAGAGGGCGAATCCTAATATTTTTATAAAATATGCGTTAGAAATACATTAATTAATGAAAAAACACTACACGCACACAACCAGTCGAAGCACGTTCGTAGTATTTCGGCATTGTTCGGTTGACTTCGTAGAATGCTTCGTAACTATGGTTACATATATGTATGTATGTGGAGTAGGTGACTACATGAAATGTGATTATAAGGGTATTAAGTTATAGACAATAAAACTTTAATAATTAAATTATGGGCGAATTTCGACCACTTGGCAACCGCTAGTAATTATTAAAAGTCATCATTGTGATTAATTAATTTAAAAAACTTACCTTAACTATTTATTATATGTATTATATGTGTATGTCCCGACAGACGTTTTCCTGTAAACAAGAAAAAAATAAAACAAACCATCTAAACCATTCTCGAATCCACTTGAATACACTCAAAAAATTTCATCAATATCGGTCCAGCCGTTTAGGAGTTTAATTACAAACACACGCACAGAAGACTTATATACATATGTATATAAAGATTTTATATCTTTATGGGAATAATAATATACCTTATATGCAATCCAATCGATGGAATGCATTAGACGTTTTGTTAACACTCATGAGATAAAACGAGATGGGTGTAAAAACTTTCAACTTCTTCGTCTTCATGTGACTTTGTGTCCCCTATATCTCGGGGTTTTTTTGACCCACAGGGCCCATATTCAAATTCTAACGAGGTATGACCCCAAGGTGTCTGCACACCAAGTTACAAGACAATCGTACCAGCTGCTGGGCATGATGCCCACAGTTGGGCCTCATGTCCACTTTTGGGCATCTTGCCCACTGTTAAGCGTCATACCAACGGTTAGGCATTATGCCCACTGTTGGGCATCATGTCCACTGTTGGGCATCATGACCATTGTTGGGTACCATGTCCATTGTTGGGCATCATGCCCGCTGTTGGCATTTTGTGTTGCAAAACGCTGCTCAAGACAAAATTCGACAGCAAACAGCAGCAACCAACTCCAATCAGCACACCACCACTCTGCATATAAATGAAGCCATTTTGCCATTTAAAATACATGTGACCTTGTGACCCTTGTGATATCTCGAGGGTCTTTTGACCCACAGGGCCAATATTCAAACTCGACCGAGGTATGACCCCAAGGTGTTCTGCACACCAAGTTATAAGTCAATATTTTCCATTTAAAATAAGTGACCTCTATATCTCGGGGGTCTTTTGACCCCCAGGGCCCATATTCAAACTCGACCGAGGGATGACTCCAAGGTGTCTGCACACCAAGTTACAAGTCAATCGGTTCAGTGGTTCTGGAGCTATGCCTGTCACTAACAGACAGACACACAAACCCTCAAAGTGTTTTCGTTAACCTCTTCGAAGAAGACTCAGAGGTTAATAAATCTTATTATTTACCAGAAGATCAAAAACTGATGATCAGTTCTCCCAATATACTAAAATAAAAGCTTATTCTGGTTATACCTACCTATTTCTGTGACTTATACCAAAATACTGGCCCTTTTAGCTCCAGTTTATTAACTTTTCAACATCAGACTTTCGAAGAAAGCAGTTTCCGAATGTACACTTACTAATTAAATAAAAATATTTTCAGTTGCAAAAATATAGGTCGCATTTAGTTGATGTATCAGATGCCCGCTTTCATTAACGCTACTATTCCAAGACAAACAGCAATAGTCACAATTCTCCATAGTGCTAAGCTAAATATGATTTGTGGGACGCATCTCGAACAGGCGGCGACAGAGAAGTGTGCCGCGTGACCCCGTTCCGTCGTTCGCCATGCCTCACTACATTGTTTTTGTTTTCTTTTTTATGATTTTAACTAATACGTAATATGAAAAATAACATCTAACGAACGGTGATACAAATATATTACGATAAAATATAGAAATGACTCCCGTTAAAATATAGAAAACAGCCATCTGTACCTTTCTGGTGTTGATAGTAAAATTTATGAAATATATTATTTACATTTTAGATTAAGAAAGAATGAGAAATACTTGTTTGACAGAAAAGTATAACACAGATAGGAATGCATTAATTTACTTAATTAAAAGGCATTCCTACTTTCGTGGACCAATTAAGCAAAGCATTCTTACATAATTATAAAACCTTTACATTTAGAACTACAAAATAAATATACACGTGACTCATCGTTTTGTATATACAATACATACATTTAGAATTAGCAGCTAATGTTGACGCGTACTGAATAGTATTCAAATAAATCTTTTGAATTTATGGATCATAAACAATAAATGGTCATTATCTACGTATTCATAACCGCCAATGGATAGACTTCTTAATTTGATTGTAATAATACTAATAATACTGTAATAGAAGGTTACGTACATAAGGGTTGCCACCTTTATTTTGAACAAATAGAGTATATTTCCTTCCTGAGGTAATAAAAATAAAGTACAACATCTTAAAATAAAGTATTATTTCTTCAAGTTGCTATTTTGCTTGAACCCTTTAATTGTTCGTTGACTCAATCGCATCTTTACAATGTATATCTATATCAAGAGAGTTAAATAATTAGATTTTTTATGAGACTTAAGACAGCTCTATTGCATTGCTTCTTTTTTAAACCAAAATAAAACTTATAGGTAAAATAAAGTATTTCGCGTACCTACTTTATTTTCCTAATTAAGATTAAAGTACGTTTACCCGAAATAACGAACAATACTTTATTATAAAGTACGGTTGGCAACCCTAACGTACATTTTCCAATGTAGGTAAATTCTAATTAACATTCGAGTGCCGCTATGGTACCGTGGCATACGTTTCTAGTTACGCTTACGACTGTGACGTCTTCTGTTCACGGGCCGGGCAATGTTATTGGGTATTTTGTTAGAAAATTCGTAATTCAGATTCTGGCAACCTTTCTAGGATATACAGGCGCAATTACACCAAAAACATTAGTTGAAATCCGTAAGTTGTATATATTTTTCAATATACTTTCGTAAGACGTTGAATGAATGGTCCACTCGCTCGATGACGGACATTGCAACCTGATGATACCGTTGCGTATGAGCCAACATTTCACGTATTAAATTTCAGCAGCGATGATTGGTTCGCAACGTGTACTTAGTAATAGGTTTATAGCTGTGCAACATCCGAATGAATTGGCATAATAATATCTTAATTTTAGTATGACAACCACATATTGACGCATTAAATGCTAACTTCTGAAACGAATAATAGAGTTAAATGTGTTTTGTTAAAAATATTAATATGTGTTAGCAGTATACTCTAATATTCAGTGTTTATTTAGGTCATTTTAACACCTGAGTGTGAGTTGTTATAGTAGGAATTATGAGCAACTAGCCAACTGTCACAGATATAGGACACTGACACCAAGAGAAAATATTTGTGTGGTGTTAGGTATATTAATACAGACTGGTAGTTAAAGTATAGCGATGATAGAGGCCGCAAGATCGTGAGCAAGGCTTCCACTGTTCCCTATTCCTTTTATAAGCATATATACCCATTTACTCGCGGTTTGTAGACAGTCAAGTACATAGAAATTGATTAAAACTGTACTGGTGATGTTTGTCATTCAAGTTGTTGTTGTCGTGGGTAGAGGCAGGTGGCTGCGCCCACGCGTGGTCCAGGGCCGTGTGCACACCTCACGTCATCGCGACAACCTTTTGATGACGTCAGCCATGCGGAACCTAGCATCATTTGCATAACCACTTACTTTCAATTTTATTGTAGCAATTCACTGATTATTTAGTGGGATACGTTACACGCAACTTTTTGAAGATTGTCTTTATGTAAATATTTTTATAAGGGGATCAGGTCAGATAATCCTCGAAGCGTTAGGCACAGGTAAAGGAAAGTAGTTCACCAGTTGAAATTATGTTCCACTAGCTTTTGCGCGCGGCCCCGTCCGCGTAGTACCTTCATCAATAAAAAGTGGCCTATGTCCTTCCCCAGGTTTTAAATTATATATGTACCAAATTTCATCTAAATCGGTTGAGTGGTTTAGCCGTGAAAAGGTAACAGACAGACAGAGTTACTTTCGAATTTATAATATTAGTAAGGAAGTAAGGATTTAATAGACGAAGAGCATATCATAGGCCCAAGTTGAAACCACGTACTGACTCTGTCTCTCATCAATCTGGGGCCTAATAAAATGTAAGAGCAGCCTACGCCACTAGATCGACAGAAACGTGAAGTCGGTGGTAGTTTTCCAAGATAAAAAATCTACTCCCGCATTAGGCAATGACATCATCTGTATGTATGTTAGTGAGAGGTTTTGTAAACATAGAAATCACGCACACAATACATTTAAAACGAAGTGCCTGTCTGTGGATCATACTAGATTTTGTTCCCAGCATTAATCACACTTGTAATCTATACATATATACATATAATAAAATCGTAGGAAAGTCAAAACTGTACATTGAATATTTTTTTAAAAGAATAGGGGCTTGATCTTGGGGCGTGATCTACAATCGATATCGAAGCAAAAAATATAGTTTTTATCTGTTTGTCTGTATGTATGTCCGGGCTAAATTCAAAAAGTACTGCATGGATTTACTTCAAATTTTGCATGAATATTACTAACAGGTCGGGTTAACATATAGGCTACATATTATTACGCTATCACCTACGAGGGAGGAGCTGTGAATCTTTATTTTTCTTACGCATTCTGTGACAGCGTGTAATCGCGCATATTTAAATGTCGTTTTTGAGTAAGCCATGCTATTATCTAGCTTTACACTATAAAAACTACGCCATTTAAGTAACTTGGGCAGAGAAATATAGTTGGGTTCCGCGGCGACAAATACTTTTTAGTTAAAATCTACGCGGACGAAATCGCAGGTAACAGCTAGTTTATCGAATAAAGTATTGTGTTGTGTTAATACGTACCTTAATCTACAATATTCATTTATTTACCTATTCATAAATTCAACCTACGTTTATTGCAAAACATTAAACGTTTATGTGACGTTAATTATAATAATTGATACGTTTGATAACATATCACTGCAATGTGCACCGTTCGAACGTGAAAATAAATAGTGGTGAGACAATTCATTAATGTCAAAGTAAGATATCATCCATGTCAAAGTAAGATATCATCGATCAATATGTGCGGAACGGGTAATAAATCACATGTGATATTATAGAGAGTGGACGAAGCGACGGGCGCGGCTGCGTTCGCCCATCGGACGCGTATACGCCACGCCGCGCGTCGCTCTGTATACCGGCGTCCGCGCATTCACGCTGACACTTTGATTGACGTGCTACGTTACGCTACGCGCATCACGCATGTGACTAACCTACCAGTTCATTTTATTTCATCGGCGTTTACCCACTTAAAATCCACACTAACATCAAAGGAGTAAGCCTTGACCTATATCAAAAACAAAAATCACTACTTATATAAATAAATCTGTGGTCTAGTCTACTGAAACCGGTCCGGGATTTTTTTTCGGTGTTACATGCTATATTTTAATGATATGTCATAACCAGATATCACTTAACCGAGCCCTTGCAAAGAAAAACAATGTCCGACAGATATGATAAACATTTTTAGAAGGAAGTAATGAAGTATTTTTATATGTATAAAAACCATTCGTGAATGACGTGAACGTACTATTCTAGAAAAGGAATGAGTGTACCCAATGACCGATTGACTAAGTAACCGAGTGGTGTCGTGTGATACCGAATAGTGATACAGCGGTGCGTGGGTAGCGCCGACATGGGACAAATCAGTGCTGCGACGACTACCGCTGCACTGCAGACTACATTTTTACCATCTGAATGTTATGCCAAACACATGTTATGCGAATGTGGGGGTGTGTAGAATGCACTATTTTATAATAATATATTTTGGCTTTAGGAGCCAAGTATTTAGAACGAAACGTAAGGAGCTGTAAACATATAACACTTTTA
This sequence comes from Catocala sponsa, assembly GCA_963564715.1. Lineage (NCBI taxonomy): Eukaryota > Metazoa > Arthropoda > Insecta > Lepidoptera > Erebidae > Catocala > Catocala sponsa. Next base: position 15,476,773 of record OY751342.1, read on the forward strand.
GGTCAGTTGCTAATACTAATTTGGTCCTTAACATTTAGCGGTACGTGTGTTTTTTTAAATGTAATTGGCATTGGCCTCATGTTCATCTGCCTTCATAATTTCCAACAAACCTGTAATGAATCATCGGTGCGCACGTGCGTCGGTTTGTTTACAAAGTTGTGTTTTGTAACACCGACGTAAAATACGTAACAGGCATTTACATTCTTATTTATTTACTGTTGTTTACTAGTCCAAATGATAAAATTTATTATACTCTTTGTAACAGGTAATATTACACTACGATGTATAATAGAATATCAGCGTATGGATTACATTGCACCTGGCTACGGCGTAAATGACGGTTAAGTTCACGATGATCCAATTAATCCTAAACACGTAATTGCGTGTTTGACGTAATAATCAAATCGCTGTCGGGTTGCAATTTTATATCAAAATTGAATAGTGATTTTACGTTTTTTGAAGTCTGCATTTGTTTACCTTACTTTTAGTTTTATATTGTGCGTGACTCACAGACAGATGTTTTATTTTCAGCTCGTATTTTCTTTCCCTCGTACATCCAGCTTTATGAGAGTTTTAAACATTACATAATACATCCATCTTTTCTCGCCTATGGTAACAGTTAAAACGTTCTGTGCGTATACAAATCACATAGTTTTCTTTACTTTAAGGTATAATTTACTAATGTTGTTATACTTTTACTGAGAAATAATAATTATTTAATTTACATATCGTATTGTTTTGTATTTATTAAAAGTAACCAAATAATATGTAGGTCAATATTCAATATAATCCACGATTCTTATTTTTTGGCCAATATATTATTTTGTATAGAGTTTTATATCCACCAGTTCTTATTAAAATAATGATTTTTCGAAATAATGCAAACGTTCTGATATTCCAAATAATTCTAGCATCTAAAATTGCAGTTTTCATATATCTAGTTTTGTGAATTCCTATAAAAAGTACAATGGTTATATTAAAAAATATTTTTTATTTCGGGGAAAGACTTTACATGATTAGGTTGATTAGTAGACACTAATCAACATGAATGTATTTGTACGAATGGTGTCTAAACTTAATTAATCTGCAGTTTAAGATACTGTATAGATTATTTATTATTGGAACGAGCTGGACTATGACTTTTCTAAAGAATGATTTAGATGTTTGATTGTTTCTGAATAGGACAAGATTATTCGGAAGTCTTAAGTGAGATAAAACGTGGGCAAAATTACGCGAAGCACTCGACAGGGCTAAAAAACCTGCGCTCTAAAGTTCTTCGTTCACTGTTCAAGGAATTCCAAAACAAAAATGCGTTCATAAAAGAGAACGCTAAAAGTAGGATTCAGTTTTATACAAATAAATACACTTTGCGATTAATTATATCATAGATTTATGAAAATAATCATGTCTTCTTATAGGTATACCTACATAGATGCTCATAGGAATAACATTTGCTTACTTTACTCTAAAACCAAACAGTCGATCCTCTGACAAGATATAAAATAAAGTAACGCAGCTTCACACGCATAAACTCGTTCAAGGACCTGAAATAATGAGGGCACTGTGATCAGAGCGCGCTCCAATGGTTTGCCTCGCCCTATTCACCTCACCCAACTTACTGGAAGTATACACACTTCCTTCACGTTTGTCATTCTGTATATACGAATATCGAATACGTGACTTGAGTGAGACGGTCCAAAGTAACCATAAACCATTTTCTTCTGTATTTTGCGTGCAGCTGATGAGATGTACGAACAGGCTAGGTCCGCAGACCAAAAACCAAATGACCGTAGGTGTTAGGTATACTGCCATTTGTAGAGTAATACCATGGAGTGTAGATCATTCATCTCTGTACATTTGAATTTTGCTTAAAGTGACTCAGTGAGTGATGGATAATAATGTGTTGAACGTTTGTTTAGAGAGTCGTTCATCGTGTGGCGGAGGCGGAGGTTCGGAGGGCTCGGAGGGGCGTGCGTCGTGGCGCGTGACGCTGGACCACGACCTCGTGGAGACGCTGAGCGCCATCTACCCCGAGTGGTTCAAGCCGCAGCACCGCCGGGAGCGCAGCCGCGCCGCCTCGCCGGTCTCGCCTGCATCGCCGCCGCGCACACCCGCCACACCGCCTTCAGACGATACCTTTAGGTATATGCCCATATCAATATAAGTGTGTCTAGTAGTGGCGGATCGGAGCATTTAACCAATAGGTACTGCAGTACTAAGAAAGTAGGATAATATCAAGTCTAATTGAAATTAGACTTGATATTATTAACTGGGGTGGAGTCAGATGCTTTGAAAGGCGCTTGAGCCCCTTACTCATCTACCCTTGGTTGTCAACCACTGCTGTTTTGTTGTCAAAGTTCGTGTGCGCCCTCTTTGAAATGGTCAAACTATAAAATTGTTTTTTGGTTTCTTTTTTAAGTATTACATATTATAAGGCATGTGTGGGATGACGATGTTTCATGTCTCTGTCACGACAAGGTGGAATCCTTGAATAATATTGCCTACGGAATCGAAGTGATATTTGATGTCAGACAATCGTACATAATATTGATTCGCCGTTTAATTTCGCTTTTGCGACAGCTCTGTCATTAGTTGCTCATATCAAATGTGTTTCCCTATAAGTGACTAATGAGGATAAAGAACTGATAATATCTAACAAATAAATATTAATTTCAGTAGTTCTGGTGCGGAGGAGATGGCCGGACGGCAGGCGGGCAGCAGCGGTGCTAGCGAGCCGCCAAGCTCGCCCCGCGTCTCTCCGCCCAAGGTGGTTGTCGACGACAGCCCCCTGCAACCCGCCATGGGAAAACACAAAGAATGTAAGTATATATCACTCTAGTGTTTTCATAAATACTACACCCACCAGTAGAAGCTGATGTAGGCAGAGGTGTATTTTGTTACGCATATTTTGTGCTCGAAGTGGAATGCTGCAAGTTGGAGTACGCCCAGGTCCCACATCGTGGCTGTCCCTATAGAGGAGTTCAGTATTATCAACCTTTTTCTATCGAGGGTGAGTGGCGAGTTCCTTTTCCGAATAATTTTATTTCAATGGACTTCCGCCAAGTAATGCCTTCTTCGATTCAATATAGAGGTTTATTATACCCAAATTTCGTCTGCCTTGTTTGTAGGTCTCACGTAATAGGGGCGAGCCTACCGCCGTCTATCTAATTCAAGCCGCTAATGGTATTTTTTTGACGGATAAACTTAATAACACGGGCTGGACACGCAATCAACCTGAGACCAGCCACAGCAGAAGCTACCACGGGAATACAAAAAGATAAATGAATCAGTAAACTTACTTTAAGAAAGTGGCCACATGTTCACGCGTCGTTAATGTTGTCTGAATGTTACTTATAACGAGTACGACAATTCGGATAGCCAATGAGTCAACATATGAATAGGTGAGCCAACAAATGACAACGAAAAGTACCTTCACGAACTAAATGTTCAATGAATCACGCACTTTATAGATGTAAAGGAATCTCCTATACTAATTATATAAAATTATTGTTTTCTTCGAAAACATTTCCTTTGCCATGTCCGTTTTCATATAGACGTGTGGATACTGTTAATAATACTGTTGGTCATGTGATCAATTTAAATCACGTGATCGGCTAACTTAACTTTACAGGCTTTAAAAAAGGCTGGTAATATCAATACAACTTTATACTTTCTTATCGTTTAAAAATCATCGATCAATAATACTGGATCAAAAAACGTCCGTTTAAAATGCGTAAATTATTATTACATATAATTATGTATAAGGTTTAAACTTTTCTATGGTTAAATATTTAAACAAAATTAGTTATTAGGTAATCAATAATCATTTATGATATTTGCGTTACGTTAAAGTTAGCAATAAATTCCCTTCATATAAATAACATATTTTTCCTTCCATTGCCTGCCCTCATTGATAATTATAATTAGTTCTCAATTGTGGTTTTATTAAATAGTCTCTTGTTATGGTATTTTTGTTAACATTCATGTTATGTCAGAAACATCATACAGTTCAAGTTGAGAATGACACCGACTCCATGCCTGGCATGTTGTTCAAATTAAAAGTATTAGTATGCTTACGCCGTCGATAGATCTGGTCTTGCAACTGTCTGTTTGCGCGAATTTTACATAAACAAATTCTCAACCTTTGTGAAAATATACTCCTGCCCATAGACAATAAATTACCTTTTACAGTGGTTTGTGATTTGATGACTCTCTTTTCCTTCTTAGTTAGGTTTGAACGCTTTAACGATATGTCTTAGACGTATCGTTAAAGCGCTCAAACCTAATAAAATAAATTTACGTGTGAGCGCCTGTCAAAGCTCTAGCTATACATGTTAGTTTTCGGTTTTAATACTTGCACGATAATGAAGATGTCGGTAACATTGCATGTATGTTTATAGTTAGAGAAGCTGTCAAGTAGCGTGCAACAAGTTAAACAGAGTGGGCATAGTGGCAAGCAAAGACGCCCAGTAACCCACAATATTCGGCCCAGTGGTAGTGAATGTTTCGTCTGTAATACGGTCGCGGCATAACACTAGTTTCCTTGTGCAGTGTTTATTTATGTTGGCGCCGCGCCAGCGTTGTCCGCCCATCGCTCGATGCCGCCGCTTGTCTACACGCAAACAAGAATATAGCTCTGCTCGCCTACGCTCCGCTGCAAACTTTATCGATATAGTCTTTGTAAATCGATCGACGTATCGATCACACGTCGAGTCCGCACGCGACATGCTACGTCAAAGTTCGTCACCTGGCGTCATAACACTGTATTCTTCGCGACGATATGCCGTCTATTCAATCAGTGCCCATTGTTGTATGCAAAAGGTAACGCCGCCGGCACGAACGGTATGCAATTGCGTTACGATCCAATAACACGTAACATAAGTGTTATAGGATGTACCTAACAGATAAAATGTTTAAACCGTTGCCGGTACATGGGGAAAATATTGAGGAAACTTGCTTAGGTTATTCAAATCTCAGTGTATTTTCAAGTTGTAAACAGGTACCTACTGATGTACAAATGTTTTATATTTCAGCTTTAAAAGTGAAGCTGATGATGCGGCGGCCCCTTAACCAGCTGGTAGCGCAAGGAATCATGCCGCGTAAGTGTTGGATTTTATATAATATAGTACGCTTGTGTGCATGATAACTGGCGAGGAACGTCGCGCGGACGTGTGGGGGGGAGGGGGGGGGCGTGTATCGCGCATCGCACCGGTACCTACCCAGCACACAGCCGCGCGTGCGTGGGCTACTACTATTTTATACAACTATCCAAATGAGACATTTAATCAGAATTACTTCGTCACCCATTACTAATTATATTTTGTGTAATTACATATAAATGTGATTACTAAATTTGTTGCGACGTTTTAAACTAGAAGCTGTGATGATCTATGTATGTTGTCCCACTCAATTTTAAACTATCCATTATTCTTGACCCAGTTTATTTGTTTACCTTGAAGAATTTAAACACTAATGTAGTTTTCACTTAATGTATAATTTGTTTTTACAGCGCTAAAAACACCGCCAGCTTACTTCGAACAATGCAAGCAACTAGAGAGAGCAAAAACGGGAGATCTATTAAAAGCAAAAATACAGCGAAGACCCGACCGGCAAGAACTAGAACGAAGACATATTTTAGAACAAGTATGTATTTTTATTTTATCGTGGTTTGATCTTTTTGATGGATTACGGAGAGTCGGGCGATTAATATTATAAATACGGGCTATTTGAAATGAATAGTAATGATTATATTTTATTACCAAATTCCTCAGTCAGTTTTTTTATGACAGTAATTAATTTATATTTTGCTTTTTCAGGAAAGCCATGTAGACCCTAGCCTAGCTGAAAAACAGCGAATGTTGAAGAAGGCGCGCCTCGCAGATCAACTTAACGATCAGCTGTCGCACCGACCCGGCCCGCTCGAGCTCATCAAGAAAAATATACTACATACTGAGGAAACCATTGAGACTGCCGTCAAAAGTGGAACCCTCGCGTTCAAGGCCACCAGTGAAGGCGCTTCGGGCAGACCACAGCACCCCTCATCATACTGCGGGCCGCCAGAGGAGGTGTCACCATCACCGTCACCGCCGTCTACCCTCTCACCGGTCAGCGTCGCCTCGCCGCCACAGCACCCGGCGCCCGGCAAAGACAAAAATCGAAAGAAAAGTAAACAGAAACAACAACCAAAGGCGAGATTCAAGTTCCACGAGTACAAGGGGCCACCGAACGCACAGAAAGCGTCCTCACCGCCCGGCTCTGTCGAGACACCCTACGAGCTCCTGCTTCAGCAACAACAACTCCTACTACAGCTGATGCTGCCGGCGTCGCCCGCGCCGTCCTCCGCGTCCGTGGCATCCGATTCCAGCGACGCCTACCCCGCGCCGCCGCCGCCGCCCCCGCCGCCCGCGCCCGCAACGCCCTCTCCGCTGGCGCCCGCGCGCTTTGAGGACATGAAGGTGTCCGACCTCCGCGCCGAATGCAAGAGGCGTAACCTCCGTGTGTCTGGCCCTAAGCCGCAACTTATCGATCGCCTGCGGCCGTTCCTACTTGAAAAGATCGAGGAGCCACCCCGCTCCCCGGCCTCCGTCGCTTCGATCGCGTCGGTCGCGTCGCCGGAGATCAAGCTCGAGCCTGAGCCGCCCGAGGACATCGTGCAGTCGCAGCGACGTCAAATTGAGGAGCTCGAGCGCAAGCTAGAGGCGTCTCGCCAGCAACTAGAGGCCGTACGACGCGACGCGGCCGGCGCCGCCGCCAGCGACCAGAGCAGGCGCCTGCTGCAAGCGCACCTCTGCGTGTCGCAGCTGCGCGCCCAGCTCGACGCGCTCACCGGGCCCGCGCTGGCCGGCTCCACGCTTGCCGGGCCTGCGCTCGCCGGCCCCACGCTCGCCGGGCCCGCGCTGGCTCAGCCCACGCTCAATGCGCCCGCAGCGCCGCCAGCGCCGCGCCTCGTGTTGCCCGAGCGCCTGGTGCGCTTGTTCACGGTGGCGCCGTCCGCGCCCGACGCCGGCGCGCGGGTTTCTGATGCGCAGCCAGCGAAGCCCTCCAACAGCCCGGCTTACATCCTCAACGGCGTCAAAGTAGTGCCCATCGCGATCCTGCCTACCGCGCACTATGAGCCGGAGCGCACCGCACCTCCACCCCCGCCGCCGCCGCCACCCCCGCCCCCGCCGATGCCCCAGGTACCGCTGTCCGCCGGCTTGCACGATCGCACCGAGAATAGCCAGATCATGGACGATGTCCTAGAGATTCTCGTAGAGAACGGCGAGCTGCCACCGTCGGCGGTCGGCGACGCGGCGGTGGCGCCGGCCCTAGATGCGAGTTACGCGGCGTCTTCCCCGGCCGCGTTCGTCCCGACGGACGTGTTGACGGACGACGTCCTGGGTGACAGTCACGTTCGAGATTCGCTCGCGGCGGACGAGCTGCAGCGGGAGCTCGATGATATTCAGAATGAAATAATGAACCACGCGGATCTACAGGCAGTTAATGCTGGTAATCGCTGCTCGGTCGACCCGTCCACCGGCGATATCGACGCCGACCTCACCGTGGATTTACTCTCGAATGGCGAATTTCACACAGATTTTGGCTCGGATCCCACGTCGGCGGACAATGACGATTTTTTCGGCAGTCTCCTGTCGGGCGGCGGAGGAGATCGTGGGGATGATAAATCACAGATCGCGATGGATATCGGCGAGGATGTCCCCGAGCGAATGAGCATGACCCCTCTAACCAACGGCGACATACTCGACCAGACGCGCTCCGGCTTCGAGTACATGGACGACCTGTCTCTGCCTTCGTTCCAGAACGAGGATACGCGGCAGGACACATTCGAGGAGCGGGCGTGCGAGTTCGACCTAAAAGAGTTCGGCATCGAGCCCGGCTCGCACATGAACGTGGACAGCGACGGCTTCGACTACATGGACACGGAGATCATCCCCAACTTGTTCGGGCGCGGGCACCTGCCGCAGTGCGACCCGCTGCTGGGCGGCGTGCTGTCGCGGCCGGCGCCGCGGCCGGCACGCAAGCACTACTCGTGGGAGCGCATCGAGTTCGACGCCACCTGACCCGGCGCGCCCGCGCTCCTCCGCCGGCCCGTCGCTCTCTAACGACGCCGACTCTCTGATCTCTGCCCGCCTCCGCCGCCTGGCTCACTCCGACCGGACACTTGTGTGCTTTAGCGTGAGGTTTGTCGTTTGACGTTGTGCGGGTGTTAGCCGAACCAAGTATGTCTTGCTTGTCTGCGATCGCTAGCTACCGAGTGGCGAGTCGATCCGCGCGCTAGTCTCCTTTCGTGACTTGTTCTTCCAGAATGACCTTCTATTACAAAACTAGATATAAGAGATTGATGTTGTGAAACACGAAGTGTTTACGTTTATATAGGACTTTGAATAATTTAATTAGTGTATGGTACTTAATACTGGTACGGAAAGTTTGTGTCGCTAGTTGATAATAGTTGAATGGTTCGTTTATTTCACTGGTGAGTGTTCGCGAGCGTCACTGCGTCACCCGCGTGCGCTGTGACGCACTTAGCTCACTTATAATAAGTCCGTTTTATTTACTATTTATAGGTATAATTATTATCTACTTATGTATATATTGAAAATAATAATACTCAACATAGTTGTGGATTTCTGCATTCCGCCCGATGACTAAAACTTAGGGGAAAATTATCATAAGAAAAGTTGTTTTTGTTGAAGCACAGTCAATCTATGAGTCACCTGGTCACGTACACATTGTGTTAATTATAATTATACGATATAAAATAATTAAGATTGATGTTGTGTCAATTATTAAAATCCGTTCGACGCTGTCCCTAGCGCATGGATAGCTATTTCCCGAATCAATAAGTGACATTCCAGTCTTGTTGAAGTGCAAAATGTGGCACAAGGGTACTTGTCTCTCACAATACGATTATTTATTTTTAACAATTTTGACAAAATTATAAAATTGATCTTTAACTTTAGTGAAAATTGAAAATTTTGGAAATAAAAGAGAACAAGGTGCACATTCACAAGCCATCGTCATGGGTGGGACCAGCTTGGGAACAATGTTAGATATGAATTCATTTAGATAACTTAGGGAGCCGGCTCCTCGCGCTCCAACAATTATGCAAGCACGCTCGCCTCACTTGTTAATCGTACACACAACTTTCTGACTAGCGTCATATTTAAATATACTTGACTTTTCATGTCTTTTATTGTTGTTTAATTATTATGTCTTGCAAAATTATTGTAATTGTTTGATTTACATACCTAGAAGAATTATATTAATTATTGTGACAACATAACATTCTTGAAAATGTATCATTCCATTATAATGTCTAAAATGTAGGATAGGTGCGCCGTTATTAATAAGTAGTCGTTGATGCTTGATTACGCAATGATCACGTGGGTAATTAGTTTGCATCTTGGAGACCCTCGAACGACTGGACCAATTTGTTTAAATGCAATTGCAAGTGAGATAGCTAACGAAATTTGAAATGACGTGTATAAATAAAGTCATCTTTTAGAATGGCATTTATTGCGTAGTCTGGCTTTTATTTTATAAACGATTAGTTTGTTATTAATTATCCTTAGTCCTGTTCGCGATATACCTTCCACAAAATCAACTTCGGTTTGCTTGCATAATTGTTAGAAAGCATTATTATAATTTATTTATTTTTAAAGTCCTTCAAGTGTACTTACTGGTTTTTTGTTTCTGTTGTATTCATTACTATGTGTGAGTGTTTTTTTACTAATGTATTTTGTATAATATCACGAGTTGTTTATCTAGCGTGTACCTTTGCTTCATCAGTGAGGATATAGATAAAACTAAATTTGAGAATCGAAAGTATATTGCCATTTTTTGCATTTACAATTTATTTAATTTTTGAGTACTTGTTGCTACAACGAATAATTACAGTTTTACTGCCCTGTCTGTGCCAATATGTTCAGTGTTAGCTAATAATTTGTCTCCCACAGTCTCAGGACAATATTGTGCGTATATGTTAGGATTCTCACGGATTAAATATTGTATATTGGTTGCTGAATAAGGAGGGGGCTATGTGATTGTACTTTACTAAAAACATTAACTAAAGTACATTGACATAAGGAATGGTGCTATTTAAAAGTTAATATTGTATTTATATATAAAATAGTTTATCTTCGCATAATTTGTATATTGGATTTGTAAATGTGTGGCTAATATAAAACATTATTAACATTTTTAATATCTACAAATATCGCTAGTTCGAACTTAAAAAGTATTCGAAAGTATACAACCACTACAAAGGTTGCATTCAAAATTAAAACAGGGCTCGCAAATTGTAATTTGCTTTATTATTTAAGTAATATTCCATTATCTAAGTGAACTATACGGAACCTTTACTCTAGATTTAAATATATAAAATCTATTTGCTCATTATCGAAATTTTACCCATATTAGTCAAATATATTGGCAACATAGGGAGAGGTTTCTCTTGTCATCTGCTCCTATATATTTATTAACAGGCCTAGTGTTAATTAGCTTCGTATTCACTCTTCTGTGAGAGTTTAGTTTAAATGTATTTAACGAGATACTAAGTGAGATTAATGTTTTGATAAATAGCATATTGTCTGCATATTTGTTATTATTGTTGTAATTATTTTAGGAGAGTTTTAATATTTGTTTGTAACTAAGTTATACCCGAACCCGACTTTATGAATATCATGCACGAATATTAATATTATACATTCATTATCTTGCTCTCTGCAATAGAAATATATTTCTTGTGTAATCAATCGGCTTCTTTGAATTTAACTACATTTTATAAGCTTGAATACATTTATACTGACCTACTGGATATAGAATTATATGTATAGTTAGGTGATTTTACGAGCAATACCCGGCTTTAAGCCAGTTGTCTATAGCACGGCCAAGTATTCAATAAATTTAATGTAATAATGTGATAAACACCGGAGTCGGATCTGTAGTGTAACTGGATAGTTTTTTTTACCTTGCCCTGTATTAAAGCCTTGTAAATATTTATCAAGCCTTTATTAGATTAAGGAGAGAATGTTGAATAAAAAAGGTTTTGACATTAATATTGTTTTATTTTTAACTCGAGGACTTAAGTATATACAATGAAAATACTTATGGCCGTTTATGCCTTGTGGCCTGCGCCGAATTGCAACGTCCGCGTCGCCGTTGCAAGTAAGTGTTATATACTGAGGTTTACATTTTTTTAATGTAATTTATTTAGGCCATATTTTCGACGTTAACACTCAACAAACTATAAGACATAAAAGCTCTTAAGTTTATTATTATATAATTATGTCTGGCTTTAGTATCATCGTCACGCACGCGATACTGCTGTTCGTCAACGTCCAGAAAGCCAGTGGTACGGACGATTGCCATACGGCAGTCCAGCGGTAGTTCTCATAAAACATTGAAACCGAATTGTCTAGCAACACCTGTATCGCCTGTCTTACTCCTCAGGCTAGAGGAGTAAGGCTATGGACAGCCATGGCGAGTCATTTTTTTTCTTGACATCGGTGAGGCAGTCACGAATAAGGCTTCATTCACACGTACCACAACTACACCACATCGACGCGACATGATTGTATCCAAACAAACCACCGCGGTTTAGAAGGCTTTTAGTGTAGACGTGCGTGCGAGGGTGCGTGTGTGTGTGTGTGTGTGAGGGTGCGTGTGCGTGTGCGTGTGTATGTGTGTGTGATTGTGTGTATATATGTGTTTATGTTGCGTGCTATATGAGTGTGGTTATTTATTTATACAAATAAATAAAATTGAAGTGTCTGTTTGTAATGTCAAAATAACAGCTTTTTATCTAATGCATATGAAAGTATATAAGGTACCTATATGAAAACATCTATTTTTAAAATTTTTGTTTGTCTGTCTGTTTGTTCCGGCTAATCTCTGAAACGGCTGAACCGATTTTGACGGGACTTTCACTGGCAGATAGCTGATGTTATAAGGAGTAGCTTAGGCTACTGTGATTTTAGAAAAAAATAGGGATCCGCGAAGACAAACACTTTTTAGTTAAAATCTACGCGGACGAAGTCGCAGGTAACAGCTAGTTTAATATAAATTTATCGTCGCGTTGTTAGGTAAGTATCTTAAACTGTTTATGTAAAGCGAGAATAACATAGGACCGAGCACGCTACCCTGGGGTACCCCAATAGATGTTTCTTGAGAAGTACTGAGCCAGGAATCGACCTTTGTGCATTGTTTCCTATTTCTCAAATAGCTACGGAACCAGTCTAAGGGAATGCCTTTTATTCCTATGCTTTCGTTTTTTTAATAAGATCGTAATAGACACAGTATCGAAGGCCTTCGCTAGGTTCAAAAATATTCCGATGCAAGCAAGGCCGTTATCTAAGTGAGCAGTTATTTCATTTGTTAGTAAATTTACTGCATGATCGGTTGACTTTCCTCTCCGAAATCCTCAAGATATTTTACTAGTCACTTGTTAACAACTCATTCCAGTATTTTAAAGCAAGCAATGATATGGGTCGGTAATTATTTGGTATGTCAGTTTTACCTCCCTTATGTATATACATAGTTACTATAACTGCACTTTTCCACTCTAGTGGAACAGTACCTGTGATTAAACTTTGGTTGATAATTAACGTAAGGGGCTCTATAATAATATTCTTGACTTTATTTACTAAAAATTGGTAATACCGTATATACCTGGAGCGCTGTCGGTCTTAAGGCACGTAATAATACTTTCTACTTCCTCTTTATAGGTTGGCTCGAAGAAAAGTTAGTTTTGTGGAGCTATAGAAATGTTTACTCTTTGTGCTAAAGAAGTCTGGGTAGTCCACATGTCTTTTAAAATTTTGTTTGGTTATTGTTGGCCTACTGAAGCGAAAAAGGTGTTGTTATCAGCTGGGACGCAGATGAGCTCATTTTGCTTTTCCTGTGTGTGATTTGATTGATTGTTTGCCAAAGTTTGCGTGGTTGTTTATTATATTTTTGTAGCAATCCGGTTTCGTATTTATTTTTAATGCTTCGCAGAAGAGTGGTGTAGAAATTACGATATCTGGTATAGATTAAAACTTTGGTATCATTCTTTGGTATTTGTCTAGCCTCTAAATGCAATTTGTCTCAGATACGTGAACATTTTAATAATCTCTTAGTCATCCATGGCTTAAGAATGATTTTGGAACAACTTAATCGAGATGTGTCAGAGTGAGAATTGATTGAATTTTTAATACACCTACTCAAGAAAATATCAGTTTGAGCAACTACATCCTATATGCTATATAACCATGAACCATGACCAGTCTACGTTACTCAGTGCTTCTGCAATTGAGCTATACCTACTTAATACGTAGTTTATTTTTGGGGGACTTATTGGCTTTGATGGGATAGACGACATACACTGCGCCGCCCAACGGCTGACTACTTGCACACTCGACGGTAATTTTCAGTGTGACCGTGGCATTCAAGCCGACACAAGCTTATGAAATTGGTCACGTGGTATGTAGAACAGGAAAATACATTTTAAAAATGAAAACATACCTATTAAATTTACTTAATTGCATACCCTATTAGACTAACATTGATAAATCATAATTATATAGTTGAGAAACGTGTAGAAAGAGACTCATTATTAGCTTGTTGTTGTAACATGTAATCCTGTCACAAATTGAGTTGTTATGTTCTCTGATAGACGGTTATCACGTACTTACCACTGGTATGGTCTGTCTTGATAATACGCTTTAATTTTTACTTCATAATACAGGTTTAGATATATATTGTGGTTTTCATACTATCTATTTCATCAATATTGTTCGAATGCCAACACGAATTAGTTTTATATAGCAGTGTTTGGGTTATTAGGGTTTGTCTTAAATTTGTAAAAACATACACCGTCATGTAATTGTGGCATATTGAAACAACAAATACGGGCAGACACTAAGCGATATAATTTTAACTAAGAATGGTATAAACGATTATAGATACCTATTTATAATTAAAATACATGTTATTAGATGTTGATGAAAGACTCACGAAATTAGATGTAGGACACAGACGGCAATTTCATAGTTAAAGACATAATATTTACATTATAAACTACAAAGAACCATATTTTTTAAACCTTTAAAATAGATTTGTAGTTGTATAACTTTATAAAATATTTTAGTGGTTAATGCAAACCAATAGCTTAGCTACTGTTAGTTAGCCGGTGCGGTTCGACAAGCACAAGATAGTTGAAGATAAAAATATTATAATAAGATATTGTCTCTAATTCTGTTTTTCGTAAAACCGTTTACCGTTTAACCGTTTTTTTTAAACCAATCCGACTGCCGCGATCAACTCACGGGCGGCGCTGCGATGCTCAGGCGGGGCAAACCGCCAAAGTGTGCAGCGCCGTGTCCTCAACAACGTCGTGGCAGTCGCCGCAGTGGTGACAACCGGGCGTCTCTTGCCGGCGTATACGACACAGGGACTGGCCAAAACAACCGTGGCCAGTCATTACCTGTGTCCGCCGGAAGGTGAGGGCGCCACACTGTGGGCTGAATCGACCTCCATAGACATAGAAATGAAAGTTGCTAGATGTTCGTTTTGTTGACAGATATGGCTTCTATTAGCTATTATACACATAAAAATGTCATCTGAGCTAACTCCGCATAAAAATGAATTTATTATAAGGTTTTTTCGAAAAAAATGTATGGAGCTAGCATGAAAAATCTGAATATCTCTGAACTTGCAAGGAAAACCGTAATATCCTCAGAGATGGTTATAGGACTAATTATTTGTGATTTTTTGACATACCGCATATAACGGTACCTGCTGCAGATTTTTTTTTAAAAGTCATCTAATTTTTAATTAATTTTTTTTAACATTAAACGATTTGTTTTATTGTAAAAGTAAAGAAACAACACGTTATATGCATATAACACTAAATCTTCGCCAGTTATTTGTTAAAATATCAAGAAAATTATTTTTGCCTTACATAGTATATATGTTTTAAAACAGGTAATTGGATACCATTACTAAACTTTGCATACAGGTAAACTACTGAATAATAAATTAGCCTTCTAATGAGTTCTGAATAAGAGATTAAGTGATTTGCAATATCGCACAATGGTAACTACGGATTACACTAATTAAATTCTTACAGGTAAGTACATAAGTAAACTAATTAGTTAATTAGACATGTTACGAGTTCTAAGAAATATTTTCGACAACTGTCTAATTATTTTATTATTATGTCTAAATGAAGGTATTTTTTTAAATCATTAAATTCTACTAATGTCAAAGTAAAGATCAATCGATAAGTTAGTTATTTTATTAACGCTAATAATAGGCATTAAATAAAAAGAAAAATAAATTAAAAAGGTATTTTTTAATAGTTGATAAAATTTATATAAAACAAAACATAGGTACAAAAGTATGCAAAAATATAAATAGGCACAAGAATAGTAATATAAAATATTTAAAAATAAATCAATTGCAAAACATAGTTACGTACCAAAGCTAAATAACGAAAGATCATGAAAAAATTACATTGAATAGAATTATAATTAAAAGCACAAAAAGTTTCTAGTTTTCCTTATCACTCTCGTCGATTTCTGAATCAGAATCTAGATTGCCTACAAACTCAAAGTCAGTTTCTTGAAACTGAATTAAATTGAGGGTTTCAGGAAATAAATCCTCCTTTTTCTTGGCATCTAACTTGGGCCTTTGTACATTTATAAAAGGATCCGAAGAAACAACTAACATATTAAGGATATCATGATTCGAATCTTGCCTGCTCTTTTTCTGCGAATGATGTTCCCGAAACCTCCTAAAATCTTTATTGCGAGACTCGGATGCTTCTTCCGAGAGACTTCCTATGGGTACAACATCATTCTTCTCGATTATGTCTGCCCCGTGTATAAGTAATTTGTGGACGGTTGATGACATATAGTACCAGTCATATAATTCCACGTACCTCTCTGCTGTTTTGAAGGCATAATCTTTAAATTTAATTATATCTACTTTTCCCCGGAAGTTATTGCCTGTAAAATCACAGCAAATCTTCTTATTAGTTCTTCGTCCAACCCAGTAATGGCTGCAGTTTTATGGGGAAATTTGAAAAACTTTCTTGCAGTGTTGCCGTCATTAGTAGTTCCGGAACCTTGTTTAACAATGTCAATCAATAGATTTAATTCGTCTTTAAATTTGTCTTGAATAATCTTTTTTCTCTTACTTAGCATTTCTTTGTGCTCGTTACCTCTCGCAGCCCACTCTTTAAAATCTAGTCTATACGAAATATGTAGTAAACATTCCATACAATTTATACGGGCGTGTAGAGATGACAATCCAAACTCGTATATGTCAGAAGATACGGTCTTTGCTGTTACTACACCCAAACGGTTCATTTCTGTCGGTTTTGCCAAACACAAATAGCATGATGAACTTGATCTGGCTTGAGACAAATACGTGCAGACTTTACCATCGATCATTGTCTTCATTAGGTGATGATTCACCCTGTTTCTATTATTGCACTCTGTAGGAATGAGAGCCTTAATTTCTTCATCCATTTGTCGTTTGTGTTCGATGACTACTGCTTCGCTTTCCTTCACAAAAGTAAATTGAACTGGACGACAATACATTGCTGAGCATGGTTTTGGGTTCATCCACAAAGTATTGTCTCCATCAGTCAGTTTTAGTGGCACCAAGGAAGTCATGAAAATACTTGAATCGTCTTGATCGCTATCCATTTTCTGGTTGTATCGGCTTTGGTTTGACGCACCATCGAAACCCCATTTAGGTATCAATTTTAAATCCTTATTTTGCACATCATCGTTAGGAAAACTTTGGAGGATTCTTTTGACCGTAATGTCGAGTAAAGCTTGAAGGGTTATTCTTGCCGATGAATCGGTCACTAACACTGATTGCTTCGGAGGATAGCATGCCAGCTTGGTTTGTTGCACTTTATAGTACGATGGATAAATATCCTTTCTACCTTCCCGAATAGCTGACTCTCGTAAAGTGATGTATTGCCACTTTGATAATTTTAATGAAAGGAGTAATCCAAGTGCTTTTTCTGGTGTAAATAAGATAGTTTTCACCGGTTGCTTAAGCGTTTCCTTAATTTTAGAGGCTGCTTCAGGATGTTTCAGCATATATTCGATTACAGATGCGATATCCTCACAACCTTCTTCCTTAAAACGCGCTGCTGCTGTATGTGCCAATTCACTGGGATTGTCAGTTTTATGCTCATCAGATTTTCTCTTCTTCTGTTTGCTTCCCAGATCTTCGAATGGTTTTCGTGACCTCTTTGTCATTGTACCAACAGAGTATGATGTTGAGGGTTCTGGAGAGATTGATCTTGATCCCTCGGCAACAGTTGGTTCTTGAGCGACTAAATTTATACAACTTGGCCAATCGATAGTTGCTTGCAGCCAAATTTCGTATTGTTTTCTAAAAGTATCAAGAATTCGGTGAGATTTTTGCCACCTTTGTGATGCAGCTCGTACAAATCTCTGACAAAATTCTTTTAGAGTCACTTGATCTTCAACGGAAAGACAAACGTCTAGGCGGGATATAACTTCACTAAACAATACCTCATGATCAAATGAAGTACTCTTACATTTTAGAAGAACGAATAGGTCTAAATTGGTATTTAAACTTTCCATTATAAAATTTCACAGTGATATGTTAGGGGTAACAAAGCTTAGAATAAACTAAATTATGATGCAAAATGTTAACCCTTTTATATTTCAGTCCAACATTAGTTAACGACCTCATTAGACAGTTGTCGAAAATATTTCTTAGAACTCGTAACATGTCTAATTAACTATTTAAGTTACTTATGTACTTACCTGTAAGATTTTAATTAGTGTAATCCGTAGTTACCATTGTGCGACATTGCAAATCACTTAATCTCTTATTCAGAACTCATTAGAAGGCTAATTTATTATTCAGTAGTTTACCTGTATGCAAAGTTCAGTAATGGTATCCAATTAACTGTTTTAAAACATATATACTATGTTAGGCAAAAATAATTTTCTTGATATTTTAACAAATAACTGGCGAAGATTTAGTATTATATGCATATAACGTGTTGTTTCTTTACTTATACACCAAAACAAATCGTTTAATGTTAAAAAAAATTAATTAAAAATTCGATGATTTAAAAAAAAAAATCTGCAGCAGGTACCGTTATATGCGGTATGTCAAAAAATCACAAATAATTAGTCCTATAACCATCTCTGAGGATATTACGGTTTTCCTTGCAAGTTCAGAGATATTCAGATTTTTCATGCTAGCTCCATACATTTTTTTCGAAAAAACCTTATAATAAATTCATTTTTATGCGGAGTTAGCTCAGATGACATTGTTATGTGTATAATAGCTAATAGAAGCCATATCCGTCAACAAAACGAACATCTAGCAACTTTCATTTCTATGTCTATGGAGGTCGATTTTCAGCCCACAGTGCGCAATGCCGGCTTTCCAGCCACTCCTCAAACACGAGACTTACCAACACGATTGTGATGTGCCCGACCGTTTAACCGTTTACCGTGTCCATCAATGAGTCCTACGTGGTCAATTTAGCATGGTCACACTTTTACAAAAGGACACACCAAGCTTTAGAGTTTAGACCCTCTCTTTCGGCAAGCATTTATCGGTAACAGTGAACTTTGCTGTTGTACGTAAGTATTTATTAAACTATATTGCAATACCATACATCTCATAATAATAATACTCATACACTACATTACAAAGTTGTGAGGCAAATAGTATCAAAACTATATTATGAATCAAAGATATTGTAGAGCATAAATCGATGAATCGAGACGAGAACGTAACTGTCATCAGCAAAGATATTTTAGAACTATTCAGTGTCACTAATGTCATAATTATATTATCAAATGTCAAGGTCTTCAAATGTGCATTTGATTCAGTATTTGAAATATATAAAAAATTATATGTTATTTACATACCCTGCATTTGTATCGTCTCACTAGATTATCCGGTAAAAATATTTAGTTATGATATTAGGTGAAACGTTGTTGTTTGCTGTGAGTTTGGTCGTTAATGCTGCTATATTATTCCTTTTAGTGTACTATATAATAACACTGTCCGACCTAGAATGTGATTATCTCAATGCTCAAGAATGTTGCGATAAGCTCAATTACTGGTTATTGCCCAAATATATCGCTCATTCTGTCGTCGCCTTTTTATTATTGTTACATGGAAATGTGATCTTGTTCCTCTTTAACCTGCCCATATTTATATGGCTATCGTTTGAATATTTCACTGTCCCACAAGGTAACTTGGGTGCATTTGATCCTGCCGAGATCCACAATAGAGGGCAGCTTAGAAAACACATGAGAGATGTAATAGTCTACATTTCTTTCTATCTAATATTATTTTTCATTTATCTTTATTGCTTTATATTAGCGGTGCTCAAAGGAGATCCCCTTCATCGAGCTACAGAGGGCGTAGTAGTTACGGAAATGTAAAGTTTGATGTACAAGTTACCAAAATATCTACTTAATAAATCCTTTGAATAGATACTATTAAAACTGTAAAAAATGTATGAAGAAGATATTGACGACAATGGTGCAGGGAGTGTATCATCTGTGGATGAGATAAAGTGTTTAAAGTTACATTTACCAGAGCACATCACAGCCTATTTGGAAAAGAGGGAATTATCTAGAGATGTGGTGCCGCTAATGTGTGAGAACAGTTTGTTGGAAAACATTTCTGCAAACTATGTAATAGCAAAGAAGATTATTAGTAACTTGGCATGGCAAGACAAACTACTTTGTAAACATGTGTGTTCTATGTGGCACTCTGCCATACAGGCACTGCGAAAGGAACAGCTGTGCCCTGCTGACTTTGCTATCAGTTTAAGATTTAGTAATATTAAGAATGGAATCAAGTATCTCAAATCAAGTACTATTTATACTGAACCTTTGGCTGTCTTTGTGTTTACTAATCGTTCAGGTTTCATAACATCAAGCAGGTGTGAGAGCTTAGTACCCAGCCCATGTGAGCCCTCATGTGAAAAGGACCATTATCGTAAGTATCTGTTATGGTTGCAGCTGCAATTGTTCTATAAATAAATTATGTCAATTTAACATTTAAAGCTTTCATAATATTATGAATAGAAACATCATTATAATTAATGTCTTAATTGTTTATTGTCTCTATAACAATTACATACTGTATTTGAATAAATAAACTATGTGTTAAATAATAAATAAATTGATTTCAGTTATTGACATGATTCAACAAGACGTTGCTGCACCAAAGAACTGTACGCTCACTGCTAAAGCTTGTTATCTGTCATACATGCCACTGTATCAGTCGATAACCTATGAGAATGCCATTAGACACAAGATGTTTTTAAGTTCAGACCCATTTATAGGTGGAGTCTCTATTCCAGTTATACCTAATGTGGAGTTTAATGTCATTAATATAAAGTCAGTGAACCTAATGAAAGAAGATTTTTATTCTGTGGTGGATAAGATAGCTGATACTCAGTACATAAAGGGGGCGCTGGTTTTTGCTAATGATAACTATCTGTTACATTCAGTGGAGGATATAATTTTCTTAAATTATTTTAAGACTGTGTAAGTTATCACTATTTTACTTTAAGGAATTCTTTTCTAAGGTGAAACATGTAGATAATATAACTATTATATCAATTGCAGGCAGCCAAATGTTCCCTATGCTCTTGGAGGATGTTTGTTAGAAGACACAATGACTGACCAAAGTGATGTTAATGATGTTATACATGGACTAAATGAGGGCCACGATTATATTAGTGAAAATCTTATATCAATTGGACTGTTTTCAGTTCCTAGAAATTTACAACAAGATCATGCATTTAATTTTGATATGTTTTCACTTATTTTAGAATCATCGGACTGGGGTAAAGCTAAAATACAGTTTTCAATTAATGAGGTATATATATTGGTGGTAAATTGATCTTTTTCAATAATTGTATTGATATTCAGGTGTTTTAAATCATGTTTTTAATTTCAGTTTTCAAAAAGTATTACTCATTTCGAGCACAGTGTGGCGATGAAGTTATCTTGTGTTGGTCGTGGGCAGAAGCACGAGTTAGAACAACAATATTTTCGAATGGCATTTCCGAACACGCGACTGGTCGGTTGCTACGGAAACGGTGAATTGGGAGTTAACCATCCTGCCCGCCCTGAATTTGAAGAATCGTCGAAATCTGTTAAGAGGCACCGTCGCGATCCTGGACCGCAGTATGGCTTAATGTATTCATACTCAACTGTTTTCGTATATATTGGTTGGGGAAAAATAGTGTCCCATCCCAAACCTACTTAATGATTAAGTTAAGATTTGTATTGATGTTTCTTGCAAGACAATGGGTCTACAGTGCATTTAATTAATTATTCTTGCCTATCCACCTAGAATAGAAACAGAATTAAACAATAACATAAAATCAAATTTGGAAACATTCTCATGCTTGCAACATCTGCATTATTGTCAATGAAATGGTGGTCCATTTATGTATACAGTAGGTACCATAACTCGAATTGTTAAAATAATGGAAATTAGTTAAAATATTGGTCAACTTTTTTAATATATATGTATGTGACTATTAGATTTAGATAAATGAATGTATTACTTGTCTGATCTTATATTCATTCAAACTATGATTATATTATTTGAAATATTCTAGTTTATGGTATGATTATGTAGGATAAGGTCTGTACATAAGGGATTGAGGCGCGCATCCATAGGTCTTACGAGACTGCTGGATTGCTAGGCGACTGTTGATGTGGAACTTTTGATAATGTTTTTTATAAGCTCATTGATTTTTACGTTGGTCTGGTGCTACTGTTAGCACTATGCTTAGTTTATGACCACATGTTTGGGTGTTGCTTTATACCTACTTGATAGTTTTGGATTCAAATATTCTTTTAAGCTTGACAACGCTAAAGCGTAACACTAACTGATGGATTCGATACGTTGCGTGGTGTGACAGACAACAGTGATTGTGTGATCGTGGGCCTCCTGACCGCGTCTATGCGTGCAGTCTAAAGATTGAAACACTAGGTATATAGGCGCACGTCACCGTCACGTCACCGTTGCTCGTGACTCAGCTGAACGCTTTAGTCAAAGCCATGAATATATTAATGTTGTAGAATTTCTAGTGACACCATCAATATATTGGTTTCAAATCAACACCGTTTTGATATAATACAAATAAAATATTTTTTTAATCAAGTCCTTAAAATAGGTGGTTTATTAACTTCTTAGTCTTCTTCGAAGAGGCTAATGAAAACACTGTGGGTTTGTGTGTCTGTCTGCTAGTGACAGGCATAGCTCCGGAACCACTGGACCGATTGACTAGTAACTTGGTGTGCAGACACCTTAGGGTCATTCCTCGGTCGAGTTTGAATATGGGCCCTGGGGGTCAAAAGACCCCTGAGATATAGGGATCACAAGGTCACATGAAAACGAAGAGGTTGAATCCTGGGTTTTTACACCTATCTCGTTCTGTTTATGTTAATTTTAAGATAAATAATGTCTTTTCGCTTGATGCATACATTAACGTAAGGGATGTGGTGTGTACCTATTGGTAATTGGGTATGTAAGTACATATTATTTTAACATTTTGAACGTACGATTATATTAAGTACATAATTGTATCACCACTTAGTGTTTAAGTTAATCATTAGGTTTTAGTATGATGAATGTAAATGTGCAATCTTAATAAAAAAAGTGTTTCAAATTAACTTACAATTATATTTTTTTTTACATTAAAATCTTTCATAAACCACTTCAATCCGGATTGTGAAGTCCACTGTAAGAAATAAACCTCTTCTGCAAGAGATATCCCCTTGCTATACATAATATAGCCCTGTTATGGGCAGTTTGTCAAACATTGTAACGAGGGGTAGAGTTGGATGTCGATCAAATTCGACTCTAACAGACTAAATAGGTATTTGTAAGAGCTTCAAATTTTGTTCGACTTAACCCTCAAATAAGTAGATAGTTAGCTTATGTTAAGACGATTTAATGGCAGTTTTGGTGCTAATGTATGCGGTTATAGCTTTCAAATGAAATGGTTGCTGGTTCGAATTTTACCCAGTAAACGCTTATGCATGGAGCTAAGCTACATGCATAGGCATTCTGTCTACCAGAGGGAGTTGATTATAGTAAAGCTATGAATGTAGGTGTAACTATTATAAAGTTTTGTAGCCGTGACTATGTTAATGAGAAACTAAGCTAATTGAACAAGTTCTAAATATGGATCTGAATAACTCATTTATCTCGCGGTATGTAGGTAGTATATTATATAGGTAGCAGCGATAGCCTAGTGGAAGACCCTTGGACTGCTACGCAGAGGTCTCGAGTTCGAACCCAATATGTGTGTATTAAATAGTTAAAAACAACGTGAGGAAACCCGTATGTCTGAGAGTTCTCAATTATGTGGCCTAACCCTTCTCACATTGAGAAGAGGTCTGTGCCCTGCAGGTGTGCGTTACTGTAGCAAAATTTTGATAAATGTTGTGCTTTAGAGAGGCGAGAGTATAGCAAATAATTAGTTCATCGTGAAGAGTAATTTATTCACTAATAGCAAAATTTGTTCAAGTGGTAGTTTTAAAGTTATTCGAGTTAGCCGCAGTAATGTTTGATAGCCAGGCAAATTTTTTTTAATAAAATCTTTTCAGCTCTGAATTAAATGCATGAATAGATAGCTTTTGTTGCGTATTAAATGTTTGTGAACAGCAAAATTTGTGTGTGTGGTTCTAAAGTTATTTAAGATTTTGCTGCGGTAACGTTTTGGGATTGTCCAGATCTCAAAGACGGCTCAACGAAAAAAATACCAATAATTGACCTTAATTTGTTCAAATTTGTTCAAACATTAGTTTTTGAATTGTTTGATAAACACCAATGTAATTAAATAGTGCCGAAATTCAGAAAGAAACGGAATTGCAAGTAAACCATAACAGTTACAATCAATGTTTGGAGAAGCAAAGACAATTATTTAAGTGTAAATAACTTTTCCCAATACGGCAGAATACCTACTCAAGAAAAATAAAAAATCTAAAATAAAAAACGCGTATATAAATGAATCTAATAAAGCTACGAGATTCGTTTAAGGTCTAAAAGACAGCATGAAAGACGCCATCAATATCCTTAACATTGCCTTTGCGTATATTGCTAAGTTTCAGAGATATATTTTTTTTTAAATATCTGGCTGAAAATTTTATGATATTCAAATATTTTTCTCAAAAAATATTCATGCTATCTAAATGGGGATTCGAAATCTTGCATTTAAATGATTATATCTATAGCAGTTTTTCTAATAAAAATGAGGTGTCCGAAAAATAGGTTTCTTAAAACACTGTGCGACGCCGCTACAAAATAAAATTTCAATTTTCAATTGCTTTAGTTAAACCAATTTAGTTTTTTTATTAGGTAGGTAATTGAAAGGTACCCTATGTCCTTTTTTGTACCCATGTATGCAAAATTTCGTGATGATCTGTAAATAAGTTGAGGCGTGGAAGCGTAACAGAAAATAAACAAACTCACATTGGCATTTAGTATTGGTTAGGATTAGGAAGTTAGGATCTTTTTTCTGCACTAGTAATTCTGTATGACAAAAGATTATAATAACAATGTAACAACGAATACATATACTAATATGTGTGACTATATGTTGGAATCGAACCTACGACTCTCGACGCAATAAAGTGATACAGCACCAGGCACCTACTGACATAGATAATACAATACTAAATTACCATTTACTGATATTTCTAATATGTAGGTTGAAATACCTACTTACTATTACTTAGCATTTAAATCTTCGTTAATTAGTAGGCAATTAGGCATGTAGATGAAAACTTCGAGAATTTGCTATTAAAGAGTTAGCGGTATTCTAGTGATGGTTGAATAGCTTGTAGGTAACATGTTATTTCATAGTGAAGTACAATTTATTACCCAGACATAATCTTGTTATTGCTGTCTAAATTTTACACTTCATTTATGTAGGTGGGCATATAACGGCACTAGCTGACATTTTATTAAATCAATGCTAGCATATGGAATAATACGATGTATTGATTGTGCAATAAACAAAATTTTCACAATAAAGAAAACCGACTTCAAAAGAGAATATTGTAAAACTTAAAATGCACTAAAAAGTTAAGAAATAATTGCATATTCTTGTGAATAATTAAATTATTGATATTAATGGAGTCGGTGTCAGCCAAGGTAGCTTTGTAACTAATTAAACATGAGATTATTTATATAACTTACTTTAATCATAACATTGGCATGCACAATTACACACATAGAGCAGCACGCGGCGCGGGCGGCTGACACCGACTCCAAAAATAACAATAATTTAATTATTCACAAGAATATGCAATTATTTATTAACTTTCTAGTGCATTTTAAGTTTTAGAATATTCTTTTTGAAGTCGGTTTTGTTTTTTGTTAAAATCTTTGTTTATTTCTCGGTTTTTAGTGTCTCTTGCCAAAAATGAGAACATCATCAACGTAGCTGATGTCAACCAAATACGCATTATTAAGGATAAGTCGAAAACGAATGGTCAAATCTTGATCAAAATTAAATGGGACCACACGGAAAGCACCAGCTTTCAAATAAAAGGAGAATCATCAAAATCGGTTCACCCAGTCGAAAGTTCTGAGGTAATAAATATAAAAAAGAAAAAAAATACAGTCGAATTGAGAACCTCCTCCTTTTTTTGAAGTCGGTTAAAAATATGTTATGTTCATACTGGTAGGCTTTATATTTTTTAGAAAATATTGATCACGGATTCCACCATTTACCGTGACATGTCTTTCATCATGTGGCGTGATCAATAAAAGCTCTCAGATCAATTATAAATAAGATGATTTTTACAATCACTATCACTAGGTAGGTACCGCGCCTGTCTGTCTATCTGTTCGCGATTAACTCAATAACTACTAAACGGATTTTCATGCGGTTTTCACCAATTGACAGAGTGATTCATGAGGGCTTATTCCCAACGGCCACCATTGAAACTGCCGCTACTGGTGGTCGTTGGGACAAAATTTTATATTTGTTCTCAAGCGCCACGACTGGAGGCGGTTGGGAACAGATGCAATAAATAGAACGTACCTCAGAATTTTGTCTTGCGGTCTAAAACAAAAACATAGATTCACTTGAATTATTTTCGTACGTATGTATATCTTTTTATTTGGAATGTACCTAAGTTCTTAATTTACCCTTTCCTGTGCAAGTGGCGATTCGTATCAATGGTTTTAGGCAATAATAGGAATAATGGCTACGTCATAGGGCTCTTTAGTCAACTGAGGTCGCTCGAACTTATCCCGCGGTATCAGTTGACGTAACGAATGTTTTGAATCGGGCAACTAATCCCATTGGTACATTTTATGATTTATACAGACACGAAAAACAGTGTTACGATTGTGGTTTATGGGTAGTATTTAACTGCACAGCAAAAAAATACAAATTGCACAGCAAAATATGCTTACCAAAAATACTAGTTGCACGCCAAAATATATTTAAAGAGATCAAACTAAGTCGACGGAATATTTGCTGTGCAATTAGTATTTTTGATATGGTCATTATATTTAATCCCATTTTTTAATATATCAGTATAACTACGAGTATAAGCGATGGTTTGTCATTTCTTTCCCCAAACACCTTTGTTCAAGTGTGTTGTACGGTTTGCACACCTTTTAGATTATTATAAAAAGCGAAAAACTGATTAACTGATATAACTGATATAACTGATTTATTGCACTGAAAACCTGATAATATTATATTAATTATGTGAGCCGAACGCGATCGCAATGACGACTGAATGATACAAAGGTTAACTTAAACGTGAAAAAATATGATTGCTGAGTGCGCACAACGTGAGCGTGAATATGTGCGATGTTGACATCGTACATGTGTACATATTTAACGCAGTACTATAAAAAAGTCCAAGAGCATATTAATAAGAAAGGTGATATGGATATGTTAACATATTTAGATGGTCTTGCATATATATGCTACATAAAGAAATAAAACTAATTTTCCCCTACGAATTCTTTGATTCATTTATATTTTTGTACCAATCAATAAGCATATTAAAACTTTGTTTAAATTTTGTTTAAAAATTATATGTTTTGTTAGCATTTTTGTTATATCTAAGTCTCTATTTATGTCAAGTTGATTAGTTATACTTATATTATGATTGTTTATTATGTACTGTACAAACCATTATAGTTTATCATTTATTAAGCCCATTCAAAACATAATATTTTCGTTCTGATAAGTGATAATGTAATAAAAAATAATAAATTAATAAAATAAATGTAGATAATTAGGTAGGTACTGATATCTTAAGCTTAACGAAAGACGAGTTGGTATGTCGAAGTCTAATAGTTTCTCACTTCTCAGTACCTAACGATCTTTCGCTATAGATTATCGAAGTCAAGTAGCTCCGTAGAAATGATATTTCGCGATAATGATATTTAGCTTGCACCAAAGTCAAGTAGTATCGCAGTAAAGTTCTATCACGGTAACGTGCATCGAAGTTAAGTAGTAAGTATCGCAATGAAGATCCGTCGTGGTAACGTGCATCAAGTGTAGTGGCTTCGCAGAGACGGTCTTTCGCAGTAACGTGCATCGCAATCTTGTAGCATCGTATTAGCATTTATCGATATTTTGTGCGTCGAGATTCCGTATTCTACTCTTTATATTGTATATATATAAATAATATTCTTCTTTTTAAAGTGAGATCAATTGATAAAGCAAAAATAATAAAATTCATTATTAAGTCAACTCATCCCGCGGGATAAGTTCGAGCGGCCTCAGTTGACTAAAGAGCCGTCATAGTAACAATAACGATAAGTGCGGTAAAAAAAAGACTAGACAACGATACGACAATATGCTTTTATTATATAGATTGTTTTATTTACAACAACTACAGGGACCGTTGGGACAATATTTAATATTTTGTTCTAACTGCCACCGCTGGTGGCAGTTTCGTGGTGGTCGATGGGAATAATATTACCAGTTAAGCCTCATCGAGCCCAATTGAGGGCGGTTGGGAACAAATATAACATTTTGTCCCAACGACCACCAGTGGAGACAGTTTTGGTGGTGGCCGTTGGGAATTAGCATTCACGAGGCATGTTTAGGTGTGTAATTCGCCAAGGTTTTGTGTAAATTAGTTGAAATTTGATGATGATTGTTGAAGATATTGGAAGCCAATCAAGCCGTCTGGGACCTTTTAGCGAAAACGTTGGCTGGTCTTTGAGATATAATAGAACATGGTGGATTATGCCTTTTTAAAGGTCTACAGAAAAAGCACCGTTCCCGAGGGAATTAAATTTATTGACAAAATCTACATTCATGCTAAGTCGCGGGTAAAATCTATTATCTCATAAAGTTCAATGTTCTTTTAGACATTTCATTAAATATATTCTACAACGTTGCCTTTTTATTAGGCGCAATGTGCGCTGGTGCAATTTCTTTTGCTTTAGAATAACACGCAAGACAAGTAAATGCTCCGAACTGCGCCGAAAGAAAACCAATAGGTATTTTAAAATCATGAATAACTGCACGGATGTCTATTAGCTATGTGGTAAGTTACGTAGTTACTAAGTTAGATTTTTTATTGGGGCAATATTTTGTATGGCCCACAAATATGTGGTTGTACCAAGCCTAGCTGTTGTTTATGTATCTTTGCTAAGTTTAGCAAGCCCGTTGGATACAGGACAGTGCTTTTCATGCCTAATAAAAATAAATTACATTGAGTAGGTACATTTATGTTCATCATAATATGGCCTCGTTGGCCATGTGGGAGTATTAGAGGTATAGGTAGGCGATGAAATAAGTTGATAAATAGATATTTTGCACATAAAGTTGTTAAAATCAATATCTACTAGTAAAATTAAAAGTTCCCTTATTTGATTGCTAAGGAATAACAATAAACCAAAAAAAAATGCAATTAGCGCTTTTAGAAATTTGTTTCAAGTGCAACTATTGTTGTTACAATACAATAATGTTGGTACTATTAGGCACTACATTGGGCAAAAGTGTCTTAATAAGTAAATTACGATTTATCTTCCACGATACAGCACGATCGCCTAAGCTTCACTGATTCTACGATAAATAATTACCTATGACGCTAGCAGAACGAAGCTAGCGTCATATTTATTAATAATTTCTATAGAAATTTCGAAGGTTTTTGTCTATTAGCAGTTAGTGTCGGTACGGTAATAAAAGAAAGTTGCTGTCTCAAACTTTTGCAATATTTGGCTATTTAGGATTTAAGTAAATGTCATGTCAATGACAGTGCAATAAACTTACAGTAGCAACTTCTTGCATAAGTTTAAATAGTTAGGTACCTATGTATAGGTAATGGATATAAGGTAAGGACTTCATTACTTAAATTGTTTTCAAATTAAATTATACTCGGGCGCGATGTCATTATGTTGTCGATTATTATGTTATTTAGTTTAAATAGAATCTAGTACGATACAAGTCTGTGGCATCCTTAAACAACTAATAGTAATCTATACTAATATTATAAAGCTGAAGAGTTTGTTTGTTTGTTTGTATGTTTGTTTGTTTGTTTGCTTGAACGCGCTAATCTCAGGAACTACTGGTCCGATTTGAAAAATTCTTTCAGTGTTAGATAGCCCATTTATCGAGGAAGGCTATAGGCTATATATCATCACGCTAATATCAATAGGAGCTGAGCACCAATGAAGAATGTTTCAAAATCGGAGGCTATTTTTTCCTTTTGAGAGCTTCCGCTGCGCTGTGTAAACAGTGTTAAAGTTTCGCAAAAATCATGTATGACAGAATTGTTCCCCTTTAAAAGTTCTAAAAAAAAGTCCGCGACAACATATGTCTATCTTTTAAGGTTGGCTCACTATAACCATTTTTATGCTAACCAAATTTGTTCTAAAATAATGCATTATTTGCGAAGGTATTATTATAAATATGATATTAATCCTTATCCAAATAAATACGTTATTCATCACAAGTATTTAATTTAAAACAAAATTGCCCTTTACATCATTCGATTTCAATGAATATCTTAGGAGATATCGCAGTTTTAAAATAACATTGCAGCAAAATAATTACCCATTACAGACATAGTACAAACGATGTTTCTCTTGGTTTATTCTGCGTGATTACTACTGGTTCGATTTGAAAATTCTTTTAGTGTTGGGTAGCCTATTTATCGAGGAAGGATATAGGGTATATAACATCACGCTACGACCCACGGGGGCGGCGCAGTAACGATAAACGCGGGTGAAACCGCGGGAACATCTAGTGTTTATATAAAGAAAAAGAGGTAATTATTACCTGTTACAATAAAAATAATAACGATGTTCTATTTACATGATTATAAGTAGGTCTTACTACATACATACATTATATTACATACATAGGTACATTAATCGATTTTAATTTAATTAACTATATTATCACCTGTTCACCTCAGGTAGGTGTTTTATTATTGTAATTTCTACGTTACATACCTATACTAATTTCTACATTTTACAAAGTTCGATATTAATATCAAGATAATTATAGCCGATTTTGAAAATATATTTCAACTAGTTAAGTTTAAGCAAAACATCTTTCTTGGACTTAGTATTTTTTTAAACAATTACGGCTTGGAGGTTTGATTAACATGATTACGAAGCCGAAGCAGTTCTCGTTATTTCATGTCTACTAATTGGTGAAAGAATAAGGGCTCTGCCCCATTAGTGCGTTGCCTTGCGTCGTCGCAGCGACGACGCTGCGTTGTTTTCGATATATTTTTTGTGACATTAATGCGTTGCGTCGTCGCATGCACGACGTTTCAACGGATCGACGGACGAGAGACGTAGTGGAGGGAGGGTGATGCGCTGCGTTGTCGGAGATCCGGTGCGACGACGGACAGTGTTCCACTACTAGAAGGTCAAACGAGACATGCGTACACGACATTTTCTTTATCTCAGCATGAGTGTGGAGGATATCGGATAGGCGCAATAAAAGCAACAATAGAACACGTTTATTCCGATCCATTGTGGAGACTGACTGAGGTAATCTACGGACAGCGGACGTGCGTCGTCTTCTTGTGTTGCGACGTCGTGCGTCGTCGCAACGCAGGTGTGGCATACAATGCGTTGATCCGCTGCGACGACGCAACGGCGGCCACACGATGCGTTGACGGTGCGGTGCGGCGCGGCGCCGGAGCGGTGCCGCAACGTCATCCTACATACAAATCACTATTCCATGTCACATGACGCGTTGGGCCGCCGGTGCCGTAATTAATGGTCATGTAAGAAGTGGAAAATAAAATATGCGTACTTCTAACTAAGTAAGTAGTTAATTTAGGTAGACATGCAATGATGTCAGATGTGCTTCAGTGACTGCGCAAGCAGGCACCTACATACCTACCTACTAATTTTGCATTGTTGAATAGGTAGGTACCTACCTAAGCAAAAACTTTCTACCATTAAAGAAATTAAAATGTTTACTTCCTGTATTGAAAAAAAAATGCTAGAAACCTATAAATAGCTTTATCTACTATCGCTTACAAAGTAATTCAAAGGTCACGAAGAAAACCCGGAAAAGATAGGTATCCTAATAATCTTTAAAACGAATACCGTATTGTAGTGTTTGAATATGTGTCTATGAAGTTATTTTATGTAGGTACCCTGTGTTCTAAATAGTTTATTGAATAAAGCTAAAGTATTATATGTAGTAGATTATTTCTGTATATGGGCACATATCACACACGCACCATATACAGATAATGAAGGCTTTGAACGTCATCAATGAGGAAACATTTAAGAAGAGAGTTTGCATTAGCGGGCTCATTGTTTTGCGTGAGTCTCGCAACTTAATGAGGTTTAATGAGTTGTTTAGAAGACATTAAGTGCGTGTCGTGTGTGGGAAGTGGGATGCGACGCGGATTGCGCACTGCCACTGGTTTACCCTTATGTGTAACGAAAATTGTTTGCAAACGCGCAGTAATTACTTGCAGTTTAGTTGACTTAAGGCTAATTGGAAGTACCGTTTTCATAAGATACATATTATGTGTAAGCACTGCATTAACAAGAAGTTTTTACAAACGATACGTTGTAGATGATCTGTCAGGTAGGTATAATGTATGAGGTATGTGAGTATGTATGTATCTTTTATAGCTATCCCGCTTGGGTGACGTTTTGTTATAAAAAACATTCATTGAAACGGTACTTACCGACAGGCAACATTTTAATTTGAAGAGCACATTGCAGAGCTGCAGAATCTATAAATTGAATATCTAACAACATCGGAAGACAACGTAGTTATTTACAGAACGCTGTCCACCCGGGCGAGACGCATCTTATCAGAATCTCAGTATTCTCAGAGTTAAAAGATAAAATCTATGCTATTTGTACGCGATTGATTGGCTGAATAAAAAAGTTTTAAGTTTTACATTTAATTGGATATCAATAACGTTTTTCTTCGTGATATTTGAGACGAGGTGGTTCTTTGGAAAGAATCATTAAAATACTGACTGAAGACATACATACATATATATATTCACGCCTGTTTCCCAGAGGGGTAGGCAGAGACTTCGGATTTCCATTTGCTACGATCCTGACACACTTCTCTGGCTTCATTCACTTTCATCACTGAAGACATAGTCCATGTTAATGCTATTTGATGAGCGACATTGTTTAAGGAAACGGTAATCGACGGTAAAATGCGTTTTTTTTAATTGCGGTTACAGGCAAATGAGCCGGTGGCCCACCAGGTAAGCGCTAACTGAGTGACAAATGGATATAGCTGTGTTTTCTGGGTATCCGAAGCAATTCCAAGGAAATAACGAAGTTGCTGCCTACTGTAGACTCAAAGATGACAAAGTAACTATACGGTATTAGAAACAGTTACTGTAGCTTATGGTGATTTGCAGCACCGGAGGTATTAAAGAACTAAATGAAGGTAGGTTACTATATATGTATGTTTACCCATAGTACAAGCTCTGCTTAGTTTGGGCTAGATGGCGTTGTGTGTATGTATTATAAAATTTTATAATATGTAAATTTACGTTAAGGTATTTATCTACGGGCCTATGCAGCCCGAAATAAATGAAATGATTTGATATACGTGAGCGAAGTCGCGGAAAAATTTAGTAAAGATATTGAGCTAAACTGCTCAGTACACCGTCCCTGACGCCAGTATGCGAGGAATATCAAACGCCGTACATGATATTAAGTGTAATCAATGACAGTCACTCCTAAGTTTAGATTTGAAAGCCAAACGAGAGAGAAATGATAATTATACAGTTGGTTTAGAGCACATAAATTATGTCTGATTATATCACAACGATATAATTATATGATTAAATAATATCACTTACACTAACAAGTGTAATATGTTAATTATCTACGATGATTATCTTAATTGTAACTTGTCTGGTTGCAATGTAGGAAACTTGGGCGACCCTAGCCAGAGACACAGATGCCGCATATCCTGTATTGCTCGCTCGTAGTGCTGTCACTTGCCTTCCACCCTTATTCTATGACCGGTGGCAGGGTCCTGTTTTAATGTGGATTCTTCAGATAAGGCAGGTGTGGAGTGGGTTGGCAACCAATCATTCTTTTTATTCAGCCATGAAGCAGGCTTGCATCTACTCTAAAGAGCAGATTAGATGGATTTGACTTTGCAGAAGTCCTTAAGTGTTGAGTTACCATTATCACGCTGGTTTGTATGCAACCAGGGGTCCGATAAATGCGACACTATAATGCGGCACAAAATGCCTTTGCTGAACTGGAATCAAACCTCAGACCCCACGAGCAAATGCAATTTTACGCTCCAGGCCCACTGAGGGATATCAATCTCCTTTGTTATCTTTTGCTTTTATAAAAATATGGTTTTCATTGTCCTTGTCCCTCTGCAGCAGACGGACAGATAAGCAAAATCCCAGATTAGCAGAAGGATAGATTTGCATAAAGGCAGAAGAACAGACACACACAGAAAACCAATATACAATTTACTAGATACAATCTCAGTTTTATTAAATTTTATTTGAAAGTATTATTTCGTCTTTGTACCTTTGGCCAAACGTATCAAAAATTCTATTGTAGAATTTTGTCATTGAATAAACTCGTAATAACTTGATATTTTTTTTTATTTAAGAACGTTTTTGTCGTTTGTTATTGCCGGTTATCTTGCTATGTTGAAAGCTTGCTATGTTTAACAGCTGAATAAATAGGAAGAGTAATGGTTTCGTAGGTATTTTAGTATTAATCCTCCGGTGTTATCCCTCTACCCCATTCGTTGTTAAAAATTTTTCTTTAAATCAGCTAAGAATGTAATTTGTAATTTTGAGGATCCACTGGTTATTAAAATACTTTTGCAATTAATTAAATTCTGGTTTTTCGGGGCACATGTCACATTATAGGCGCGCAAGATAGGCTTCCGGAATCAGATCTGGTGATAATAGAGGTAACTATGTGTACAAGTTTGTTATTTTGTAACCATCTTCAACTTGAGTTAATCCAAAGAGGTTTGTATCTTCTTTGACGACGACAGTACTATATCTGCCTTTATGCAAATTTGTCCTTCTGATAATCTGGGATTTTGCTATTCCGGGGTTATCCTTCTGCTGCAGAGGGGTCCTTGTTTAGCCCTTATACTGCTGTTTGTAAAGTCACTCGCGACACAGGAATTATACACAGTGCGGGTGATGTTTTAAATAAATGTATTAGTGACGATATCGCTCGGCTCGACTATTGCATAGGTTTTGAGTATTAATGTTCAGTTTATCTGTAAATAGCATGTTGTTTTTCAAATCCAAGATTGTCTTACATTTTCATTGTGTTAAATTATGTATGGAACGACGTTTTTATATTTGTTTTGCCGCATTTTCATCTCGTACATTAGACACAATGAAATGTTGAAATAGACCGTGACGTAATTATTTGTTAAATCGTTGACGCACGGAGCGTAAAAACGTGTATTATATAGAAGAGTTAGTAGTTTAGAGTTACTATTGTACCAAAATGGTATTATGGTTCATCAGGCATGAATTACTTTTTGATATTTATAACATTGATAACCCTCATTCATCGACATGCTTTCATAAATAGAAAAAGTATTGGATTAAAGAGGCATTTACTTAAGTTATCTAAATAATGTAATACATTTTTGGACGTATAATAGTATTCGAATAATATTCGAATACGTAGCGTAGAACAGGATGCCCAGTGCAAATTGTTTTTACATTAACACGATCGAAATGTTTACCGTCTTTGGCCCTCTGATTGGTTAAGAGCTTGGAGCGGGCCAATCGGAGCGTCGAACGTCATAAACATGTTGATCGCGTTAACGTAAAACAGATTCGCACTAGGCACTCAGGACGTAGCGCATGTACTGATTTTGTCTATCTGTATAGTAATTGTCAATGCGAATTCGAATGTATTGTGCATTTCGTTAATTGGAAGTGTCTTTAGACTGCCCAGTTGATAGACGTTGCTGCGGTCATTTAAGTTGCAGTTTCACATATAGTCGATAGTGAATCTGGGACGGATTCGATATGCGTGTTTGGACGGCGCGTGGGTGCGGTATTCGATTTAAATAATCTGTGTAGCATCATGAAATCTAGGAATATGCTCGATAATAATATATAGGTACATAACAGGCGAATTGTAAGCGTGATACACTCGTGCGTTAGATACACCCGTCCTTCTGTAGGCGTAAAACTATGAATATGTAAGTATGCAAATATGTTTTTATTCAAACATTTGATACCTGGCAATTTTCTATAACGCAGTAGGTGTGTATTGTTACCTTGAGTGTGCGGGTATTGTGAATCTTTTTGCTGCTTATAAACGTATCTATGAATAGCATTACACAGTCGCAACGAAGTACGGAGCACTGTACTTTTTTTTTTTGACGTAGGTAATGCCTTGACGCATACGACAACCTCTCCGCTCCCCTTTTCCGCGGAGAGATTGTTGGACTCACCCGGGAAAAGATGGAAATTCCCAGGTACTACTGACTAAACTCACCACGGTGTGCCAACTCGCTGCTTTGGATGGTGGGTGAGTCGCTGGAACTGAAACTACATCAGCGACCCACCCAGCAGTGCCCAAGTCAGGCAACACGCGCGCATACGCGCGCCTGCGTCGCCCGGGTCGACGGCGGCGGCTCGGATCCGCAAGAATACTTTCCTTACGGATCCGTTCCGCCGCCCCCTTCCGCGAGATAACGTCCTCGCAGAAGGATGCGACTGCTATACAGTTCCTCTCGCTGTCAACCATGGCTTTGATCACGGCCGGCAGCGAGAGGTCGATGCCCACAACGTCGACGAGTTCACGGTGCTGCACTGCCCAAGCAGGACATACCTCGAGCGTGTGCTGCGCCGTGTCCTCAGTACTATCGCAGTGGTGGCAGATGGGACTCGGTTCCCTCCTAGCGACTGTGTGCAGGTACTTGCCAAAGCAACCGTTCCCTGATAACACCCGCACCAGTCGGAAGGAAAGGGTCCCATGCTGCCGCCTTGCCCACCGCTCCAACATAAGCTAGAGGGCCCCAACAGTTCTGAATCCGGCTAGGGGAACCTCCAGCCTTACATTTAAGAAATAAGCCCTTGCGGGCTCGGTTTCGTGTAGTATTTATCACTTCTGAGAGGGGATGAACGCCTATCTCCTCCCATACCGATGACATGACTTTAAATGCTTCGGCGAGCACTTACGCTTTCAAGTCCCACGGGGGACTTCCGGCCAATGCGCAGGCTGCGTCAGCAGACACCGTGCGGTATCCGTGTATGATCCTGACCACCATGACTCCCTGCGGTCTCCACAGGAGAGTCCTACACTGGGCGGTCAGGAAGTCCACCCACACCGATGTGCCGTAAAGTGCCATCGACCGGGGAACCCCCACGTAGAGCTGCCGACAGCCGACGCTGGGCCCGCCCAATTTCGGCAAGAGTCGCCCTAGAGCGGACGCAGCGCCGAGAAGCCTCGGAATAAGACGGCTGAAGTGCTAGTCGAAGCGCCATCGGCCTTCCAGTACCAGGCCCAAGTACTGGGACACGAACCGAGCCCACCACTATCGAGGCGCCGCTGGGTGGCTTGCGACGGGGCCCATGAAAAACTAGCGCCTCTGTTTTGGAAAGAGCCACCCGCAAATCTAGCGCCTCGATACGCCCGACCACCTGGGAGGCCCCCATAGTGGCCAGGCGGGCCGCCTCACAGAGCGCTGTCCTAGTGTAATCGAATACTTATATATTTTTCTTCAATAATTGATTGTCTTGATATAAAGATATTACAATTATAATTAATATAGTATTAATAACTATTACACCTCCCTAGGGCAGTTGTTATCTCATCATGAGACTAACGCGAACTCAGAGGGCATAGTACCTACTCTTTATCTTTTAAAATATCACTTTCACCTTGTCACATAAACAAAAAAAAAATGTAAGTATCACCAGGATTACTTAAAGCATACGAACCGCAGGGCAGCTCGTGGCGAGCTGAATGTGAGTGGTGAAATTACGGTCCAGAATGCCTCAGGGAATTGGTTAGGGCCTCCTCACCGTTACTGGTTAGCTGGGGTGGAACTTCAAGAGCTCAAGAGCCGTAGGACTCTCAACTCTGGCTTGCCTTGGTCGGCCGGTCAAAGGGAGGCCGCCGGAGTATATAGACTCGGGGTAGGAATAGTCATTTTTCGAGACCATAACTAAGGGAAAACTCGGGTCTCCGTTGTCACGAGGAAAATACCCGTGAACGCATAACTTAAAATTATTTTTATTCTATAATTATGCATGGCACATATTTTGACGTTTATTAGACTAGATTAGAATTCTATTTTGAGCAGTTTTTATTACAAGAACCTTATAACCCCTCAGATGATGCATGTATTCTAGGTTAAACACTAACCCGTACAAGGCTGGAATTGATATAAACATTTATACTTCGCCCAACTGCACCTACTCCCGGAATAATTAAAATTCGACACGTACACGCATAGCATGCATACGATGCATTCATGTTATTCATCACTTAAGCTTAAGCAAACAACTTATTCTAAAACAGATTTCACCATTTTTATGACTGCGGTCAAGATAAAATTCGATTCTAGATCAATGTGCAAATAATTTGCAGTGTGAAATGTCGTGAAACTCGTTCCAATCGACATTAGATTATAACAAAATATTAAACGTCGCTGTCACTCGCGGTCTACTCACGATATACGATAGTGTATTTTACATGTATATGAGTTTTTACACGACGAGAAGGAAAGTGCGAGGTGAAATCTAGCTGCTGTAGACAGATTAGACTTTTATAGTGGCATTCAGCGTCTCAGCTCAAACACATAACCTGCTTAGGTAATCTGCGAGGAACGGTCGATCACGTGCCTAAATAATCGTTCTACGACCACTTTCTCCTATAAGATATAAGTCGAATTCTTTAATATTACTTCATCTTGTCAAACGTAACAAAGATTTAATCAAGTTTATTTATATAATATTAGCATGTTTTATAATTTGAAAAGTCGAACAGTGGTCTGTAGAAGATGGTTTACTTGCCCAGTTATTGAGAAATGGCGTTCTTATCGGCACGTATCTATGACTTTATTAAGTTATTCGCGACTTGATGACATGTTCTCTATTTGCTTATACGGTGATGAATAAAGTTTTCGTTAATATTCTTGTGAAATCAAAGCGTGTGAACCATTAGTCTGCACTTGTACTGGCGACGAGGACTATCGCGGGACACGTTTTATTTTGAAAGCAGATTATTTACAATGAAAACTTTAGAAAGAAATTGGTTATATTGTTATAAAATAAATCTAGGTTTATCAGGCTGCAAGGCAGTCTGGTTTAAGAGGACAGAACGATTTTGAAGTCGGCTTTCTTACTTTTAATAATAATGTCGTACCTAGGTCATAAAAGTCTACTTATTATAAAACTTAAAACGTAAAGGGTTAATAATAATAATAAATAAAATAGCTTTTACTTTATTTTCAAAAATAATATTTGTTTATTGAAAATAAAGTAATAATATTTTATTTACTCTCAGACCAGTTCGGCCATGTAGGTACCTCTACACTATTTAAGATCGCACTTAAACCTTGTGGTGAGTTCTACGCGTCTTAACCACACCACGTACACCTACTTAGGGCCACTTGCACGACAATTCACAAAATACGTTTAGCATTAAATAGATTTAAAACATCGTGTCATCTCAGTCACCTTCACACGGATGACTGCGACAACACGATGTTTTAAATCTATTTAGTGCTAAACGTATTTTGTGAGTTGTCGTGCAAGTGGCCCTTAATGTATTACTATATTTAATTACAGTGTGCTGTAAACAGGGTACCAGAAATTAAATATTTGTTTTTGTACTGGCAACACAGAAGTTTCTTTTGATTGAAGTTCGGCTACTAGTAAATATTCATTTACATTAACACCTGGTTTGGTAATGTCCGCAGGTTACGCTAAACGCTTAACACGTGCTGTATGCATGCCATTTAGTATTTTTAAATACTCCTCACGCACAAGTATTTAAGCGCTACGTCGCGGGAGACTTTATTAGCATACAATTAACGGAGACAAAATACACACAAACTATTTTTTGTGTAACATTAGATAATTATTGTCGAATAAATCTATACTAATACTAGTAGTTCCTGAGATTAGCGCGTTCAAACAAACAAACAAACTCTTCAGCTTTATAATCTATACTAATATTATAAAGCCGAAGAGTTTGTTTGTTTGTTCGATTTGAAAAAATCTTTTAGTGTTGGATAGCCTATTTATCCAAAAAGGCTATAGGCTATATAACATCACGCTACGACCCACGGGGGCGGCGCAGTAGCGATAAACACGGGTGAAACCGCGGGAACATATAGTGTGAGATACGAGTAAAGAATACTCGACGTGGCGACAGCGGCGTGCTTGGTCAATACCATCTAGGTTCGATCCCCATGGAACAAAAATGGACATGGAATAAAAATGATTCTAATCTATAAATCATTGTGTAAAGTTCTTTTTATTTGTGTATTTTTTAAAGCTTGTGAAGTAGTCCGGGTAGCAGGCTTTTTCCCAGATGCAGCAGTTAGATAGTTAGATAGGTTAAAAGTAAATTGTAAGTCAAGAAATAAGGGAATTATGTTGCCGCATATAATTATGTTGTTTCAATGCAAAGCTCGAACCTACAACGCACAATGTTTGTTGAGGCAAGGTAACCTATTTAACTACAATGCGGTGCGTCGATTCCAATATCCTGATATACTTATATTAATATAAACATTAATTATTCGAATAAATGAAATCATTGTTGCTTTTTTATCAACAATGCAATTTAAAAGAATTTAATCCTGCAGAGAAATATTCGACGCTCTAGGCTAATCGTAGTAACGAGTATATAATAACATTAATAACTGAACAGTCTGGATACCTAAGTCATGAATTTATGCAATTATACAGAATGGTACAAAAACAGTGGTCTAACTTAACGATCTAGACTAGAGTGCAAGTAAGAGTAAAACACAAATATCATATTAACAATTATGATATTTTATAACAGCTTTATAATAAATTAAGTAAAAGATTTTATGTCCCTGATCTGTTGAAAAATGACCATTTACAATTCATTGATCACACAAATTGCCGTCCTGTGCCCCACAACACTTGGCGCAACCACATTGACAGACACTTTAACCATTAACGCCTATTTTAAGAATATATTTTATTTAAAAAGACTGTCCGCTCTAGGAAGATTTTTGTAATTGTGTTACGGAGGATTTTACAAAGATTGAAACAACCAAAGAACACACAGGCATAGAACAACTATTTCTGAATCACACAATATTTTTTTTTCTTTTTTTTTTGTCCCGTGTATCAAACCCACAAGACTCGGCGCACTGGTAGTCGCTAGGCGAGCACCGAAATCACTACGCTGTTCGTATAGTCATCATGCAACACATATAATTAGTCCATTTTATCTTACTTGGCTTATTTGTCAAACGAACAATTAAACTCATCCAGTTACTGCTTAGAGATTATACTCGTTCTCTAATTAAGGTAAATGATGTATAAGATTTATTTGATTTTTGAGGCTGGTAGCTCTTGACATACCTATTTTTTAATATGCAGTCATATAAAAAATAATTACATTTCTTATTGTCAGGCGGTTTATCACTCTCTTTTATTAGCCGTACTTTTAGCTATCTCAGTTACATGTTTTTAACATGACCATTAAGTATTCGGTTAG
The DNA here is from genome assembly GCA_963564715.1 of Catocala sponsa. Classification (NCBI taxonomy): domain Eukaryota; kingdom Metazoa; phylum Arthropoda; class Insecta; order Lepidoptera; family Erebidae; genus Catocala; species Catocala sponsa. The sequence goes on from OY751342.1 coordinate 15,517,984, forward strand.
AAATAAAAAATAACAAGCAAACAAACTAATCTATACTAATAGTATAAAGGAAACTCAAAAATGACTCAACCGATTTAAAAAAATCTGTCACTATAGGAATGTTATATTATCACAGAGTAACATAGGCTATATTAAGCCGCGAGCAAAAGCTAGTATATATAATATTATCTGCTGCCTGCGGTTGCACCCACGTGCTACATGGCAAAATACGTTTATATCATTATATATTCTCGTGAAATATGTTTGAGTTATGAATGAAGGAACGGTGTAAAGCCTTTGCTACATCTTCTCAGACACGTTTAGTTGCTCATTTTTAGCCTAAAGAAATAATATACATTGATTTACATTCATTCACAGTACATGGTTACAGTGTAGATACATTTGTAGTATTTATACGCACGCACGTAGAAATCACCTTCAACGTTCAATAAAGAACGAAGTAAAATAACCTTGAGTTGTGTTGTTCTGAGTAGAGTTTTCAGATATACTTAACCCGTCCATTGTTATGATTCAAGACGTAATCCAAAACCTATGGTGTCTGATTGTCGGAGAGCTGCTGTAGCTCTATTGGTTAAAAGTTATTGTAATATCTGACTGCTACCCTAGTCAGACAATCCACTTTGTGAAATGCACAGGCATCACATTGACTTATTTTTAACGATCAGTACAAGAACCAAAAAAGTAGGCGCTTTGTCTCCAGCGTATTCAAATACGTTCATGATTACTGCTCTGGTCTCGTGGCTCGTGGCATGATGTTGTGTAGCCTAAGTTACTTCGCGATAAAGTAGCTTCCCAATCGTGAAAGAATGATTAAAATCGGTTAAGTAATTTCAAATTTATAATTTACAAGTGAACAAACAAATATTTTCTCTTTATGGTATTAGTATTGATTTACTTTATAAATCTTAGCTTAGCTAAAGTTGTGGCTCTGGTATCTAAGTCTAAGTTACATCTCTGGTATTACAAAAGTTAATATAAACTAACTTCGATAACTGCATACAAGCAGACTGGTCGTACATTGCTTTGCCGTGTTATTTGTATTGAACATGCTTTAGTATCCTCGACCGTCCCGCTCCATAACTAATTAATTCAATGTTCGCGCTTCGGGAGCAATTAGACCGAAAAATATTAATTCGATTTATGCGAATTAGAAATTTGCTACACAAACCAGTAGGTACTAACAAAGTTTGTTCAGAATATCCTACTGATATTATAAACGTGAAAGTTTTTGAACATGTTGGGTGTTTGTTATTCAAAATGACTCAAACGACTGCACGGATGGCGTAGTGGTTTAAGTGGTCGCCTCGCTGCCGCCACTGTGCCGAGTGTTGTGGGTTCGAATCCCACACGGGATAAAACTTTGTGTGATCCACAAATGTTTGTTCCGAGACTGGGTGTTCTTTTTGTCCGTTGTTTGAATGTTTGTCAACTCTCTCGCTACACAGGCATTATAAGAAGAGAACGAGAGGTCTTTTAAAAAAAATCTACTACATAATATATGATACTTTTATCCCTGTATGCATTCCAAGATTGACCCTGCATTGCAGGATCAATCTTGGAATGCATACAGGATGTAAAAAATAAACGACAATAGATTGACTGGGAAATTACCGATATAAAGCAACAGGACAGTAACTTAGTAAAATTACTAACCTATATATTAATGACGTTGATGTTGCTTCGTGCCCTAAATGAACAAATATTTTTTGATTTTGATACTCGGTAAGTTAGGTCTAACACGTTTTCTTGCTAGGTGAAAAGGTATAGTAAGTAGAAAAGTAAAAAGAAACGCCTGCAGAAAATCCAGGTTAAGAAAGCCTTAAGCTAAGGAGCGAGCATTAAGAAGGTAATGTTAGCAAATAAATCAAAAGACGTGTGTAGCTCCGCAGCAAGCGTAAATGCGTAGTCTTAGCTTATTAAAACGGAAAAAGATGCGAGTCTATACGTATGGGTAAAGTATGTATGGGTATACGACCCTTCGAGGGTGAAATGTTTTTGTAAAAGACAAAACACTACTTTCCAGGAGAGCCAAAGCTCTTTATGTTATATAATTATGAAATTATATATTTTACAGTATTTGTGGCAAGTTTATGGTGTAAGTATTATATAGACTATGATTTTCAAAATTAAAGTTTTATGTTACGTTATTTTCTGAGTAGTCCAACCATTTTTTTGGGAATATCATCATTTTAAGAACACATGCCGATGCAGCTCAAGTAACTGGATAAGGTTACACTTATAACAAATTTTCGCGTTAATGGCTTTTCCAACAGTTCATCTTCGAATGGTCGATATGTATACTACTTGTAGGGATGTATTAGAGTATGTATTTATGTATGCTAATTGTATGAAGTAAAACAAAATGTTGTCTAGTTCAATCGCGTGTGCCGAAAACACGCAATGTGTATATGATAATGCAAGCGGCGGTAGACCAAGGTATTGAGCATTGGGCTTGCGATTATAAGTACATGCGTTCGAAAAGCAATTATTGCACTACCGACATGAACCTGCTGTTAACACAAGCATTCTAGCTAAGCAAGAGAGATAAACAAGAATTTGTAAACCAAATAACTTATAACCTACTTCACTTTTAATAAAAAAAATACACCTTTGTATGTAATGATTCTAGTGTCGGGAGATATTAGATTTAACACAGTATAATTATATAATTAGGTCTCACATTTTTAATCGTTTATATCTCTTGGGTTAGTAAGGTTTTGTATGTAATAGGTATAGGTATATAAAGTTCCTAGGCTGGTTAGCTTGTGTAAGTGTATGTGCATACAGAATCGGGATGAGTCAAATTTAATTCCTGGATGAAGCAAAGTTGTAGGCTTAGAATAAGCCCTGTATGGAGTTATTTACCATTTAATTTGCTAAACTAAATTCTACTAGTATTACAGACAACAGGTTAGGTTACGGTGTTATAGATAATATAAACAGTAGGTATTATATTACATTAGCTGAGTCCACGATTTCATATACATGAACTGTTGAAGTTTAAAATTACATGACGTAGATTTTTTTAGGTTACCGATGTAAATAAAACAATAAATGTTAAATTAAGTTTACGTCACTTACAACTACAATAAAAATTGGTTTAACCGTGTCCACTAGCACCTATGCGTATTAATCTTTAGCTAGTCCACACAAACTATTGATAGAAGACACAGACAAGCAGATAAAATACCTCTTTACGTTTTTGTCAGAGTATAGATATATGGTCTGTCAGACAATTGCTACGCTCAATAGAGAACTACGCTTTTGAATTATTCGCGATTTTTAAATGACGCTATTTTAGTTTATCAGCCTATTTACCCTTAAACCTGAAAGTAAGAAATATTGTTCGAAACATAGAATAGTTTTTACCCATCTGCGTCAGAAGGAGGGTAATGTTTTTCGACCGTATGTATGTAGGTATGTATGTGTGTATGTATGTCCATTTCTTTGGCACACCTTACAGCCCAAACGGCTGCACGGTTTTTGACATAATATGAGGTTTCGTTGAATTCATCAGAATTGTGGTAGTGAAAGATCGTGAAAAGACCATTTCAAAAATATATGTATCATATCACGTTTGCATTTACTGTTTTAACACAAATTGTCAAAAAGCGAACCAATTATATATCAGGACGATTAAACTAAATACTTTACTATTGATGGTGCTGCAGGCGGGGACAAACAATACTTTGTTACCTACGGCCAAAGAAAGATCTACCAAAACTACGTTTGTCATCGCATGCGGCACAATAAATATTTATTTATTTAGTTTAACTAATTTGAATATACATATAATAATAATAATAATATTCTATCACATACGCACAACACCACCTAGCCAAACTAAGCAGAGCTTGTACTATGGGTACTAGACAATGGATAAACATACATATATCCAATTATTTTTTGTAAATATATGTATATTTATTATACATAGAAACACCCAGACCAAGACAAACAACCATGTTCATGCACACAAATGTTTGACTTGTGCGGGAATCGAACCTGCGACCTCAGGCGTGGCAGTCGGTTACACTAACCACTACACTATCGAGGCCAACAATATGTAGTTATATAATTATTTGATTAAGTAAGCTTACAAAACACTGCATTAGTCAGTCGAATTTTATATAGATATTGTGATACTTGTTTTTCTCTTTTCAGTTCATTATTTTTATCAGTCGGGTTTTTTGTTTTTATGCTTCGTACAATATTTTTTATGGCCTTCTTAGCAGGCAGTATTTTTACTGCAATAAGCGGCTGCAATATTTACAACTGTAGCTTAGCCAACTTAAAATATTTAAGTGCAACCTATGCAAAATATTGATGCGTATTCTATAATTGGCTGTTATTGCACACATTGCCGTAAATTATTTTTACTGCGGCCGGCTCGCGTAGAAACCCCTTAATACTAACGTATTAGCTTATTATTTATCTATGGGTGTAATTATCTCTATAAAAAGTATGAGCCATTAAATTCTTTATTAGATTTTTATTTTTTAATTACATCATTAGCATAGACATAAAATAACTTATTATTTTTGAATTTTCTCTCGCGAATTAAGGGAATTTTACTACTTTTGTCATGTTTTATCTCTAGTCAAACTATCGAAAGATATATAAATTTTGTAGATAGGATTTGTAGATAGGATAGAAAAGATTTTATTTTCTTTTTTAATGTATTTAAGGCCATATAATAGGTATCTATAAGTGATACTTCATGAAATAATAATAAATGTAATACCGTTTATTTTAAATTAAATCAAATATTACCTTACTAAGGATTGGTTTGGTGTAGTGGTTTAAGTGGCCATTGCCAATTTGTTGTGTGTCCGATATCCGTACGTGACATAATTTTGTGTTATCCGTAGATGGCTGTTACGAAACTTACGAAACAGCTATGTGAAGCAGAGTCGGGTTTGGGTTTGTATATACAGGGTGTTAGGCACACGATTGCCCAAATGAAATAGAGATCCGGTTTGGGCTATTGCCAACGTGTTAATTTGCCTGAGTCTACTCAGGAAAATTAAATATTATTTTTTTTTAAATCATGCAAAGTCGAACTTTGTTCTGTTTTAGCTCTTTTGGAAAGTTTGACAGCTTGTTATAATTTTTTACAAGGTTTCTATACAGCTTGTTAAAATAAAAATATCATTATGACAGCTAAACCCATATTCGTTTAACATTTTTACAGTTTCAGTCCAAATTTCCGAGCTTAATTTTAAAAATTAAAAATTATCGTATCGCCGAAACTGTGGGACAAAATTTAATTTGCCTGAGTCCAACGCGTTGGCAATAGCCCAAACCAGATCTTTATTTAATTTGGACAACCGTGTGTCTAACACCCTGTATATTAAAAAATACAGAAAACTATATACATCTTACCTCATCTTATCTTATTTTATCTTATGTGGGGGCCAGTCAGTGCAGACCGGCGACACTTCGACCCAATGGGATCTTTTGTGTCGACACTATCCCAATAACGACTGCCATAGATGTTCATGGCAGCCGGGAGCAACGGCTTAACGTGCTTTCCGAGGCACGGAGCAGGCGATAATTGTTAATCAATACGCACATAATTTCGAAAAGTCATATAACTTCCGAAATTCAGAGGTGTGCGACGTGGGTCAGAACCCGAGAACCTCTGCATTGCAGTCTGTTGGTCTCCCCACTGAGCTATCGCTGCTCTTAACTATATACATAATAGTCGAACTCTTTAGTATTACATTCTATGCACTTTGCATACAATGTTAGATATAGTTAAAAAATTCATAAGTTGTTCTCGATGTTTTAATTAAACTACTTTTTATAGATTTCATCGCGTTGTTTATTTTAAAACACTATTATTACAATATTGTCTTCTGTTTACGCGATTGTTATTCACTGAAATTAACTACTATAGAAATTAAAGTATAAACTTAAATATAAATAGTAAGTTTAATAATGTCAATAATTTAATTAGTTTAAAAAAAATAGTAAGGTTTAATAGTAGTAGTGTAACAGTTTCTAAATTATGTAATAAATTGCCAAATAAACAACGTGATAAAATCCGTATGTAGTAGTTTAATTTCAACACTATTATTACATAATTTTGTTCTAGAAACTGAATTATAGAATTATCTTCAAAGTTTAATATATCATGTAGTTCGATTTTATAATGACTTTATAATTTATAGAGAATTCTTTAATGTAGCTACATATTATTATATATATTAAATATAAAGAGGATATACATTAAAATGAAACTTATAAACTGGAAAATTTAAATTATTAAATAAAATACGAAAGACTTCGTGAAAAGGTCGAGAGCAAAAAAAACACCTAAAATTTCAACGCGTTTATGTCTTATGTGTGACCAATAACTAAATGACATGAGAAATTATAGACACTTATTTTTTTATTATACTGTAATACTTTTATAAAGGTCCCATTTCTCTGCATAACATTGTACAACGAAAACAAAATAAAATATAAAAAAGTTAGTGTTACAGAAATAATTGTGCGTTAAAAGATGAAATACATATTATTAATTCTAAAGATAAATAATCAGATGACCGCTAATATGTTCGATGTATTTATAATATAGTAATAATATGTTGTACATCCTTGCGTGGAGATGTTCAGTAGTGTTGTGATCCGTGGAAGCCTTCACTGGCTTCAGTGTTGGTCGGTCGGTTAGTGCTCCGTCACCAGGCCCCGCGGCCGCACGTCTCGTCACGTCTCTATCACGCGCACGCGTAGAAAGTCGCGCGAACGTTCTGCGGAAAAAGTAATTTTATTTTATGTTTTTGTGTATTGTGAATGAAACATATAAAAACTATTATACCAAAATTAAGTACGTATTTATTATGAATATTTTATGTTATTTATATGTAGGGAAAACTATATTTTATTTACGATAGTTTGTGCGAATATATAAAAAGGAGTAATAATATAATTTATTGTTGAAACTTCATCATTTTAAATACGACATTTTTAATTTTTTTACTTATTCTTTTATTTTCTTTTTTATGACAAATAATAATTACAGCGGTACAAGATTTTAAAGTTATGATTAAAAAATATATTTTATAATCTAAATTTGACTAATTATATGTAATTATTGGTTAGTTCTAACATATACCCATGGGAAATAATATGATGATGATTTTAATTTTTACGCCACACGCATAGAAAATTATATAATAGTAGAATATAATTATACGTGTCTTACATTTTTGCAAGATTACATCGTACTAAAGAATATATAAGGGCTATAATTATTTAAAAAACATCGTAAATGAAATAAAATATAGGTTATACAGCAATTTCCACAAGTACCTACACATAAAAGTGCATATGAATATGCTGACTAGATAGGGCAATATACAAAAAGTTTTAAACAATAAAGTTAATGCGGTAATATATTATAAAATTAATTATTTTGATTTAAAATAAAATACGATCAAATTAAAACAGTAAGAATAAAGCAGCACTTTCATTATAAAATAAACAATAAGTACAATCTTTATGTCAGTATGAATGGGCTCGCAAATTAAACAATACGATTTATATTGTATGTATGTATGAGCTTGAGATTAATGTTAATGTAGCGAGAGCAGAGGCCGGCCGGCGGCGCCTGCGCATCCGTCGCATTCACTTTCTCCCGCGCGTTGTAATCGCTGCCAAAATGATATTAGATACCATCAATTAATTCGACATGTACATTGTCATAACTCTTATTCATTAGATTTATTACTTGTTCTTGCATCGGTTAACAATTAATAAAACTTTAGAATAATTATAACGTGACTGTAAGCAATATATTATTACTATTACTTAAACTCCTTACTCACTTCAATAAATTAATTATATAATTAGCGGAACTTTCGTAAACATGTTATTCAATTTCGATTAAAATTAATAATATCTATATATAATTCGTTATTTTAAAGGTTACATGATTATAGTCTCAGTTCTAACTGTTCCCTTCTTTTGCAGACAGTAAACTTAGAAGAGGATGGTTGTCATTACAGAGAAGCCACAACGTCACTAGACCGTGTAAAGTTATTTCAAACACCTAAGCGTTTAAGTGGACCAGTGCGGACTCAGTGATTCTCTCATAAGTTGATATAAAAACACTCGTGGACACTGCGGCATAAAACATTATAAGTGAAAGTTAGTAATTTCCTATATTTGTGTGGGAGAGGCCGAGCTATAGTGTAAAGACAAAGAAGAAGCAAGAAACAATGGACCACCTGTTCCGGCAGCGGCGGATTAGTGTGCCCAAGAGGTGAGAGTATTAATAACTGACTTTTATACTGATTATAATATTCACATCTCATTGTTTTGAGCCGGCTTTTTACTGTGAGCCGGCATTGTACGCATGAAACACTTGTAATATACGTTTATACGTTAAGCCGCTTAACACAAGAGAAAATAAACACGTCGGAAGTAGCTGTCAAAGTGCTCGACTACATCGTAAACGAAAACAATTTAAGTTTGATAGACAATTTATTACCTTTTCTTTGACTATCATGCAAGCTAATTTAAAAATATTGTTGTGTATATATTATATTGAAAAATGTTAGTCGCGGCACTATTTTAGCCGGTTACGTCTCCATCGCAGCTTAACAAGTTAGGATTCTTCAGTTTGACAACTCGCTGATTTCTATTCGGACACGCACGACCGATTCACTAATCGCAATTAATGTGGACGAAATGAATGATGCGCTAAAACGTCGATTTATTCGAGGTTTGAGTCGTCTGCAGAATCGATTAGAGTCGCAGATATAAACATCGATTTCCAGCATCGGGTGAATGACACTGGGCCGTAGACTGAGGCAGTGCGGCCGTTTTTGTCAACTATATCTCGAGCATTGTTGCTGTGAGCTGACAATGGTGCGTTGACTTCGATGCTAACGTACTTAACTCTTTCTCACAGCTACTAGTACCACACTAGTACTGGGGAAACTGTTTTCCAAATTCGTTAAGCATGATTGCTTTACTACCACTATTTCCTAAAGCTGAAATATATTTTGATTAAATAATGACATAAGTTAAACATTCTACTGACATCGTCTGAGCAGGAAAGAGGAACATCGACTAATGACTTGTAATTTATACTAGTTTATGCCCGCGGCTTCGCGCGAATCCCACTGAAACGCATTACTGGGGTTAAAAATACTATATGTATTAATCCAGGACATTACCTAGCTTTATGCCAAGGTTAATTTAAATTCGTTTAGCATTTTGCGCCTGATTGAGTAATATACATCTTCAGAAACTTTCACATGTTGCATATTAGTAGAGTATTTAATAAGTAAACTCATAAATTGGTTATGAGCATATATTTAGGTATAAAAACATCGAATAAAGAATAATCTGTACAGGCAGCTAATATGTATCGCCGCTATTTTCTAAGGCGTTTATATAGTTTGAGTAAAAACCTGTGTTCTCCACGCATGTAATATTTTTTTATATTAACGTTAGCATGCTCTTCTTCAATACGTTCTTTAATTTAATTTTGCGTAAAACGTTATAAAATAAGCTGCGTAAAATATGAATACCTAAATAGATTGACATTTAATGCTGCATTTAAATAACTTTAGTAAAGTCAGATTATAAAGTTAGGCTTTAACATGGATTTGTTTTTATTATCTATGATGACAATTAATGTAAAGTGATTGCAACTATAAATTAGTGTAAACCATAATGGTAACTCATGTAAATAAATTACTGCCATTATTATGTACGCGGAATATTTACATAAGTGCAAATATAAAATATATATTTATAAGTAGTTGTGGCTTGACTCGAGTAAAATTATACAGTGTGTAACAGAAAATTATGGTCGTTATGTGCTTATGATATAGTCATGTCAACCTAAAGAAAGTAAGAGCAAGGTCACTCTTATTAACCTCTGTGTCTTCATCAGAGGTCAAGGAAAACACTATGTGGGTCTGTGTGTCTGTCTGTTAGTGACCAGCATAACTCCGGAACCACTGGACCGATTGACTTGTAACTTGGTATACAGATACCTTGGGGTCATACCTCGGTCGACTTTGAATATGGGATCTGTGGGTCAAAAGACCCCCGAGATATTTTGGTGAAGCTCTACATTTTTAACTAGTCTTAAATATGATCATACTTGTTAATATGTTGTATATAGTATTTATGAAGATAGTAATACTAATTCACGATGCACAGTGCAACATTTCCGTGACCGCAGGTGTGTGTTGTGTGCGGTCTATCATATCCATGGGTGTCTCATGTTGCAGCCAGTTCCATTATGATAGATGTTTCTATTCAACCGAACTGTATTATTATGCAAAGCACAACTTACCCTGTATGTTGATCGCTACTGAATTATTTATTCCTTGTTTCCTTTAAAGGGTCTACTTTACTGCGTTTATCTTTTTTGCTGCCATCTTCTTTCTACGTAATGTCTATATAAATATAGACAAATGTGTATCGCTTGAACGCTGCATTTATGCATTTTTAATTTACTTAGAACATATGTGCAGGCATTCGTAGTTGAGACCAAATATGTAATTATAAAAAAAAAGTAGAACGAATATGTTATCGATGTCTATGGACACGTAAAGCGGCAATATTGGCGACATGTGGAAGAAGAAAATTACGGCATACCTACTAGACTATAAATACATAAAATTATCACTCTATGTTTTTGATAATATATTATTATTATATTGCTGCTTTGTTGGTCTTGTGGCAAAAACATTGCGTGCTTTATGACTGCCCGACCCAGGAATAGTCTAAGTCGGAAATCTGTTCCTGGAATTTCTGTTAGAACGTTTTTAGTAGCAGCATTAAGTCGGGCAATTTGCATAGGACCTAAATCATAGTTAGCAAAATGTAAATGTAACACCACTCTACCAGCCCCTTCAGCGATGTACAGGTCACGCCTGTGTCTGTATATAGACTTACGTATATGTATGTATAATCATAATATATATGTATGTGTGTATATCAATAAATTAAGTGATAGTTGCCGTGTGTGTCTACTATTAATGAAGTGCACCAGGTCACATTGTTAAAGGCACGGGTGATTAATGCTATACAACAATGACAAACTTACATTATCTTTACTATACAAACTGTTATGATGGAGTGCTCTAGAAACCTTCTATTGAAAATATAAAAAGGGTTTTGTTGCCGAAACAACATCTTGCTATAGAAAGCGTAGAACTCTTTGTGTAAAGGTAAAGGGTAATCTCATAATATATTCTTATTATTATTTTGCATAGCAACAGCTTGTGTGGTAAATGCTGCGACCTTGTTTAATTTCTCTTGCAGGTGAATATGTGTATAAACTTTCCTTTACTTGAATACTTATCGCGATGCCACATTTTCCTTAACTCAATTCAATGCCAATCGTGAAAGTATTGACCAAATTTGTAATAAATGATACTACAAATTTGGCTGTTATTGTACTGACTGCTTTATTTAGTAGGTTAGGAACTAAGTTGTAGTATTGATTGTGATTTCTCGCACGTTCTATGTATTAGTCTGGAAAGTAATGCATCATTCTTTGAACGGCACTGGCTTAGTTGTATGTTATTACAACCGGTGCAACATTGACTTGCAAGAAACAAATCTTTACCCTACTTTAGAAGGCTTTAACTCAAAGTTAAAGCCTTCTATAGTCTAACAATATTCATACCAACTGGTCTATATACAGAAACGTATATTATGATTGGGAAAGTCTGTTCGTTACACTTTCACAGCTCTCAATGGATTTAAATAGTTAATTAATTGATTAATGTCCATTAGATCGAACTTTGGTTACGGTGGGCATTCTTAGCGTGGTATATATTATAGTGCTGAAGTGTGTGGGTAAACATAAGTGCACTCTCTATTCCCTTACTTTCGTAGTCAGATATAACGAATCCGACACGACCGGAGAGAGATTTGGCGCAGGACCAAAGTGTTTTACTAAAGTGACGAGGTTTCTTAGTCGAGTTTTAAATTGCCGGTGTTGCACACATTGCCAACTTCCTAATTGAGGGCAGCTATTAAGAATTTCTCGATTGAAAAGCCTAATTCTAATTAACCAGAGGGAGAACCTGAGGCCTCATGAACAATAATTGCATACATTATAGTTAGAATCATATACGATACTTAAAAAGTTGTGGAATAAGTAACAGTTGGTACACGCCACAGAACATTATAATTACTCTTCAATTGTTCTGTGGTACAGACTTTAGCCTATTTTCCCCTTATAGCTTTGAACAGTAACCCTTTTCACTTAACCATACAAACCAACGATCTGGTAAGGGTCGCGGGAAGCGGATGGATTTGGGCGGCTCAAGACCAAATCCTTGGAGGAGGCCTATGTCCAGTGGACGTCTTTCGGCTAAGATAATGATGATGCATTTACTTTATCATTAGTATGACCTAGTATAGAAAAGTCGTTGCTAAAGAATTCAGGCGAACATTCAAGGTATTAATTTTACTTTCTAGAAGCAAGAAGCATTTATACGTACGTACAAATACTATAATTAACATCCGCTCTCTACGTATGTCTTCGCTGACATTATTTCTGTGTTCCTCATTTCTTTTCTCAGTACATTCCTGTTAAGCTTGATTGTGTGTAAAATGATTGTTGTCAACATACAGTTCTATATTCTACGAACTAGACGCAAGGTAATTACGTTGCCATGCGTGTATATTTCACGCGCGGTTTTGACGCCTTTACGTTTTGCTGCGATCTACCGCGTCAACAGATTTGCCAACAGTTTCACCTTGTGTTTTTGTTTTGTTAATCCGTGCTTATAATGTAGAGATTAGCTTTGTTTATTTGATTGGAAGGAAATTCAGTAATTTTGTGTGTGCTGTGTGTAAAGAATACGTTCGTTGTTTTATATGTGAAGTGTCATCAGCAGATATGTTTCAAATCAGCTTAGTTATAAGCCCAAGATCATGTAATAAACTGACAGAAAGGTATGAAATAAAAGTTTGACAATGTTACACGTCACAAATTTATAATCAACTAGCTTTTGCTCGCGGCTTTTCTCGTATATTTTAAGTAGGCTAGGTTATGTAAGTAACAGTACATTTTTTTTAAATAATATGTTACTCGCTGATAATATAGCTTGCTAATGAAGAAAGAGTTTTTAAAATAGGTTTAGAAGTTTTTGAGTTAAATCCTTTCAAACATACAAATAAACAAACAAATAATCAAATCTTTCCTTTATAATATTAGTATAGACGTTATAAAGAATTTCTTGAAAAAAAAAACGAATAACATTTTGTCCCACCTGGGAATCGAATCTGAAACCTCATGTATAGCAGTCGCATTCACTACCGAGGCACATACAATATCATAATAAGTAATACACTCACGTCTTAAGTTCAAGCTATCGTAATGCATAAATTACCTTATGTAAGTTCAATGCTTGGCGCTGATTTACTCTTCCACCCGTCTGACCTTAACAGTATCGACCTTATAAATAATATATATATGTATATATACATATCTGTAGTGACCATAGAATCGGTGCTTAGTAAGTTACTGTTTCGGCATCTTAAAATTTTATATTAAGAACTAGATGTTCCCGCGGTTTCACCCGCGTTTATCGTTACTGCGCCGCCCCCGTGGGTCGCAGCGTGATGTTATATAGCCTATAGCCTTCCTAGATAAATAGGCTATCCAACACTAAAATAATTTTTCAAATCGAACCAGTAGTAATCACGCAGAATAAACCAGGAGAAACATCGTTTGTACTATGTCTGTAATAGTAATTATTTTGCTGCAATGTTATTTTAAAACTGCGATATTTCCTAAGATATTCATTGAAATCGAATGATGTAAAGGGCAATTTTGTTTTAAATTAAATACTTGTGATGAATAACGTATTTATTTGGATAAGGATTAATATCATGTTTATAATAATATCTTCGCAAATAATGCATTATTTTAGAACAAACTTGATTAGCATAAAAATGGTTATAGTGAGCCAACCTTAAAAGATAGACATATGCTGTCGCGGACGGACTTTTTTTTAGAACTTTTAAAGGGGAACAATTCTGTCATACATGATTTTTGCGAAACTTTAACTGTTTACGCAGCGCACGCAGCGTAAGCTCTCAAAAGGAAAAAATACCCTCCGATTTTGAAACATTCTTCATTGGTGCTCAGCTCCTATTGATCTTAGCGTGATAATATATAGCCTATAGCCTTCCTAAATAAATGGGCTATCTAACACTGAAAGAATTTTTCAAATCGGACCAGTAGTTCCTGAGATTAGCGCGTTTAAGCAAACAAACAAACAAACAAACTCTTCAGCTTTATAATATTATATTAGTATAGATGTAAAAACGGGTTTGCCGAATTTTTTTTAAATCTATAGAATTCCTTTAATGCAGATGATGGGTTTTTAAAACAGCAATATTTTTCTGAAATATAGCTAACCCGGTTAGCTCAAAACCATTTAAATGTATTGGCCATTCCAAACATTATTTTTTGGATTTAAAATATCGACGTTTATTCTATAATATGGATGTTATTTGCCGGACGGCAAATTACTAAATACACACATCATAGTTACAACGATGCCCCCCCTTTAGAACCATTATAGTTGCAGATACGTGCGTACATATGTATATAATATATAGACACCTCTCTATCTCCGAGGGTGTAGGCAAAAGGTGTATTTTAACACCCACATTTTGCTAACTGTATTCTTTTCTAAATTAAGCGATAGCTCAGTGGGGAGACCAACAGACTGCAATGCAGAGGGTCTCGGGCTCGAAACCACGACGCGCACCTCTGACTTTCGGAAGTTAAATGAGTTTTCGAAATTATGTGCGTATTGATTGACAATTATCGCCTGATCCGTGCCTCGGCGAGCACGTTAAGCCGTCGATCCCGGCTGCCATGAACATTTATGGCAGTCGTTATTAGGAAATCAGTGCCCTCTAATATCCTGATACTGGTCTAGCCTTAGGGTATCGTTAGCCTTCGGGTTGCGGAGGTCAGATGGCAGTCGCTCCGTGCAAAAACTGATATCCAGTCAAATCCGGTTAGACTAGAAAGCCGACCCGAAGTGACTTGGGAATAATAAAGGCTAGGGAGAAAATTCTTTTTTTAAGTTCCACGTAGTAGTACTGCCGCTTAGAATTTTTAACCGAACAATCCAATAACGCTATTTCTGACCTGATAATCGAATCGGAGAGCTTATAATCGTATGAAAATATAAATGACTAATAAGGCATTCATGTTAAAGATACAAAGAGTAAAACAAGTAACTATTTGTCTCAGAATTAGTAGTGCCACTACATTTAGTATTAAATAGCAGTTCCAATAAACTCAGGCGCGGTCGGTACCAAGTACCTAATAAATACTTGTTGGTATGAAACTTGATACCGTGTAGGCGTATTCTAATATAATAATTTTGTCGATTGAACATTATGGAGACATTATAATGATAGAAGAGGCATTTATTATGTGAGATACATATAAAATAAGATTTGTTTTGACTGCATAGATGGCGTAGTGGTTTATGTGTTGGTCTGTCTATTACCACCGCGGCGAGTGCTGTGGGTTCGATGCACACACGGGACAAAAATTTATCGAGTCTTGATGAGTTTAGGTGTTCTTTCTATTCGTTGTTTGAATGTTAGTAAAGTCCATCGGCACAGAAATAATTCCTGGCGCAGGAAATGTATTTGTTTAAATAATCTATAATATACATATATTATGTATATACCCACAAGTTAAGCATTATCTGATCAAATCAAATACATACATAGCGCTTAACCCCCATCTCTTAAATTGCATGTAGATGAAAGAAATAGCGCGACATAGTTTGTATAGCTGTGGCTTGTTCTCACGCATGCAATACCGATGTTTAAGATATATAGGTGGTATTGCCTTGAAGAAAAGCTAGAATAAGAATTCTTAGAAGTGAAGCGTGTATGAAGAATATAATGAAAATAAATTTATTAAAATAAGTAAGTCAGGATTTTTAATTTATAATAATTTATTCAATAATAATACATAGGTATACATTTTTGTCATTAGTCTAAAATAATCTTATAGTACAATAAATTATAATTACTGATGACTTAAGGCTATTTTACAACTATAAGCAAATTCTCCGTATCGGAGTAGGTCAGTGTTTGCAGGTGTTTGGTAACAATAACATTACATCGTTTATAACTTAGACTATATATGTATATCTAACATTTGATTGTAAGAAGTTCCGTAAAGATACGTTTATTTTCTCCTTCATGTAACCTTGTTATATTATAAATGAAACAGTTTATTCGAAATACACGTGTCCAGCCAAGTGAAAGTTTAAAAAGAAACTGAAAACAAAGTTCGTTAAGATATTTACGCTTAATATGAATAATGTTCAGTATGTTCTACTTTCTAAGTGTTCCGGTGGTGCAGCGGTGATGCGACTACCGTGCTTAGTTAGTTAGTCTAGAGAGCAGCGATAGCTCAGTGGGGAGACCAACAGACTGCAATGCAGAGGGTCTCGGGTTCGAACCCACGTCGCGCACCTCTGACTTTCGGAAGTTATATGACTTTTCGAAATTATGTGCGTATTGATTGACAATAATTATCGCCTGCTCCGTGCCTCGGAGAGCACGTTAAGCCATTGGTCCCGGCTGCTATGAACATCTATGGCAGTCGTTATTGGGAGAGTGTCGACACAAAAGATCCCACTGGGTCGAAGTGTCGCCGGTCTGCACTGACTGGCCCCAAGATAAGATAAGATTAGTTAGTCTAGCGTTCGATTCCCTGGTCGGCAAAACTGTTATTGGAGTTTTCTCTGTATTTTATCGAGCCCTGTCCGTATCTTTGTCCCTAGTAGACAGCAATAAATTTGAACCCTATTCCGTAGAATCTAAATCCATAGTGGTAAAATGTTAATCCTTACTTCCTTACTATTATTATAAATTCGAAAGTAACTATATCTGCCTGTCTGTTACCTTTTCACAGCTAACCCACTCAACCGACATGGATGAAATTTGGTGCAGAGATAGGTACTTTAAAACCTGTAGAAGGACATAGGCTACTTTTTATTGATGTAGGTACTACGCGGGCGGAACCGCGCGCATAAGCTAGTGTAATATATCTCTGACTCTAGCCGTTAAAAGACTTATATATGATATATTTATATTGTACCCTGTCGCTTTACTTCATATACCAATTTCTTTATTTATTCATGCCTTTCTATGAATGCCTTGGGTTCTTATAGAACCACAAATATATCCAGATAGAAAGAAAGAAACATTTATTTGCACAGAATACACGTGGTACTTGATTTAACAATGGTGAATAATTCAGGCTATATAATGTCTATATTAGGCATACAAATATTAATAATTATATAAAACAATTAAAATATTACTAACAAAATAGCAAGCTATATTATTATTTAGCATATTAACATTATTATATTACATTACAAAAGTCTGTTATGTATAGCGCCAAAAATTTATAATAAAATACCATGTAACATAAAGCTGTATAATATAGAAATATTTAAAAATAAATTTAGAAAGATCTTGACGGAGAAATGTGTCTTAGTGATTTTTTGAATGACAATAATCTTAAATAAGTGATATTTTGATTGAAACATTTTAACATTTTAATTTATTTTGACTCTTACCTGGTGACATTTTAATTTATTTTTATAATTTATTTGAACTTTTCTTTTATTGACATATAAATTTATATTTCTAAATGTATTTTGAATTAGTTAGGCATGAGATTTTAATTGAATTGATATCATTTTATTGATTTCTTATCTAGATATGTAATTTGATAATTTAATGTTTTCATAATTATTTTTTTATTTTTTATTACTCGACGACACGTTCATACGCCTCCTCAGGCAGATTTTGGTGGTACTAATTTAATAACTTTTTTGTAATGTAATCATGTAATACCCAAAATGTATTGAATGAATAAATGAAATGAAATGAAATGAAATGAAATGAAATTATATTAAAATTTACAAATAATCAGATTCATTAGTTTTGTGTTGCATGAACTCTTCTATTGTATAAAAAAGCACTTCTCCACTAGCCATTGTTTAAAATATTTAAAAGTTCTCTTATATAACATTTCAGCGACTTAGTTCGTCGAGTTTAGTTTGTCCGGTCACCGGCAAACTTTCAATTGTTTGGGCACAGTAGTGTCTGCTGTATGCCGAGCTTGACAGTATAGGGCATACGTTGTAGCTACGAGAATGTATAATGGTGATTGTGGAAATAGATACAAACTCAAGTATCTTAATAGACTTAGTTTGATCGCTAAATAGTTTGGTAATGTTGCTAGAATGTATAATAATAAGACATGGACAGGATAGTTGGAATTTCTGTGTCTAGATCACATACAAGATCTGGCGAAAAGTGATGTTATTCTAAATCGATGCACTGAAGCAGCTCTCGTCCTCTAGTAAATGGGACCGATGTAGGTATTAAAATATACATATAAATATGGCGAATTGTAGGTGTAACTGGTACCACTCTACCATTTCAAGGACTTATCAATACTTAAATGCGCAAATCCGTTTGTATTGTTGTTTATTCTATACTAGTTTTCACCCGCGGCTTCGCTCGCATAAATGTAGGTTAGGTTAGCTTAGGTTTGCAACAGTTATTTTTTCTGGATGAAAGGTACCCTATGTCCTATTCTGTACCCCTGACAATGTGTATGCAAAATTTCATGTGGATCGGTTGAGTAGTTAAGGCGTGAAAGCGTAACAAATAAACAAACTCATTTTCGCATTGAAATTAAACTACTATATACGGATTTTATTGCGTTGTTTATTTGACACTTTATTACAAAATTTTGAAAAACTGTTACACTACTATACCTAATACTATTAAACTTTACTAATTTTAAGCTAATTAAATTATTGAAACTATTAAAACTATTTATACTATTACTATACTATTATACTATTTATATTTATGTTTACACTTTCCCCGACGTTTCGGTTGCTTTTCAGCAGCCATGGTCATATAGGCATATAGTAGTTTAATTTCAATGAATAACATTCGCGTAAACAGAAGACAATATCATTTTCGCATTTATAATATTAGTTAGGATTTATATCTACAAGAAATAAAAATATGTTACGTAATTTTTTAAATGATGTTTGCCGTTAATAAATTTCTGAGTTAACGTTTTCTAAAAAATGTCATGTCACTACATTCAAAACACTAAATTAAATGTTCAGTCTGCTTCTTTTGTGTATCACTGAGGTAATAAACAAGCCTACAGCCTGTCTAACGGTAAGCAGTGACCGTACTCTTGCGACAACAGATCTATCAATAGCATCTGTAAAAAAGGATTTAATGCGCTGTCAACGTAAGTGTGAAACATGACTGGTTTACCTGTAGACAATACATGTTTTCTTACAGAACTCTGTCTTTTGAGACTTCTTTAAAAGTTGAGACTTTAACATTTTCCGGTGCTTGTCTTGCCAGTGTTTAGTTTGCCTTAAATTTACTAGACAACACAACAAATAATTAATGATTATTAAAATAAAACTAAATAATATAAAATAAATAGAGTTGTCTCTATTTATTTTATATAATTTAGTTTTATTTAGCTTATTATTTTTAACTATAATTAAGTTAAATTAGAACGGTTTTCTATTTATGATTTGAGTGACAAGTGGGTTCGATCTCAACAAGAATGAAAACTGTGTAATACATTATTTGCTGTTCCTAGTATGGCTGTTTTTTGCATCCGATATTTTAATGATTGAATAATTCCAAGGTAACTCGATGCTAGAATTATCCTAAATAAAAGTTGCCTCAAAAAAAAAATACACGGCACAAGTATTACAGTTAGTTTCACGTTAATATCCCTGAAGGCTTAGGCAGATGTGTATGAAACCAACATATTGGCAGCAATGGTTTGGTGTTTTTGGAAACCATATTTTCGCCGTCTAAAACATTGCCTGACTTAAGTATCGAAGTCAAGACCTCAAACACAACACATTCAATATCGCTGCGCCACCGAACCATTTAAAACTGTAGTTAATCCTCTTTTAATCTTAACAACAATGAATGTCTAGAAGCATGTCATTAGCCGATTAGCTCACAGAAATATTTCGCACGTAGAAACTGCGTTCATGCTCCAGTTGCACCCTCGCCTCGGCTCGCTTCGGTCGTTGTCGTCTCGCGAAGCACATCATTCGTCCCACCATCTTCGATTTACTGCTAGAGAAGAAATCACTCAGATACGTCGTTGACCTCATTATGTTTTGCTGCGTAATTAATCAAAGTCAAACTCATTTATTAATTTAGGTTAGAAAGTAAGTCTTTTGAACGACGATGTTTATTAATACTGATTTTCCTGAAATGATATATGGATAAGTTGCTAGGTTTAGTTAGAGCCTATGAGAAAAAATCTGCGTAAAAATCAGTCTCTCTTTTTAATCGCCTTTAAATTGTATAGCTTCATTCCTCCATAGCGCTCATATTTGCAGGTGATGTCTCGGGTTCAATTTTCGTATAAGGCAAAGTGTTATTTGGTTTTTCTGTTAGGGATTTCTCAGTAGCACCATGAAGTCACGATAAGTACCTGATAACTCGCCTATTATTAGATGCCATTTATAAACGTAGCGTGCGAAATATATGCGTAAAACACATCTGTCTACCACTCTAGAGATAAACAAACATTCACGAATCCATTCATGTATGTATGTAACCTAATTAATAGTATAATTAGTAACAAAAACACAAGTGACATGCCAATTTATTGTGTTTCGTGCGGGAATGTTTCGATCACGTGAAGTCCGATATGTATATTGGCTGATTGATATTTTGTTCAAGTTGTTGGAATTAATTGTTGGAAACAGGTGGTTACTCACTTGCGACACGAACTCCTTATTAGTTTACATGGCTGGCAGCAGCATAATATTTCAATTGATGTCAATGATATGTACATGTATATCGTATTTTTTCTTTCTACCCGTTATATACATTGCTTACTGATTCACTGCATTGGTATATATATATATATATATATATATTTATTACTTTTACACGAAACAAGGACGACAAATTCAAGATCGAATCTCGTCTGTGCTTTATTGGCGGATTGAGGTGGATGTGAGGTATTTACTGGGTATGACATCGCCACCTATGTTGGTGTCTATGTAATAGGAAGGACTTAAAATATAATAAAGGTGCCAGATCTTCTATGAGGTACGTTAAATCACTTAAAAATAGCTATGATTCTGTTGCTGTTAGTGCCATAAGGAGGTTAATATTTTTGAAAATTTGGATGGAGAATTTTTATGGTACAACGTAAAGATCAATTTAGCAATATTAGGTAATGAAAGTTTGCTTAAATACCTAAATTTTAATTTTAATCATATAAATCTATTACATATTTGTCTAATACCTATCTAGCTAGTTGTGTTGATGACCATACTTATTTTAAATAAATATAATGTAAGATAGACATTAGTGAAATCGGGCATTAGGTCTTAGCGAGACGTCCTCGGCAATCAGCGCAGCGTCGAGTGTCGACGCGTTCCGCTCTCTGCGGAACAGGAATATAGGTGGCTCTTCACAGCCCGCTGTTCACGAAAACACACTTACATCAACACTTTCTCCAAACATTCATTATATCATATTACGAAGATTTTGAGGTAAAATTACAAGTGTTTGTAGATGTTTTGTAATGACTACACCATAGCGAATACACACGTAATGCCAAGACAGACGATGAACTTTGTATAATTACATACATTTGCTGTTATTTTCCTTATGCCGTTGATTGCACGAATTAATGTAATATTCGCTGTTTGTATCAATTACATGTTAACGGAGTGCGTGTCTGCAATTTCTACACTTGCGTTCTCATGATGGTTTAGTACACAGAAAGCATTCGGAGTATTTTTAGAGCGTCCAATTAGAATTCTCCTCCATTGTTGCGAGCGGGCGTCCGCGCCGGGCGGCGCAAGGCAAGGTCTAGGTCGTTGTTCGCTGTCGAACAGTTATCGACTCAACGCTTCACTTCCTACCCTCGGCATCGGAAAGCAATTTTCCGTAATTAATAACTATTAAAACCGCCACGCGGACGTAACCATCTGTAACAGTTCCATGTGCACAAGTTGTTTGCAAATGCATATTAATCCGTACTGATGCATGGCGGTATCTCGACGAGTAGGAGCTGACATGCTCTTAAGTTAGCATACTTACATTAGCATGACGTATTTGATTTATTGAAAGGAATAGCTAGTGCTGTAGTAGCAATCTAGTAGCGACAATAGAGCATGTTTCATATTAAGCAGTTTCCAAAAAGTAAAATTATATTTGTGCCAGAAATAAAAAGAAACAGTAATGGTATGTCACGTAACACAATTAAGCATTGTGTTCTATGTATAACGCGTTGTAACAAGGACCATTCCTTTGTATCTATGTAGTTCAGCAATGCGAAACTTAAAAATCTATTCATGTTACGATGTGCCGTAAAATCCGTGGCAACATAACTGCATTACTGACAAAAGAATTTGACTTGATTCTAGCTCACAATACCATTCGGTTCAGGGATACTTTAAAAAGACTATTCAGAATACAATTTTGTCCAGTCTAGAAAGCATGTGTTGATTTTGTATTATCACTAATATGAAATTTAAATTCAAACAAGCATAATAGATGTTTTGTAAAGACATACGTGTGCTGGATCCAAAAATTAAGCGTTGAACAGTTAGATAATTTGGTTGTCGGGGTCAGGCACTACATGAATGGAGTTTTTGTTCCTCTATAGAGTTACCGTTCGATATTTCGGTCGCTATCTGTCGTTTACGCCGACTGTTTATGGGTAATCGTCTCGTTTTGCGTAAAACTCGGCTAATGGGTCGGCAACAGTGTGCTTCCGTGGAACGGATGGAGGTGTTAAAGCAAATTACTGAATGCTTCGCTCAGTCGACTCAATTACATTCGAATGTTACAGCCTCAAAGAAAGCCTCTCCATGACTTTCCAGTACTTATAGTTTACAATTTGAAGTCATTCGCATTAATGATTGTGTGTACGTACGTTAATGAAGTTTCCGAATGTGTAAATATTCAGTGGTCGTGCGCGCCCCCGCAAGTGTGGCACCGGGACAGATCGCGGGCACGTAACTCGATGAAAGTTTTGACATTTATTGCGTGAATGTATAATTGTGCGCATTTCTCTGTGATTGGAAAAAATGCACCGTGTCGCGCCACAGCGGGCTACTAAATGAAAAGAAGAGGTTTTACACAACTCTAGTTACGATTGTCATGACAAATAGTCAATGCAATGAGAAGAAAATAAAGTATAAAGAATTTACAGATCTCACTAAAAACATGATACTAAAAAGAAAACCATTGCCTTCTAATTTTATTCGTTTCGCCAATTTGAAAAAGTATTCACACCAAAGTTGGTAAGAAGTTCAATTTAAAAACGGAAAAATCATCGAAGTAATTGTAATCTTTTACTATGTAAAAGATAATGATGCCGTCAAGTGTTGAGGATACCACATGAGAAGAATTTATACATAGCATTTGCATTTAATGCACGTACCTTGGGAAAGTGTTGTCTCAGTCACCGCGAACATCGCGTGTTGTGGGTTCGATACCGTAGATATTAGTATTGAACAAAAATGTGAGAACCGCAGACAGCTCATTGTTTCGTGCTTATAATTTCGATAACTATAAAAGCTAATGTTTCTTAATTGCTATAATACTAAGTAACTAAGTTATTTATAGTATTTACAAGGTTATAAATCTAAAAGTAACTGCGTTCTTGTGGCGTTGTTAAAGTTAAGCTGCTAAACTTCATTTCATGAAGTTTGATAAGTAGCTTGCTTGACCTGTCGAAAAGAACAATGGCTTTAGTTAAAATTCAGCCGGAGTAGCAGCTAGAAACGAAATAGAGAAGAGAATTACTCGCCGCCAAAATCCGCCAAATGGCACTAGAATTCATCCCTCATCTACATACCACTTTAATAAACACTCAACACAACAAACAGTTACTACTCGGTCCAAATAAACAGAACGCTGCCGTAAAATACGAGCAGAACATTCTGTAGTTCGTTTATTTCAAATAGGTTATTATGACACATACACTTGTATATTCAATCCGCATTCACACTTTCTACAATAAATGCTTCACAGGTTTGACTAAACACGGAAAACAAATGCATCTTATTGACGGAGGGAGGGCAGAAAGTAGCACGATTTATTTTTATACCCGACGATACGGTGACAGCCTTCTCTCTCTAAAGCTTGTAAGACTTATCTACCCATATACAGGACTATACAGTGCTATAAAGTGCATCTTCTTATGTATTCAACGTCAATAGACGGTGATAGAATTTTGAAGCGGTCGTAAAAATATCAGAGCTCCATGCCACCCGCATCATATATTATCGTAAAAGACGTTTTTAAATTTAAAAGTCATGTAGCACGACATTGTCTTGTTGTTTATAGGGTAATATACATATATATCTTATATAGGTTTAAACAACGTTGTGTAAATTTTGAAGATTTTATACAATTTTAAGTCTGTGTATGTGTCTTCATATCGAAGGTAATCTATATACATATAATAAAATCGTAGGAAAGTCAAAACTGTACATTGAATATTTTTTTAAAAGAATATTTGCGGCGTGATCTACAATCGATATCGAAGCCAAAAATATAGTTTTTAGAATTTTTGTCTGTTTGTCTGTATGTATGTCCGGGCTAAACTCAAAAAGTACTGCATGGATTTACTTCAAATTTTGCATGAATATTACTAACAGGTCGGGTCAACATATAAGCTACATAATATTATCACGCTATCACCTACGAGGGAGGAGCTGTGAATCTTTATTTTTCTTACGCATTCTGTGACAGCGTGTAATCTAATGACGCATATTTAAATGTTGTTTTTAAGTAAGCCATGCTATTATCTAGCTTTACACTATAAAAACTACGCCATTTAAGTAACTTGGGCAGAGAAATATAGTTGGGTTCCGCGGCGACAAACACTTTTTAGTTAAAATCTACGCGGACGAAGTCGCAGGTAACAGCTAGTATTTATATAAGTAGGTACAAATTTATATTGTTTGTATATCTTCCACATTCATTTAAAAAGCACGCAGTAATAAACTCGTTAAAATTCAAAAAGTCTTTGTCATTAAAATGAATGCTCAGTTTATATACAACGGGTAGAGCCGTCGTGGTTTTACCTACATATGTATGTTAAATATTGTTTAAGACAACTGGTGCGCTTCTTTGGTTATTGCGTGATGTCGATGCCTTATTAAACGGCTACTACATATAAACTTTCAAATAGTACTGGTACTTTCTACTATTAGTGCGGCAAAACATACAAACTCTTCATAATATTAGTATAAGTATAATTAATTACTCTTAAGAGTCGTACATCGTCACTTTTTGTTGAACGGTGCTTTAGAACCATTAGAACGAATCAAATGATTTATTTCTAAACGTACTCGATAAAGTAAGTAGAGTATAAAAAATTACATTATTTGTTGTTATTGATCCGTAAATAAAATTTGGAGCGTCGGAAATGTATAGGTCAATTGGTTATTTACTGTTTACAGCTATTCTCTTGCTATTATCGTTGGGAAGGGCCGTGAGAAGGCATAATTTATGGAGACCAGCCTTGAACTCGACGGAACCGTGACGGTAGTAAACTACGCGGGTTAGGCCAGTGACAATTGTTCTTTAGAGCTTCAGATAAGATACTGACGTCATTAAGCTTTACGGGATTGAGAAATGTTTCGCCTTTATTTTGATAAAATTTGTCTTAGTTATTTTATTTACAACTTTTATTTACGCTTGTTTTGACGTTTTAAATGGTTTTATAAGTCGTACGTAGAACCCTGTATGAAGCTTGTAGTCCCACAATCTCACGTCCCTTTTCGTCAATCATAAGGATAATGGTGGAGTTGGTCAGATTTCGACATATTTCGTACATATTTACTTTATTCTATTCCACTTTAAATAGTCTCTTACTATCTCTACGTATAATATAAACATGAAAAAGGATTTATAGTTAGTAAAGTTCCTATCAGGCTACAATAGCAAGAACGTTGGTCTGAAACATTCTCCGCCTTAATTAGATCGATGATTAGCGTCCATATAATTGTTAGAACTATTTACGACTAATGAAGGTGAACAAGGCGCAGCTACAGAACATCCCGCAATGAACTAGCATGACATTAAACAAAGGTATCAATTGTTATCGCGGCAGCGGCCGCGTCACGCTACCGACGATCTCATAACAGTGACATATATCTAGGATGACAGTGCAATACAATGGCATTCTGTGGAAACCGCAGTCAAGCGTCGCATTTCCACCTCCTCACGATTAACCCACCTATATTACAAGGAATAAAGTTCACTTTAGGAAAACAGGATGAATGTTGATGCTTTCGCATCAACCGCAAGAGTTGGTAAGGCCCAATTTCGCGTGAGTTCCTCAAGCCCTAGTTTTTAAACATCACTCTTAGCATTGTTTAATATGTAATTATATAGCTGTTTATATATAATTTACACAAAATTGTATGGTAATGCTATCGGAATAAAGTCTTTATTCGTGTGCAACTATGGTAATCAGAGCGTACCATGCGTGTTCGAGGTGCAACGGAAGGTTGCATTGTAGGATAATCCAATTAAGAAACTCGTTGACAAAAACATGCCGTTAGAAGTAGGAATAACTGGCTATAACATACAGTATTGGTTGAAATATTACGGTAAATGCATTTTAGAAACACGTTGATTTAAAGACAATGATTGATTTATGAACATGAGCAATTTCTAATTAGACTGCAAACACTTAGGTAGCAAGTCATTCTAGCATAAAAATGTGTATGATGATATCAGAATAAAATCAGTGAAGCGGTGAGTGTTTTCATGTTTCCTTGCATTCACCACATGAGAAGTGGTTTGAATGCGATGCATCCGATGCCGTGGCATCATTCTCAGTGTATTACATTTTACGTTTGTGCCGGCGTTATTAGCTAGCCTTTTCACAACAGTACTTGTTGTAAATTGTATTGAATACAAATGCTAGTTATATTAATTCAAGCTCAGCTTGGTGGCATTGCTTGTCAGGGCTTTGGAAGCCGGAATTATTAATGGCCGGAGTAAGCGGCCGGCCCCATTGTTTTCTTTAACGGTTATAGTTTTAAACTGATGAATGCTAACATAAAGAAAATTTATTATGACGTAATTCTAAATTTGCATTATGTTTTGTTGTGCGGCATTTGGTATTTTTCGAATAGTGTAAGTTGCAGCAGCTTATTACCGCGGATTTTAATAAATTCCGATTTTAATACGATTTCACCAAGAAAAGTAAAACTGCTATCGCACTGCATATAGATAGCCAAGATATTCTTCGGATTGGCTGGCAGGATCGGGTTCCCAACACAGAAGTTCTTCGTCGGACGGGTTTGGCGGGTATGGAGTGCCTCTTGATGAAAGGGCAACTGCGCTGGTGCGGACATCTTGAGCGTAGTAAATATAGTGTTCACATTACGTTATGAATAATTTTATTCATTTAAATGTAGAGCATTGCAATAAATGAGATCTACAAGAATCAGTTACCGGATCTTATTCCTACTTGAATGAAAGGGTCGCGGAATTCTTTTTAAAAAGATTTTGTGCTTATTGTTTTTCTATAAACAATTTAACTGGTATAATAAAAACGAATATTTATATTAAACTAGATTTTACCTGCGGCGTCGCTCGCGTAAATGTTGGTTAGGTTATATTAGTAATATGTAGTACGTACATTTTCGGGATGAAAGTACCATATGTCCTTTTCTGTTCCCCTGACTACGTATATACGAAATTTCATGATGATCGCTCGAGTAATTAAGGCGTGAAAGCGTAACAAACAAAATTACCATTCACATTTATAATATTAGTTAGTTCAGTTGTCAGGGGTACAGTAAAAAACAAAGGTTACCTTTCGTCCAGAAAAAGTACTGTTCCCGAAGGATAGTTTATTTACAAAATCTGGATTAATATGAGTAAAGCCGGGCATGAATGTTCATAAATTGCTAAGTGCTAGGAGTACTATTTTTTGTAAGACTTTTTTGTAACAGCTAGCTACGAATAAAAGCCTCACAAAAATTGTTGGGTTAATGTATATTACTTTTCACTCAAAGAGACTTCTTGGCAGTTTGCATTCCAGATGCGTTATATGATTAGTCTTTAACTATAATATATTGTACCGGTATTATATGTATTATGTTCGACTATCGTATAATAAGACTTACGTGTTGAAGTTAATGGATCTCCAAGAATATTCAAATGTATTACAAAGATTGGATGATGTGATGACTGTATGTTTGATAAAGTGGCTTACGTGGACATATAGTTATTAGTACTGCACCAATTATTTGGATCCAATATTCGCACGGCCAAAAATTGTGAAATACTTACACTAATCGTTATTTTGAATGTAAGCATTTTTTTTTAATTGACCCCGAAACGAGATCTGTCTTTCGCTAATGATAATCCTTGTAAGTCAGAAAATTGTAAGTAGTAAAATGCTTGATTTTGGACAAAAGCGACGCTTAGATACAGGCCTAAAAATAAAAATACTGATTGTCAGGAATCGTGTAGTGGAAATATTTTATCATCATCTCATCAAATCAGTCCCGTTAGCACTAGACGAGTGAAACTATGATTATTTATTTATACTACAATTATACGAAGCTTCGCGTTGTTTCATTGATAGCTGTGTCATTACAGATTAAACAAAGTTAGTGGTTAACCTTTTTTGTCTGTGAAGAACGAGTAAAAAAGTCTCACAGTTTTAACAGATGCTATTTGGATATGCTTCGGCAGTGGTTGCTTAGAGATAAAAAGTTTATAAGGAATTTTATAAGTTAAAGGTATCTCCCGCATAAGGGATAATATGTAAGAAGCAAAAGACTGTGTTGTTGAAAGTTAAAATAACGGATACAAAAATAGCCAGACTTGCCATTTAGCACATGAGTACTTGGTAAGAGTGTCATTTAAACTACTGCACTTTATGTGCAATTAAATCTTTCAGTAATCTTTATTTATGACATGCGAGCTCACAGTATTGAAAGTGTTGTATTATATGAGGTCTTTTAATATGTTTCGTAGTCATTTTGCATGGTATAGAATAGTTTGTACGAAGTCATTGTTGTTAAGCATTCAGACAAAAGTTATATCGACACGAATTTTAAGATGAACTGAACCTGTCTGTTTTCTCTGGTCTTTAGTGTGCATCTGAAAACTTCACTATGTTTAGGTAGGAGGTATAATACTCTTAGTATTGTGTAGTTAAACAGACACACTTAACGGTATTAACCGTGAATAGTACTACAATCCGACTAATACTACTTATCCAAGCAATACCTACTGATTTAACTGCATTTTAAGAAGATAGATCAGGGGTAACATTGTGTTACAAGAAGGATATTGCCTGTTTTCAAAATAAGCTGTCCCTGTCACTAAATGTATTCCGTATATAAGCTGTATTTTACTTTTACCGTGCGATTATATAATACGATAAATTCCTTGCGCAGCTACGCGTCTTGTAGCTATTCGGTCGATATACGAGCTACCGTAAAATGCGCTTCTTGTTTACGATACGATAAGAACGTCCCTTCTGTTTACGATACTGTAAGACTTTAGTTACGATATGTGATTAGTGTATTCAATCGTAACGATTGCAGAATGTATCTGAACCGTGATTTATATATTACTGGATTTTGCCTGCGACTTTGCTCGCGTAAACGTATGTTATATCAATTTACTATCGCTTAGGAACAGTACTCTTTTCGGGATGAAAGTACCCAATGTTCTTTTCTGTTCTCCTAATAACAAGTATGCGAAATTTTATCATGATCAGTCAAGTATTTATGACGTAAAAGCGTAACAAACAAACTCACATTCGCATATTTTTTGATATTAGTTAGGATTTATAGATGTTTTATAATTGGAACTTAAATTACAATCATAATAAGGCATTATGCTATATCCAGGCAGAACCTGGGACCATCTTAATAGGCAGTCGCGGTTGGTAGTAAAAAAACATACAAGAATATTAAAACGCCAAACAAAAGTTGCGCTTGCCAACGTCCAGCCAGGAATATTCTCTTGTCATCAGCATATATGTGGGAAGTACATTCATCATGTGTGTACACATTTATCAGCTGAAGGTTTATTACACTGGAGGGAAATTTACTATACCTGCGCACCCTTTATATATTATACACCTAAACACGTAAGAAATAAAGTTCGAATTTCTATATCGGACGGAATAGACGATTAAATTAAGATCGACAAGTGGACCTCATATTTTATCTGAATTCAAGGAATATTCAAGTACCTTATTTTACTGTTACTTGTATCTGGGTAAAGCCTCTCTCTTAAATAATACGAGCGTGATAAGATGCTCACGTAGAGTACGCCGTACAATGTTGAAGGTCCCAAAACGTGACTGAGAAGCGCTAAGTCTTCGCCTAATTGACTGTTACGAGCGCCGGGAAGATTATCCGCTAATGCGCTTTATCTTACTTGTATATAAACGTTCACTTAAACCAAAACATACGAAAGCAAATTTTTTTTTATTGTGTTTATTTGTAATGTGTAATAAATGGCATTAAATATTTATGACTAGCTGTTACCTGCGACTTCGTCCGCGTAGATTTTAACTAAAAAGTGTTTGTCTCCGCGGAACCCAATTTTTTTCTAAAATCAAAGTAGTCTAAGTTACTCCTTATAACATCAGCTATCTGCCAGTGAAAGTCCCGTCACAATCGGTTCAGCCGTTTCGGAGATTAGCCGGAACAAACAGACAGACAGTCAAAAATTTTAAAAATTGTTGTTTTCGTATTCGTACCTTATATACTTTCATATGCATTAGATAAAAAGTTGTTATTTTGACATTACAAACCGACACTTCCATTTTATTTATTTGTATAGATGTATAGATTTAAAGAGTACGCGTTTGTAAAAGTGGCCTTAGTCTGTTTTAAGAATTACCGTGTAATATTTCTTATTGCAAGGTTATATTTATATGCATTGATGCCTACCTTTTTTGGCAATAGGGGTAACTGCGGTTATTATGTCGAATATGTAAATTAAAGAAGTTTTGTAGTTCTTTATCATTAGTTTAAACTAAGCTTTGAACATTCGAGTTTTCTATGGGAATAAATATAGCATTGAAAAAGGCATTGTAAAAATATGTACATTACAGCCCTGCAGGCATAGCTAAACTTAGTTATAAAGTGAATCTCAACGGTGCAATGCAACACAACAGCTTTGAAAATTACAGGTCCTTACTATAATTTATCTTTGTTTTTATTTACGGAATCATGCAGTACATATATAAATATATTTTGAGGCGTGTGCCACTGCTTGACAATGGCCTTTGGATTGTCGAATCTCTCTGTTGCTACCCATCTAGTCTCTTTAATAGGCGTACTCCTAAATCATACCATCATTAGGTGTTTAGACCCTCTTTATCGTCATCGACCATCTTGTGTCATCCAATCGGTACCTGCTTGTGCCTATCATACCGAGTGCATTCGGCAGACTTAATATTATGTGATTTGTATTTTATTTGTGATAAATTAACTAAAAACGACTGAACTAATTAAAAAAAAATACTTTACCATTGGAAAGCTTCTTTAACCAGAAATAACATAGGTTAGATAACATCACGCTACAAGCCACGGAATTGGAGCAGTAATTATAAACATAGGTGAAGTAAGTAAGTCATGTATGTATTTATAAACTAACAAACTCTTAAAATAACATAGACGTTATTAAGATATAGACAGATACGTATCTAAGAAAACATACGGCAGGCGACAAGAAGTGGAGATAAATTATAAGTTACCATTATTGATATATGTGCGGAAATATCTTCGTCTAATGAAGCAATGATAAGATGTGTGCGGGCGGATATTAAGCGAGATTATAATTGAACATGCGTTCATAATTTATTAATTACGAAAGTTGCGTATCTAATATTATTTCAATTAATTTAGTTGAACGGAAAATATAGATTTATTGTGTTCAATCATTTATTACCGTTGATTGTATGAAATAATTTATTGGCGTTTATCGTAATTTTATTGACCGTATTTAGTTGCATAAGCGTGAGTGCGTGCAAGACTGGTAATTATGCGGTTCCGGGTTTTATTGCTGGGATGAGTATAAGTTATTCCGTCGAGGATTTGTAAGTAACAGAACCATTCTGGATATTGTGATAAGTGGCAATAGTCTCGTTTTCAATTACGGGATCATATATCCCGTCACATATAACCAATATAATATGCTTAAGTTGTAAACCTAACCTAAACATAGTTTGGTAAATTGTTGGTGTTTTTTGTTCAGGCGTAATTATAAGTACTAGCAGTCGCCTAGTGCTCGAAATTCGACCAAAGTTTGCCCGTAAGATATTGCTGATGTATATGTCATTATATATTGATATATATAACCAAAGTTACGCGCTTCGACTGCGTGTGTCAAATGTATGGTTGTGTGCGTGTAGTGTTTTTTCATTAATTTAATGTATTTCTAAAGTATATTTTACATAAATATTAGGATTCGTCACTTCTTCTCTGTATAAACTATAAGTGTGCGAAATTTCATACTCCTTCGTCCGCCCAATTTTCGTAAAAAGGGATCCAAAGTTTTCGCTTCACGTATTAATATGTAGATGAACTATTCATGGTTTGTCTATTATTGTTACAAATGATGCATAGTTGATAAATAGTTTATACTCTACACAAGTTGTCAGACTGTAGATCCTTGAAGAGGTGACTTGAGATGTAGGTAGTGTTCACATAATGGCTGTTTCAGAACCCGCGGGAAAGTCTATTGTTATTCACTGAGTATATTTACAAAGTCAGGGATGTTACCAACAATTACTTTAAAATATATGCTCTAATTTTCTTGACTCGGGAATCGTACTCGTTATAAACGCAAGCTTATGTCACAGATCCAATGAGACATTAAGTGTCGTAATTGCTTCGGACATTTCAAAGAGCATGTTCCGTAGCTCCGACAACTACAATATGTATAATAAGTACTTAAATCTGTCAGTCAAGGGTAACATCATTAAGATTAAATACCGTAATTACTTACAACCTTGTGATCGTTTTACTAATTATGACAAATGACGAGTCATGTCGTATATTGTTCGGGGTCAGGAACAAAAAATATGTGACAGGCGGCAGCCTCGGTGCCTACTTAACTGTACTTGTCTGCTTATGTGTATGATTAAATCGTGATTTTTTTCAGTTTACAGCCTTAAAAAACAAATATTGTTGAAATGAAACTATTCATTACGGGTTTTATCGTGCTTTATTTAAATGACTACGACTTGAAATTTTTATATTTTAATTTTCCCGACGTTCCGGCTGTTTTCCAGCACCCATGGTCTCGGGGAGACTGGTGGTGTGCATAGATATAAATTGATCAAAATAGTTAATAATTTCAATAAATCGTCAATACAATTGTATAATACAATTGTCTTTAATAGTCTTATAGAAATGCTCATTTACTTTCAAAATGAACACATTTTAACTAAAACTTTTAACAGTCGGCTTTTTTAATTTCTGCTAATACATAAAGTATATACAAACATCAGATTCATTTCAAATCTTTGTATTTATAAAATATGTACAGAGTGTGATTGTTTGTGAGACAGATTGATTCTTCGCCTTATGTCCTTTCTTGTTCGTGAGCCAGAATATAGAAGCAAGTTAAGCATACTGAGAAAATAATTAAGTTACAATAATAATTGATTTATTTCTTATCACAAAAAAGGTACATACAAATTTCATAATACAAGGATTTTTCACAATGTTTTGTGAGAGACTGGTGCCTGTTATAGGTATACAATAATGGTTTCGATAAGTTAACATATAAAATAACAAAAAAAATTCAGAGCTTCCATGATTGGGCACATGCATAGTACTGAGGAATCTACTAACACTAGTAGCAGTCGTGAACATTTTATTCCATGAGACCGAAGCCACGGCCTCAACAATTCAGACTGGAAGGTACTTGCACAATCAAACACAATTTAATGTGTTTATTTTTTACAAGAGTATGATCCACAAAATTCTAAAGAGGTTGACTCGTGAGAAAAAGTAAAACTAAATAATAATATAACATCGTGAGTTGCAATTCATTGGCAAATAGCGTGTCACTAAACCGTATAATGCGACCAAAGTGATTCTCAGCATGATTTAAATTACATCAAAATCGTACAAAATTACTTTAATGCATAAAAATAATAAATATTCATTAATGCTAGTCTGCAATTTGTAACAGACATGATAATAACATATTTAGTAACGAGTAACATCTGACTAATAGGTGAGTTAACGGTTGATTACAAAAGCTGTTGTTGATCTTGTCAGTTCACAGTAATATTTTGACGGCTAATAACGCGGAGGTGTTTGATTTCGCGCCTTAATGTTATATGGACGCGTCATGTCAATGTCAGCCAATTGAGCGAAAAAATGGCAAAAAACATTAAGTAGTTACGACAGGAGTCAGTGCACCCTATTGATAGCAAACACGAGTACGAGACCACGCGATAGCACTTTAGCTTTATCCTCTATAAATGGTTATTATAACATGTTCTGAGATAGAAGTAGACTACATACTCGTAAATGCATTTACAAAACCTCATCGTTTTTAAACAAGGAAACCAAACGTAACGTTAAATAAACAAAAATAGAAAACGTATCTAATATTTAGATCGCTAGCACGAAATAAAAGCAAACAATTTATAATTTTCGAAAGCAAACAAGAACAAACGAATTTATCTTTGCAAAAACTGGCATTCATCTGGCGGAGAGAGAATGATTAATGTTTGATGTTATTAATATGAAATATGCAAAACATTGTTCGGGTTTAGGCATCTATGAATTAATATAAGCACATCAAGATTGAAGTAATTTTCCTGGATGATATTGAAGTTATTGAATTGATAAAATAAACTGAACAAAAACCAGCCGAAGGGATAATAAATGGAATTCATTTATAGCACGCCAGGCTCGTTTCATCGTAATGAAAATAACAAAAGCGACGTCCATCCAGGAGTGATGTGTCGGAAAAAACTGCAAACTAGTGTTGATTAATTTGAGCACTTGCCGCCGCCCGCGCCGGTGTAATTGAGTGTGGCGAGATATGAAGATATCAGAGATACGATCTACTTTTAATTGGATTTCGATTGACTATTAATTTGTTTATGTCGACTGCAGCGCGACAACGAACCCGGCAAAAAATTGTAAGCGTCAAAATTAAATGTCGATTCATCATGTAAACGAACTAACAAACAATGGAGCTGTGAGAATCTCGATTATTTTAGAAACCGTACATAATTCTAGGTGATATACATGTTATTAAATTCTCAAACGGCATGTAACGTTACAAACTAGACAGAAACTAGTCAAACTTGCTTTTAGCATTTAATTTTCGCGTGAATACATCAACGTAGAAAGCGATGACTAGATAGAATCCTATCTAACGCGTAGTAGGTTATTTGCAACATAACAAAACAATTTCTATCATGAGAATTCAGTTTCATTGTGTCTGACATATTGATTATTAAGTTTATTGTATTTAATAATAACGAATCATATTTTAGGTAATAAATATTGCTTAATTTCGTGCTGTATTTACTATGAAGGTTTGATAGCAATAGCATTTGACAGCATTAAGCTGCTAGCCGAGCTTCCACAGTTAAACTAGATTCGTTCATCATTATTCGGAGAGTTTCGCATGACCATAAACAAGTCTGTGGTTGGCGGCAAACTGCAATACTAATGTTTATATGATGCTTATATCCTAGAGGCATGACCTATCTCCTACGGTGGGCGCTACTTATATCTACAAACTATCTCATAACACGTAGATTCATTGTAAGATACTCATGACCAAGTATGTAAAGACAAAGTGCATACTTAACATACCAGTTTCTAAGAAGTGAGTTTCCCGAGACATAATACGAGATAATATTGTGAATACTCCCGTAATTTTATTTTAAACGTGCGTCTTTCAGCAATAATGTACAATAATAAAAACGCAGTTAAGATGTTTATAATACAATTAGGTGGCCGTTTCGTACCAAGATATAATCTGAAGATGTGTAAAGTTGTAACAATTGAACTGAGTTGACCTCTTATCGAGTTTCCACTCATTACATTGACAAACTAGCGTGGACGTAATGTAGTTAGATGCAGCGAAAAAGAAACATATTGGCAGACAGCGTACGCCAAAACAATACAATATTTTCTACGAAAGCACGCGTAATAAGGCGATTGTTTAGAAGAAATCATGTCAAAACGTATCGTTGTTTTCATTGTAGTTGACAACTAGTTAGGCAAGTAGCTGATACAGTTGAACAACAATGGCAGTATTGTCGCAGGTATTGCGGATGTGATGTGACCGCGACGCGCCTCGTCTCCGCGTTGACACACACTTCATGACACGCCACACACTTCGATGCGATTATATCTAACAGATATTATCTCAATAACTGTCATATGCGGCACGCTACTAAACAACATTACTGAAATCGAAACTATAGGTATTATATTACGACTGTCCGATTATCAAACAATTATATTTCCGTATACCTAATATTAATAGATAAACCAGCCAGTTAGAATGATTTATCGAGTGAACGGGCTCGTATGAACGTTACATAAGTATGTACGTTTATTTTGTACATATTATTGTGCAATAATACTTTCTAAGTCGAGTTATCTTTGAAAGCTAAACACTTCCATAATTGTGTCGAAAAGTGAACTGGTTATATTCATGTAATACTCAGTGATGTCATACAGGTTTACCTCTTCACCTGAGATAGAATTGAAAGTAAAAGTGGTCAGATTGGGCGGCCGCGAGCCTCTCAATAGAATAGATCATAAAGCTTGTTATGTATGTTATCCCACGCGCTTGCGACGCGTCGCTAAGAAAGTGAGAGGACAAGCAGTCCGATAAAACTCACATGATCCGTCGACACATTATCGAAGTCGCAGGCTCTTTTATGCGATTCTAATGTCCCCAACACTGGTTTTAGAAAGTTGATTCTGCAAAACATTAGGGATATTCATTTTTCCTTCCATTTTTTATATTTTAATATTTATATAACGTGGCTTAGTTAAACTTTCGCGATGTTATAGAACTGTGAATTAAAAATATAACATCGTTGGTTATACTCTAATTAGCTCTAGCAGTGTCGCTAATTAGTGAAGGTTGGTACTATGTAGTACAATTACTGTGCTTATTATTTTGATGTGCACTCATTTGTACGTATATATAAATACGTTTAGTTTAATTATGTTTTTATTATTTTTATTCCATTTTTTTATATCCCGGTTAAGAGCAAGTGCCAGAGCAGCGATAGCTCAGTAGGGAGACCAACGGACTGCAATGCAGAGGGTCTCGGGTTCGAACCCACGTCGCGCATCTCTGACTTTCGGAAGTTATATGACTTTTCGAAATGATGTGCGTATTGATTGACAATTATCGCCTGCTCCGTGCCTCGGAGAGCACGTTAAGCCGTCGGTCCCGGCTGCCATGAACATCTATGGCAGTCGTTATTGGGAGAGTGTCGACACAAAAGATCCCACTGGGTCGAAGTGTCGCCGGTCTGCACTGACTGGCCCTCAGATAAGATAAGATAAGACAAGAGCAAGTGCCTAATTAAGTCATGTATCATTCTAATGACACCCGTCTAAGTCCATAAACAAATATTTTACAACAGTTATGCAGACCATTGTAATATTAAAGTAAGAATATATTTTTCTTATTTGTAATATTAAATAAATAAATAGGTGATTATAATAAGTAAAACAAGTGAATTATAACGTGTGTCGATGTTGAGCTCCAGGCATTAAACAACTAAGTTAGAAATTGTTTTACTCAGTACTCTCTCGGGCATCATTAACAGCCCGCAAAATATATCATCGGGACATAGATGAAATTTTACTGTACAAATAGGTGTTTATTTTCTATTACTACCTAGATTGCTTTGCATGAATCCTGATAAACAATTTTGTATGCAATTGGATGAAATCCTTATCCTAACTACTATTATAAAAATGAATGTGAGTTTGTTTGTTACTCTTTCACGCCTCAACTACTCAATCGATCATCATGAAAATGTATCTGTTTTCATCAAGAAAAAAGTTCTGTTTCCGGGGGATAGAAATTTATTGATAAATCTTCATTATCGCAAGCGAAGCCGCGGACAAAATCTAGTTATTTGTTTATATATTCGCATGTATAATCGTTTTGTTTAAGATGATGGGAAAGCGGTAAAAATCATAAGATTTCCCCGGCCCTCTGTCAGTTTCATTATCAATTAATATCGCTATGCATGCACAAATCTCACCATTACTTCCATCTGCGTAATAATTGATAATAGTAAATAATCAATTGGCTACTCTTTTAATTGGCATAGTGATATTAAACATTTTATACTTATTTATGGAAGACAAATTGCCTGTTCAGTACTTAATCATCTAAGATACTATCCATACTAATATTATCAAGACGAAGATTTTATTTTTTGATTGTTTGTAAGGACTCAAAAACTAATCAACCGATTATAAAAATTATTTTACTAAAAAGCTATATTATCACCGAGTAACATAGAATATATTGTATTTAACAAAAATGTTGTAAAAGTTTAAAGATTTATGACGAAGAGTGAAAAAAACCTTTTCCCTTTTTTATAAGTATAGGTAGGTACCTAATAATATCTACAAATTTGTACGGAACCCTCGGTGGGCAAATCCGACTCGCACATGCCCGGTTTTTTTTAAAACACATGCACTTAAGAATATCTTAGTGACAAAGTTCTTAAAGACTTAATATAAAATAGTAGTAGATTAATAGCAAAATATTGCAATGCTGCGAGGATACGAAGCGATCTATTTAAGAATAAACACATATACCCTTAAGTAGAAATGTATATCATCTAAAATTAGCTCTTAATGCGGTACGACCTTCTTTATGAAATGAAATTACACTTCATAACACGTCCATCACCTGTTAGAGAATATGTTGGAGTGCGAGACCTAGCCACGCAGAAATGCATTAATGAATGCTTATAAAATACATTTGATGGATATCTTCATTAGAATCATGTCAGTTTCTATCCGATGCAACCTTTTTTGTATAAAACATATGTGCTTAAGATTATCTTACTGACTAATCTCTTTAAAAAATTTTTTTTGTTTTTTTATTCTTGTTTTTGGCAAAGTGTTATGGATGGATTTTTTAGTCAAGGATATCTCAGTAGCAACATTAAGTCTGGTACTGTATCTGATAGACGGCAATAACACCGACGGCAATAACGTGGCACTTAAAATCATATCTGATGAAATGTGTGTAGAAAGATTTTCCTTAACCCTACGGAGATATAATCTTGAGTTTATGTATGTAGGTATATTGTATATCTATACTAATATTATAAAGCTGAAGAGTTTGTTTGTTTGCTTGAACGCGCTAATCTCAGGAACTACTGGTCCGATATGAAAAATTATTTCAGTGTTAGATAGCCCATTTATCGAAGAAGGCTATAGGCTATATATCATTACGCTAAGATCAATAGGAGCTGACCACCAATGAAGAATGTTTCAAAATCGGAGGGTATTTTTTCCTTTTGAGAGCTTACGCTGCGTGCGCTGCGTAAACAGTTAAAGTTTCGCAAAAATCATGTATGACAGAATTGTTACCCTTAAAAAGTTCTAAAAAAAGTCCGCGACAGCATATGTCTATCTTTTAAGGTTGGCTCACTATAACCATTTTTATGCTAACCAAATTTGTTTTAAAATAATGCATTATTTGCGAAGGTATTATTATAAACATGATATTAATCATTATCCAAATAAATACGTTAATCATCACAAGTATTTAATTTAAAACAAAATTGCCTTTTACATCATTCGATTTCAATGAATATCTTAGGAGATATCGCAGTTTTAAAATAACATTGCAGCAAAATAATTACCCATTACAGACATAGTACAAACGATGTTTCTCCTGGTTTATTCTGCGTGATTACTACTGGTTCGATTTGAAAAATTCTTTTAGTGTTGGATAGCCTATTTATCGAGGAAGGCTACAGGCTATATAACATCAAGCTACGACCCACGGGGGCGGCGCAGTAACAATAAACGCGGGTGAAATCGCGGGAACATCTAGTGTATGTATAAAGTCACTCTTGTGTAGGGATTGGTAGGGATTTTCTTTTGCTATAGTAATTGGTAACGCAAATTACGAGGAATCTTTTTTACATTAAGGCGTATAACTGGCTACACTGTCAATGACCTTTAGTAATCTAAAAATATATATTCACACTAATGGTGCCTTTACCACATAAGTTATTTACTTTATGAGCACTAATAAATTTGTCCAAAATCGTGTTTAATAGGTGGTCTATTAATATGTCCAGCTACTACATCATTTAAAAAATACACGGTAACTTAAGATAAAATCTTTTTTGGTTCGTAATGAGGTACTTAATTAGTTAAAATATTTAGATCGGCTTTTATTTATATAAGGCGTGTAATATAAAGATCTTGTTATATTGAAGAATCGTGGTATTGACCTCATGGGAAAAGACATATATAGATTGACGCCTGTGTATTCTTGGGGTAGACAGAGGTGGTTTATACTAACTTTTCGTTGAGTATTTTGTTGCCGTGCCCTTACTTACTTTCGCATGTTTTATGTCAAAGGACCAACAGGGGAGTAATATTAAATTGAAAGATGTGTAAGTTTAATAATTTGTGTTACAAATTACTTATTATTGATTTTGCAATTTAATCTTTGCTCTGTCGCTCGAAACACAGGTTTAACCTAGTTCGGGATCAATCATCAAATAAATATCGGGATCAATCATCAAATATCATATATCTATTAGTGCACTTTATGTAATTGTTAAGAGGCAATTGTAAAATTGAGATATTTTACTTAAAATAAATCAATTTATATTATTATAGTTAAGCTAAATAAATGTGTAAAGAGTAGGTTGAAGTTATTAATGTAAATGAGTGAGATTGAAAACACGATCTTTCTATCGCAAACACCACACCTAAACTATTGGACAAAGCTTGTTTAAATATAGGTATTGTATGTTGATAATTAAAGAAAATTCTAAACAAACAAGTAACATGAGCTCGGCAAGTCATCTAAGTATGAAAAGTGTAATTGATTATCCAGTCATGTCCTGAAGTATCTGTTAAAATTATTATCAACGCAATAATATTGAAGAATGAGAAATTAAGATACAATTTTAAGATCAGTGTATATTACGAAAAGAGAGAAAATTACGAAAGATTTATTTAAAAGCCAATTTAAATATGATTTATGTAGGTAAGGCATGACTATTAATTAATTACGTATATAAATTATACTTCTTAAATGGCCACACCATTATAACACGCTGTATATTGTATAAATTATATAAATGTCTTAATTTATATGAATTCTTCCAAAGTGATCACTAGTTCAAAGACCTTTATTTGTGCATTCGTTGTAAAAAATGTGTTTAAGGATGACTATGTTGACACTATACCGCAATATTATAAGAAAATGGCGCTCAAAATGCGCATAAATTAAAAGATTCTCGATAAGATCCCATATCGAAGCATAATGGTTGCAAATTAAGGCAAATAGTAAAATTAATGTGCTCTCATTCGCTACATAAAGTAGTTTTTGCATATAAATGAAAGTTTATTTTGAACTCCTTTTTATAATTAAGTTAGTTCCTGCTATGGTGACAATGTAGGAGTAACGGAAAATATTGAAAGCCGTTATTGCTACCGTAAGTTATAGGGATTTCTTTTTGTCCTTTTGTGTAATTACAGCTATATTAATTATGGAAATAAAGTTACTTTCTATTCTATGTATAAACTTTATGATAAATAGTGACACTACAACCTACAAACTTGAAAAAACGAATACAAATGCCACAGTACAGTTATTTTTTATGGATAGTTAGGAACCTAAACATCAATGGCCTATATTACCCTAAAATTTTGAGCTAATACTTAACATTCTAGCGTAAGCTCCAGACAATACCAGACAATTCGAGGACAAGAAGTGTTAGGTGGGTACGGCACGGCCCACCTAACACTGTTTGTCTACTACAATGCCACTTAGTATCAGACCAACTGCCTAAATGCAACTGACCCACCATTTTTTTTTGTGTCTTGATATTATTGAAACCGCTTCACTCAATGCTTTAGTAATGACAATTTCACTACTTAAACCACTACGCTATACTACCACTACAATTAATCAAGATCTTTAATTAACATGTCATCATATCACCACTAATAAAACCTTTACAAAGAGAATAAAAAGTTAATTACAAAACACAGATACGTGACACATTAATTAAATTGACATCGTAATATTTCATTATTGTTAATAAATATTGTCATCTCAATAAAAAAGTGTTTTGCAGAGCTTCCGCTGAAGGCGGACGCGTGATTAATGTTCAACGGTTAATTACTTGCGCAGGCGCAGTGCCGACAAACGCTTCGCGCTACGGAGGCATACTTCTGTTGTCATCCCGGATAACTGCTCGCATACGTCCTGCATAAAGCAGTCCCTTCAGGGCCTTGTATGGACCGCACGTCCGCTGGGTGCTTAATTGTAACGGTAACTCATATTTGTTTAGGTGCACCGTTACCCTTTATATCTTAGATATAATTATTAAATGTAATGCACATACAACGTTTAAAATATTGCAATATGTATGCAGTTTGTGTATTTTGACATGTCCCATCAAACGTTTAATAAAAATGTAGGTATATGAAGTACAAAGTTACTTAAGTAATTATTCTGTCACGATGAAGAGTATTTCTTCGATCCTTGTATGGGATAAACCAATCTGATCCAGAAGTAGAAGTTTCAAGTTTTTGAGTCCGTTATTTTTTTATTTGTAAAGCCCATTGCAGCAGTGCAGGGATTGTCTCCAACGCTAAGCACGGACGCAAAGATTAGTATGTATAATTAAAATGGCATTTTGCCTACTTATGACATATTTCAACACTATTGATACACAACTATTAACAACGTTCAAAATGTCTCACGAAATAGTTGGTCGCAGTTTTAAATTTGAAATTTAAGTGTGAGAAATCATTTTTCATAAGATATTGTAAATGTGGTAGTCAAATGTACGAGTTTTAATTTTATTTTATTTGCATGTATTAATTTAGAAATTTAACGATATCCGTTAATTTAGAATCGCAAATATATGATTATGTATAATTTATAACATTATTATGTATTGGCAGTACGAGTAGGTACATTCATCGAAGTAGTCCGATTAGGGCACCCGTCCGAATGGTACCTGCGCGAATAGCACCTAACCTAGTCCACGAAAGGCATCAATATTTTTGGCAGGTGCTCTTCGTGAATTTGAAGATTTTAGTAATTGAAATAGTCTTTTATATGTAGATTTTTTTGTTTAGAAGCATAGCATAATATGCTAACGGCTTAACGACACCATCGATATAGCCATGAATACTATAAATCTGAAGAAAAGGTTTCGGCGCAGATTTAAAAGTCCCATCACAATACAGATGGCGTGTTCTGGCAAGTTCTTTTTTTTCTTGTCGTGGCGAATAGAAGAATTCGATTTTTCCTATCATAGAAATCAGCCAACAGGAAGTACAAATATTGTTTGGGTAGTGTTATTATTTGGTAAGATTAATAATTATTGTCATAGTGATTTAAATTTTTTTTATTTTGTATGTCGTCTAGATAGATTTCGTATGTACATAAGTATGTATAATTAATAAACGTTCTAGTGATTTTTATCGATATCTTTCATTTGATAACGTCCTGTAAAACAAATACATCCCAGCACTAGGCTTCTAAGTCGTAGGTGCTCTTTGTGAACAAAAATGTAAAAATAAATTTGAATACACGAAGGGCACCTGCCAAAAATAATGATGGTGCCTTTCGTGGATTAGCCTAGGTGCTATTCGCGCAGATGCCATTCGGACGGGTACTCTAATTGGACTACTTCCATTAATCTCCCTCTATGTACCGCTAGTCCGGCCTTAATGGCAAAACATGGAGTGGTCGTTCGACTTGTAATAATGAACCTCGTCCTGTAACAAATGTAATCATTATAATGACTAAATAACTATAATTGTGTTATTGGAATGAGTTCGGAAGTACTTATCTGTCTGCGGTATAAAGATATCAATAGTTATCCTCAATAGCTGTGTATCGGCCAACGTACAATCGATTTCATGGACCTTTCACTATTCGGAAGTATTCTATTGAGAAAGGGCACCATCACTCTACAAACGATTTTAAATGTCAAACTATGAATATAATAGCGCGTTAGCAGATGTAATGTTGTTATAAATAGTTTCCATGCAGAGGAATATGTATTTTATTTGATGCCTCGACACTGATATAACAACAGTCAATTATTTAATTGATGTTTACAGTGTTTTCATAAAAATCAACAAAGAGATATCTCATGCCAAAGGAACATGAAATAATCCAAAATTAAATGTAATTGCATGATACACTACAATGACATATGGTAATGCAATTTTTTTGTTGACATTAGTCAACGTTTTTAGTTCAAAATAAAAACCAACCTTGGTAGGCTTAATCATATTTGTTAGTGTGCAGCTAACATTAAATATATTTTGATTCAGTTTAACCTATTGGGTCACAGCGATACACCGG
This sequence comes from Catocala sponsa, assembly GCA_963564715.1. Classification (NCBI taxonomy): domain Eukaryota; kingdom Metazoa; phylum Arthropoda; class Insecta; order Lepidoptera; family Erebidae; genus Catocala; species Catocala sponsa. The sequence continues at coordinate 15,562,702 of OY751342.1, forward strand.
TGGCCAGACACATGACACAGATTTTTAATCAAGTCTGGTATTCTAAAACACAAAAGAATAACAAAAATATAAAAAAAATAAGAGTTAGTATAACTTATAAGTCTTCCTATTTTAGGTATTCCACAGATGTTCTACTGCGATCTGTGAGTCTTCGTATTCATGCATATATTAGGAATAAATTATCCTTCGCTAACGCTAAACGCTATACAAAGCTGAACTCGGAGAGTTATCCCTAATGTTGTTGTATGTCGGTGAATTGAATAAACCAGCGTCTAACTAACGCCGCGTCGTAGGCTGTAGTCATTGCTTCTGTCATTTTGACTCCAGTTTATGAAAATGTTTGGAAACCGCGGGCTAAACTTGTTTAAATGTTAATAAGTCTTATTCTCACTATTAGCACTAAGACTATGGTTTACTGTCTATTATTATTTATTTATTACTGTCCGTTATATATAATAGATAATTTACTAAACCTAAAGGTAGGTTAAGCAGCAAAAAGAGCAAAAAGAATTTAATAAATGTTATTATAGTCCATGATAAAATCATTTGTAAACTATTATAATTGTTATTTCCGAAAACTCTCACATTCGTTACAAAGAACTTAACCTTCTAGAGAAATTTGTGTTAAGTAGTTATATATAACTATCTTTTGCCCGCGGCTTCGCTCGCATTTAGAATTTGACAATCAATTCGGGTTGTACTCTGCTTGTAATAATACAATTCAATCATAATTCGAAAGACACGTGGCGCCATCTATTATCATAAGAACGTTATTGTTCTTTTCCTCGTGAACAGTAATTTTTTTTGGGATGAAAGGTAGCCTATGTCCGTTTCTGTACACTTGACAACATATATGCAAAATTTCAAGATGATCGGTTCAGTGGTTTAGGCGTGAAAAGGTAACAAACGAACAAACTTATTTTCGCTTTTATAATATTAGTTAGGATAGGATTAAAATAGTCGTTTTAACTGCGGTTTTCTACAAGATGCTGTAATAAAACAGTCTGCAAAGAATGCTTCTATTAACTGTCTCCGAGAAACTTGCCATTATCTTAAAGTGTTTTTAAGACAGTATTCAATTAGAACTTGGATACTGCGATATACATTCATGTGGCGACAGCAAACATCAAATAACTTAGAGCATCCAAGTTAGGTAAGTTAGGAACAAGAGCCATTACATAACTTATTTAGATCGTGTAACTTTGTCTTTGACAAATTGGTACATGTAAGACTAAACTCTCCAGTGAGTCTTGAGCGCTGGATATAGTAAAAGATATTGAAATCGAGTCGTTCTGTGAAAATACACATAAAGTGCACATAAAATTACCAACCTCGACGTAAAAATGTTTATTTAAGAAAATAAATTTGTGACGTATCACAGCATGGCATTTCATCTCCCGAAGGCTGTATTAATTCCTACTACTATATATGTATGTGCTCCGAATGTTTTGGGATCGACTAACATGCAAAAAAATGTGTGTTCTATAAATAGTTATACCAAGTGTTAGTTTTCTTGGTGTCCGTTATTTAAATATTTAAACAGGAATAATATTTCGTGCGGGCTATCTTTCCAAAATAAAAAATTACTAATACTTACTTACATTGAATTATTATTAAAGTAGGTATGTAATTAAAATTAATGATACATTATAACGCACCTTTCTCTCACCCGCTGTACATTTCCGCTATCTGCAATAGTAATGAAACTCACCACAAGTGACGGATTCGTGGTCGCAATTCCTATTACCGTTCTAGCTAGACTAGTGCGTCTAGTCGAGATTACGATCGCCAATCGTCAAACAATGGATCCGGCAATATACTACAACAATAATTGTAAAGAGACGAACTAAAGGGGGATTACAGTACTTGTAAGAAGGAATTGCTACAGTGATCTTGTTCTCATATCGTTATCTATATATTAATACGTGAAGCAAAAACTTTGTACCCTTTTTACGAAAATTGCGCGGACGGAGGAGTATGAAATTTGGCACAGTTAAAGTTTATATGGAGAAGGAGGGGCGAATCCTAATATTTATATAAAATATGCAATAGAAATATATTAAATTAATGAAAAAACACTACACCCACAAAACCATGCATTTGACACACGCAGTCGAAGCGCGTAATTATGGTTACATATATCAATTTATAATAGCATAATTATATCAGCATTATCTTACAGGCAAACTTTGGTCGAATTTCGAGCACTAGGCGACCGCTAGTATATTTAGATATTCAATGACAAGCCCACCAAATCTTTTAAGAACATGCATAAACATATATACAGATGAATACATAATTTTTTCATTCGTCCTTTATTGAAGTCGGTTAAAAATATTGTAAAATTTTTCAAATTATTATTTTTGTATATTTAATTCATGGATGAACCACTGTAAAGACATAGTCTCCTTTCAGCGGAAAAAGTTAATACATAGATACATATAGTTACTAGTCTATCACGATGATCTAGTACAAGTTTGCTATAAAGCTCAATTCCGATTCTCCGTCTCAGATAAAATGTTAATAATGTTTCTATTGGTACGTTTTCATAAAGACCGATCTTGGATCGCCCGTATCCAACCGCTTTCCCGCGACCTACTTTACTTATACTTGATATTAGTTTATTAATAACAAAAAAAAAAGAGTTCTAATCATATAATATAAAAATTATTCAACCAACTCACTACTTTAGTATGAAAATTTGTTTGTTTTTACGTTTTGAAAGCTGTAGAACAGGACTACACTTAGATAATAATAAACATTAATACTTTAACCTCTTTTCTGACGAAACTAGCGAAAGACATTCCTTTTCTCTTCACATCGACAGCTAATGTAATTTCAGTACATTTTAATAACCTTTCTATTCTACGGCCATCATAGATAGTTATCTACTAGACTACGAGTTTACAACATGATGATGGTAATGCGGTTTCGATTATAACATGAACTGCTGCTTAACTCCGGTAGGTATATTGAAATTATCATTAAAACTAGGTACTTTATTCGTGTATTATCTCCGCTGTACATAATTTCCATAAGAGTAAATGCGTTAGATAGTGAATCAGCACTAAATGTATTCGTGTCGGAGTATTGCGAACGCATCCGCGACAAAGTTAAACATTTCATTTTAAAGTCGGTGCCAGACATTAGAGAGATTTCGATTATGCAAACGCGCTTAGTCTGGGTTCCGGTTTTGTTAATAAACACAATCTATTTACATATTATAAAGCTTCACGACTGCAACGTCGAAGGGGAAGGCAGATATTTATTATTGCCGCATTTCACCGGTGATGTTTGGTCCTTGCTAATAGGCGGCGAACCTATTGCCGTCTACTGGGTACAGTGCTAGAAACCTAATATCACTTTGCCCAACCCGAAAATCAAAGCCGAGAATCAAAGCAAATTTATTATCGGTGAGCTCAGTATCTAATATGAAAAATAAAAATATTTAGGGCTTGCTCTGCAAACTCCAAATAGCATTTATCTATAAGATAAAATTACAAATAGCATTTATCTATAAGATAAAATTACAAATAGCATTTATCTATAAGATACAATTACAAATAGCATTTATCTATAAGATAAAATTACAAATAGCATTTATCTATAAGATCAAATTTTCGCCATCCCTTTTCTTTAACCTAACAACAGAAGGACAGCTTGCAATTTATATTTCGGATAACGTTTATTTCATTATTGTGAAACTGGCCATTAATCTGTAACATTTTGACGGTTAAGTCCGAGTAAAGGAAAAATTTAAACCTATGAGACATGAATGTAATTAAAATGTGACAACTCTAGGTTTCAATTGCTACCTACTGACAATATCAAGAAAAGTATTACTATGAGTTTTTTGCTTGGTATGTAGCCTCTTTTAGTGTCGTTTTCTGCAAATCACGTTTGCAAGTTGATACGTCTAATTCGCAAATCAGTGTTAGTATGACTGCATGACTGTAAAGTAATATGTAAGCCATTTAGCATCCTTTCATATTTTGGCAACATGCTAGTCATAGTACCTGTTACTATAGTGACATATATCTACTCCTTCAGGAAAACCGTCTTCTCATAGTAAAAGTTGATTAAAATGATGTATATATGTGAGATACAACAAGATGCCGATAACTTTATAGTATACCTAGTATTAGAGATTCATTCAAATTATTCAGATCTATCTTTTCACAAAATAAAAATGGATTATTTCTATTATACCTTATTAAAGTTTGTAATTGCTAAAAATTTATTGATATTTCTTTAAAGAAATGCTCAATAGCAGTTCCAAGTTTTGTATATCAGCAACATAAGTCGTGACACACTTGAAAATTTTCGATTGCCTCTATCTTTCAAAATCATACTAAATGTTACATTTTATAGCAGTAATAGTAAAAAGATAGCTAAGATAAGATACTTAAGCATACTTGACAATACAGAATAATGATTAAGATTTTTAATTTATAAAATGCTTTTACAAATTTGTTAAATGTTCAGATACTTATGTTGCTGACTGTATTATTTTCATTAAACGCAAAACGCAAATATAGCTGGCAAAATACGGTAGTTAAATAAAAATATGTTTAGAGTTAAACTTAATTTTACGTTACTTTTTTATGTTTACGCGAATGCCTCGTTATATGTTAGGAGCGGCCTTACCCCAACTCTGTGTAGAGGTTACTACGGTAACTGATAACTTCACATAACTCGTGTAATAGTTAGTTAAACTACAGTCATTACCGAATTAACTGTGTTTTACCGCAGGCAGTGCCTTGAACTAGCGTGAACTAGCGCGAACACTTAGCCACCGCACTTTACATACGAACAGCTCTCGTTAAGCTAAATAATTACACGTTACTCGTGTTTATTACGTGTAAGTATATGTTTGGATTCAATGTTTATGTCAGTGAACCTGAAAAATAAAGATTCAGTTTAATGCTAAAGTAGTTAGTTATTTTACAATTTCATTATCTTTAACATGTTGAAAATTTACATAATTCTATACTTATCATGTAAACTATTACTTACTCATATTAGATTTTATTCATCTTAAAATATGTTGTGTGACAGTGATGGAAAACATTGCGAGAAAACCTGCATGTCTGAGAGTTCCGCATAATGTTCTCGATGATATGTGAAGCCTGCCAAGCCGCTCCGGGTTAGCGTGGTGGACCATAGCCTAAATCTTCTTATAATGAGTAGAGATCCTTGCTTAGCAGTTGGACAGTTTATATAATATTATTTATTTTTATATGTGGTGGGTGATAAAGTCATAAATATGCTAATATGAGAAGGATTCTTTATTGTAATTTACAATAGATATAATAAAATCAGCACATTTTACAGTACAACAACGGTAAGTCACAGAGATACAAAACATCAACCACATTTAATTATGTGTGACATCATAATCTTGTTTCCTCTTAATAATGTTTGTAGAAGAGAGTTTATGTTTAAGTAAATATATTTTTACACAAGAGAAAAAATCTTATATTATTTATTTAATCATAATAGAATATTCATACAAACTTTTTAGTTTTATTGTTTTAATTATTATAATATAGACATTAACATTGAGAAGCCGCGCATTTATTAATTAAAGTGCTCTATTTTAAATGGGTTACTAAATTTAAATAAAACATACGACCTACTTTCATGAAATGTCAAGGTGGTTTAAGGCTAATTATTAGCGTAATAGGAAAAAGTGCCAAATTATGCTGTCCTTAGCTCTGTGTTATCCTAATACAATACTAATAGTAATAATAAACACTATGATGCTGATCTTACGCACTTCACACTGAAATGTCACTCAGACAAATTCTTTCTTCTTCGGTTATTAGTAGTTTACCTAATCTGACTTTGCCTACTAGCCTCAGAGGATGTGGGAGTTATTCTTTTAATTTCATTTTAATTTTCCATACAGTATACTGCGTAGCTACTTAAATTTTTGTCACAGAAGTGCCGATTAAAACTTAGCCTAACCGAAAATAAAAAATCACAAAAACATTGTTATGTAAGCACTCCCATTCGACCCAAGAGAAGGTTATTTATTTCTATATTTAGTAAATTACGTAAAACGGAACTATCTAATAGAATCGTGAATATAAATAAGCCTTATTTTATCTATTTATAGACGATAGAAACTTAAATCTATGTTAATTTAGAAGTTATTTTATTTTAAGCAGTACAACTGTTATTGTCTACGTAGGAAGGGTCTTTATTGCTTTTTAACCACATTTGGTCACATAGTACGTTCAGAAAGTTGGGCTTGTATTGTCTTATATATCACTATAGGTCTTTTGTCTGCGGCTTCGTTCGTGGTCATCTAGTATTAGTCATTTAATTTCTATCCCTCTAGAACAGTACTTTTTGCTGAATGAAAGGTACCTAAGTCCTTTTCTGAATTTCTGATAACGTATATGCGAAATATCATGATGATCAGTCAGGTAGTTAAGGCGTGAAAGCGTTACAAACAAACTCACATTCGCATTAATATAAAGGTTGAGTAGTGTTAGGAATATAATTTTTTTTCTGGATGAATGGTACCTTATGTCTGTTTCTGTAACTCTGACGACGTGTATGAGAAATTTCATGATGATCAGTCGAAGAGTTAAGACGTGAACGCCAAAGAAATAAACTCACTTGCCCGTTTGTAAAATTAGTTAGGATTTGGCACATAGTAAGTTCAGCGAGCTGGGCTAGCATTGCCTTATATATATTTTATGAGTACGACTAAAGCACAGAGTCATCTAAATAATAAATTCCTAACGAGAAGCGTTCTCGCCTCGTCCACGATTTCTCGTGATGACCGTGATAGCCACGCTACTTAGGTACTCTCGCACACTTTATGCTTACTCCATTTACGTGCAATAAAACTATTATTGCGCCCGTTAAGTGCATCTCTAACCTTATACTCTGCTTTTACCATTTATAGTAATAGAAAATCCTAATTAAAATTATAAATGCGAATGTGAGTTTGTTTGTTAAGCTTTCACACCTTATCTTCGCGATACATACATACATACATACATAGATTCACGCCTGTTTCCCAGAGAGGTAGGCAGAGACAACAGATTTCCATTTGCTACGATCCTGACACACTTCTCTGGCTTCATTCACTTTCATCACACTCCTCATACACGCCCGTCGGTTCAAGGAGCTCCTTTGTCCAGAACGCCTCCGATCTGATCGAGAAACGTTCGCCTAGGTTTTCCTCTTGCGACTGTTCCATATACACTAGCCTTATAAACTTTCTTAGTCAGTCTTTCCTCATCCTTTCTTTCTACATGTCCGAACTAGCTTAACATACTCTTTTACTTCTTACGTACGTAAAATATCATGATTAATCTTCGCGATTAATCATGATATTTTACGTACATGTTATCAGGGTACAGAATAGGACATAAGGTAACTTAAATACAAAAAAAAACTGTTCCCGAGAGATAAATATTTGTTGACGGTTCTAACTTTGTGTTTTTTTAAATAACATCTCCCACACTAGGAATAATTCCTGTCTCGCGAGGGACTTTAAAAAAATTCAAACAATATATGTTTGTGAAGTCCACCTCGGCGGACTCGGAACACCTATATGTAGATCACACAAATGTTTGTCCCGTGTGGGGCTCTAAACCACAACACTCGTGGTGGCAGTGGCGAGGCGACCGCTTTAACCACTACGCCATCGGGGCAGTCCGAGCGAAGCCGCAGACAAAATCAACTGATAGATACATAGTTTTCTTAAAATGCGTCTTTGTTACGTTGCGCGTGAATCTTGGCAACGCACTGTCTATAAGATTAGATTATCGTAGAAATTGCAATGATGGCGAAATATGGAGCACACAGTTTTGGGTTGTGACAAATGTAGAATACTAGATAATTATGGGCAATTTTAGACTAAAATGTCATTACGATAAAACGTGGTGGGTCCCGTTAGTGCAGGACTGCACCTATAAGCATCCTTAATTACTACTGAGAAAGACTGTATACGCGGTTTTTATAAATAAAAATAGAAGTTCACGTAATATAGACATGTAATTAAATAAATAGCTCTTCCGTCTACTCTATTATTACATCTGACGTAGGTTTTCTATGCAATAATTATATAATATCCGATATACAATTTAGTTACCAGTTGGAAGGCGAGACAGCTGTTAAAATTATATATAATATGCTAATATAATATATATATACACTTGTTTTAATATAGTTTCAAGAGCGACCTTGTAACGGTAGCTTCACGCGGTAATAGCCGACGTGTATTCAAATTTTATGTCCATACCAGTTCATCAATAGCCCATGTTGTCTGTTGAATGGAGCAATCAAGTACAATTGTGTATTTACGAGTATAATGGTATTTGATATCAGAAAGCGCATCTTGCAGTGGAAAGCTCCAACCCGTTAGTGGACCGGCTGCACCTAGCTTTCCAATCTCGCCTCCAGCTTGCCTCAGCTAGACCTGCCTCGTATTTATCAGAGCTTTCTACATCCACGCCTACTTTATGTGCCCTAATCTCCCCAGATATATATTATTTCACCTACAACTCGCAGATTATTCACCTGATATTAAATTTATTGGTTCATAATTTATTCACGGGAAGACAACACAACTTGATGCATTTGATTTTGCCATAATATAGAAAACACAAGCACGGATGACCTAGTGGTTTAAGTGGTCGCCTTGCCATTACTACTACGCCGATGGTTGACGGTTCGATCCTCACACGGGACAGACATTTATGTGATCCACAAAAATTGTTTCGAATCTGAATGTTAATTGTGTCCCTTGTTGGAATGTTTGTAAAGTCTTGCTTGTTTATTTGCTTTAGAGAGACAGTAGTTCTAATTTAGTTGCCTACGTCAAGACTGTTCCATAATAATTTGTTATTCAAATATTATAAGTAAATAAAAATTATAAAAACATTATAAATCTTATTTCTCTAAAGGGTGCACTAACATTTTAAACGCTCAGTGTTAAAGTACCAAACTTGCTGATACTTTATTTTTCGCGAAACAACACTATTTGTTCTATTTGTGGTCGACTTAGAGGTTGGAATTAAAATAAAACACAACTTGTCGCCTGATCTAATATAATAGAATTGTTCACATTTGCATACTTCACTGGTGCTTATATACTAACCGTGTGCAAACAACGATAGCGACTTCTAATTCGACGCCTATACCATCTATCGATCCTATGTTCAACTCTTTTGCACATACTGCATTGAACACTCAGTTTTCTCGTTTTAATATTTATCAGAGTATAATGATCACATGTCTTTACACAAGAATTATGCTATAAATATAACTAGTTAGTCATACTACAAGAAGTGTAGCATTTAAGTTAAAAATGTTGCTTATAATGACAGAAGTATTTCTATTAAATCATGTGCGGTCGGTCCGTGTGCGGGAAACAGGTCGTGTTTCTTTGAAAGCTTCTAAGATCGTTAATTTAGAGCATTTCTTGTTGAAAATATGTGTAATGTAGTTTTTATACATCTACGCACATAGATTGATGCTTGTATAATTTTAAAGAGGTAGTCACGGGTGTGTTCTGTGATTTAGAAAGCGTAGCGCAAATATTCTAAGTCTATAGGTGTGTTAGTTACTCTAGGTACGTTTTCATTTCATGTACCTATTAAGAAGCGAATCTGTAGCAGTGCATATTGCCAGATTCCATGCTATTGTTGTGTTTTTTAACAATAGAATAGAATAGAACAGCCGTAATACTAAATTCTGTCGCAAGACAAACATTAAAACAATAGACAAAAAACACCTAGAAACGGAACAATTATTTGCGGATCAAACGTATTTTTTGGATATTGGATCCAGAAGATTCATCGTGGCAAGCGGCGAGCCGACCATTTAGTCGAAGAAAACTTTGCACAGGAACCGAAAGCATGATGTCATCGGCCGAAACATAAGCGGAGAATTATACTTCGAGACGAAAGAGGCAGTCATATTTTACAAGCTAATATAATTAGAATATCATATTTTACTCTTATTAATGGCTACCGAGAGGGATGCTCTCGTAAATCTAAATTACGTACGTGCATAGTTATGGCTATAGAATTTCTTTAATGATTATTGATACAGACATTCGCATTTCTGCTTCGGTTTCTAACAGCAAATAATCAAGCTTGAGTTGAGCTTAATTAACGATAAATCTAAAGAGGTATGGTGATAATCACTGCAAAGATCCGCTTGTGTAATATTTTATTCTATTTAAAGAACATTCTTGACTTAGAGCTGAGTATAAGTAAAGTATTTTCTAATAAGTCTTAATTAAAGACTTTGTAGAAAATACTTTTAGTATAGCACACAAATATATGTACATAGTTTCACACCCATATATTCTTGAAGAAAAAGGAATAATTCTTGATACCTTTCTAGCCAGGGTGTATACCTAGGTAGCATTTGAAATTTCACATTATGTGCAAGATTTTACTAACAAAATCGTATTAGTTTTTATTACAGTATAGAGTGTTGATTATAGTCTGAAAATTTAATCAATCAAGATTGTAGTTTGAAAATTTATTGCGGCACTTATCTACTAATAACTAATATTATAAATATGAGTTTGCTTATTTGTTTGTTCTTCAAAATTTCGTTTACATGTTGTCAAGGTTAGACAATGGGATATAGCATATCTTTCATCCAGAAAAGAGTACTAGAAAAAAAGAGAGTTTAGAAAAGAGTACTAGAGAAAGAGAGTTTTTTTTTGTCTATAAATTTCTATCTCTCTAGAGACAGATAGAAATTTATAGACAAAATCTAAAATAACGCAAGCGTAGCCGCGGACAAAATCTAGTGATGATATTAAGTGTGGCAGTTACTCTTGTCTATTTGTTACGTTTTACAGCTTTAATGAAGTTTGGCAAAGAGACATCTAGAATTCTGAGGAAGAACAGAAATATTTAAATAGTGTCTACTTAATCTGAAACTACGAATAAGAATATATGTATCTACTCGTTAGAATAAGAATAGTTTCTTAATTATTTTCTGATACATTTGATAAATTGAAAATCGCTTCGCTATTTGTTTTTCTAAAGTCGTCGTTAATTTATGACATAATTCATCTTATTTTTCTGACACATGGGTATGAAATAGTGAGTTCGCAAGAGCAAAGTACGAGTAATAAAATAGCTAACATTTTCGCTCGACACCGGCATCAATATATGTCACTAGATCAATGGGCAGCCACTTATATCCATAGAAATTAATAATATTTTGTCATAATAAATCATAATTGATTGTAAAATCGTATATATTATATTCAATTCGATTTGTTTGATTGATGAACGGTGAGCGCAACCTGATGCAGCGCATGCGGCGAAATCGATGCGCTTGCGCACTGCCAACTGTGAAAGTTATTTATAGGTTAATATAACACTGCGTTTTGATGTACTTCACTTGTGTTGTGTTTATTGTGTTGTGTACTCGGGGAAATGTAGTCCGTTGCATGGGAATGGCTCAGATTCAGATTCAGACTATGTACACGTTGTGCCTATGGTTATTTAGAATATACATATATTTGGTTATTCTACCAAAAATAAGTTTCATGTAAGCCTACCGTCTGTGGAAGCATAATACAGGGTTTGCGGTCTTTGTTGGGTGGTTCTACCCCAATTGGGCTACTATAGGTTTTAGCTGATTGCCTCTTTTGAAATGTATTCAATATGTTATATCATATATCATGGTATTACGCGTCCCACATCTCTTTGTCCAGTTTCTATCGTAATATGGTTTCGTGCTCAGTATTAAATATGATCAGCTTAAACTTACTCCAACTTTCTTCGTATTTAGCGTTTTCAATTTAAATTGCAATGCTGCATTTACATGTAAAAGTTATTAAAACTCAATGCATTTATTTGGCCCAGTTTGTTCAGCTTTCTTGTCATAAGTTATCTGATTTCAGATTGGACCACTTAAAAGCATTTTAAAATAAATTCTCTCTGTCTGATATTCATTTTGTTCATCTGGATAAACAATTATCGTTTTATTGGGTAGAGTAATAAACAAAATAAAGTTTTCATTATAAATAGACGAGCAAAAAAAAAAAAAAAATAATGCACGTGAGTTTATTGTTTTATTTTATTATTTTATTGACCGCATAACCGGATTCCAACGTACTGGTATCTGCATACACAGATTAATAAATACCAAATGCCATTTTATGGTAAGAATTGACCTTAAAAGTGTTCTTTTTCACCGTGTAATGGAAAAAATGTTTCGGATAAAGCGTGAAATTGTTGTTCTTATATACTTTCTAATATTAGAGATTGTAGTGAGATTACGGGTGGTCTACTGTTTGGAGGCCAATTGGCGTGGTTACCGCACCTGAGAAACGTGGACTCCGGTCTGCCAGTTTGCGGTTAAACTATGTACTACTTATTTTAAAATATAGGTAGCGATTTTCTCATTGTTGTAGTATTTTTACCTTTGATCTCACCCGAATATTCATCAATATTGTTAAAAGAACATATTACACCACTCTAAACATTTTCTTTTGCCGTGTAAAGTATACATGAGAAGAATTAATTTTCACAAAAATAATAAAATGAGGGGTATGTAAGTATGTATATATAAATATATATATATATATATATATATATATATATATATATATATATATATATATATACACACATATATATATATATACACACATATATATATATATATATATATATTACTACGTATTTTAAAGGCTTTGTGGCCGTTTCGCAAGAATAATGCGAAAAGACAAAATACGTGTCGTTTCGTACGCCTTCTTTTTCAGACGGGGTAATTTGGCACCCAAATATATCGATGTGTGCGAATCGACGTTTAAAAATATTATTATTCATAAGTGTCGTTTCGTACAATTCAGGCGAACAGATTCGTTCGAAACGACTACTAAGCCATTTTATTAGTAAGTATAGCTTAAAATAAAACGCTATAAAATCCATTATCGTAGTAAGTTACACATATACCAGGACGTTAATGACGCATACGTGTTTGCGAATCGCATAGGCTGTTTAATTAACTGTGACAAAGGCAGAGGACATCTGGCTCGTCCTGCGCCCGCGCACTCGGCGCAAGACCACGTGCCACGCTAAGTTTAGTTCGCACGCGATCACTTACATGCCATGTTCTAGTTAAACAAAAACAAAATTATGCTCGTGTTTTTAAAAACTGAAAACGTAATTAAATGTAGAGGGCTAAATAAGGTTTAATCGTTAACTTTGCTTTTAGTTAAGATTTATAGCCTCCAAAGATGGCGTACAGTATATAGGGCGATCTTTTTTACGAAAGTTTAGTTCATTCGTGTCGTAATTGTAATACTACTCATATTACCAGCATATTATTTCAAAACAAAAACAAACTCGTAAACCACTCACGATAATAATGTATTTATTATAAAATACATACCTACATTTACTTCGTTCTTTATTGCAATAATAATAATATATCAAACGACACGTACTAATGTATGCATTGACAATTCATGGCATACACGCACGCGAGTGGCTATAAAAAAACAATAGTTTTTTTTAGTACGAGGCATAGGAATCATGCTATATACAGCCATTTAGCCATACTATCACGTGTACGTAAAACCTGCATACACGACGGGTTACGACCACTTTCTATTTTATTTGATGTCTGGTCCATCGACATCAACAGTTTATACATACCTATTACCTCTTAAATAGTCTTTAAGATTTTATGTCATCCTTATACGACCAACGCATAATAAATGAAAGGAAACGCGCCAAAACAAAAAAGCATGAAAATGTAATGTAATTTTGTGACTTTTTAATTGAGTGAATGGTTGTTCAAAATGTGGGCTTATTGGTCGCACGTATCTGTTCGCACAAATGGTACGGAACGACACATTTTAAAAATAATTTTATTTAAGTGTCAATTCACACACATCCATATAATTTAAGTGGGAAATGAACTGATCTAGAAAATAAGGTTTTTTAGACAACTAAAGTGGCAAACAAGCATACGGCTCACCTGATGGTAAGTGATCACCGTAGCCTATGGACGCCTGCAACACCAGAGGTATTACTTGCGCGTTGCCGACTTTTTAGGAAAGGAAGAAAAGGAAGTGGGAAGGAGAAGCAGTGGGAAGGGAGAAAGAGGGTGATTGGGTCTCCGACACTCTCAATCATCGAACGAAACACAATAGTAGGAATACTGCTAGTTCACGTCCATATTCTGTGAGAGGGTAGTTCTTCACCGGTCGAGCGGAAAATAATTCACACACATAAAAATAATGATTTCTAAAAAGTGTCATGTCGCACAACTCGTGCGAACAGATCAGTGCGAAACGACCAATATGCCAACTGATAATTCAAAATTTAAGAGCAAAATAGTACATAAAGAACACATACATACATAGATTCACGCCTGTTTCCCAGAGGGCTACGCAGAAACTACGGATGTCCATTTGCTACGATCCTGGACACAAAAAAAGAAGAATATTATACAAATTTACACATTAGAAAAACGTATGGCATTACTAGATTTATAATAGCATTTTTCTATTACATATATTCCGAAGACATAACTGTATATTGTTCTTGAAAACACTGCGTACTAGGAGGCGCTTAAATTTTATATTAGACATAAAATTTATAAGGCCGAATTTCGGTTGCAAATTTCATGTCAGAAATTTTGACGTACTAGTTATGTTGCTACCTCAAATTAAAATATTAATTTTCATGATATAAATTCGAATTATTTACGTATTTATTACCGGAAGAAAATTCACTTTAGTCTACTATCAGTAGTATATTATAAATAAAAAATTGTTAGTACATAATTATCCTACCTAGTATTAATGGATTTTCTTCGTGGAATACTGAATAAATGATTTATAAAAGGAGTCTTACTATGAATGGCCATGACCTAACTTGGTAGGTATTCATTTAATAGATTAAAAAGATAAATATAATAACGTATAGCTAATAGAAGCGGATGGATCCATTGATCCATTCCTTGTATTATGGCCGTCCAGCCTTTTCCTTGTTAAACATATTTAACAAGCCGGCATTCTTGTTATATGTCTACAAAATTGAATACGCTGATCGTTTGTTAGCGCAATCTAGTTGAACATCTTGTAGATTAATTCTTCGATAATTTTGATTAGAACCTAGTTCTCCTTCTTCTCCCTAGCCTATATTATTCCCAAGTCACTTGGGGTCGGCTTTCTAGTCTAACCGGATTTAACTGGATATCAGTTTTTAATAGCAAAAGATTGTCATTCTTGACTTTACTTAGTCTAGTGTATTCACTATATCATACATACATAAGTTCGTGATTGTACATATATCCGTGAAAGAGTATTCAAAAGCAGCTATTTTCATCAGCTTTGTTTGTACTCCTGCGTAATAGAGGGTGAGCCTAATATAGTATTCAGCGCACATTGTGAGACAATGTGCTACTATTGCGATTGGGTTCAATTTTAATATATGTGACTCACAATTTGCTGTAAGTATACATAAGCGCAAATTAACTACGGAACCAAAACGTGGCGTGTGCGCTCCTTGTTTGTTTCATATTAATTAAAAGAAAAGGTAAATTTTCCAGCACTACAGACCATCCTCGAAAGATTAATTAGATATTCTGTAACCTTTTTTAGTAGTCAATCCAATATATTATCAGTTTTAGCACTAGGGATGTGCCATTGACATCCGCTGCTCGATCTGAGAGCGATATTCTAAGCTCCGACCGGATATCTTCATTCTCTACGAGGATAATCATAGATGTTCCCATAATAAAAAATTGTCCGTGCTTCGCATTGCCTTTTACATATTAAATGACCATAAAAGCTATAAAAGCCTTCTAGGAACGATATAGGCTAGATGGTTTCATTCACATCTATTAATAGATGCGTCAAGAAGTCGGGGCCTTAGGGATATCTTCGCACGCATCACTAAGTAAGAGGTATGAAGGTGCAAAAAATAAAACCCAGTCATCGTTCGATCCTCTACGTTTTATTGCATTGGTATACGTCACCTGTCGTAGATAGGAACATGCCTTTTAAATACAAGGCATTTTGTTTTTTTTTAGCGTAATTTTTGCGTAGGTTTTATTATGAACTAGCGCCAAGCAAACTTCATAATAAAATATGAAAAGAACTGACAAACACACGAATATCGATTTAATTTTTTTTGATAAATATGATAAAGTGTCACTTGGAAGCGAATCATTGAAAATATTAGTTAAGGAAGAGACTTATCACATTCTCTTGGTTTCTCAATTCCAACAATTGCAAATAGTACAAGACTATTCTAAAACACAAGGGATATCTTTATATAATTATGTATATCGTATCTTATATTATCCTTATAAAATGCTTCCATATTTATTTGATCCTGGGAATAGCTCATGTAGATATATGATATAAGCCGTTAACAGAACGCCAATAGCTTGATGATGAATGGCAACGAATTAATAGCACCCCAAAGCATAGCATCAAAGTAAGTCAGTCTATTTACAATTTATAATATCAATTTGTTGAACAAAAAAGTATTCCTTGTAATTACAAAAAATATTATAATTTTCTTCTTTTTAAAATTCGAACGATTAATTCTAATTACAAATTCCAGTGAACGTTACCGCCTTTATTATAATAAGTACCCTCATTTTGCGTACCAACTGCCATTTACTGTAATATCACTCAATTAGTAAAATGTCTGACTTGTACGGAGTATTTTGTAGCTAAGTTTACGTCAAACATTTTTTCTTCGGCAAACACACAATTATGTAAATCAGATCTTATAATCATCAGAAAATCTATATCTTTGCTCGAAATCTTTTCTATTCAAAATAGATGGCTGGTTTTAAGAAATGGTAATTTATTCAAGACAATATATCTATCTACTTTACCAAAAGTAAGAGACGACCAACATTTAGCGGCATAACATTTATAAAGAACTTCTGCAGAAGCTTGTGAGGTTATTTGCATTTAATTTACGTAATCACCGGTGTTGTGTAGCGCGTCTTTGTTTCCATTCATTAGCTGTTTGAACAAAACACATTATTTTTAATTGTGAGAGAGAAACGAAAGTTGCAAAGGTGAACGGATAATGTACTTGTCTTGGTGGCTTTTACGTTTGGTGCTAGTGTGTTACCTGCCTTAGGGAAAGGGAAAGGGTATTAGCATTGAGAAAAGTGAGTATGGTAAAAATTGCTACTGACCACCGTATGACGTAAGACAACGGAAGCTAAAGATACTTCAACAGTCATTATAAGACTCATTCATTGCTCTTAAATGC
Source organism: Catocala sponsa (assembly GCA_963564715.1). Classification (NCBI taxonomy): domain Eukaryota; kingdom Metazoa; phylum Arthropoda; class Insecta; order Lepidoptera; family Erebidae; genus Catocala; species Catocala sponsa. The sequence continues at coordinate 15,579,960 of OY751342.1, forward strand.
TCGTTAAACGGAGATTCAGATGCATAGTAGTTGTATGGGAGTGTTTGTAATTATGAGACGTGTAATAAATAATGTCGTTCGCGTAACGAATGTATAGCAGTCAGATTACTTTCCTACAAAATATAAGTCCTATTTAGAAAAATGGCCCTGTCGGTTCTATATGAGTATATTTACTAGCCTTTGCCTGTGGTTTCGCTCGATAACAGTACATTTTGTATCAAAGGTATCCCATATACTTTTCTGTACCCTTGACAACGTGTATGTATAAGAAATTTTCTGATGATCGGTCAAGTAGTTATGGCGTGAAAGCGTAACAAACAAATTCATATTCGCATTTATAATATTAATTAGGATTAGTAAAGACCTTTTTCAAGTCAGTAATTGCCTAATTACTTGATGAAAATATTATATTAGAATATCAAGAGAAATGAATTAGTAACATGCCTGTAAATCTCTAAAGGATTTAGTAGAGGTGTAATAAATTTACATTTCGCCAGCAAAGCAGACTCCGTGCTACTGCTGAAATTGTCTAACCTAAATTAATTGGCGAAGCGAACGAGGTAACAGTAGAATTATATTTTATTTACAAAATATCTAAAAATGAACTCTTTGCTTATAGTGACTACACTTTATAGTTATGGCTAATAATATAAATATATTTTTCTTGTATTTTGTAGATCATTTGTATATCAGTAATTTTTATAAACATAACCACACACGCAAACACTCAAACTCGGGATAGCTATCTGTGGATATTACATACACCGTGAAAGAATTTAATCCGTATGTGACGCATGGATGCTATCGAATATATTACTATACCTACTTTCTGAGCAGATACTCAGGCAATCTTACATCTGCTGTTTTCGGCACTTGTTTGATAAAAAGTTGCTTTTTTTAAAGAATGTACCTTATTTCAACTCTCGATGTTATCAAAAACATAAAGACGCTTAAAATGTGATATTGCTTAAGATTGTGATTGTGTCAATGTACAGAGGTCAAAAAAGAAAGGTACATACATGTCCGCATTTCCAGTTATATGAATATGTTTTTGTGTTGCATATATTAGATATTTACAAAATATAAACTTATTATTATAATGCCGAATAGTTCGTTTTGATTAAAATTACTTACCTGAGGGTAATCTACTTGTGTTTGTGTTGTTACTAGTAATTACTTGGAACACTAGTTAACCAGTGTATTGAAACAGACATAATGCAACAATTCAAAGGAGCGTAGCAGTAACGATGAATCTTATTTAACGTGCCTCATGAGAGATATCGCAGTAACCTACCATAGCGATTACGGACGGTTACCAGCCTTATAAAACAGATTTGCTGTGCAATAACATTGCAAGTGTCAAAGGATTCTAGTCTGACAGTATAGTGTTTCAGTACAGCAGCTCACAGAATACACCATAACATTATTTCGCAAGTCGTTTTTTGTAGGATAAAAGTCCTTCCCTGTCGTAAGTCAACAGACTTGAAGCCTGTAAGGTGCTTCATATCTGAGTACGGACCCAAAGAGGTTCTTTGGGTCAGTACTCAGATATGAAACAGCTATTTATGAATCACACAAAATTCTAGTGAACCCGCAACACTCGGCTCGTAGCAAGTAGTGATGCGATCACTGAAACTATTTGTAGATTGAAAGTACTTTCTTATCAGCCTGCTTTAACATGTCGAAATTCAAGCCAATAAGCCAATAATACTACGAAGCAGAATCAATAATTACCTATTCTAACAGTCTTATCTTTTGTTGCAGAACAAGTGAGCTGGTGGCTCTAGTGGCGGTATCATGCACATTGTTCCTGTTCCTCCACACGCGAGACCTGAGCACGAAGCTACGCCGCATGGAAGGCAAGCTCAATGATGACGTCACAGCCTTCAATCACCTCACAGACAGTCAGTACACAAGCTTCATAATATACACTTAAGCTTATAACCCGGTTACTCACTGCCGGACGTACTTAGACGTGTGAGAACTAAGGCTAATGACTAGATTAGCGACGCGATGTTTTGCTCTAATATTAGCGATATAAATAGAATTATATACACGTGTGTGATGTAGAGATTCGGTGCTGAGGCTTTTGAGTTGGTAGCCAAGAACTTGCATCACTTAGACAGACAGTCAAAAATAGATACAAAAATAAGTACTATATATATATTGTGCATCCTTTGTATCCATCCATGTTGGAGATAGCTGAGAAACAGACCAAGAACATTTACATAAATTATCGTTTTAAAACAGTATGTTTTATGATGTTGATTTCGGTGTAGTCAGAACATTCATACTTAAAATTCTGTTCGTGTGTTGTTTGACAGCGTATAAATAGCACTTACCTCAAGTTGACTCTCTAAACCTTTGACGTTTAAACGATAGAAGGAATATTCTTTGCGTATTCACTTCAAAGATGTTCTTAGAGTGAATAGGTTGAACATAAAATTATGTAGAAAGGGCGATCTTATTGCTAAAGCAATCTCTTACGGATAGATTTTTTTTTAAATGTATTTTGTATCGTACATATTTAGAACAATCACAACAACTCAGTTGACGACAAAAGAGTCGTCGAGGCTCTTAATCAGCTAGTCAATTCTCGCATGGCGTAGTGGTAAGTGGTCAACTCGTCACTGTCAGTACGCCGAGTGTTTTTGTAATGTAGTGAAGTTTGTGTGTTTCATAAATAGCTGTTTTAAATCTGTATATTCTTTGTGTATCAATGTGTGTAAAGTCTGCCGCGATAAGGGGATGAATTCTAGCACAGGTTTATATCTATACTAATATTATAAAGCTGAAGAGTTTGTTTGTTTGTTTGGACGCGCTAATCTCAAGAACTACTGGTTCGATTTGAAAAATTATTTTAGTGTTGGATAGCCTATTTATCGAGGAAGGGTTTAGGCTATATAACATCACGCTACGACCCACGGGGACGGCGCAGTAACGATAAACGCGAGTGAAATCGCGGGAACATCTATATAAAATAAAAACAATAGTGTAAGCGACTGTGCAAACTAAAAGTAAAGTTAGGACAGTTAGGAATAGAAAGAGATTATTTGAAATTTCTAATTTCTATTTTATATCTGACTGATATTAAATAGGAAATACATAACACATACACACATGCAGCATACATGGACATAATCATACGTATGCAACATAGCCATAGCAACGCAACATTATTTAAACTTAATTAAAATATTGATAAGTTTATTTTCTAATCGTCGATGTCAAGATGTAATGTTTTTGAATATAAGTCTATATTTATAGAGATTATATAATGTTTATTTAACTTTCACCAAAATATGCAAGTCATTCATCGACTCAATATTTATATCTGACAAAAATTTTAATAGTAAAGTAAACAACATCTTTAATTTTATGCAATAACCTACAATTGTCTATAATTATTAAAATTTAGAAAGTAAGAAAGAAAGAAAGAAATAAATTTGTTTATTTCGTACAGAGCACACACAATTAATTAAAACCAAATAAACAAACATATTATACATATTAAAAAACAAAATGTGTATGCCCTCGCCGAAAAGGGTCACTACCTCAGCATTAGCTGGGCACCCAAATTGAGTGCACCAGCGCTGGTTTTCAGTTGGTCACCCGATACCGTGGTGCACGGACGGAGGCAAATGCTTAACATTACAATAAAAATACAATAAATGTGGTTCTGCTACATACATAAAGTAGTTATAACGCCTAGATCAAGCGAGAGCAATAGAGTATTTGAAGCCAATTAGATTTTTGATTAACCATGTCTAATTTTATAATAACAGATTAAATATTAAAAAATAGTTATTGCTTTCTACTTTCTGGACCATTCCAATAAACCATTCGTTTCCTACCCCATTAAATTTGTTCCTAATCTTTTTTTTTTCTTTCCTTTCGTGTGGTTAGTGGCCAACCTGTTGTCAAGAGTTGTTCAAGCCGCCCGTAGGCCTCTGACATGGCTTAACGACTGCTGTCAATTTGACAACAACCGGGACCGACTTTTTACATGCCCTCCGAAGCACGGAGACGCTCAGATGAAATACCACTAAGCGGTCACCCATCTATAGACTGACCGCACCCAACGTTGCTTAACCTCATTAATCGTTTACAGATCAGTGAGTCCAACTGGCTATAAGCGCCTCAGTGTTCTTAATGAAAACTAGCGACCCGCCTCAGCTTCTCACGGCTAGTACAAAACCTTAACAAATTATACACCTAAACCATTCCCATGAATCCCTCTGTCTATTTGTAAAAACCGCATGAAAATCAATTCGGTAGTTTTTGAGTTTATCTCGAACAGGCAGACAGACCCGGCGGGGAACTTTGTTTTATAATATGTACCTAGTAAACTTTATGGAATGATTTACTATAATCTGCTATAGAATTGTGGTATATAACGTTACTGTCAGTAATGCTATCTTTGACTAAAGACCACTATTAAAATTGAGAGAGCGAATTAGTTTTCAAGTAGAATGATGTCATTTGCCCTGTTTAACATAATTTTAGTCAATTAATATCAACATACTAAAACATAAGTAATCGAGTATCTTACTATCAACTTAGCTCTTTATCACATGGAGTGATTTAGTACTTAGTTGTGTAGCCAATTAATATGATTGAGTACTTACGATCGGCTGTAGATGCATAGGAAACGTCTAAATCATTCGATGCTGTCGAGATATGAACTAATTGTACCAGGAAAATGTAGCGGAACGTCCGATACATTAATGATCATGTAGGTTACGCTTTATTTCTTAGATACTTGTAGCTGAACGTGGCTTTGTCTATACTGAATAGTAAAATTCAAGATTTAAAGTGGGATGTGCAATCTGCATTAGAGTAATAATAATAAAGATATTTATTGAATTTTTCACAAAGGTAAGTACTTATTATCTAATACAATAGATGTTAAAATACTTAACTCTCATTCTTTGTGTGAGGCTGGTGTCTATAGTAGAGAAAAAACAGGACAAGTGCGAGTCGGACTCGCCCACCGAGGGTTCCGTACAAATTTGTAGGATCATATTATAAAAAAAATTTGTCCTTGCATAAAGACCCTGTCTTTTTATGATTTAATTACAAATATTTACTTTACAGATTTTTCTCTATACTATACAAGTAGTATAAGACAATCCAAATTTCATAGTTCTAGGTCAACGGAAAATACCCTTGTATCATTCAGTGCTAAGACCTGCTAGGTATTTTTGTCGTCGTGAAATAGCTATCTTCTAGCCCAATCTAGCAACAACCGTGAAAGTACTCAGCTATGATACATGGCGTTTAAATTGCAAATACATAAAATGAAAATGGTTACAACTAGGACTCACCTTCAAATGTCCTTCAGTCGCCGGGCTGTAAATCAAGTTGGGTTAGCACAATTGAACAATAAAGCGGATCCGAATTAGAGTCAATAAGCTTACCCCAACCGAGAGCAGCTTCTTGGCAGGCGGGCGCCGTCAGCACGTCGGCAAGGTCAACACATGTTCACAAATTCGCGAACTCCATCAAGTGTTCACAGCGCACACAAAAGTCACGACAATATTACTCGTGTGGTGCGTAATTAAATTACAAAACAAAGTCCAACAATATCCCATATCCAAAGAGTTAAGCAAATAAGGCGTGATTATCCAAAGCGGCCATGTGTTCCACAAGTTAGGTCCAAACAATTTTATTTAAGTTTATTCAAGTAATTTCAAGTGACAAGTGACATATCTTTGACGTTTCGTTTTTACGTCAAAATTACGTCTGGGACGAAACAACCCTATAATTTTGATTCCCATGGGAATGTCGAAATATACGTTTTTTGCGGCATAAACAACCGTATCTTTTTTTACTTTAACTTAGAAGTTTAATTTTTTCACAGCTTCAAGAGACTGTAGACTTGAGTATATCGTTTTAATTTCAACTCGATACCTTCACGTGTTCCCGAGATAAAGGGTCTTGACAGACAGACAGACGGACGGACGGACGCACGGACGGACGGACGGACGGACAACAAAGTGAGATAAGGGTTCCGTTTTTTACATAGAGACACCCAGACCAAGACAAACATCCATGTTCATGCACACAAATGCTTGACTTGTGCGGGAATCGAACCTGCGATCTCAGGCGTGGCAGTCGGTTACATTAACCACTACGCCATCGAGGCCGACTTTTTATTAAATAAGATGAACAATTTTCATCAACATCCTCATCCGCAATTGCGGAGCTTCCGCATCGATTTGGATATCCGCATCCGTAACCGCGTCCGCGGATGTGAGGCTTCAAATATCCGTATGCGCATCCACGGATGTCAACAAATCTGCATCCGCAACATCCCTATAAATTAATTTTAACTGGCCGAAGTACATACAAAAACTACTGCATGAAATTGAATGCGGTTTTCCCAGTTGTACTGGTGAAGGTCTATCTTAAAATCTGGTCTATATTTCATCGTGATACTCCGTCTAGACGTCGAATTTTCATAATAATTAGTATTAAATAGGTTGTTTAATACTTACTTATATATAAATATTTCTATCTAAAGATATGTCTTATCAGCTTTTTACACGAAAGGAAACCAAAATATAGATTGGTATCTACTTCTAAGTTCAACGCGTACAAAGTTGCGGGCCAAAGCTAGTTCATAAAATTGCAACTAGATTTTTCTCTCGGATCCAACTACGTGAAGCGGGATATCAGATATCAGATTTCAGGTTTCATTGGATCCGTGCAATATTCCGGCATGACTTGATATATTGGTCTATCTATCTGACTGCTTTCTTACACACTTTTAAGGCTTCACTCTAACGGATATCGTTAGCGATCATTGATTGATGGCTCTTGTATACTGGATGCGGTTTAGTGTCTGTTGAAGATAATCTGCACTTGGTATGGCTGAAGCCTATTAGGTTTTTGCAAGTTAAGGAGTAGCTAGTTAGTGGCTTGGAATAATCCGACTGGAAGCATTATCCCTTAGAATATGCATTGAATAATGTTATAGCGGTCGAATACTTGTGTTATTATGCTCGACAAGGCGAGTAATGTTTTACTAGTAGATTTCGAAGTAGCAAGATAGAGAGGAATAAGAACATTTTGTCTATTGCGCTGACAGCTCGGATACGATTATTGGCAGAATAATGCAGTGGTCCGACCGCCGGCGAGAAAACGACTAACTATCGGCGATTTTCTCTCTCAAGAAACGCACAATTATATACATTCCGTGTAAACGAAAGAGATGCATATATTAAAAGTTGCTCTCTGACTCTGACTGTTCACACTGCCGGCGACGACTCGCTTTACTAGTTTTGTCGCTGAGCGACAAGAGCTTTAAAAAATAAACTCGCTCAGCGATACTCGTTCAGGTTTGCACATGACTGAGCGACCGCGGGCGAGTAGCGCGAGTAATCGCTCGTCGCGCTTGCACACTCGCTTATAGCCCAGCGACAAAACTATCGAAACTACACACTTGCTTCCCGCTGATCGTCAACTCGTTTATAGTTTCTAGTTCTACTCGTTTCTCTTTCATCGTTGGCGGTCGGACCACTGCCTAAAGGATTAATACATTAAAAAAAAACATAAATAAACTATCTGATAGAAATAAAACTGAAACAAACGTATATTTTACTTGTTAAGATCTATCATAATATCCACTTTCTTAGTATAAGATGTTGTTTTCTTTAGAGTTTAACTTATCGCCATGCTAAAGTTAATCTAAATCGTTTGAGTCGTGTAACACATAAACAACTACAAACAGAGTTATGTTAACAAAGTAAGGCTCGAACTTTAAAACACATAACAATAAACATAGTTCATATTCATGTTACCCATATACAGTGAAAATAATCATGAATAAGAAAAACAATTACTCTATGAACGGATCGCAGGTTTGCCGATACTATCTATACAAATAAATAAAATTGAAGTGTCTGTTTGTAATGTTAAAATAACAGCTTTTTACATAATGCATATGACAGTATATAAGGTACCTATACGAAAACATCTATTTTTAAAATGTTTGTCTGTCTGTCTGTTTGTTCCGGCTAATCTCCGAAACGGTTGAACCGATTTTGACGGGACTTTCACTGGCAGATAGCTGATGTTATAAGGAGTAACATAGGCTACTTTGATTTTAGAGAAAAAAAGGGTTCCGCGGAGACCAACACTTTTTAGTTAAAATCTACGCGGACGAAGTCGCAGGTAACAGCTAGTTACGAATATAATAAGCAATGCGAATACTACAGTAGTAAAATAAAATGTTAGCAACTAAGTAGTAGTTTTAAATTATTTTAATTTTTAATTTTATTTTTATTTGTCTATTATTTTTTTGTATTTTTCTTAATTAACACTGTGTTCGCCTTACGAGTACTACTCACGTAATGTGTTTATAGTGTGCGCGAGAACGCTGGTACCCTAAACACAAGTTGAATCTTATTCTGGGTACCAGAGTTTATCGTAAATACTAAATATCATGTTTGTAACGCTGTTATTATATTTTTGTGCCAAGATTATGGGTTACAAGGGGTTAAGAAAATAAATCTTATTATTATTATTATATTATTATTACTAAATAAAAAAACAAAATTAATCTTCGCAAAGAACAGTTGGAATATTAATTACAAGTAATAAAGCCATATGTATTTTCCAAGAGTTTACATCCTTTCATGCCTCGGAGAATACGCAATACTTTGGTCTTTGGGTATCAGAAACATCTTTGTAAGCATATACGTCTAGATTTTGTTTATCGACTTATGCCTTAGTTAGGGATATTAGATAGCAGTCGTGCCGTTGTAAATCTGATAATCAGGTGAATCCGGTTATACTAGAAAGTTAATATACCTGGGATAATATACTTGAAATGGGATGACGAGGGCAGATAAGGCTAGAATAATGAAATATAAAGAATAAATTCTAAGTGAACCGCCGATATCTCGTCGATCCATTTATGAAATATATAATTTATATAAGTGGAACTTATATTACGTATTTTACAAAATTACTTACATATCTGTGCATGCATATTACAGTCTATAGTATTATTTATACTTTTTTATTTTCATTAAAATTTACATAAATGAATAAGATTTCGGTTATGCTTGCGTACAATTGTGAGTCACGGGTTCAATATTCGGGTCGTCCCAATTTGTATGAGATTTTCCTATTTGGAGATTTTCAATATCAGCACGTAGACAAGAAAGATTGACAAACAGTAAAAAATAGACAAATGTGGGCGTGATACAACCTACAAGGCTATACCTATATAGACCTGGATCTATGAGTGTATGCTAAACGTACGATCGGATTTTCCCGCCAATGTAACAAATAAACTTTTCATTATTTATGAAAACTTCTATGAGTGGTAATCATAATGTACCGACCTATTCTGAAAAAGTTTTTACACTCATATGAGCTACTTGAGTTAGCCCTTCTAATTACAAAGTTACTATATCCAAATAACTGATTTAATCTAACAGTACATTATCTTTTAAGGTTTTCTGTTAGCAATCGTGACGTAGGGAGACGGCTGAGGTCGCGGGTTCGATTCCCGCACAAGTCAAACATTTGTGTGCATGAACATGGATGTTTGTCTTGGTCTGGGTGTTTCTATATATAATAAGTATGTATTTACAAATAAAAAAAGTATATATGTATGTTTATCCATTGTCTAGTACCCATAGTACAAGCTCTGCTTAGTTTGGGCTAGATGGTGTTGTGTGTATGTGGTAGAATATTATTATATTATTATATTTTTTAATCTGACAACAATTTATTAGATATCATTAACAATACTTAATATGTTAGCACTTTTTCACGGCGTATATAATTAATTCCCTTCCACTTCACGGATGATAAATGAATTGTATACGTCGCCATTGTTTGTACTCGATTAAGTACAAAAAGTCGTGTAATAAAGTACTTATACATATTGTTATATCTCAACGCCTCGCTGTAATCGTGTTCACAGCCGTGATGTGTTAGATGAGATGAGATATGAAAATCAATTTATTTACCGCTCGGGACAGTTAACAGTCTAAAAGCAGTTACTGACAGCCCATGGTATTAGAAACAACAGCCTATTTAAAGACGTATTCATTAAACGCACAGCATTCGTCCAAAATTGATTGGAAACTGACATAATTGAGTGGAACAGCGAGTGATTAGAATGGATTGATGATTGTTACGCAATCATGTAATAAGCCGAAGGTATTAGAATGTTCGGTAAATGCATCGATGGTGTAATTATGCTGGTTCAGGTTCGATAATTAATAGGTTACTCCCCATATTACAAAATTAACGAGTACTTGAAGAGGCAGCAATATCGAGATGGTTCATATTGCCCAAAGCTGCAGATACAGGTTGAACAAAACAGCCAAGGTATTTAACACTTATGTGTCATCATCTACATACCTATGTAGATTGAGTTCCCCATAACACGGGCTAGTATATTACATCGGGATTTTCAATAAATACATTTTTCATAAAATATATGCCGTTTTTCTGTGATGGTACCTATATAACGCTCTATACAACGCACGGTACTACCGCTCTGGACCAAGTCTTAACATTTGTGTGCATGAACATGGATGTTTGTCTTGGTCTGGGCGTTTCTATATATAATATGTATGTATTTACAAAAAAAAAGTATATATGTATGTTTATCCATTGTCTAGTACCCATAGTACAAGCTCTGCTTAGTTTGGGCTAGATGGTGTTGTGTGTATGTGGTAGAATATTATTATTATTGTTAGTATTTATGTCTGTATCACATTTATGTTGAGTTGTCTTTGGTATATGTCCAGTCATCCAACATAATATACATTTTTATTGTTAACAACACTAACTTGGTATCTACACTAATACATATTATAAAGAGGAAAGATTTTTTTGATTGTTTTTTGTTTGTTTGTTTGTTTGTATTGAATAGGCTCCAAAACTACTGAACTGATTTCCAAAATTCTTTCACTATTAGAAAGCTACATCTTCACTGAGTAACATAGGCTATATGATATTTTCAAAAAATAGGGATCCCTACTAAAATTGAAATAATGTAACCCAAGGTGTGAAAAACTGAGTAATAAAATGTCTGTCATCGCATGCGCTGCGTAAACTATTGATGATAGAACAAAAAAATGTTCTAATAACGCAAACGAAGTTGCGCGGGTCAGCTATTTATATAATAAACTGAAAACTGTCGTGTGTTTTCGCGTTAACTGTATCTACTACATCCGTGATAACGATCTTGAGACAGATGAAATATTTTTGTGCCGTTAATTGCTTATATAAATTATTAGCAGTTTTTCGGATATATGTGAAGCAATTAGGAAACATTCCTTATGTTTTAATTAGGGTCTGACATTGTCAACAACCGTTAAACTAGCTTTGTTATATATACATACATACATAGATTCACGCCTGTTTCCCAGAGGGTTAGGCAGAGACTACGGATTTCCATTTGCTACGATCCTGACACACTTCTCTGGCTTCATTCACTTTCATCACATTCCTCATACACGCCCGTCGGTTCAAGGAGCTCTTAACCTGGCCTTTGTCCAGAACGCCTCCGATCTGATCGAGATACGTTCGCCTAGGTTTTCCTCTTGCGACTGTTCCATTCACACTAGCCTTATAAACTTTCTTAGTCAGTCTTTCCTCGTCCATTCTTTCTACATGTCTTTTCTATTCTTGTAACTTTGTTATATATATAGCTAGTTATTCTACTTTTAATGTTAAGTGTGTTACACTTACTCGCATCTTAATTTGCCAATTCTTCAAAATCTTAAGAAGGGTAAACGTTTCTGAGAAAACCTTATGTTGCTCAGTTAAAATTACTTTAATTAAACACTTTAAATCTGGGTTGGTTACAGTTTTATTAAACATATTATTTACCACAGAGAAACGTATTTTGATGGTCGCAAAATAGCAGTATTAATATGAACTTGTAATAATATGAACCATGAAAGACCACACTCAGAATTAGAGCAAATACCAAAATGGTTGTCATCATTCTTATCGAAATGGCGTGACTGTTATTTTATTATGCATAATACTATTGTGAGTCGCGTGTGCACCAGACGAGCCTATCACGGGAACTCGTCCCAACTTTCACTAACAGAAAAAAAATTATACCGTCTCCGTTCGTGATTCGTTGCGATACCGTTCACTGGTTTTATACTTTACTCTTTCCCCGAGCCCTGAGTAGCTGCGGTTTTTAACTAATTCACTGACCATTTTCATGTCCGTTCCGTGCCACTGGTTTATTCGATCACTTGCACAATTAAGTAAATTGCATTTATTTACATCTTGTTTCGCGGTAGCGCGTGCTTTACAACCGGCGGCGATTATAAATTTGATTACGTGTTTTTAAATGGCGTATTTTGTGAGGATTATAGTGTCCGTTATAGCGGCAGCTGGGTGTTTGTGTCATGTTGTCACGTGGTGCGTACGACCGCAGAATGTGGTAGGATGGTCAAGCTTACGGGCCAGCAGCGAGCCCACGTACAGACGCACCACTTCCTCGTTGACTGCTCTCGATTGCTGCAATCATTGTAGGCGAAACAAGTATGTAGTGAAAACCACATAAGTGCCTAATATGAAAGAGTTTTGTAACGTTATACGCACTTATTTGTATATTGGGTTGAAGAATTCGTGCATATCATACACTTTGGTGTAACAATTAGTGGTTTTACATACGTAAATACAGTTACTCTAGTACAAAAATCTACATAATTACAGATAATTAAATGTTAATAGAATGCCTAATAAGTTATTAAATTATTGTATACACGATAGTTAACGCTCGCGAGTAATAATTATCCGATGATTGCCGAGCAGTGTTTGGGTACTGACGTTTGTATCGGCCGGTGTTAAATTGCCCCTTTTCGGATTTACCCTGTGATTCTGTTGTATAACAGGGGTCATTATGGTAATGAATGTTGCTGTGCCTAGCCACAGTGAGCTACGCCAAACCGTGAAAGGCTCTTTGGTCTGTTTTGTGAATTCGTAAACACAGTTCATGCTTCAGCAAATAAGGGGACCGCGCTTTTTAGGTTTGCTCTGACCTCTGAACGTGTTTGCAACGCATGTTGTCTAGCTTTTGTTAGTATTATTCTAAATGTCGTTGTTTAGAACGAAAACATATCCGTATTTAAGCTAAAAAAAATACATTTTCAGTAAGATTACTTAAAGTAACTATTAATTTGATGTCATCGTAATGGTCAACAATTGAGATAACTTTTACGGGTTCTGTTTTGTCTTTTACTTTTTAATGCATTGCATATATTAAAAATTGGCTTGAGGAGCCTGAATGATCATGAATAATTGTTGTGAACCATGTTGTTATTCCTACAAGTAGTTTTAATACAATAAGTAATATACGTAATTATGTATATACATACATTCATATAAGTGTAAGACCTACTAATGAGTTTGATGACTAAATTGACTTAACAAGCAAGTTGCCTTATTAAACAATTCCAAAATTAATTACTGTAATCCACAATAGTTTAGTTAATGGAGTCGGGAGTACACGTTCGCGTCGCGTCGCTCGGTGCGGCGGCGCGCGGCGGCTGCTCGCAGACGCAGCATTGTTCAGCTGTACACACATTGTAATTTAAGTTACATGACTCTGAGCGAGCGTGCCTCGTTAAATATAGTTGGGAGAAAGGACGGAAACAAACATATTATCCATTTGTAACGGATCATGATCACCCGTCTACTGCTGCGTAAGCTTGACGTGCAACAGATTAAACATGATGCGGATAAACAAATTTGTGTGGAGTCAGTAGATGCAGGCACAGTATTTACTAACTGCTCATTACCATAACATAGTATCAATGAATAAGCTAACCTTAGTGGGAAACCGTTGGATTACCATTTAGAAGTCTTGAGTTCGATCTTAAGGCACGCATATATAACTTTTCATAGCTATGTGCGTATTAAATAGTTAATTATCGCTCGTTTTAAAGCTGAAGGTAAACATCGTGAGGAATCCTGCATGTCTGTAAGTTCTACGTAATGTTTTCGAAGATATGTGACGCTTGCCAACCCGCATTAGGACAGCGTAGTGGACTACGGCCTAGATCTTCTTAAACTGAGGAGATGCCTGTGCTCAGCAGTGGGACTTAATATAGACGGTTGATATTATAGTATGAATGAAAAGTGGAAGAACCCGTTGACTTTGCCATTATTTATTCTTGGTACGAAGGCTCGCACGGAGAAATACTACCATCTTCGAATCGCCGTAAGATTTGTAGTAACATAGTTAATGTGTTTTGCCTGGTAAGTGGGAGTACCATAGGGTCACATACCTGCCTCTGTAGTTTATTACCTTTCATCCCATCTTTATTTTGTTAAGTAGGATCGATGACGCGCGTGTATTGCAAACAATCATAAACTACGGTAACCGCTTACGACCGCATGTGTTGAGAGCTTGTTTGACACCTTAGTATATTAAAAAGTCATCAAACTCACAACAAAGTAAATTATCTACTTTTCTAGCTATGTATAGATTTATATTATAAGAGAATCAGCTGATCCCTAGATTTAACTGTTAATTGTGGGTCGGTTTTAAAAACGATATGAATAATAGTTTTAAATAAGATTATTATATACTACTTAGTAGTTGAACAAGAGTGCATTCGCAACAGAATTATTGATTTTCTGCGACGATCAGTGTTGTCGCATTTTATATTCCAAAAATATTACATTTTGTTTAGTTGAATTTTAAATTATTGTCTTATTCTTTATTAATTAAAAATTGCTTATAGAAGTTAGTAGATGTTAATGACAATGAATTTATAAGGGCAAAAAGTTTATATCTATCGCTTGGCGAAGTATAAGTTGAATTGAAATTGAGTAAAGAAAACTCGTGTGACTCTTATGTATACTTTTCTCGCGATTTAGTTATTTACTTCATCTAACTTGTATACATTGATTTATAACATTCTAGCATGAAAATTCAATATACGATTCGACACCGTGACAAAGAATACTTTTTAGTACACCATGAGAGAAATTTTGAAGTGCAAGTACACTGGCGGTTAATCTAACGCTGACCAACATTAACCTCGAAATGCTTATGCGCACGTTGTCATATGTGACATAAATCCACAAAATATGTCCCGCGAATAACACGGCTTTAAAATGACGTAGAATGTCCCGTAGTTCACCGACAGGGCGTGCGGTTAAATTTTATGATAACGCGCGTGCGTGAATACTGCTTGTCCCGTTACTTCATGCTCTACATTACGATTTATCACATTCTATGCGTTATATAATACAAGGGTATCCTGCCTTTAGTCGTCTCTTGAGTTGTCTTTCAGTACTCAAACGTAAATCGAACATAATAATACTCATATATATCTATACTTTGATACCAATATAAACTATAAGAGGCAAGATTTCATTTTTGTTTGTTTTTTTGTAACGCATTTTTTGTTTGTTTGTATGTACTTTAATTGCACGGATGGCGTAGTGGTTTAAGTGGTCGCCTCACCATTGCCGCCGCGCCAAACGTTGTGGGTTCGATCCCCGCAAATAAGAAAATTTGTGATTCACAAATAGTGTTCCGAGTCTGGGTGTACTTGTGTCCGTTGTTTGAATGTTTGTAAAGTCCCCCCGACACAGAAATTATTTTCAGTGCGAAAGTTATTTTTTTAAATGAAAAATATGGAAAACTACATTTTGCTCGCTCGCGTTAATCTAGATTGTGTAAATAAATTTGTATCCTTCGGGAACAGACTTTTTTCTGGACAAAAGGTACCCTATGTCTTATTCTGTAATCCTGACAACGTGTATGAGGAATTGCACGATGATAGGTCAAGTAGTTAAGGCGTGCAAGTATAACAAACAACAAACTTATATTGGCATTTATAATATTAGCTAAGGTTTTTCGTTTTCCTGTAAAATATAGAAAAATGTTGTCCTCCTCGCGCACAGATTATGACATTAGGATAATGAGCAAATTTCGTGCGTACCGTACGAAATTTGCTCATTATCCTAATGTCATCATTTAGTAAAAGCTAAAGCTTCGCAATGTAGTTGTAATGTCCATTAAGAGTTAATAACTAATAACAGTAATGGACTGAATGTCAATTAATCGTGGGTAGTTTTACTGTATTGTATGGTTTGAACGTATTTATCAATGAAATATTTACTTAACTACCACTTTTTATTGGCGGCGCGCGGCGTAGCGGTATTTTATGTGTGCGTAACGTGTGTACGGTCTGGGGTTTGATAGAATACGGATTTCTTAGCATTTAGAACTATGGTTTTTTTATAAGTGTCGTGGCTGACAGTGCCTCGTCGATGAGAGTGTTATGCTTGGCTTTATTATAACCGGCATTTACCCAGAGGGCGTCGAAAGCGACAATTAGTATAATAATAATAATATTCTATCACATACACACAACACCATCTAGCCCAAACTAAGCAGAGCTTGTATTATGGATATTAGACAATGGATAAACATACATATATACTTTGTGTTTTTGTAAATAGATACATATTATACATAGAAACACCCAGACTAAGACAAACATCCATGTTCATGCACACAAATGTTTGACTTGTGCGGGAATCGAACTCGCGACCTCAGGCGTGGCAGTCGGTTACACTAACCACTACGCCATCAAGCCGTTATATAGTATATGTAATATGTCTAAATTTTTTTTTAGAACTTAGTACTGTACGCATAATTAGAAAAATATCTTTGTCTTTAATAAAACTGTTATCTATAAATCGTTATATAATAATATAAATATCTATATCACAATATAATTATGCAAATATACAGGTGCGGTGGATATTTCTACGTAGTACGATTTTTATAAGGATAGCTAAGTTATCATTATGATAACCAGTTTAATCAACTGTATTAGCTTTTTTATTATATATTGTCTACTCTAATGCGTAATTATTGTCCTATTGTATATGCCCATAAATGACTATTATTATTACCTATATATACTATAATACGTAACGGGTATTAACGCGATCATGTCTTTTAACGCTTGACGTTTCCACCAGCCGTGGTCACAATCTGACTGGTGCGGCGATGTCATGTCTCCGTTTGAGATGTAAAAAAATCTTGATCCACCCTCGCTTTTCGTATGTTTTTATTTGTCTATGTACCGTCACACACTATACCCACGGTATCCCTATTACGCATGCTTGACAATGATTATTATCTATACTTCTAGCCTCGTTACGGGTAGATTTACTCGAGAGCTAACAAACGTGTCCTAACATTCATACCCCTAAATTATTAAATAGACCAGCAAAATTTTAATTGGAGGACCTTAATGTCAACAACATTTTTTTAGTAGCAGCTGAATTGAAATCTGTACCTGAAATTCAAATTTTGGGTTTGTTCCCTTCGTCGAGATTACACATTGTCGCGAATATTACCTATTCAAATTTAACCACTTTTTCAATTTTATTGCAAAGGTATCCGGAATTCGAACGGAACAAAACGGATGGAAATAATAATAAGTGTAGATAAAAATTTTAATTAACACAAATCGCTTGATAATATTTATATATGCATCCAACAATGTTCCATCGGCGCGCTGGCCTTTGCTAGAACTATGGGTAGAGTCTAGATAGTCTTTGTATTATTTATTTGCTTGTTAAATCAATCGCAATACGAGATGATATCCATTGCGCCACAAATATTGTAGCAACCATCAACCTTCTGACACTGAGAAGAGGATCATGTCCGCCAATCGTTTCGACCAGTGCGAGCGTGTCAGCTTTTCATGTGTATTGAAGTATCAGTGTGAAAGCTACGTTAGCGATACAAAATATTACACTTATATTATCGATCTGACAGTGCCGCCTGCGTTTAGTGCCGGCTGTGACACAAACAATATTACGTTCGTCTCCAGTAGATCGCGGAGCGTAGTATATTGCTTCGTGGGAGGAAACAATATACACATATGTAGACGCTCTCACTTGGGAACGTATCAGCAATACTTATAGTTGTATTGCTGGTGCCGAGTACTTACTAACCACTCCATACGTTCACTTTAAGCCTATTACGTAGCAATAGGACTTTACAGAAGTCAACTGTGCTTTATTAATGGTTAATGAGAGGTCAAACGAGTCATTGTGAGCTCAGACAATTTACTTCGTCCAACAAACAGCGTTCAACGAGTATCAGATAATATCCAAGATTTATTGAATAGTTTCAAGTTTATAATGACTTGGTTCACATTGTTTGCAAGTCTATTGTTGTTTCAAGGAGCCGAGTGTTGAGTATAATTTAATCTTCCTTCGTAGCGTAGTATTATGATCCCTATTATTCAAGTAATATGGAGATTATACACATGATTGTAAGTGAGAAACAGACAAAGGACTTGTTTATTACAAGAAACGTACGGTTAACATAGAAGGACACTTTCATAGTGACATTGAAATAACGTAATTATGTTTGCTATTGTATTAAGGATGTACGTACTCCTAATGTTATCTACTAATGTATCCTATAACTACAACTGACTTAAATGTGACTGCACCGATAGCACATTGGCTAAAGTGGCTACCTCAATATACTGCACCGACATAATTACGTGGGTTCGATCCCGAAACGGAACAAAAATTATGTGATACACAAATACATAGTTGTTCTGAGTCTGGTTGTTTTCTGTGTCAATGGTTTCAAAGTTTGACATCCCCGCGATATTGGCAAGTATTATGCGTAGAGCGGGAGTAGTCAATTTTAAGAAGGGTATATTAAAATACTACTTTAAAATTGCGATATTTTTTTTATTTATCGTGCTGGTCAAAATGACCACACTCCACCTAATGGTAAGCAGTCGTGTGGTCTAAGAGCAGTGGCCTCCACACCGCCCTCATAGTAGCCGAGGCGATGTTGAGGTCTCTACTTTGACGGCCTGAGAAGGTGCTTCTTCACGCCCCGCTTAAAGGACCCAGGATTGAAGGAAGAAGGAAACACGTGCCTTGGCAGAGAATTCCATGCCTTGGTCGTTCGGCAGAGGTATGAGGACCCAAACTTTTTGGTACGCGCTCTAATCGACTCTACCGTGTAAGGATGGCATCTGAGCCCAGCACGCGTTGTTCTGGATAGGTAAGGGGAGGGCGGGATAAGGTGGAATAACTCTTCAGAGCTCTCCCCGTGGTATATTCTGTAGAAACATGCCAATGAGGCAATGTCCCTACGGACTTGCAGAGGTTCCAGTGAACTCGTGACCTCTGGATCTCCGATAATACGGACAGCCCGCCGCTGTAACCGGTCGAGAGCGTCCAGCAAGTACTGCGCGGAGCCATCCCAAAGATGAGAACAGTACTCCACGCAAGGGCGCACTTGTGCCTTATACAATAGGCACAGTTGCCCAGGCGCGAAGAACCGCCTCACCCTTTTCAGAACTCCGAGTTTTCGCGAAGCTTGCTTAATGACGCTCTCGATGTAGGTTTTGGGATTAAGGGAGCGGCAAAGATCCATACCTAAGATGGAGAGGCTGTCACGTATTACCAGTGGAGTGTTCTTCAGAGAAGGGAGGGGAAGGAACGGAGACTTTTTTGTTGAGAACGCGCATGCCTGGGTCTTCTTGGCGTTGAACTCCACCAAGTTCTTGGCACCCCATTCATGGATGCGGTCCAAGGTCTGGTTAAGTTAAACGACAAGATTCTGCCTTTTCCCCTCAACCTCAGCCTGTTTGGCCCCAGGATGTCCGAGATATCGCCCATGCACGGTACTGTCGTCCGCATAACAATGTATGTTGCCGAGATTCAACATATCATTGATATGCAGAAGAAAGAGCGTAGGGGATAAGATTGCAATATTTTATGCTCATTAAGCTGGCAGATAAAAACAGGGCCTTATGGTAAGCATTATCATAGCCTATAGTGCATAAGCATGCTTGCCACTACGCAATTATTACTCGCGTAATGTCGTGTGTGTCATTCCTGCAATATTTAAATTTTTTAATATGCTCTGAGCTTGTAGGCCTGCATGTAAATCAAGTCGCGGCAGACGATCTTGTTTATTGCATTAACTTATGGTAAGTAAGAAATTAATCGTCGTAATTCGCATGGTCTCCGCGTCTCTTTAACAGCTATGCTTCATAAACTCTCTCCTGTAGCGCTATTTATATAGCTACATAATTTATTCAAATATTTTACATAGTATGTATAAAAAGATAGTATCTGTTGTCATTTTTCTTGAAGCTTATGAATGAGTTTATCAAATAAGATAAGTAAAAAAGAATGGTCTATACCCATCCTGGTTATAAAATAAAACATAGCTATTTTTATTCTTTGGAAGACCTAAAGGCGAGTTATACCAACAAGCGTTAAAAAACTTCTTCCGATCTAAGTAAATGTTCATGGCTCTATAGTCTACATACAAAAAACTGATAAAGGTAGATTGAATTTCTCAAAGCTTAAGATATAATCAATCAATTCTCTGCTGGATAATGCCATGAAAAAATGGCACACCGGGGAATTGCATGTTTTATAGTGGTCTCGTAACGGCTCGAGCATAATGTCATCTTAACAGTAAATATTAATAAAAAACACAACTTCATTTTGTGCACGTAAAAAGTGAACAATAAGTGATATGATACCTCGTTGAATATTATGTGAAAAAGTTTGCAAAAGCCCCTCTTTGTGTAAAATGAGATATTCGATTTAGGCTCTCGTTACTACGATAAAAGGTATCGTCGATGTTTTTGTTTTTCTAGTTTGGAGAAACGTACCTATGCATAAATATCTGCCGCTCATGTTTGTAGCAAACCAAACATTAGTTCAATCCGTTCGGTATATTTATGTAGCAAAAAGTCAGTGACGACTTTGTAAATCTACTTTTGTCTAATCATATATTAGAGCAGTACACTCACGTACACAATTCTTTTCATAGCCATAATAAAATAATAACAGATAGTGTACTTACTGTAATGTTTGTTGCGGCAGCCATTGTGATTGCGGGCCGCCTAATCGCGTCCGGCAACAAAATAAAAGACGATCACCTTAATTCTATAGAAAGCTTAGACTCGTAGCGCTTTCTTGCAAGATTACATGTTATACACACTCTGTTACTTTTCTATGGATGTTCTCAGATTACACATGGTGTAATCATTTAATTTGTGAGTATCGACGATTGGAATGAGTGATTATGTGAACAGAGATTGTAGGATGGAACTGCCTTTCTGATTTAATAGACTGTGCTGTATTACATTGTTTGAAGTGGGTGGAACGCAAGAGTATCCATAAAATATAGTCTCATATTAAATTTAAATAAATAGTTTATAACAATGATCTAATGAAAACGCATTAGAAAATTCATGTTTGCGTGAATAAGCAATCATGTCATGTGTTATGATAGTGTGAATACTTTCTAGTAAAAGTGATTTCTAATCATTCTGTTATGACATTCATGTTTAGCTGTAACAATTCATATTTGTATAATAGTATCGATATCATTCCTTCTATTAACCGACAGAATAGTATGATTATATTAGCTGTCCTGGGGTAGAGGATGCCACATAAAAATATGATTATAAGAATTTACGTAGTTGTCAGTTTGTAGCTCACGAATCAATTGTTATTTTATAGCACATGTTTTAAAGCCTTTTCCTACAATGATTGCAAAGCAAAGAGAATGTTTGCAATGGGAGTTTAATCGTTAGCGAGACTCTTTCACAACATAAGCAATAAAAAGAATTCATTGCGTGAACATTTCCGACGTAGAAAGGAGAAAATTCTGCTTTTTATAACTTGTACTACGAGTCGAAGAATCTAGACAAGTTGATAATCCACGTCCTAATATGGTCTTGCATATGTACATACATTCAAAAACCAGATCGTTACGTAATAAACGACATATTATGTGGCATATAAATACTATTTTATTGATAGAGAAAGTCCCATAAGGACGACACAATGGAGCTACATATCATTGGCGACACGCGCGATACTATTTTGTATTTACGATTATACGGCTAACAAAAAATCTTGAAAGTACAACAATGATGCACTTACCATATATGTGCGTAATCATTGTCATTTATTAGAACAGTGGGAATATTTGTATGTGTGAATTTGCCTACTTTCCTTAACCTTTAACACAATATGCAACAAAGTAAGGAATGGATGAAAAAAGATTGACAAAGACGGTGCGTAAAACAAGTGTGAATTGTGTTTTAGAAGAGGAACTCTGCCAGTGAAGTTTTAGAGAGCAATCAGGGCAAAAGAATCCTAATCCGACGAGCGTACGTTAAACACCTGAAAAGAAGGAATGAAGCATAATAAAATAGGGTCTGCATATCCTTCTGAGAAACAGACGCTAATATGTGTTTGAAATGAAATGAAATGAAATGAAAATATTTATTTGCATTAAACATGTGTGATACATTGAAGCATTGATGTTAAACAAATTTAAAGTCCAGCATGTTCTACCTGAATAGGTGTACAAATGAGTATAGTAATTACATAGAAATATATAATAACAATTAGAATACTATTCAAATGATGGTAATTAATTAAATATAAATTGTAAAATCGAATAAAGACAGTAAAATTCAAATTAAAATCAAAATCAAATTAAAATATAGTCAAAATTAAAATAAATGTCATTAAGCACAAATAATATAATTAATGTCAAGTATTGTTTACCGCTGTTTAATGAAAATCTGTATACTACATAACTTTATATATAGAGGATACATACCGACAGACCTATGTATATCAATTATTGTTATTCCGTGAGTGTGCAGTATTTTCTAGTGCTTTACTTAATTAATCATACATTATTTTAAGGTAAAATCAAAAAATATATTTTGTGCATACAGTTGTTATGTCATATATTATATATAATACATATATATATACTATCTAAAATTTATAAAGTTGATTTATTGCAAGTATTTTAATATGGGACTTTTATCATAATATATCGTTTTTGTTGTTCAGAAAATTTGTGTTTAATGTATATATACAATCATTTCACAAACAATTTACATTTTGTAATCGGATCGTCAAAATTTGCACGTAATGTTCCAGATGTTTAATCCCTGCCGTTCCGAATTCGAATGAATATTATTGGAAGTGTATTTGTAAAGTCTCTCGAGGTAATTGCTAGTGCGCCAGTTGTTGTACTTTCAATATTAAATAGATTCAGAGTTCGTGTTAGCCTTAACCCTGAGTTCAGGTCTTAGTCATAAATTATAACTACATTAACGAACAAACGACCGCAGATTTGTTTGGATGTCGATTAGAAATAGGTCTCATGTTTCCATAACGGTAGTTTTTGAAAAACACCGGTTACCTGTAGGTACATTAATATATAATAATTATTATATTTTAATAACAATATTAGGTTATGATTTTGTGTATATTTGTAGAGCCTGAAAAAGACGACTAAATTTACACTAACCTAATTGCAAATAAATAATTTAAATTCGAATTTCAATCTCAAATATTCACAATAATCTCAAGTATTACAATATTGTAGGCTGACTGCCATATTTTCCCTATAGAATCTATATCATGGAGTTCTTTAAACAAAATTACGTAGACACACGCCTATACCCCCAAAGGAGTAAGCAGAGTTGTATAACACCCATATGACGTTTTAGGGCCTATGTACAGAAAGCCGCTATAATACTTTGTCTAATTAAAGCATTAAACCCTAGACCTCATGCACAGACAGTTGTCTGTTAGAATTCAAAATTTATTTTTGACTATTTGTATATTCAAAAAGGCATTGTTTTGGATTTAGTCGCCTATAATAATCGATACCAATATGTTAAATACATCACTCGTATACCAAGTATGAAGTACAAAATAAGGATATAATAGTGATGTAGTAGTGTACTATTTTAGTTAGGTTCATTGCCCGCAGTAACAGGCGGCTCTAAACTCTCGCCCCGGGGTCCCGGAAGGTTTGTCGTGACTCCTTTATCGTTCCCGGCGCGGTACTATTGTGTCAGCCGCTAACCTGAGGGCAGGCCGTACATGGCCGGTGCACCACTCCGATGTAGACGGCATTAACCTTACATACAAACTAACTTACAGACATCGATGTGTTTGAGAATTAAGTGTTGCTTACACATAATATTGAGGTATTGTTTTTAGCTGAACTGAATATATGTATACACATACATATAAATATTTTTATAGCGCCAATTTTCAATCATCAGGTAACATTTATCTGGGGAATATGGACTTTTAGACAGCTTTTATAGAGAAAATATGTCAAGCCACCATATTGATTCCTTAGGTTATCTGACGAATGAAAAATCGGCCCTTTATTGTCTTACTAGATTTTACCCAAGGCTTCTCTCGCGTAAAGGTAGGTTAGGCTAGTAATAGTACATTTCCTGGATAAATGGTACCCTATGTCCTTTTCTGTTCACCTGACTATGTGTATGCGAAATTACATGATGATCGATCGAGTAGTTAAGGCATGAAAGCGTAACAAACAAAGAAACTCATATTCGCATTGCTATCTAATATTACTTAGTTAGGATTTCATAAAAAAACGAATTTAAAACATTTGGTTATTTGCGTACAGACCATGTTCGTTTTTTAAAATAAAAGAGATGACAAAAAGAAGAAAGGAAATTCATAAACATGATTGTCTATGTCTATCTTTAGCTTCTAGTAACTGACATTTGTTAAGTTAATAACACAAGTACGAAAAATTGTCAATACATACATATAGACAGTGTATGAATTTGTAGGTATATGGCATTTTCCTAATACTTTAATGCTAAACAATTATGGTGAATTGTGAATGTGATACAGCAGTACCTTATGCTTTAGAGATAGTCTGAAGTCATGTTAATTATTTTTAACTTTTTTTGTTATTTAAGTGCAATACAGTGGTAATTCAGTAACATTATACATAATACGCGCCAAACGTTAAGTTTAACGGTTTAAGCTACATTTTACAAACATACATACATACATAGATTCACGCCTGTTTCCCAGAGGGGTAGGCAGAGACTACGGAATTCCATTTGCTACGATCCTGACACACTTCTCTGGCTCATTCACTTTCATCCCATTCCTCATACACGTCCGTCGGTTCAAGAAGCTCTTAACCTGGCCTTTGTCCAGAACGCCTCCGATCTGGTCGAGAAACGTTATACAAACAGCTTCTCGAAAACCACTAGCGATTTATATCAAAGTAGGCATTTAAAAATTTACATTTATTTAAATTATTTTCGCTCTTCAAAGAACAAGAGGGTTCGCTTGGATGGCGCCCGAAATTAAGTTAGAAATTATGTCGTTTTACATAGAATACAGTTCATGAACCAACATTAGCCTTTGGGCAATTTTCTCCCCAGTGTTTTCTCCTTAAGCTCGTACGTCATTGTATCTTCTCAAAGAGAATTTGCATAACTTAATACGGGGCAATAATGAAAATTAACGTTGATAGAAAATCTGTCAGTAGTAAAGAAAATATTATAGAATCACTAGATTTTGCACGCTGCTTGGCTCGCGTTAATGTAGACTTTATCAATATATTTCTCAAAATAAGTAGGTACTTTTATTCTGGATGAAGGGAACCCTATGTCGTTTTCTGTAGCCCTGACAACGCGTATGCAAAATGTCATGATGATTAGTCGAGTAGTTAAGTTGTTAAAGCGTAACAAACAAACTCATTCGCATTTATAATATTAGTAAGGATTCTTTTTGTACCTCCTTTCACCAACAGCTTACCGATAAAAACATGCAGGTAAGTATAGGTAGCGTCTTTCCTCCAAGCAACAGAGTGACATCATCTCTTCAGAGGAAAAGCAAACAAATGCTAAACACTAAAACTAAAGACATTGTAACGAAGAGAAACTCTCAACAATACATTAATTACACAAGTAATGAAACTTAGTTTCCTTGAAGAATTGATTTACTGACTTAGCTTTCCTAATTTTGAGCTGGGTTGCGTCAGTTTGGTATCTAACAACGTTTGAGTATTGTTTACGTGTATGTGCTTTATGAGATGTTTGGTCTACAATGAGGGCTTTATTCTTAAGAGCTAAATCGTGTATTGTTTATACACGCTTAAAAATTAACTTGAAAGGTTTCAAGAATTGTAAATATTAACAAACTAGGTAGCTAGTTGAATACAACTAGCTACCTAGTTTGTTAATATTTACAATTCTGATAGTTAATAAACTATCAGTTTTTACTTTCAAAACATTCAAATGCCGTCAAGACTTTGCCATATTATAGTAAATAACAACGCTGTGATCAAAAGTTCTTTAAGTTATATTAAATTATTTGAATTGATTGTAAAAACAACTTTAACGATAATGGGAGGGCTAGATTCGTAATTGTAATAAAAATTCCGGGGACGAAAATTAATGGATTGGTTTCACTGTTTTATATCATGACAGACACACATATAAACAATCCAGTTTAAATGTGTGTACACGTGGTTTCGCATATAGTATGTTACCTTATAATATTTTAAACAAGCGGTAATAATTTCATAACTGAATATAGTTTCAAATAATAAACTGGTGTTTCTATGATGTTTAAAATTCCTAAAATGCTAATTTTCCTTTCACATCATGTGTGAAAACACGTAATGAAGACGCTTCGCAGAATGTATGCAAATAATATGTACCGATTTTAAGTGAGTCACACCCTAATAGGTGCGTTTAACAACCTACTTTCGAAGAATCGTAACAATATTACATAAGTACTTTCCTTAAATGTGGAATCGCTATTTTAGTACCTACATAAGATTTGGTTTTACATAACTGCAGTGACTTTGGTATAAATGTCTATTATATGCCTCCTACTATATAATTATTTAAGTTAATCTTTGGTTGTGTAACGGTATCGACTTTAAAGCCCACGGATGAGCGAAAATGAGAAAACAATGCGATGTGAAACTGACCATTTATTTACATTGACTTACATAATGTATTTCATTATAATTTATTATTTACGTAGCTAAAATTACATTTAGTAATTCTGTTGTCAACAAAACTTTTTAATTATATTGCAGGAGTTATTTCGGGCGTAATATATTACGTAGATATTATTTTGCCTTTATATTTGCAAAAAGATAATGTAGGTGTGCGTGCATACGCGTCCTTTTAAGGCGATCGGTAGATTTAGCAGTGATACATTACGCCTAGCTAAGTCTTCCCAACATCATTTAACATTTCTGCTGCTTCCATAAACTACCTGACACAAAAAGCTACAACACTTTTCGATCTAAGAAACAAATACGAAATGTCCTTTTCGTATGCGTTTATACGCTTTTAGCATTATTCTTCTATTATAGTAATTTAATCTATATAAACAACATCTTAATAACAAAAAAGAAAACCGACTTCAATAAAGAATATTCTTAAACTTAAAATGCACTAAAAAGTTAATAAATAATTGCATATTGTTGTGAATAATTAAATTATTGTTATTAATGGAGTCGGTGACAGCCAAGGTAGGTTTGTAACTAATTAAAACATAACATAACATTGGCATGCACAATTACACACATAGATGCAGCACGCGGCGACACCAACTCCAAAAATAACAATAATTTAATTATTCACAAGAATATGCAATTATTTATTAACTTTTTAGTGCATTTTAAGTTTTAGAACATTCTTTACTGAAGTCGGTTTTCTTTTTTGTTAAAATTTTGTTTATTTCTCGGTTTTTAGTGAACCTTGCCAAAAATGAGAACATCATCAATGTAGCCAAATATGCATTATTAAAGATAACTCGAAAACGATTGGTCATATCTTGATCAAAATTAAATGGGACCACACGGGAAGCACCAGATTTCAAATAAAAAAAGAATCATCAAAATCGGTTCACCCAGTCGAAAGTTATGAGGTAACAAACATAAAAAAACAAACACTGACGAATTGAGTACCTCCTCCTTTTTTGAAGTCCTTTAAATATGGTTAAACTCAATTTGTTACTCTGGTTCATCGGAATAGTTTCGGAACCCAGTAACAAAATAATGTGAGTTTAACTGATTTATACTTTTTTCTCTTGGCCAACTAGACTGGACACAATACTTTTTATCATTGTATCTGGATGCCAGCTAATTGACTCATTATATTATGATAACCACTCTATTATTGTATTATGTTCGATGAAAATATACTTAATTATAAAACAATAAATGAATAGAGCTTTGCACCATGAGAAGATTTATAACGTTCGTTGCATGCTTATTGTTCATGCTAATACTTTGAATATAAACAAACGTCTATTCTGCGTTCCTACACGTACTCAACGAGGTTCAACTATTTCGGATATAGACGTAGGCATTAAGTACCGTTATTTAGATGTTAGTACAGATTATGTTTGCGATTCGCTTCAACGATACAGACTGTTCACAATTTAGTAGACATTTGAAAAATTAGCGCTGGAAACTGTTACACCGAGCGCGACTACCGATAAATGAATGTATCTCGGATTTATTCTCGCTGGCATTACAGTCCCAAGTATCCGTGCCTCGTGTACGGTATAGCCTGCGTCTGGTCACGTCTTTAAATGTCATTACCATGAACAGCCCCGTGAAATCTCGTCGTAAAACGCCTTACGCCGCTCAAGCACGTGTAGACAACGCGCCGCGCCGTCGACGATTCCCAGAAGGCTTTTTCATCTTTTTATCACCGCCCGTAAGCCAGTTTACAATTATGTAAGAATGTCCTTCCTGTTACTCCGTACAATTGATGCTGGATAGCTGTAATCATCATTAAACTTATCGATGTAAAGCAAAAACGTGATAATAAGCCGGTTTTATCTGATGCTTCAAAAATAAACACATGAAACTTGGGTTTATCTTGGCTTGTAAGATACTCATAACAACGGTTTTAATGAAAATATGTGATTAGTACGGCGATTTTTGGCATTCTTATTCATACTGTAATGAGAACTGATGTGAGCCTTTTCGATAATGTTTTTTAATTATACTTTTAATATTAGGAAGTGAGTTGTGTTGGTAGTATCTCCTTAATAAACACAGCTACCGAAATGATGCAAAGGCAGATAGTTTGCGAGCAATTAAACGCACAGTCGCCAGCTGTAGATAACAGTCGAGATTATTAACATGGAGTATTAGAGACATTGGTATTCCACAGTGTGTTGTTTGTTAGTAGCATCGGTGTGCTAGATCAAGTTTGCCGTGAGTACTGGGAGTTCAGCTCGTTAGCTGTGCCCGTGTATCGGCTAACCTATCTAACCCTCGCTGTGTCCTTTATTGTGGTGTGTACCTATTTATTAAACTTGACTCTCACACGGTCAAGAACAATATTGAGTACATCAATGTAGTTGTGTTTATACAATCATCGATTTACGTATGTGGTACATGAAACTTATAAAAAAATATGATTTGATTATTATGAATCAATGACGGCAGGCATGGAGGCCTAAAACTGTATTTACATGGACTATGAGAGCGACATCCTTACAGCGTGAGCAAAATCCTTAAAAATATGTTATTTATGATTATGTTTATATAATCTAAGAATAGCATAAAGAGGATACACTGGAACTGAGGCTAAAATTTAATAATTTGATGTTATCAAACAAATTTACGATTTGTGGGTTACACAATAGGTAGATGTTGTTGAGGCATTAAAAACAATCAAATAAGTAAATGAAGGATAGCCTATCAGAATGTGAAAATATCAAAATGAACGGATGAGCGATGGGTGCCACAGAGGCGCAAAACAACGACATGTAATAATGGATTTACGAGAGTACATCATATCCAATGTTCACGTTGAAAAACAAAATTCTACTGGCTGTTTGCAAATTTACATGTGATTTTAACAGCATGTGGCAACGGAACGTGTGATATAATTTTGCTATTCGTTAGTCACTAACCCCTCATGTCATCCACAAATATATCGGAGTCCATTAAAATGTCATTACTTTAATGTCTACAGAGTACGTTTTGTAGTTTTACATAGTTGGCAGCAAAAAACATTTCCTTAAATCGCAATGAAACGCAATTACTAGTTTTTGTTTACTCTATTGTATTGCAAGACCGATATAAAAAACGTTAATGTGATGATTAGAAGGGTATTAAGTTCCCTAAGCATAAAATAAGGACCATAAATTATCTGTACATACTTTTGCATGCTAGTTTCTGCCCGCGAACTTTTTCGTATGGAATGAAATTGTTACAGAAACTGTTCCCTTAGGAAGAAAATTCTTTGCACACTTTTTGTGTTTTTGTCCTTAGGCTAAAGTTAATTTTAAGTTAGTACTAAGCTTATTAACCGACGCTTGGAGCTATGATTAAACAAAACAGATAAGTACTAGTCGTTGTTTAAATATAATTATGACACTCAGTAATTTTCATTGTTACCTATTTATTTTACCTGGATAAATTACTAGCTTTTGCCCGCGGCTTCGCTCGCGTTAATTTAGAATTTGACAACCAATTCGGGTTGTACTCTGCTTGTAATAATATAATTCAATCATGATTCGAAAGACACGTGGCGCCATCTATTATCATAAGAACGTCATTATTGTTTTCCTCGGGAACAGTAATATTTTTCGGGATGAAAGATAGCCTATGTCCGTTTCTGTACACCTGTAAACGTATATGCAAAATTTCAGGATGATCGGTTCAGTGGTTTAGGCGTGAAAAGGTAACAAATAACAAACAAACACTCATTTTCGCTTTTATAATATTAGTTAGGATTAGGATGATTAATACTTGTTTAGTTGCTCTTTCTATTAATACATTAGTAGCATCCAGTATTTAATATCATTAACAAATCACGAAACTCACTGCGCTGCACAATAGACAAAAATAATTATAGTCGAGCTCCTTGCAAAATACGCTGAGCGCAGGCAGTACATCAGTGCAACAATATAGTTGTCACAGATACCTTATAGAATATGACAAGCGAGGCGTCTAGTAGGAAGATAGTGTGTTCCGTACTCTGTGGCACCATTCAAGAGCTGTCATGAATGTTATGCTTGCTTGTAATGTTACTGCTACTGCAAACCGTCTCTATGAATGTCTTCTTAGTATCTACCACGATATTTACATAAAGACCAGTTCACGTCATTAGTCTGACATAATACCTATGCAATTGCATGTTATGTGAGTGCGGAAGATGCATTATATATTCGGGCTAATGGCTATCTATTAAAACTTTAAATCTTTTCTCATGTTAAATTAATATTGAAATGTACTTTCGCATAAAGTTTTAACATCATACTTAATTAATTGTCGAGAAAGTCTTACAGACTTCTTAAGAATACGTTGAAATTTAAATGACAAGAAACCTTTAAATTTTAAGATATGGAAGCAGGTTTATCACTGTAAGTAGAATACCTACTTTTAATATTCTGAACTGGAATTATTAGAATTACTTTAGTGTCTGATTTGTTACGATTATTTCTCTTAGAAAGGCTCTTGACTGGTGTTAGTTCCCGTCACTAAGACTTCTATTAAGAAATAACTCCGGACAAGTGCGAAAGTGGAAACTCAAATGTTAAATCGTGGTGGACAGCCGCATCAAAAGGATTTGGCTTTTATTGTTTTGGTGCGGATCACTAAAAATAAAACATTATGACTTTTACAATAGGCTTATGTGTGGAGGATACTGAAAGAAAGTCATGTAAGCATTTGTATTAGTTCACTAGCTGATGGTATAGTCTAAATTTCTCAAGAAATAGAGGAAGTAAAAGATGAAATATCTTACCATTATGGTTTTTTTGGTTTCAACTGCCACACCCTAGTGCGGAATATATACTAAAAAAAAACCTTTTAAGGTTAAACATCATTTTTTCCTTTTTTTACGTGGGGGATGCTTTGACGCATACCTCTCCGCGGGCGACGGAGAGGTTATGTCGGGCTCACCGGGGGAAAGATACCCCGGTAATACCGACTAAACCTACCACGGTGTTCCTCGACATAACCAGAGTCGGCGGGGTCGCGCGTATTACTTTCAAATGCAATTGCGACTCCACCGAAATTTCGGCTCGCCCCGTATGAAAGGGCTGGCCACTCAAGAAAAGACCTACACTTTAGTCACTTAACCCTACTGTCCCCTTGAAGGGGGACGGACACACGACACAGACGTGCGCATGGGAACACGCACGCCGCCTCTCGGATCTGGTGCTGAACGGGTGGTGGGCTTCGTGGGCTTGCCAGGTAAAACCTCAGGATGGCTGGAGGTCATCTTGCGCCCTCCGGCGCCGGTTCTGTGGTTGGGTAGAGGGTTCAAGCGCTATCTCTCCCGTACAGAAGGAGGCGACGGCGTTCCACGACCTTTCTCTCCGGACCATAGACTAAACCAAGGCCGGGGCGAGAGGGCAACAATTCCGACTGCCGCGACCAACTCACGGCGCTTCGAAGCCCAGGCAGGGCAATCCGCCGACGTGTGCAGCGCCGTGTCTGCAACAACATCACGGCAGTCGCCGCAGTGGTGACAACCGAGCATCTCTTGCCGGCCTATGCGACACAGGAACTAGCCGAAGCAACCGTGGCCAGTCATTACCTGTGTCAGCCGGAAGATGAGGTCGCCATGCCGCCTCTCCAGCCACTCCTCAAAAACGGGACTTACTGCCACGATCGTGGATTTTGAAGTTAACCCTAATTAACTCCTGTGTTGCGAGGACCTAATAATAACACTAAATAAATGGTCTCATAAAACAACGCATCTTCGAACCACTATGTGTTCATCACACATTTTTCTTTCTTTTTATCACACAATTTTTGTATCGGGTGTGGATCGAACCCACAACAGTTTGGACTGTAGCAATAGCGAGGCGACCTCTTAGAACACAACACCATCCGTGCAGTTTACTTCTACTTAAATCACAACAAAGAAGTCACGTGAAGCAACAAGTAAAAGATATTTAAAATTATACATGATGTAGAAATATCCGTTAAATTAGGTCGCGGAATTAGTATTGTAATGTTTAAGACATTACTACGCTAATGAGTACATTTGATAGTCATGTAGTCATAAACATGAATCGGATAGGAATAACAGGATCTACTTGTTGCAACACTGATTTTATAATACAATATTTATGTATTAGTAATGCAGGCTTAGTTAATTCCGCTCAGATTATATAAAAATTTGAATTTCTCGCATCGGATAAATTTGCATTCTGCCTAGGTGTCTCTGCGTTCTCTGGGCGACTCAGGGTTCGATTCTCGGATTGGGTAATGAGTTGTTGGGTTTTTCTATCACGAAAGTCTCGTCGTAGAGTCTAATATTTTGTTTGGTAGATGACATTAGGCCTTTAGTACATAATGTTTGAAACCATGGATGGCGAAATGCGGCTGTCACGCGCGTTTGACTTTTCTTTCGAGGTTAGAAACAGTCGAGAGAATACATATTCTCTTTACTTATTATGTATGTATCTCTACAGATACATATGTATAAACAATTTGATCGATACGATAATTTATAACGTACAATTACAGGTTTGCGGTACGGTTAACTTACAATACCTTATGGACGTCAGGGTGGTCTGTGTCAGGGTCCACAGACCGTATATGGCAGCGACCAGTATTAAACATATTTCTGAGTTATACAGAGTCAGCTTTGCGGGAGCGCCTCGCTTGATACAAAGTAACAAATCAAGCTTCAGCTTTAGGCAGCTTGAAACTGCATTCACGACATTGAAAGCCTTTGTAACGGCAGTTTATATTATGAAACTTTAATATTGAAGACAATAGTTCACATATATTAAAGTTTGATAAACGCAAAGACAAATGATGCTAGGTTCATTTTATAATGTAGACTCACTAATAAACTAAGATCATACACCTCCTTTTTTAATTATACTAAAAATATGCTCTACGTAACATTAAATATAATATTTTTTATTTATTGTACAAACTTAACGGCAGTGGGACTAGTTAGAGCTATTGTATTCTGAATTCAAAGGATAAAAATAAAATATGCAATTTTAATTCTCGTATATACACTCGCGAGAAACTAAATCGATTCAACCCTTCACTGCGCACACCTACATCAATTTCACAAAAACTACACGTGGTATTTATGATAACAGTATGTCATTATTATTTGACATCCAATCATTATTTTTTAAATTAATAATGTCTGAACGTAAGTGTAGGAAAATGGAAAATTTAATGCTCTAATGACAGCTTGCAGTCGGTTTTTCATTGACCTTATTAACTTTTTGACAGTCTCTTTAGTAATGCCGTCCCACTCATATAGTAATACTGTCTTCAGCTCTTCTACGCTCGAAAGGACTGGATTTCTGGCCCGTACTCTTTTTTTGAGCTCATCCCATAAGTGCTCAATGGGATTCATGTCTGGACTGAGCGTGCGTATTTCGACTTCATGAAGAAACTGTCGAGTGATACATGACGTGTGACAACGGGCGTTGTCGTGCATTAACACGAAGTCTTCGCCAACAAACCCTGCGTAGGGAACAGCATGCTCCAACAGTATGTCGGTGATATACCGATCAGCCGTTAGCCCGGATTCTCGCCCTCCCCCAGACACAAAAACAAGCTCGGTTTTTCGTTTTAAGGAGATCCCAGCCCACATCATGCAAGAACTTCCGCCGTATGCAACTGTTTCAGCGAAACATTACTGTGCAAATCGTTTGCCCGGACGCCTGTAGACCCGGCCTCTCCTGTCACTGCAATGCAGACACATTCTGCACTCGTCAGTGAACAGGACCGACCGCCATTGCGTAATGCCCCAATCGAGATGCTTTTGAGCAAACTGGAGGCGCGCTTGTCGGTGGCCTGTAGTCAATTTAGGACCCGTCGCAGGCATTTTTGAGGTTACGTTAGCTTGCTTCAAGCGTCTTATTACTACCCCTTCGCTCACAGCCACCCCTCGTACACGTCTCAGTTCTTGCTGTTACATCAACACCCGTTAGCTGCCGATTACGCAACGAGTTTGAGACTATGAAATGGTCGTCTCTTTCGGAAGTGCACCGGCGGCGGTTGGTCCTTGGTCTCCGATCGAAGGCACCAGTCTCTTGAAATCGTCTGCATACTCTGGATATAGTAGACTGGCTCAAGTGAAGCTGAGCAGCGACTGCTCGCTGACTTAACCCTTGTTGCAACAGAGCAATAGCTAGTATCCATATTTTCGTAAAAACAATTAATGCAATTTACAGAGATGTGTACCGGTCAACTTGTGATAAGGGACTGATAAGGGCTCAATACTTACTGGTTGTGGGTGGGTTTTATAGCGAGGTAAGTAGCGCAAGTCTTGGGTAGCTTATGGAGCAAGTTTACTGTATCGCCCAATTAAATTGAGTAAATAAAAGGCTTATTTTTTTATAGGGTATTAATGCTCATTGAAAGCTTAAATCTAAATCTTTCAAATTACATATTGTTGTCATAAATACCAAGTGTAGTTTTTGTAAAATTGGTGTATGTGTGCGCAGTAAAAGGTTGAGTCGATTTGGTTGCTCGCGAGTGTATTTAAAAGACTAGATTTCTCTTGCGCCTTCGTACGAATGGTGTGTTATTAAAACATGGACGATATTAGGTTCCCAGGGATATAATGGATGTTGATCAAAGCAATAAAATTTAAAGGTGTGTTTGGTAATTCCAGAGATCATCCACGACAAACAAATGTTACGGCTTTATAGTATTAGCATAGATGACGAGTATTTGTATGCGTTCGTACGACTATGATCTGAATTCCACATTTCTCTCGGTAGCGGATACGAGGCGTGCGATATAAAGGCGGACGCGTATGTACCTACTATATGTGTGTATACAACAGACTACCTTTGTGAACCGACCGACAGTACGCGAGCTACGAGCAATGATCAAACGTAGCAAAAAATCTAAGTTCTATCCTGTCTATATGCTTTTGAAAAAATCTTTGTGTTTGCCCAACATTCGAACTATATACACGGTTTTGCAATCTATATATTTTCGAATTTCGGTTGTGTACTGACCCGTTGAATACAGCTATAAAAACATTTCTAGATTGGCAACGCTCTGACGGCTCCAACGAATACACGCATGTACAAAAAAATAAACACAGCTTACATTGAAGTGCGAATAACCTATGAATAAAATTATAAAACAAAAAGCGTAAAATTGCATACGCATTTGCAAGCCAAGTGTAGCTCGCGGCATTAGACTGAAAGATTCATTTGCTTTGATTATATGATACGGTTTATGAAGACACATGCAAGGAGATTTCTCGAGACCTTTTTTCAACGACTGCTCCAATGTCGATCTCCCATTTAGATACCACCTCAAGGCTGTATAACAGTGGCTGTACTTTGTATGCGCATAATTTCATATCCGTAACATGGCAGTGAGAACCAAATGATGCACAAAAACCATATTCTTCCACCATAGTCTTACATTGTTAGACGGCCATTTATATTCCTAATCTGAAACGATAATGACCGTTATTAATGTTTATTACACGAAGTAAATGTCGTTTTCTATTAACGAGTAGGTTTTTATTGAGCGATTAGGTTAGTTTATGTTTGTTAATGTAACAAAAAGCCTATACAAACCTTATATAGAATGGAAATGGACTTTTACTTGTAATTGAGTACGTAACCGGTTATCCCTCGTCTTTTCTATGTCTGTATTTGCCCTTATAAGTCCTGAACAAACAGAGTCGTCTGTTTGACAGGTATCAGAAGGGTATTGAGAGTATTGACTTCGTTACGTCTCTGCTTTCATTTAGAGTGAGTCCGTTGTATGGATTATATTTAGTTCATAAATATACATATTGTTGTCTTTAGATAGGTATCTCAAAATTGTTTTTGCAATAACATCTGTTTAAAACACGTAGATATTGACACTGTATTTGCGTATATTAGTGTAAATAATATCGGTACTAAGTGCACATCTCTCTATTCTGTGATTACAGGTGTATTGAGGGTATTGTTTTAAAATTTATTATATTTGAGTGTCATTTAAATAATATGAATACTTTTGTAGTCAGTAGATTATTATTGTTGGCTATCGGACATAATTCTAGGACAGACTACACTATAAAGATATTTTTCTTGCTATAATAAATCAAGTTGAAATTATAGATATGAATAAACACCTCAATAAATAAACCCAACGACAATTTCAATCAGCAACATTGTTAGTTTAATTCTTAGTTGTAAAAACGATATAATTTATCATTGTTGGATAGAAAAAATGAATTTACATAATGCATTGCATAATATTATGTATAATTATGCATTCTTATCTTAAAGGACATTCAACAGACAAAGACAATCAGATACAGATGATTCAATAATCGATTATTTTATCACACAATGTTTTAATCAGAGACGCGTTTGTTCAGACGGATCACACAATATCATGATAACTAAGTATTTGTTCAGGCCAATGTCACACAATATGTAGGCACACAAGTATATGTAAATGTGAAGTTTAACAAAGGTATGAATGTGCAGTTATTGTTAGCAAATCTATGGGTTAATATTCGCTGGGAACTTGCGAACAATAATCTTGAACTTTGGTGCATACATAACGGCTGTCACAGATAATTTGATACGAGATGTAGTCGCGGTGCACCTACAGCTGTCTGTCTTATTGTGGGACTGTTACCGCGGCTATCATATACTGGATTAACAGTTTGGTTTTGAGCAGCGATAGCTCAGTGGGGAGACCAACAGACTGCAATGCAGAGGGTCTCGGGTTCGAACCCACGTCGCGCACCTCTGACTTTCGAAAGTTATATGACTTTTCGAAATTATGTGCGTATTGTTTGAAAATTATCGCCTGGTCCGTGCCACGGAAAGCACGTTAGTTAGCCGTTGGTCCCGGCTGCCATGAACATCGATGGCAGTCGTTATTGGGAGAGTGTCGACACAAAAGATCCCACTGGGTCGAAGTGTCGCCGGTCTGCACTGACTGGCCCCCACATAAGATAAGAACAGTTTGGGAAGCTACAACTCTAGAACTGTTTGAATATTTTGTTGAAAGCTTCATAATTCGAGAGCATCCAGATTTTAGATAATATCCATTAGGGGTCGATTTTTTTATCGTCACATGACTTTTAGCTGGGGAGTATGCTTTACGTTTTGACAGCTTTTGTATGAAAACATGTCAAGCCGCCTTTTTTTTCTTCAAATAAAAGTTATTTAACGATTTAAAATCGGCTGTAAAACAAATACGGCGCACGTTATTTACCAAACGTCATATAAAATATACTGCTGTATATCGATAGAGAAATTAATAGAACTATAGCGATTGGTATTCTACTGCTATATCCAGAATTGATAGATGACAAAATATTACAGCTAGGATATAAACACAACAGTTATAGCCAAGTGGACAGGCCACATAGAGGTCTGGAGTTCACGACTCCCACGACATACACCCCTGAATTTATATAATCTAGTATTATGTGTTCAAAGTTATGTATATATTAAATAGTCAATAATTATCACCCGCTTTAACGGCGGCGTAGTAAAATACTATGCGAAAATCTGCATATCTAAGAATTCTACAAAATGACTTAACACATCTTATACTGAAATGAGGTTAAGGGCTTCGTTTACAGCAGTGATCCAATGTATAAACAGACCGATATTATTATTCCCTTTATTATGTAGGTAACTGTTCAATATTAATTCCATTTTAAAATATAAAACGTATGAAGACACACCGGTATCGGGGCAGATTATTATTAGATTATATCTTTATCATTTTACTTATGTAAAATTAACGCTTAATAAATATATAAAGACACGAAAGTGAACCCTAACTATCCTAATCCTAACTAATATTATAAAAGCGAAAATGAGTTTGTTTGTTTGTTACCTTTTCACGCCTAAACCACTGTACCGATCATCCTGAAATTTTACATATACATAGTCAGGTGTACAGAAACGGACATAGGCTAGCTTTCATCCTGAAAAAAATTACTGTTCCCGAGGAAAACAACAATAACGTTCTTATGATAATAGATGGCGCCACGTGGCTTTCGAATCATGATTGAATTATATTATTACAAGCAGAGTACGATCCGAGTTGATCGTCAAATTCTAAATTAACGCGAACTAAGCCGCGGACAAAAGCTAGTAAGGCATAAATGGAATATGTTGCATTGCGATATTGTTACTGTCAGTTACTGTCTTATGTTTGCACGACAAGTAAACATAATAAAAAATACGTTACTGTATTTACCTTATCGTAGTTTAAAATGTTTTTGTGTTAAAAACTTATATAGAAAAATATGTTTACACATATCCATTGGACAAATCCCGGTGAATTAGCACGGTGATATCTCCGCCTATATAATGTTCACATTGAGGTTGACAACAACACGAGTAGACTGTCAAGCTGTGTATCGTGTGGCCCTTGTGGAAAGCGATGTGTGAGAACGTTCGTAGCTACGTATAGCTGACAAGGATCGGTTCATCAGACAAGATATTATATTAATTGCCTACGTAGTCTTTTAAGCTTTATAACTACCCCGTTACCTACAGACGGTTTATATTGCATTATCATAGTGCGTACTTAAACTCTCTTTCGAATTAAGATAATTGGAAAAATAATACAATTTATTTACTGAAAAAAAAAGAATAGAAAATTCGATTTATTATTGTTTTATTGTGTCAGTTAGTAGACATAGATATTGTAAGTGGCAACTCCTGCTCATGGACTTGGTTGTATTCTTTGTAAAGTCAAGAAAATACAACCAAGCTGTTGTCTGTAGTAGGTATAGATTGCTCTAGTAAAGTCAAGGAAATAACGCTAGCAAATCAAGCTGCTGTCCATCCTAAAAGAAAAGGACTCTCTCTTTCCTTTATGGTATGTTGTTTCTTTAAACTATTATGGCCTTCAGTTAGAATGCAAACGCGAGATCGTGAATGCACACGAAAGTAGTAAGCAGGTACAATTTCAGTATTACCCACCGAGTCTGTTCAGTAGGTATCCATTTTATTATATTATGTACCTAATAATATTTGGTAGGTAGTGTTTTCTATTAACGCCGTCTGTCGTGCCGGGGCATCGCCCAGTAGTCGTCGCTTGCAGACACTTCTTACCTGCGTTGGGCATTGCTGGGTGGATCGCTAATGTAGTTTCAGTTCCAGTGACTCACCCACCTTTCAAGGCAACGAGTTAGCACACCGTGGTAGGCTTAGTCGGTAGTACCTGGGACGTTCCATCTCTCCCCGGGTGAGCCAAACATAACCTCTTTGCTCCCCTTTTTCTGCGTAAGTGTATTCCAGGGCTAAATAAAAGTAGTGTTTTCCATTCCGGATGTTATTAGTTGGAGAGATAATTCCACTGTGTTTAAAGTCATATCTAATAATGGTTTACATCAAAGATAAATGATGAGAGATATTAACTATCGATTTGTATCTTTACCGATATTTGCTAATAACGTTTCAGTAATTACAGCTGACAGGGGTTATTAATTGGACGTTACTAGATAATCCTGTAATAAATTATGCTTATATTAATATTGACGTTAGGGTTAATTACGGGATTAACTGGTATGGATTTAATGTGATAATAATAATAAATAACGTTTATTTGCATAAAATGATTTCACAGAATATTTGAAGTCTCTGACTTCTGAGCTAGGTATGAACTACCTGTGTTACAGAAGTCAGTGCCTTCTCACAGTTTATGCTGAAATCAATATTTTATGCTAGCGGTACATTAGATATACATACATTAGATTAGTACATATGATTTTCTATTGTGTATTTTACTTTGTAATACAATTTAAGTACACATTACACACACACTTTTTATTGTTGGTAGAATTTATAAAAGTCAAAATATTTACCTATGTAGGATACAGATAAGAGTTATATACAGTAAGTAAAATAACGAAAGGCGTTCCCTTAAAGCAGTTATTATACATTATTAATAGATGCAAATGAACATATTTGCATAGAAAAATAAGCATGAAAAATAAATTAAATGAAAATCTAATTAAAAAGTCATTTTAATTAAAAATTCATTATTAAGTACAAAGCGACGTTGCCGTTTTGCATCGGTACTTTTGTGCGTATGCAGAGTGTTTCTTTTTCGTGTCTGTTTATAATGTTTTATTGAATATTTTTGAAGTTATTAAATAAAAATATTTTTTGTTTTTTATGGGAACATTTTTTCTAGGATCTACGCACGCCATAATATTGCCGGTTTAAGGGAACGCCTTTCGTTAGTTAACGTACTGTAGAACAGAGTAAGCTATAACATCATACATAAAGTTCTACATATCATATTGCAGTATACGTTCTGTGTCATTATAATCTAAACCTAAAAGCCAGTGTTTGGTAGTACTTTCCATATCTTGACATGTGAGTGGATAAAGGTTAATGATTTTATTTAATTTATTGTGTGACTTTGTCTATAGTATACACTACGTATATCCCTCAGGGGTATATAACAGTAGTATTATTCACGTTTTTACTTTTTGTTTCTAAAAAACTAGGTATATTTAAGAACAATCTAAAATTTTATTTCCAATTAATTATTTAAAATATTCATGCAACAATAACTTTTATAATTCATTATCTCTCTTAAATTCGATAATTTCAAACCAAAGAATATGTTTTAATAAATTAAAGGGGTGAACCTTTGCTGTCTTCCGGGCGGTAAATATATTATTATATTCAATAACACCTTGCCCGACCTGGATATTGAAAAGAAATCTGCCACAGGATCAACAAGTATGTGCAATAAGATCCAAAATAAAATTATTTGATAATGTAATGATTTTAGATCCAAAATAAAGATAAAGATTGATTCATATAGAAATAGCCATTGTTTCTATGTTATTAAGTCTCCTGCGATACAAGAATTAATTCAAGTTCAATTTTTTTTTAAATAACTGTACAATTATGTACATATTTCTTCTTTTATACCATCAAACAACATAAAGGGTTATGTAGCTGGTGTGTTAATGCTCATGCAAGGTATTAAAGAAAATAGTAACAACTTTTATGGCACATTAGGCATTACGTATAATTTTCCATGTTAGGAAACTAGAACTATTTATATTTATTATATGTAGAATGATATGCTGATTTTACAGAATTGTAATTTTATAGCGGTTTAATAACAACCATTTTGATATTAAAACAGTTATAAAGCTTTTATGTACTTTAAAGAAACATTATCGAACATTATTTCTAGGCAATAAAGATAACCTTGCCTTTGAATTACTAAAAAGGATAAAACGTCGTAAGGTTAATAATGGTTATTAAATGCTTGTAGGTCTAGTAAAATAAACTTGTGAGTGCTTGATAACAACCGATGGCAATGTCTAACATATTGTCCGAATTGGATTCTGAAGACAAATGAGCAAAACAGGGCAGGTGATCCCGGACAGAATCGTTCCATATTCAAAGATTTAAATCATAAATGTGCAATGTGATCACCATGCTAAGGTCGCACAAAAATAATGTCTGCAGTAAAAACAATTATTAACTCATGCAATACATTAGCACGATAGAGAACGAAAGTGTACTATTTCAATATGAGAGAGTGTGACAATACTATATTCAACTTTTTAAATTAAATAAATAAATAAAAATAATTCATATATCGTTTTAGCGTTGTGTGTCAGATCAAATGAGAACTTAATGTCCAGAAATGTGACTATAATATTTAAACGTAATAGGGCCTCTATATGTTAAAATCTTTGCATATATTTAGTGGGACCTTCGCGTGGGTAGTGATATTTAGGTTGGTTTATACCGCTGGTCAAAGATCCTGGGATTTTCTAAAAAGTCCTGTTACAGTAAACTGCCGGGACTCAATTAACGAGTAAAAAAGCAATTAAAATCTTTGCATATATTTAGTGGGACCTTCGCGTGGGTAGTGATATTTAGGTTGGTTTATACCGCTGGTCAAAGATTCTGAGATGTTCTAAAAAGTCCTGTTACAGTAAACTGCCGGGACTCAATTAACGAGTAAAAAAGCAATTAAAATCTTTGCATATATTTAGTGGGACCTTCGCGTGCGTAGTGATATTTAGGTTGGTTTATACCGCTGGTCAAAGATTCTGAGATGTTCTAAAAAGTCCTGTTACAGTAAACTGCCGGGACTCAATTAACGAGTAAAAAAGCAATTAAAATCTTTGCATATATTTAGTGGGACCTTCGCGTGGGTAGTGATATTTAGGTTGGTTTATACCGCTGGTCAAAGATTCTGAGATGTTCTAAAAAGTCCTGTTACAGTAAACTGCCGGGACTCAATTAACGAGTAAAAAAGCAATTAAAATCTTTGCATATATTTAGTGGGACCTTCGCGTGGGTAGTGATATTTAGGTTGGTTTATACCGCTGGTCAAAGATTCTGAGATGTTCTAAAAAGTCCTGTTACAGTAAACTGCCGGGACTCAATTAACGAGTAAAAAAGCAATTAAAATCTTTGCATATATTTAGTGGGACCTTCGCGTGGGTAGTGATATTTAGGTTGGTTTATACCGCTGGTCAAAGATTCTGAGATGTTCTAAAAAGTCCTGTTACAGTAAACTGCCGGGACTCAATTAACGAGTAAAAAAGCAATTAAAATCTTTGCATATATTTAGTGGGACCTTCGCGTGGGTAGTGATATTTAGGTTGGTTTATACCGCTGGTCAAAGATTCTGAGATGTTCTAAAAAGTCCTGTTACAGTAAACTGCCGGGATTCAATTAACGAGTAAAAAAGCAATTAAAATCTTTGCATATATTTAGTGAGACCTTTGCGTGGGTAGTGATATTTAGGTTGGTTTATACCGCTGGTCAAAGATCCTGGGAAGTTCTAAAAAGTCCTGTTACAGTAAACTGCCGGGACTCAATTAACGAGTAAAAAAGCAATTAAAATCTTTGCATATATTTAGTGGGACCTTCGCGTGGGTAGTGATATTTAGGTTGGTTTATACCGCTGGTCAAAGATCCTGGGATGTTCGCTAAAAAGTCCTGTTACAGTAAACTGCCGGGACTCAATTAACGAGTAAAAAAGCAAATAAAAACTATCCCACATACATCCTGCCTGCGTGATGACTGGTAACGATCGCCGGACAACTTCTTCGCTTTCCGGTTAATTTATACTACAAGGTTTAAACGCAGAAAAATGTTTAGTTCGTTTTATATTTGTGTTTAATTGCTTTTATACGTTTCTTTAAATGAGCTCTGATATTATAAGGCTGGATTACAGCTATGATCTTAACTTACATGTCTTATATTAATTAAAATGTAATTATTGTAAGCTTATGTTGTTTAAATAAATAAATACTATTTACGGATTTTATCACATTTTATTTTGAAAATTACTTATATAGATATAAGTAATTTTAAACCAAAATATATTTAATATTGTATATAATAATTTAATAATATAATATTCTATCACATACACACAACACCATCTAACTCAAACTAAGCAGAACCTGTACTATGGGTACTAGACAATGGATAAACATACATACAGGATGTCCGGTAATTAATGGATAACCTTGAAATGTCTTATAGTAGAAATGATGGCCGTTCACAAAAAAAAAGAAAAAATATATATTAAAAAAGTACAATAGCTAGTCAATACTTAAGACTGTCTATCGATTAGCATAATTAGTGTTTAATAATAAAACAACAAAAATCCGTTGGAATTCATTCATTTATGGTCGTAGTGTACAAGAAAGTTAAATTCATAGTAATTAAAAAAA
Source organism: Catocala sponsa (assembly GCA_963564715.1). Classification (NCBI taxonomy): domain Eukaryota; kingdom Metazoa; phylum Arthropoda; class Insecta; order Lepidoptera; family Erebidae; genus Catocala; species Catocala sponsa. Next base: position 15,624,518 of record OY751342.1, read on the forward strand.
AATCATATCTCAGATAGTAGTTAGGATAGTTTTTTCATATTTTTTTCTGAACGGCCATCGGTTCTACTATAAAACATTTCAAGTTATCCATTAACTATCGGACAGCCTGTATATAGTTTTTCTTTGTAAATACATACATATTATACATAGAAACACCCAGACCAAGACAAACATCCATGTTCAATTGTTCATGCACACAAATGTTTGACTCGTGCGGGAATCGAACCCGCGACCTTAGGCGTGGCAGTCGGTTACACTAACTACTACGCCATCGAGTCGTTTTGTTCTTTGCTTGCCCGACGCGCAACGTTTTAGTTGCTTTTCAGTACCCATGGTCTCCGTGATAACAACTTCATTCTCGTAAACATAAGAAAATATTATTTTATATTAATTTATGATTACAATATTAAAGGGTGTGTGTGTATTTGAAAGCGCTAGTGTCAACCGCTACCAGTGCAGTTTAAAATAATATTATTGTTTGTGATTTTTGCATTAGATGGTATTTACTGAAGATCGTTATATGTAGTACTATATAATATCACACTACGACTAAAAAGAGAAGAATTGCACACCTAAACGTTTTTAATGTGATACCCATCGCTGCATAGCCAGTATTTTATGAATATATAAGTATTTGTCGTTTTACAATTCGATGTACTCTTAACACAAGCATATTAGCTTTGCCGGCGGGCGTGGTTAACAAGAAAAGATTTGGGTAGGCAAAGTGTTATTGGGTTTTTGCGTTGTGTGTTATGTATTTTTAGTAACAATACAGTGCTTAAAATGTGCTTGATAGACGCCATTAGCTCGCCATTACTCACTAAAGATTAGGAACAGACTGGTGATTGTAAACCCATCTACTTAAAACCTTCGTGCTCCTAGAGATAAAACAAAATTAATATTTCCAGCCAGAAAAATATTATGCGGTCTGTTTTTAAATACAAGATATATATTTGAGTACATATTTCTGTGAAGGTGTATAGCTATTGTGTTTGAGAGTACTACACGTTCCTCCGCGTAAGTCTTTTATTACAAAAACAGCTGATTGCATGTTCGCAGTGACGGTTACATCTGAATGACAATTCCATGCTGATGAATTTCCTGAAGCAAGTCGTTAGTGCTCTCTATACACTGCCTTGTGCCGTGTTTTAAATCTGCTTTGTCTATATATGTATATTCGCATTTCTACCATTTCTCTTTATATATGAATATTTGAAATGCGAATGTTTTTCTTTTGTTCACGGATACATTATAATATTTACTAGTGACCCGCCCCGGCTTCTCGCAGGTAATACAAAACTTTAATATATAATATAGCTAAACTTTCCTCTCTCTGTCTATTGGTGAAAACCGCATGCAAATCCATTCAGTAGTTTTGGACTGCATCGCGAAAAGACAGATAGACGCGGCGGTAAACTTTGTTTTATAATATGTAGTGATAGAATCTGAGGCATTTTTGAGAAAATCGTGAGCATGAATACAGCTTCTATTCTGACCTAGATGTCCCACGCGCTGATACCTACCGTTATTACTACGCCTTCATTTACCCTGAGCCTACATTTCTCAAGAATTGAACTATCAAATGCAAAATAATTTTCACATTCCAATTAGTAGTTCTAGAGATTGGTGCGTTTATACGAGAACAAATAAACTTTTCAGCTTTTCTTTACAATATACATTACAGTAAACATCGAAAATTGATACTTAGAAGTAGAAGACATGAACAAAAGTTCTATGACCAAAACGGACCAAAACTCTGAACAAAAGGCCAAATTGAGAGTATTAAACCGTTGGGAGTACATGTACAGTATAATGAGAGGGAATGGAGAACAGAGATATGTGTATAAAATTCGTAGAAAAATAAATTTTACTGTGGCTGGCGTAATAGTTAGGTGGTGGCCTCATCACTGCCAAGATACTAAGTTGGAAATGGAATCTTAAATGGAAAAATATTTATGTGATTCACAAATATTTCCGTTCCGGGTCAGACTGTCCTTTGTGTCCGTTGTTTGAATGTGTGTTAAGTGAACAGATACAGAAATTATTTTGAAATAATTTTAATAAAATAATGTTATCAAATAGTAATATAATCTTACCGTTAATAAAAGTCATTAAGCATGAAGCTCTCCAATGTAATGTAGAGCTATACCTAACATGCATTGAGTCGGTTATTATTATTAATAATATACATTAGTGTCTGCATGGCGAGAAAATTGCAATTTTCCGATGTATACGATGCCTCCGGGTGTGAATTAGAACTGTCTGCGTCCCTGAATTTGATCATTACACTTTAAATTGACACCATTAGGCACACCACGCAATGTCTTTTAATAAAACTTTTCATGAATTTAATCGTTGTTATACTGATTCTTCTTACCAATGGCTACAAGCTATTTTTGTTATAATAAAAACGGTGAGTTAAAATTTTTAAGTTGTAACGTTTATTCAATGAACATTTTACCTGTATTGCAATTTTATTGTCTCATTAGTTCGTTGCCGTTAGTATAAGTATATGCAAATATCGATGAAACGTCCTCAATTACATTACTGGGTCGCGCAAAGTGGTAGTGGGGTTTTTGACATTGATTCGTTGCAAAGAATTCCCTTTAAGTGTTTCTGGAACTGCTATTGGTAAACCGTGTATGGATGATAAAATTTGCTAGTGTTTGAGTGTAAGTCACCTCTAATGTAATCTTCTGGATAATACCAGTAGTATCGTTTTCTAGGAAAAAAAATATTAACGATACAGATTCACAAACTTCCAGTGATTTGCAGTTCGTAATGCCTTACTTAAATTTTTTGTCAGCCATTTAATTTATCGGTTATTATTGGCGTAAAGCAAAGTTGATTGTTGGTATCGCAATTATTTGGCTCGTGATCATTTCGTTTAGGTATCAATTTTCATGTCAATCTAGTGGCGAGCAGTGATCGGGGTCAGCGGTATGACCGGCAGTGACGTCACGACAACCACCGGATGTGCCCCGCTACATTTTATTCGTTGTTCTTACGCTTTTTTTCTTTAATATCATTATTATACACATTATCAAAGAGGCCGTCTTATTTATTTTCTTAGTTGCCGTTATTATGCCGAATGAAGATGTAGTTTTTATGATCTATCGGCTGCATCGTATTATTGTAATAGTTCACGCTTTAATGGTAACTATATGTTTTAATCTATTTCTTATGGCTCTTTTTTATTGAATAATAAAGTGATTCTAAAGCAGTATGATTGTAGAGTAATATAGTAAAAAGAATCCTGTTTGTATAACTGTATCGTGGAGTAGTACGACCGATCTGGTGGAAATTATGGTTAAATTTCATTAATACGGGATGACGTGTCGCTAGGAATGGATGGCAATATAGGAAATAAAATAAAGGGGTGACATTTTACCAGTTTGATACAACAAAAATAAAACTTCTCGTTTACATTTCAATCAAATATACCTAATTAAGTAGTGTTTAATCTACATACGAATTCGTTACCTTGATTCTAAATTAATAAACAAACTTTCGTATTCGATTTACTATTGGATCCTGCCGGTCGCCCATAGATAGCACGATTTATGCTATATTCAAAATTTTACTTTATTTTACTTTTGCAATATTTAAACTACTATATACGGATTTTATCGCGTTGTTTATTTGACTCTTTATTACAAAATTTTGAAAAACTGTTACACTACTATAATCACTATCAAACTTTACTAATTTTTAAGCTAATTAAATTATATGATTAAATTATGTTCGGGTACTTTGAAATAACTACACTGGAACATTGAGACAACGACCATCTTAGTCTCCCCGTGACCATGGCTGCTGAAAAGCAACTGAAACGTCGGGGAAAGTGTAAACATAAATATAAATAGTATAAATAGTTTTAATAGTTTCTATAATTTAATTAGCTTAAAAATTAGTAAACTTCTTCATCTTCACTATCCCGTAATCTCTACAATCTTGGTGTTAAGGTCTTGAATGTTAAGTGAACACACGGATGTTTATGAAATACTCAGAAGGTGACTCGCGACTGAACACAGTGCTTTATGTGTTTTATCTCCTCCTTCTCCTCAACTCCCGCACCAAAAATGATTAAAGTATCGCGGGGGACTTTAGATACATTCAAAGAACGGACACAAAAACACCCAGATTCAGAACAACCGTTTGTGGATCACAAAGTTTTTTGTCCCGTGTGGAGATTGAACCCATAACCACAACACTCGACGCGTCGGCAGTCGCGAGGCGACTACTTAAACCACTACGCCATTCGTGCGGGCAACAGTGCATAAGTAACGCATTTTTATTAGTCATGACATCATGAGGTTAACAGTTAAGTACAAATAAACACTTCATAATTAATTTACTCGACAGAGACGCTTTTCTATAGAATCTGTCGCTTTTTATTAATTTTCACCTAACACTCTCTTGACACATTAAACGTTGATCAGCTATTGTTAACCAAACAATACTTGTGAACCGTACAATCGTGTAACGGTTGTTTTCTTATCAGTTTGGATCTGAACATATTTGAGCGATCTTTCGCCGAACTCTTGTAGGTTAGAATCGTGTTTATTGCACAAACTGTGAATACAAAAGGCTATTAACAGCAAGCAAGCATTAGGCATTAATGCTTTGTTCTAGAGAAAGTCGATCTCACACCTGTCTTAATTTTCATTTCGTATTAATTGCCAGTGGGTTAAAAAAATAACATAGTTTACATTTAGAACAGTATGCTATGTTTAACCGTTTTAAGATTAAACTGGTTTAGTGGCGCCGCAGTGGTGAATGGGATTGCTATGCATGATGTCTCGTGTTCGTGGTCGGGTAGTGTTGTTGGGTTTATCGTCAAGGAGTTTTCAGCAGTGGTTCAGAGTCTAGACTCTGAACCGCAGCTAGCCAATTGGTGTCAGTCTAGACTGACACCAATTGGCTAGCGCTTATTACGTCGGATTTAAAACAATAGTAGGCTAAACGTGAATGTAATTTACCTCTGTGGGAATATGGGCGTGAGTCTATATACATATGTATGTAAATGAGAGGATCAGTGGTTGTCTCAATGATAGTGGTATGTGTAAGGTTTGTGCAACAATGAATCTCGGTCGGTCAGCTTTCCATCCTGATTCGAGCAAACTGTTAGCACCTGGAGTTTGTTGACACGTAACCTATCAGTCAGTTTCAGTGAGCACAGTAAGGTATTATTCCTAGTTGTCATGATCAAAGGCTTTATGTGTCTATATCAGTATACGAGCGGCTTAAAAATTTCAACATTAAGTAATAATATTGTCTTATGTTTACGTGAATGTTATACATTCAAATTAAACTACTGTATAAGGCTTTTATTCGGTTTTATTTTAATAAACACTACTTTTGATATTTTTTTAAGCTGTTATTTTACTATTTTAATTATTTACCTTTTCCGTATTTCGTTTTGGTTTTGGTTGTTTTTTAGGCCACGGTCACGAGGAGACTAAGGTGGTGGTCATTAATAGTAAATAGAAATAAAGGTAAACTTTTCTAAATGTAGTGCTTGTAAAATAAACCATGATCATATCCATAAACAGTAGTATAATTACAATATAACATTAAGCTTATAACAAAAAAAAAAAAGAAAAAGCGCAGTGAAATATTTTGTTCATGTCGAATCATTTATTAGCATGTGAGAATTTAGCTCATAGAACAGTAAATTAGCACCGTTAATACCTTTGTAATAGTTAATAGCACGTTTTCATTTACAATACAAATTGTAACAAAATGAAGGTACTACTAAAATTAGTTTATTGTTGTTAGCTCGTTAGTCTTATTGTTTGACGTTCACAGACCGTTGGCACGCACTTTACATAATTATAATGTATGCGCAGTAAAATACCGTGTCACTGGAAGGTGTGGTTACCTATTTATAACTTGAACAGTCGGCTTCAAAAGTTGATAAACATTCGCGGGATTTTAAACTGTTTTATTATACACAGCAAGGGTAGTTTTTCCGCGGTAACAGTTAAATGAAAGTTATTTTTATCACAGTTCATTAATGATTACAGAATAATATTAAATAAATTTTCTCAATTAACATTCCTACTCAACGTGGCAACGCTGACAGTCTTCTGGGCACTCAACCAGTCGCCTGCGATGCGGCGGAATTCTTTACCATATTATATTATAGGTATATTGCTATTCAACATATTTGTAAACGACATTGAAACCTGTTTTCATAGCTCTAGACTGCTGTGTTTCGCGGATGACATGAAAATCTGTGCAGCAATAACTTCACTATCCGACGCACAGTTACTGCAGTTGGATCTCACGCGCTTTGGTCATTACTGCCACGTTAACAAACTCGACCTTAACCCCGCCAAATGCTCCGTTGTAACGTACAGTCGAAAGAAAGATAACTTAGCGTTTCAATACTTAATAAAAGGACACCATATCCCTAGAAATGAATCTGTTCGTGACCTGGGTGTTATTCATGATTCAAAATTGCTCTATGACAAGCACATTGATGGCATGGTAACAAAGGCCTATAGGGCTCTTGGTTTTATTATGCGATCATCTGTTTATTTTAAGAATGCTAAAACCTGGAAAATTCTCTATTGCACTTTCGTCAGAAGCATATTGGAATACGCATCACAGATATGGAATCCGCGTTACGATACGTACGTTATGAGAATTGAGAAAATTCAAATAAAATTGATTAAATACATGTGTTATCGTCTACAAATTCCGTTTAAAACAAGTCAATATCTAAGCATTTGTAAGAAGTTTCACCTGCTGACCCTTTCTGATAGAAGAAATATTGCGGACATCTGTTATATACTTAAAATTGCCTCAAACAACATAAATTGTTACGACTTATTAAACAAACTCAATCTCCATTCGCCACCCAAGTTATTAAGATCTGCAAAATCCTTGCATGTGCCTAGATCTTCTTCTAACTATCGGCAAAACTCTGTCCTTAATCGAGCGAGCAATAGCTTTAACGCAACTGCTAAAGATCTGAATTTAGATTTATTCTGCACTAGTCTTCCAGTGGCGAGACGACGAATGAGTGAACAGTTCTTTGTTTAAACTATTATATTGCTAGCTGAGCTGTATTGTACTTTGGTTGTATGTAATTGTATACGTGCAATTGCTATTCTCTTGGCAACTGTGTGTAATTTTTAATGAAATGTTAAACGTGAGGATCTGTAATTCTATCGAATACTTATTCAAATATTTTGTCAAACTAGAATAAGCTGTTGGACCTCCATAAATAAATAAATATAAGGTTAGCTGAACGTATCTAATGATTATTATCTTATACATTTTGTTTTTCATAAAATATTGTAACAAATTTGTTTAATGTTCAGCTACTTATGTTGCTGACTGTAGGTACCTAAGCCTGCTAAACCTTACTATAGCGTGACTAGTTACACGAGTGACATATTTAAAGATACTATAAATCTAACTAGCATGTAATAAATAAACAAAAAATGAACACTACATCTAAATCACAAAATAAATTTATTGTAAATATTGCAATAATACCTATGTTTAAAGTGTGGAGTCCCTGTTACTAGTGTGCGTCTCCACCGCGCGAGACTCGAGCGACCAGACGAATAACCTTTTTTCATAAGGCCCCACTGCCTTGAATGAGAAAAGGGTATGATCCGTTGTTCATCCATACTTCAACGAATTAATGTACTATTGGACAATTAAGTCAAATATTAAACCACCACATTTCATTCAAATTTGGTACGAGAATCGATTACTGAAGTCTCTTCTTGTACCTTCTCATGTTGTATAAACTCACGTATATTACCTCCATAAGCTAAATAAACGTAGTACGGTCGGTTTTAAAACTATAGCGCCTAGAGGCACCCTCTTTTATTCTAAGTGCGACATGTCAGCTAAAAAACCTTATTGAATAGACTAGTCGTGTTTAACATTTTATTCTAAACACGACGAGTCTATTCGACTCCTTGTTTCGTTCACACGTAATTAAAAGCAAGCTTATAAGGTGCATCTAGTTGGATGTTTGTGTCAGATATTTGTTTTTATTATCGCCATGCAGTTGTTGTTAGTTCTTTGGCTTTTTAACTACCAAGGTGGCTATACGGTGGTGGTGGTTTCCGTAGTCTTTTGGGTTGACAATCTATACTAATATTATAAAGCTGAAGAGTTTGTTTGTTTGAACGCGCTAATCTCAGGAACTACTGGTCCGAATTGAATATATAACATCACGCTACGACCCACGGGAGCGGCGCAGTAATCATAACCGCGGGTGAAACCGCGGGCACATCTAGTCCTTAATAAATTCCTTGTGCTGCTACCGCTAGCGGCAAATTCCATACTGAATACCATTTTCATATTTTTTTGTAATATCACTCCCATAGTTGCGATCAAGCCCTGTGTTGCGAAGGACTATAAAAACATAAAATTACAGACTCAAAATAGTTTCATTTTATACATTCAAGCTCACAACGCTCAGTCTGGCAGCAGCGGCTAGGTGACCGCTTGGCCGGCTACGCCCCTAGTACGGTCAAATCTCACTGTAGCCACGGCACACGATCTGCTCAAGGAGCTTACGATTTTGTTTGCGATCTTCTGTAGGGCCGAGGTACCCTCAGTTGAACTATTGAGCTATCCCACTTTCAGCGAAATCGAGGTTTAAGCGTAAATTCAGCTGTGCTCTACCGCTCATACAGCTGTTATACTTGCATATCTTGCATGTATGCATCTTGCATCTTTTTATAATCAGTAATCACACACATTAGTAGCGAGTTGTTCTAAAAAGCCATACTAAAGAGATCTTAGTTTTTACGGAATGTGTTAAAAATAATGAACTATTTATTTACTTTGTTTACGAGCAAACCTGCAAATTTATAGTGCGCCGTTAGGCCTCATTTACGGAGACGCGGGGCGTCGCGCGTCTCGTGCGGCAGCTCGGTCCGCACTAAATTCAAACATAATTATGGCGTTGTATGGGTGCGTTTACGGAGAAGCGATTTTACGCGCGTTTGTTTGAAATAGAGCGTGCGCCGCCCGCAGCGATGCCCGCCGCGTGCGACGCAGCGATAGCCGCAAGCTTGGCGACTCGCCGCGGGGCCGCAGCGGCGGGCACCGCCACGCTGCCCGTACGGGCTCTCTATAAACGACATCGTATATTGCCCTATGTTTGTGTTTACGCGTGCGATGATGCATGCCGCTGCACGCGCCGCTGTTCCGTAAACGCAAAAAACGCTCGACGCACGCGCGACGCGACGCCCTACGCGCCGCGCAACGCCCCGCGTCTCCGTAAATGAGGCCTTACGCGTTTACCTACTTAACTAACACATATAGGTAATTAATTGAATTAACGATCAATAAAACCACCTTAGGTTATATATATTTTCTATAAATTGTATTTTGTGGTTTGTGATACTTACATTATCATGCCATTAAGCCAGATGTCTTTATAAGAGGTGTATTGACATAGTGAATCAACAAATCACCAGTAACTAATACCCTAAAATTACGTGCCATACTCCTTTACAGCTTTGTTATCCGAATGACAGTTCTTTTAAATAACGTAACATGACAACGCAGAATCACCAAGGTTTAAACAGAACGCGTCAAGTTAATTTTAGTTTCTTCGAAATGAAAATAAGTCTCTTTCATTTAAGCGAAGACAAAAAACAGCCATCTTTTTAATAATTTGAACGAAATTACACTCAACCCCAGCTTCACTATTAACTACGTGATGCTGTTTTATTCCCTTTGGGGACAAAGTGGAATAAATAGACAAGTAACCTCGGATTAGATAATCGACAAATGAGTCTGATGCCTTCTTAATTATACCAATAGCATGGTTGCCCACAATATTTATTTATTTATCATATCATTATTAATGTGATTAAAATATATAATGAGAGTAAATAAAACATAATAGTATATAAATATAATATACCTACATATTTCCATAGTCATTTATTACAAGTCATCAGTTACACTGACATTACTTAACGACTTTATTTTTCTGTGGCATGACACAAATCAGAGTATTATAATGGCCGACCATTATAATTAAATTATTCCATGACCTTTCTTCGGTATAGTCTATAAAGCTTCCTAGCAACGGTCAATTACGACTCCAACAGTAAGTTTAAAATAAAAGGCTCATCACGTATTCTAGTTATTCTTGGCTTAGCCTCTTGGTGGTGGTCCACTGACCACAGAATTGAACAAAGGTGCACGAACAAGATAGTTTAAAAGAAATTGTATCTTCAAATTGTCTTAAATTACGTATTTGCATATTGAGAGAGACGTTTTATATCTGATCACAGAAAATGAAAGTGCGCAAGCAATTACAGAGGGAATAAATAGACATTTTGCGTGTCTGTTTATTTGTAGTGGCTTTGTTAAGTGTAAGGTAATGGAGTAAAAAAAGTAGGCCAACGCTTTTATTCGGCCGCGCGTATTTTAACACGGCTAGAATGTTGATAAGTAATTTATAGCGTCATCTATCGGCAGCAGGTACAAACTAGGCAAAGATTTTGCTTGCAAAGTATTCTATAGATATCTACATAAAAATATCTATAAGAGTGAGCGTGTACATTTAAAATAAAACAGTAATATTTTATTGATGATAAATGATAACCAACTTGGTATTAATTTCTTCGAAGTATCAAATGTAAACACAGTATTCTAATTATTACAAGATTTTTATGTACAATAGAAGGTAGTGATGTATCATCATCATCATCATCAGGCTATAATAGTCCACTGCTGGACATAGCCCTCCCCCAAAGAGCGCCATAGCGCCCTGTCTTCAGCTTGCCGCATCCAGCATCTGCCTGCAGTCTTTCGATGATGTATATCGATTGTTATTGTATATTTTCAAATGTCATGCTTAATTTGTTTAGGAAAGTATAACGTAATATATACATATAATAATTTGTTTAATAATGAAACGTTAAAGCCACGTCTTTTTTCATATGTTCCAGTAGTAGGTTTTCGTTATAGTAGTTTTATATGTACATATGTAAGTACAAACAGAGCTAGTATCAAACACTGGAGCGGGTATTTTGAGTAATGGATTCTCAGAACATCCGGCAAAGCACAATGTTCTGGATGATGCAAGGCAGTATAACAATTTCTTGGATCATGACGATAAAACACACAATAAAACGGTTACAGTGCATATCACATTAACCCTGAATCGCCGCAGACAAGAAACCGTACAGTTACGTACAATGGTAACATTACCGATTTGTGAAAGACAATTTCCAGTGGCTAGTTCGTGCGATGCCAGTATGATATAGTGGACATTAATGTCTTGCCATAGACCAGGAACATATTGGTTGCGTGAACGATTTATTTATCTTCAAGATTCCTAAGCTATGATTTGAGCGGTCACAGCGTATAAGGCGATTGAAAAGTTTTATTCATTTGTTTCGCATACAAATACCTTTACTGGTAGACCTAATGCAATATAGTACCTAGCTAAAGAGAAAAATATTTATACATACCACTTAAAAATAAAAAAACAATTTAAAAAAAGTTAACATAAGCAATCTGTTAACTAGTTTTAGTATTTATTTGTCTTCTAGACAAATACATTAATTATGACACTTAAATCTCTTTATTGCAAGAAATGTTGTTTTTTTAGTGACATCCAAAATAAGTTGACCGTCATACTTTCATTACATATGTGTTTAAACTTCAGAACTTTAGAACCATGTGATAAGTAAAACAAGATATAAGATGGGCTAGTAGACGGACAGCATGCACAAGAGACCTTATAACTTATTAAATAACAAGGGATAAACGCAGGAATAAACATTATCTTGCGATGAAGGGGCAATGTTTACTTACAACCAATCTCCACGCTTTCGGGAATAACAGAATAAAAATAATTAGAAAGTTGGACTTGCAAAGTAATGTAGGCAAGGAGAGAGCTGTTTGTGGTTTCTACATGATTTGTTAGTTTCTTACTACCTTTCAGTTGAGCTACATACATTGTTGCGAAGCTATAATGGCACAAGAAAGCGCTAAATCAGCCAATCTGGTTAATCCGATAGTTGTTGGAGTTACTCCTGGTTGGGAGGTATCAACGTCGGCTACCTATCCTTGTTAGGCATTAAATGCACACATGATCGACACTACCTAGCAATGCGATCTATCTGCCACTGTCTACCAGCATTTACTAAGAGTTTAAGACGCGGCATGCTATGAATACACATTATCAATCAAATACAAAATATCAATTCAATCTATATTCATAAATCTAAAGAGTAAATTTGAATTCATGTTATTTCTTAAAGTCACGTGATCTATTACTGGTTGGAAAAGCCATTTACTTTAAATATATTAGTTTGTTTGAAAATCTAATGTTGCTATTTGGATGTCGATAGTTACAAATAGTTAATAAGCTGGCTAGTTATGTTACTACAATTGATTAGTGACATTTATTGCCAGTGTATAAAAACAATAATGTATAATTAGTGTAGTATTCAATCAAATATGTTAGGTAAGTATGATAAAATATAAGACATGCTAGAGTGGACCATATTATATTGTATGTAGTTTATGTATAAATAATTGAAATTAGATAAGATGACTTCTCTGCTGTAAGCAAACGTTGAGTATTGACGCTTTCGATCTTTATATGGGACAAAAATGATCTGATCTACAAAAAATATCGAGTCTGAGTCTGAAATATCTTTGGGTGAATTGTTTTAATGTAACTCCCGGGACAGGGATACGCCATAAAATGAGAGTAGTCCAGATTATAAAAAAAATGAAACAAATTTACGAAACCAATTACTTACTATTTATGTATATTTAAAAACCTGTTAAAGTAATAAATATAAATTACTATACGTCCAAATATCTCTTAACCATTAACAGCATAAACAAAAACAACCGAGTTAAAATGTATTGTCTCTAAAATATCGAGAGATTGCTTTAATCGATTTTATTGGGACTCAATAATTGAAAATGAAATGTCATCGTCAGTGAAAGCTACTTCAATCAATAATAGTAGCAACCTGATACAAAAAGAAAGTTGTTTACTCCTGTCATCCACATGGTAACAGTGGTGAGTGCTTTCCCAGCTCTTTGCCAATATAATATGAGCCATGTTTATATACTAGATTTAGCCCACGACTTCGCTTGCGTATATGTAGTTTAGGTCAGATTAGTACCAATCCTTATTCTGGATGAAAGGTACCCTATGTCCTTTTTTATTCCTCTGATAGCGTGTCTGCAAAATTTCATTATGATCGGTCGAGTATTAAAGGCGTGAAAGCGTAACAAAAAACTCACATTTGCATTTATATTATTACTAGCTTTTGCGCCCGGCTCCGCCCGCGTGGTACCTACATCAATAAAAAGTAGCCTATGTCCTTCCCCAGGTTTTAAACTATTTATGTACCAAACTTCATCTAAATTGTTGAGTGGTTTAGCCGTGAAAAGGTAACAGTAAGTAACATATATACATATAAGACTGCAGGCAGATGCTGGATGCGGCAAGCTGAAGACAGGGCGCTATGACGCTCTTTGGGGAGGGCTATGTCCAGCAGTGGACTATTATAGCCTGATGATGATGATGATGATGATATATATATATATATATATCATCATCATCATCATGTCAACTAAAAGACGTAAGACTTACTATATATTATATATAAATATAATAAATTTGGCCATGAACGACCGAGTGTGGCTCCAGGCAACCCTACCAGTTCGCTTGGGTGGCCTCGGCGTTCGCAAAATTAGTGATGTCAGTTTACCGGCGTTCCTGTCTTCGGTCCACTGCACTGAAGAATTGACCAGGAAAATTTTAGCTCCCACACTGGTTAATTCTGAAGTGTCGTGCAAGTCCGACGCAGTAAACGCTTGGAAAATGATCTGTCCAAGCTCTGATTTGCCATCCGATCTATTCTCTCAGAGTCAGTGGGATGGGCCGCTCTGCAACATGGTGAGAGAACATCTCATAAACACATCTCTTAATGTTGCTGAGCGTGCCCGTTTATTGGCTGTGGGGGAGTGGGAATCGGGTCTTTGGCTCCAAGCACTCCCTTCGTCCAACATAGGCACTATGTTGGACGATACAACGTTCCGCATCGCTTCTTGCCTTCGTTTAGGTGCTCCATGTGTTTCTCCGCATCGATGTCACTGTGGGGAAGCCGTCGATGGCCTTGGCCACCATGGCCTATCATGTAGCAGGAGTGCCGGTCGTTTTTCGCGGCACGCCAATCTTAACGACATTATCCGTCGTGCTCTTGTCACCGCCGGCGTGCCAGCTCATCTCGAACCTAATGGCTTGGCGCGTGACGATGGGAAGAGACCGGACGGTATGTCATTGATGCCTTGGAAGATGGGTAGGCCCTTGGTGTGGGACGCAACGTGTGTCGACACCCTTGCCCCATCACATCTTCCCAGCACGGCGGGTTGTGCTGGTGCTGCTGCTGCATCTGCGGAGACTTTCAAACGGCGCAAATACAAAAACCTGGTAGGGGATTATGTTTTTGAGCCGTTTGGGGTCGAAACGCTAGGGTCATGGGGTCCCAGTGCTCGTGCGCTCTACAGAGACATAGCAAAAAGGTTAGTCGACGCTTCCCGTGACCAGAGGGCTGGGCTTTATTTTGCAGAAAGAATAAGCATTGCCATTCAACGTGGCAATGCTGCCAGTCTTCTGGGCACACTACCGGTCGACTGTGATGCGGAGGAATTTTATGACGCCTATTAGAGGGTTTTAGTTTTCTTTTTCTTTGTTTTATAATATTTTAGGAATAAGTCATTTTTAAAGAATTGTGATTATATGTACATATTAAAATTTTATCATATATAGTAAGGATAAGTTAGGATATCACTGTCCATCATGGCTATTAAGCGATGTCTATTGGCAGTACTTCATACATCTTCAAGAACATTCTGGCAAACACCTTAACATGCAGCATGATGTTATCCTTTACCACTAAAACTATTTTCTCAAATTCCTTCGTTGCATAAGTCAACGCTCTTCTAATTCAGTCACGTAATATTTTTTGCTTTCAGTATAAGTAAAACCGAAATTTTATAACAAAATTAAACATCTTTACGTTTGACCACAAATAAACTATTTGGCCAAGTTTTTACCATCATTATTTGCGGGCCATATTTTTTACGGTTGATGTAAACGCCTCCCGGGTTTCACAGAATAACTAACTTCTGATCCGTAACCAGTAATTTTATTTTGTCCGATTAGTTCTAGAGTCATCAGACGACGTCGTTTCCTACAAACCACTAATAATTGTACGTAATGGAAAATGTCTTTAAGAAGTAAAATTGTGTTATGAGTTTGTTCCTCGTTTCATTCTATGCAGCGCAATTTATGTAGTTTATACACAATGACAGACAAAGTACCTCCTTTTTATTGTACCTGTACCATAGAACATCTATAGACATTGAAACAACGGGCGCAAGTAATATATAGACTCGGTACCGAACCTCTATGTTCACAAGAAGGGATTGGCTTCATAGCTCTTCTCATACAGAACAAAACAATCTACTCATGATTAATAACACAATCTTATTTAAAACTTTAACCTAGCAAATTGACTCGAAAGAACATCGGATTACTCGGCACTTGCTGTAACACCTTTTCTAATAGAAATCAATTCAAACCTTACACTGTACAATTATCTTGTACCTTATTATTTAATACCAGCGTGTCTGTACTTAGAAAAAAGCAATCAATCAGTATGTTCTAACAATATGTTAATATGTTTTTTCACCAGAAATTCCGACGGAGCGTTCGGAGCATGCGTTCGCATCTGCGCAGGAGTACAAAGAAGCTCTCGAGGCGATAAGAAAGCACACCGGCGCAGTAAGTCGATATTAATTATATTGCATATCATTCAAATTGACATTAATGTAGTAAAAAGGGCTATGGAAGCACATTTAGATTATTTACTGACAATACGTAAGTAAATCTAATGTAGCTGTTTATATAAGCTGTGGTATTCTATTGAGATTAAAATGAAATAGCTATTAATCGCTTTTTTAAATAGCTATACATTTTCAACGTTTATAATATACATTACAGATCAGCAATGTTTAATATGGAAGCTTTATGTCTGGTAATGATGTATCGAAATATAAATCAAAACATGGCATCTAGGTACATATACCTATGTATATTAGTTTCTAGGGTACTGGTAAAAGTACTAATAATAGTACAAGAAAGCTCATATGATTGCGTGCTTGCCTTAAGATGCGCTTTGACAAAGCGTAAGGACCCTTTAGCATTCAATAAACAATTTAATGTCTTAGAGTAGATTTTCTTTTTGAACCTTTTTGTTATGCTGAGAATAGCCACTATTATACCACCAGTGTATTTATTTATTTTACAACTAGCTGTTACCTGCGAGTTCGTCCGCGTAGATTTTAACTAAAAAATGTTTGTCTCCGCGGAACCCTATATTTTTTCTAAAATCAAAGTAGCCTATGTTACTCCTTATAACATCAGCTATCTGGCAGTGACAGTGCCGTCAAAATCGCTTCAGCCGTTTCGGAGATTAGCCGGAACAAACAGACAGACAGACAAAAATTTAAAAATTGATGTTTTCGTATAGGTATCTTATATACTTTCATATGGATTAGATAAAAAGCTGTTATTTTGACAAACAGACACTTCAATTTTATTTATTTGTATAGATGTTGGTTTCTAAAACGGGACGTTAAAAATTAACTCTTAAGCCCTGTAAGAACTAGCATACCACCTGTGTAATGTCAATGATTGAAGTGATAACGTTTACTCCTGTAACTATTTTCCATTCGCCGTACTATAATCATTTTAAGAAATAAATACTTTGTAGAATTGTAAGTCTAAATTACCAATGGAAATATAGCATGCTATCATTCCATTTCCATTGTTATTAGTAGTCCCTGGCTTTGTAAATGACGCATATAAAGTCCATTACGCTACACTCGAACCCTAATAACACAATTATAGTTGCGATACGTACGCGTTTCTATAGTAATAGGCTATTACAATCCTATTGTTGAGCCAGTCCCTCCTTCATTGAAATGTTATAACGGAGCGCGAATCACCGTGATCGTGATCGCGCATGGTCACTAACTAAAAATAGTTCTCTATACACTTGGACTCCTGTGTATATAACATTATTTAAACTAGAAGTAGGTAATATATTAAGTTCATTTGAATGCTATGATTATGAAATCTCATATCGTAGGCACTTTATGCGGAGAGAACATTTTAATGAGAGAAAACGTTTTGATTCTTACATTGTCCTGATTTACATGCATGATAAAACATTTCTCCTTGATTCACAGTTTATATTCTCAAGGAGTTAGAAATATGGTTATTACACTCTTATTTCGCCAGGCTATGTTTTAAGTCATACGTGATAGCTATTGCCATCTACCATTTCATATCTCAAGTGATCAAAATATAGTTACTGAGATATTCCTCCTACTGAAACCTATTGTTTCTATGTATAATATGTAAGAATTTACAAATAAAGATATATATGTATGTTTATCCATTGTCTAGTATCCATTGTCTAGTACCCATAGTACAAGCTCTGCTTAGTTTGGGCTAGATGGTGTTGTGTGTATGTGATAGAATATTATTATTATTATTATTGATACTTTGCCCGGCCCAGCGGTTACTCTGTGGTGTTTGAATCATAAGCAATATTTGTAGCTGGTGATACCTTTTGACTTATAACCTGAAAAACATCAATCTGGAAAGATCTCTTATCACCTTTCTTAGTAGTAAGCAACTGAAGGTAAGGTCAGGCAAAACACACCCATTCGGTCTAAAACTTAAATCTTTAAGACGGGCTGTGTATGTGTGGTCTATAACCATCCACTTTAATGGCTGAAAATAAATGTTTTGTATATCTATTGTGGAAGCCATTTAGTAGTATAATGCTTGCAGTTAACTAGTCTATTAACATAAACCTAGAAATAGGCTGGTAAATAGCTTGTCATTCTGTAATATTGCGAGCGCGAATAGAGATTTATTGTCAACGTTATGAAGGCTACTGACCGAAGTATGTAAATCACTATCACTGTTGCTTACCTGTAAAGTTTTATGGCATACCAGCCGTAAATTCGTTCGAGTCCTTTCTATGCCCGCAATGTTATTAACGTGAATCACCATGTGTCATATCTTTGGTGCTACTGTCAAATCATCTACACACAAGTCTTCATGTTCCTTCCACCTGCGAAGTCTTTTAGAAGCAGAGCTACTTAAGCTCACCATCATGTCGCATGGCGTCCTTAATCGCTATCATATTAGAAAAGTGTTGTGTTTTTCTATGTTGAATTATAAGCTAAACCTGTGAAAGGCGCATTAAAATCTGTTGTGTGATTTTCATGTGAATTCCGGAATAGAAAGGTCTAGAACTTCCAAAAATCAAAAATCATTTTATTGGGCTAAGACCTCTGTAAATATTCAATTCTAATTAGTTTTAAAACATATCTTCAATATACAAACAGCGCTTTGTTGAAGTATAATAGTATAAAATAAGCTAAATGATAATAATTATTGAGAATGATGTCTTTCTCATTAGGAATGCCCGCATGGAGCGTTATAAGCATTGTAAAAGTGTACATAAGGCATAGTAGATTTGGCACAACTATCTGCGTGGGTAAAAACAATTGCATCCAAACCACAAAATACAGTGCATAAACATTAACGAAATGACCGCTTAACGACTGCGCCATTTGTATAATTAACAATAATAATTATGCAGGATATGCTTTATTTTATTATAATACAAAAGTGACTTTCATTACAGCTTAATTTGAACTTTAAACTAGAACTAGGAATTCAGTATTATGTTTTCTGTAACAAACTTATGCAATTAACTTCAAAGCCAAACGTAGATGTCGTTAGCGTCCATTGGGCCCTTTTAGTTTTAGGCGTGGAAACATGGTGGAAACGTAGCAAACAAGGTACTATATTAAGCTACCTTATTAAATACCTCTTCGCAGCTTTGTTCGCTTGAATCTCAAGGAAATACAGTAGTTTATAGGGTAATCTGTGTCCCTCCCCAGGATACAATCTATATCCACGCAGAATTTCAACTAAATCGGCTCAGTGGTTTAGATGTAAAAGCGTAACAGACAGTTAGACAGAGTTTCTTTTGTATTTGTAATATTAGTAGCATAGATGAATAAGGCCATATTGAATTCATTTCTATTTTCCGTACCAGGAGCGAAGCAAACCTCAGCGTACTTTAGAAGCTGAACCGGAGGAATCTCAACAAGAGGAGAATGAACAAGAATACCTGGATGAGCTACTGGTCCCGGAGCCTTGGGAGTTGAACAACACCGCACGGACTAGCTCCGAAGTGCTGTTCTTCAACAGGGTACCCAAAGTCGGCAGCCAGACCTTTATGGAACTGCTCAGAAGACTTGCTATTAGAAATCAGTTTGGTAAGTTATAGTTTTATCATGCATCTTGGTTATGGTACCCAACTAAAAGAGCACTTGCAAAGTACAATGACAATCGGAAGTAGTACCTAACGTTAAAAGTAGGGTAGACAGTTTTTTTATCAAATGGAGTATACTAGGTGTAAGGGACGGCGTACCGAAAACCCTAGCATGACGTCTTTCTATAAGTACTTATCGCGACGCAAACTTCAATTTATAAAAAAACGCAAGATTTAAATGTAATGTAGATTAACATTATTACGCGGTACGCAATGGATTGCTACCAATACATCGCACTCGACGAATGTACTCTGCGTTCCGCGCGCATAAAAACAGCTGATCTATTTAAATCACGACCATTTAATTACATTGCTGTATTGTAGAAAAATGTGACAGTCAGAAAAATTAAAAATTGCAGGAAAGGAATCGTGATTGTTGAAAAAAAATCCAACGATTTTTAACTCAGAATAATGCTCTGGTCTATTTCAGTTTTCGTTACACCGTCCCTTACATCCAGTATTTACTTTCTGAGATAAAAAATAAAGTAGAACACTTTATTTTATTTTTGCTTTTAGCAACATCTAACAAATATCAAGGAGCGTCTTCTGCATCTCAATAATCTATGTCTATATTAAGATAGATAAATAATTCGCGTAATATTAATTTTAGGGCAGCTCTATTGCGTTGCTTTTTGTTTCTCTAAGACAACAATTAAATAAAACATGTTAAAATTTACATTTGTAAAATATAGTGCGTTTACCCGAAATAACGTACAATACTTAATTATAAAATACCTACGGGATAAAACTAACTAAACGTGCGACTTTTAAAAACGGCAACCATATAGACTATGGACAATACCAAAAGTATAACTAACACAGTACCGATCCTTAAATATCATTGCTGTGTAGTAGCGAGCGGACCAAATTATTCTCTCACAAGATTTCACATTCTTAAAAGCAAATATGCCTTCTACCGAAATCTTTAAGCGGAGCTACTTAAGCTTGCCAACATGTCGCATGTCGTCCTTAATCGCTATCTCGTTAGATTATAAAAATAGAACGCTTAATTGCACAGACGATTTGTATATAAATAGGAATCAATAAATGCTAATACTTTAATCGAAGTAGATGTGTTAATAATAATAAATCTACGACATAGCCACCGGTCCTCACTGCTCCTCACTAGATAGATAGATAATCTAGATAATCTACTTGCGTATTTTATGGAACTCATACACCTACTGCAAAATATTTTATACGTGGTCATATAAAGCGCCAATGTGTAAAATCTATAATAGAAAAAAGAAAATCAAATAAACAATCAAATTGACAGAAGTAAAAATTATCAAGCATGATTATTTTTTAATAATATAAAATGTGAAATTAGATCAAACGACGAAGCAAACAAAAGTTTTAAGAAGGAGTTATCATTGGTACTCTTTCCTTAAACTTTTTATGTATCTTATATTAGCAGGATTATTAAAAGCAACATTCCCTTTTTTACTAGTCAGGTTAAGTTAAATATCAAAGACTGAACTATAATATTCACTTTCAACATTATATCAAATATATAATAATAATAATATAATATTCTACTACATAAAATATTTTTAAGCTATATGTTGCTTTTAACCTGAACGTAGCTAATAACCTCCAGTAACTGCATCTCTTTTACACGCTTTTACACGTTCTTGAGCTGACAGACATAATAATATTTAAGGTCATTGCCCACATTCTGAGCATTCACAGATAACAATAAAACATTCAGGAAATAATAAAATCGTAACCAATAATCTGTATCTGCAAATTGGCAGCTTTTTAAAGCTTGATGTAAATTTAAGTCTTGGCGTTAATAAATGCAAATGGCCGAGTGTACTAATGAAAATAATTATTAACGCATCTATAAAATAACTAATTAAAATTCCCCAGTCCCTAATTTCTCAGATAATCGACTTATCGACGAATCCAAGGGAAGGAACGAATGCCGTATACCATTTTTGGTTAGGCGATGTTTAATGAAGACTAATTTATCGCTAACCGTTTGTATTATCGGGGAATGATTAAGTGAGACGGATCTACGCAAATGTTCTAGACTTAGATTAGTAATTACAGAATTTATTTAATTATACATATAATAAGCGAGTGCAGCGATAGCCTAGTGGGAAACCGTTGGGCTGCCAAGCAGAGGTCTCGAGTTCGAACCCAAGGCGTGCATCTCTGACTTTTCGAAGTTATATGCGTATTAAATAATTAATTATCGCTTACTTTAACGGTGAAGGAAAATATCGTGAGGAAACCTGCATGTCTGAGAGTTCTCCATAATGTTCTCGAAGATATGTGAAACCTGCTAACCCGCACTAGGCCAGCGTGGTGGACTATGGCCTAACCCTTCTCGCAGTGAGAAGAGGCCCGTGCCCAGCAGTGGGACAGTTTAATACAGGGCTGATATTATTATTATACATATAATGAACTAGAGCATATCTGACTACATTTTTGTTCGGTATATGCCAATTATTATATGTACATATATTAATAGGCAAAACAAAACCTTTTCATGTCAACTTCCAAATATTTTTGAGCCCCGTTCTATATTTTTCGCCACGTGAATAAACGTATGGCGACATCGCATTCGTATTGGCGTAGCGCTAATACGTAATAATCAATAAATATGCATTCGAATATTCGCCAATGTTTCGAATATATCGATTTCTTTTATTTAATTATTTTTTATCGATAATCGCTTATCCCATCTTATACATAAACATCAAGATAATAAGCAAGTCAGCCTTAAAATATAAACGAGGATTTATCCTTACTCTCACGGAAACACAAATCAAAAGAGAATAACTTAAATTGAAGCCAGTGTTAATTATTAATATTCGCTTGTGTATTTCCGGGTAACACCGCACAATCCATTAACCTCTATAGTGTTGAAAATGTATCGATAATTCATATTATCAAAAAGCGTATTTAAGGAATAAAGTACTTTTACATTAAACGAATTTCTTTTTGAATTAGTTCAGAGTTTAAATATAATATTATATAGGACTTGCGATCGAGAGGTCGCGGGTTTGAGTCCCACCCATTGCACCACTGACGTGAACCTACTCCTAATACAAGTTCTTGCTTAGCTGGAGGGGTTAACAAGAGTACTAGTAATTTAAAACCTAAATTGCTAGTAATCTTCATAAAGTAAAAACAAACACATTTTTTACAACAAACGGTAACTTATGTCCTTTCCCAAGGTCTAGTCTATCTTTGTACCAAATTTCATCTAAATCCGTTGTAGCCGCGATAATGACGAATTTTCATACAAAGTTTCATCCCTTATTTCAACCCCTTTATGCATTTTTTTACAACAAAAGGTAGCCTATGTCCTTTCCAAAGGTCTAGTCTATCTCTGTACCAAATTTAATCAAAATCGGTTCAATGGTTTAGGCTTGAAAGCGTAACAGACAGATAGACAGAGTTACTTTCGCATTTATAATATTAGTAGGGAAGTAGGCATTAATACGTAAAGCAAAAACTTTGTACCCCTTTTTACGAAAATTACGCGGAGTATGAAATTTGGCACAGTTAAAGTTTATATGGAGAAGGAGTGGCGAATCCTAGTTATATTTAAAAGTCAACTCCCGGACTAGAAATGATTCCTGTATTGCAGGGTCATTTACAAACATTCAAACAACGGAGTCAAAGACTCGGAATAATTATTTGTGGATCACACAAATGTTTGTCCAGTGTGGGGATCAAACCCACAACACTCGGCGCAGCGGCAATTGTGTTGTGTTTGTTAATATTCATTCTTATTTTATTTCAAACTAGCCACTAAGTGGAACGTAACGAACACTAATCTAGTATAAAAACTATAATGTATTAAAACGGGACTTTATTTATCTATGTACCAGGCCATCTATATAATAATATATTTTCAATAATTTACGTATAATTTATTAACAAACACACAAACAGCAGTACAAACTTCCACATTTGTGACGTCATAACAGGATATTTATAATTGAATTCTTTAGGTTTCCACCGAGACTCAGTACAGCGGGTGGAGACGATTCGTCTGGCGCCGGCTGATCAGCAGATCCTGGCTGGTGTTGTGTCTGCGTATGAGCCGCCCGCCTCCTACATTAAACATGTTTGCCACACCGACTTCACCAGGTGAATACTTTTATTTATTTATTTACTACCAATTTTTAAAAGGTGTATTTTTAAAAGACAACTACCGCACTAGATTTTGTTTATGTGTCGCGGGGGCTATACAAACATTAAAAAACCGGGTTAAACCCTTAACACTTAGCGCAATGACAGTAATGAGGCGATTACTTAAATCACTGCGCCATCCCTTCAGGTATATTCTTAGTTATAATAATAAATAATAATCATTTATTTACCAGAAATACAGATATAATATGTACATAAAAATATATAAATGGATCTCATAGTTTTGGTTACATTATGATGAGGCTGCCCCAGTAAGTTAGAAAAATACTTTCCGAGAGGCAGCGTGCGTGTTCCCACGCGCGCCTCTGTGTCGTGTTCGTCTCCCCTCTAGGAGAGAGACAGTAGAGATTTTTATTTAGTGGTGACCTTAGGGTAGGTCTATTCGTGTAGTGGCCTGCCGTTTCATACGGCGGGCCGAAACCTCGGCGGGGTCGCGAGCGCATGTGCAAGTGATTCGCGCGGCCCCGCTGATAGTGGTTTTGTCGAGGAACACCGTGGTAGGTTTAGTCGGTATTCCGGGAGGTACATTATTCTCATTCCATCTTTCTCTTTTACCCCGGCGAGTCCGACATAACCCCTCCGCCCGCCCCCGCGAAGGGGTATGCGTTATTGCATTTCCAAGGTAAAAAAAAAGTTATAGAAATACTTGTGTTGAGGCGAAAAGCACAAATGATTATCAATTATGAAACAATAGTGCTTTATACTGGGACTGTGTTGATAAAATCTGTACAAAATTAAAAACCCAATCTCAAACTAGGTACTCCTGTATTTTAAGCTACATACCTTAGATTTTCGTAACTATGTAATAACAACTTCAATCGTCTATTTCGTGGAAACCTTAAAGTTTTCGGGATAAAAGTGTATTCGAATTTACACGTGTATTCTTGCGATAATCTGTTAAACTATCAATTAATCTGTTGCCTATAAACCTTTCACCCGCAGTACTATTAATTGTATCGGTTTTACGTTGTCTCATTATTCTTCTAAAGTGAAATTAAGCTTGATATTAAAGTATTTAAATAATATGTTTATACGTAAAAATATATGTTATTACAACAAACTATATGTTTGATGTAACAATATATTTGATTATGTTATGCATAAAAGAAAGACTCATGAAAATTCAGTTAAAAAAAAAAACTCATGTTGGTCATGTCGAGAAATCTTAAAAATTCAGAAAAAGAATCATAACTCGAAAACTATGAGAAATCGCGGAACATACATGGGGTGATTCGGATAGTCCACGATACGAGGAACCTATATTTTTTATTTGGACGTCAATCTTCCAGCCACTCTTTGTTTGAAACATATTATATATATACATATATATATATATATATATATATATTATGTATATTAAATATATTATATTCAGACATAAATTAACTACACCTATCGAAAATATTACTTCAAGATACATAGAGAAGCAATAGCAGCGATAGCCTAGTGTGAGACCGTTCGACTGCTACGCTGAGATCTCGGGTTCGATCCCAAGGCTGTCAAGAATCTCTGACTTTTCGAAGTTATGTGCGTAGTAATAGTTAATTATCGCTCACTTTAACGGCAAAGGAAAAACATCGTGAGGTAACCTGCATGTCTGTGAGTTCTCCTTAATGTTCTCTAAGATATGTGAAGTCTGCCAACCCGTACTAGGTCAGCGTGGTAGACTATGGCCTAACCCTTCTCACACTGAGAAGAGACCCGTGCCCAGCAGTAGGACAGTTTAATACAGGGCTGATATTATTATATATATTTATACATAGAGCAAACTAGGAAAGGGTAGGTATACGTAATAAAATTAAGGAAGAACTGATAATAATAACAATTTAGACCCTGGAGGATGTTAGTACGGTCTAATTGTTCTCCCCGTTATTTCAATGTTTGTAACTTCATTCGACACAGGCATTATCTCTGGTATGAAAATAGTAAAGGTAATGGTACTTTACCATATTTGTATGTATCCTTCTAAAATGTTTGCTCAAATTTTAGAGTGGGTATGTTCAGAGTAAATGCTTATGCGACGCGGTATTGGTCGCATTAAGCACACACATGCCCGTTATGGTGCAAGTGCTTTATATTTGGAAAGCCTTGGTCACAATTAACACAATATGTTTGGCACATTAGTATTCCGAATACTTTTCATTTTGGATTGTTACTCTTCTCTTATTAAGCTGTATATTATTTTTATTGTATCAATAGTGAAATTATTGCAACACCTTGCGGTATGATTCTAAAATTAAATATTCTGGCGATTCAAAATGAAGGTATATACGATACCTTGTAACCCGAAAAATATACATATTTGCGTCTTAGCCTAAGAAATGGTTTTAAAAACTTCAACAAATAAAGATACGTTGAGTACGGTTATAGAATGGAATATTAACCGGTAATTATGTCACAATATTAGAGCAGAAACAAGAAAGAATTAGAACTAAATGATTTACAAAGCACATCCTTTCGTTTTGTTTATTTAGGAGAACTCTAAAGAAAGCCTACTAGATTATTCATATTTGCTAACGATGTTCTGTTGGTGTGGGCGTACGAGAACTATAACACAGCTCTTGTATAAAGCAGCCGTCGCGAAATACAAAATACAGAGATATAACCGCGAAATCAAATACAAAATGTGGCTAACGAATTGAACAAATCGCATACATTTTCTTCTTTTGCCCACATTACCTGATACGGATATTTCTGTTATTGTTGAAAGGTATTTTTGACCAGTAATCAATAGCTGACTTAGGAAAATTCTTAGATTGCTTTCTTTTTGTGGAATGCTGATTCGTCATATCGACGTCAAATTTGTTCATGTCAAATATAACCCGTAATATGTCTCTATGGACTAACGAAGGGACAAGTCTACAGATAAAAATACCATAATGCTTTGCGCAAGAGAGATTTGAACGTGAAATTTCGTTCTTACAGTTAAAAATCAATAATCTACGAGACAAATCTGACACGTTAACGTATTATAAACAACATTTTTATATACTTTATGGTTTTATTGACTATACACCAATAAAGATAACATCTACATCTCGTAAATAGATCAATTTCTTAATCAGCATAATACTGCAGCAATAACAGTTGCACAAGGAATAGTTATATTCAGATCTCACCGTAACCGACAGCACAACTCAAACTTCAACTAGCAGTACCCAGGCGCCAGATCTATGATGTCGAAAACCCCTCAAACGTCAAACTATCAGTCAAGACATTGATACCGATATTTACTACAGCTCTGAGTCACTGTTCTATTTATAACCAGAAAAGAAGCCGACGGCTCTCTAGCATCAATCAAAGGTACGGCAAACTATATTGGTTGTAAACATTCTTTGATTAATGAATCGTGTAGACATTAATTGGCGAGTAGACTATAGTATAATATATGATTGGTGACTCTCTTGTTAGGAATAATTACCCAAGCACGCGCAAAAAGTGTGTTGATTCGTACCATTGTTCAGCTCTTCGGTACGATTAAAATGAGACCGAGACGATCCGATTTGGTGCTTCGGCAAAACAGTTTTGCGTTTTACTGTCAATTTCAATTGCATTAATTACAGTTTCCATAACTGTACTGACAATTATTAGACATATATTTTGCGATTGATTTACGTACTTATTACTTTCGAAACAAGGTCTAGTTTAAATCAGTCAGTAATAATTGATGCTAGTTTTATTGACTTGGCATTTCAGCATAACGTTAAGCACAAATTTTAATGCGATTTTAACTTCAAAAAACGATGTACGACGATGTATTACGACGACGGTTAATAGTACGGTTTGTATTATAAGCCAATTGCCGCATTAGGGTCAACCCCTATATAAATATACTAGTTTTCACCCGCGGCTTCGTTCGCGTAAATCTAGGTTAGGTTAGGTTTGCAACAGTTATTATTTCTGGATGAAAGGTACCCTATGTCCTATTCTGTACCCCTGACAACGTGTATGCAAAATTTCATGTTGATCGGTTGAGTAGTTAAGGCATGAAAGCGTAACAAACAAACAAACTCATTTTCGCATTTATAATATTAGTTAGGATTAACAACAGAATCTCAAACATAAAATACAAGGAATACACAGATTTTAACGTAAACGTACGATACCTACGTTCTTGCCATCTAGAGCTAAAATAAATCTATTAGCTATGCAAGTCACTGACGTAAGAAAATCAAGCTATTGAACTCAATTGTAATTTTACTTAATATTTATAACATTTCGTTTAGAAATGTAAACGATTTGATTCCTTTCAGTAATAGAATAAGTCAATATCACATCTGCTGAATAGGTATTTTCTTATACATCGTTATCCTTTTCGATTATATTTTTGTTTCTATGTATAATATGTATGTATTTACAAAAAAAAAGTATATATGTATGTTTATCCATTGTCTAGTACCCATAGTACAAGCTCTGCTTAGTTTGGGCTAGATGGTGTTGTGTGTATGTGGTAGAATATTATTATTATTATTATGGACGCCAGACGTCAGGCTTCATGTGCCAAACCATTTTGACTTTTATATGACCTCAATATAATAAAAAAAGCCGTGAAGATTGTTTGGATATGATGTAGAATTTTGTTGTTATTGTAGCACTGTAGCATTATTTTTCTCAAGTGTATTTAATTCAGCTAAATTGCACATCACCATCTTAAACGCTATAGCGATAGCAAAATTCTAAAGTTAGACCAGTTGTCAACATATTTTAGGGTACTGACTGTTCATATTATATTATCATAGACGACTATGATAGCTAAGTTGATAGTTGGACATAGTTTTAGAGGAGTTCCTAGATGTGGACAGGTATCGAGCGTCTTACTATCTTGTTAGTAGACTGCCTGTTAGCGTTAGAAGGGTTTATCGGTTTCGTTAACTGATCGCTATTTAAAATATTTATACAAATACAAAGACTCATGTCCGAATATCGCTAAAGAAATAGGTATGAGAAGGTATAGTATTCAGTCCGATAAAAGGCATAGGCACCAAATCCGTCACTTCATGGATAGCGTTGCGGCCGCGCCGACGGTTACTGGTTCATATCCCAGAAGGGATAATAATTGTTGTGTTCCATAAATAATTATTCTGAATCTTGGTATACTCGTTGTTCGTTAATTGTTTATTTGTAAAGTTGCCCGTGACATACGGTATGATCAAAGTCAAACTCAAAAATCATTTATTAAATTTCGGTTACAAAGTAATACCTATGAGTGACAAAAATGATCGCTAATGTAGTAGTTGTGTTTATAACTTAAATTAAAGTAAACCTAACAAAAAACGCACTTATACCGCGGTACCCCGGCAGTTATTCCAGTTTCAGTATACTTAAACTTATTTTTTTATAATCCAGATACGGCTACCCATCTCCGATATACGTGAACGTGGTCCGTGACCCGGTGGAGCGCGTCATCTCTTGGTACTACTACGTGAGGGCGCCCTGGTACTACGTCGAGAGAAAGAGGGCTTTCCCTGACCTGCCGCTGCCCGACCCCGCTTGGTTGAAAAAGGTGAGTATTCTATCTAAGTCCAATATTTCAAACGAAGATAGAAAAAACGTTTCTTTATTAAAAATAATATAGGGTCTTTCCCTACATCTTATTTCATGATTCCTATATAAAATTTGTAATGCACGTTATAAAATAGTTTGTAAGAAATATACAAAGTTACCTATTTGCTTTATACCAAATGAAAATTTATTTACAATATTATTTATCGGATAAAGATATAATATTAGAAAAAGCTTCATGCAGCAAGTATAGCTAGTAGGTACGTTTGTTACGATTGCTATATAGTACGGTCGTCAACTTAACGATGTTGGTCTACCGAATATTAGGAATAAACATAACATAATACCATCATACTCCTATCCCAAAAATAAAGCAGAGAGAATTAATTCAATTGCGCGGTTAATTCTAAGCACAAGTTTCCACTACCACAGACAAAAATAACATGAAAAACGTAAAACGCAAGCATAGACAAGTTAACCATTTAGCAAAGATCACGCGCAAATAAACAACATTTCATATTTTATCAGATGGCAAGACTAAACTGAAGCATGGTGATTGCTAGCGGACTTTAGATAAGCTTCATAGTATATCATTTGAAATAATATTGAACATAAAACAACAATTTTATACTTCCAAATGATCCTAAAACTTTATGTGTTGATCATCTAAATACGGACGGGTTTATAAAAACTTCTCGAGAAGGACAATATTAAAAAAAAAATATTGGAACAATAACATTTTAATCGCAACTCTTTACCTTTGATGGGTACATGGGATTCTTCAAACACGTAATTTTACGCGTGGCGTGTATAGCCGTATGAAAGCCTTTACAAAATATATCTCGCCTATATCATAGGGGTGATTCTATAAAATCACATATGTTAAGCTCTACATTTAGTTTATTTTTATTATTATAATCACATTTTGTATCATTCATTAAAGGTAAATTGAAAAAGTAAACATCAATGTACATGTACGAGTATGTATGTATATTACCGTTAGTCAAGTCATGTTTAGAAATACAATAAGGGTATTATTTAACTGTTCCTCAATTGTTTGCCTTTGTTTCACCAAAAATACTAATTGCACAGCAAAATATGCTTACTAAAATATTTTAAGAGATCAAACTAAGTTGACGGAGCCCTGCTTCGCGGGGCTCCTATTTTTAGGTGGGCTTAAGAAGGAACCTAACATAACCTAACCTTTCCGAGACGGAATGCAGTAATTTGAGGTGTATAGGTGCTCGTTATGATACATTTAAGTAAGCTTATTTTGCTGCGCAATTAGTATTTTTGGTGGTCATTATATTTAATCCCATACAATAATACCTACACACTGGAGTTCAAAACCATGCCCCCGAGCGCAGATGCGCGAAGATCTGAACGTCCGAACAAACAACACAAAGATCGTAGATAAAAAGAATAAAAGATATAAAAAGAATAAAAGATATAAAACGGCCTTTTATTGTTCCAGTTTATTGTAGGTACTTACGCCAATGGAAAACTTCTACTCGATCTTGTAAGACAGAACATCGTGTTTGTATTTCTCGAAGGAGTAAAACAGGGATGTATTTTTATTTCTCTTCTACAAAGATAGCGTGGAAGCATACGGGTCCTCTGAGAGTAACTGTTATCTTTCTATGCGCACTAGCAGCAACAGTAGTATCCCTGGCGAATTGGTGATCCTGCAAGAAAAATCATATATTATTATACATTTCTTCAATTTCTGCATTTCAACTTCTGGCTTATGTTGAATTTAATGCCATCTTCCGAAACCTGTTGTAAACATCGCAATTAATAAGACTCACTTCTTAGAAAAAATATACAGATTAGAGGGCCAATTGTTAAATAAAAATGGTTCAAAGAAGAGTTCGGATATAGTCTAATAAATGTCAAATGTGAACTGAAAATTATGTTAATTTTTATTTAATTTAAAAAAATATTCTTTGTTATATTTATTTCAGGGAGACTAGATCGACACACTCTTTTAAACAGTTTTTACAAGAATTGGCCCACCGCTTTCGCAGTTACGTATACATAAATGGTACAAGACCAGTAAAAGAGTTATAAATTTATAATAGAACAATAAAATTCTACTATTAACATCGAGTTTACAAGAATAAAATCAAAATGCATGTTAAACATTCATGACAGGATACATGAATAGCTACTCACATATTTAATACTTTTCTTACATCGCCATGAGAACGTGTCGGTCATTAGATTTTTTATTGTTTCTTCTAGTAGTCGTGACGTGGTCGCCGTTTATAAGAAGGGTTTGTCTTAATTTAAACGATGAAAATCGCGTTTGTATTTTGTAGAGATTTTTTACTCGTAACGATGATTTTATACCCCTCAAGCACGGATGAGGTGCATCATCGAAATTACAGCCTTCGTGTTGCAATCTTGATTGTTTGATAGTATACGAATATTATCCTCTATTCAACGCTAACACGATATTCTTTTTCTAAACAATTCGCATAATAGACGCTGTTTCTGCCGTGGGATATACACACATTAAGTAAATCAAATCTTGCTTCGTTCACTGTCTTCGCAATATATATGCAGTGCAGAATATTTATGTAGACATATTATATATAATATGTTTAAATAATAATATTTTGTACGTTTTCTCTTTTTCTGATATCAATATCAAACGGAATATATTTAACCCTTCGTACTGCAGAACACAAATATAAGCGATACGCAATATTTTTTTATTTAACCTGTGATCTAAAACCTAGTTTCTAACCGACTTCAAAAAAAGGAGAAGGTACTCAATTCGTCTGTATTTTTTTTATGTTTGTTACCTCATTACTTTTGACTGGGTGAACCGATTTTGATGATTCTTTTTTACATGACACCGACTCCAAAAATAACAATAACTTAATTATTCACAAGAATATGCAATTATTTATTAACTTTTTAGTGCATTTTAAGTTTTAGAATATTCTTTTATGAAGTCGGTTTTCTTTTTTGTTAAAATTTTGTTTATTGCAAACCTACACGGTAAAGTAACGTAGGAAAAATATTCGACTACCCAACAAGGCAGTCAAACAATACAATACATACACACAAACATATTATTATACGAAGTATCAGTATCAGTATCAACAAAAGTTTAATCATACCTTTCTTCTCCTTCAACTCTCTTTACTTACTAGTAAAGTGTTACATTTAATAACTTTAAGTTTATAAAAAGATAAATATTACATGTTTAGGTTACACCTCAGTTGCGACGGTGGATCGTGCGCCAATTTGTAGATGAAACGACGAACAATTGATCACGTGCCGCTCCGTTAACTGCGCAAGAGGCGATCCACGGTAGAGTTAATATGTTAGTAATTGTGCGTAGCTGTTATGTGAGCAGTAAGATGAGTATAAAAAATTGTGTGAGCTGGATAACAATTTCTAGTAATTGTTTAGCTATTTAAATATTTGAAGTGCTCTATCATAATTGTATAACAAACTTTAAAGACAAGTAGATTTTAGTACTAAATTCTATAACATAAATTCTTAGATTCTATATTTAACGATAGACCAACACTTACTGCGGCCAACCAATGGATGGATGTTTTTGGTAGATGTCCCATCCCAGTTTACATTACATCTCTTTTAAGGCTACTGCTAATTGGACTTACTTGCTTATGTAAACTCCCAAAAGGAAAATTTTAAATAGAGAAACGTAAAATATTATTTAATTATCTAGCTGACAGATAATGATTGGCACAAGTATCGAAGACAGCATAACGACGGTTTTTTTATCAATACTTTTTATTACAGTAGTGCTTTTATGATCATTAAAATATTTAACATTCATTGTTTAAATTTAACCACATCAGTCAGCTCTTGACTTTGATCCTATGATGGAGGTGTGGAGAAATCTTGGTGTCTCTTAACTCTCTAAGGACGCACGTTGGAATCATATTTAAGCCTCCCAAAGGCCCAATTTATATTACTACACTAAGAACATTTGCGTTTTAGGAGACAAGGAAGTTGTAGTTACCCTGATAAGTAAAGCATTATAAAAGTTAGCCCGTAGTAAAAAATGCTAGCAATAAACGTGCACCAGACTAATCAGTTAGGTAGCAAAGTTTGTATTTATCGCTCGTTTGTAAGAACAATTAAAAAAAACAATAATATTCCTCACATCTGACTGAAGCTAATTTTAATCGTCCATTAGCGCCACGATCATATAAATAACCATCACTCAGTGCCTGTATCAAAAAGTGATAGTTCCCATGCTTTCGCGATTTCCTTGCGCTGTAAACCCACTTTATGCTCAATCTACCGTTTATAAATACGTATCAGGATGTTTCCGGAATTCGATTTTCAAATTTAACACCATTAGCTGTATCGAATTCCATTTTTCAAGTGTGACGGGGGCCGTTAGAGCTGTCAAAACGTTCATTCAAATCCCATAGAGGCTCAGATCAGTCGGTCACGACGGCTTCATGCGATTAGCACGACACGAACCACTGCTCACGATCGACAGGTTACATTCAAAGGTAAATTGAACCGAAGTTACCGACTAACGACTATTCGATTAATTGGGTTAATGTATCGATGGGAAATGATAAACCATTTAAGTGTAGTTAACGAGCTGATTGTACACTGTCTAATGGATAAATATTGCTTTATTACTGAGCTACCATTGCGCCAAATTACTTTATTATTTAATTTATTATTGTTTTAATGTAATGAATCGGTGTACTGGTAACTGTGCCGTGATTGCATGAATGGGCACGCTCGGATAGGTAACGTACTTTTATTACTTTCTACAATTGGTTGATAGCATAGATTGAAAGTAATGAGCCGGCTATAAAATTTTGTAACATTTTATTCGAATAATAAAATTTGGATTTTATATTACTTTACAATTTAAATGTTAGAGGGTTATTTATTTAATAACTATTGGATATCAATTGACTTCTGTATATTAATGAAAGCGATATTGTTATCTGTACGCACATTTTAAATACATTGCTGCAGGTTTACGCCTAGTTATTACATGAGTATAAAATAGATATATATCAGGATTACCAGCCGCGATATATTGCGAACTGGCAATAACATCTCACATCTGTTAATTAGTTGAGGCTAATTATATTCATAGAGCTTCGAGAAACGCGTAATCGATGTACGAAGTTTACGCGTTTCTCGAGTTATATTTTCTGTCGCCGGTAATAGCGTTGCTGATCATAACTTGCTAAGCTATTTAGAAACGCCTAATACTAATTTATTTTTATAGTCGGCTGTCGCCGCGAGAGAATCGTTTTGCTTGATTTGAAGCAGAGACGTAGCCATATTTCTGTTATTAATTATTACATTTACAATATTTGTTCCGACCAAAGGTTTAAAACCGCCATGCCATGATAAACAGGCGCTACAAACAAAGAAGATAACAGGGACAGCGTAGCTGACACTGTTAAAGTCTTTGTCCAATTATCTTATTTCTCAGTTTGATTGCTAACCCTAAAAGGAAATCTTATTAGGTACTTTACATATAATAATAATGTCAGCCCTGTATTAAACTGTCCCACTGCTGAGCACGGGCCTCTTCCTCCGTGTGAGAAGGGTAAGGCCATAGTTCACTACGCTGGCCTAGTGTGGATTGGCAGACTTCACATATCTTCGAGAAATATGGAGAACTCACAGACATGCAAGTTTTCTCACTATATTTTCCTTCACTGTTAAAGCGAACGATAATTAACTATTTAATACGCACATAACTTCGTAAAGTCAGAGATGCGCGCCTTGGGATCGAACTCGAGACCTCTGCGTGGCAGTCCAACGGTTTCCCACTAGACTATCGCTGCTTTTACTTTACATACTTCCTTATAATTTTATTTGGGGTCATCTCAAAAATAATCGTTTTCTCTTCTAAAGCTCTGCACGGTGGGAAATTTTACAACAAACACACAGTTATCGTACACAATGTACACACAGGCTTACATAAATTACTTATTTGGAAATCACACAAATAATTGTCTCGTGTGGGTTTCGAACGCACAACACTCGGCGTACTGACAGTGGCAAAGGGACCACCTAAACCACTACGCCAGCCGTGCAGTCAGTCTTATTTATAAACTCGTATTAAAATGTCATCACTACTTACTATGAAATACAATACATTTTATCCCTTAAAATCGTATTAAAATAATCTTGAGTAAAGCATTTGTCTAAAGAGTTAACAGTTTTCTGAACCCGACCTCGTAAACTACTTGAAGGTTATTTTGCACAAAATCCTTTATTCCAGCATCGTCTTGAACTATTTACTATCTAAGTGTGTCTTTAAGCACTCTAAACAGGCAGTAAATTGCAGTGCGATGGGATAAAACTATATGGTCACGAAAACCCACCTCATTTCCTCTAATTGTGTGCAACTTACAACTGCATTGTGGGTCGGGCGTTGTCTTTGAAGTAAATAAACTCTCGAATCGGTTGGTCACGACTTTAGAACGATAAACAACCCACACTCAAAAGCCCACAGTAATAAACAGCATTTTGTAACCGATGCTCATGCAGTGTCAATTCAAAAACAGCGTTTAGTAAGCGATATTCAGGCAATGTCATACCAGAAACAGCTCTTAGTAAGTGACGCTCGTCCAATGACAAGTCAATGGCGTAAAGCGCTATGCTGATGGTAAATTAACAGGTCACGGTAATCGTGCCAATGTTTTCCACCGCAATGCTCTTTAAAGGACTTGATTATATTCGTAATTTTCAAACCGTACTCGTCTTTTTTATGTAAGGCCTTGATTTTGTATGATCTCTGTATCATGCAGTAAGTTCAGAATGTATTCACCATTAAAGCTTTAAAATTTTACTGTTGTGCCTGTTTAAATATAGTGAATGCTGCTTCTAAACTTGTTTGAATCCATTAACTGTTTTATCTTGCGTATTTGACGTCCCTATTAACTTATAGAGAAGATTGCTTCTGGGTTGCATACTCTAAAAGTGTACGCCTGTATGAATCAACTTGCAACATGCATCAACATGCAGCATGTCTAAAACCTAATGATCACCTATTAACAGGCAGCAAATCCGACAGCAAACTACTGTCTGACTAAAAGATTTTCCATAAATATATTTCCTGAATTATGAGTCATGCCGAATAACAGGCTAAAACCTCAGGAGAATTGCCTAGATTTGCTAAAATAGTGTGAGTTCAGTTCTTATGGTATCGTGCAACGTGATCACATTGAACTTGAGGCGTAAATAGCTGATTCGTTTAGCCTGAGGACATACTCAGGGAATTGCCAAGTCCAGACTGCTTGCCATATTAAACGACTTAAGGAGAAATGGGTACGAGGATATATACGACGAAATAAAAATGTGAATGAAAAGAGGTTTGGTAAATGGCAATTTGTTACAATTAGTTGGTTTTGTTAACAAGTATACCTAATAAAATAACAATGCTGAGACAGTCTTTAAAAATATCGTCACATGAAAAAATATATTTGATTTAAATGTTTTT
The DNA here is from genome assembly GCA_963564715.1 of Catocala sponsa. Taxonomy (NCBI): domain Eukaryota; kingdom Metazoa; phylum Arthropoda; class Insecta; order Lepidoptera; family Erebidae; genus Catocala; species Catocala sponsa. Next base: position 15,661,133 of record OY751342.1, read on the forward strand.
TTTTAAGTAATCTAATTCGGTAAAATACGACTCATTTTCCTAGCACAAAGAAAGAAAGCCAATTTACAAATATAATGTTTTAATTAGTCCTCTCCGTAGGTAGTCCTCAACTGGATGTAAAAAACTGCTTTGTAATCTATCTGGGTAACCTTCTTAATTTTATTAACTAGGCGCGATATACATACATATGCTTTAATTCATATTAATTGCTGTAGCAGGCAGTCTTTCCTGAATTGGATCACAATTACGAGAACAGATCTAATTTATTTGATAAACGATATAATTATAAACACACCTAACAAGTCGCCGCCGCAAACAAGGATATAAAGTATGTACTAGCTCTATTTACTACATGAATAGGTATTTTGTCCATATTCATACGATCACACACACAATGTGCAAAAAATAAATTAGCTTTACGTCAAGAAAAAATTGACGAAGTAATTAGTTTGTTGAAAAAAGTAACTCTGTGTTTAGTATATAGAGCTGTGGTCTTAATAAGCAGTCGATAATTAAAAAGGTTGTTGTACAAAATACATTAGTAAGGCGTTACATCCGCACACGTAATTATGATGTCGATCAACGGTGCATTCATATTTATTTTTAAATAGGAAAAACATGTTGTTGTCAAGTCAATATTGATATGTGATTAAAGAAAGCCGGCCTCGGTAGCGTAGTGGTTAGTGTAACCGACTGCCACGCCTGAGGTCGCGGGTTCGATTCCCGCACAAGTCAAACATTTGTGTGCATGAACATGGATGTTTGTCTTGGTCTGAGTGTTTCTATGTATAATATGTATGTATTTACAAAAAATAAGTATATATGTATGTTTATCCATTGTCTAGTACCCATAGTACAAGCTCTGCTTAGTTTGGGCTAGATGGTGTTGTGTTTATGTGGTAGAATATTATTATTATATTATAAAGAATTCGCCTTTATATTTCACTTTGATCTTAGTCTAAAGGCCGAGAAGCGATAAATCCTAACTTACGAGTATGTGAGTTTGTTTGTTTGTTTGCTACGCTTTTACGCTTTAACTACCCGATCATCATGAAACTCCATGTATACAGAAAAGGACATATGGTACCTTTTATTCATAAAAAGTACTGTTCCCGAATTATAGAAGTGTATTGACGAAATCTACATTAACGCAACCAGAGCCGCGCTAATACGTTTGTTTATGACTCTTGTCATATTTAAATATTTTAAATGGATAGTATTTAACTGTTCCTCAACTTTTTGACTTTGTTCCACCAAAAATACTAATTGCACAGCAAAATATGCTTACTAACATATTTTAAAGGGATCAAACTAAGTCGACAGAGCCCTGCTTTGCGGGGCTCCTATTTTTAGGTGGGTTTAACAAGGAACCTAACCTTTGCGAGACGGAATGCAGTGATTTGAGGTGTATAGGTGCTCGTTATGATATATTTTAGTAAGCATATTTTGCTGTTCAAATAGTATTTTTGGTGGTCATTATATTTGATCCCTATTTAAATCACTCTATATGTATTACTCCGCCCTAAAAATATTAAATACCGTAGAAGTAAATTTCTACAGAAAGATGTTATTCTAAGTCAAAGTCAAAAGTCAAAAATCATTTATTCATTTAGGTCACAAAGTAACACTTATGAACGTCAAAGTATATAGGTTAGTGAGTTTACTAAGTTACTGAAGCTACATTTAGGTTAGTTGCTAGGTTCAGGCAAAGGGTAGAGCCTATGAGAAGAAACCTGCAAGAAACTCACGGCCACTCTTTTAAATCGCCAGTTAAATATAATTTCAGTATTTTACAACTCAGATTAACAAGGTGTTACAGCCATTATGCCATATACTACTGACTATAAAAAACTAAAGATAATAACAATAATAACTTAATAATATTATAGAGAGGAAATAATTTGAGCTAAGATATATTATTTAATATAAATCTAAAATAGACAGTAAGATGGCATGATGGCGCATACACTTACACTTTGTGACTATGCAAAGGCTTAAATTGACTTATAAGTAATACAGATCTTTGAATCCTGTATGCAACAAGCAACTAGCTCCATGAGTTTTTGTCATTTAAGTAGTCGTTGACTGAATAATAACCCTTCCGAATAAGTTGTTTTTTAACGGCGTTTTTAAATTTAAACAATGGTAAATTAATTATAGTAATAGGTAATTTATTAAAAAAACGTATACCGAGTCCCGCAAATGTATTGTGAACTTTATGTAAACGATGATATGGGCCTACTAACTTATGCTTATTTCTAGTGTTTACGTTATGGATATCACTATTCTTATTATATAAGTAAATGTTATGTTTAATAAACATAATGTTAGCAAATATATATTGCGACGCAACAGTAAGTATGCCAATTTCTTTAAATCGATCTTTCGATCTTTCTAATACGTGTATTTAATTTCATCTTGACATCTGTATTACATGTTATTCAGTTGAGTTCATTAATAGTTATGTAGGTATAGTCCATTCCAATCAAATAAAATAAAAATGTAAACAAAGGGTTCATTGACATGACCATATACATTATAATGATGTTCAATTGTAGCGTCAATTGTAAATCAATTAATTACATAATCGAATCATTCAATTTAATTTGTAGCAAAAGAGTTAGAATCGACATAGAAACTGCTACCATTACTCTTATCGCGCTATAATTGTACCTATTATTCATTGTCATACTTTTTCTTACTTTTTCACCCCCCCACTAGATTTAAATCTTGTGTCGCAGTAGTCTATACAAACATTCATACAGCGGACATAGCATAGTCACCCTTTTTCAAAATGACAAACTAGGCTTTAGATGCTCTCTTTCGCTACAGAGTATCGGCAAAAGTGAACGTTTTGTTGAAAATTTTGTTTAACTTATCGATTACTGAAAATCTGAAGAATTGAACGAATTATTTTTGTCAGACAAACATTTTTGTGACAAATAACCTTACTTTTAGTTTTTCAAAATAAATATTTAAATTATTTATTAATAAAACGGCAACAGCTTTAAAATGCATGGAGTTATTATGTAAAAACCTTAAAACACGGATAAATGATGAAATTTATTCCATTAATCAAGTAAGTAATTATGTAATAAATTTAATAAAATTTGATTTGACGTGTTAAAAATATATCCATTATCCAGGCTTTAAAAATATATATTATAAAAGAAACTTAGATGGAAATATATTATATTTTTTTATGTTGACATATTAACGAACAAGAACACCCGTGTTCTGAAGGAGTAGACAGACCCTACGTATTTCCACTTGCTACGGTTGTAACATATCTCTTTTGCTTAATTCACTCGCAATAGGTTCTGTACTTAAGCTCGGCGGTTAAAAAAACTCTTTTTCAAAAAATACATGTCGTATATTTTTTATATACTTACAACATATTCCTAATGGGAAATATATATATCTACTAAAATTATGTGTGTCCCCATATTACGCCAAATCAATTTCCACTCCAATTAAGTGTCCATTTCCAAGGGATAGCCTCACTATTTGAGTCATATTAAAAGGCCATGTAATAGCGGTCTTCTGTTAGGAGTTACATATTACGGTATGAGAAAGCTACCGTCGATCTCATTCTTTTAAAGTTCTATCTTTACCAAACACTTAGACATCTTAAAACAGCAATACATATGTGAAGAGTCAGTCTTATCCACAGAGCACGGTACTAGATCACGCTCGCTTTCTATGCGCTAGCTGCATTCAAAGATGCCCAGCTCATTATTTCTATGCTCTTTGCTCTTTTCCTTAAGTCAAAGTCAAAGTCCTTTTAAGTCATAAATCACTCTCTATTCAAAGAAACATGGTCCTTTTTAATCCTGTATCCAAATAATTTAAACTGCAATGTTATCATTTACAGGATTTCGAGACCTGCGTTCTGAGCGGCGACCGCGAGTGTCGGTACATTGAAGGAGAGACGCACGAAGGCATCGGTGACCATCGTCGTCAAACCCTGTTCTTTTGTGGACACGAGCCTCAGTGCACGTAAGTATATAATTACGAAACAGCATCATTGCTCCTGTATTTGCCTGCCGATCGTGAGATCCCAGGTTCGATTCCCGGGTCGGACAAAGTGATTTTGGGTTTTTGTGGATGTACAGATGTCTGTTTATCCTTTGGCACATTTACAACAAATATGACTGTATGAAATACTCGCAATTCGGTTTGCACTTGATAAGCTCAATATTATACGTCAGAAATGGGTATATAGCGGGTGGAATCAAATGTATGACTTTTAACGGTCCGAATGAAGTCTAACCCATTAGACTATCGTCACTTTAAAATATTACAATGATTGAACTCGTTTTGGCAGATTTATCGCGTTTGTGTTATTTGTTATAATTTTTTGGTCAGGCGCACTAAAGTTTAATTATCAAGTACGAATATTGCTCAATTTATTACTTGTATTACATTATTGAAATCAGTTGGAATGTTCGTTTCGGTTTCGAGAGTCGTTAATTCAGAAGAAAACCCTTTAGAGGAAACACAAAGGCCGTTTTTCCATACAAACGTAGTCCCCTGTTTCCTCCCTGGATAATACCAGTGGAGCAATAATTTTTTTTGCAAAAAATGTATGGCCTCTATTGGCATGTCCCTATGTTTTCCTTTTTTTCATAAATTAATTATTAAAAGAGACATGAGCCTTCAAACATTGACCAGATATTGCGCTGTGTTCAAACATCCAGAAAACAAATTTGTCTAGATTGTATAAAAAAAGGAAAACATAGGAACACGGCCAAAGCCTTTCTTTAATTTTTAATTAAACAAGTACTTAAATCGGCCAAATTTTGGGAAGGAATCAGAGGACTACGAAACGTTGATTTTGTGTACTTTTAATAGGTAGTTTCGGTCCAAACTGCAGTTGTCTCTATTGCGGTCTGCGGGCACTGCGCGACCTATTTGTGAATTCTCTGGCCCTTAGTGTTCCCTCTTAAATCTACTATTCATGTCACCGTCCCGGTCGCCTTGTCATTCAAAAACACAAAACTGGTAACGCCATCTGTTAGTTGTAGCGTAAACTACTCTAGTACTAAGATTCTCGCGAGTACAAAATAGTGTCAATGTTTTCCACCCTGATTTCACACCATTAGCCTCTTTTATAGTAAATTTGTATGCAGTAGACATTCGTAGAAATATCAAACAATAGCGTACAAAATAAGGAAATAGTCATGCAAGTTCTACGTGAATACAAGTGGCAAGCACTTACTTATTCATCGTAGTGCCCATTAACACCGCAGTAGTATTGAATATTTAAACGCTTTTAATATCTGTGAAATTTAACTCGAATTACTCTAAACCACTAGTGGGACACATAGCATTCTTTTAAACCTATGAATGTGAGGCAAACCGCTGCCAACTTACTAGTAAGTATGGCTGTGGTTTGGCCCACTTTTAAGGGTAAAAGATCTCATCTGTTTATTGTTCCTTACACCATGAGATGTCGCTGATGGCAGCGCTAGCAATATAACTTTTATTACTCCTAACTCCTTCCTCCTTCTCAATTACACCTCGCCTTGCAGACAAAATAGCGAATTTTTGAGAAATTCTGCATGTTTAACTTATCGCAAGACGATTAAAAAAAGTTATTTGGCTGTGATCTTCTGTAAAGTAGGTGTGATAGACTTCAAATTGGAGTTTTCTCCAATTTACCAATTAGGCTGTTAGAATAAAACCATATTTTTGTTTAAAATATGATTATTTTGCTTTGGCAAGAGGAAATCCCAATTCGAAGTCTATCACTTCTATTTAGTAGACTGAAGATAAGTAGACTGATTATTATCAATGGCTACCACCATTGATAATAATTAATCTGCTGGGTATACAACGTCTCCAACCTGTCTGCACAGATAGTGCAATAATTTAGGTAAGTATGTCGCGAATGCCAGTGTGTCTAGTAATGTAGATCCAATTATTAAATTGAACAAGATATTGTATCAGAAAGCTATTCGGAGTCTGACTGTCTTTGTATCCGTTGTTCAATGTTTGCCACGCACGACAGTAACCCTTGTGCGGCAGTCATAGTCTATAACGCAATAAAGGGACATTCAATCTCTATCTATATCTGAGCTACTATATTACCAATCATATGACATCTGCATATGACGTAGCCTTGGCTCTACCAATACTACATAGTGTCAACTAATAGAATAATGTGGGTGTAAGGATCCCCTCATGTGATATCATGCGTCGACTATTTTGTAATGCTATTGTTAAGACTAAGTTGTTTACCACTGCAACGGATGATACTAAAAGTAAAACGCACCTCGTGATCAGTTTTGAGTGGTCCGATCATGTTTGTAAAATAACGATCGGTGCCAAATACCATTATGTGAAATCACAGTTGGCAGAATGCATTATATAGGAATGCCGTTCATTGATATTTGAAAATAGATATAGTTGTTATGTTAATCTCACTACATCTATCGCTATACATTGCTTTCTCCTTGTACGTTTGGTGAGGTTATTTATAAACATATACTTCAATATGTATGCAAATATATGTCTTTAACATGATATTAGATGCATGTAACTGCGTGATCAGTCTGTTGATGGGGCTAGTCACACCCACATTTCAAGAGCTATCTTTAGGCCATATGTAATTGAAGTTTAATGGATATATTTCGCAAATAACGTAGTATTTAGTAGTGACATACATACATAGATTCAAGCCGTTTTCTCGGAGAGGTAGGCAGAGACTATGATTTAGCTGGCTACAATCCTGACACACTTTTCTTACTTGGTATTTTTGTATAATATGGCGCTGTACCAATATTTTGATTAAACTAAGCTGAACTAATTTCGTCAAGAAACCAAAGGGAGGATTCCTTCTTTGATGAAAGTATTTATTCGTTCGTGACTTATAACGACTCATTCTCACGAACATCTTTAGATAAAGATAGGATTTATGAAATATGTAACTACTGCTTATAATACCGTATAAAATTAATGTTAAGATAAATAATTATTTAGTACTTCGTAAAAAATTTGAGCTTAACATTAATGACAAGAGGTCTTTATACCAACTTTCCACCTATCTATTTATATAAAGGTTAATAATAATTAATATAGAGATAGTAAGGGGAAATAAATATGTTTGTAAAAACAATATTGCTTTCAATAGGGTAACATAAATATGAGGACTCCTACGCATACCACCTTTATACACAGCGGTGGTATGCGTGGGACTAAAGCCTTTATCAAATAATGTAAGCGCGATACATCGTCAGCTGTCAAAACGATTTTAAAATAAGTTAGGTAGGGGTGTTCTACGTCCACATTTTGCCCTATATTTTTACGTCCTACGTGATAGAGGCCAACCCTATTGCCGTTTACCGGGGTCAATACCAGATTCCATGCTGTTATTGAGAATTTTTTGACAGCAACACCCAATAACACCTAGCTTGTCCCGGGAATCGTACCCTAGACGTCATGCACAGCAGTTGCATACACTACTGCTTTATCAGCAATTTAAAATTACCCAAAATTAAATCCTTTTGGCTGAGCATGGCTCCACTATACAAGGGCAGTGCCGGGTTTGATCTTCTCAAATTAAGTTTTCGGTTTGTTTCGCATACGATTTTAATGTTTCATTTAAATATCTATATGTTTGTGTTTACAGTCCGTTCAACAGCGTGGAAGCGCTCCAGCGTGCCAAACGTGTGGTTGAGGAGCAATACGCGGTCGTAGGTGTACTTGAAGATCTCAACTCAACACTGCTCGCCTTCGAGAGATATGTGCCACGGTTCTTCAAAGGAGCTTTAAAACTTTATTGGGGTATGTATTAACTTAAATTATGAATCCATCCACTTTATCGTGGCATCTGAAACTGTATCATCGTAGCATCCTCTCATAATCCACCACCTCATACTTCACCGCCTATTGTAGCTTTACTATTATGTATGGAAAATTGACACAGCGTGTCACAGAGTCTTCCAGAAACGGGGTGTTAGCATGTAGACCCGTTTTATAAAGATTGATCGACGCCGTATCACAATCAAAGTCAAACCATTAATATAATAATAATAATAATAATAATAAATTTATTTGCACCAAAAATACAACATTACAGAGTTACACTAGGTTATAAAAATAATCTAACATTAGTAACAAAGTTGATTAACTGTTGCTGATTCAGTCAGCTAATCACAGTAGTCAATTTGTATTTGGCCATCTGTTCACTATTCTGATGATCTATCTTTCAGAAAAGGTGTAAGTCTCGATTTTGTGCATGCAACATTAATGTCATAAAGGATGATACTACACCAGTTCGACCAATGTGCGTAGCTATCAAACGTAATATTTCATATGAGGCAGCCTATGCTTAGTTTTTTATAATCCTAAACTGTATGGTCGTTCTTTTGAATCCTCTACTACTAATGACCTGTTTTTTAAAGGGTAGCTGTGTTATAACAGCGTTGATCGCCCTCGTAGACTAGTATACCAACCAAGACAAACCTTAAGAAACAAGTTTTGGCTTTTTAACATAATTCTGAAATATCTTTGTACACAGCCAGAAATTATACACAGCCAGAATATGTCGTGAATACCTATATAAGCCTTTAGCTAGAGCTACTTATATTGATTCTCCCTTGGATAGGACTCTCTAATTTATATATCGGATTTGTCTGATCAATCTGCCGGCTAGCAACGTAACCGATCAGACAGTGAGCCTACCTATTTGCCGTTTCTTGGCCACCATTCATTTAAATTACGCTTCCTTGTTCCATAGCCTCGTCAATTCGTCTGGCGATGTGTCTTATACAATTCTATTTCTAACCATCCATCAACCTTGCACGATAATCTCTAATATTATGAATAGTCTAGCGATAACACTATAGTTTTATGATACGACGCAACACATAGGATTAGATACATATTTTGCTTAGACATATTGTTTTGAATAACATGGAACTATTTCTGATTACAGAGGAGCTGAATACCTTTAACCGAATCAACCGGAACGCGTTCAAGCCGCCTGTCTCCGAGGCAGTCAAACAGATTGTCCGAGCGAACTTCACCAGAGAAATAGAGTTTTACGAGTTCTGCAAGCAGAGGCTGCATATGCAACTGAGAGCCCTTCGGGATCCTGCGATCACTCTTCCTACTACTAGAAGTGGGAGGAGACGAAGGGCAAGAAGGCATGGACGAGTGTAACGCTAGTACCGGATGGGTATCCCATCGATTCTAGACTGTTTTAGTTTGTTTAGGTTATGAATTTAGCCTTATGTGAATTGTATGAACAAGTGATGAGTGAACTAAGGCAAAGTGGGTCTAAAACCACTTTCTTAGGGTATCGTCAAAACTAAATTGCAACTAGTTTGCCAAATTTTAATCATCAGTTTATAGTCTCCTTTAATTTCTCCGTAAAAGAGTGGGGTAACAGATTCGAGCTATTCTTTTTCTTTTCTGCTTTCAATTTTCGTTCGTTTTAATTCTTATGTAAATTATGTTTTAAATAGTTTTTTAGCATATCTAGTTTTTCTTGTTGGCTTCTTGAAAAGTTTAAAATATTTTAAATTAAGAGATAATGAGAATTTTATTGTCCTCTGCATCAAGACTCGTTATATTTTGTTTTATGGAGTCTTGATCGTCGCCATTTTGGGCGTTAAATTGTGACTATTCATTGTAATTATTTATACTTAAGTGATGTCCATATTTTTATTATTAAGCATCAACCGTTTATAAGTGAAGCTTCCGTTTTAAAGTGTATTTTGTAGTATAATGTTCTATAGCTTTAGAAAATGGCGTCTAAGCCAGTGCACTATTATTTAAACATTTTAATAATTTGAAGCGTTGTGTTTGATGCCTATTGACTTGATCTGTCCACGATCTGGTACTTAATGCTATATAGTTATTTATTATGAGGTAATAATAAAGTGTAATTGTGATATATTTCGCTTATTGTTAAGATTGTGTAATTAAAGTACATTAATTGATATCCTTTTTTATTTCAAAAGCTCTATAGATGTATTTATAGTTCCTTTCACATTATTAAACCCCGCTTTGCATGGTATCTAAAAGCATCTATAAGAGAATCACACTGAATGTTTTTAGAAAATAAAAAACGAAATGAAGCCTGTTTTTCGAAGTAGGTAGTCGCCGTTCTTTTCTAAGCACCGTCGTATACGATGGAACCATTGACTGAAGCAGTGAGCCCATTTTTCTTTAGGAATCTCTTCCACGCCTTTGTAAAAGCAGCCACGACATCTTAAACGATTTTTTTATACAACTAAGGTGGCAAACAAGCATCGGTTCACCCAGTCGAAAGTTATGAGGTAACAAACATAAAAAAAATATACAGTCGAATTAAGAACCTCCTCCTTTTTTTGAAGTCGGTAATAAACAAGTGACATATGAATTCAGTACACACCTACAGGTTCCTAAAGAGTTCCTCATTAAATTTAAATACATTTTTCATCGGCTGCTTTTCTTACTGACCTATTCTAAAAACTTTCAGTGTGACTCACGTGTGAAATCAAAAGTAAACACTAAAAGAACAAATACCTAATTAACTAGTGATCGTTACTAAGTTACTCGACCGTGAAGCATATTTATAAAATGGTTGTAGTTAAGTACTTAAGTGCCTACACACATACATTAGTACATTGCAAATGTGTTTCTTTTGCTATATGTTGCCTGTTCTTTAAGACAGGAAACTTGGAACTGATTGTCTATTACCGCATGATTTGTTTTTCTTTTCTTTTTTATAAATTTTCTAACTAGGTACCAGGTCTAACGGCTCATGTAGCATAAGTTTGCGTTTACGTTTATGGCTGATCTTGTGTTGGTATTGATTCCATTCAATTCAATATATTTATTTCCTCAACTAAAGTATTGTCTGTCAGATAATAATTTTCAGTATCAGTACGGAACTATTTAGAAAGTAGTATGAAAAAGGTGTATCGTATTATTACCTAGGACCTTCTTAGATAGTTGGGGAAATATAAGGTGTAATACATATTCATCTCATTGATGTATGTATTTAAGTGTACGTTATTCCTTCCTAAATGCAATGAGGATAGAAATAGGTATTTTCGATCAGTAAAAAACATATATTGAATGTCTCGGTAGCGTAGTGAATCCGAGACGAGCACATGCACATACATGTGCTGGTCTCGGGTTCTAGGCCGCGTCGACAATAGTGATCTTGGATTTTACTTTATACGTAAGGAATTTACAGTAGCAGCCCTTGCTAATACACGAAGAACACCTAAACTTAGAACAACCATTTGTGGATCATACAATTATTTTATCCCGTGAGGAATTCGAACCCACAACACTCGGTGCAATGGCAGCAGCGAGATGACCACTTGACACCCTTGTCTGGACCTTTAAAGAAGAAGCCTACTCTCGCCCCCTACGTACTTTGGTACGCCGTCTACGTTCCTTTTCTACGTGGAACCTAGAACCATAACTGAGGACATGTCAGTTTAATACACTTATATTTTGTAACATGCCTATCCCTATGGTAATGTAGGCATGCGACTTAGTATGTATTCTATTTATATTAGGGCATTCGCAGTAGTAGCACTGAGTCTAGACTAATCAATATCCTAGTACTAAGTGGATAGCAATAGCAGAGGCAGAATGCTTGCATCACTTACGCCGTGCAGGACTTACGGTCAAAGGGATTAAAGGCAAAAAATTAGGGATGCAGGTATGTGAGCCATCGAAGTTCATACTTACCGAACGAATTGCACTAATGGTGATACTACCTACTCTTCCGCCAATCACCAGTAAAAGTGATATAATAATAATATGATTCAAAAGTCACAGATATGCTTATACTCGTAGGTAAATGCTAGAGTATTTACATTAAAAAGGATTAACGTAGCAATTTTGAAGATCCATCCAAAGTGTAGTATTCTTCCACTCACCCGGTTAATTCACGATATATCAAAATTGAATTTATGTCAAATGATTTGATTGGCTGTTGCTATAAAATGTCTTACACCTTTAATCACTTCATCCCTTTTACACCTATGCAGCTAGAGGCAACCGGAAGGTTTCCAGGTTCGTTACTGCATTCAATACCTCGACGCCTTAATAAAAATAAATTCTGGAATTCAACGATTGTCAATGTGTAACAAAGGTATTGTTTTCTGCGTTAAAATATATTTATTACATGAAGCGCCTTTAATTTTCCTTACTATCAATTCTATCAACGTTATTTAACGGCGTTTGAACTATATTTACATAGGGGTTAATTTCTTTATTTTGGCATGAATGTCTGAAACTACCAGTCGAAAAAATTGTTTTGCTATCATAGCCCAATTCTTGTGGAAACAGAATTCATAATATCACGCTACGAACCACGGGAGCGGAGTAGTAATTATAAACGTGGATCGAACCGCGGTGAACAACTATAATTTTTAATAGCAATGTGTGCTATAGAGTTCTAATTTGGCTTTAATATAAATTAAAAGCCTATCGAACAAAAATCGCTTATAAACTGTTACTCTCATAGACATCTTGACAGCATGAGAAGGTTTAAGCTAGTCCGCCATGCAGACCCAGTGCAGGAGCTAGTTGCAGGCTTCACATATCCTCGACATCATTATGGAGAACTCGCGGATATTCAGGTTACTAAACAATGATTTGTCGGCCTTGATGGCGTAGTGGTTAGTATAACCGACTGCCACGCCTGAGGTTGCGGGTTCGATTCCCGCACAAGTCAAACATTTGTGTGCATAAACATGGATGTTTGTCTTGGTCTGGGTGTTTCTATGTATAATATGTATGTATTTACAAAAAAAATAGTTATGTATGTATGTTTATCCATTGTCTAGTACCCATAGTACAAGCTCTGCTTAGTTTGGGCTAGATGGTGTTGTGTGTATGTGGTAGAATATTATTATAAAAAAAAGATTACTGTCATCGTAAAATCAACTGTAATTAACTATGATAACTTAAAAAAATTGATGGGTGTGTGTCGTGGTATTTCTAGAGTTTTGATTGGCAGTCCAATGGTCTTCCCACTAGGCTATCGTTGTTGACATTGTTGCTATAATATACATTTTGATAATTTACGTATTATATACAAGGTACTAATAACGCATTGGCATAATGATCGCTTGCGACTTGACATATACATTACTACCTGTGCCCTGTAGTTTCACCCGTTTCAAATGTCGTAGCATGATGTTAGATAGCTTATAAAATTATAACCTACCTCAATAAAAAGATTACAAAATGCATGAAAGATACTTTAATCTGTCTGATAGTTACAGACTAACGCAAACAGTATAGATTATTTACTACTGAACTCGGGTCACTCACCTACTATTTTGATCAATGATAGTGATTTTACGATGTTGTTATTATATTATATGCAAATAAAATTCATACACACAGTCAAAGCTCAGCAAGTTCTATCCTACGCTAACGAATTTAAGATTTTAATAATGTTTTTTGTTTTGCACGAGTAATCTGCTTTAATATGTATGTATATGTTGTGTACACTATCTTAGGATTACTGTCCGGTTTAGGTATTTATTATGTTCATTGTTACTACTTACTATGTTAAGACTGTTGTTCGGTTTATTAACCTCACACGTCAGCGACATACGGCGCACTTGACCGCGGCAGCGCACTACAATACTTATACATTTATTTGTTTCAATTATTTACTTTACAATAAATCATTAGCAAGATAAACTCGTGTATCAAGAAAATAAATATATTCCAAATCATCCAGGATTTTTCATTTAGCAAGGATATATCAAGCGTGTCGTTCGGCAGCATCAAGGCAACCGCACGACAACTGTAATCTGTTTGTGTACCTATTATCACATAGATATATCTTTATCAAACTCCCATATTCAAAAAGTACACTTTAATATTTATATTATAAAAAAAAATATAGGAATCGGTTTATAAACACACAAGATATAGATGAAATAAAACTTCCAAATCTCGCCGCGCCAGTATGGGTACGGCTATACGGTTGATTGTTGTTTAACGCGCGAAACGGCCATCCGCTGCATTTATAAAAAGGCGGAGGCGCTCACGCGCCGACTTCACTCACATTTTGTTTGTTTGGTTGAACGCGGTAATCTAAGGAACTACGGGTAAAAATTAGAAAAATATTTCAGTGTTGGATAGCCCATTTATAGAGGAAGGCTATATAACATCACGCTACGACCAATAGGAGCGGAGCATAAATGAAAATATTGCAAAAACTAGGAAAATTCTCTTATGTGAAGCAGACGAAGTTGCGCGGGTCAGCTAGTAAATAAATAAATAAGTGTGACTTTGACGTACATGGATAGTACTTCGTTGTTCAAATCAATAAGCGTATTTTGATTCGGTATAATCGATTGGTGCGAGCTAACCTGACGGCCACTCGTAGACCTTTTTAGCAACCATTTGACTTACGGTAACGTGCATATTATCTATTTTAGATAGATTTTATCATCTTTTGTGATGTGTAAGTAGATATAAGAATTCTGTGAGAATGTTAAACATGCGCTAGGCATTCTAAAAGGGTATTTAGAAAAAGTGAAACCAGTATTGTATAATTATGCACATTAATTTATTAGGTAGGTATTTATTATAAAACAGGAGTCAATTATAAAGATACAATAATAGTTCATAAAGACAGCATTCAATTCGTTATAAAATTAATATGGCCACGTTTTAAGAATTCAGGTACATATACGAAATATAAAAGTTCGGCCCAATAAATAAATTACAATATGACTTAAAAGTAACAATAATTTAATTTCGTAATTCCTAATAGTCTCATTGATTAAAATCTCAAATCTGAATCAACAAATGGCTATTATTTATCAGTTCTCTTGTAGGAAGTATGTCATGACACCATGATTATAAAATATGTATGTATAAAATATAAATATATCCAGATTATAACATCGATATAAAATGTTTAATTATATTGTTATTCGCATAGATTTATATATCATAGTGTTGTATTTAATAAACATTCAATTAACACATTTCTCAGACGTTTTGGTGCCTACTTTAACAATTTCAGAAACTTTACATTGATCTAACAAGGGAGATATTATGTCATCATCGACCCTATAACTAGGCATTATATTAATGTAGTATCTACAGTTCATAAGGGAGTTATGTGAATAAAATCTTTCTATCTAGGTGATACTCCTAATTCGACATATTACTATTACAAACGTCTAATAATGTCATAAAAAATTGTATTAAAATATTATTGATTAATATCATTCAGAATTCATCTCTCTCAATATGTACAAGGAGTGCTCGCTCGCGGTTCTCGCCGCTCTCATCACATTTTATTGTCCTAGGGGACGCTACTCTACATTAAACATTTACATAGTACGAAACAAAAAATTCGATAAAATATACATTAACTCGAAACGTCGCTACTGCAAAATGGCACTCTGAGAACGAGTCGCACACTCGTCGGATTATAGTATCTACACCTAGTCTAATTTATATCACAAGTACGCTTTACAACGTTAAGCCTCATCGGATCGGGACCTCGAGTGTCCCGCGCGTTCCGGCGCGACCTCGGCGCAGCGCCCGCCCGCGGGCGCCGCGCGGCTCTGGACCAGCTGCCTCGGCGCTGCGCTCAGTAGAACGACGGGTGCCACTCAACCGTGGGGTGCAGCGGGACTGACCCCGCGCCCGCCGGCGCCGTGCCCAGCGCCAGGCAGTCGAAGCAGTAGTTCGCGCCGCTGTTGTTGTCCCAGTACTGTTGGCCTTTGCACAAAAATCGCACAGCGAATTCAAGCCGTTGTCCCGACGATATCGCCGGCGCGTACAGCACGAATTGGAAGCGGTCAGAAAAGCCGTCACACGAGCCCTGCACGTACGTCGCTTGTAGGTCTGTATAGGTTTTCCACCTATTCATTGTGTAGCGAATGTGTACAGTCTTGTGGAAGTCCAAGTTACGCACGCGCACGGAACCGCACACGGTGACATGGACCCCATCACACACTCGTGCATTCTCTAGGCTCACGTTGAGGGTTTCGAGCTTGTCTGTAATTTCACGTGGTAGCTGGAACAGGGGCACTAGTGTAAGAGCACCAAGCCGGGGTGGTGTCCTCACCGGTGGCGAGCTCTGGACGTCGCACTCGGTGAGGTCGTCGTATGCAGACTTAGGAATCACAGGAATTTCATCCATAAAAGTTTTCACATCCGCTAAATCTAAACCGAGAACGTCTGCAAATCTGACAATTTTCTTGCGACCTGGCGTGCCGGGTGGTGTTTTTCCTGTTTTGAGTGAGGAACAACGTCGAACGCGTTGAGGCCGATCATCTTCTCCTTCTGCTTCGTTGTGATTTTCACCAGCTTCTTCTTTAACTTCTGCACTTAAAAGGGACGGCTCTATTTCTGGTGCTGGCGATACTTCTTTATCGATAGGAACTTCACTGGTAATTATTTCTAGAGGTTCCTTAATAACTTCGTTGCATGTGTCGAGTTCTTGTTCTGGGACAGCTTCCTGCGCTTCTTCGTCGAATGGAATTTCGAGTTCCGCGAGTGATGCAATTTCAACATTTTCTGTAATATTATTTTCGCAAGTATTTTCATTTTGGAAGACTTCATCAACACTATCTGAAGGTTCACTTTTGGCAGATCCGAACTCCGAGTCACTATCCAAGGTTACACATTGGAAAGTGGATAAACTAAGCCGCTCAGTTTCTACTGGAGTTGGTAGTTTCACAGCACAGTCAATTTCATCGTAGCTATTTTGCCGCGCACAGCCCTCGAATGTGATAGCAGAATATAAACGTTTATCAGCGTGTCCATTCTCACGTGCGATGGGTTGTAGTTTCACTGGTGCTTCCGTATAAAAGGCTGTAGAAAATCTGAAACCATTTTTCGCTTTGTCTGGTTGCTGAAGTAAAAATTTGCCTTGATCTTTTTGTTCAGGTTCGCTATCAACATCGTAGAATGTAGGTTCCTGGTCTTCGGTGGGTGATCGCTGTGTAAAACTGGGTTCGTCCTCGTCGACGGGACTGGAAGGGCTCTCGCACTCTAGCTCAAAATCGTAGAATGTGTCGAGTTCTCGTTGGTTGGTGGATGTAGTTGGACGATGGGCTGTGGTAGTGTCTCGCGTAAGCCAGCTGTTCTCGCAGTCGTCGTCGTGGGCACCACCGAGATTGCTGAGGCGCGAGTGCAGGTCGCGCGCGAATGCCGCCGCGCGTCGGCCGCACGACATCGGCAGAAGCGACGTCAGCCCACACTGCGGCCCGGCGCGATCTCCGCTCATCTGCGTCTGGAACACATATAATTGACTATTATCATGATGCTTTTATTTTTATATTTTCTAGAGGAATGTAAACTTCGATGTTTTTGGAGAATAATAAAGGTTTGTTGTTATTTATAAATCGAAGGTGACCTGGATGGATATTTTATTTATTTTGGCACGAACTCAGATCGTAAGTAAGTCCATTTAAACAGCTGCATTCACAATGCAAGAATGTGATGCCTTCAGGCAGCATAAATAAACAAACATGTATGATCATACTGGTATTGCACAAAGAAAGGTTTTGATTGTTTGCACTGATTCATTCTCCATATCTATCCTTAACCTAATATTATATTCGATAATATAAAACGCTAATATGGTAGAATTATAGCAGCCATAGAAAAACATTGATGCATATAAAAACATAAGTAAACGACCACAATTCCCACTGTTGCAAAAATATGCACTAATGTATTCACAAGTTATTTATTCCTTACTATCACAGTATGAAAGTTGAATGTCAAGAGTGAACGACCTCGATAAGATAATAAAATTACACTAGCTCTCTGTGATCAGCAGGCCCCCGGGCCAGATACATCACAACCAACGATCACCTGTCGCGACATTGCATTCAAGTCAAAGATTTTTTTTATCTTGCTGTTATCCTCCTTGTAACAATCTCAATAAACTCTGTGTACTTATTTTAGATGAATAAAATAATTATTAAAGACTGGCCTAAAATAATTAAGATAAAAGCAGCATTCAGATAAAAATAAATTCAAATACAATACCTATCAATAGGCTTACATTACTGTTCGTTGCAAGTAGAACAATATCGATTGTCCATTCTACGGAGGATTAACTTAGTTGAATGATGCTAAATTCTGAATATAGGACTCAGTATATATATATATATTATGACGAATAATTTTGACGTAAATATGAAAGATACACAGATTCCTTTACATTTTATGTAATTGTTGGCAAGATTTTAAATACGCATTTCACGGGTATCAAGGAAAACTATTTTCCCACGACAGTGACGCGATGTTCTTGTGAAGGTCAGTACCTGACCCATTTCGAGGGTAACGTTACAAAGTGTGTCGCAAATCCTTGACCTAATTCCAGCTATAAGACTCAGCTGATAAAAATCAATATTACTATATTGCTCAAGAATATAATTTACAATTAACTAACCGCACCATCAATCATCTTCCTTACCAACAATGCACTCAGACTAGCGTAAATCATGTCAATTAAAATGCGGTCGATAATAAAACGACAATAGTAACTCTATACCGAAGGATCGACCGACCAAGTAACAAAAACCTACCAGTCACCGTTGATTAGCACACTGAGAATGCCAAAAGGTCAGATAATTTCAATACGGCGACAATTCTTTTATTTTGATTTGTCGCACCGGCACCGTACTCGGCCGCCACCTTTTATATACACAAACGTTCTGTTATTGTCTTCAAAATTGAACTAAATTAAAGTGAGCTGTTGCGAAATTGAATTGAATGCGCGTGACAGTTGACGTAAGAGTGAAACATTCGTAATAGATGACAGTATATTTATCCTGTTATTTTCGTATGCAATTATGCAATTATATTGCGAATTTCGGAAGTCTAGGTGACGATGTTTCGTAATGATGTTCTGATGCCAAGATTCGTACGTCACGGGGCGCGGGTGGCGCGGGGCATCTGGCCTGTGGCGCAAGTCCGACTGGATGACGACCGCTGGATAACTCATTTCGGTTTTCGGGAGACAAACTATTTTCGATTTGTTTAGACAAGTCTCGTTGTTGCGGTATTTAAATTAAATATTTTCACATGGCACAACCACATCCAGAACTTCAACAAACTCCTGTGGAAAATATCGTTTCAAACACAATGAACTCGTTATAATTGCCATTAGGACAAATAATGCTTACACTAACTACCGCTAGTTAATAAACATATTAACGAGTAAATATTACTTTGGACCGGAACCACAATCGACCTTGTTTAGGGAGTAGTTAGTTTGTTGCTAATAGTTTAAAGTTCTAGAAAATTCGACAGATTAATATAATTTTATTAAATGGGAAAGGTGTTTATACGTAATACACTACATAGAAAATAATATTAGTCATGTGATGTAATTTGTTTCAGTTTCCAAATTCGTTATGCTATTTTAAATCTCAATTCATTGCGTAGCCGTCGACAGTTAACGGTTAGGATGACACTATAACTACATGTGGGCAGATCCCCGCTACGTCAAATTGCTAAACAGATCCGATGATATATTTTCAAATCGTAGGAGGGTACATTTTCAGATAAATATAGTTCAGTAATGCATCGGTGGCCAGTTCGCCATTATCCAATCAGGCCGAGTCGGTCAGCGCTCCGAGCGAGCTCTGCCAGTCGACCACGCCACTCTTTATTGTTCATAAATAATGTTCAAGTCAATTCTCCTTATGTATTATTACTACACGATTTGCGAGAAACAATACACAGCCTACTACGGTGGTCCTGCCGCCATAGCGGCAATCATGTGTACGTCCCTGTGGCTTGTACACACTACAGTACAATAACATGTTAAGGAAACGACAATAGGGAATGTTCAAGAAAACACTTGCAGTAATAAAGCTTAGTGTATTATTTATGTGACCGGTTTTCCCTATCAAAGCTTGATAACTATTATTACCTTTAGAGTTATATAACAAAGGACTTATCGGAGAAATTGTATTTATCGTCAAGTGGGTTAACATAATGTTAAGTCATGTTGGCCGGTTTGTAAACATTGCGATGTTATTCACAAGAGATTGCCGACGAAGAAGGTGACTTCGTGTCAATAAAGAAAGTACTTATACATGAACGATAACGTTAAATAATAATATTTTGTCCAAGAACGGAATAAAACAGGTATCGTTTAATTACAGATTGACAATTGTAATGCTCTTCTCTGTAGGTAAACATCACTATTCAAATAGGATCGCATTACATTCAGTACATAGATATATTTGCAAATGAATAAACTTTACTATGATGTCAGTATGTAAATAGATGAAATGATCATGTATGCTATACTAAGAAATGAGTCTAAAGAAAATAAATGATTCTATAATATGTGACTTTAATTAATTGGTATTTAGTCAGACATTGCTAAACAATGTCCTATCTGTATTTAGCTCGTCACTTTCACGACTGCTTTGTTATTTGACTAGTTCTTGATGATCGTCGCATTACTTATAAATTGTAATAGTTATAATATATCATTATTTATGGCATTAAATGGATGGGTTTTTATTTCTTACAATTAAAACTGTAGATCTAATTGTCATAACGTTTTGGTGGGAAAACAGTAATTGGCTTCTTAAACAGTGGCGTAATGTTTTGGTAACTGAATTTTGTGCTTACGTATGTTCCCTGGTATAAACGGTATAGGTACAAGGTACATTTATTTTATACAGTACGTGGATGGAAACAATTGGAGCGATTATACTCGGCAGATCCTTTATAATGGTTCATCCATTTATTCATACAGTGCTAGTTATCAATCGCGTGACTGCCTGCACACGCACCTATTTAGGGTCCTTCGCAGAAAATTGAATCAACGTACTCCTAGATGTTCCTTATGTTTCCCTCACAATCTATACTAATATTATAAAGCTGAAGAGTTTGTTTGTTTGTTTGTTTGTTTGTTTACTTGAACGCGCTAATCTCAGGAACTACTGGCCCGGTTTGAAAAATTCTTTCAGTGTTAGATAGCCCATTTATCGAGGAAGGCTATAGGCTATATATCATCACGCTAAGATCAATAGGAGCGGAGCACCAATGAAGAATGTTTCAAAATCGGAGAGTATTTTTTCCTTTTGAGAGCTTCCGCTGCGTGCGCTGCGCAAACAGTTAAAGTTTCGCAAAAATCATGTATGACAGAATTGTTCCCCTTTAAATGTTCTAAAAAAAAGTCCGCGACAGCATATGTCTATCTTTTAAGGTTGGCTCACTATAACCATTTTTATGCTAACGAAATTTGTTCTAAAATAATGCATTATTTGCGAAGGTATTTTTATAAACATGATATTAATCCTTATCCAAATAAATACGTTATTCATCACAAGTATTTAATTTAAAACAAAATTTCCCTTTACATCATTCGATTTCAATGAATATCTTAGGAGATACAGCAGTTTTAAAATAACATCGCAGCAAAATAATTACCCATTACGGACATAGTACAAACGATGTTTCTCCTGGTTTATTCTGCGTGATTACTACTGGTTCGATTTGAAAATTCTTTTAGTGTTGGATAGCCTATTTGTCGAGGAAGGCTATAGGCTATATAACATCACGCTACGACCCACGGGGGCGGCGCAGTAACGATAAACGCGGGTGAAACCGCGGGAACACCTAGTATATAGATACTTCGTAAACGCAACATAGCGTAGATATTATTTTAACAAGGTATCCACAATTTCTCACAAATGTAGTTTTGGCTTTAGGTCTGCTGACTTTAAATAATATTATATTTATAACAATTATACTTGTAAATGACAAATATTACCATTTTGGTTATTTCAGTTCTTTTTACATTATCGTTGTATTAAACAGTCTTTTAAATCATGGTGTCAACAGTTTCTACGAGTATATTGAAAGAATTTGTAATTAAATCGAAACCTTGTTTATAGTAAAAGGTGATGCACTCAATAAAAGTTTTATTAAGGATAATTCCATGAATTGGATAAAAACTTTATCCATTAAGCAAGTCCATTCTGTCTACGGTAATGGCATTCATTAACAAAGCCGGTTGTCTACTTAAACCATGGATAGAAGCTGTAGGGTGCATATTACATTTGTAAAAACGGAGAAAACTTGTCTACTCGATGGAATTTAAAAAAGTTAAAGTTGGATTTACCTTTTTATAGACAATCTATTGTCTATAAAAAGGTAAATTAGTTAATTATTACCGGTTACATATAATTTTAAAACTTTATTTCACTGCACGTTATTATTATTTTATTCTTCTATATTATATTGTTGTTATTATTATATTATATTGTTGTGAATTTAATTATTGATATTAATATTTAAGGTAAGATACATAAAATTATTTTTCTATATAAATAAATCATTTTAATATTACAATGTTGATTTAAATGATAGGTAGTGTATTTCTATAACTTATTTTTATCTATCCGCCATTTAAAGAGTTACTTATTAGTTTTTAACTGATGATGACGTTTTACATCTCTTCAGTTAAAATAAGTTAGAAAACTAATTTAATGAATAAAACGGACACATAAAAACAAATACCGATTACGAATACACTATTGATGTGTAGGTATATATAATAATAATAATATTCTATCACATACACACAACACCATCTAGCCCAATCTAAGCAGAGCTTGTACTATGGGTACTAGACAATGGATAAACATATATATTATATACTTTTTTTGTAAATACATACATATTATACATAGAAACACCCATACCAAGACAAACATCCATGTTCATGCACACAAATGTTTGACTTGTGCGGGAATTGAACCCGCGACCTCAGGCGTGGCAATCGGTTACACTAACCACTACGCCATCGAGGCCGACATGATTGATATAAAGATAAATAGCATAGCGTGTGTTTGATATCTATGTACAACACAAGAACTAGAAGTGTACGTCATACATAAGGAGCTCAATGAAGAGGTTCGATAAGGGCGGTCATTGAACCCGCAGATAAGGCACAATTGCTGCACGGTACATCGTTGGGTACTTAGTGTTGCCAATGAGTCTATTGTGCGATAGACTCTGTTTAGCCTGCAATTATACGATGCAATTTATCATCTCAAGTGATTTCGTAACGCACTCGACAAACTCATTTGAACAACTGCCATTTTCCTTAAGAAAATCATAAAAAAGTTACGTTTGGTATCTTTGGTATCATATATGTTGATAATCTACTTATTACTCAAGAAAATTACATAGTTGGAATCTATAATTGCTTTATATGTTTAAATATTACTTATAACTATGATACAGATACATACAAGTTATCATCGAATATCTAGTATATAATAGAGATATAGAGTATATATAGTAGATAATAGAATGTGATCATTTTGACGAGGAAAATAAAAAAAATAAAAAATAAAAATTGCGAAGAAGTAGGTATGTATGAGACATTGGTTATTCGAAGTAATAGATATCTTCATATCTATTCTGGCACCACAGTAAGTATACATAATCTATAGGAACCAAGAAAAGTTGGTGTTATGAGAACAATACGGTACATACATATTTTCTTATACCTACATGTATAAATATCACTCCCACACAATTAATAATAATTAATACGTCACAACGGCCTTTACAAACATTGAAACAATTAAGGCCAAGAGCAACCAAAAGTACCTATATCTAACGCTGTAGGTTTTCTCTGCATACGTTGTTCCAAGTGGATCGAGACTATACATTTGGCGGCATTAACCGGAAATAAAAATCTACACAATCTGTCACAAATTATACCCTGCCTGGACGTCCGTAGTCTAAGCAATAGACACAACAAATAAGTGAGTCTTACTAATCTGGGAATAAAAACTGACTCAATGTTCTCCGTGATATAGAAAGGACGAGTGCGGCAGTTATTTAAAAAACAGAATACAAAATAATTAATCATCATATCGAGTCATTCGGTGATGACACGATTACAATCTTTACGTTCTCATTGCCTTGGAAACGGATCGAAATAGAGCATGATAGAATGCCACATTATCAACCAGTTTATCGATATAACTTTAATCATCAAATATGAGATATACATTCTTTGAATTATCCGTAAATCTCATTACGTTTATTTCCATGTGGTTTTACGAACCGGTGGCTGATACGGTTTTCAGTGACGTAATGTCGTAAAGTTAAACTGTAATAATATCATAAAGTTAAAGTGATTGTTTGTTTGTTTGTACGCACTAATTTCTGACCAACCCTCTTTAATTTTTGCATTAAGTAGTTTATTTGGATAGATATAGGATATATTATAATATCATCAACGAGTTGTAAGAGCGGAACATTAATGATAAACGTGGATGAAAATCCATTTACATGAGGTTTCCCATAGGAGTATCGCGTGCGCGTTTACATATGTACATACGAGTGTGTAAACGCGCACGAATTTAATAAACGGACTGAGTCATACAAGTATTATCTCACGATGAAGCTCAATTTCTCTCCCAAAACTTATTTTATAAATAATAAAATATTAATATCCACGTGAACTCAAGTTCGTTGCTATGTACCTAATATCACGTATGTTATTTGTTATATCATATTCGATGTTGTTTTGCTTTTTTCATTAAAATTTCGATACAATATATTTTTATTCATAAAACAGTTAGCAACAACACTATCGTAACGACTAGTACAATGACACAGAGATAATACGGCAATATCGTGACGAGATTTTTTCTGATTACTCGTAGTACTCATAAGATAAATAACAAGAAAGAATAATAAACAATATGTTATCTGTGTGAAAGTAGTACAAGTGCAAAGACAAAAAAACAACAATACAACATTAAAGTAATCATTTAAAAATAAAAGGTATTAAGATATATGGCCGCTTGTAAATAGCATTGAAAGACATTTGTGAAAATAAGAATCTTTTTAAATTTATATGTATGTGCGATTGATGGCGTAAGCACATATGCAAACATACATTCCCATCCCGGGTTACATTCCCGAATCGCATCCTCGTACGAATAAAAAGTAGTACATGAATGGCATCCTCGTACGAATTAGGATAACCTGAGTGGCTAACACACAACATAAATCCCTTACTGGCCTGTATGTATTTTAAACAAAGCAGGCGGATCAAGGAATTCAGTGGCCTCATTTCTTAGCACGGGAACAGCCAAGATTCCTTTTTTAAAAGATTTGCTAGGTAACGCAACCTCCCAAGCGTTAATAGATTCAACTTCTTACCATCAAACAGGCCGTATTGGTTACCACACTAGTAGTATGTATATGACAACATTTGACATTAACTGCCTCAGTGGGTTATGCGTGCAAGCGCAAACGTGACTGTGGTTCGTGAGATTCCAGATTCAAATACCGGGTCGATCAGTGTTATTAGGTTTTTATGTCAAAGGATTATCAGGTCATGATGTGAGTCAATTAAGCAAACGAGATATACCGGGATCGTAGCAAATTAAATTCGTAGGTGCTGCCTAACACGTTAATCCTTTAGGGAATCAACTTCAGTATGTGTATATTTGTGCATACCTACGTTTGGATAAGCTGCCTCGATGCAGTGGTAGTTAATGCGACTATCGTGCTTGCGTTCTCGGATTCGAGACCCAGAAGTGTTATTAGCTTTCTCTATCATTAAATTATATTCGCGAATTTATATTCGGCGTAAGATTATGTATATATAAACGTTTAAGAATATCTAGCCATTTAACTCATGATCATGACAGAATATGTCAATCGTTCCCGCTTATTTGATGACAGAAAGAAATGACAGATGTCGAAACGTTCAGAAATAAAAAGGTGAAAACATGACGATATATATTTAAAAAAAAGAATAAAACTCACACATGCTTATTAATGTGATTGAGACCTGTACTAAAGTATGTATGTTTGTAGATCTATCGTGGATAGCACAAATGTCCCTAGACAGCAATTGCTAATTAGCTTGTACCTATTACGTGCGTTTCATACATAGCTAGCGAAATGTGTGTGTGATAACCTCTGTCTAACCCCTTGAGATATATTTAAAGCGTAATAGTATATTACGTTTACGTTGTTACGTATTAAATATACTCGCCGTTGGCAATGCATTGTGCAATTTTAAATTAAATTAAAGCAAATTGTTTTTATTAACGTTAATTAAATTGTAAGCTTGTGTTGCATTGTTATGTCGAGTGATAATTAATTATGTCAATGAGTTAAAGAGATTAAAGAGGATGAATAACATATAGGTATACCAAAAAAGGTTTTATTAAAATGTGAGTGTCCTCAAACGATATTATTGTTTTTATTTTTCCTGTACTATACTAGGTGTTTTGTATTAAAGTATAGATATACATACATACATAGTCTGACGTTTATGTTACCAAAGGAGTAGTCAGAAATGTTTCTATTACAGCCACATTCACCAACTATGAATTTTGGTCTCACTTAACGAACCTATTGACGTTTCCTTCCAGACTTTGATTTTTTACACAGAAAATCCCAGTACCACTTCGCTTAACCTGGGAATCAAACCCGAGACGTCATGTTCAGTAGCGTTGAGTATTAAATATCTATGTCTTATTCCTATCTATAATAACAGAAGTCATAGGTACCTGTTATGTTTTTTTAATATAATTATTTGTTGTAAATAATTCATAGGTATGTATTGGCAACGCTCATATTTATTCATCATAATGATTTATCTATAAACAAATATAGCGTCATGATAGTATTTTTTTAAATTAATACATTCTGCCCTAGGTTTCGAACTATCGTGCTACGAAATTTCCTCTAAGCCTGTTAAGTGATCAAGACGTCAAAACAATAAATAAAGTAGGCAACTTTTATATTAATTATTAACGTATCAAAAGGAACCTTTTTCATAAAATATATGATATCTTATCATAAATAATAATTTACGTCACCATCGTTAACATAAAAAGAATATATAGCTGCCATAACTGGAAAAAATGTGGAAAATTAATCAGAAACAGTTGAGCGACACATTCACGCGATTTTCCTCTAAACCATATTGGTTTCAATAATGAGAACTAAAACCTTGACATTGCAACTAGAACATTCAACCAAGGTTAATACTATACCCCGTTATTTACGTAAGTACTTATCTGTCTTCTGACATATTGACTATAACAATAAGCGTGACCAGGTGTGCCAGACTACACGAGTAAATGCTCTCTTGTATTCAGATTAGATTATTGTATATATACACGATAAAATGACGACAAAACTCGTTGTCCAAAAAAAAAATATAAATAAAAAAGATAAAACACTTAATAATTTAAGATTCCCTAGTTATGTAAAAAGTATATTAGTTTTAATATAAGCAATTAAACAGGTTCGGCAACAGTGTAAAGGACGAATAGCGGTCAATTCGTCGTGTGTTTGTGTGCATCGACATCGCGTCCACACAATGCTGATGGCTACGTACGAACACATCTCATCAAACAATGAATGAAAGAGTGAAACAAACAGACACTCGACTCGACCTTATCACTAAACAATACTTGATTAGCCCGTCACTCATCTCTATACAGCTTGCTCCAAGCCCGCGTAGCACGAAACTGAACTGGTATCTCGACTATTTTTGTTTTTATCGCAACAAGATTACCATATCACCGGCGTTTCATACATGATGCTTTCATTACAAATACATTTCGATGATATTGGCGATAAGCCAACTGAATTATATTAGATATACAATATTTGAATGTCTATTGATGGAGGATAAATCAATAGCGAATTGTTTTAGAAGACATTCCAATATATCTATTCTGTGAATAACATCGATGTTTAAATAGACATAGCGGCAAGCAGACGAGCTTTTGACTAAAGTTGACTGAACTGTCTAATTGACATTTAAACTTTTAGCAAGCAAATGATAGCCTGATATAAATAAGTTTACGTAAGCAAATAAGAAGTCATTATGACCAAAACTTTTTATTATTATAGAAAACGAAATCGCAAACAAATTGTATTATACTTACTGATAATTTATTAACATGTCTAATGCGAGTGACGCGGGCGTTCCTAACACGCCAATGTTGTGAATGAATCAATAAAATATGTTAAAGAATGCAATTAAAGAAGCGGGAATGACCTGGTACACGCTGTAGGAGTCGTGACTTTCACTTTGTGAACTAAAATAGTGTTCAGACGTCAGTTAAACGTGTAAAGCAAAATCACGCGCTTGGCACTATATCTACTTATGTTGCCTTAGCTATGGCTCCTCACTCATCAGAACGCAGAATGTGTCTTTGTAAACAAAAAGGGGCACGGCCCCTTACAACATACTTCCTATTTGGCAAATTTGGCAAACGAGTGACATTGTGACGTTTTCACCTACACACTCGGAATTTCGTTCACCAGCCTCGTCTTGTCCTTGGACCAGCTTATTTAAAATAGTTTCTTTTAATAATTTGTATGTTAATGAGCATTATGTAAAACCTCTGATCTTGTCTTTCTAAAGTAGTAAGTCTATTTTCTTTCGTCTGTGCACGAACACGACGTATCCACGTCGTAACGGTATACGAATAACTTACTACCTACTTTAGCTCCAAACCACGGAGAGTGAGGAAATTAAAGTTTATAAACGTGACAAGTTATTACTGTCATGTGTAATATCCAACACTACACCGGGATGTTTCTATCATCACGATGTAATAGTAGGAGACGGAGGAGAAAAGCTACTTGGCAGATTAAGGGTTTGTAAGCTATTCAAGATTTAAACGCTTAAATAAATTTAATCTGATTTAATGGTTAATACAAATTTAATCTGTATAAAAGGTTTAATCTTCCAGTCTGTATATCTATCATTATCTAGTTTCCGCTGGAGGCCAAGCCACCTAGTGCGGCGTAAATAAGGTTAAAAACACAGCACTTTCTAGGGCTACATCGTGTAAAAAGCTGTTTAAAGATATTTTGTGTAATAAAAACTGTCTGTTCAACCATCCCACGAAATGTTGTAGTAGATACGCTTTGACTTATTTAAAACGTAAGTTAAAATATAAATCACGACGCGTTAGCTGCAGACGATTACATAGAATTTTCCTATTCAAAAACAGCTTTACCTACTACCAAAAATAAAATTACTTAATTATTATGCATATCGGGCGGCGCGCGGCGGCGGCAATCTATAATGAGAATCATAACACGTAGAAGGCGTTCCCGCTGTAGCAACCCTAGCTATCCTGTAGTAATTATCCTACATTGATACTTATAATTTATTTACAATGTAGTCGAGGCTGTATAGCAACTGCAGTGAAGTAACACGCTCGATTATTGTCAGTGGGAGACCGGTTTGGAAGAAAATCAATGCGCTTTCACAAATGCGACATTTGGTTATTGCATGTACTGACATACCAGTGTTCCATGTACGATCAAAGCATTTCATAGCGTCATTCTGATTTACGTTTACATTTCTAACATGATTCTACATGATTGTCTATCATATTTCTTAGAAAACTGCATTTTTGGGCGAAGAATATTGCACATACACGGGATCTAAGTGTTAATTATTGTCATCATAAAACTCTTCAAAATAGAGTTCCGATCTACGCTCAGTTTCAAAAATATCACTAATGGTATTTTCCTAAATTAAAACAAATGTCAAATGTTAACATTAAATGCATTTCAGTTCACTTATGATGACGTTCATAAGACTCGATCTGGACGATGTATATTTTCAACACATTTTATTACGTACAAGAAATAAATGTTCACCTACCGTCACCTAGAAAAATATAGTATACCTATTATTCACAGTGACGATATAGAATATCTCATATGACGATTTTAAAGAATGAAGGTTTACACAGGGGTATATCGCAAACATAATTATGACACTAGACAGTTATGTTTTTACCCACGACCTCCTCGCGTATATTGCTATATACCGGGCAGGTAGTCATTCTTGTACCGCATTGCTGCTTGTTCAAATAATTGTCGCCGTCGAGAGGCGACTGGCAGCCGGTCGTATGATTACGATTACATCGAGTATTGAGCACGCACCAAACACGTCGCCTTTCTATTGTGTTTACAAACACTCTTCTAAAGTCACACATAAAATGCTAACAATCAACTATGCTTGAAGGATGCTTCGCTATAATAACACATTAAATTCAACGTATGTACTATAAATGCAAAAATACTCTATCTGTTTATTATGTTTTCATAACTTAACCACTGTGCCGATTTGAATGCAATTTACCGTGGAGATAATTTGACTTCTAAGAATTACAACCATATCGCTGGCAATTGCTTACATATTATTGAATTTGCAAAATATAATAATATACAAAAATATAGAAGGAAATAGGATGAAGAAATGTAAATATAACTAAACATGATGTAAAAACGCCGCATTGTAAAATCTCTGTAAAGTACTGCTATTGCAATATGGAATAACGTTGGTATCACCGGGATTTACAAACATTGGAAACGTTGTTATTCGATATTGTTATTGGGATTTTCTTTCAGGAATTTGTGACTTTCAAACGTTGTCCGGTAGACGACTATAGGCAAGGCTCAAATTTTGAGGTTATGTATTGCTGCCGGAAAACAATTTCGCACATCATACATTTTCCCGTGCCGTGTGATTATCGGCACACAACACGCCATGCATTGGTAAGCAGTTGTCGAGTTGACTTTCCCAATGCATCAAACATTTTCTTATGACTAGATAGATATTTATCTGATTCTATATAGTTCTAAGATAAACCACGTATGTATTGAATGAGTTAGTCACATGTCCATAATAGTATCCGCAATTAAAGGCAACCAACTAATAAATCCTTAGTAAATACAATTCAATGTTCTACTAGATCCACTTCAATGCTTTTCTCATTGAGTGGTGATGTAAGATGTTCCATAGACAACATATTTAACCTACTGCTGTGTTTCTTCATGTTTGTAAACGGCCAGTTAAGTTCATTGTAATTTTGAAACACTTTAATTGCGATATGCTTAAGTAATGCTTAAGTAATTAACGATTTAATTTATCACCTAATTAAGTATCTTGTCATTAGATATTATTATTTTTTGCAAGTAAATTTGTTTACATTTAACTGAAAAGTAATATGTTTTGTATTTAATGTCTTGAGTTGCAGTGGCCCGTCGTCGGCGGCCATGCACAATATGTCTGGCATTCCAACAACTGACAGATTGTATGTTTCGTAATAATTCCGTCCAATAACAGCTTTGTCTCAGTGCCATTTTAAAATATTAGACGGTGTTATATTTCATAACTATAACGCATTTGGAATGTAGGAAATGACCATAATTAAATATGTATTAATAGCGGCTGATTAATGTTTACAAATCCGCACTTGCTCATCGGTCATAAAGTCAGTTTTACGTAATAGAATCGCGTTAACTTTGCTTTAATTTCTATTTTTATGGCTGATATCCGTGCGATTTGCGTCAAATGAGAATCTTGGCTGTTTCTTATTATCCTAGCTGATGTAAGGCACAAACTTGTCCTGTGCGATGCACCACACAGCCCGTCGGCCTTGACTACTACCCGCACGTCTTCCGAAGTGTTCATAATAAAAGAAAGTAGTTTTATACGAAGTGCTTGCAAGTGCGATAATGTATTCATTCTCTCCCATTGTTTTTTTGTGGGCGATTTTAGATACACAGTTGTGTTGGGAACGCATGTTCACCAATGTCACGCTAAAATAAAAAAGTAATAGATATATTTTTTGTTTTCGTTTAAATGGAATGTGATTGATTTACTTTGAATATAATATTTTCTAAATCTTATTGTGTTAATAGATAACTAAATTATTTAAAATAAATAATAAAAATATTTAATATTTTTTAGTGCCATTACTTACTCAATTCACGCAACTAATTGGCCATGTACAGCGAGTTCGTAGTTCAACCAAATACTTTGGGCATAATGACACATAGAAATAAAATGAATATTGCTTCTCCGGGCTAAATATAAAACGTGCCCAGTTGTCATTATGTACAGTATGCATTCAACTCATACTACTGTATAAGTTATTTGTTTACAAATGCCTTGAAAAATGGTCGTCAACCAGTTTTAAGGTTATCCATTATCGCTCCTTACCTACATTATATTCTTCAACGCTCTTGTATATTTCCTTAACTGATAACTACAATTTTGCAGCCCTGGCAGCAAAAATATTCACAATAATAAAAACTCGAATAAAAATAATGCTTTATGATATTTATTTTATATTCATATTTTATTTCAAAACTGACTGGAATTATTGAGAGAATCCTTGTCGTGGCAATACTTTGATTGAGGTAATCATTTCAACCGCTGTGGTCTCGTGCAATCGATTTATATTTTATACATTCTGTTAGCCATACTGTTTTCGATTATATTTGAAAGTCTTCTATTTATAACGGTCCGGTCAAATCTTTACGGCTATACACGTGCAAATGAGTATAACACTGTTGACAAACGTCCAACTTCGGAATATCTAGGTGCTCTATTATTTTAACAACCTTTTTTCTCATGCGTATGTTTCTTTAAGAATATTTTAGTAGAGTTATTCAAATTTCAAAACCAGACTGATATTGAATAAGTGCATCAGTTGCATCACGCAATTTAATTTGAATTTAGAATAAATATTCTAATTTTGAAAAATTTAATATTATAAAAATTATATTCTGACATTTGTACAAAAAGTGCTTTAACAGATGACACGAATCAAATCTGACACGAACTAATAATAAGGCAGATTGCCTTAACTTAACTTTATTAATGTAGATTACATTAATAAAGTTAAGTTATATCCGGAATTGCTTCATGTATAAATAGCGATAAAAAATAAATAAGCAGTCGTAAAAACTACGATGATATATCTTATTGGTCATATACCTATAGATGTTCGTGATAACATTATAAGATAACAAAACTGATAAAAAAACTGTGTTAATTGATATCAATATTATTGTGCATTTCAGCATAATAATAACATTGGATAACAATGAAATATTCTTTTTGTTGTCCCTTTGGGCCGAGTATGTATGAGGATCAAGGGGCGAATGAACATAAATAAATGTAAGCGTAATTTAATTTGCTATTACAACTATATCACAATACCAAAATACGGTCATCTGTATATTAATACGTGAAGGGAAAACCGTGTACATTTTTTTAAGCATATTGTGTGCAATGTAAAATTTGGAGAAGAAGTGCAGAAAACTAAATTTTCTAAATAATATACCAATTATTTTCGATATAGTTAGGTCCCTCGTAATAGTAATTAGTAGTTAATCCTGCGAGAATCTTCTCAGGTATTTAATCCTGAATAGGATCCCGGTGAATTACTTGTGGTTTCTGGTTCTCAGAATTATTTAGCGACTAACATTCCTAACACTATATTTTATATAATAAATCGTAAGCCCACATTGTCGGAATTAACCTTAAAACCACCAGCGTTTTATTTAGATATTTCAAGCAACTGGCTAATTTCCCTTCAATACGAAGAAAATACACTTATAAATATCGTCTAACTCCATAACAAAAGCTTTCATATTAGAAAGATGGGAATACACCAGTGTACGTGACGATTGAACTAATTATATATAATTAGATCTAGTCTATATATGTAGGTAGGAATACATTGCTGGCTACTAGCCATTTCTCGAAATTACGAATGAATACTAGACGTTTTATTTCTTAGTCCATTTATTTTATGGACTAACGACAATGTCAAACGGATCTTGCGACTATTCTAAAAAGTATAATTATTAGACAAAGACAACATCACGGGTTGTAACGAAACTATCTGGTACCTACATTAGTTCTTTGCACAGTGATGTTTCGAGGAAAAGGAACGGAACATAACCTATCCAAATACTTCAAAGGTAAATTCTACATTAAATAATAAAAAAAGGAAAAAAAATCTTCATTATTGAATTTACCTAACTTTGAGGACTTATATAGTATTATTCAATAATAGTAGAAGTTTAAAACTCATTCCTCTATCCGAATCCAAAATTGTAACTTTCTATAAGGGAAAGACAATTTAGATTCCTCTACTATTTTGAGCTACGTGGGGTGAATGACCGTGACTTCACTACGAGTTATTTATGCGACATTAAAATGCAACGTAAGAACAATAAAGTTAACATTGAACTAATTCAGGGCTATAGGTCAAATAACAGACTTTTTAAATGTTTAATCATATTGCCTACAGTATACGGAATTTTCTTTGAAGTTGGAACATGGAATAAAAATTACAACCGTTTTAAATTAAAACGCGTTCCTCGGGAACGAATTATACAAATTGTGCATCGTGTTCTTCGTGTACGGTATAATATGCAAAATGCGTGCCTTGTCTATGGTATTCACCCAACAAACACATACATAATGTAAGTTGAATAAACTTGAGACAAAGTTTTCAACATATCACAGTTCATATTGTGAAGTGAGGATAAATAAATAAATTTATGATTTTTAGATAAAAGTTATACACAATAAATCGTAATATAAACCATAATGAATTAAACATAAATTAAAATAGTGTTAATTTAATATTAAACTTAAAAATGTTAAGTTTATAATCCACTCCTTTAGTTTTAAACTAAATTTACGTTACGTAAATTTAGTATAATTAGGAAAATCATTTACTAAAATTTTTAGGTTGGAATTTCAATTATGGTTTTATTAAATGTAATTAATTACCATTATACATGGACACCTAAAAATATGTATCTAAGCTTGGATTTAGTCCCAAACTCTTCTATATTCGTGGCTATAAAATTATTTCACTCGAGTCTGTTGGCACGAAACAATAAAGTACATACTTAACCTTAGTGCTAATAGTCATGTGTAATTGAAAACATTTAAATGAATTCGACCTTTCTTTGATTCATTTGTACTCTATATTTTTACTCTGATAAAAAGTTGTATTGTTTTGTAAACATAATAATATAAATAAACAAAATTATTTCGCTATAATCAGTTGACGCAAGCCCCCAAAGCCTAGAGTCTCTCTTTGATTATTTGGTCCGGGTCCGTAGGCACGCACTATACCGCCATAACATTCGTGAACGGATAAGTTTATCAACGTAACCAAACATCACGCCAGCATCACACTGAAGGTTAGGCAGAGGTGAATCACGCCCACATTTCGTCAGCCATGCGAGACTATTTACCCCCTATTGATTTTCTATCACAGTTTATTTAAATATAACACGGTTTGAATTTATGAAATAAAATGTAGGTAGCTACGTGATGTAGAATTTTTTTGAGTGGTCTGCCGTTAGCATTTATATGGTGACAGTACTAATGAGACGGCGTCATCAAGAATCATAACATCTCGTTACTGCGTTTCGCCCGGTAAGTAAGAGTTTCGGAAGCTGACAGATTTATCGTTGTCTCCCTCTTTAACCCATCTTTAATTTATTTGCCTGGGATCGCGAGAGTGGTTTTGCAAATAATCAAAGCTACAGTAACCGCCAGGTAGGTCGTAAGTTTATTTGTCACCTTTGTCGTCTTATAAAAATACAAACTATAAAGAGTAGCGGAGAGTGCTGTACTTGTGCAGTGGTATTTGTGAACGAAAATTAAACACATTATTTACAAAAAATAACTAAAATTATCTAATATTCAATAGATAAATACTGATAAATCGGATCACGGGTAAAAGCTACATTAGTATATGTTGAAGTCGTGACTATCATGTGTTTACCCGCGTGCTTTTACGTTGATCGTGTTGACAGCGATACTAGGCGCATTGATCGTAATATCTGACCTGTCGCCTTATTTATGTGATTGTATCTCACAAACTCACAAACAACAGCACATGTCTACGCGTGACATAAGTTTACAAACTACAATATTAATGATTAATTTGTTGAGATTATGATTAAGCTAATTTGTCAAATCCTATGATGTAACACTGGCAGTACAGTTTGATGTTTGCTGTGCGAGTTTTGATGAATTTATAGTCTTAAGACCTCCCGTGAAGACAGCGTTTAAATAAGATAACAAAGAAAACTAAGACTTACTACAGAACCAGTGCTTCTAAAATGAGTACCTACAAAATATGTTATGTGTTCAATAAAATGCAGTAAGTAGTACCTATTTATTGGTAACAAATATTCAAATGCTTAGCATGAACTTCTATTACGTTATTCTAGTGCAGCTGGAGTACAAATTATATTTAGTACACATCTAACAAGCTAACAAATACTATTTGGTTCCATAAAATCTTGTTAGCGTTGAGAAAACAGGACTGTAAAATATTACGCCTTGTTCAAATTTATTAGCTCTGAGTCTAATCAATTTTAAGACTAAAACGTTCTATTTGGAGTTGACACAATTGAGCTTGACTTTCGTAGGTGTCAAAGCGGAATTGTCTGTATTTACAAGTAAGACTACCCGATTTTGTATTTACAACCATGACCACTCGTTGCGTGATGATAACAACAAATCCTGTGTGTACATTGATAACAGAATGGGGTCGTCCCTAACTTCTCTTGTAAACAAAGACTTATACCATCGCTCGATGCTTCGCTACAATCTTGCTAAGCACCACTTGGAGAGACAGGTATGGTGATAGCTCTTAATACTTAACTATCAGTTTGTAGCACGCATCCTGCACTATTATGCGCCGCCGCAACCCCAGGAGTCGTTCATCAATATGATTACATGCTTAGCCGCAATAACTTGGTCGGGTAACGTCCGCCCCGTCGATGGCCGCGGTCTCACACTGAGTGCGCATAACTCAGCCCGAGGAATACCTAATAATTTACAGCAAGATCCTGAAACTGGATATGCTAGCGAGGTGTTTTGCATACTAAATTGCCAGTAGTACCGGTAAATAGAGTAGCTGTGTCGGGAGGTGTTAGCCGACGTGGACGACGCTCCTTGTTGCACCGATATTCGTTCACCCACCCGCAGCCGGCATCGCGATAAAAACTGCTCATGCATTTTATTGTTACTGCGAGCGTTGTTATGTAAATGCGTTGTTAACACAAACTTATTTATAAAACATATCAGTACGAAATTAAGTTAAACAGTACTCTATTTTCATGTTAAAATTAACAATTATCAGCATACTAATAATGATACTACCAATGCGTTTACAACGTGATTATCATTGCTTTATTTACTCTTTAATTAATATTATAATTACTATACTTATCAATAATTTTATAAATCTGTGTAAACCGGCGAATAAACAAATTGAACACAATAATATAGGTGACCAAGAGCACGCAGGGGCAAAGGGTGAGAGATAAAAATCGATGATGGTTCGTAATTAAATTATCTTTAGGTACCTTCTTCATCAACACAGGCATCTGATGTTCCAGCGACATCTCCAGCTTGGGGGAACTCATCGAGCTTCGCTTCTTGGGCGCACACGGGCTCATAAATAACACTTTAAAGTCTAGTCCTGTTCCACTTAGTTACTATTTATTTATTTGTTCA
Source organism: Catocala sponsa (assembly GCA_963564715.1). Classification (NCBI taxonomy): domain Eukaryota; kingdom Metazoa; phylum Arthropoda; class Insecta; order Lepidoptera; family Erebidae; genus Catocala; species Catocala sponsa. Next base: position 15,698,496 of record OY751342.1, read on the forward strand.
TATATTAATAATTAATGAAGACACTAAAGATAACTGACACTCGATGTCTGCGTGTTGTTCACGATTTGCATTTTATTAATATTAATAATTATTATTTTTATTTATTTGTATTTTATAATTTATTTTCTTTTTTTAAATATTGAGGGTGGTTTTATAAATTGCGAGTACGTAGTGCGCAGCCACCCGGCGCTTGCGCTTGGTGCGAATGAGCGTCGGCGAGGTGCGCGCCCGGGCCGAGACCGCCGCCCGCGCTCCACTAGACAAATTAATTTAAGATATTTAACCTATGCATCAATGTTACGCATCGTTTGCTTTGTTTATGAATAATAATATTAATATTTCATCGGATCTTACTGATAAACTATCAGGTACAAGGATTTTAAGCGACATGTAAATATAAACGCAGTGTCACGCCGCCGGCGCGTGACCATCACGCATCAGACGTGTGATGTGTTGGCGCCCTCGGCGACCGTAAAAATGTCCACAACACCTAGATCCGAACAAGCCGTTCAATCGGCAAGATTATGCAATCAAAACAATAATTACAAAATGCACCGAAATTTACCTTCCTTGTACTTAACTGTTTTCTGGTATTCTTCTCAAGAAATTACTGTACCTACCTGCATTCTGGGACTAATATAAAGTCATCCTCTGCTCCTCTGCTTACGGAAGATGTAATAAGGTAAATGTTTTATGTTAAAAGATATTGTGTGTAATGTTTATGCAATTAAATGATCATAAAAATTAAGAATCTTTAGTTATTTAAGATACCTACCTAACTAGATTAAAAAAGGTTCGCGTAGAAATACCAAACATCAACATTCGTCTGATAGAATTATCTTATCCCTACATTTTTCATTTAACATTCTTTAAAACAAACATGTATATCGCGCTCTAGTATTTATATTTCTCTTTATCTCTTTCTCTTTATCATCTATTATTTCGCACTTATTTTTTAATGTATTCTATTCAAGTTATCTCCATACCAAAATCAATTCAACCCTTTAGACGGTAAACGTTTATATATAGTTATTTTCGTATTTACGATGTTTGTATAGGCTAATTAAGCTGATGATAACCTATCACTTGCAACACATCCGGAAGACTTTCCACTAATACTGTGAGAACTATGTGCGGACGTGAAAGTCAATTAAAATAGGAGACAAATAGTAAACAGCGTTCATGTTACAACCGTATGATTGATAATAAATTAATTAGCGTAGTTATAATGATACAGACACCTATTTACCGTGAGAGTGACCTGGGTCAGTTGCAAACGCATCAGTTTTCCAGCATGTTTTGATGTTTTGATTAACGTGACATGTCTGGTTTATTACTCGTGTAACCCTGTGTACTAGTGATATTTTGTTGCTCAATATTTATGTAAACATACTAATTTATACCTACCTAAGATTAATCGTTTCAATTTATGAATCAGAGAAAGGTAAGAAATCTTAAAGTTTAATGTGTCAATTCTGTGTTTAATCGTTTTATTTTATTCTAAATGACTTTCTTAGGCCATTAGTCATTAGTTCATTACATTAAACCCGTAACATTATTGAAATTAAAGAATAAACTTACGCGTAAGTAAGCACAGCTATATTTTACTTGACGACAAATGCACTATGGCAGAATATAGCTAAACTATATTTTTAGTTATGCTAAGTATACATAATTATATATTGTTCGGTTATTGATAACAGAGTAACCCCGTAACTAATTAACGAACAATAAATTTATATGTAGCATATCTAAAATATTGTTTAGCAATATTATGTCTTACTGTGTTCGATACAAGGTATATTATTGCAGAGCAATATTATTGTCTATATCACGTGTAACTTTTTCTTCGTTTTTAAGTAAGAGGGTAAGTGTTTCATTTTTTTTTATCACCCTTTAGTGATAGCAAAAAAAGTTTTTTGAGAACTTTAGTGAAAGCATTGTGTCACAACTTCGTAAATAAAAAGGGTTAGATAGATTAGCTCTTAATATGTTTTATTTCTGGTATATGTATACCGATGCATCCCTAAACGATTATAGGAATGCGTTTTCAGAGCTTCGACTTTGATGTTTATTACTGTTAGCTACGGAAGCCATTAAAAATAATACCTCTTTATATATTTATAAACTAAAATAAGCGTGTGGTCCACCTTGACTAGGTAAGCAATGACAGAGTATGAACATGGAGTCGGGTATGTGAACACTGTGAACCAGTATTTATAAGTACCAAGTTTAAGGTCAAAAAGTATTTTATCGGTAACAGAAACATGTCATTTATTCTTTAAACAACGGTCATAACAGACATGTACTTATACTAAGATACCGTAAATAATTTTGGCACACTTTTCTTTTTAAATCAAGGCAAAGGCACACAAAACAATAATGTGTGTAGTCGCCACTAGAATAAAATTTCCACGAAGGCTGGCTACCAAACGAGTCAGAGAGAAACATAGTTTCCTAACGTAACGCAGCCGTATTTAGGCTTTCAACCTGGTATTTTTAGCTTGGAGTGCAATGCACTGAGACTGGCCTTTCCTGATAGCTGTGCAGACGCACATGATGATTTATCTCTTATTTAATATAATGTAATGATTAGATAAGGAACTGTTACAGTTTGTATTTGGGTGATTGTTCCTATTTAATTCAAAGACATTATCAATGACCGGTCAGTGTTTGCTCGGTCTATTATTATTATTAAACTTAACAACAGTGACGCAGATGACGCGTTTGTAAGTAGGACATTATTTTTATAAAATATTTTTTATTACAAGATCAACAAATGGTTATAGCAGTTGTTTCTAAGAGTATGCTGCCCGTATGCTTACTTTTTGTTCGTCTGTTTACGGACGGTTGACATTCGCTCGTTCGGTCCAGTAGTGATGGATGACACCCCTGCTGCGCCTGCGCAACTCAACGCGCCCATGCACCGGATACCGATTACTAAAAATATTCATAGAATTTTAAACCCATGAGAACGAGTCTTGAGCCTATTTGACTATAATAGGAATGGAATTAATGTTTAGTCATATTGTAAGATGCAGTTTATATGCTACGAAACATTTAAATTCAATTAAATTTGTCGTCAGATCATTTGACGATTGTGGCACCATCGCAATCCTCAATTTCAAGAGTAACCACAGAATGCTTAGAGCATGTCTGAACACAACATCTGCTTTAAAGTTAAGTCGACCTTTCAAAGTAAAAACAACAATATCCCACAACAAAGCAAGTATAGCTACCATCAAAAATCTCAATTCTGTGTCAGAATTATCCCTCCAGCACTTAAATACTCAACAAAAATACAATTACACGAAATATTAACAGCAAGACCGGAAATCAGCACCGAGGGCAAATCAAAAGATAAAAGACATATCAGAAAAACTAACGATCTCTTAAGGAAAAGGTCCAAATTAATTAATACATTAAACAAAACTAAAACTATCAGGGAACAAATAGGCAAATTAAGTAAAGAAATAAAAAGACAGATTAGAAAAGATAGAGAACAATTTAGACTCGAGACTTTTGAAAACACATTAATAAGACTGGAGGAATAAAAAAGGCTCTTAAATTCTTATCTTTTATTCTTATCAGACCAAACAAACTGGCTACCCAATATGAAACACCGTCATTACAAAACAAAGACTAAAAGATCAGACATATTATCAATAGCTACAAAAAAAACTATATTCCAGCAAAAGACAAATAGACAATACTGATTTAAATAATAACGATAGTTTACCACCCATACTAGTATCTATATAATATATAAAACTCTTCCGTTACTGAGTGACTGACAGACAACGCACAGCCGAAACTATTGGGCGCAAGAAGCTGAAATTTGACATGTATGTTCCTTGAGTACTGTAGGGGTGCACTAAGAAGGGATTTCCCAAAATTCCCACGGGATTAGGAAGAAATGGATAAATAAAAAAACATGTGCGGGCGAAGCTGCGGGCATCGTCTAGTAAGAAATAACCAAAGCAATCGAAACACAGAGGAAAGATAAAGCTCCTGATCCCAACGAGATCAACAACGAATTGCTTTTAGACTGCAGAAGCTACATTGCACATTTGCTAAAACACATTTTTAATGATATACTATGCACCGAAAAATTCCAACACAAAGGACTGCATCAACGATCATCCTGCTTCACAAAAAGGGTGACAAAGATGAAATGAACAATTATAGACCCTTTCGTCTAATGTCAAATATTTATAAAGTTTTTGCAAAAGTATTCCTATGCCGAATATCTGGCACTCTGGACAAAAATCAGCCCAGGGAGCAGGCCGGCTTTAGGACGGGATACTCAACGCTAGATCATATACATGCTGTAAGACAAATTTTTGAGAAGAACAAAGAATTTAATGTTCCATTCTACTGCTGCTTCATCGATTACAACAAGGCATTCAACTCAATAGAACACGAAAACATCTAGCATTGTCTGAAGAACCAAGGAGTCGAGCATAAGTACACTAATAGTACAGCCAGGATAAAGTTAGAAAAAGAAGGAGAAGAAATAAAAATAAACAGAGGCGTATGTCAAGGAGACCCGCCATCCCCTAAATTATTTACAGCTGTTCTAGAAGAAATCTTTCGCAAACTAAAATGGGACAATATGGACTAAACATAAATGGGGAAAAACTATCCCATCTACGATTCGCTGACGATATCATACTATTTGCCACAACAAAAGAGCATCTACAAAATATGCTCGTAGACTTGGAAAGAGAAAGTCGCATGGTAGGTCTAACGCTTCTAAAACCAAAGCCATGACAAACGCATCCGAAGATACTATCATCATAAATGGCGAGCCGATTCAGTATGTCAAAGAGTACACTTACTTAGGCCAACAAATCTCAACCACAGACATAATGTCAAAGAAAATAGACACTAGAATTGGGAATGCATGGAAATGCTACTGGTGGCTAAAGGAAGTAATGAAGAACACAGAAACCAAGATGGCCGTCAAATCAAAGCTGTCCAACACCTGCGTGCTATGAGTCCTAATATATGGCTGCCAAACTTGGGCACTTACTAAAATGCAAAACAAAAATCGAGAAACCTGTCAGTCAGACAGCAATGGAGAGGAGCATGCTGAATATAAAGACATCAGAAATAATAAGTAATAAAGCTATCAGAAAACGTACGAAAATAGAAAATGTAACAACACGAATAAGAAAACTTAAGTGGAAATGGACAGGCTATATGATAAGAGGCATTGAGAAGTGGAACAAAAATATTATAGTACCCAAGAAATAGGAAAAGGAAACGAGGGAGACAGTTTCGAAGGTGGGAAGACGAAATAAAGGCCGCAGCAGGAAAAACATGGACTAGGAAAGCAATTAACAGAACAGTGTGGAAAGGTATGGAGGAGGCCTTTGCCAAAATTGGGCAAACAGACAAAATTATCGATGTCATCGACTCGGGTGCGTCTCATAACGTATAAACTCATTTGGTCTAATTTCATTTTATTATCGTTCATAATACCAACGTGAGATATACCAACTGTTGATATAATTTCTTTACATATAATATTTATTTATTCTAAAACTTACTTAGTATAACGTTGTTTGATATAACGTTTATTTAATCGAAAATCATTAGGTCTAACGTTTAATATAATATATAAAAACCATCATTATGGTTAACACCCCGACTCAGAGTACCCCGACTTGGATAGGTTAGGTTAGATTTTTTTTTTTAAACAACTTTCGTGGTTATTTTTTTTTAAACCACCTTCGTGGTTATTTTTTTTTAAACCACCCAGAAATAGGAGCCCCGCGATGCGGGGCTCCGTCGACCTATCTTAGCGCAGGTGGTAATCAGTTACTAGTTATGTTTAATATCTACTTAGATTACTACCTATAACTACGATAGAACTTACAAAGAATAAAACAAAGAAAAAATACTTTTATATATTTATTTTAAAAAAATACAAAGCTTTTAAGTAGGCGTTTTCATCATATTAGACCAAATAAGTTTTATATCTTTTGAGTGGCATGTCAAACGATTTTATATTTAATGTATGCTATGTCAAACGATGTTATATTTCATGTATGTTATGCTTATAAAAATTAGTTATCTTAATCGTTTATTATATTAACTAATCGCTATATTAAATAAAATTATATTATTATAGTTAATATTAGAGATTTTGTTGTTATATCATCTATTACTTACCCCATCGACTCACCAGAGTCTTCAATATAAGTTGTAAATTATTTATGTAAAATTCTGTCTGAATAAAGGCTTATTATTAATATTTACTTTGTCGCAAACAGGTGTGTATCGTTGTTTTTATAAAACGCGGATTAAACAAGTAGTCAGTTTTTATAAAATCATTTTGGCTGGTTTGATAAGGTCATATATTTTTACGTAAGTAAATAAAATATTTAAAATATAGAAAAGAAATCAAATTTCCCTTTAAACAGGCATATAAATGACATGTTAATCTTCGTATCACCTCAAAAAGCAACAGAAACAACGTAATTATTAGAAATATTTTGATAAACAAGTAATACGATATCAAAATCTAGTTATACAAGTCCCCAATTTTTTTCTAATTTATACTTTTGCGGCAATAATAAATAATACACATTGGGGCAAGATTACGGTTATAAGCAATAAAGGTCGAAGCGGCGATGCTTTTGAATAAATTAACTCGTCGATATTAAACGTCCACAATATTATACTGGTAAGCCGCCAATAAAAATGTAACTTTAAATGTTACCTGACATTTCTCCATTAAAAACCTCTGGAGTCATATAACAGATTGCTTCATTCACTATAATCCACAATTTTATGATTTGTCACGTACTTGTGATATTATTATCCGTCAAAGAAAAATGTTATGGGAACAACACTAGTAGATATACAAGCGTTCTACCTGCGGGGAACAAAACGTCCAGAAACAAAATAAACGTCCCTATCTCCGAAGGACGCCTCACAATCGATTTTATGACGTGATTAAACGTTAGTAACTTTCTAAAGTGATTTATCGTAGTACCCCGACACAGTATACCATAATTATGTTGAGCCACAACATGTAAGAAAAATATGACTTAATAATGGTCCAATTTGTTACCGTCTAGTAACAGTTATTTAGTTCTGGAATAGTATATGTAATAAAAATATAAGTACTCGAAAATTGATGAAATTCGAATTAAACGTTTTTCGAATACATATAAAATATAAACAAGCATATGACATTATGATTAGGTGAGTTATTCTTATGAAGCTTCCGAACGACACTGACACTGGATAATAACGTGAACGTCACATGCTAATGCTTGTATTGCTATCTCTGTCCAGTCAGCAATATTGAATAGCTTGTTGTTCATTATGTAATATTGCTATGTCTAGAAAATGGACATTAGAAACTGCGCCGCTTTTCACACAATTTGAAATATATTGCGTTCGACGTCATAAATGAATACCATTTAATTCAAAAATACATAAAAAGCTGTGTCATCTATTCTTTAGCTGACACGGTTTTTCTGATAAGTGTTTAGATATAACGGCGCGGCGCGGCGGTCCAATAATGAAAACAAAGCCAATAATATTTCGGTCATTTCTTGTTTTTAACGCAAAAAGCTGCATTACTATTTTATACCTACCAAAATGCATAAACATTTAAAGATAGCGCGATAGGACGTTAGCCAATATTCTCGTATCAAATATGTATATTGGATAGACTATTTGGAAAGGAATATTAAATGATATTTTATGTTTATTATAATAAATATTGTAATTTTCAGAACATGAATTCTAAAATTAAATCAAATCTCATGAAAACTAAAATAGTCAATAATGTTATACAAATCGCTTCGTCTAATTTAGATTTTCGGTAACGGCGGCATGGCGTCATAATTTATGTAAGCGCCTCTACGTAAAATATATTATTATACGAAATATTTTAAACTAGATTGGAACACAGTATTGTGGTAACCATTTTAGGTTACCGATAATAGAACGCACGCATTATGCAACTTAGTTCTCCACAGTAACTGACGGTATAATTGTTTGTTCCACGTAATACGCGTAAAGCGAAATATCAAAGTTTGTATTGTCGGTTTGATATTAAATAGGGCAAAAGTGTCACTATCGAGACGGCGGACATAGGAATTCATCGTACGTAATGGTAAACGTATAATATAAATTCCGGTTGATAGCTCGCCCTGGGCTCGCAATCTGTGCTGAAAGCCGATACGAGTTTCCCATAGTGAGCTCAATGAATTTAGTTGTCACGATGTTGCCGACAAAGGGCTATGGCTGCCTACGCTTGCGGTGAGTTGCAGGATCGACTTGTACCGCCGGACTGTGATAAACATGAAATGAAGCCAGGTGCCTGCCGCTAGTTCGCGATATCTCCTGTGTCTAATGCTGACGGCACTGATAGCGACATCGTGTATTTATTATCTGCAAAGCTTGCTACAAGACAGGGTACAAGTTTGCGATAAGCGTCGCGAAAATGCGAATACGCCAGCAAAATATCTGCCATAACTTTTTTACATTGAGATTATATGGTACCAAGAAATTTGTCCGAAGCACCTTTACAGTTGTTTCGCTGGCTCAGTGACGTAAGCATACGCTTCCGCGTATTGCTAACCGTGGCACGAGCATTTTTCTAATAGCATTTTGGACTTTCGAGTGGGAAGTATTATATATTCGACAATTAGTCGGTATCGGACACAGTCTAGAAATAGACCCGCCTATTACATAGGTCCTAAACAGCTGTCGCAATGTTGGTGTAAGCCCTACAGAAAAGTACAGACCCAATGCTAGGTTGTGGCTATCATATAAAAGTAATTCTCATTATTTTAAGAAAGATATGCCTAAGTGGATTCGCCGCCTAAAATTGAATTTCGCTTAAACAAGGACAGCCTGGCTAAAATAGTAAGTGCTAAGCAACCTTGTGTTGTGTTCCTGCAGTAATCATAGAAACAAGGCTTCTAAAGAAAGTGCTGTACTCTCAGCAAAAGAATAATGCGATTTTTGCCACCTACACTAGTCAAATAGCGACTCCATTTTTGGAATGTATAATGGTTTTGCAAGCATCCATAAGCTGCGGTAACCGGCGGAAATCAGGCAGGTTGTACAATTATTTGGCACCAAGATAGTAAAAGAATATTTCTCAATTGAATATACCTTATTCTGGTCGAGAATAGTAGAAAAAATCTAATACCAGTAGATCTACTTAGATAAATATATAAACATTTCGCAAATTTAACTAAAGATCTCATAGAAAATCAATACCTCGTCCATTTAAATTACAATTACTATCCTTTGTTGTTGCAAAATAAGGAAACCACGAATCGACTAACTATTCATATAGCTAGAGAATATCTTATCTGTATAATATGCAAATAGTAAACTGTTTAAATAAACAGCCAATCTAGATAACAAATAACTAGACAATAGAACCGAAGTGTGTGAATTCGTGTAATTTAAACTATGCGACACTGAATAGTAAAACGGCTCTTGTAGTTATGGTGCTTGTAAAATATCATTGCATTGTTATTTCTACCCTACGTCTTATTGCAGGATAAAGACTTTACTTTATTTTTGCCATAAAACACTGCCTTGTGTATTTGCTAGTTTTATTTTCGATTCAGTGTATTATGATGCTGTTGAGCAGTTTTTGAGATATAATCTGGTTATAGGTATGGTAATGTTATCGGTTTTCGCGCTAAAAGTATCAAAATCTTATGAATTTGCCATTCCCGATTTATCTTACTAAAGTTTATTCCAAAAATTGTATTAAGCGGCAGTTACCAGTCTATAGACCATAGATTAAATCAAGTACAACTAGGGATGCGCCTACCTCTACATTGCTGCTTGACACATCTTTTTGAAGCTCTGCATAATTTAGTAATGTTTTCGGGACCCAATACGTTATTAGAATCTGTAGGATAATGCAATCCATGGCTCTCTAGCAAACCCAAGACGTGATCTTCTACTTATTACAACGTATACCAATTATTTATTTACCATATATAATCACGAGCAGAATACACAAGCTTTTCAAAGGCCTTATAACTGATTCTTCTTTGACTAGTACTAATAATAATAATAATAATAATCTGGTGCTCTCCAGCACAGGCGTCATACCCAAACACCTTCTTCACTATTTACGACAGATAGAGCTACCCACCAATCTTTACATCACTATGCAGAAGGCCGCTATACTCAATACTTGCCGTATAGTTCGTAAGTTTTTGCAGGACGAGCCCCTTTTAATAAATAATGCCCCAAATGAACCCCACTTGGCCTAGACCCGTGGTTTTCATTAAATACCGAATTTTATTTCGAGAAAAAACAAGTTAAACCAACCAAAATAATAATAATAACCAGTGCTGGAGAACAGCAGCCACAAAATATACTTTGATAGAGCAATACTTACAGATAAAACTATACACAACAATAGGCCTGACATAACTATGATAGATAAATTAAATAAACATACATATTTAATAGACATAGCGGTACCCAATACACACAATTTACAGAAAACCATAACAGAAAAAATACATAAATATACAGAATTAAAAGAAGAAATAAGTAGAATATGGAAAATGAACAAAGTATACATTGTGCCCCTGGTGCTCTCCAGCACAGGCGTCATACCCAAACACCTTCTTCACTATTTACGACAGATAGAGCTACCCACCAACCTTTACATCACTATGCAGAAGGCCGCTATACTCAATACTTGCCGTATAGTTCGTAAGTTTTTGCAGGACGAGCCCCTTTTAATAAATAATGCCCCAAATGAACCCCACTTGGCCTAGACCCGAGGTTTTCATTAAATACCGAATTTTATTTCGAGAAAAAACAAATTAAACCAACCAAAATAATAATAATAATAATGATACTTTTACCAAATTGATTAAGCAAATGTGTACTTTAATAGCGTTTGTTTATGTAGTATTTTTAGTTAGTTGACTGAAACGTGCCGAAGTGAAACTCCTAATAAAGTTTTTCAGACGACACTGTTTGACGTAAAATGCATTGTCTAGACTCCTACGTTCAACATTCTCCTCAAATGTTCTTTGCTAGTGATAAAATATCAGACAGAAAGATTTATGCTTTCTAGAATTTAATGCTAATATTATTTACTAGGAATATCCAGTTTTAGAAGCAATATAATATGTTATTTACGGATATGAAATGAAAATAAATCTTTTTGGAACTGAAATTTAAACTTGGGAAAGTGAATAAATAAGTATCTACCTACAAATTTGAGCATTGGCAACTAGCTCGACAGAATTTTATTACGGACAGAGATGTTAAACCACTAGAAGGTCATGAATATCAATTAAATCTGTAATATTATTAAAATGAGGTAATACCAAATAACATCAAATCGCTCGTTATTGTTTAGCGGTTCGGACGAACGAAACTCTGCACATTTATAATATTTAGTCGTATACCTACAATCAGTCACAAAATCAGGCTGTTTAGTCTAACCTGTGCAAAAGTGCATAAAATAAAATTTCTTTTTTAAGTATATTAACCTCTCAATCAACGCTAAGACGCCGGCATGCGAGCTTAACCAAACTATTTACAAGGAAAAAAATTATTATGATAGTCTTCTTTTGTTTGAATAGCATTTTTGTATTTTCGTAATTTTGATAACTGGTTGAGAGGTTAATTAATCCGTTACTTCGGGATTGTTTTACGATCTGTTCATCCCGTCTCTTTAATAACTTCAATTATATTAAAAACATTTTTTAACTTTAAATAGACGTTTGCAAACTGATACCTTAAAGTCTAGTCTAAGCGTGAATAAAGATGAAAAGATTCCGTATTAAATTTTCTGTCAAGAAATTCTTAATCGCAACACGCAGCCTGAAACTTCGACTTATAAATGCTTTGTTACAAAGGATTTTAACATAGTCTACGAAATGTACGATAGTTTAATGCCTGCTTAATCTTTTTATTTATTTATTTATTTATTGGACCATCTACAAAGATACACATAACTTAAAGCTAAATACAAAAGTGTTAGGTCAATAGAATAAGTGTGCACCCTCACTTACAGTAGGCCACAGCATGCAAAGTAAAAACGTACATATATGTACAATTAGCGAAATTGGACAAAGTTACAAATAGCAGATTACTAATAATTAATTAAAAATAAACTACAAATAATGAAATACAAATAATGAATTACATATAACGAAATACAAATAATGAGATATTTTAAGGAAATTCAGTTGCGATGTTATGTAGTAAAGTCGCACAATTTGAACGTTGAATGCATCTGTTATAGTGAACGTTAACCCTAAGTGCGGATACACCCTGCGACTTTTTGCTGTGCTTCTGTAGCGATTCAGTCGCTACTCATTCCTCCATACACGTGCGCAAATTCAAGCTGCGAGACATCTGCGATTCAACCGCAAGATTTTTATTCATTAGAACCGTTACATTAATGCAATCTTAACTAAGATTAAAAAAGGGAATGTGAGTTTGTTTGCTACGCTTTCTTACCTTAACTACTTGACTGATCATCATTAAACTGATCAGCATACAGAATAGGACATTGGGTACCTTCCATCTAGAGAAAATACTGTTCCCGAGCCAGCGAAGCCAGAAAAGCTAGTAAATTATAAATGCGAATGTGAGTTTGTTTGTTAAATTTTCACACTTTAACTACTCGACCGATCATGCAATTTTGCAGATCATCATGTAATTACACGGTGTTAGGGGTACATAAAAGGGCAAAGCTTACATTTTATTCATAAAAAGGACTGTCACCTATTCGCGACGCAGTTGACCAACTTGCGATTGTATCAGTCGCAGTGTATAACCGCCCTAACCGCTCTAAGGAGTTACAAGGCAGGGCCGCGGCCGGTTGCAGTTAGCGCGGTGCGGAATGCGTGCGGGAACCGGATCGCGTGCGGCGACGCGACGGGCGCGCGCGTTTTACACCCCGGACCAACAGTCTTTCAAACGCTGACAAACTAGACTCAAGAATGTACCGCCTAGCTGTTGTACTATTACTTTTCTAGGATATCATACATATTTTATACGGAATACTTCTTTATGCGGTAGTTGAGATAGTGGACGTCGTTGGCTGTATAAGCGGCGGTTTTAATATTAATGCTTAAGGAGGCTTTGAGATTCATGTGTATCGAAGTAAAAAAAATGTTTTACCATCAAAATCTTATACTTTCTGGTAAAAAAGAAATTACAAAGTTGTAAAGATATAATTATGTTAGGTAACTTATTTTAGGTACCATAATTATATTCTTAAACTATATAAAATTACAAAGTACAAATAAACTTTTACTGGCGTTTTTCATACGGATGCAATTGAGGATTCGACTGGGACCGCAATTAACTCGGACCGCGGTCCCAGTTGCCGGATCCATTTAATTTTAATATTTTTCTTCCGGCAACTGGGACCACCCATAAATAAATACAAAAATCTATTGTTCAAGCCAAAAACAGTACAGTCAAACGAAGAAATGTTTAAAGTAATGCTTAAAGAAAAACTCCTATGTCTAGGATAAGTAAATTATAAAATGATATTTTTGAATCAAGGCATTTTTCTTTAATTACACAGGCGTATGACACAATCACATATCGCCAACTATGTTTTAAGTCCAACGTCATAGCGAATGAGTCTATTGCCGTTAATCACTAGACTCCACACTGCTACAAGCTGCCTTTAATTTCCTAATGAAAACCCAATATCCCTTTAAACCAGGCTCTCGGGATGGCTTATTCCCGCCCGCTCCGCTATTTTGTTCCCCAGCGCTCCAAAACTAAAATTAAATATTATTATTATTTTTTAAATCGTTCCCAAGGGCTCCAAAAGCTTATGTTAATTTATTTATTTAAAACCTCTGATCTCCATATATTTATTCCCAGGAGTTCCAAATTATATTACAATATTAAATAAAGACCTACTTACTAGTGTGTTCCCGACAGCTCGTGGTAACGATTTTTATTTTGAAGTATTGACTTTTCTTGGAGCTGCTGAAAATAAAATCTCAAAGTACCTAGATAATGTTTTGGAGCTGCAGGGAACGAAATTGGTAAATGTGGCTTTATTAATTATTTGAATATATAAATCCTTGGAGCTCCTGGTAATGAATGTATGGAAATATGAAGTTTGGAGAATAATAGATTTGGAGCGCACGGGAATAAGCCCTCGGGATCGGTTACAAACTTAAAGGCAAGCTAATAATGTTATACAATATAGATAGATTGCTGCCAAATGCTAAATTAATGCAGAACAAATAGTATGAATGCAATGTGTCAACGCTCTAAATCAATAATTGTAGTATTCGTTTTTGATAAAGAGCCTTAGTTTTCGAATAATTTACATCATTAACATTTATTTAATACTAAGAGTAATTACATGTCCAAACGGCATTCTGTAGAAATCAATATGATGTGGTACCTACGTCGGTAGGTATACCACTGCAAACTGGATTGGAACAAAGTACCTATGCCAAAATGTTGTTGAGTTTAAAAGGATATTTTGCAATTTGATTGTTGCTGTTTTACTAACTGACCTCTAACTATGCATACCGACAAGCACAGGACCCAATTCTTTGTACAAATATTTGGACGATCTATAGATAGAGTTATCGAATTAGGGTGATGTTCACGAGTGGTAAGCATGCATGTAATGCAGAGAATATTCCAAACTGGAAAATGAGTCATATGTCAATATTTGATCCAGGATGTTTCTTTCCAGGAAACCCCAGTGCCTCTTGTATGTATGCATGTAGGTTTTATAAATAGTTTTCTAACTAGGTAAATGCTATAGACTTATATCAAAGGAAAATAAATCCATATAGTGTGACGCAATGCTATGAAAGTCGAATAAAAATAAACACCAACCCATTTCGGCGGCAAACAGAACGTCCGACGTACACAGATAAACAACAAACATATGCTACTTAGATACTTTTTCTATTAGACTGCCTCTTTGGCTCCGTGTGCATAAATCCTTCTTTCACATAGGTGCTACATATACTGCTTCTTTGGCCCCCTGGTACAAATTAGAACTTATCATTGCGACCCATCATAAGGCCATGGTTTTGATTGTTTGAGGTGAGTTGGGCAAATATGTATTGGGATTGGGAAACTGTCCGTAGAGCCATGCTGATGGCTCTACGGACAATTGTATCCTGTTACGTGGGACCTATGCGGTAGTTAGCGAAATTTGGGTGTAATGCACATTTTGAACATAGCTACTGGTATGTGGATGAGCAGAGGCATCATCTCTGCCTACCTTTCGGGGCATTCATATGCATGATGTTAGTATGTTGATGCTTTTATGTTGATATTTATACCACAATATCGGTTATACGTAAATAATATTGATGACATTGTGAACTTGTTGCGTTAATAATAATTAACTTATCTTGCGTTGCATTTTACAGCCACGCAGTTATACCTTTGTATGATTGCTTTAACTTTCTTTTAAGATAACAGGCATTTGTTATATAATGCCTTTATATACCTTTAGATAGAGGTGTGCGAAGACACATTACACCAGCTATCACCATTTATTTACATGTAAAATTGTCCCTGTAGGGGCTGAACCTATTACAGTCTACTAAGAATAACTTCCAATTTTATTGTGTTACCGTATATATTATTTTCTGGCAGAATAGAACATTTCCAGTGTCGAAATCAAACCCATGACCTCGCGTGTTGTAAAAACGACCTAGCTTACGACACTCAAATGACTACGCATTAGTATCTTTTACATTGAACCAAATTGTTTGTAAATGACACGACGGACGTCCAGACAGGCGTTCCTAATACTGGCACAAAAATATTATATTTATAACGTGAATAACAAAGAGAAACATTCAGCTTTTATTTTTGGTAACATACCATCGTGACTAGCCTACGCTTTTGGCGTAGCTTGCAATGTAATTGGACGTCATTGGTACCAAACATTTATCACATTTAAACGAGTGTATATATATTCACTCAAATACAGTGACAATATTACTCTTATATTACAATTTACAACCTAAGAAATGTATACCTATGTCTTAGATCTTTATAAAAACATACTTCCTCGAAGAGAAGGAAACTATTTATCAAAATTGTTTCTCTTTTCATCTAAACATGTAATAAAACTGTAACTGATCGATGTCCGTACATATTTAGGAAAAATAAATTGTATCACTGGAAGTCTAACTTAAAATCAGATGTGGTCATGTTTTATTTTGGTACGTCACCTGGAAGTCGACTATTGAGAAAGAAAAATATAGATAGATACCTACTTCCAAATCCCACGCATACGAAGTGGCGGTCAAAAGCTAGTTTTAATAATAACTTAATTTACGGTTATCTACAAACATTACGACTAAAATATTACTGCCGCGTTAAAATGCATAAAAGGGAACGTAAGATACTGGCCAAGCCTATATTTTCACGTCTACAAAATTGAAACCAGATTCCCGAAAGCGACTAAAACCTGTCATACAATTCTCTTTACATAAATTAGTTCTACTTCAAATATGGACTAACAGTCGAGCAGATAGCTGGCCGTGTCCGTTTGAAACTATCGTGGCACGTAGTCTAGATCTTACTGCTTACGAACAGGGTGACTTATAGAGCACGACCCGGTAATGTATGTGCCGGCACCGGTAAACGATGTCGTCCACGATTTATGCCTCGCCGAGACTCTTGAACCCTCTCACGATCATGAAAACTGCAGGGGATATGTGCATTCCATGCGAAAATTATACTTCACTAGTTATTGGTCTAAGGTTTCCTTTGAAACGGTAATTTATTGACAACATTGTAATAATGAGGTACACAATTAATTACATTGGAAAGTATCGATAGCATAACACGTAATGAAAATTAGAAATCATTTTTGAATGTAACTCGAATGCAATTTTGCACATCACTACTTTACAACAAGAAAATAAGTTAGATCATAAACCACTACTTGTACTTTTTGCTATAATAACCGTACTACATAATAACTCGTTTTAATATTGAGGTGGAACAATGAATAGAAACATGCATGGATGAATAGATTTAGATTTATATTCATGAATATTTATGTGAGCTTTGCCAAAAACCTATTTGGTCAGTGTGTATCACGGCATTCAGTGCCTTAACTCTTCATACTGTGCCACGTAATATTTGTTACTGTCTATCACAATAATACTCGAGATGAAGGTTAATTAGCCAGAGCGTTGGTTGGTACGTCTAATGACATAAGCATAAGCATAAACGATAAAATAAGTTCCATTTACAGAACCAAATCGGATAACAAGAATAATCTCTTGTCCTGAGGGAGAATAAAACCGACGGCAACGGCTGCTATTTATACAATATAGCATAGAAGCAAGCAAACAAAGAAAAGCGTATTTGACTAGTTTCTGGAAAGCATCTCACATTATTTAGTGGTGTCTATGGATTTTACAAATAATGTTTATTTATAATTATTACATAAAAAATCTTCACAAAATACACTGATTATTTTGGCTGTCAAAACGCTTGCTCCGGCAATATGGCGTCGGATCATAAACTGACGTAACACGTTTGTATATAAACATTCAACAACAAGCAATGGCAGAAGACGTTTACAAACGTGTGACGTCAATATAAATGTAGCCAATAAAAACCGTTTACGATCACGTGGTTCTAACCAAAAATAATTTAAATCTATTTTGAGGTTTTTGGTATAAATATTAAATATTT
Organism: Catocala sponsa; assembly: GCA_963564715.1. Taxonomy (NCBI): domain Eukaryota; kingdom Metazoa; phylum Arthropoda; class Insecta; order Lepidoptera; family Erebidae; genus Catocala; species Catocala sponsa. Next base: position 15,716,193 of record OY751342.1, read on the forward strand.
TTAGATATACGTGTAAATGTATACCTACAGCAAATGATCTTTTAAAATCCATAATCGACGCGAATGGCAATGAATATGCCATTATTATTCAATAGCCTATTCTTTTAATGATGCTGTTTCGTCATAAATGGGTAAATTTACCCTATCCTGACGAATGGTCCACACGAACCTTAGGGACGGTTACTAAAAAGAAATATCTTAATGTGTCCTCAGATAACAAGTGCAACTGCTAAACATAGGTTATTCATCCATACTAAAATGTATATGTATATTATACATATTATATATTTATACAATTATTTCCAAATAGCCTATGAGGACGTACATACATTAGCCAATCGAGTCTACTTTAGAGAAAAATTAAATACAATCTTGCTACTAACTACAATATCACCTATTTTGATTGTGGTTCGTACTCACTCAGATTATTCCAGTCAGAGACATTTGTAGCCCGATAAATAGACTCCATTATCGTTGCATAACGTCCATGCTCAAAACATTGGCAGCATTATATTGGACAATACATAAAAACACAAAGTGCGCCAACTATAGACCGAAGTCAGTTAGGTTAAGTGCACATTGCTACAAAAATACTATTAAGATAAAAAAAAAAGATTTGGTTATATTTCACTTGACTTTCTCGGTTAGCACGAGCTTATCAAGACTGTTATAATAATATACCTACGACCGTAATGACGAAAAAGAAAATAGTCATGTCTGATTATCTGTCCGCCGTTAACTCATAAATCATAAACGCTATAACGATAGACATTTATTGCTTACCTGTACTGATGCATACACTTTAATAAGTAGTATTAACAACAACGAAATTACCGTCCCCCCCGCCCTCTCCCGCCTTCTGGTGGGAGCAAATTTAAAAGGAACGCAACGCACTTGTGACTCCCCTGGTGTTGCGGGTGTCCATGGGCGGCGGTAATCGCTTACCATCAGGCAATTCGTCAGCTCATTTGCGTTCTATACCATAAAAATAAAAATATAAAAAATGTTGGTTTGTTTGATGAGGGTCATCTCTAAAACTACTTAACCGATTCTGAGAATTGTTTTACTCATGGACAGGCCCGAATTACTTTTGGAGATGCATCTGTGTATTATAATAATAACTGATATAAAATATAGAATTATACATGTATATTATGTAGGTAAATTTAATGTCAAATTCAAATCGCGCGGGTATTTCATTAAATACATTTTACACATCGAAATAAATAAATATTTCTGTGTTTTGTTTCCTAAAAGGAAAATGCACCCTAAAATGCGAATACTTTTACTATTATAAAATTTTATTTCTGGGTAAAGTAAACTATGTTCCAATGAAGTACCCTGCGAGCGAAGGTGGAAGCAAATTTTCTATAGAGGGATATAGCGAACATCTGGATCCGTTTTTGCAATCACAGAGTGTTTGTAATGTCAGCTAATATGTCTGACATCTGCACTAGTTAACATCCGTATCCGCCGGTCAATCAACAATCGTTCCGAAGCTTTGCAGATGATTTAAGTTTGACAGGACTAATGGGGGCTGTGACGGGGCTTGATGCGAGTTTTTGTTCTGACTAATTATACAAAAGGAATGGTTATTAGGCCCGAATTATGCTATGCCTTTGTCGACGCGTTAGTTAAGAATAAAATTCAGTTTATACATATAAGAACATTAGGTAAACTATGGCGTATACACTTATTTATAAGTATAATATATAAAAAGTTGTTTTAATTTATTGCCTATATTAGGAAGAAAGGCTGGCTGGTGTTCTCTGCTAGGAAGAGGAAGGCCATAGGATGCATTACAAAAAAATACACATTCGTTCGTGGTTTATAGACCTCACACGCATTACTTTAAAATTAAGTAAGTGACAAAGAGCAGCGATAGCTTAGTGGGGAGACCAGCAGACTGTAATGCAGAGGGTCTCGGGTTCGAACCCACGTCGCGGACCTCTGACTTTCGGAAGTTATATGAGGTTTCGAAATTATGTGCGTATTGATTGACAATTATCGCCTGCTCCGTGCCATGGAAAGCACGTTAAGCCGTGGGTCCCGGGTGCCATGAACATCTATGGCAGTCGTTATTGGGACAGTGTCGACACAAAAGATCCCACTGGGTCGAAGTGTCGCCGATCTGCACTGACTGGCCCCCACATAAGATAAGATAAGTAAGTGACATTCTTAAGAGTACAGTCGTAGTATCATTAATGAAAACTACTGCAACAGTTTAGGAGTAATTGCAACATTACCTACCTACATAGCAAATGTATTTATATAATATGTAATTAATGTCACGGTTATAAATTAGGGATGTCCCTAATAACCGTGCTGTCTAGTATAATAATACAATATGCAGGAAGGCTTTTAATTTCTTAAAGGAAGTTGTATAACTACTTGACAAGCAAAGCCACGTGCGAAGCTTGTAAAGTGTAATATGTTGCGAAACAATTCTTGTTTACAAATATTTCAATCAAAACATTTTCATAATAAAATATTTTTGTGAAATTACCAATTTTATTGTTTACATTATGATATATTGTTTATAGCTGTTGTTTTATTATTGTACTTAATAGCACTTAATCAGGTATGTTGATAATTTAATTCTTGTTGTATTGATATACGTAATCGTAAGGTGTCATTGTAACTTACGGTGCATTGCAAAGACGGCAAAAAACAACATTTTTTTACATGGTCGAATGCGTTGACGCATACCTCTCTGCAGGGTGACGGAGAGATTATGTCGGACTCACCGGGGGACAGATGATGACATCCCAGTAATACCGACTAAACCTACCACGGTGTTCCTTGACATAACCAGAGTCGGCAAGGCCTCGCGATCACTTTCACATCGCGACATGCAATCGCGACCCCGCAGAGGTAAAATACAAATACATTAACTTTTTTAATAATATGTTTTGTTTTTGTATTAAATATTACCAATGTTTACTAATATTTTGGATAACCCTTTCAATTAAAAGCTAATGATAAGAGTGTGTTCACGTCGATTGTGACCTAAACGAGGCTTAAATCCGCTTTGCGACCTAATCGGTCACAAATTGATATTTTATTCACTTAGCTATCTCTGTTTCAATTTGTTTAAGTAATATTTTGATTGAATTTCAAATAATTTTTAATAAAAGCAAGAAACAGGAATTTCTTTCACAATATTTATTTGAGTATTTCACTACACTAAACGTTGCTATTTCACACGTTAACACGTATTAACACGTTGTTAATATCTTTGCTATATACAGGTTGTCCAGTAATTAATAGATAGCCGTGAAATGTCTTATAATAGCATCCATCGATTATAGCATTGCAAACACAAAGCAATGTATCGATCTTGTCATCTCGTAGACAATAATAAGATAGACGGCCCCGGAAGACATCATTCGAGTAAGATGATGAACCAAACTTATACAGTAGGTAAATATTGAAACGAAACGACTTCATAGCTTTTACATAGAAAGCTGATGAATACTTGCTTTCTTCGTCAAAGATGACTTCTAAAAGCAAAACGTGCCAATGGGTTACCTCTTAACGTCCCAAAATCTAAAAAGGTACTCATTGATAAATTGTAACACTATTCAAGATTTATGTCGCTCTATATTATTGAATACTATTTTTCACATACCTACTAGCATGTCTAGCTTTTACAAGCAATCAAGCATATATTAAGACAACTTCCACTTGCTAATATAACATTACTGAGCCAAATAATTAGCAACGGTTTATTGTAACACAACAATACCTACCTAAGTACCTACATGTAACCTAATTGTGTAAGATTTCTGGCAATGTTTTCTGGTCGTCGCCACAAACACTACACCAGGGATGGCGAACCTTTATTGGCGTTTATAAACGTGCCGTTATTTATAGAAAAATAGTAATGTGTATTTAATGTGCCATCAAAGAAACAAAGCATCTTTCGTGTTTCAATCAAGTTGTATATAGATTCATCAATTGGTTTGTAATACTTAGTGAATTACTGGCGAACCTGAATTATGTTATTGCGTGCCAGCACTTCTGCACAGCCATTGGTTCGCCATCCCTGCACTACACTAACAGTTATTGCTGCGGCATTATGTGCAGTAATACATGTTTAATAGCACATTAACCTCATAAGTACGGAGCAGACATCACTTTTGAATATCACATTTCAACCATTTATTTTTGTTATGCACAATTGCCCCTGTATGTAGGTATATTGTACCCACATCACCAGTTATTGTATATCAGCTTTTCCCCACGACTTCCCTTGCTCGGACAGTATTTTTATTCTGGATGAAAGGTCGCTTATGTCTTCATCGGGATCCCTGACATCGTGTATGCGAAATTTCATGATGATTAGTCAAGTACAAATATAATCTATACTAATATTATAAAGCTGAAGAGTTTGTTTGTTTGTTTGTTTGTTTACTTGAAAGCGCTAATCTCAGGAACTACTGGTCCGATTTGAAAAATTCTTTCAGTGTTAGATAGCCTATTTATCGAGGAAGGCTATAGGCTATATAACATCAAGCTACGACCCACGGGGACGTCGCAGTAACGATAAACGCGGGTGAAACCGCGGGAACATCTAGTTATTGATATTCGAATTACTCGTATTTTTTTGTAAATAATATTAATAAACTGGAATTATAGAACCGATTTTAAAATGCATACCTATAGTATCCTTAAATAATATGAGCTATGTTTTAATGGTAATACGCAAGCAGAGCTATAGATACCACTTAAATTGCAAAGTTGCTACTATTTTTGTATTACAAACAATTCGGTCGGTCTTTATTAGGATTTTTGTTAATCAGCATTGCTTCTTTAATTAGCCTAAAACTTCAGCAATCGTTTCATATCCTTATACTCACTAACGAGCTACACTTTCCAACATGGCTGACGGGTAAATTACAGTTGTCTCCTCGCCACAGCTCATGTGACGAATGTAGTTGCAACTCACGATGGCGAGCGGGCTATGTATGCGTGTGTGTAAGAGTTGCCCGCAACTGACCGCTCTATCAAACACGCATACTACCGCACTGTGCATGTACACGTAAAGCCCGCTCGCCTTCGTGAGTTGCAAGAACTGTAGCTTCGAACCCAAATTACCAAAAACAAAACAGTATACACATACCATGGATAATCTATTCCTGGTGTCATTTGTGTTCGGAGTTTGAATACATTTGTATCGGCTACCTAGAGACAAGGATTATGCCCAGAGTAGACTTGTTAAATATTTAAAGATTAATGTTGTAATTTTTGGTCGCTAGGTACCGCCACTAAAGTCTTTGGACATCTGCCATGGGTCTGTCTGTCGTCAAGATATGTGAAGGAAAAATCCACGCAAATGAAGTAAATAATTCTACTTTAATAGGTGCATTCCCTTCAGTGATACAGACTTGGCGCATGCGTATTGATGACGACAGTAATGTGTTCAGTATAGGGTCTAAAATGGTCGCGAGGTCGTCGACCTATACGTGTTTGTTTGTGGGCGGGCGGCGCGTGCGTAACTCGCGCGTGACCTTCAACGACATTCAGTGAAAAATAGAAATAGAATCTAAATACTCTCATTGAAATAAATTAAACTATTTTTGTTATTACCTCTTTATATAAGTAGGGATTAGTTCGTGATTTTACGTTTTGCGAAACAGTGCAACTACATCGCTAACGTATTGTGTGTTCCTTGCACGGGACTAAAGATTTTATGATCTACTTGTTCTAACTTGGGATATTCTTTGTATGGTTGTGGTACAAAAAATCGATGGTCTTTAGATTAAAGTCCTTTGTTTTAACCTATTGAATCGCAGCGGCACACCGGTGGCCAGACACAATAGATTTTTAATTATGTCTGGTTTTCTAAGACTTGACAGACTACAAACATAAATGTTCCTAAGAATAGCTTTTGTTAGATGATGGACCGAAAAATGACAAATAGTATTCAATATATAGACGATTGAAGATTTGTGTAATAGTACATACACATATTTTTTTGCCGTTTCATGTTTATTTCTTTAAATGCTGTAATATACATATAAACTATTTTAGATCGCATTAAACTTATGCGATAGTATGCTTATATCTATTAGGGATAACACCAGATATCTTTCAATTTATGTATATGTCTAAGGTCAATTTCGCAAGATAATTTAATTAAAATAAACAGCTTCTAGATTCATCCGTAGTAAACAAAGACAATAATAATTTTATTATTACTAATACGATTTAAGAGAGAATAAACTCCTTACTATTAACTGTAAAAGTAAGAAGATTGTATTGGTCTCTTAAATTGACTGCATTTATATGCTACCGTAAAAAGTGAAAGTATTTTACATTTACGTTTTTACTATTTAGTCATTTCGAGTTTTGGCGGATTTCGGTGTTTAACGGTAACATATACATAGTAGGCAGAGACATTATCGAACATTATTTTGTTTATTTGTTTAATTAAGCTAATCGATTTTATGCGGGTACATTGGCATTGTTAACTCAGACCGGTGAGACCACACGCATTATTTATTAAGAACCCGTTGAGCTCATTATAAAACATAGACTAACGTCAGTAACTCGTTATGTCCTAGACTTATCATGTCACAAAACCATAATTGATATTAAACTAGATTTTAGGTTATCGCGGATAACTTTGTTTACAACATTTGATCTACAGTTATCCCGAAATTAAAAATAAACTTTAGGCATAATAATAACAACAAATCGAATATTATCATGAGCGTAATATTCTTAGGGTCTGTAATCCTTGTACCACCTCTTGTTTATCTATATGGGTATCGTTCTTAACCTTCAATACTCTTCTAACATAAAATAGGCAGATTACTGTACGTACATATATGCGCCTTCAAATTGGTAATAAAATACTACTACATTTCGACAAATAGTTTTATTATAATTGATTTCATAAAATTAAAATATGATCTAATATTTCGGCAAATATTTAAAAAGACAGTTGATGACAAATATGTGCATATAAATCGAAAAACGAATGAACTATACAATTAATATAACGGTATTGGTATACTAAAACTGGAGTCGTAAAAAAGCTAAGAAAAATTAAAAATAAAATGGAACGGTAACTAAAATGGCGCCATGTTCTAAACATGAAATAAGATTTAAATTAAGAACGTGTCACGAAGCGTCCCGAGCGGGCCGCATTGTGACGCGGCCGCGACACAGCGCAGCGTGACGAACCACCACCGTGACAGACGACAACGCGCAACGCCATCACGGCACACTTACCTACAACTACTACCACTACACACACATATAAATATCTATAGTATGCAAAAGCTGTTATTATTATGAGTGAAGGAAACAGCAGACAGAACACACTTCCTAATCCATAATAATATTATAAATGCGAATGTGAGTTTGTTTGTTAAGCTTTCACGCATTAACTATTCGACCGATCATCATGAAATTTCGTTGTCAAGAGAACGGAAAAGGCCATAGGATACCTTTCGTCCAGAAAAAGTACTGTAATTAATCTAACCTAACCTACATTTACGCGGGAAAAATCTATTAATCTACCCATATAACAAGGTTTTCACGCATATTATTATACTTGTTAAATTAATTCCTGTCTTTCTTTAAGTCACAGATTGTTTTCATCCCAAAAATCGTCATTTTATTGCAAATTAGCAAAGCAAATTGTTGGTTTTAGCCGTGAAAACGTAGGAATGCACTATTCATGCATGGATGAATAATGTAATAATGAATGAGAGTGAATGAAACAGATTATTTACGTCGTAATAATTAAATATTCTTTGCCTAACACATCGGGAAATAAAAGGTAAATTTAATTTTTGCATTTAGTCACGTTTAGAGTGGAGTGAGATACACGGCACATAATACGATTTACTTATATATTACACTAGATTTTACCCGCGGCTTCGCATGCATAAATGTAGGTTAGGTCAGTAACAGTACTTTTTATGGATGAAAGGTACCCTATGACCTTTTCTGTTCCCCTGACAACTTATATGCGAAATTTCATAATGATCGGTCAAGTAGACAAAGCGTGAAAGCGTAAAAAACAAACAAACTCACATTATTATTTATAATATTAGTTAGCATAACAGAGTCTTACGAGATTATCTCATGCATACACTCGTATATCATTCTCACATTTTGCAAGCTATGCTAGTTCTACGCTTGATCATAGACGGCATTAGCTGGCTTCTAACGACTACCGAGCATATATCTAGGCTCCACACTCCATAGGTTGCCTACCCTTAGTTAGCCTTATAAGTATGACTGGTTTTAATGTACGTAAAGAACTACTTAGTACTAAAAGATCAGCAATTCACCATAGCAGAAAGTTTATCTTAGTCTTTAAACCATAATTATTTTTCGTTTAAATGACATAACAGGCAGGGGAGTGCTCTGAAGAGTTATTCCACCATATCCCGCCCTCCCCTTTCCTATCCAGAACAACGCATGCTGAGCTCAGATGCCATCCTTACACGGTAGAATCGATTAGAGCGCGTACCAAAAAGTTTGGATCCTCATACCTCTGCCGACCGACCAAGGCATGGAATTCTCTGCCAAGGCACGTGTTTCCTTCTTCCTTCAATCCTAGGTCCTTTAAGCGGGGCGTGAAAAAGCATCTTCTCAGGCCGTCAAAGTAGAGACCACAACATCGTCTCGGCTGCTGTGGGGGCGGTGTGGAGGTCACTGCTCTTAGACCACACGACTGCTTACCATCAGGTGGAGTGTGGTCATTTTGACGAGTAAAATAAAAAATAAAAAGTTCTATATAAATATATTTACTAACTATTGTCACTTCCATTAAACGCGTGCATATGACGACTATATTCAAATCATTTACCGTACTATATGCATAGATTTATGAGACGTTAGCGGTCGACACAATGCACTCTTTATTTTTATGTAAAACGTAAATTGAAAACCATTGAACATTTCTAAGATGCCATTTTATAAACAACGTAAATACCAGCAGGTTAAATTTAAATGTCTGTATTCATTTCGAGTTTGTCAAGCCACTCGCAGACGTATAGCTTGTTCTTACAACCTGACTAGGAAACTCCACATTATAAGTCTACTATTCCTCCCATAGTGATAGGGTATAGTCGTTCGATTTTGGCAACCGGTATCTGACTAATTTAAAGACATTCTGGAGAAAGGCTAAGTTTAGAGTATTCTGAACCTGCAAGCGTGAATTCAAAATGTGATGAGAGTAAATGAAGCAAGAGAGGATATATCTCGGGATAGAAGTCTGTAGGTTTCCTAACCAACAGACGTGGGCTTGTTTCTCAGACTATAACGTGTATGCATGTCCACGTCCCTGGCCATGGTACACATAACTCAGGCCTTTGCAAATAATATCCCTTCACAAACCTAGCGAAATGAAACTATTTTATCGGAGGTTAATGAAGTGCTATCAAGATTCACGATCAGTTTACAAGCCACGAATTAAATATCTTGCGACAATTTGAACGTTTATGGTTATAGCGAGTGATTCCAATTCGGGATAGAGCCTGCAGTTGCCTTCAGTGTGCCCTTATATAGAAGCCGCGTTGTGGACTATCGGCTTGTTACAAGACTTACAAGTGAACATTACAAGTGCATCGAATATTAAACCGAACTGAACAAAATAAACATCAGTTTTATAACAAAAACACAATATTTTTTATAAAGCCTTGAGACATAAATAAAGACGTTTTTATATAATCACAATTGTATGTATAAATGCCGATAAAGGAACATGATTATTTTAAGATTATTGAATACATTTCGACATAAACAAATATAATATGTTTACATACAACATATTAATAGAATCGTAATCAGCTGGAGCGCGGGCAATCGACCCCAATAATAAGGAATATTCCCAAGAATTTTACTTACAAGACATTGCGACTTTGGTAGGAGAATACGTAAGTACTTTTACAAGGCTTTCTAATGAATGTAACTGATTAAAATGCATCTTGATACAGGTTCCATTTCACTGTTTTGCATTTCCCGGAATATCAGGCCATTGATGTGCCTATCTAGTCTAGTGTAAGTAAGTATATGTATTATCGAAGTGTTGTTTGAGCCAATCTAAGCTTTCCCCGCGAATAACAAGCGGTTTATCACGGCAGAGTAACGAGCTAAATCTTGATCGCGTGTACTGCTCCGGGTTATGCCGGTCGGGTCGAGTGTGCCATCCGCTAATGATACTACACTCTAATAATACATGTGATCATCTTTACTATTACTTATAACAATCGCATAGTATTGCATTTTCCTTAATTTGTTTTAGGATTAAACTCTCACAGAGTCGAAGTTTATTTTCTATTCTATCACATTTTTCACTAAGTAGTAGCAGTTTATTTACAACGAAACTAAACCCGGCTCTCAAACACAAAGAACTCTAAGCATTGTGTCTTTGCTGTATATTGAAGACTAACATAGGTTATTAAGTTAAAACTTGCGTATGTTTTTCAAGGTAATCCGACTAACAACGTATTCATTGCTCATGTTCATGAAATTATTTAAACATCTACGAATACCTACCAGTAAATAGGCTTACACCGATTATTCAATAGAATACAGTAGCTTACATGCTATTTTCATTTCATATTGAATGTATAAACGCTTGTTTTCAAGGAAAATGGAGTCGATCTGTTCACAGACTTTAAATCAAAGACTTGTTTTCGTCTTACAGGTCGTATTTTCCTTGCAGGCAGCCAAGTAATTTAATTACCATATAGAATACACACTTTAACGTTGTTTTTGCCTACACAAATTATTATTATTCACTGACAACATCATAAAATTAAGTTACAGTACTTAAAACTATTGAGAAACTTCAGTTTTCAATAATGTATTAGGATAAACTTGGCTGCAGTTGCTGTTTCGTATAATCGGTTGAAAAATAAAAAAGAAATGTGAAATAAAAACAAATACGTATAATTCAGTATGCAGTTAATTTATCCCTTAGATCGCAGGCATAGCTAGTATACAATAGCTATATTATTAATTCTAACTAATATTATAAATGCGAAAATTATTTTGTTTGTTTGTTACGCTTTCACGCATTAACTGCTCAACCGATCAACATGAAATTTTACATACACGTTGTCAGGGGTACAAAATAGGACATAGGGTACCTTTCATCCAGAAAAACTAACTGTTGCAAACCTAACCTTTTTCTTTTTTTTTCCTAACCTAACCTATATTTACGCGAACGAAGCCGCGGGTGAAAACTAGTAAATTATAAAATTATTTTATGTAGTGGTCAAGTGGAATATTTGGGCAACTCCTCCAATATATGTAGGTTCAGCTAAATAAATTCTTTACTGGTTTAACAATAGTTTAACTTTCTCGGGACCTCATGGAGGTTGTAAACCAACCCATCACTATTGCTGAACCTGACTACACAAGTGTTACAATAGTGAAAAAGCGGGTTGGATAAGTCCTTAACATAGAGAAATAAAAATAAACAGGTTATCACAAGTCGTACTAAATATACCTACTAGGATTACTAGTACAAGAGAAAGTAAATGTTCCTTAACATAGAGAAATAAAAATAAACAGGTTATCACAAGTCGTACTAAATATACCTACTAGGATTACTAGTACAAGAGAAAGTAAATGTTCCTTAACATAGAGAAATAAAAATAAACAGGTTATCACAAGTCGTACTAAATATACCTACTAGGATTACTAGTACAAGAGAAAGTAAATGTTCCTTAACATAGAGAAATAAAAATAAACAGGTTATCACAAGTCGTACTAAATATACCTACTAGGATTACTAGTACAAGAGAAAGTAAATGTTCCTTAACATAGAGAAATAAAAATAAACAGGTTATCACAAGTCGTACTAAATATACCTACTAGGATTACTAGTACAAGAGAAAGTAAATGTTCCTTAACATAGAGAAATAAAAATAAACAGGTTATCACAAGTCGTACTAAATATACCTACTAGGATTACTAGTACAAGAGAAAGTAAATGTTCCTTAACATAGAGAAATAAAAATAAACAGGTTATCACAAGTCGTACTAAATATACCTACTAGGATTACTAGTACAAGAGAAAGTAAATGTTCCTTAACATAGAGAAATAAAAATAAACAGGTTATCACAAGTCGTACTAAATATACCTACTAGGATTACTAGTACAAGAGAAAGTAAATGTTCCTTAACATAGAGAAATAAAAATAAACAGGTTATCACAAGTCGTACTAAATATACCTACTAGGATTACTAGTACAAGAGAAAGTAAATGTTCCTTAACATAGAGAAATAAAAATAAACAGGTTATCACAAGTCGTACTAAATATACCTACTAGGATTACTAGTACAAGAGAAAGTAAATGTTCCTTAACATAGAGAAATAAAAATAAACAGGTTATCACAAGTCGTACTAAATATACCTACTAGGATTACTAGTACAAGAGAAAGTAAATGTTCCTTAACATAGAGAAATAAAAATAAACAGGTTATCACAAGTCGTACTAAATATACCTACTAGGATTACTAGTACAAGAGAAAGTAAATGTTCCTTAACATAGAGAAATAAAAATAAACAGGTTATCACAAGAAGTCGTACTAAATATACCTACTAGGATTACTAGTACAAGAGAAAGTAAATGTTCCTTAACATAGAGAAATAAAAATAAACAGGTTATCACAAGAAGTCGTACTAAATATACCTACTAGGATTACTAGTACAAGAGAAAGTAAATGTTCCTTAACATAGAGAAATAAAAATAAACAGGTTATCACAAGAAGTCGTACTAAATATACCTACTAGGATTACTAGTACAAGAGAAAGTAAATGTTCCTTAACATAGAGAAATAAAAATAAACAGGTTATCACAAGAAGTCGTACTAAATATACCTACTAGGATTACTAGTACAAGAGAAAGTAAATGTTCCTTAACATAGAGAAATAAAAATAAACAGGTTATCACAAGAAGTCGTACTAAATATACCTACTAGGATTACTAGTACAAGAGAAAGTAAATGTTCCTTAACATAGAGAAATAAAAATAAACAGGTTATCACAAGAAGTCGTACTAAATATACCTACTAGGATTACTAGTACAAGAGAAAGTAAATGTTTATGACTGTTGTACAAGACCTATGTTATCTACTGCATAACATAACCCGACTCCATGGAAAGGTACCAGGCCTCATACATATAAACTCACAATAATTATCAGCTTGATTGCAAATAAGTTATTAAAATAAGATACTCTTAGTTATACTCGTTAGACTGTGCACTACTCTTACTATATTGGTAATTTTAGCCGTGAATTCCATATCTTGAGTTATCTTTTAACTCATACTGCCCTAATGACCGGCGTATCTATGCTATTACACCTATATAAAGAGGTTATATATTTACATAATATTCATTATACCATACTAATAAAAAACTTTATTTACTTTACTTGATATAATTGTCATGACTGATATTTTTGTCACATAAGATTTGTAACATTTCAATGTATCAATTACTAGGTATCCCTCGGCAACAGTTTCTTTTTCGGATGAAAGAAACCCTATGGCTAGGTATGTCCTTTTCTGTACCTCTGATAACGTGTATGTGTATTTCATGATGATCGGTTAAGTAGTTAATGTGTAAAAACGTAACAAACAAACAAACTCACATGCGCATTTATAATATTAATTAGAATTTTGTTAGATTTAAGAGCATCTAAGAGAACATTATACAGAATTAGTCAGCATTTTGTACATACAATCATTTATGATTCCACCCTAACGCTTAAGAGGAAACACTAAGGGCGAGAGAATTGAAAAATAGGTATTAGTAAAATCTATTGCTGTCGCGTAGTGCCATGTATAGTATCATGAGCGCGATAAAGACAACTGCAGCTTGGACCGAAAATATCTATTAAAAGTACACAAAATCAACGTTTCGTAGTCCCCTGATTCTTTCTCCAAAACTTCACCGATTTAACTACTTTTTCATTAAAAATTAAAGAAAGACTTTGGCCGTGATCCTATGTTTTCCTTTTTTTATATAATCTAGTCAAATTTGTTTTCTGGATGTTTGAACACAGCGGAAAATCTGGTCAATTTTTGAGGTTTTTGAAGGCTTGTGTCTCTTTTAATAATTAATTTATGGAAAAAAGGAAAACAGGGATATGCCAATAGAGCCCATACATTTTTTTGAAAAAAAATATTGCTCTACTGGAATTATCCAGGGAAGAAACAGGGGACTACGTTTGTAAGGAAAAACGGCCCTTGTGTTTCCTCTTAACGAGCGATACAGTTACTTAGATTCAAGTCAGAGTTCAAACTCAAAACCTTTGCTGTTATTTATAATGAGATAATCAACAGATCATTATCATTACATTATTATCGAAAACTAATTTCTAATGCGTTATATCGATTAAACTAAGCACAGTACTAACTACTAAAGCTCAAAGTTCAGTGGTTATTTTCTTAACAGCTGTTTATGTGTAAACTACACTCTTATTTACTTATTTTGAATTATTTGTAAATAATTTATTAGTAGTTATAATCAGTCAGTCTGCTCCTAATATTGAGAGCTATCAGAGAAAGGCGCCTAATTATTTGTTAGCAAACATATTGTAGGTATTGATATTGTTTGTTTATATTTGTGCTTATCTTTACTGTTCATTATAATGGTTGCTGGTCGCTTTGTTTAATTAATTGATTAATTATTATTTATAGTACCTAGTGAAAGACTAGTGAAGCTTCGACTGACGACGATCCACGACGTCCTGGTCTAACTTATCAAAGTAACGGCCATGTTGAAAGATAGTCTTAGAGAATCGTAATCTTAATTAATATTATAAATGCAAATGTTAATGTTATAGTAGGTACGCAAATAATATATAGGTCACACAAGAACTATTAATACGAAGAAGAAGAAGAAGAATGCAAATGTGAGTATGTTTGTTTGTTTGTTACGCTTTTACGCCTTAACTACTCGATCGAACATCATAAAATTGTGCATACCTACACGTTTTCAGGGGTACAGAAAAGGTTTCTTGCCTTTCATCCAGAAAAACGCACTGTTCCCGTGGGCTAGAAATTTACTGACAGTCTACACTAACGCGAGTGAAACCGGGACCAAAATCTAGTATTGATTAAAACCGGCATATCTCAGTGTTCTCTATTCCATTTTCGAAGGTATGTACCTAACGACTACCGACACGCACTTGGCCAGGAAATGAGCTATAAGGTCATAGCCCTCTGTTACAAATGTAAACCTAGTACTCAGTCGTAACAATTATAAAGAAGGCTGAATTACCATTAATCATTAATTATATTGATAATATATTCTTTATGATTAATGGCATCTTTAAAAATGAAAGCCTTGTTTCATATACTTCATGCTCCATCATGGAAAGTATAAGTAGGTATATAGAACCAAAACGATCAGAGAGTTCTCATTCAAATTGATGTATCTTTATTATACGCATTAAAAATTATATATTACTTTATGGAAGTGCTATCTTAGTTATAATGATTTACGTGTTAATTATTGTAATATTTAAACAACAAAATGCTTTATTTAGCACCGCGTTAGGTTGATTTTCATTGTACTTGTAGTCATAATGGATTAACATAATAAATTCGTTAAATGTTTTATGAACCTATATAATATATACTTATGCGGGTATATGAGTGCGTGAACGTTTGTAACCTAAATGACTTTGATGGCTTGTGACAATTTAGTTTTGATTTTAGACTTATTCCTTGCGGTATAGAAATAAATCGATTTTAGAAATCATATAGGACGTTGTATCATGTCAGAAGATAGATTTAATTAATAAATATTATAAATAAGTAAATACCTACCTAAATATTCGACTATAACTAATATAATACTAAATATTCACCTTTGTAAATTTTCGAATATCGCAAAGTTTACACGTCAAAAGCTTTGTCTATTTTAGGACCAGCATTTAAATCGTGACGAAGCAATTAGCCATTTTATATAAAACAGATATTTTATTCGAATAGTTACAATCAATTTAGAAGAAAAGATAATAAATCGTTTTAAAAACCCGTTTCTAATAGTCGAATTTTGGTATCATGCATCTCAGGTATTATACGTAACTACAATAGACCAATACATATATAACATAGAAATTAGTCATATTTAAAGTTTCATATCGGTTTTCCTATGTTACAAACAAAATAACTATGTGTCAAGGAAAACATTATGAGACATTACAATACCAAAATACGCTTGCTGTTTTCTCTATTATTTATTATTTACACGCTCAAAACAAAAACAAAAAAGTAGGTATAGATAAATTGTCGAACAGTTATAGTAGTAGATAAAATCACTTTTAAGTAGCTGGATATCGTGTATGGTATTCGATAAGTAAGTTAATTATGTTTATATCATCCGTACTTTGTAAATGACAAGATTTTTATATCTGTACCAAAATAAATCATATCGGTATTCCCCAAAAGTTGGTTGATGTGCCGAAATTCGCAATTTTCCCTTATTTTCATGTATTTAATACATTGTTACATGTTTCATATCACGTAGTAGGTACGTCTGTTAGTGATGTAATGTGCAAGTGTGTATATAATCCTTACTGATATGGGAAATGTGCAAGTGTTAGTTAGTAATTTCTATACGACAACAAGAAGGTGCAAACAAAATGACGCGGTAGTATGGTGTTTTTATAAGGATAGCTGAAATTAGGTAAAGGCAATTTTTAAAATTGGTAGAGTAGTTTTTGAATTGAATCATTACAAACAAGCAAAAATCAAATCTTTCCTCTCTTAGAATAGATAGTAGAATAGATGTGAAATTAACTCTGTGTGGTTGAAAAATATTTTTGGGTAAACCACTGCATCATTTGGTATAAAGTCTGAACCATTTTTTTATAGTATAGGTGGCAAACAAGCAGCTTGATCGACTGATATTGAGCGATTATCGCCGCCCATGGACACCCGCAACACCAGAAGAATCACAAGTGCGTTGTCGGCCTTTTAAATTATAGGAAAAGAAAGACATAGGCTCCTAAAATACCACGAACGCAGTCACGAATATCAGCAATAAAAATTCATACGGGATGCTGACAGCAATTGTTAATCAAAACAAAATTTACATTCGTCATAATTTTTCGAACTCTTGGTTTTACGGAGCTGTCAATACAGAATAAATAGGTATGTATATAAAATAAACAGTTAATACGTTACTAGGACTCACCTGTAAATCCATATCATGACAAAACACTCACACATGCACAATCGTCACCACAAATATTTATTTCTCGTTATAAATAAATACAACACAGTTTATCAGTAAGTATGTGAGAGTGCACGACCGATAGCTCGAGTTGCGCGGGTGTGCGGCGCGGAGTAAGGTGCAGTCTGACGGCTATGCGCAAGCGCAGGACCACAGGATCTAGAAAAGGAAGCGCGCCCTCCGCATTACGTCCCTTACCCCCCACCTCTCCCCCCGCCCCCGACACATCCCGCCATTAAATACAAGATATTTTGTATTGATTCTAAACGCATAAAGACGTGATTTAACGTATATAATTTTGTAGTAATCATTGTCTGTCATCTTACAACCAGTCAGTAGACGTCTTACAAAAAAGACTTAAACGCAAAGTACCTACTCGTAGTCATCCTAACCAGATTGTGTGAGTATTTAAATAAGTCACTCGATACGAGCTTGCACTCTCTCAGTTATCTCTCAAGGGTTAACGATTTTCGCATGGAAAAGTACCCGTATGATTACGCCTGACTGTGGCAAATAAAACAATGTCACGCTTATCTATAAATAGTAGGTCGCACGATGCAGGGCGGATGCGCGCGCGCGGGCGGGCGGGCAACAGCGCATGCGCGAAAATTTGGCACAAGCCTTTTTATATGCATCTAAAATTGACTGACACCAATTCATTAATGGTTAATGTATGCACGTGATACGCACTGGAAAGTCTTGCAGAACCTTGACGTCATTGAATACTCGAACTTAACATGTAGTGCTTAAAATACGTACCTACTTCGTATGAGTCAGATCACGTCTGCAAAGCACGGGGTTACTCAACTATAGAGGTGATGGGTGTTCTTATCGATACTGGCTAAACATCGATATTTAGGTGCGAAACGTGTACCAATTTTTGGTAACAAGAAATAATAATATCAGCTTTGTATTAGGTTTAATTCAGAGCTGATATTATTATTTTCTGTGGGACACACGCCAGCTGTCGCACTGGCAGGCACGGGCCTTTTCTCAGTGTGAGAGAGGTTTTAGGCAATTAATCAGAGGTGTACCGATAATTTGAGCTAATTGACATAAGGAAATTTTCAATTTACTTCAATTGAACAAGAGACGGCCTTAAATTATCGTAATTGTAAGTAGTGTTAGGTATTACAAATATATCTAAATATATTTCTGAACATGCAGTTACAGAATTGTTTGCAACTTACTTACTTGCCAAACCCGTGCAAGCGATAAATAAATCAGTTACGGTTTTATGTTTGTAATTTTAATACTTTAACTCTTGATGACATATTGTTCTATTTTCATTCATAAGCTGTTTTGATATTAGGTAGTAAACGACCAGTTGAAATATGTTTGAGAATGTAGCATTATTGTTAAGAAAAGAATCCGAAAGTATAGCTTCCCTAGCTATACTTTCAGATTCTTTTCTCAAAAAATTACAATAGAAAATTTTTGACAATGGTGCCAATTCTGTTGTAATTTTGACTTAACTAAAATAAGTCAAAAATTATTAAATTTTAGTTTAGACATTTCGTGTAGGGTATTCTGCTGTTCCATCCAACTAAATTTAGATTTCGTTTAGACAGCACCAAGTTCGATTTTGACAATCCTAATTTGAACTGAGGCAGTGATACCGGTACTTAAAATACTTTAAACTACAGAATGAATGTCAAAGAGTGAACGAAAAAAATAAATATAAAATAATATTTTAAGTTATATGAAGTGTATGAAAATATTTGTTTACACATACCTATTATAAAATAAAGGGTAAGGATTATGTCATTTTTCTTGCTATAACTTCAATAAACACTGTGCAATTGAGTACCTTTACCGGGCAACCCACCTCATAGTTATGAAGTTATATAAGCGCCGGCGCGGCGATGCGTTTGGGAGCCTTCTGCGCTCACCCACAGTCCGCGTAAAGTTGTGAAGGCCATCTGAGGCCAACAACTAAAACACACACAAAAAAAATGCGCGGACACATTCGGTCTGATTCGGTGTGACGAACTCACTGCGTTACCGATCAAATCAGATAATCACAGTCAACCTATATTGTTTTATTTCTCTTGTATTTGTCTATCATTAGTATACGTACAAAGTATAATACCACGCCTATATTTTGTTGCTTCATCATGTCAAAAGCGAGTTGCCGTCCAACTCTCCGACACATAAATGTACAAGTTTTAGTACTTTTTATTTTTGTTTGACTCATACTTAGCTTACATTCAAGATATTATTATTGTGCTGATTTGTTACTTGTACCTGAGAAGCTTAACTTGCCTAATATCAAAATTTATTTTAACCAACAATGAATTAGAAGCCCCTTTTATAATGAACTAGCTTTTGCCCGCTGCTTCGCTCGCGTTAATTTACAATTTGACAATCAATTTGGGTTGTACTCTGCTTGTAATAATATAATTCAATCATGATTCGAAGTACACGTGGCGCCATCTATGTATAATCATACATACATACATACATAGATTCACGCCTGTTTCCCAGAGGGGTAGGCAGAGACTACGGATTTCCATTTGCTACAATTCTGACACACTTCTCTGGCTTCATTCACTTTCATCACATTCCTCATACACGCCCGTCGGTTCAAGGAGCTCTTAACCTGGCCTTTGTCCAGAACGCCTCCGATCTGATCGAGAAACGTTCGCCTAGGTTTTCCTCTTGCGACAGTTCCATTCACACTAGCCTTATAAACTTTCTTAGTCAGTCTTTCCTCGTCCATTCTTTCTACATGTCCAAACCAGCTTAACATACCCTTTTCTATTCTTGTAACTATATCCACTTTCATGCCGCATCTCTCTCTAATCACACTATTTCTTATTCTATCTTTCAGAGTCACACCACATATGCTTCTCAACGCTCTCATTTCTACAGCATTTATTCTGCTCTCATGCTTCTTTTGCCATACCCAACTTTCACTTCCATACATAAGTGTGGGCACTAATAATCCTCTATGAACAGCCAAACGTGCCTTTTCGGATACATTTCGACTGTTCATAAAAGCGCGTAGAGCTCCATTCACTTTGTTGCCAGCAATCGTTCTCCTTTCAATATCTCCGTCATGTTTACCATCCCTTGTAAACAAAGTACCCAAATATACAAACTCTTTCACTTGCTCCACTAAAACAATAATAATCATAAGAACGTTATTATTATTTTCCTCGGTAACAGTAATTTTTTCGGGATGAAAGGTAGCCTATGTCCTATTCTGTACCTCTGACAACGTGTATGCAAAATTTCATGTTGATTGGTTCAGTAGTTAAGGCGTGAAAGCGAAACAAACAAACTCATTTTCGCATTTATAATATTAGTTAGGATTACACGGTAGGTTCTTTAAACCAATTATACAAAGAAATGTAAATAAAATATATAGTGGCATGCCACTATATATTTACATCAAATACATGTATTTACAGTGTATATAATTTTAAGCACATTGAGGTGTAGGTAATCGTACAAATTATAAGACTTAAATTATGTTTTATTAAATTGTGTGATACTGATAAGTTATAATGCATGAAATAAAGAAAACTGTGGGTTATTCCTTATAAAATGTTATGTATTTAATTACAATTAATAGGTATAATGATTGACACAGAATGTTTAGGAACCAGATTTTTGTTATATAATAGAATTTTAAATAAGAATAAAATATTGTCGGAGGCACTCGTCAATTTCTTCTGCGTTCAGTTGTTGCGGCATCCAGGAACAAAAAATCCAAATTAGTTCCGTCCGTGAATCTCCACCTGAACATGTTCTTCTTGCTCCGGCCTACCTGAGGCTGACATATAGTTTAAAGACTTCCAGATCACCCCTGGTGATCCATAATCAGGCGTTTCAGGTGAATCAAATAGGTTTGGTAGGGATATTCCTTCTCACTTTTGGTGGCTCCAAGGTTAATGGCACAAATCGGCACAATTGAAAGAACTTTTGCGGCTGTTCATATATTTAAAAATTCCACTGTTTAAGCCTCAACTACTAAATCTCTAGGAAAACTAAACTTCGTATCATCTAATATTAGTTTGACATTTCTAATTTTAGATCATTTCTGACGTTTAAGCTGTATAACAGAATGCACAAAGGACTAAATTGAGGAACTAAACCAATTTTAATCCTGTTAAACTAAAACAAGTTTAGTCCTGTCAATTTTAACGATTGCAGAATACGAAAATTAAATGTCTGGATTAAACTAAATTTTAGTGATTTTTAGTTTAGATTAGAGAATTTTGTGACAACAAAATCGGCAGCAATGTCAAACTCCTTTGTTAATAAGGTCCGAGACCTAGACCGAATTTCGGTTATGACGGCCAATCTTAACGGAGACTGGCCGTCTGCTCAGAACGTAATTATGCGCTAATGTGTGCTCAACCACAAGTGTACTCCCTGATTCCCTAGACTACTATTGAGAATTTCTTGACAGAAATATAGAATCGGTATTCGTACCCGAGATCTTAAGAACATCTGTCACATTCTCTACCGTTGCATCACCAGACTCTGAGTACTTGGTATATTTTAAAATTAAATTGGCTGGTACATACTGCAACTCGCTGCTGGTAACTACGAGTATTTAAGTGGCTTTTTAACGTAGCCTATTTCATTCAGCAGCACACCGGCGGCCAGACACAATAGGTTTCCAATTATGTTTGGCGTTTCAGCAATTGACAAGTTAAACATATCGACGATTCTCTAATATGGAGCGTCCCTATATTATGAGCGCGGGATTTTTATTTGTAAATAAATTTCACCATATAGGTATGTATAATCACGTGATTTTTATTCTTGTACTGCACCTGTGCAAAGCAGCTTGAGTGTGAAACACAAAGGAGTAAGGTTTTGTTTAAACATTGCCAGCATTGTGGGCTGCATTATAATGATGAAGCACCTGCAATTCGAATATTGAGAAATGAGAATTGCGATTGAGAGAGAGGTCATGAGTTCGGTATCTATCTATCATTGTATTACCGACTTCTGACAAAAATTTGCAAGTTGAATGCTAGTATTTGTGCCTGCAGCACATTTCCTATTTTGGTATTGTTACTCATCAATCGATATTGCATCAGATGTATCTAGAATGTAATCATAATTAATATTGTATAACCAGTCGATCAATACCGTTGTACTGTCGCATTGTGTCACAGAAATAAATAACAGAACGTATTTCGGTATTTTATTGAAGAACCTTAAGTAGGAACCCTCGCACACATAGAGACGAGTGAATAATCACTACATATTCTTTGCAAAAGGATTAAATTTAGTACAATTATTTAATGCGTGAGTTGCTCCTGTAGCGAATGTATAAGCGGATCATTCTTCCAGAAAAAAACTTTGCACCATATTCGCGGTAAATATTATCAATACTTTACAAATATTTATATTAGTATTAATTACAAGTTCATTGATTTCAATAACAGTAACTTCTCCTTCTTCTCTCTAGCCTTTATTATTCCCAAGTCACTTGGGGTCGGGTTTCTAGTCTAACGGGATTTGATTGGATATCAGTTTTTACAGGAGCGACTGCCATCTGACCTCCGCAACCCAAAGATTAATTATATAATGATAATAATAATTTTTTATTCAATAAATAAAAGTCTTTACAAAACACATTACAGGCTACTTATTGTATTAAATTCACATTGAAACTATATTTAATCTAAAGAAAAACATTTACAATTTAAATATTTGACACAAGAGACTTGTTTATGAAGTCTGTTTTTACATTGTATTACCTGAACTAGGTCAGAGACCTGTGTTTCAGGCTGTTTCAAATATTACATTTTTATTCCACTGTTAATAAAGTAAGGCTCTACAAAAAAACATTTATACATGTAATGTCAAGTCAATAATAAGAACACTATAACGCAAAGTTATAATTTCCTTCATGGTTCGAGGAGTAATATTCGTAGATACAATCAACCCGAAGCGTCACGAATGGAGACTTGTTTAATTTAATTAATACATGCAGGTGTTGGATACTATGTTAAACTTCATTACCTTTTAAAAAATACAATTTAAATTGAGAGTTGGTTCATATAAAATTAAATCTAAATTTAAATTAAGTGTTTGCTATTTTAGTATTAAAAACTGCACTTGCGTGTGACGCAGTTTTAGTTTAATTATCAACTAGATTTTGCCCGCGCCTTCGCTCGCATAAATGTAGGTTATGTCAATTTTCTATTCCTCAGGAACAGTACTTTTTTCTGAATGAAAGGCGTCCTATGGCCTTTCTGCACCCCTATCAGGGGTACAGAAAAGGACATACATAGTAGGTAGACAGAAACGTTTATGCGAAATTTCGTGATTATCGGTCGAGTAGTTAAAGTGTGGTAGCGTAACAAACAAACACACAGGCGCACATTCATATTTATTATATTAATTAGAATGAATCCGACTATCGTAATCCAAATCCCGATGTAATAAAATCGTTTCATGAATAAAATCTGATAGCTTACGGGAATCGAGTCGTAAAAGCTAAGAAATGCACCGTGATCCAATAATTTGAGAAATCCGATCACATAGGCACATTTCTAAATATATAGCTGATGCAACGTTATGTAATAATTATCAACATTTTTAATTAAGCTAAATGAAATGTATTCTCGTCAACGGCGTAACTGAGTTGATGTAACTTGAAACAAAGTTGCGAGCAACTAATGGATCGTAATGTCGGACGTGACTGCACGGAGCATATTGGACATACTCTCACGCTTGTATCTCATTAAAGAGACAGTAGAGACAGAGATGCATCACCCACGTCTTGCCAGATATATGTATGTATGTTCTTCTGACAGAATAAAGATGAAACTTTCTTACGGTACATTTAGGCTTGCTGTTGAGAATTATTACAGAACGTAGAAACAAGTCGTTGCGTCAAGGCTTTCATTTAACGATGTGTTAAGCAGACATACCCAATAATCTGGTAATCTAACGCATAACCTAACACCGTCACCGAACGACAAGGCTTTGAAGTCAGAAAATTAATAAACAATTCACTTTCCATCACGAGTGACAGAAACAAGACTGCTTCATAAAAGCAAAGCACTAAAGCAATCTTGTTTCGTACTCTTTTGCCTGCACCCTCGAGAATATAAATAGGTAATTAAATATTATGTAATAATTGTTAACTCTACTAAATAAGCTAAATGGAATATATTAGCGACATCAGTGTAGAGAGTTGTAACTTGAAACAAAGTTATGAACAGCTAATGGACTATAATGTACAACGGACGTGACTATATAATATATTACATTATATTAGACATACTATTGCGCTTATATCTCGTTTAAGGGTTAACAGAGGCGCATACCTACATAACAGGATTTGTAGGTATATCACACCCACATCTGTCTCAAAGCGAGTCTTGTTGTCGATCGGCCTTATTTTTAGATGCCATCTCGATTCCGCCACTGAGATTTATCTAACAGTCAAATACAATATTATCTTGTAATATTGGATTTGACTGCACAACGACTGAACCATAGTATCGTGTTATATCATAAGCAGCTTATGACATTAAGTTGCCGTCGTATTTAGGTGCTATTTAGGAGCAATAATATGAAATACAGTGTTTTGCCACAGGAACCATATTCTATATATAGTTACGACCATACCGTGAACTTTCTGTAAAGAACTAACAGGAATTATTTATAGGTAACTGCGAAAATAGTGTTTAAATTTTGTAGATTATTTCGGAGCAAAATAGGATGCATACAATGGCCGGCCTAGTTACTGTTTTAATGCCTGCCATATGGCCTAAGGTCTCTATCATGTGTCTTCTATTTTCACGTCAAAGTTTCGGAAAGGATTTATAGAAATACCCATAATTACTAAAAAGCCAATGATAATTCCCTTCCTTAAATTATTACAACGGAAAGATGCGTCGGGCTGCTAATATTAATTAAGATTCATGCATTACTCGATGTAATGGTACGCTAATCTTGAGAACAATCTCGAGTCGTCGCTATACGCACAACAGACCGCAAACAATGGCGTCTCGGTAAATATTAGAACTGCATACGACATGACGCGTCGAGAACATGCCGGATAACTTATCACGAAAGTGTGAAGAAACAGAAACATCATATTATAGCAAATACTCGTAATGTACGTATTGTTTGTGTAGAAAGAGATTGTAAGTGTAAGAAATAATTTGTAAAAGGAATAAATGCATTCTTTATTTAAATGCACGAATGGCCTTTATGTATATTTTTATTTAAGGCAGGCAACTCCCGCACTAGGACCAATTCCTGAGTCGCGGGGAACTTTACAAACATTTAGACAACGGACACAAAGAACACCTAGACTCGGACCAGCAATTTGTGGAGCACACAAATTGCCCCGGGTGGAGATCGGACCCGCAGCACTCGGCGCAGGGGCAGTGACGAGGCGACTACTTAAACAACTACGCCATCCGTGCACATCAATTTGAGTGGATTTCACTAATATTTAAGTAAGTAAGTAAGTAATCACTTATTCGTCGGAATATGGGTATACATTGATCTTAAAATTAATTAACATAGTTTCGAACCATATTCTACCATTATCTGGCATACAAATATTGATATATGGTTAATTTACAAAAAATATTCATTTCATTATATCAAATCATATCACAAATTATTGTCTTCTAAGAATTCTTTAACACTATAAAAACATTTATTTAATAAAAATACATATAATTTTCTCTTAAAAATATTAAAACTGTCAATTTCTTTGAAACTACTTGGCAGCTTATTTCATTTAAATATGGTAACTTTTCTGGACGTTAAGTTGTCATCTGAAACACAATGCATATGTTGCATCTGTATATAGTGTAACTCGCATTGAAAATTGTATACTATTGTTCTCTATCACGTACATGTAAAGTGTGAGTTTCCTCTGCTGAGTGTAGCGACTATTTCGTGAGAAAAGGCTATAATTCAATTCTTTGGTATTTGAAACATTGTCAGTGACTCGCCACCTAAAAAAGAATATAATTATTATCCACAAATCCGAGTACCTGGATGTTCTTTTTGTTCAATATTTCGTTCCCGTGCACAACCGTTGACAATAATTGTTAGTTTTTAAAAAGAATTACTACCTGTTTCGTTAGAAAGCATTTCGAAAAGGCAGTCATTTCTATTTTACTATTTTTTTATTGGGGTTGTTGACTGATTCGGCATGGTAACCTGGTATGTAACCCGATCGTGAAAGCCTCTGTATGATACCCGGTTTAGATAACGTTAATATTTGGTTGCTAGGAAGACTGGCTCACATAGGTTAAACGAGACTTGGAGTAATTTAATTAATGGAACCATTCAAATATTAGTCATCAGAAATAAGTTTTTCGGTTATTCGTCGAGCTCTCTTGTGAATATAACTATGGCAGTGCACAGGGCTTGTGGAAGTTACAGGCATTTACAGACTCACGCCAGTATGTTTCTGAAAACGTAGATGGACGTGTATTACAACCCACATTTCGCCAGCTACAAAGGGAAGTATTTTTACATCTTCAGTTATTTAATTAACTACTTTTCGAGTTCAGCAGACACAAACATACGAATGCTGAATTTTGGTAGAAGTTTAGATAAATTAATTTAAATCTATCTTATTGAGAACACCTATGTTTTCGGTGCCAATTTTATATCTACAATAATCTCTGTCTATTTAATGAATTAATTCATTAGTTATGAGTTATGACACACAAGTATTCAATGATAAATCAGCCACAATAAAATATGAGTGATTGTAATAAAGTTACGGACAGCCGGGGCTCGAACCTGAGACGTGCGGTTGACCGCACAGCCTCCCTGCGCAAGCGCAGCAACATTTGATACGATGACACTCCGTATTGTCTGCGACCTTTTAATAGTCTTAATACTATTGTGTACATACTCTATTTAAATTAAATGAATGATTTATGCTCTGTCGACGCATACATAGATAGTAAAAACCGAGTTGTGAGTTTCGAGTTCCATCATTCTAAAGATCGGTAGAGCTTAAAGGGATCGAACATTAACAAATAACGTCACAAAAAAATTATTTGCGAATATTCTGTTTGCTAATTCCTAAGAATTAACAGTGAAAGATTGTGCTTTGATTGATAATAATTATTTGCGAATATTCTGTTTGCTAATTCCTAAGAATTAACAGTGAAAGATTGTGCTTTTATTGATAATAATTATGGATCTTCGTCAAAAAGAATCCTTACTTAAGCTGCGATTTTGCTTACTCAGACAGCGCTAATGGTGAAGTACCTACTGCTTATACAGAATTGATTGCAACCTTGTGTTGTATTTCTACATTTATGATCCTTGATAAGATAGCGTACTATTTGTAGGAGGGATAGTCAGGTATTTGCATTAAGCAACTCGTTTTTGGAAGATCAAAGAAAGGGCAAAGCGGAAGCCTCGTGTACAAATGAACACGCGTTAAAATCAAAAAGATAATTATTAAGAATCAGCTGCACGAATGGCGTGGTGGCTTAAGTGTTCGCCTCGCCAAAGCCACTACGTCGAATGTTGTGGGTTCAAAACCTACACGGGACAATAATAGTGTCATGCGCATATGGTTTTTCTAGTCTGAGTATTCTTTAAGTCAGTTGTTTAAATGTTTGTAAAGACACCGCAATACATGAATTATTCCTAGTGCCGTAGTTGCCTTATTAAAACAGATTAGATAAAAACCCGGCGCATATAAAAAACAAACAAATATGTTCAATGTAAATTGTATCTGTCGATAAATCTGACAATTATATGTAAATTGACAAGACCGTGTTTCTATTGGCGTAAGAGACAAGTCAAACAAATTAATCCACACCAATCCGCAAAACAACTTACCTACACCAATTTCAAACACTGATGTAACACCTTCTTTTAAATCAAAGTCTATTGTCTATTAAATTTGCATTGGGACAAAGTAGGTATAAAGAAAATGGCGAACCAAACTCGAATTAAAAATCTTTCATAGAGATACATATATGGAAAGAAAATAAATAGTACCTAACAATTGAGTAATTAAGAACCTACAGCGTATTAGAGGAGACATCTAAAATATTTTTTTAATACGAGTTGGAGTTCATTCTCACTGACTCTAGCTACTGATTGTAGGTCTACCATGAAAATGTCAGTCCGAAACTTCGGGCTGAACGAAAACATCTAACAAGTTATTTCGATTGTTTTTTTATAATGCGATTATGTAGTTCGTTGTTCGGACTGCTTCATGAAGGAATTTAGGAAAATCAAATGATTATGTACCGAAATTCAGGGCGATTATTGGAATGACATATTTGAATGCGATGATAATTGAGCAGTAATATAATATAATATAATATTCTACCACATACACATAACACCATCTAGCCCAAACTAAGCAGAGCTTGTACTATGGGTACACATACAATGCATGAACATACTTATATACTTTTTTTTTTTGTAAATCCATACATATTATACATGGAAACACCCAGATCAAGACAAACATCCATGTTCATGTACACAAATGTTTGACTTGTGCGAGAATCGAACCCGCGACCTCAGGCGTGGCAGTCGGTTACACTAACCACTACGCCATCGAGGCCGACAACAGCATACACAAATAGCACAGCCATGACACTATTTCTTTAAAATCAGTATTTTTGAATTACTTATTAATATAATCTGGCACAAGCAGTACTCAACGTAATGTGTACACATTGACTATATCGGAATAAATGCAATCTTCTGTATTTATGAATTTAGCTAAATAACTTTTCATAAGTTCGTTTCCTTCCAAGGTACGGCACCATCTACGCGCGGTTCACACTTGATCGACTCTATGAAGATAAATATTTTATGTTTATATAACGCGAGTCTTACGTGTCAGGCACCTAATTAAATGAACATACGGATTTTGAAGTGTTTATCCATCTCAAACATGTTTTCTAAGTACGTAATGCATTGTCAGTTTCAACAAATGAGATGTGCATTTCAATTATCAGTACCTACTCAGGAGAGTGCACAAAAATGTTAATAACATTATGATCGAATACTCGATGTCCAAGGTGAAACGCTTAATAAATACAAATCTAAATTTAGTAGCATCACGAAACGTGCTGAGAATCCGAATTAATATTATTAATGCGAATGTGAGTTTGTTTGTTTGTTACGCTTTAACTACTCGACTGACTATCATAAAATATCACATACACATATGTCACGTTGTCGGGGGTACAGAAACGGACATAGGGTACTTTTCACCCAAAAAGGAGTACTGTTCCCGAGAGATAAAAATAGATATGATAGAACCTACATTTACGCGAGCAAAGCCGCGGGCAAAACTTAGTAAAAAATATATCTATGTTTAATTATTAGAGTTACTATGACTTTAGTTATCACATGTCTTTGTGCCAGATGCATTCTATATAAAAATAAATATTAGTTTATGAAGATGTTTGGGTTTCGTATATTTGTAACTTAATTCTGTGTAAACTGTTAAACAAATAAACTATATGATAATATAAGATATTTTATTCCGATATGGCTTACGGTGGGTTTTACGCAAATCGAATGACCAGCAAAAGCTAGGTTAATATCAGCCCTGTATTGAACTGTCCGACAGCTGGGCATAGGCCTCTTCTCAGCGTGAGAAGAGTTAGGCCATAGTCCACCACGCTGGCCCAGTGCAGGTCGGTAGACTTCACATAGTTTGAGATCATGATGGAGAACTCTCAGACAGGTTTCCTCGCGATGTTTTTCTTCACCGTTAAAGCAAGTGATCATAACTATTTTAATACGCACATAACTTTGGGTTTGTTTTTAAAAGACATCTATCGCACTAAGAATAAATCCTGTGTCGTGGGGGACTTTACAAACATTCAAACAACGAACAAAAAGAACACCTGGACTTGCAACAACCATTTGTGGATCACACAAATGTATGTCCCACGTAAGAGTCGAACCCACATCACTCGACATCTTGCCTCTAGGCAGTGGCGAGGCGACCACTTAAACCAAGCCATAGCCAAGCCACTCAAAAAATCAGAGATGCGTGCCTTCGGATCGAACTGAAGTCGTCTGCGTGGCAATCCAAAGGTGTCTCCCACTAGGCTATATATTTAGCCACTCATAAATAAGGTTTTTATTAGCTCTGCCACCATAACCTTACATTAGTATGTATTGTACAGTTATCTATGTTAAATTATACAAACACTACCAACCAAAGGAATACCTCTTATAGAACAATTTGTCATTGCTGGATTGTAATAAGCGAACATTTCCAACAAACCATTCTGTTAGTGATATGTATTTCTAAGAGTACTACTCATTATCAGTATTAAGTATACAGGTATGTTTTAAAACATCCAAATAGCGGTTACCTAGTAGATAAAATAAGGTACTTTAACCGTACATGAGCTAAATAGACAGAGAATATGAAAGTCCGCCGAAAAATTGTATTGTTGTAGCGATTGCTCAGTAAAGAAACCATCGCACTTAAACGTCTCGAGTGCAAACTCATAGTTGTTAACTTAATGTTGTCTATATGTATATTTATACAAGTGAGATGACAAACACAGTACTAGTGAAGATACCAACCCTGACCCATAAACGGGTGCTATTTTAGGGACGCTAATATTTTTTAAAAGAGAAGTAAAAGGATTACTCTCACTTTAGCATTTAAGTCCTATGTTGCGGGGTACTTTTGCTTGCGCGATTCAGGATTTTATGGCAAACTGTGTAATTGTGTGCAGCGCCATCTCTTGTCATTTATCGTAAGTTCTTAGTGTGTCTGGAATAGTGATTCCAAGAATTTGAATCCGTTAGATGTTATATGCTTGTGTAGTGACACAGGCATATACCTAACGGACACAAAGTACACCCATGCTGAGAACAATTATTTGTAGATGACACAAATGTAACGTAGTTGTTAGTCGGCCTCGTATCTAGCGCGTGGCCGACTAACAACTACGTTACACCGGCCCCACGTTGGGCGTAATTGCCTTGTGTAGGATTCAAACTTACAACAATGGGCATAGTAGGGAATGGCGAGGCAACCACTTAAACATCTACGCCATCCGTGCAGTCAAATAATTGCTGGTCCTAAGAATGGAATCCACTGCCATATTGACAGCAAAGCGTTGCCTTAAGCAATTCTGCAGTAATTTTCAATGCAAAGACATTATAAAGTTAAAAAAATACTTTAGGAAGAAAGGAGACCGTCCATATTCGGCTTGCACGTGGACAATCGTCTTATAAACAAAGTAAAATATTAAAAGTTTCATTTTAATATCTAATAAATATTGGTTACTATCCAGTATTATGAAATTGACGTATTTTATTTATATATTATATCAAAATAATACACACAGCCTGGAAGCAATAAGGCAGTATTACTGCAACTGCATAGTCGGCCGAAGGACTGTTGGTTGCTGTGCTCACATAATGTCTGTAATATAGTACCTACCTAAGCTGGGCAAAGTATGAAAATGTCACTCCACCAGGCCAGTTTTTGGAAAATATTTTAATAACCTATGAAGGTGATGGTGACACATGAAAATAAATATTTATTTTAAACAATGTGTTTTATTTTATTATTTAACGAACTTGATACTAAACTTCATAGAATAATGTCTTCTAGTTAGTTTAGGCTACTCAAAATTAATATTGTTATTACATTATAAAATTGTTTACGCCAGGGTCCCATACAAGGTGGTCGGTCTCCTTTGCTTCGAAATATTCTAAGTGTTCGAAATATACTAACCAGTGTGGTAAACTATTGTAATACATGTCTTGACTCTCGCATTTATAGAGTGTATCTACATAAGGAGTAGCAAAGCTTATAAATAAGAATAATATTCTACTATTATAAAACAGTAAGATCTTGAAAAGATTCCAAGCTAACTTGTTGTGACGAGCGCAGTATAAGTGCATGCTGTCGTGATTCAAACAAAGCATTGTTGATTGTGTTGCCGCGACTCAATTACCTCAAGTGAACACCCGTTTGGTCTATTTATTTTCAACAGTACTCTGTATTATGATATCATACAATAATGGACAAGATTTAAACGGTAAGTGGACAGCATTGTTATCACTAATTTAGACTCGTATACTCTACTGGTACAATTGATACTGCGTTAGCTAACTGCGCTGTAAGTTTCAACCATTGTTCTTTTAAATAAACACTCCAGTGTATCATATGGATATATGCCTCTGCTCGGATACGCATTTCTTGTAATCAAATGAAGCGATCAAGCGACGGTTCCATGGTAACCCATTCCCAAACAAGCTAGTCACGAAGTGAATTAAAATCAATGAAGTGGCTCTGACTAAAATATCTGAAGGTGTGCCCGTACAGAAACGATTGTCAACGTCCTTAGGTTATTAGCTAATAGCATAAACTCCAAATTGGCTTATACTTATACGATATAATATTAAGATATGGTAACATGCAAGGGTTGTAAGAAATTCATGATAAATACTTAGATGACCAACAAACGTGTTGTTGCCAGACTGTATTGAGGATGTCTCGCGCTGAGGCAAAACACGTGTCGAAGCATATTTTGTACTCGAAGCGGAATAGGTACTACAAGTGGATAACGCCCAGATACCATGACGCTACCGTCCACTATCAGAAGAATTCGCTATTGTCAACCTCTTTCTATAGCAAAATCAAGGTGGGACATCGGGGCGTGTGTGGTGGGTTCCTTTTCCTAATTATTATTTTAATATCAATAGATTCGTAACACTTATATTAATCGTAATTTCATGTCATTGTCAGTTGTGCTTACTGAAGATGTATTCACATTAGCATATTGTCAAGTATTATAATATTGAATGTTATTTCTATATAAATGTTATATAATATCAACCCTGTATTAAACAGTCCCACTGCTGGGTACGGGCCTCTTCTCAGTGTGAGAACGGTTTTCCACACTAGCCCAGTGCGGGTTGGTAGACTTCACATATCTTTGAAAACATTATGGAGAACTTTCAGACATACAGGTTTCCTCATGACGTTTTCCTACATCATTAAAACAAGCGATAATTTACTATTTAATGCACACATAACTTCGAAATGTCAGAGATGCGCGCCTTGGGATCGAACTTGAGCCCTCTGCGTAGCAGTCCAACGGTCTCCCACTAAACTATCGCTGCTTATATTTCTATAATATACCATAAATATATGTTAAAATGACTATGGTAGTCCACCACATCCAAGAAGTCGACTACCAATAAAATATTACACATCAGTGATAACCGTGATAAGCTACCAGACATGCTATAATTACTCACTACGTATAAGTTTGTCACTATAAGCGATAGCATAATGACAGTCTCGAAGGGTATTCATGTCATATGTTTGTCAATACATCTGTCAGGTAATATTCCACTAAGATATTAACGATATTATTGAGTTATCCCGCGTAAATAGCGTGCCATTTACATAACATATATGTAATAGTATCCAATAATAATAGATTAATGTCGTAGTGGGTAGTCATCGTTTGAAAATATAACATGATTACTACATAGATGTAGAGTAATATTTATATTCATCTATAGGTCTATGAATGGCGACACTTCTTACAGCACAAAAATAAACCAGCCAAGCCCTCATAACAACGCTAGGCGCGCATTAAGAACACTACCGGGGCATTCGACCCAACCCTTTACTATATTTGTGTCTATTTGGGGCCAATGGTTTTTTTTCGTACATGTTACGATTATCTCTTGGAAAGTGGTTCCAAAATACAAAGACCAGAATGTTGTGTACTGACTGACTAGTAGATCATCATTTAATACTACGTACATATTAATACTTTGATCATCATAATAAATCTTTAGTACATAATTATTATGCTAGAACGTTGAATTTTTGTATATACATACCCAATTACAAAAAAATCAACTTGTATACGTTACTGTAGGTTACAATAAAAAAATTCAAGTATCATTAATTACGCCTTGGCAAACCAACGAAATTGGATTAGATCGGTTTAATAATTTAAACACTTTTTCTGATGTTATCAAAATATTATTGGCAATGTATAGGCACAAGACTGCGTCATAGTCAGCTTCCATATTTCACTTATTGTTTTGATCTATTTGATGGAATTATTCACATAATTGTAAAACAATAGTCTCTGGCCACTGCAGCTCAAAACGTTAAGATCACAAATGTCCATTCCTGCGTAAACTTGGCCCACTCTTTACATGTGTGTTTTTGTGGGACTATAGAATTCCATTGTATCCAATTGATACTAGATTCAACAGATGTAACTTTTACTACTGGCTTGTGTCTGTGGTTTTATCCGCTTGTTCGTCCATGATGTCGTTTACATAGATCGTAATGCGCTAGACTCCCAAGGCGAGCTGTAGTTACCTAATACTGACTACGGGCAAACGATAGTAAATTTTAATAATCATTCTTATGCTCTATATTAACGCATGCGAACTGTAGTTGAAAGCAATGTTTTCTGTTTAGGGCACTCGACCTAATTAATCGATGTCAGTTATAAATCTTAACTAATATTATAAATGCGAATGTGAGTTTGTTTGTGTGTTACGCTTTCACGCCTTAATGACTCAACCGATCATCATGAAGTTTTGTATACACTTTTTTAGGGGTACAGAAAAGGACATAGGGTACTTTTTATCTAGAAAAAGTACTGTTTCTAACTTAACCTAACCTATATTTATACGAGCAAAGCCGCGGGCAAAAACTAGTTAACAATGTTTTGAGTCTCGTTGAATGTTAACAAAAAAAAGTTACAGGAACGTCCTTCGAGCTTATACACATACGGGTGTTCATAAGACACATGAGAAGTTAAACATTACTAATACATAAGCCGTTGGACTGCCAAGCAAGTCTCGGGTTTGATACCCAGGCGCACATCTCTGACATTTCAAAGTTATGTGCGTATCTATACTAATATTATAAAGCTGAAGAGTTTGTTTGTTTGTTTGTTTGAACGCGCTAATCTCAGGAACTACTGGTTCGATTTGAAAATTCTTTTAGTGTTGGATAGCCTATTTATCGAGGAAGGCTATAGGCTATATAACATCACGCTACGACCCACGGGGGTGGGGCAGTAACGACAAACGCGGGTGAAACCGCGGAAACATCTAGTTACGTATAATAATCGTTTTCTTTAAAGGTGAACGAAAACATCTTGAGGAAATCTGCATGTCTAGGAGTTTTCTATAATGATCTCAAAGATATGTCAAGTCTCCCAGCTCGCACGGAGCCAATGTGGTCGCAATGCCCAGCAGTGGGACAGATTAAATACAGGACTGTGTATGATATTATTATCATCCTTACTTCCTTACTAATATTATAAATTCGAAAGTAACTCTGTCTGTCTATCTGTCTGTCTGTCTGTCTGTTACCTTTTCACGGCTAAACCACTCAACCGATTTAGATGCAATTTGGTACAGATATAGTTTAAAACCTGGGGATGGGCAAAGGCTACTTTTTATTGATGTAGGTACCACGCGGGCGGAGCCGCGCGCACAAGCTAGTAATACATAAATGTTTGTAAATATGTTCGGATGTTTGTAACTCTATCACACTTAAAGAGCTGAACTGATTTCGATGACACTTGGTACACAGATACACTACGCTAATCCGTGCATTAATCTACCTATGTGTACCACGACAGTTCACGTGACCAGAAGAATTGTCTTTATTTCACAGAAAAATAAGCTTTGCGTTGCGTTGCCATTTAACATGGCAATGCTGCCAGTCTTCTGGGAACACTATTACTGCTGTGGAGCAGAGGTATTCTATGATGCATATTGGAGGGTGGCATTTTCTATATTGTATAAAGGTATAGAAAATGATGAAATAGTGACGTATTGATATGCCTTCTTTATCATAACTGCGACGTATACGTTCAGAGGCTATTAGATATAGCCTTTGAACGTTAACCCACGGTTGATCTGAGCGATGCAGTGATTGTGAGGTATCAACTACAATCACTGTATCGTATAATGACATTATGACTCATAGGTTTCTAGTAAATAATGTAGTAAATATGCATGTTTATACATGTAACTGTAGGTAATATACAATTAATTTATATTACACTAGCTGTTACCTGCGACTTCGTCCGCGCAAATTTTAACTAAAAAGTGTTTGTCTCCGCGGAACCTTATTTTTTTTTCTATAGTCAAAGTAGCCTATGTTACTCCTTATAACATCAGCTATCTGCCAAAGAAAGTTCCGTCAAAATCGGTTCAGCCGTTTCGGAGATTACCCGGAACAAACAGACAGACAAAAATTTTAAAAATAGATATTTTCGTATAGGTACCATTATACTTTCATATGCATTAGATAAAAAGCTGTTAATTTGACATTACAAACAGACACTTCAATTTTATTTATTTGTAAGTATAGATTTAATAATTAGTACCTATATGTATATCTTCGGAGTAGTTATGAACTCGCAGAATAAACGAGTATTATTGTTGAACTGCTTTGTATCTATATTGCAAACAAAGTGACTGATTGATTGAAGGGACGATAGACACTGTAGCAGATATAGCCAGACTACAAATTAGGTAATGTAGGCAAGAACTCGGCTTTGTGGACCATCAATTTCAAGAACATATCAGTGATATACTAGAAACGAAACTTTATTTGGAAGGCTGGATTCGTAATCCTAACTATCCTAATCCTAACTGATATTATAAAAGCGAAAATGAGTTTGTTTGTTTGTTACCTTTTCACGCCTAAACCACTGAACCGATCATCCTGAAATTTTGCATATACGTTGTCAAGTGTACAGAAACGGGCATAGGCTACCATTCATCCCGAAAAAAAATCCTGTTACCGAGGAAAACAATAATAACGTTCTTATAATAATAGATGGCGCCACGTGTCTTTGGAATCATGATTGAATTATATTGTTATATATTATTACAAGCAGAGTACAATCCGAATTGATTGTCAAATTCTAAATTAACACGAGTGAAGCCGCGGGCAAAAGCTAGTAACTAATACTTTATTATATTTTATCTAACACTAGCATGCCTTCGGTATGCTTTGGGTCTTATTCGCAAAATGCATGTAAAATTGACACAAATACACTATAAGATGTTACGTCATTTACTGCTAATCTATATTTAAAGATTTAATTTTTTTGTTAGTTTGTAAGGCTTTAACTCAAAAACTACTGAACCAATTTTAAAATTTTTCTCTATTAGAAAGCTTTATCATCATCGAGTAATATAGGCTATACCTTTATTTAAAAAATAGTACTGTTACTAACATAACGCAGCCTACTTTTACGCGAGTGAAGCCGCGGGCAACAGCTAGTAACTTATATATCGGGCTTGCCTTATTCAGACACCTTAAGCACGCCACCAAGAATACCGTTTATGATCCAAATTGAGAGTGGCCATGTCCAGCAGTGAATTACAAAACCATAGACACTTTTAAATGTGTCATGTCATGTCTTATCATGAGTTTTATAAATGATATTATCTTTCTTACACGTAACGATCATTAATTAAAACCCCGCCTTTCAGTGACACGTTGTATAACAATGAGCGGTGTGTCATTTCGCTGCACAAAAGCAGGTGACCAGCCGGCATACTTGGCAGACCGGGCTGACTCTTACTGCCAACGTACGTACTTCCTACTTTCCGCGCCGTAAACAGTTTGTAGGTGGACAGTACGAGCTCCAGTTACAATCAGTGAAATTAAAACAGCTATCCTACACCTGTGCTCATTTTAACACGCGTATACTAGACGATTGACATGTCTGCATGGATGGCGCAATGGTAGTGACGAGTTTTGTGGGTACGATCCCCATACGGGACAAACATTTGTAAGATCCGTAATTATTCCGAGTTTGGTTGTTCCTTGTGTCCCTTGTTTGAATGTTTGTGAAGTCATCCGCGACACAGGATTTATTCATAGTGTGGGAATTGTCTTTCAAAAAATATCCTACAGACAGCCTCGCTGTTTTCAGCATGAATGGGCCGGCTCGACCGGGGAAGTACTACCCTCTCACAGAATATCGACGTGAAATAGCAGTGTTCCTACTGTTGTGTTTCGTTTGGTGAGTGAGAGTGCCGGAGGCCCAATCACCCTCTTTCACCCTTCCCGCTCCTTCTTCTTACCACTTCCTTTTTTTCCTAAAGGGTCGGCAACGCGCAAGTGATGCCTCTGGTATTGCAGGTGTCCATAGGCTACGGTGACCACTTACCATCAGGTGAGCCGTATGCTTATTTGCCAGCTTAGTTGCATAAAAAAAAAGAATTTCTGTAACAACCGCCATTCTCCACAAGATGCAGGCGATGCTAGTGTTCAGATTTATGCGCAAATATAAGTCTTTCTATACCCTCACACTTGTAATTTGACGGAACGGCATTGCGATACGAACAGAGAAAGATTACTAAATTCAGTGTACTATTAGGAATATCTTGAGAGAAAAACAAATACTTTTTATTTTTGTTGGCCGTTGTTCTGGAATCTAGCTCGAGACTTTATGCATAGCAGTCGCATTCCTTACCGCTGCACCACCAGAGGCAGTGACATCGACAATATCATAGACAATATCATCATGTATACTAATTAAAAACAATAAAATTAACGAAATCTTTGCCAATAGTATAGTTCTTGCAACTCACGAAGGCGAGCGGGCTTTATTTGTGGTAAACGCGTATATGTACGTGTGTGTGTGTGTGTGTAAGTGTCGCTCGCAACTGACCGCTCTGTCAAACACACACACTACTAGTACCGCACTGTGCATGTACACGTTCAACTACAAGTAAAGGCCGCTCGCCTTCGTGAGTTGCAAGAACTGTATTATCAGCCTAAACCTTTGATACAGGTTTTATTTTAGCTGAAACCTAAATGGATACCTATTTTCCATGGCATTAAGTAGCGCTTTTTATGTGGTCTAGATTCGCTTCTCGGACCGGACAAAGTGTAATTGGGTTTTTCTTTCAGGGTATTCTTATTAACAGCAATGAGCCTGGAAATATGCCCAAAAGATGGGACTAATTATTATTTATGTAATATATTACGTGAAACTATCACATAACTGCTTAAAGGTGCTGTGTGTAATGCTTTACGAGCCTATTACCGTCAACTGAACTCAGTTCCAGGCTCCGTGCTGCTACTGACAATTACTTTACAGGAAAACCCAATAACACTTTGCGAGAGTCGTAAATCGAACCTGAGACCGCATATGCAGAACAATCGCATTCAGTACCGCTGCGCATCGAGGCAATTCTAACCGGGAACTGGCAAATCTCATAACCACTTGAAATAACCTATACCTATTGATTGTGCTCGGAACGTATTAATGTCTGCAATGCAATGAGTTGGATTCGAAGTAATAATATTCTAATCATTAATTCATGCATTGGGCTATATAGTTAATTATAACTCATATTACTACTGGTTACATATTCATAGTAGTATTAATAGATTGATAAATGAGTGCTGCATGCCTCACACGCGACGGCAGTCATTAAGAAATAGAGAAATGTTCAATTTTCTTTGCAGTTAGATTATATATTATATTAGTATGACCAGCGTGCGTGGTGAACTAAATTAATGTTTGAAATACAGGTGGCGCCATCTGGCGAAGAACGATTATCTCTATATGTCTAATTATTCTATATGTGTGTACGTAACTCCTTCTAAACGACTGAACAGATTTTGAAGTAATTTTTTGTTTGTTTGAGATCCTTAGATAGTTTAAAATAGCAATTGAACCTGGTAGCTGGGCTCCAATCGGATTACAATCTAGCGTTCGGACACGTCTGTCGGTCTCCGCTAGTTATTTATAAATATTTACATAAAAATAAGTAATACATGTATTTTAGTTACTTTAATGCACAAATAATTTAAATAACCGATATTTACGTTTCTCTCAATATATTAAAAACTACGCAGAGAAAGCTACAAAGTTTAAAGCACATTACACGCATGGTGGAGTGTTAGATTTGTCATAAGTAATTAAATTGATATGGGGAAGGAGTGCATAATGCAACAATTGATAAAAAAACTCTCATTATAAAACAAATTTATTTATAATCGAAATCGGATCACTAGGCTACCACTAGTAATAATCAATAAGGTAGCCTTCGTTAAAACTACAACAGAAATACGAAATACAAAATAATATTGAATATTCTTTTTATTCCTAGCTAGTCGTCAAGTCCAGCTATTCTTTACTTCTTTAAGTATTCAAGTTGGCTCAATCGAGAATAAGTTACGCAGAATCGATAGTCTGCAAATAGACTTAAGAAGGCAGTTCTTTCGCTGTTTCGTCACTTAAAAACAAAAGTTTGATGAGCACGCACATTATCCTGTGGTCTCTTTGGCATCAATCCAGCGACTTAATACGAAGGACTTCTTGTATAATTATTTTAAACACCCACAACTTGCGTGAGAATGGATAGTTTTTGTGTGCATTGATGTCTTTTTGGCTCAAAGATATTTGGCTTTGCGAAGAAAGTTAAATCAACATACCTATATTACCAACTAGCATCTCCAACCGGTTTTCTTTAATGAATCTTACGACAGGGTATTAAAAGCCTGTGTGTTCATCTAGGACTTGGTTTATTGTGTGCTAAGTTTAATATTTTGTTAAACGGTATACATGTAATTAAGTATTGAAAATAAACTACTATATAAGGATTTTATCGCGTTGTTTATTTGAAAAAATAAATAGTGTCAAATAGTTTAATTTCAATGAATAACATTCGCGTAAACAGAAGACGATTATGTAATTAAGTACTTAACAAACATCTTCACATCATTTACATACATTATATACTATTACTATATGTTTCCTGCGGCTTCGCTCACGTTAATGTAGATTTTGTCAATAAATTTCTATTCCTCAAGAACAGTACTTTTTACCCTATGTCCTTTTCTGTAGGTACCCATGACAACGTGTATGCGTAATTTCACGATAATCGGTCGTGAAAGCGTAACAAACAAACTCACATTCACATTTAAAATATTAGTTACGATTATTTAAACACTCAGCTTAACCACATCGGGACATAATGATAAAAGCATTGTCTGGACGATGAGCTTCGTATGCCGTTCAAAGAATTAATTACAACTTCGTTCGTAAGAGTATTACCTGCGCTGTGGAGAACAAATCAAAGATTTAAAGAACCGACACAAAGAATACCCAGACTCCGAAGAACTATTTGTGAATCACACAAAGATTTGTCTAACGTGGGGACGGAACCCACAATATCAGGCGCAGTGGCGGTGTCGAGGCGATCACTTAAGCTACTACACCATACGTGCAGTATTTATATAACAAGGAGTTGTGCCATGTGTAGGTACCCACGTATAAGGCCTCTGAGAGTTATCCTTACCGCTCACAAAATTCACAGAAGCAGCACGAAGGGGTCCATATTAGATCACATAAAATTCTAAATCCAATTTTTTGTCTTACTACAGATTTGTGTTCATAATAATCACTCTTCATAATTTGATTTTCATACTTTTTTATTTATACATTTTTATTACTAACAACGGAGCTCATAACAGTTAGTGATCTTAATTTTTTTATTAATACTATTACTACCAATAAGTTTAAATTTATATTTATTTTTTCAGATCTTTTTTCTTCATAACATTCGATGATCATATTGTTTTAATTAATAATGTTGTTACTAAGAACATATTTCAACTCATAACGTGGTTGTTCAGAATGCGCTTCGCCGGCCGCTGCCGCGGTTAGTTATTTATTCGAATGATTATGAGCTTCGATCATTAGTATAAACAAATATATGAAAACAAATATTAGTAAAAACTAAGTGTATAATTAGTGATATTAAGAATTTCAATGATTATAGTTTTTAATATTTCGTTTTTGAATTTTTTATGAAGAATGATTATTATGATTTTAAATGGTATGAGAAATATTTTCGGACCTCCGATGATAGGAGTTGAAAAGTTATGTAAGACAATGCGCACCTAGCACGAAGTCTTGTCACCCACATGGATATTAAACATAGGTGGCAAACAAATGTGATTGTGATCCACTTTTGTCTAACTTCAGAAACTTTGACTGCACGCATGGCACAGTGGTTTAAGTAGTGTCCTCACCACTGCCATTGCGCTGAGTGTTGTGGGTTCAATTTCCACACGGGAGAAAAAATTGTGTGATCCACAAATTGTTGTTTCAGTCTAGATGTTCCTCGTAACCGTTGTTTGTAAAGATCCCCGCGACCTAGAAATGATTCCTAGTGCGGAAGTTGTTATTTAATAACAAGAAAAGAAAAAGAAGAAATAGTGGTCCGATGCTATCTCGAACTACTAAAGTCTCAAATATAAATGTAATATGAGTTCCTGAGATAGATATACAGTTCTTGAGCACCAATTAGATTAAAGTTAATTTTATAGGAGTGTGATAGGCGTGAAATTGGACTCAGCATTGTGGCTCGATGTAAAGCGAGCAATATAAACGTCCTCCGCTTACTGCAAGTACCATGCCTCCATAAATTGTTCCGAACCACAAACGCAATATCGTTTGATAGTAGAAGATAATCGAACTAGCTGATGCTTTTTATTTTAGTAATGGAAATACTATGGGATTTAAAATAAGAATAACGAAATGACGTCTATTATCACTACTAATATTATAAATTCGAAAGTAACTCTGTCTGTTA
Source organism: Catocala sponsa (assembly GCA_963564715.1). NCBI lineage: Eukaryota > Metazoa > Arthropoda > Insecta > Lepidoptera > Erebidae > Catocala > Catocala sponsa. The sequence goes on from OY751342.1 coordinate 15,759,034, forward strand.
CCTTTTCACGGCTAAACCACTCAACCGATTTAGATGAAATTTGGCACAGATATAGTTTAAAACCTGGGGAAGGACATAAGCTACTTTTTATTGATGTAGGTACCACGCGGGCAGAGCCGCGCGCAAAAGCTAGTAATGTATAAAAAAGAATATAATTAGAAAACGAATAAAGATGTCTGCCATCTTTCCAGAAACAAAATATTGGAGATCTGCCTTTTCTTTGCAAGTATGGCATTTAATAGCATGAAGTCAACAACATGGGGCTAATGTTTATTGTCTGGTGAACAGTCTCTTCGGAGATAGTCCTGCACGACCAGTACCAAACCAGTTGTAGGTAAATTTCATTAAGTTTAGTTCTGAAACTATTTTTTTTTACGTATACAAAGTAAAAGGAAGACCAATTCTTTAGGGTTTAAAAAGTAAATTAGTAATTCATTGCAGCCTTAGTCAAAAGCACAATGCTTCATTGAATGTCCTACTACATTTGCTTCATTGTGGATTCAATGCATTTGAAATGTACTGAGATTGAATTTGAAATTGAAATAAGGATTGAGAATAGTCAAGTAGCCGTTAGGGTGAATGTTTTAGTTATAAATAAAGCTATTCACTTTTATGATTCGGTCCGGTACTAACTCAAAGTAGCATTGGGTTAAGTTCTGTTAGAAAGCATCTCTCGCTTGCAATCTTGAATAGCATATAAACCAAATGGCCATGCACTTGAGTGGACTCCACTATAATTGAATCTGTTGATAACCGACGCATATAACAATTACTCTGTACACTGGAAAGCACAGGTTTAAATAAGGAAATCAACGTAACATATCGCTGGATTTATATAAGAATATTGAGCTAAGGAATATTTAATAGAAATGAGTTGGATGTCAATTGCGTATTCTTAAATTCAACAAAACATCCCTGAAAGAGTTGCTTATTTTTATTTCATACATACATATGTGAACTGTCTAATAGAAATCTGTAAAATTATGTTATTTGACTTTACACTGTAGGCTGTAAGGTATATCACTAAGGTTATGAATTGGTGATTATTACTTCCTAATAATGTAGGCTCTTTCTTACTAAGGGATATTAAGATTTCTACAATAAGTCAAATTAAAAGAGTTTAGTCGCATTACACTTTAAGAATCAGTCTTGAGTCAGTACTACACTCAATACCATGGAAAAGCCGCAAGTACCTATGACAAACATAAATTTAAATTTACTAGCGGTCGCCTAGTGCTCGAAATTCGACCAACTGATATATATTATGTCATATCATTATACTCGTATATTGATATATGTAACCATAGTTACGCGCTTCGACTGCGTGTGTCAAATGCATGGTTGTGTGCGTGTAGTGTTTTTTCATTAATTAATGTATTTATTATACATATTTTATATAAATATTAGCATTCGTCACTTCTTCTCTGTATAAACTATAAGTATGCGAAATTTCATACTCCTCCGTCCGCCCAATTTTCGTAAAAAGGGATCCAAAGTTTTCGCTTCACGTGTTAATATATAGATACCAATAAGTTAAGCTATCAAGAAAAAGCTTTTCAAAATGGCTACCCGTAATTTACGAGTGCAGTTCGTAGACATCTCTGCAGCAAATCTGTCGTTAAAACTCAGAATCCGAATGTTAATACCAACAATTGCTGAATAAGCGTCAATAAACATTTACGATGATAATGTCTCCACACAATAAAACGCAGAGAGAGAATGATCTCGCTCGTTCCGAGAAACGAAACAGAGGTCAAGTAGGGTCCGATCATAAATAATAATTAAAGGGCCGGGGTAGTGCTGTTATAGTGGCAACATGCATGCATGACCAATGGATGAATATTTGTCCGGCGATCGCACATTGAATGGCAATCAATTGAAATTTGTGCACGGTCATATACTTATTATTTTGTAAGGCGAATAATTTATGTAGACGTATAATTTATGAAACAGCCTAGTTGGGAGACTGTTGGACTTCCACGAAGATATCTAGGCGTTCCTCTGACTTTTCGAAGTTATGTGCGTATTAAATAGGTAATAATCGCTCGCTTACGAGTAAATGGAAAAGGAAAGCATAGTGGGGCGACTTAACTGTTTGAAAATTCTCCATAACGTTCTCGAAGATTTGTGAATTCTTCCAAGCTGATGGCCTGACCCTTCTTATACTGAGGGGAGGCTCGTATCAAGCAATAGAATAGTTAATAAGCAGGCCTCATATTATATTATTATATAATGTATGTAGATGTGTTACAAGGCTTGTTTTAAGATCATATCAGAGTATTATCATTTCAGAGTAAAAACACCATGGCGTGAGGCAAACAATTAATTATTTTACTCAAGTTTTTAACTTCAAGTGTTATAGCGTGATGAATCGCATAAGAACATTGTATGGTAAAAAAAAGTTCTATAATAAGTTACCTAAAAGTGTAAAAAATTCTTTATCTATTAATAGTTTTAAAAGTAGATTAAAGATGTACTTATTAAGCTAACTTATCTTGAACCTAAACTCGACTAATAATCGAATATAAAATGTTATTATATACTTGTAATGTCATAATTGTTTGAATTTTCTCATATTTTAAGTGAACTATGTAATGTTCTTTTGAGAAATAAACTCGTTAAACCGAAATTATTGATTTGCAACTGGGAATCTATAAATTTATTATCTAATTATGTACTACTTTAAATAGTAATAGTAAGAGTAAAATATTTTGAAGTTCATAGATTATATTGTGACCTAAATGAACAATAATTTTAGATTTTGACGATGATGATATACCTACTCAAAGGATTAGTAGTAGGCGAAAAGTAAAAACAAGAAGATTAAGCTCAGTAGCTTTAGGAGAGAGCCCACCGTAAGAATGTGTAAAATATACTGGTTCAAGATTATTGTAATCGTAGAAAGGTGAGGAAAATAGGACAGCATACGAGTGACATACGCCATCTTAATTACGGACGTCTGAACTTTATTGATACGAAAATTAACTCAGGAGTACGACTACATGGAAATAATAGGTAAGTCATTTTATTTGAATAGCCATATAACTACCGAGACGCTTGAATTTCATGACACTTGCATCGTCAATTAAAATCGTAGATAATATCAAAACTTTGCTTACCGACAGCTAAGGCTTTTATTTCGATTTCGCCGTTATGCAATTTATTTACGCGGGAAAGGCCTCTTTACTTATGAAGTTTATATAGTTCCTGTGTGGTTGGTCTGACTATTACATTATTATGACGATGGAGAAGATTGTACTACCCCCATTACAAAGGAACAGCGACGGCTTATGTGTTTATGGCAAATTATCGGTAACCATATAAAGCGAATATCTCATCATACCTCACCACGGTGCAGACGGAACGACCACAGCAGAACAACCAAACACTTAAACGAAATGACCACTTCAATAGTTTACGACTAGTAAAACTTCAGACGTTTAAACTTCACACTGAACAAAGATATAAGTTTTATATTTGCGAGATCTATCCTGAGTCCGTTGACCCTTCTTCTAAGAACGGGATCCATTGCAAAGGCATGCTCAATCATTTAATCTAAAAAGAAATCTCTCTTTTCATGAAAAAAATACAATTATCTATTGCCTGTGAAATGTGTTGAATGTGTAAACTGCACTCTGTTTTATGTGCTTGCACATATTGAAAACTTAATATGATTGTTTTTTTCCTTTAATGCAAAATTTATACAAAATATATGTAATATAATATTCATTATTAATAAAATAATGTTATTAAATAGTCATATACCGCTGTGCCGTGAAACATCATATAGAATCACGAATTGAGAAATGTATGGTTTGGGCACATGGCAAAACTGGACGAAAAATATTGTTAGTTTATTTGCCCAAGAAAGTACTTAAAGCAAATGTAGATGACACAGAGGGCAAAGGAAAGACCAAGAAGAAAATTCGTTGACGAAATCGGAAATATTCTGAACAGGAGATATTAAGATAATCCCAAGCTGACGAGCGTGCATGAAGAATGTAATTAGTAATTAGAGTGAAATAAACGAGAGAGAAGTACCGTGAAAACTAGTAGGCGCCGCCTGTCCCGGAGGAGTCTCCAGGAAACAGGCGTAGGTCTTTATATTTGGATTTTATACATTTATTGACAAATATGAAAATAAATTCTGTCAGAGTGGTAATTAGCTTGTTTATAGATACAACCAACCTTTTCATCATTATAATGTTATGTAGATAGTGAACTAAATAAAGATATAACTATCATAATCTTATCTCTTCTGTGCCCTCGAGAAATCTTGAAGGACCGTATTTAATATATTTAATTGAATAAATGCCCTAGCCCTAATTTATGAGACGCATTGTAAAATGAGGGAGAGAATTTGATTCAAAAGTGATTTATTTTTGTCTACTAAATCTACACGAAGCACTTGATCGATTCTTATTTACATGGTTATGTTTAACTGCCAGCTACTTTAAATGCCACGCTCACATGCCTCATTCATCATTGACATAAAAGTTTGTATTAAAGAACAGTCGATCTTTTGAGCTGTGAAGCCTAATCCCCGAAGCAACAACTTACTGGATTAGCTGCCAGAATAGCTAGAATATGTAGTTTTACTCAAGAAGAACCAAAAAGTAACAATGACCATAAATTATGTTTATCATATGTAGCTATACAATTGTTTAAGTCTCATCGTACGAGGCGGATAGGGCACACGGGCCCCTTCGCCGATATTTTCTACAATCTAATCTCAACAATCCAATGATATAAGACAGCACAGTTGTAAGTAAAGGGAGACATTATTGATCGTTGATATTTGTGTAGGCGTACCGTGTTCCGCGAGCAAACTGGGCTTGGGGGTGGGATTTCTTTTTTCCTGAATTCCACGCAACGTGAGCCGGCGGCAAAAGAACTACCCATTGGTTGGTAACCTAGCAAACAATAAATAAAATTATTAGGTACATAATATAAGAGGCTGTTAGTGTAAGGAGTATTGCTCGCACCGTGATGTATGTAGTTTTTGTATGTCCAGTTAGTTGACGTCAACTCGCTTAAAACGCATTTGGAATGATGGACCAAATTAAATTCACCTATCATTTATACCATAAAGTAACTCTTATTAAAGTTTACTAAGTTGAATCTAATGATGTAGGTAATGCACCTGAAATAAGCTACAGACAGTTCATTATTTAACATTGTCAGAGAGTGCATATCTGCAAGAAACGTATCCTAATAAACAAAAAACCGAGTAAAATAAATTGAAACACGCATGTGTGTACTTACAGTCATATAAATAATGCATACCTAAGGTAAATATACTGTTTGAATCAAAGTAAAATGTCTACTACAGAGGCCGCGGTAATATTGTCAATCTACCATCTACATATATACAAACACAATGCACGGAATCAGAAAACTACAGTAGGTACTCGTATATTGTAACATATCGGTTATGACTGTTATGAGTCTAATGTTTTGTAGTCTGCTGTATTTCGATCAATTATACAGTAGTACTATGTCATATAATGACATTTACTATGACTTGTCTCCTGATTTCATTTGGTCCTAATTACATAAATGACTATAAATTTCCTAAATATTTGGTTATATTGTCGTTGGCGCAATAACCTTAAATCCATGTGACCAAGATCTAATTTTCATTGTGGTTTCTTTAGTTTTATTAATTGTTAATATAACTAAACTTTCAAAATTAAAGAGGAACACAAATAGAAACCTAATGTTTACAAAGATGTACTTCGCTTTTCTTCGTCTTGAGATATTAAATCATTAGGTATAACAAAATCGAGATGTAAATTTCGATTAACTTTAACATTGAGTAAAATTAATATCCAAGTAGAGGGTTTGAATAAGACATAGCTAATATTATTATGATTATAAAAGCTAAAAAACGAATTAGTATTTATAGCAGATGATCAACGAACCATTGGCTTTTAAACATACTCACTGATTACGAAACTCACTGGCTGATTGAGATTTAGCGAAATACCCTTCAAAACAACATTGGCAGATGTGAAAATCTCATTCCTGTCTTACAATCAGATGATTGGAATGGGATCAAGCATGGCATGCATGTGCAATTAGATAATTCGGGAAAGGACAATAGTTTGTATATTATGTATAATATCCTGCCAGATTGAGATACGAAAGGATTTTCGGACGGCTGGCAGATTAATGTCCTCCATAATCTGCTAGCCGTCAAAAAAACTTTGTGTATTATACGGTAATATGAGAGGAAAGGTTTGACCATAAAAGGGAAAATAACTATGAATTAAAACAAACGAACAATTAAACGTAATTGCTCTCCATTTACGCAATCAATCGAATCTTATATAAACCATAGCCAAAACCTGAATTTCAAACCTAAATACAACGTCAAAGTTTTTGTTTACATGACCTATGCCAAGGGTCAAGGTCACGACCTCACATTTAACTTACAACAATACGCGGCAAACGTACTCTATTACTTTCTCGTTTGCTCCGTTCTAAAAATATAGACACAAATGCCTTTTCTACCACAAATTAAATAACAGTGATTATTTTGAAAGGATTCATGAGTTATGTACAGCATTATTCAGATTACAAACCTGTTTTTCACGCCTGGCGCGGATGAAATATCACTGAGCGGTACTACTGAATCCACATCACCAAACACTTCACCTTCTGTTTGTAAATCTATAAACGAACGAAAGACGATAACGAGTGACGAACGAGAGCGAAAGTGCATCGGTTTATTTGTTACCGGTGTTTACATGTGCGACGGCGCGGCGTGAGCCGACGACTGGCGGTAGCCGGTAAGGACGCAGGAAGGTCGGCCACGGCAGCTGCGCATGCGTCGTGATCACCATAAACGCCGCCAAATGCTGCCAATCTTCTGACCTCTGGCAAACTTTGGACAATGTTTGTTGTGATAAGGGTCACGTACACTAATTATCCGTTACGTTTGATTGTATAATAATTATTTGAATTCGGAAAGTTCATTGTAGGTAACTAATGTTTTCTAGAATGTCCTGGTTCATGCGTGACCGTCGCACAGTGGGTCGAAACTGTTATATGAAGGACATAGGGTTTTTTTTAATTCCATTAAAAAAATATATCTATCGAAAGATCTCGTCATTACGATGAATAACAATTGTCATTATACGTTTTTCTTTAAAACTGATAGTTTGCACGGGAATTTTTTTTCTATTATTGCTGTATGGAATGAAACAAAAACTGCTAAAATTTAGCCAAGTCCTGACAGGTCTTGCTTTAAAACTACTTTAGCCTTATTCTTTGGCTTGTTGGCTACAATTTTACACTATCAGCGCGCACCCATAGTTGCCCATTCAAGAGTTATGAGGTTTGGTAAAATGAAAAAAGATAAGTAAAAAGTACTTTTTTATCTATATTATCATAGAATAAATAATTGTGTTACAATAAAATACTTATAATTGAGGAATAATAATAATTTTAAATAAAATAAATATTTGTTCAAAATTAAAGTAATTAAGATTTTCTTCGGTAAACTAGTGTTTTAAAGTTAATTTCATTATTTACTAGATGTTCCCGCGGTTTCACCCGCGTTTATCGTTACTGCGCCGCCCCCCGTGGGTCGTAGCGTGATGTTATGTAGCCTATAGCCTTCCTCGATAAATAGGCTATCCAATACTAAAATAATTTTTTAAATCGAACCAGTAGTACTCACGCAGAATAAACCAGGAGAAACATCGTTTGTACTATGTCTGTAATGGGTAATTATTTTGCTGCAATGTTATTTTAAAACTGCGATATCTCTTAAGATATTCATTGAAATCGAATGATGTAAAGGGCAATTTTGTTTAACATTAAAGACTTGTGACGAATAACGTATTTATTTGGATAAGGATTAATATTATGTTTATAATAATACCTTCGCAAATAATGCATTATTTTAGAACAAATTTGGTTAGCATAAAAATGGTTATAGTGAGCCAACCTTAAAAGATAGACATATGCTGTCCCGAACTTTTTTTTAGAACTATTAAAGGGGAACAATTCTGTCATACATGATTTTTGCGAAACTTTAACTGGTTACGCAGCGCACGCAGCGGAAGCTCTCAAAAGGAAAAAATACCCTCCGATTTTGAAACATTCTTCATTGGTGCTCCGCTCCTATTGATCTTAGCGTGATGATATATAGCCTATAGCCTTCCTCGATAAATGGGCTATCTAACACTGAAAGAATTTTTCAAATCGGACTAGTAGTTCCTGAGATTAGCGCGTTCAAGCAAACAAACAAACAAACAAACTCTTCAGCTTTATAATATTAGTATAGATTCGTAAAATTTATATGTAGCACATTATTTCTCAATAATAGCACGAAGTCTCGAACTGTGGCCTGTAGGTGGCGATGGTCCTATTATGTGGTAGGCCAAACCTCGCGTGACGTGGTTGTGGTGCAACCCTGCCCATCCCTTTAAAGATATAGGCGTGATACTACTTATGTAAAATATTGATAAATATCTTTGATATTGATTATTATTTATCTAGTTACATATTATGAGTGCAATTGCCGCTAGGTTGTAGATGTGGTTCACATAGATAGTACAAATAAGTATTAGGAGGGACTACCAAAACGGCGTTATCACCGTTGTACGCTGGGCGGTGGGTAGAAAAACATCATTATGTACTCATGCGGGATCGTATCGTTTATGAATATTCGAATTTCTTTTTGCCGTGCGGCAAGGCTTGCCGTGATATTATCTATATTTTGATAATTTGCAAACTTTATAATATTGTCTTACGTTGACGCGAATGTTATACATTGAAATTAAACAACTTTATATGGATTTTATCGCATTGTTTATTTTTATAAAACAAACGAAACATTAATCTACTGTTGTTAAACACTTTTACTAATTACTGTTTACTTCTTTTTATGTTATTTAAACTATAAAAAACACACTTTCTCCGACGTTTTGTTTACTTTACAGCAGCCATGGTCACGGGGAACTAAGATGGTAGATGTCTCAAATCTCAGCTATGCAGCTAAAGCTCAGCACAGCAGAAAATCAATGTCCTTCTTAGTAGCAGCACATCGAGTCTTTACCTGCAAGGCAGGCTGCAGTTGCAAGTATCTATATGAATCTACTAGCAGCCCGCCCCGGCTTCGCACGGGTATTAAACAAACATTTCAAAAGTTATAATTTTTTACACACACACACTCTTCCATACATACGTACTTTCTCGTTTTTGCGTGGGGTCATTAAAAAAGAGTAAAATGAAGAAAATTCAAATATGAAATTATATATTTTTTTATATTATTTTTTTTTTATTTTTTTTGTACTATAATTTTTCTTCTAATTTTATTTTTAATTTTTGTAAAAAGGCCTATACTATATACTTTACTTTCTCTGCTCCTGAAAATCAATTTATTGAGTCAGAGCTTCCCTGTAAACGATATTTGATGTTAATTTATTTTGTGGCAGCAAAATAAATTGATTTTCAGGACCTCCGACCCGCGATAGACCAACATACAGTTGGCCATGAGTAAAACATTATTTTCGTAGGTCAATCCCTACTAATTCGAAAGTTTGGCCTTGTGACTTGTTGATAGTTAGGGCGAAAGGTGGAGAACCTGTGAATGAAGATGGCAAGATTACGCGTTGACCAATATTTGATTTCAAATAACTTACATTTTTAAACTTGTGATATCTTTCGAATGGAATGTCCAAATTGAATAATTCAAAAAGTTATATAATGGTTTTGAACCAGACTTAAATATGAAGTCATTTTTTTATAAGGATTCATTCCAAAGTATAAATAAAAGAGCTTTTATAGCGGTGGCATTTATATATGTTTTTTTAAATGAAAAAACACTTATTGTGACATAACTATAATAGCTGTCACGATATTTTTTGTAGATAATTATATGTTCTGCAAAGACGTAGTACATTATTTTGTTCTATTATCAATAGTTTTCGCAACGCACGCGATGTAAGAAAGTATTTTGGAAATTTTTTCACACCTTGGGTTACATTATTGGAGTTTTAGTATGGCTCCCTAACTTTTTTGAAAATTTAATATAGCCTATGTTCACCGGAGATAGTGTAGCTTCCCAACAGTGAAAGAATTTTTCAAATCGGTCAAGTAGTTTCGGAGCCTATTCAATGTAATCAAACAAACAAACAAAAAAAACAATCAAATCTTTCCTCTTTATAATATTAGTGTAGATAAGATATATTCGGGTAATCATGAGGTTCCAAGTTCGATTACCGAATCGAATATCATTGGGCTTATCTGTCAATAAAGTCTCAGAAGCACGATGGACTTGGAAAACAAGTCTGGTAGACAGCAGTAGCTTCACGGTCTATCACAAGACGCAAACCAAAGTAGTAACTTCGCCCTCCATACATGACACGAACCATAGGGAAATATGGGTGTAATGGAACTCCACTTACTTACCTTCCTTTTATATATTGCTACTGCTGCTGATGACACTAACTGCACGAATAGCACCTCGCCACTACCACTGCGCCGAACGTTGTGGGTTCGATCCCCACACGCGACAAAAATTGGTGTGATACACAAATAGTTGTTCCGATTCTGGATGTTTTTGTGTTCGTTGTTTGAATGTTTGGAAAGTCGCCAGCGACACAGGAATAATTCCTACAGCAAGACTGGTCTTTTTCAAATAAATAAAGTAAATAGATGACAACCGAGCCAGCAGCACAGCTGATAGAAAGCGGTAACTGCCGCCTATGAACATGGTCGCATTTTCATGGTAGTCACAGAAACTATGTCACGGAAACATAACCATTCCGCTGCCTACCATAAACCACATAAATGAAAAACAAGCTCACGACCTGCCTGATCGTAAACAAATACCTGAACCTTTACGCGCTTGCAGTACCGAGGGATTCACTTGCGAGTAGCCACGTATGAAGGGAAAGGGAGAAGGGGACCGCTAATTGATTAGACCTTCAGTACTGTCACGCACCGAAACACGCATGTGCACTACCTGGCACTGGTATCCTATAAGAGAATAGCATTTGTCCGGTACAGTATTGACGCATATAAGGGGCGGACAAGAGAGCTGTGCTCACCTCCGAATTGTATTGTACTTACACCAGGATATAAGTTTTCTAGTCTAAATTCTTAATCGGTATGCAGGTCATCGCTGTTAAGAGGCCGATGACCCTCCAAAAAATAACCTTAGTTACGCCAATGCGGTAATTGCGACCCATGCCATTAATGCTGAAAACAGGTAAGTTGACTCTTACGGGTAATAGCTCTTTAGCATAATATACAGATTTGTTATATGTTTGTTTGTACGTAAACTTATTACTAAAAAAGCCAGTAAGTTATATGAAAGAAAAGTCTTTAGTTATTAGCTACCATAGATACAATAAGCGCCTACTATGAATAGTTTAGCATTTCTATACGTAGTACCCAATATACAAAAAAACGTATGTCTACATGATTCTGTTTGAATATGATTCTGTTTTACACCAAATTCTTATTAAGGTTTGCCAATCATTCTTTTAATAGCCTACAAACAAAATTTTGGTAACGGTACCTCCGTTTAGTGAAAGTTGCTAATCTATATAGATCAGGCGCTTTATATGATGATTGAACTTTACGTACTAATATAACCGACGAATAATAATATATACTCGCGATTATTAAAAAGAGTGCCTAATAAAATAAAAAATATCTCGAAAGACATGCAAGCAAATTTTACCTTTCACATCACATACATTCAAACTAATTTATATGTATTAGACGCTACCCGCGACTTGCTAAACAATAGTCAGTGTCCTTTCCTAGGATTCAGGCTTCATAGCTACATTTTATTCAAATCTTTTCAGTAGGTTAAACATAAACAAGAAACAAACAGACATTTTCAATATTTACATCGGTTGATGTTGCCTCCGTAATTTTATTTTAACATTTCTGTAATATTATACATTTAATAGTAGATAGGTAGATACTGACCTTCTTAGTCCGAACTGCTGCGCTTATTTTCAAACGTCATAGATTCTACACGTTCTTACCTGAATAATATAGTAAATAGTGTACTTTGTGTTACTATAAAGTTTATTTTCACTACTAACTACAGAACATCGCGAGCGAGGCGCTGCACTTGGTTGTCAAGTTGATACTACCACCATACCGTTGTCAATTATTAGGTAACTAGAAATTTATGTTACTTTTTTGTTGCTCTTATTATTTACCGTAGCGACCGTAGGGCTTAAGGACATGCTCTTGTTTAATTTCACTCGTGTAGAAAACTGCATAACGAAGATGTTATAGCAGGAAATAATTATATTTTTAAGATGATTTACCTATTTGTTAGTTGCCTGCTGAATCACACTACTTACAATTTAAACACACATAGGTACGTTAATAATAATAATATGCTTGACACGGCACGCATCGTGAGGAGGTTCCTTTCGCTGGAGCTTTAACCACCGGTAGCTTGGGCCCAGTTCCCGATGCCGGTGGGTCTTCATAAATTTTATTAATTTTTTAATAATTAGGTATATATTTAAAAATACAATTATTATTCTATAATTAGGAAAAAAAGAAAATAATAATATCAACCTGTATTAAACTGTACCACTGCTGAGCACGGGCGTCTGCCCAGTGTGAGAAGGGCTAAGGTGCACTATGGATATAGTGAATCACGCTGGTCAAGTGCGTTATAGGTACATTACCGAACGCTGAAATGGTTCCATGTTTCCCTACGTGTTTACAATAAAACGTACTTATGTATTACTACAATCGCGTATCTATAAGTATACATAAGGTTATATATGTTTTCAACCACCCACAAGCTATCGATGTCAAGCGGTTGATGTAAACATTTTCAACGTAGGGAAAAAGATTATCGCACATATAATAATATCAGCTTGGCATCAGATGTCGACACCACCTCAACTGATTATCTCACCGTCTACGCAACGCAAGAAAGAATCATTGCCGGTGAGGTAACCTTTAACAGCCGGGCTACGGCTACATGACAGCTCCTGGAAGGCATAACGACATCTGGGGCAAAAACTTATGTTACGTTACGAATCTTGCAATATAGCGCGGACAATAAAAAAAATAAAAAAAAAATAAAAAATATATTACATATTACAATACAGACGCAGTGTTTCGATCCGTTCAATACATTTTTATTTGACACTAGATTTTGTCCGCAGCTGAGCTCGCATAAATGTAGTAGATTAGCTTAGAATAGTAATAGTACTTTTTTCTGGATGAAAGGTACCCTATGTCCTTTTCCTTTCCCCTGACAACGTGTATGCAAAATTTTATGATGAACGGTCCATAATTAAGACGTACAAGGCTTACAAACAAACTCACATTCGCATTTAGAGGAAATATTAGTTAGGTACTACCATGGACTAGAGAAGATAACCTAACTAGATTTTTGTAACACGCACTAGAATGGATGCTCTGACTCACTTAGTCTGAGCCATGAGCTTATTGAAACTACACGTATGACTACGAAACGTTAATATTTAAAATATTATACATTCATGTGTATTCCGGTAGTGCTTAAATTACTAATGCTCATTCAAACGTTTACGACTAACAACTAACAAGTACTCATACACGCAAAAGTAAGAACTGCAATATTGCCAGAAAATTATTTTTGTTGTATCGAAATCCTTATGTGGCACTTGACGTGGCACATGACATACATTTGTAGACGTTTGTGACACTAGATTTGGTTGTTATATTCAACACTGTTTATGAAGGCTTATTTCTTTTCTTATTATATAGTTTTGTACATATCAGTGACGTTAAGTCAACAATTATCTTTATTTTGCCGTTATATATTTGCCTATAAATCAATATGATAATGTATACCTATAAGCCGCTGGGAAACTTATGATTTTGTCAGGTGTTGGTGCTCGATTTTGCAGCCGCAGTAAGAATATATTGCTGAGATATAATATAGTTACGTCCAAACAAAATATGCATTAACAATATTGCACTAACTTAACTGAGGCCCGTAAAATTATTATTGAGTTGAATAAGCAGTCGCCAAGTCTTATTAGGTATTTCTGTTGGGAACTGTTATCCTTTAAGTCTAGATATGTGTCCGGTGAACTATATACCTACTACTGATAAGCGTAGGCGCCACATTTCACGTATTTAACTCATTAAAGGAATTTCTTTTCATAAGCAATTTTCGCGCAACACTGACATATTAGAGTGACTCATATAGGTCAGGATAATCTCTCTACTCTTATGATTAATCACGCGCGGTGTCACATATTTCGGCGACTTTTAAAGGCGGCGGCACAGCTACCGTGTTCAATGAAAGATACCGCCACCAAGACGGCATCTTGAACGGCGTGCGGTGCTATGGCTTTCGGCATAATCACAGGCACCGCCACTCATTCAAATGTTGTAGGGTTCTTATTCTAAGACCAAGGCCGACGTATGTAGGTGTAGTGGCACGTAAATAAATTGCCAGAACTTAGGGAACATTTCTTGTAATAATATGTAGGTACCTACATGTTATAACAACTTGTTTATATTCATGGTATTTTTTTGACAATGTTATACTTACATGCCATTTTTGTATCTGTCAGGGATTTTTTACATATTGCATCCATGGCTCGAGAAACCCCTACTACAAAAACTAGCGCAATACTTATACAGAGATAAAAATCGTAATGTTGCCCTCGTTATTCCTTTGTCTATTTGAATAAACTTATCTCTTTTGGTCATGATTTCGGAATTTCATAGCTTATCTATATAATACTCCATCTACGTATTGTACAGACGTGCATATTTAGGATTCTCATTTTTATATAGAACCAGCTTTTTCCCGCAACTTCGTCCACGTGGAATAGTTACTTTGGGCAGAATTTTTAATATTTTAAGAAACCTTTTTGCAAATAATTCGCTTATAAATGCTGTGGTTTACTGCAAATAGCTCTTATTTTAAAACATTTTTGAAAACTACGTTTTTGTTTTCCATCCTATGCTAAAACATAAAGATTTTGCGGGTTTGATACCTAAGTAGGTACTCGTGAGCACGCCACATAGAGATGCCCAAGGAAAATAGTTTTGTTTATTATTATCGTAATTGTTGCTTTTAGAGGAATCTGCACTTTTTAAACTAAAATGGCAAATCGGTCGAAATTATCAGAATACGGGGAATTAAAACATTTTCTCCTTTTGCCATTCTAGTCATGATTATAGCTTTTATAATATTGCGTCCTAGATGAGTAATTTGTTGCCTTGTACCATTACATATAATATATACTTGGTGCGTCAAGATTTCTCATTAACAGAACTGGAATACCAACTTACAGCCTTAACTTATGGGAAGGCACTCCTGATAATTCTAAAGAGTTAAGAAACTCTATAGGGTACGATGTCACATGTTCAGTGTCCATAATATTGTCTACTGAGAGATACACGACAACATCTCCCTCAACATCTGACATAATGTGTTTGATTATTTGGTCTACTGTCTTATTTGTCGGCGCCAAAATTAGCCTGTCACACAACCATTCTCGACATTTAAATAATAGAATAGTAAGGAAATTTCTACAATGTGAATCAGAAAACTCACATCCAGTTACACACACAGCCACTCTGTTTACAACTCAATCACAACCTATTGCTGATGTACACTTGGCTTAGGCCCGTGGCATCAGTTCTCTTTCCGGTTAGCCGAGAAAATATAAGAAAATCAAAATAATAATAATTATTATTATTATTCTATCACATACACACAACACCATCTAGCCCAAACTAAGCAGAGCTTTAAAATCAAAATAAATCATCTGTGATATGGACAATTTGACAGAATTCACGTCTTAGTGTAATCACGCGGCACGCCGCGCGCCGTCCAACAGAGTATGTTAGCGCGAGCGAGCAAGCGGCGCGGCAGAGCGGAAATATGTATAGCCGGGCGGCGAGGCAGCGCCGCGCGGCGCCCGAAAGCGTCATTTGATTGGCTGGTTTCGAGCTCTCACAGCTCACATCTCTGCTACACACAGCTCACATCTCCTCTCCGCTACGTATCTCCTCTCCGCTTTGATGGAAATAACCTGCCAGTTTCGCAGCTCTTGAACTCCTCTCGTCTCTGCTTTGGTGGATACTGGGCCTAAGACTTCTTAAACGTCTGTGAGTTGGTGTACCATTTCGGATTTCCAACCAAAGACTACAATAGGTACCTATAATATACGGGTATAGACAGGTTACTATCTACATTCAAATTTATACTAACTAGCGCTATCTAGTTTCTAGCTACCAGAAACGACTGACATCTATACTTAATATTATAAAGCTGAAGAGTTTGTTTGTTTGTTTGCTTGAACGCGGTAATCTCAGGAACTACTGGTCCGATTTGAAAAATTCTTTCAGTGTTAGATAGCCCATTTATCGAGGAAGGCTATAGGCTATATATCATCACGCTAATATAAATAGGAGCGGAGCACCAATGAAGAATGTTGAAAAATCGGAGGGTATTTTTTCCTTTTGAGAGCTTCCGCTGCGTACGCTGCGTAAACAGTTAAAGTTTCGCAAAAATTATGTATGACAGAATTGTTCCCCTTTAAAAGTTCTAAAAAAAGTCCGCGTCAGCATATGTCTATCTTTTAAGGTTGGCTCACTATAGCCATTTTTATGCTAACCAAATTTGTTCTAAAGTAATGCATTATTGGCGAAGGTATTATTATAAACATGATATTAATCCTTGTCCAAATAAATACGTTACTCATCACAAGTATTTAATTTAAAACGAAATTGCTCTTTACATCATTCGATTTCAATGAATATCTTAGGAGATATCGCAGTTTTAAAATAACATTGCAGCAAAATAATTACACATTGCAGACATAGTACAAACGATGTTTCTCCTGGTTTATTCTGCGTGATTACTACTGGTTCGATTTGAAAAATTAATTTAGTGTTGGATAGCCTATTTATCGAGGAAGGCTATATAACATCACGCTACGACCCACGGGGGCGACGCAGTAACGATAAACACGGGTGAAACCGCGGGAACATCTAGTGTAACATATATCTATAGTTATATTTATACAATCTGTATGGTTATATATATACATGCAACTATACATAGTTATAGACAGATTGTGCAAATTTTGATATGTACTAAGTAGAAGTCAATTTTTTACGAAAATAAAATTGAGTTCCATTTTTTTGCAAAATGATGACTGATTTACATTTTTCGGGATTCACATAGTATAGTAAGAATGACCACATTTTCTTTTAAAACAAAAGATTTCGGCGGAAATTGACATCCATTACTTTCCATTCCGTAATTTAGTTAAATTGTAATTTGTTACTCAGTGCAAAATGTATAACCATCAAAAGACATTTAATACCGAGTAGGTAACAAATTCTTCAGCTCAACTGAAAGAAAATTATGGATTATTATCATTTATCACAAATAAAACTGACAGAAGGAATAATACATAAAATACCTACTCCTACGCAGCCATTTGTAATGTAAGTGTTGCCATTGTGAAAAATAATATTACTATATACGTAGGTACTTTTCTTTTTAACAATACTTGACATTAATTATATTATTTGTGCTTAATGATATTTAATAATAATAATAATAAACTTTATTTCTCTCATCACAAAGGTACACGTACATGTACGTCTTACAGTAGATAATTTTGAAAAGATTTAATGTTGATTATATTTTAATTTGATTTTGTTCTGTCTTTATTCGATTTTACAATTTATATTTAATTAATCACCATCATTTGAATAGTATTCTAATTGTTATTATATATTTCTATGTAATTACTATACTCATTTGTACACCTATTCAAGTAGAACATGCTGGACTTTCAATTTGTTTAACATCAATGCTTCAATGTATCACACATGTTTAATGCAAATAAATATTTTTATTTTCATTTTCATATTAATAGAAAATACACATCGCCATGTACTTTTTTAAATCCGCGTTAATCACGTTTTGTAGCTATGTTCTGTTAAAGAGTATTTTTAGTCGTAATAAATACAAATGATACTTGAACTTGAACTTTATTGTATACATTCCTATCTAATTTGAAGATATAAAAATAATTATGATATATTTTATTTACCCGCATTTTTTACTTCATCAACATTCCATTTTTAATGTCATATTGGTTCTGGTAGCTGACGGATAGATGGCGGGTTTATAAAACAAAATATTCAATGCTACTTATGTTCTATTTTTCTAAGTTGCCATAGCATGTTTCCAACGAAAAAGCATTCATCTCAGTTGCTTTGTTCCTATGACAAAGTACATCACTGACTTTTTACAGGTTTATTAAAGTGCCTTTTCCGAGGTCAACTTCTAAAGACTTTATGGGCGACTACCTATTGTCTTGCTCGTACGCTTGCGCATTTGCCAGTTGCTATACCTACTTTGCATGCCCGCGTCGTATGCTGCATAGTGCATACGGTATGCACTATGCAGCATACGCGGGCATGCAGCATACCTACCTCTATCATATTATAGTAGTATGTAACGCACAAACTACGTATTATGCTTAGAGAAGAAATATATTGATATTTGATATACAATTTATAAACAGATTGTATAATAATTTAATAAGTATGGTGGTAATAATAGGTAAAGTGCAGAAACAAGCCTTGAGCTTGAGAGTCGAGTCCAATGATAATCAGACTCGATAGTATTTTTTAACCGACTTCATCTTATCACAAATTAATTATTCTTATTCTTCCATTGTATAAATCACTCTTATTGTGTGTAAAGGATATTAGTAAGGTTTCAATTTGAAGTAGGTAGGTACCTATCTACCTATTTATAGCCTACTATTAAGTTGGTAGGTAAGTACCTACTTAGGCATTTTATATAAGTTTGCCTTGCAGTTTGCAATGGCATAATAATATAGTAGATACTGTGTGACGCACTATGTGTTGTATTATAAAATTTATAAATAAAAATGAGTCTTTTGGTCTGCTTTACGACTGGAAATGATAGATAAGTAGTGTACAAGTATATATAGGTACTAGGTACCTATAGCTTAATGTACATGCAGCGTTGTGTTCGTTACAATCGTTACCGTAACGTCCGTCGTGCCTATTATTGTCTATGTATGTAACTGGTATCACAATAACGAACTGCAGACACAATGAGCTCGGCGGGAGCTGCCAGCGATCTTTAGCTACAATAATATTGCCGGCCCCACCTTAGTCACTGTACTATGTAAATATTTGTCTAGACGCACAAACACTATGTCAAGTAGGTATCTCATAACCTAATAAATTATCGTTTCCTGTTACATATGGACACCATGTGTAATTTGCAATCAAAATCTGTGGGTAGTAAATAGAAGATGTAAAATAAAAACAAAAATAAACATAGTAACAAGCTCGTTTGGACATTTTATTTATGTAAATTTGCAGATATAATTAATACAAATTATGGTCATGTAAATTGGGATCTACGATAAATAATTGTAACTAATAGCTGGTTTAGGACACTGTCTCATACCGTCTCCGAATAGATTAGATTCCAGCCATTGTTAAATTTTGATGACTCATTGAAATATAAAAAAGGCAGTCTCGGAGGTGTGGCATTACAAATACTGTCTTACTCCTAAGTTTACATAATGAGATTTTTATTGTGATAGTGATAAAACACAAACTTAAACTATGTGAACATTCTACTACCTGAATGGCTACTATATGCATGCATGACTCCGTTATATTAGGTTCCTCATCTTCTAGGATGTTGGTACAAGTGCAGAGCTATGTAATTATGTCAACTAAATTCCTAAAAGATTAATGTGACAAAACCTATATTGTCTACATGTCATACATCACAATTTTTCCTAAAGTTATCTGTACAGTTTATTTGTATTTAATGATGTAGATCTAGTATGATGCCAATTATTATACATTTTCAAATTATTACTTTATGCTGAGCAGCCAGTGTATTATATACTTTACTGCAGACTGTTAACAAGACTTGTGTAATTGTTCAGCAATATGTCTTCAATAAGTAGTCATACACAATTTCTATTTTCAAATAATTCAGGATTGCTAACAAAACAATCTAGATACAAAGTAAATTATTCACAAAGAAATCCATAAATAAACTTTTTATTAAAATTGTATAAGACTGAAATACTTAGTATGTTGACACTATTGATTTCATGAATGAATGATCCTCATTCATTTCAGAGAGCAATGTAATATTATTTCTCAGACTCGTTTTGTTCAGGTGTGACAATATGTAACCATGGGTGCTGAAGGCACTCGTAGGCAGTGGCACGCCGATTCGGGTCAAAGTCCAACATAGGCCTTAAAAAATCAGCAAATTCTTCAGCATCTGATTGACTCCATTCATATTTTTCAGTGAGTACAGATACTAAGCCCCACGGTTTTAAGCCTGTTATGTTCCTCAACTCACCCTTTTTATTAAAGAATACTTTTGAATATTTTCCTGAGGCTGCAATTCTCTTAGGAATGTCACCTAGGAGTTCTATAATGTGAGCCAGGTGATCTTCATCTCGACTGTAACCATCACCTGAATGAGGCTCAAATAAGTAATCTCCTGTGGCTAGTTCAAAAGCCATACAAGCAGTGCTCCATATATCAGCAGAAGTCCCATAACCAGCACTCAGCAACACCTCTAAAGATCTATATTGTCTTGTTTGAATATCTTCAGTAAAGTGCCTGTGAACCCAACAGGCATTGCCTAGATCTGCTATCTTAACCTCAATGTCACAGACATCAAAAGCTGGATCTAGTTTTTTTTCTACAGATTTACCTTTAGTGGACTGAGAATTAAAAGAAGGTGGAGTATCAGTCATTTCTCCTTCAGACATTGGGGTACCTGCATCATCCCCACAACCATACTGCTTAGTCCTTACCTGTACTGCATCTGCATCAGTATCAAATGCTTCTTCATCAGCCTGCTCTAAATCATTGCATCCATTGATATTAGAATCATTCTCAGAACGAGTAGTATCGATCACACTAGCCTCCTCTGGAGTCTGAGGTGAATCATCATTGTCTTGCGACATTGGAGCTGACTCACTATTGTTTTGAATCTTCTTCTGTTCTTCCATTTCTTCTATTTGTTCCATTTGTTTTTTAAGTAGCATTGATTGACGCTTAGCTTTCTTCTTTAATTTTTTCTTTTTATTTCTACTCATTTTAGCAGTAACTACTTGTTCTTGGAATTCCTTCGGTGCAGTACTAATCAAGGAATGCGGAAGCCTCAATCCTAGGGAATGTAATTCAGTGGCTTCAGCTGCCAATTTGCGGATATAAGACTCATCGACACAAACAAGTACATTCTCAGGTTTAATGTCTGTGTGTATTATCTTACATTTTGTATGAAGGTAATCCAAACCCTCCAGTACTTGACGTATGATCGTTTTGACATTTTCTCGTGGTATACCTCTATAGTTAGACTTGAGTATCAACTTCAGTAAATGGTGTCCCAGAACCTCAAACACCATGCACACATGTGTTCCATTTACACCTGTGATTTTAAAGTCATTTAGCAACTGCACGGTTTTGTTTCTCTTAGGATCCGAAGGGTCGCTGTCTCGGACAGCTTTTAGGATTTTAATTTCATCTAAAGCTGTCTCTGTGAAATGAGGTGCCGATTTCACGACTTTTAACGCGACAAAACGTTTGTCGACGAGATCCCAACATAACCACACAGTAGAAAAATGACCCCATCCCAATTTTCTAGTGACGTGGTACCGATTCAGGAATAAGTCCCCTATTTTGACAGGATGGTAACCACCCTTGCAGTAATCGGCGCTATCCTCCTGCTCCTCGTCATCACTCGCGTATTGTTCGTCTTCATCCTCCTCGATCGTCTCATTGGAAGAGCTATGTGTAGGTTCTAAACGATTCGGATTCTGGTTGCGCAGACCGTTTCCTTGTCCACCAGCCCCGTGATCCTCCTCACGATTTTTCTTTTTACCGAGTTTATGTCGTTTCTTTTTCGCCTGAATGGCGAGCACTCTTCTATTTACATCTGATTTAGAACTCATTTAGCAAATTAAACACTTTCAACAACGGCAATATATATATAAATTTATCGTTTCATCTCAAATCTTTTTGTTTGAGTATGGCGGCCGGTCGCAGAACAAAATGCGCTCGAACATGAACTCTAATGTTGCTATGATAAAAAAGTATTTAGAATCAAAGACAATAATAGTATGGTAAAACTTTATAATAGCATAGCTTAAATATCTGAATTATCAGAACAATTTACCTACTCAGTACTCTCATAACAAAATTATTAAGGCATCAGTCGATTCACAATTAATCACAATCTAGAAATAAAATATAATTAATACTAATACTACCAATAATTATATATTCTGTGCTTAGGGCCTGTTATTCTGAGTCTAAGGCGCTTATTTTAACCTGCCGGCGTAAGTTGCAGAGTCTGCAAACGTATATTGCTTCGTAATATAAATCCAAAATCTAAACACGAAAACACACAGTAAGTAACTTACTCTGATTATAGTCAAATAATTATTGTTTAAAATTATTTTAATTTTATGTATATTTTTTGTTTATGTACGGTTATAGTAATATTACAACTATTCCAATCATATTTTTTTCCTGGTGCGATAAAGACTTTTAGTTAGCGCTGATCGCTGATACAGATACTAGTGGCTTGCCAGAAATATGAGCCGCAGTGCGTCTTTTTAAGTAGTACTATTAGTAGAGTGAACACGTGAGGGGCGATATATATATAAAAATGAATGACAACCGACCCAATACTTTTTGTAAATAAAATATAACAACAACATACAAATATATTTTGATACAACGCCATCTATTGTTGAATCAAAGAACTTCTAAATAATTATTCACTTTAACCTCACTTCCCTACTTTTCTGTTCCTGCTACAGTTTTAATCTATATCATTTATATAAAATGTTATGATAAAACTGATCGTCACCGAGCCACAACTGCTGAAGATAGAGAAATGTAATTTTTTTTTGTTTTTTGTTTGTTTTGTCGTTGTTGGCCTCAGATCGCCTTGACAACTTTACGCGGACTGTGGGTGAGCGCAGAAAGTTCCCAACAGTCTCAACCCGTTATAAAGTAGGTATACTAGACAACGTTATTCCTCAAGGGCGGAATACCACGGACATGACAATATGACATGCATATTGGACGAAAGATTTTTATAATGTAGGCGCTCGCTACTAAAGCAGTTTTTAGGGTTCCGTACCTCAAAAGGAAAAAACGGAACCCTTATAGGATCACTTTGTTGTCCGTCGACCCTTTTTCTCAGGAACGCGTGGAGGAGGTATCAAGCTGAAATTCATAGGTATCAAATACTCAGGGCTACACCTGTCCCTTAAAGCTGCGCAAAAATCAAACTTCTAAGCCAACGCAATCAAAAGATACAGCCGTTTATGCTGCAAATTTTCGACACTCGCAAGGGAATCAAAACCTACAGGGTACTTCCCGTGAACTCATAATCTTGAAATTTGGTACAAAGCAACGTCTTATAGCACAGATAAAAGAAAAATTGCGAAAAGCATACATTTTTAGTTACATCATAATAATAAAAATACTTTTAATAATTTGAACTTACTACCCCTTTCCTCATGAACGCGTAGAGGTATTAAATTAAAATTCATATCAAATACTCAGGTCTATAATACCTTTAAGCTGTAACAAAATCAAACTTCTATGTCAACGCAATCACAAGAAATAGCAATTTAAGCCGCATATTTTGAAACTTGCAACTACTCGCAAGGCCATCAAAACTTACAGGATACTTTCAGTCGACCTAGAATCTTGAAATTTGGTATGAAACAACGTTTTATAGCACACTTAAAGGAAAAATTTCGAAAACCTAAAATTTTTAGTTACCTACATATAATTTTTTTTTCAATAATTATAAGTTTATTTATGAAAGTGAATGAAGCCAGAGAAGTGTGTCAAGATCGTAGCAAATGGAAATCCGTAGCCTCTGCCTACCCCTCTGGGAAACAGGCGTGAATCTATGTATGTATGTATAAACTTATGGATTTCATTTAGCAATAGAAATACCATAACTCTTACTTATATACCTACAGGTGTGTGCGCGAGTCCAACTCGCACTTGGAAGGTTTTTTAGTAAGTATAACCTCTAAAGAAGTGAATAGGGTTCACCCACAAAGATTTGAACGTCAGAATCGCTAGTCAACAATTTCAAAATTTATAAATTCATAAAATTTATATTTTGATTAAAAACAAATGTATAAGATTTAGGCTTTAGGCCATATGCTATTTCACATCTATAACCAGGGGGGGGAGGGGCTCTGCCCAATATCTTTCCTCTATCCAAACATAGGACTGACATCTGTGTTTTTGGCTCCTTACTTGTGCTGTAAATCAATCGCAGAAGATGGCGCTTAAACAAATTTTAAATTTATTATTTAGTGTCAGTTCTTACCTATTTATACTTTTATATTTTTAATTTATCTAGGATCATATTTTATTCTCATTTTAATTGTTTTTATCATAAAAAATGGTATAAAATACAAATTAGTAAATATGTCGGTTAAAGACTATGATTCAAACATTGGATTTGTAAGTCAGTCACAATATGGCGACTGCATCTTGCCCAGTGGTACTTGGTCCGAGCAGTGGTATCATCTCGGGTGATAATTGGTCCGAGCTCGGACCAATCATGGTGTGGTAACTACGAACAAATGTACAGATACGTTTTTCGACACGCGCGCCTCTAGTAGCAGTATCATGAAATAATTGTGTTTAATTGTGTTACTATATAGTTTTCAATAGATGGCGATATTACAAAATTTTGCTGCGGTCGCGTCTACTTTAGTGTGGCAAAGTAAAAAATCCAGTAGGATATTTTCTTTTAGTCTACAACAACTTAAATCAATGAAGATGATAATTTGTATAAAGAATATCTAAAATTTCAGTAATAACGCCATGTAAAGGTACAATAGAGCTAAACAGGTAATATCAATGCAGATTAAAATATTTAACTGAATAAGATTTAGTAGAAATAATGAGATCATCTAACAACACTTTGTGTATAATCTATCTATGGATTTTAACAAGAAAAATTTCTTGTTTTCTGTGTTTTTGTGGTTTTTCTCAACCTAGTACAAGTTTGAGTTGAAATTAGTTCCTCCGGCCAGGCATCGAGAGTACCTAAAACGCTAAAGGCTTCTATTTTGTGGTGAATTTGGTCAATTTTGTCACCATGACTCAAAGATCATGTTGTGTACCAGGATGTTTGGTGAAGCTTGGAGACGGTAATTATAATATTATTTTTTGTAATATTAATGAATATACCAGCCATCAACAGCTTACGGTTATAGCACACAAACAGATAGGTACTTTAGCCAAATTGATACAAATAATTTTTAACAACTAATGTGGGTATGGTGATATTCTGTACAATGTACAGTGTGCTTTGAAATAGAAGCATATCAAATGATGTAAAATCCTGTATATATTTCATGATGTGTACCTATGTTAACTGAGCAATTAAGAGACATATTTTATCTGTTACTTAGTATATTACCAACACCTGGGCTAATTTATTTAAGATAATATGGTCAGTTCAATTATAAAAAAAGATTTTCTGTGGCTTTTTGATATCAGTATTACTGATATCAAAACGATATTAAAACTATGTCTAAGCACAAATTAAAATAAGTTTTCTATACATTTCAGATGAGCAGAGATGTGGCCCCAAGCATCTTGAGATACAGACTGCTGAAATACCAGTCGCTGAGTGTCCTTCAACAAGTGCTGTACAAACTGGTGTAAAGACGTAAACCAAGTACTCACTAGTAAGACCACTTTTTGGGATTGTGATGATGCTATTAAAGTCGCAGCGCATAATTATTGTATAACAAGAGAAAATAAAAAATATACACATTATATTTGTTTATTTTTTTCATGTTCCTTATCCATATAATCCCGTTTTGTAATTTCATTAATATGCTGCCTATATTTGTATGCATACAAATATAGGCAGCATATAAATTACTATAAAAATTCTAAAGGAATAATGCAGATGTCTATATACGTATATACACTTATGTATGTATAGGTATAGGTTGCTTTGTTTGACGTCTTCAAATTTGTTCATGATACTGATACTTGGTAGCAGCACTTATGCAGACCTCGAGCGAGGCTAGAGTTACCCATCTATAACAGGTATACTAATCTATGGGACCAATTATCACACAGTACCGAGGGTATCACAGTTAGAATATCTACCTTTGACAGGAGATTGCAGCGCAAAAGCGGACAAATTAAGAACTATTCGTATATGGTTCCATATTATTATGCAATTTAACACGATAGATGTCACTGGTCAAACAAGGATTGTAGAATATTTTTAGTTAATTAATAAAAATTACAATTATATTACTATTGTTTTATAAATAATACTTAATTAGTATCATGTGACTTCGATTTATTAATTTAAAAATTTCAAACTAAGAGTTGGATGTTTGCCATCTACTTATTTTCCTAGTGTCCAAAACGGATTTTGACATTTCTGACATAATTATCACAATACAATTCAAAAATTTCACAACATGCCCACGCCTACAAAAGATTATTTTGTGAATGTCTCAATAAATTTATTAATTTGTAGCTGGTGTCGCTCAATGAACAGAATTTTATCTGGAAAAATTACCTATGATGGTAAGGATGAAATAAAAAGTGCCGCTCAATCGTACTACTGTAAGCATAATTAAATTAAATTAAACGGGATTCGAACACTGAATCGTCCGTTGCCCACCCGTTTTGTTGTTTGAACAAAATATTCCTCGCAAGCGTGTTCCTCATCACTCTGTAGTTTATTTACACAAATGGATAACTCCTCAATTTCCCAAAATTTGCGTAATAATTGATCAAGTGAACACATATCATTATCAATTGATTGCGTAAAAGTGCATGTTACGTGTTTTACTTGTGTATGCGTATTCGATTGGACTGAACCTGACACGATCCAACCCAACTTTGTGTTTTGAAGGAATGGCCCATTTTTATGTCGCATTTTTCCTTCAATAATCAACTCCCAAAACAAATCCGCACTTATTAACATGTCTATTGGTAAACTGTCATAGAAGTTGGGATACGCGAGTGAAAGATTATCAGGTATAACGAATGAATTAATATTTAAAGTTGTCGTAGGTAACTTTATTGTTATTTGTGGTAGAATTAAACACTGAATGCGTGCAGTGAAGCCACAGTTACGCGATCTTAACTCAATATTACAAGATTACGAACATTGTGTTACTGAGTTTCCTACGCCTAAGATATTTTGAGTGGACTGTATAATTTGCGCATTTAATTTTTTACAAAAATTTTGCGTAATAAACAACCGCTCGCTGCCGCTGTCAAGGATCACGCGCGCTTTATGATAAATTCCCGATTGGCTACATATTTCTACTATAGCAGTTGACAGCAACACCGTTTGAGCCGACGACTTATTATTATTGTTGGAGTGAACGTTATGTACCTACCTGTAATGAATGACTGTGTGTGTGCGTGTTACTACTAATATGAGGAACAGCTGATTGCTCGGACGTTGTAAGCGTAAACATTCCTGCGCTGCTATCTATACTAGAATATGTGTCACAAATTCATGTATTGTGTCTTTGTTCACATTTTCGACACGGACCAAAAACACACGTATCAATGGAGTGACCAGGACGCATACAATTAACACACAAATTGTTGTCTTTTACAAACTTTGATCTATTTTGTACGCATAAGTCAATAAACTTTTGACATGCATATAAGGGATGCTGTTCGTTACACATGAGACACGCTTTATAGTTACGTGGGTGTTTATTTTGCGTTTTGTTATTTATTTTATTGTTGACCACGTTACAATTAATTTTAGGTGCCGACAACTGATTATTAATATTTGTATGTTTCTTATTTTCACACCCACTGTAATATGGCCCTGATTTACTGTGCGATACTACCTATAAGCGTTTCCAAAATATCTGCCCTGTTCCTAAGAAATTCTAATAAATCATCTATCTTAAGAATTGCCTTTGAGTTGCTACTAGATTTTAGTAAGGAACATCTATGTTGTTCCCATTCACGTTCTGTGATGGAATCTAATTTTGTGACCACAATATAAATTATTAGTGTATCCCAGTGGTCTGTCGGTTCTCCTAGAAGTTTTAATGTACGTAAGTTTAGAATATTATCAATAAGTTTGCGTAATTGTACTGGCGATTCTTTATTTATTGTTTAAATCGAAAATATTGATTTTACGTGATTCTGAACCAATAATTTTGTATTGTCAAAACGATGAGTCAACAATTCCCATGCAACTTCGTAATTATCGGCAGAGAATTCAAGTTAATCTATAACGGACTTAGCATTACTCTTTAGAGAAGATTTTAAATAGTGACATTCCTGAATTTGCGTTATAGTTTTACAGTTATGCACTAGGGATAGAAATGTGTCGCGGAATTCTAACCAGTGTTCATACGAACCGTCAAAGTTAGGAATGGATATCGTGGGCAATTTAATAGAATTTGAACTTGTCGTTGGTGTCTGACACGTGCTAGTAGACTTCTCATCATTATTTGTCATGCATTCAGCAAGTGCAAGAACAATGTAGTATTCCCGCTCGAAATCTTCGCGCGATTCAAGCTGTTTTTCGATGTCTAACTCGGGACTAATGTCCTCTATCTGACTTTGAACTTGATTGAAGTCATTCATTAAACTTTGAGATCCTACCACGCGTAATTTTAATTCCGCTCGCTGATGAATAGACAAATCTATTCCTTCAAACGAATTAACATACTTTTTAAAATGTGTTAACCGACATTTTATACATCCACGTTTTTTCTTAAGATTTTTCATATTTACTTCTGTGTCTGGCAATACTATTTTAAGAACAAGTAAAAAGGTTACTTACAGTTTAATCCGTGCACTTACTACAAAAGTCAGCACCCACAGCGTATAAGCAGGCACGCACAATTTGTAAAGCTCTAAAATTTGCAAAGCAAACAAGTGAAGAAGCAGATTTTAGATAGGTATTTTGGTTAGTACGTTTCATTAAAAGCACTGTAATCCTTTGCGAATATATAATTGTTCTCCAGTTCTCCACTGCCTTTGGGTCTCTCAATCGTGTGGTCCACTTCTTGATAAATCCGTCTCGAAGGTCCATATGTTCACGTTTGTGTTGTTGTGAGGTGGCAATGGAATGATACGCGTTTAATTTGAATAAAGAGGTATATAATAACAGTAACAGATGACAAGCTTCCTTTTCGTTAGTGTAATTGTCCAGAGAAAAATTTTACACTACTCCTTAAAATCGATAGCTGCGCCCCCCTGGTCTATGCAGCCGTCATCTCATTGGTCAACGCAAGCATCGCGTCATCAACAACCAATAGCGAATGAATATGACGCGACACAGATGCGTCGACACATAGATATCTTTGATGACCAGATAGTATAGTAGTTAGTGTATCTGCCTGCCACCCCGGAAGTAGCAGGTTCGGTTCCCCCATAGGTCAAACATTTGTGTACATGAACATGGCTGTTTGATTTAGTTTGGGTGTTTCTATGTATAATATGTATGTATGTACAGAAAAGTATATAAGTATGTTTATCAGTTGTCTAGTACCCATAATACAAGCTCTGATTCGTCAGGGCATTGTGTGAATGTGTAAGGAATATTATTATTATATATTACTATTTAATAATCACCCTTGTAAAAAGCCTGTATGTTCGCTTATTAATCTTACAAATACAGCTTTAAAAGTCAGAGATGTCTGCATTGAGCCCTTAACCAGGATCTTTTAATTAAGCAATCAATTATTGGTCTCTCCAATAAGCTACTGTTCAAAAATATATTGTATTTTAAAAAACCTTAGCAGACTTAGCAGAGATTTACTTAACATGTATAGTACATGCTTTCATAAGGGCTTGGCAGATAATGTGTTTGATATCTTTGTTTGTTAATATAATAAATGATTTTCATAGATATGTATAAGTAAATACTTAGTTCTAAAACTATTATTATGTAAGAATGCTAAATAGACCTCATGGATATCTGCCTAATGACCTCATACAGTAGTAAGTTATTATTTAACAATGTGAATGTTGTAGGTTCCAAGTGGCAGAGCCCTCATATGCCACAGCTGCTGGGTGAGAGCTGATAGAAATGCACACCACTATATTTCTTCACCTTCTGGTTCAAGCCATGAGCGAGTTGTGCATGAGGAATCAGCATTACAGGAGGAATCATCTTCGCCGGAGGTACAGATACCAGCTTTATATGAGGTACCAGCTTTGCAAGAGGTGTCTGCTGTGCATGAGGCACCAGCTTTGCAAGAGGCACCGGTTTTCCACGATGTACCAGCTACTCGTAGACGTGTGCCTACTGATGGAATAGTTTTATCTGACTATGTAAGGGCAATAGAAACAGAAGCACATTGTTTTATACAAGGGTACCAAAGACAAGAAAGGAATAGAGTTCCTTTTACAACTAGAAAAATGTTATTAAATGTCTACAATTTTTATGTGCCATTTAATAGGAGATTATGTAACCAACATTTAGATACACAATCTTGGGACTTTCTTGCTGGCCGTTTAGACCATTATGTGAATGTGTTTACAGCAACACATATTCAAGATATGTTGGAAATTAAAAGGCATTCAAATGCAATTGCAACAAGTATTTTACTTATGCTCCCACTATCATATGAGCCGATAATGATGATCATAATAAACATCGATCAAATATACCATAGATGCACGATCGTCGCTCGAAAAACGGCCCCAACAAAACTGTGCATAAATCAGTCGTATGCGCAATTTCGCTCGCAGACACTTTACGACTGCGCTAGCATTCACACGTTTCACGATGCCAAAGTGTGTAGTGAAAAAATGCAAAAACTATACTCTAAAAGTGCAAAAAAAGTATGGAATGTCGTACTGTCGGTAAGTATAGTTTTGTTATGAAATATTTATTATATTTTGTTGAATATGGCGCTTTAAATAATATATATGAAGATATTTTCGTTTAAATTTAAATGCATGTAGTACTGGTCAGTGCCACATATTGACGCGGTTTTTGTATGAGAATGTGCATCTATGGTATAATTGATCGAAGATGATAAACTATATATAAGTGTTTAGTTTTGATAATATGTATATGTTTATATTCCAGTATATAAAACACCTCAAATAACTCTTAATTACTTAGTGATCTTAAGATCTTTGAGACTTTTAAATGTATGTGTATGTGTATTTTAATTTTCTTTGACAGTAAATGTCTCGTTACTCCCATTGAGCAGCTAGATGAATATTTTCGTTTCGAAATGTTAATAATATTTAGATAAAATAAAGCTAAAATCATCTTAGTAACATCAGGCCCAGAGATATATGAAAACTTGCCGGTCTCCTTTTGCTGTTCACAAACATTTAATATGCAACAAAAGCTATCTATGCATGCATTTAATTCTGGGCTAAAACGATTTTATGACAAAAGTTTTGCCAGGGTAACGTTTCAAACGTTACTGCAGCAAAATCTGTTTTTCTTGAATAACTTTAAAACTACCACTTGAACAAATTTTGCTATTAGTGAACAAATTACTCTTCACGATGAAATTATTATTTGCTATACTCTCACCTCTCTAAAGCACAAAATTTTTCAACATTCTGCTGCGGTAACGCACACCATTTATTTGTGTAAGTAGGGGTAAAAAGCAAGACGAAACATTCAATTTAAAAATTGCATGTATGAAAGTCGGTATGTAGCCTTACAATGATATTATTATTGTTTTTTTATACAACGGACACGTTATGTTTCACGTTTCCTGGATATTTTCTTCGGAAATGTAATTTCATCATTTCAGATTTTCTTTAGAATTGGCTATGCTGTTAATAAATAAGTAGTAGTAATAACTCATATTTTCGAATGTGGCGAAAGTACATTGTCTACTGTTAGAACGGCAGACAATATATTTTCAAGCTTTCTTATTATCTTTCTAAGAATAATTTTAATTGGCTTTTATTTTGTTTTCTTATTTTAAGTGGTAGGTATTCTATTGCATATATACCTACACTGAAACGATGGTATCAAAAGATATGGGCTGGATATTATTTTTAGGCGAGTTCATTGCCGACAAAGAGCTGGTTTTGAAAATTTTCTAACTAAAATGCCCAATAACATTTTGACCCGGGACCTTACTATCGCACACAAATGTAGGATATATCGCAGAACTAGACCTAGTCTATTTATTTCTTTTGGTGATAACAGCAAGACCCCGAGTTATCCAATCTATATCTATATCTATACTTATAATAAAACTGTAGAGAGGTCAATTCTGTACATTGAATATATATTCAAAATTAATATTGGAGGATGAATTGTGATCGATACTGATGACAAAAATGCAATCAGTAAATTTTTTGTCTGTCTGTCTGTCTGTATGTGCACGCATGGGTCAAAAACTACTGAAGGGATTTTAACCAAACTTGGTACGATTGTAGTCCATACTCCTGGGCAGGTTATAGGCTATATAACATAACGCTAAGACACATAGGAGCTGACCAGTGACGATAAATTTGAAGCAAGTCGGACGAAAATGCGCTTTCGAGCTCTTATCCTCGCATACGTTGATCATACACCAAAAGTATGTATTACAAAGATGATGGTCTTCAAAAGATCTACAAAAAAATCCTTAATAGTATATATCTATCTTTTATAAATTAGCCACAATAACGTGTTTGATCGTTAGGCATTTCTTCAAAGTGTATTAAAATACATAAATATATTGTATTTCACATATATATATCTTTATCGAACTCCCATATTCAAAAAGTACACTTTAATATTTATACATATTATAAAAAAATATATAGGAATCGGTTTATAAACACACAAGATATAGATGAAATAAAACTTCCAAATCTCCCCGCGCCAGTATGGGTACGGCTAAATATTTCAGTGTTGGATAGCCCATTTATAGAGGAAGGCTATAGGCTATATAACATCACGCTACGACCAATAGGAGCGGAGCATAAATGAAAAATATTGCAAAAACTAGGAAAATTCTCTTATGTGAAGCAAACGAAGTTGCGCGGGTCAGCTAGTAAATAAATAAAAAATGCCATTCAGTAGTTTTATTATTTTATTGAAATAATTAATTAAATAAGTTAATCAGTTTATTATTCACATTATTTAGATACACCACTTTGTTAAGTTTCTAAAAGCATTGCGCGATTAAAACTTAGCTACTAATGGTGAAACAATAACAATATAATCAAGTAGTGCTTGTATTTTCGACCTTGGATTCTTTTCTCGCAACTGCTCGAATAGGAACCACAATGAATCCACTTATTATTAAAAGTGCGCCTGCCACGCAAAATGATACCGTATAACCTAAATGTTCTTTAATTATACTAGCCAAGGGCGTGCCTATTAGACAGCCTACACCTTGACACATCAATATGAGGCCAGATGCGTTAGTTAACATTTCTAATCCATATAGTTCAACGAGAACTATACTTCGCAAGGATTGCATACTAGCAGAAAAAAATCCAAAAATTGCTGCACACAAATATTGATAATATAAGGCGGATGAAAAATTAAATGATACTGCAGCTAAACCGGATATGACAACAGCAGAAACATAAAGTTTTACGGAAGATACTTTACAAGCTAACGCACCAATTATCAGTTTACCGATCCCATTTTGAAAACCAATGAAACTTATTATTGCACTACAGTGCTCTATCGGTATACCTGCGAGTTTATTACGTTCCTGTAAAAAGATGTACGGCACTAACAGGCCGGAGTAGGTGAAGAAACCACTTAAGCACATCATTAACATGGACCGTTTTTTTAAAAGTCTAACATCAATCATTGTAACGAGTATCCTTTTCATAGCAGTTGTAAACACACCTGTTTGTGTTAATTCAGTGGTTCTTGCAGTGCGCGCTACAGCCAAATGATACTCAATAGGAAATCTATCTTTAGAAACCGTCCCTATTACGCTTTTTTTGTACTCTGGTAATTGCTTTATATCGCCATGATAGAAAACATCATCTTTATACATAGGTCGAGCCTCAGGAACCTGCTTCTCCCAATGGCATAGCCTGGTCCAAAAACTTTGTTTCTTTGGAGCTTCTATTTGAACTTCTACTTCCATATTCTTAAGTTTAGCATGTTGTGATACTACAGACTGAACCTTTTTAATCTGTCGTTGACTTGCTGCATTATGACCAATGACCGATAAAGTAAGTGCAATATTTTTATTTTCAGAAGAGCCCGCTTTCATGTGTGATGCGTCTGTGGTTAAAACTCCCCGAGAAACCATAGTAGCTGCTGTAGGAAAGTTAGGACTTGATACAGTGTTAAACAACCGCTCTGTGGCAGTTGATGGTAAATCTTTTGATCCAGCTGTTGCTGTGAACGTTGGCAAATTGGTTACAGTGACAGCTGGTTCTTGTGTCGTGACGAGTATTGGTACTATAGGTATGAATGTCAAAGACAAAAAATAAACAATTGCCAGTAATCCCGAATGAATCAATGTAGCGAGACGCCAACCACCTAACTGTACCAAATAAGTATTCAAAGAATACATTACCATGCAACCATAATTTGAGCCTGACCCTGAAATTGATAAAACCAATGATCGAAGTCTATCGAAATAAAACCCCACAACTAAACATGATGACATGTTTATTAGGCATGCTCCAAACCCGCAAAATATTCCATAACACACCAAGACCTTTGGGTACGTATTAGAGAAATATGATGCAAGTAAAGAAAAAGAACATATTACTGACCCAATCATATTACATTCTCGGAATCCATACCTATTAATTACCGCTGAGGCTAAGGGCCCTAACATAAAATACACTGCAAATGCTACTGAATTTATAAGAGCAACTAAAGATTCATCTACTTGAAGGTCATCCCTAATATCGCTAAATAAGCTGCCGAAGGTGAAAATAACACCGTCCAATAAGAATATGGATAAGAAGCTTGTAACAACGACAACCCATCCCCAGCCTCCTTCTTCAGGTATAGTTATTTGAGCGGCAATTTCTGTTTCTTCACCTCCAATTACTCCAGGATTATTTTCTACATATATTTTACTTTTTACCACATCTCTTGAAGATTGTCCAAATTGTGCCATTATTTATTGAAACATTATCATAGTAACAAATTATTACAACACACGATAAGTTTATATTGTACAGCCATATAATCGTCGGTTAAGATTTACTTGTAATTACTTTACTCCAAGTTTCGTTGTGAATTCAATAATTTTAGAAGGAATTTCTATTCTAATTTGACATGACCATAGATGTAGAATATAAGATTCAGTTACCTAAAATATTTGAGTACCTAATCATCGAAAGCAAGGTTATTACCAAAGATATTGTATAATAGAATATTACTATCTTTGGAGGTTGACTGATAGTGACGGGTATAGAGTAACACGTAGACTTCAGTTTTCAGAATGTATGTATTTGAGTTTTTACACCTTATTGGACGTAGACACGCAAAAAGGATCCAATTCACAAATGTCACTTGAGATAATGAAGATTGAAGTTTAAATTGTGTTTGCTCATTAATATTTTATTTTGTGATTTTGTTGATTTGGGAAAAAGTTGTAAAAATTGTTGTCCTTTTTATAGTAATAAGTTTTACTGGCAATAAATAAATATTTTAAAGATATTTAAGTTTTTTTTTTTTTTTTTTTTATTTATTTTGCTCGTCAAAATGACCACACTCCACCTGATGGTAAGCAGTCGTGTGGTCTAAGAGCAGTGGCCTCCACATCGCCCCCACAGTAGCCGAGGCGATGTTGAGGTCTCTACTTTGACGGCCTGAGAAGATGCTTTTTCACGCCCCGCTTAAAGAACCCAGGATTGAAGGAAGAAGGAAACACGTGCCTTGGCAGAGAATTCCATGCCTTGGTCGTTCGGCAGAGATATGAGGACCCAAACTTTTTGGTACGCGCTCTAATCGACTCTACCGTGTAAGGATGGCATCTGAGCCCAGCACGCGTTGTTCTGGATAGGAAAGGGGAGGGCGGGATAAGGTGTAATAACTCTTCAGAGCACTCCCCGTGGTATATTCTGTAGAAACATGCCAATGAGGCAATGTCTCTACGGAGTTGCAGAGGTTCCAGTGAACTCGTGACCTCTGGATCTCCGATGATACGGACAGCCCGCCGCTGTAACCGGTCGAGAGCGTCCAGCAAGTACTGCGCGGAGCCATCCCAAAGATGAGAACAGTACTCCACGCAAGGGCGCACTTGTGCCTTATACAATAGGCACAGTTGCCCAGGCGTGAAGAACCGCCTCACCCTGTTCAGAACTCCGAGTTTTCGCGAAGCTTGCTTAATGACGCTCTCGATATAGGTTTTCTGGTTAAGGGAGCGGCAAAGATCCATACCTAAGATGGAGAGACTGTCACGTATCACCAGTGGAGTGTTCTTCAGAGAAGGGAGGGGCAGGAACGGAGACTTTTTTGTTGAGAACGCGCATGCCTGGGTGTTCTTGGCGTTGAACTCGACCAAGTTCTTGGCACCCCATTCATAGATGCGGTCCAAGGTCCGGTCAAGTTCAACGACAAGATTCTGCCTTTTCCCCTCAACCTCAGCCTGTTTGGCCCCAGGATGTCCGAGATATCGCCCATGCACGGTACTGTCGTCCGCATAACAATGTATGTTGCCGAGATTCAACATATCATTGATATGCAGAAGAAAGAGCGTAGGGGATAAGACAGAACCGTGAGGCACTCCTGCATTGACCTGCATAAATTTGGAAGCGCGACCGTCGCAAAGGACCCGAATACGACGCTTCTGCAGGAAACTTGCAATCCAGGTGCACAGTTTAGGGGGCAAGCCATAGGCCGGCAGCTTGGAAAGAAGAGACGGGTGCCAGACTCTGTCGAAAGCTTTGGCTATGTCAAGGCTGATAGCCAAAGACTCGCCGTGCTTGTCCATAGCCTCACCCCAGAGGTGCGTGACGAACGCTAGAAGATCACCCGTTGATCGTTTAGACCGAAAGCCGTATTGGCGATCATTGATCAACGATTGATCTTCCAGGTAGCGGACAATTTGGGTGTTTATAATCCGCTCGAACACCTTGGAAAGCACCGAGGTGATAGCTATGGGTCGATAGTTGCTTGGCTCGGAACGGTCCCCCTTTTCGGGAATCGGTTGAACGTTCGCTTCCTTCCAAGCCTCAGGCACAATGCCTGCGACGTAAGACGTCCGGTATAGGCGCGTAAGTGTGGGAGACAACTCCGCTGCACATTTTTTAAGAACCAAAGCTGGGATGCCGTCAGGTCCACTGGCTTTCCGAACATCGAGAGACTGCAGTATCGCACGAACGGTTTGTTGCCTGATACATATATCAGGCATGGTGTAGCCGCAGTTGGCAATGTTAGGCGGCTGCGAACCGCAGTCATCGATTCGGGAGTTGGCCGCAAAGAGATTTGTAAGCAGATCTGCTTTCTCCTGCGGCCGATGAGCCAGTGATCCATTCGGATACCTCAGAGGGGGCAGCATGGTCTGGCAGAAGTTGGACTGCACGGCTTTGGCCAGGCGCCAATAGCTACGACTGCCCGTAGGATGCGCCATTAGTTCCTGGCCGAACCGTGCGACGCGCTGGGCATCCGCTCTTAAGTATGCCCTCTTGCAGACCTTTGTGGCTTGGTTGAACGCTGCCTTCAGGTGATCCACGTTAGGGTCGTGGAGAGTGCGAGCCCTGGTCCAAGCGCGATACGCTGTCTGTTTGCGTTCAACAGCATCGGCGCATTCACGCCCGAACCAGGGCCTTTTCCTGCCGCCGCTCGTGACATCACTGTATGGAATATAATATTCCATACCCAGGATGATTTCACCAGCGACAGCAGTAGCGCTCTCTGATGGATCCCTGTTCTCAAAGCAGCGTTGAGCCCAAGGGATGGATGCGAAGTATTCCCGCATTCCATCCCAGTCTGCTGACGAGTAGTGCCACAGTCGTCGTCTCTATATCAATATGGGGTTGGATCATTTTAGCTAAAAAACATTTTCAATTATTATGCTAAGCTTAGGTATATTGAATTTCGCAGTAACGATCCAACAGGGCAAATTGTTATGAGATCAGTCTTTACACACATTAATATTAAGAGATCATCTTAAGATAATAACTAATTATCACAATCAGTATTCTTCTGATTGCGATGATTAGCCATTAACTTTTTTTTTTATACAACTAAGGTGGCAAACAAGCATACGGCACACCTGATGGTAAGTGGTCACCGTAGCCTATGGACGCCTGCAACACCAGAGGCATCACTTGCGCGTTGCCGACCCTTTAGGAAAGGAAGTGGGAAGGAAAAGGAGCGGGAAGGGGGAAAGAGGGTGGTTGGCCCTCCGGCACTCTCACTCACCGAACGAAACAACAGTAGGATTACTGCTATTTCACGTCGATATTCTGTGAGAGGGTAGTCCATCCCCGGTCGAGCCGGCCCATTCATGCTGAAATCAGCGGGGCTCTACTACTCACAAACTAACTTTATTTGTCTTCCTTCATATTTTCAATATTAAAATCTGGTTCACCTCCAAAGATTGATATATAAAAACTCTAGATACACAATCCCATACAAAACTTACACTTAAAACTGACCTCAGTTGCTTATAGGTAGTTAATTTAACTATATAAAGTTTCATTAATGTAAATTAAACCTTACCGCCTTAATTTTAAGTTGATTATACAAGGCTATCTAAAAAAGGTAATAAAATTTTACGAGCAGAGTTCGCAAGAATGAATGGAGTCGAATACTGTTTTTACAAATTCTGTGCAATATTCTGTGCAATATTAATTTGTTCTTTCTTCAACACAACTATAATAAAAAAAAAAAATTAAATTAATATTGTGACGTAATTATGTAGAGTTTATAAAATGCATGTGAATGTGTGTTTTAAACACATATTTGTTTTTACTTTTACCTTAATATATAACAGTAATAGATAATTAATACGCACGTAAATTATATTACGAGTATCTTTCATTGCTGTTTATACTTGGCTGCCTGACTTTGAAATTATACATGTTTGAACATTACGTGACTGATTGTACTTACAAATTAAAGTAACATAAAACGATAAAACGAGAGAGAAAATTAAGATTTCAAACTTGAAAAGATACGACATAATAAATTTTTTATTTCCTTGAAAGAAATGATTTTATTGTATAATCTTCTTTTTGACGGATATTAATTTTTTTCGTATCTTTCTTTGTTATATTATAATGCAATCTTATCTTGATATATCTCTCGATAATAGACTTAATAGTATTATTTACATTATTGGTATTTGAGAATATAAGCTGACTCCCAAAAATTATGATAAGTGTTGTTGTTGCTGTGCTTGCTTGTGATCGTTGCTGTGCTATGGCAGATATCCATTTGCACATCGCACGGGATCTCGAGGAAAGCTGAAATCCAACATAAGTATGTAGACTATAAGGATACCGTAGAGATCATTTAAAAAAATATCAAGCGAATACTATTATGGTTTGTAATAAAACAAGTCTAGTAATAAATAATATATACAATCGCATTATCATATTAAACCAAATAAAATATATTTATTTTTAAAAAGTAACAGCGTCTCTATTAATATTAGAACAGAGTCAACATATAACCCGGACTAATCAAGTAGAAATACAATAGTATGATTAATGCGTTTAGTAAGTGTTTATTTAAATGAGCCGTGTTATATGGTCGCTCTTTGTTACGAAATAAACAGAAAAAAAAAATTTTACGTTGATTCCTTGACGCAATAATCAGTATTATAATATAATTATAATAATAACATTATTACTTACCGAAAATATGAAACACCGTCCTTTTTTAGTGTCCTGGAAGTGTGATTTTAGAGGTTTTAAACGAGCTTTGCGACATGTTTACTGTCGGAGCGATCGAACGGTACTAAATTAAATGAGCACCCAAATGTTCAAGTGGGTGCTCATTTGGTGAGGACGTTTTTTGACGCTGATTGTGTATTTAGATTTTTTATACATCAATGCCTACAAACCCTTCTAAATCATCTTGAAGATTGGTATTACCTTTAACAGACTTGTAAAAAGGTAGACAATCTTTAGGGATTAGATCAAAAATGGATCTTAACACGTTGCCTGTCCCCATACAAAAATATTTGACGACCTCATGTGACCAACACTGCTTTTGTAATATTTTGTCTCAAATTGACAGAAAATATCGTATTGTATAATTAAATAAAGAAATAATCAAATGTCCCGGTTTTCTTACTTTTTACCGGTGTACCGTATTCAGTAGGTACACGGACTTGTCGGGTTCAAACAAAGTGTACACGTAGTGTGTACTATGAACTTATAAAAGGGTAATTTAAAAAAAAAACGTTATTCTTTAGGCTGTATGGACTGAAAGCCTTTGCCTGTCCCTAATGAAACAATCTATACTTAATATTATAAAGCTGAAGAGTTTGTTTGTTTGCTTGAACGCGCTAATCTCTGGAACTACTGGTCCGATTTGAAAAATTCTTTCATTGTTGGATAGCCCATTTATCGAGGAAGGCTATAGGCTATATATCATCACGCTAAGATCAATAGGAGCTGAGCACCAATGAAGAATGTTTCAAAATAGGAGGGTATTTTTTTCCTTTTGAGAGCTTCCGCTGCGTGCGCTGCGTAAACAGTTAAAGTTTCGCAAAAATCATGTATGACAGAATTGTTCCCCTTAACAAGTTCTAAAAAAAGTCCGCGACAGCATATGGCTCACTATAACCATTTTTATGCTAACCAAATTTGTTCTAAAATAATGCATTATTTGCGAAGGTATTATTATAAACATGATATTAATCCTTATCCAAATAAATACATTATTCATCACAAGTATTTAATTTAAAACAAAATTGCCCTTTACATCATTCGATTTCAATGAATATCTTAGGAGATATCGCAGTTTTAAAATAACATTGCAGCAAAATATGTAATTACCCATTACAGACATAGTACAAACGATGTTTCTCCTGGTTTATTCTGCGTGATTACCTACTACTGGTTCGATTTGAAAAATTATTTTAGTGTTGGATAACCTATTTATCGAGGAAGGCTATAGGCTATATAACATCACGCTACGACCCACGGGGGCGGCGCAGTAACGATAAACGCGGGTGAAACCGCGGGAACATCTAGTTTTATATAATTTACTACGTTCTTGTAAAAAGACGTACGGCACTAACAGGCCGGAGTAGGTGAAGAAACCACTTAAGCACATCATTAACATGGACCGTTTTTTTAAAAGTGTAACATCAATCATTGTAACGAGTATCCTTTTCATAGCAGTTGTAAACACACCTGTTTGTGTTAATTCAGTGGTTCTTGCAGTGCGCGCTACAGCCAAATGATACTCAATAGGAAATCTATCTTTAGAAACCGTCCCTATTACGCTTTTTTTGTACTCTGGTAATTGCTTTATATCGCCATGATAGAAAACATCATCTTTATACATAGGTCGAGCCTCAGGAACCTGCTTCTCGCAATGGCATAGCCTGGTCCAAAAACTTAGTTTCTTTGGAGCTTCTATTTGAACTTCTACTTCCATATTCTTAAGTTTAGCATGTTGTGATACTACAGACTGAACCTTTTTAATCTGTCGTTGACTTGCTGCATTATGACCAATGATCGATAAAGTAAGTGCAATATTTTTATTTTCAGAAGAGCCCGCTGTCATGTGTGATGCGTCTGTGGTTAAAACTCCCCGAGAAAGCATAGTAGCTGCTGTAGGAAAGTGAGGACTTGATACAGTGTTAAACAACCGCTCTGTGGCAGTTGCTGGTAAATCTTTTGATCCAGCTGTTGCTGTGAACGTTGGCAAATTGGTTACAGTGATAGCTGGTTCTTGTGTCGTGACGAGTATTGGTACTATAGGTATGAATGTCAAAGACAAAAAATAAACAATTGCCAGTAATCCCGAATGAATCAATGTAGCGAGACGCCAACCACCTAACTGTACCAAATAAGTATTCAAAGAATACATTACCATGCAACCATAATTTGAGCCTGACCCTGAAATTGATAAAACCAATGATCGAAGTCTATCGAAATAAAACCCCACAACTAAACATGATGACATGTTTATTAGGCATGCTCCAAACCCGCAAAATATTCCATAACACACCAAGACCTTTGGGTACGTATTAGAGAAATATGATGCAAGTAAAGAAAAAGAACATATTACTGACCCAATCATATTACATTCTCGGAATCCATACCTATTAATTACCGCTGAGGCTAAGGGCCCTAACATAAAATACACTGCAAATGCTACTGAATTTATAAGAGCAACTAAAGATTCATCTACTTGAAGTTCATCCCTAATATCGCTAAATAAGCTGCCGAAGGTGAAAATAACACCATCCAATAAGAATATGGATAAGAAGCTTGTAACAACGACAACCCATCCCCAGCCTCCTTCTTCAGGTATAGTTATTTGAGCGGCAATTTCTGTTTCTTCACCTCCAATTACTCCAGGATTATTTTCTACATATATTTTACTTTTTACCACATCTCTTGAAGATTGTCCAAATTGTGCCATTATTTATTGAAACATTATCATAGTAACAAATTATTACAACACACGATAAGTTTATATTGTACAGCCATATAATCGTCGGTTAAGATTTACTTGTACTTTACTTCAAGTTTCGTTGTGAATTGCAATAATTTTAGAAGGAATTTCTATTCTAATTTGACATTACCATAGATGTAGAATATAAGATTCAGTTACCTAAAATATTTGAGTACCTAATCATCGAAAGCAAGGTTATTACCAAAGATATTGTATAATAGAATATTACTATCTTTGGAGGTTGACTGATAGTGACGGGTATAGAGTAACACTTAGACTTCAATTTTCAGAATGTATATATTTGAGTTTTTACACCTTAATTGGACGTAGACACGCAAAAAGGATCCAATTCACAAATGTCACTTTTGAGATAATGAAGATTGAAGTTTAAATTGTGTTTGCTCATTAATATTTTATTTTGTGATTTTGTTGATTTGGGCAAAAGTTGTAAAAATTGTTGTCCTTTTTATAGTAATAAGTTTTACTGGCAATAAATAAATATTTTAAAGATATTTAAGTAAATATGGGGTTGGATCATTTAAGCTAAAAAACATTTTCAATTATTATGCTAAGCTTAGGTATATTGAATTTCGCAGTAACGATCCAACAGGGCAAATTGTTATGAGATCAGTCTTTACACACATTAATATTAAGACATCATCTTAAGATAATAACTAATTATCACAATCAGTATTCTTCTGATTGCGATGATTAGCCATTAACTTTTTTTTTTCTACTACAAAGGTGGCAAACAAGCATACGGCACACTTGATGGTAAGTGGTCACCGTAGCCTATGGACGCCTGCAACACCAGAGGCATCACTTGCGCGTTGCCGACCCTTTAGGAAAGGAAGTGGGAAGGAAAA
This sequence comes from Catocala sponsa, assembly GCA_963564715.1. NCBI lineage: Eukaryota > Metazoa > Arthropoda > Insecta > Lepidoptera > Erebidae > Catocala > Catocala sponsa. Next base: position 15,802,516 of record OY751342.1, read on the forward strand.
GGAGCGGGAAGGGGGAAAGAGGGTGGTTGGCCCTCCGGTACTCTCACTCACCGAACGAAACAACAGTAGGATTACTGCTATTTCACGTCGATATTCTGTGAGAGGGTAGTCCATCCCCGGTCGAGCCGGCCCATTCATGCTGAAATCAGCGGGGCTCTACTACTCACAAACTAACTTTATTCGTCTTCCTTCATATTTTCAATATTAAAATCTGGTTCACCTCCAAACATTGATATATAAAAACTCTAGATACACAATCCCATACAAAACTTACACTTTAGGCCCGGCGCCCATTATCGGCATCGGCAAGGAAAGGGATCCTTCGGCATCCCTACATCCAAGCGCACACTGTCGGAAACTATGCCTTGGCATGCTGCAACGTTCTTACGGATGACGAGGCGTCCTTAAGCATGCCGCACCGTCCTTAAGCATGCCGCACCGCAGTGCAAGCTAGCCCCGAGTGTTGTCTCGGCGCCGGCGGCGGCGGCGCGGCGGGCAACGGCGTACCGAAGGATCCCGAAGCATCCTCAAAGCTGCCGATGCAGTAGCCTCAAGCATACCGAAGTGGTATTTTTGTTACTACGATCATATATCATGGAAATTTCTACTTTATTGCCATAAAGTTAATGTATAATGCTTTTTATCACCTAAAATCCTCAGCCGTGCCGATGCCGATAATGAGCGCCGGGCCTAAAACTGTCCTCAGTTGCTTATAGGTAGTTATATTAACTATATAAAGTTTCATTAATGCAAATTAAACCTTACCGCCTTAATTTTAAGTTGATTATACAAGGCTGATTATACAAGGCTATCTAAAAAAGGTAATAAAATTTTACGAGCAGAGTTCGCAAGAATGAATGGAGTCGAATACTGTTTTTACAAATTCTGTGTAATATTCTGTGCAATATTAATTTGTTCTTTCTTCAACACAATTATAATAAAAAAAAAATAATGTAAATTAATATTGTGACGTAATTATGTAGAGTTTATAAAATGCATGTGAATGTGTGTTTTAAACACATATTTGTTTTTACTTTCACCTTAATATATGTATAACAGTAATAGATAATTAATACGCACGTAAATTATATTACGAGTATCTTTCATTGCTGTTTATATACTTGGCTGCCTGACTTTGAAATTATACATGTTTGAACATTACGTGACTGATTGTACTTACAAATTAAAGCAACATAAAACGATAAAACGAGAGAGAAAATTAAGATTTCAAACTTGAAAAGATACGACATAATAAATTTTTTATTTCCTTGAAAGAAATGATTTTATTGTATAATCTTCTTTTTGACGGATTTTAATTTTTTTCGAATCTTTCTTTGTTATATTATAATGCAATCTTATCTTGATATATCTCTCGATAATAGATTTAATAGTATTATTTACATTATTGGTATTTGAGAATATAAGCTGACTCCCAAAAATTATGATAAGTGTTGTTGTTGCTGTGCTTGCTTGTGATCGTTGCTGTGCTATGGCAGATATCCATTTGCACATCGCACGGGATCTCGAGGAAAGCTGAAATCCAACATAAGTATGTAGACTATAAGGATACCGTAGAGATCATTTAAAAAAATATCAAGCGAATACTATTATGGTTTGTAATAAAACAAGTCTAGTAATAAATAATATATACAATCGCATTATCATATTAAACCAAATAAAATATATTTATTTTTATAAAGTAACAGCGTCTCTATTAATATTAGAACAGAGTCAACATATAACCCGGACTAATCAAGTAGAAATACAATAGTATGATTAATGCGTTTAGTAAGTGTTTATTTAAATGAGCCGTGTTATATGGTCGCTCTTTGTTACGAAATAAACAGAAAAAAAATATTTTACGTTGATTTCTTGACGCAATAATCAGTATTATAATATAATTATAATAATAACATTATTACTTACCGAAAATATGAAACACCGTCCTTTTTTAGTGTCCTGGAAGTGTGATTTTAGAAGTTTTAAACGAGCTTTGCGACATGTTTACAGTCGGAGCGATCGAACGGTACTAAATTAAATTAGCACCCAAATGTTCAAGTGGGTGCTCATTTGGTGAGGACGTTTTTTGACGCTGATTGTGTATCTAGGTTTTTTATACATCAATGCCTCCAAACCCTTCTAAATCATCTTGAAGATTGGTATTACCTTTAACAGACTTGTAAAAAGGTAGACAATCTTTAGGGATTAGATCAAAAATGGATCTTAAAACGTTGCCTGTCCCCATACAAAAATATTTGTCGACCTCATGTGACCAACACTGCTTTTGTAATATTTTGTCTCAAATTGACAGAAAATATCGTATTGTATAATTAAATAAAGAAATAATCAAATGTCCCGGTTTTATTACTTTTTACCGGTGTACCGTATTCAGTAGATACACGGACTTGTCGGGTTCAAACAAAGTGTACACGTAGTGTGTACCATGAACTTATAAAAGGGTAATTTAAAAAAAAGACGTTATTCTTTAGGCTGTATGGACTGAAAGCCTTTGCCTGTCCCTAATGAAACAATCTATACTAATATTATAAAGCTGAAGAGTTTGTTTGTTTGTTTGTTTGTTTGTTTGCTTGAACGCGCTAATCTCAGGAACTACTGGTCCGATTTGAAAATTCTTTCATTGTTGGATAGCACATTTATCGAGGAAGGCTATAGGCTATATATCATCACGCTAAGATCAATAGGAGCTGAGCACCAATGAAGAATGTTTCAAAATCGGAGGGTATTTTTTTCCTTTTGAGAGCTTCCGCTGCGTGCGCTGCGTAAACAGTTAAAGTTTCGCAAAAATCATGTATGACAGAATTGTTCCCCTTAAAAAGTTCTAAAAAAAAGTCCGCGACAGCATATGTCTATCTTGTAAGGTTGGCTCACTATAACCATTTTTATGCTAACCAAATTTGTTCTAAAATAATGCATTTGCGAAGGTATTATTATAAACATGATATTAATCTAGTTTTATATAATTTACTAGATGTTCCCGCGGTTTCACCCGCGTTTATCGTTACTGCGCCGCCCCCGTGGGTCGTAGCGTGATGATATATAGCCTATAGCCTTCCTCGATAAATAGGCTATCCAACACTAAAAGAATTTTTCAAATCGAACCAGTAGTAATCACGCAGAATAAACCAGGAGAAACATCGTTTGTACTATGTCTGTAATGGGTAATTATTTAGCTGCAATGTTATTTTAAAACTGCGATATCTCCTAAGATATTCATTGAAATCGAATGATGTAAAGGGCAATTTTGTTTTAAATTAAATACTTGTGATGAATAACGTATTTATTTGGATAAGGATTAATATCATGTTTATAATAATACCTTCGCAAATAATGCATTATTTTAGAACAAATTTGGTTAGCATAAAAATGGTTATAGTGAGCCAACCTTAAAAGATAGACATATGCTGTCCTGGACTTTTTTTTAGAACTTTTAAAGGGGAACAATTCTGTCATACATGATTTTTGCGAAACTTTAACTGTTTACGCAGCGCACGCAGCGGAAGCTCTCAAAAGGAAAAAATACCCTCCGATTTTGAAACATTATTAATTGGTGCTCAGCTCCTATTGATCTTAGCGTGATGATATATAGCCTATAGCCTTGCTCGATAAATGGGCTATCTAACACTGAAAGAATTTTTCAAATCGGACCAGTAGTTCCTGAGATTAGCGCGTTCAAGCAAACAAACAAACAAACGAACAAACAAACAAACAAACTCTTCAGCTTTATAATATTGGTATAGATGTCAATTTATGACTGAAGAAGTGACACAACGTCTTGAAACATTCAACTTTCGAGTTACCGCATAGTGTGAAAAATAAAAAGAATTTGTTTTTGTTTTTCTATTGTCTAATGTCCTGTCCATAAGTCCTGTCTAGTAGAGCAACCTATCTCATAAGTCCAGGAAGTTAGAGCACATTGAACTGAAAAGGAGCCATGTACTGTTAACGGTACATGGACCTGGCAGAACTACGCGGCTTGTACCGTTTCCGGTACACTAGACAGTTAACGTGTAATCTTCTAATTTATTTCCTTTCCATTTGGCCATAGTGGCACAAAATCGTTTCTTGATAAATCTATTCACTACTCGTCGCGCGCGCTCGGCGTGAGGACGCGTGCATCTAATCACTTAAACTACGTAATCGAATTAAGAATATCGATGCTATACCATAATATTGTGTGAAATAAACATAATATATATAAATAATGGTGCAGTGTAGAAAGTGCAAACTATTTGTGTCAGTAGCAAAAGATGAGATTGTTAAGTGCAAGGGATCGTGTGAGGCAGTATTCCATAAAAAATGCATAACGAAGAAAACTTTTAAAAATGGAATATGTGAGGTTTGCTGTTCGCCGCTTAACTTGGCTACTGCATACTCATCTCCCAAGGAACTTAATATTGCAGAAACTTTAGCGGACATTAATAGAAAGATGGAGGTAGTCTACAGTATGGAAAAAAAGTTAAGTGAATTGACCGATTTGGTGGATTTTATGTCTGAGAAATATGACAAGTTATGTGAGTACCAAGCATGGTCCGAAAAAAAGATAAAGGCATTAGAGAATAGAAATACATATCTAGACAAATGTAATAGATCACTAGAGGAACGAGTAAACGATCTAGAGGAGAAACAAAAGGAGAATATGGTGGAATTGGCCGGCTTAGAGAGAAAGGGCAGCGAGGACGTTGGTGAACTAGTCACCCAGGTTGCTCAAAAGCTCGAATTAGACCCTGGCCAAATTGAGAGCGCTGTGAGGGTAGGTCGAGATAAACCGGGCTTCGAGAAACCTCTGCCCGTCTTGATTACCCTAAAATCAAAAGGAGCGCGAGAGAAATGGATCCAAAGTCGTAAAAAGCATTTGACTAACGGCCAAGTCTATGGTACAAACAATACTAACCGTATCTATATAAATGAGCATTTAACTAGATACAAACGAAATTTATTATGGATGACTAAGAATCAACTAAGAGTGTCCTACAAATACATCTGGGTACAGGATGGCAAAATACTTATAAGAAAGAGTGACGAGCAAAAGAAAATATTTTCGATTCGTTCCGAAAGTGATATTGAGCGATTTATCGAAAACAATGTTTAGCCACGCGACGCAACCCAAGCGCACACATAGTGCGGAGTGCACACCGCGTACTCATACCTGTAATTAAAAGTGGATCGTTTCGATGCAATTAGTACAATGGATTGTGCATTTAACAGGTTTCAAAATGTAACTACTTGGAGACAGAATACATTATCTAATAACACAAATATCCTACGTACAATTCACTTAAATATTCGATCACTTAGGAAGCACTTCGATGAATTATTAATTTTATTTAAAAATAGTCCAGATATAGACATACTAGTACTGACCGAGATAAATATCAGAGAAGAGGAGCTATCATTATACAATATAGAGGGATATTGTTTATTTTCAAACACAAGGAAAAGCCTGAGAGGAGGAGGAATTATTATTTATGTTAAAGATTATCTTAATTTCCACGCAGAAAAACTACAGGCTAGTACAGTGGAAGCGATGCATGGTAAACTCATCATAAACCAATTGACATTGAATATCATTGCGGCTTACAGACCACCTAGAACTAATAAGCTACTATTTGTATCTGAAATTGAGCAGATAATCAAGAATATTCCACAAACTGAAGATACCATATTTTTAGGCGATGTTAAAACATAAACCTATCAGGACCAAACCACAGTCGTCAGACGTCAAACTATGAAGACTGCTTGTGTGCACTAGGCCTACAGTGTGTAATACCGGCCAACGAAGTGACGCGCGAAGCTATCGTCGCGGGTGTGAGAGAGACGTCGTGCATTGATCACGTGTGGGTGCGAGCAAGACGGCTGCGGAGCTGCGAATCGTTTGTGATTGAATGCGGTATCTCTGATCATTATATAGTTGGTGTGTCATTGCCGTTAAATATGCGACCTCAGTATGATGGTAGTAAGGACTTGGACACTGGGTATGTAATTAGTAATAAGACAGTAACTAAAAAAAATTGTGACTATGATTGGTCTCAATTATTATGTGTAAATAATCCGTTAATTATATATGATAAGTTACGTTTAATTTTTGAAGATATTTATAAAGAGAGTAAAATACCGGCGAAGCCAAAGACTAATAATAAACGAGATGCTCGGCCATGGATATGTAGAAGTCTTAAAAATATGTTAGTGCGTAGGGATCAGTTGTTTAAGGAATGGAAGGAGTCACCTAGAGATTATACTAAACGATTACAATATACTCGATTTCGAAATAAAGTTAATAAATTAATATATAAAGAAAAAAATAAATACAGACAGGAGGAAATAAAAAAATGTAACGGTGACCCTAGGAAGATCTGGGAAACTATAAATAATTGGATAGGTCGAAAGAAAGCTAACATAGATGATATAATTAAAAGATACTTAGGAAATAAAGATACAATGTATAATATATGTAGTAAATTCACAGATATATTTACAAGGGAAATTAGTAATATTAAGCATAATTGTTGTACAACATTTTTAGATAGAAGTAAATATGTAAATGCCAGTAATGTTACATTTCGTTTTAAGCCAGTTTGCAGTAATACAGTTTGTAAAGTGATAAACCGGTTAAGCAGCGATAAGGCGCCGGGCATGGATGGTATTCGAGTTACAGACTTGAAAATAATTAAAAAGCTTATTTCACCTGTCTTGGCACACTTTATTAACATGTCATTGTCTACAGGAGAATACCCAAACCGCCTTAAAAATGCTATTATACGGCCTATCTTCAAGTCTGGAGTGCATACTGACTACGCTAATTACAGACCGATTGCCATCCTATCGGTGATTAACAAAATAGTAGAAAAGATAGTGGTCGGACAAGTTAGTGCTTTCCTGGAGCAAAACAGCTTACTATCAGATGCGCAGCACGGGTTCAGGCGCGGCCGCAGTACCGCTACAGCACTGTCGCAGTTCTCAGACGACATAAATAGCAGCCTAGATCAGGGCCATCAGGTCCTGGCTCTATTTATTGACTACAAAAAGGCATTTGATACCTTAGATCATGAGACGCTGCTTCGAGCCATGGATGAGTGCGGGATCCGGGGTCCGACAAACAAATGGTTCCGTAACTATCTAAATGGCAGAACCCTGCAGACCTGCATTGCAGGAGTGGCCGGACAAGAAGCTGTAGTGAACCTTGGTGTGCCAACCGGCTCGGTATTCGGACCGGTAGGCTACATTATGCATATCAACAGTGTAAGTAATGTAGTAAATAAATGCCGGGTCTACATGTATGCAGATGACATGTGCTTGCTGTACTCGTCAAAGAATATACAGGAGGCCAGAGCTGTGCTGCAGACAGACTATGACAACATCACTAAGTGGGCACACGACAATGGCATTATTCTTAACCTATATAAAACTAAAGTTATGCATATTTATTCACCATATAATAGATTAGCAAAGAAAATCAATTATTCAGAAATCAGTATTGTAGGGCACACTTATGAGTGTATGCACGCAAATGGTTTCAATTGTCATTGCCAAAGTTTAGAGATTGTTAAAAAATTCAAATATCTGGGACTGTGGGTGGACCCTAATATGAACTGGAGTTTGCATGTGGATTCAGTTTGCACTAGACTCAGAGCGGTGTTGAGTAAGTTCTATGCCTTAAATGCGCCGCTGAGTAAGAAAACGCTGCGTGTCATTTACTTTGCCCTCGCTGATTCGCTGCTTAGCTATGGATTGAGCACGTATGGACGTACATTTAAAACGTATTTAGACAACATAAAGTCACTGCAAATTCGCTTCATGAAATACTTAGTCGATAGAAAAACAAAACTTGAATGCAAAGATAATTATGAGAAACTATTATCTATCTGTAAAGTACTTCCTATACAAAAAAGGGTCGAATACTCGGTGGTTCTAGAACAATTGTATGAGGATAAGTTCAAAATAAATGTGGAAAATACTTATAATACTAAAAGCGTCAGACAACATAAATTTGTAATACCTAAAGTAAGAAATTATTATGGAAAAAGAACCAGCAAGTATTTGATCCCTACATTGTTTAATAAACATGCCGGGCTGAGAACAAATGTTGATTTAATGAAGAAACAAACTGTTAGAAGCAAACTTAAAAAGGTATTGCTGAGTTAAACCGCTTAATTTTTACTTACTTCTTGCTTTATTGTCTGTATTCGATTTTATTGTTATTGCCATTAAATACTAATTATTAAACCACTGTAAACCGAGAGCGTAAAACTGGTTCCATATATGTAGCACATATATTATGTTATAATCGAGCGCTAATCCCGCCGACAAACTGTTATGCAGTTTGGTGGGTTTAAAATAATTGTAACAATATGTATTTATTTCAATAAAATTCTTAATACTTAAAAAAAAAAATTCTTAGTCTTTCCTTTTATCTTTTTTTCGATATTTAATTCTTGAAAGTCTTGATCACTTATTGTTTTCATAAATATAAAGTATTTATCTCTTCTTTTCTTATCAAAATTTGTTTCGTTTGTAGCCAGTTAACTTTCGCTTTACTAGTAAAAAATTTGCTGTTTATTAATATTTTTCTAATTTCTTTAAATTTAAAATAAATTTACATATTTTGAAATATACAGGGTGTAAAGGACGGCATACCGAAACTTGACGTAGTGGATTTAAACCATTATTCTGAGTTAAAAACCGTTGGAATTTTTTTCAGCGAAAAAGGAAAATCTTTTAGGATTTAAAAAAATTTCTTGCACATTATAATCATATTGAATAAATTACCCATTTTTTAGCCAGTGTCATTGGCCATAGGTATGTCAACGTAGCTACGGTGAAAAGTGGTAGTTTCTTTTTTCGTTTTGTTATTATCAGGAACAAATATTGAAACGACATGACTTTTTCCTGAATAAAATTCCAAAGGTTTTCAACTCAGAATAATAATGGTCTAAATCCAATATTTCAGGCTTTGGTACGCCTCCCTTACAGCTTTACTTAAGTATTGTTTTATTATATCATTATCTTTTTATATAAATTTTATTGATAGTAATGATAATATTATTATATTGTGTTACTAAAAATGGTTCTATTTAGTTATTTTAATCCAATGCGATAAAATGAACTATAGATATATCGAAAACGATTCACGTATTTTGGATCGTTTTTGTTATTTTATTGGATACCATTCACATCAAAATCAATTAATCAAAAAGGATCCAAACAGCTTGGATAATTTTTGTGATTTAACAAGTGCACTTTATGTTATTTATTAAAAGCTATCCAGGTGGATTGGATTCTTTTTAAGTTATACATTGCTGACCAGTTTCAATATAATATAATTTCTTTATAATGATCCAAGAAGATTGGATCGTCTTTACGGAATTACAAACAAAACCTGTCATAGGTGTGGGTTGGTACTTGGTTGGTACCCCATATCAACAAAAAGGTCAAATTAACATATTTTAGCTAGGTTCTTTTTAATAATCGAAAATAATAGACCTTATAGACTAATGTGGTATACTAAGCTCATTTTCGATTATACTGTGGGTTGGATCCTTTTTGCGTATCTACGTCCAATTTATAGTACACCAAATGTTCCGTTATCCAATAAAAACTTATAAAATATTTACACAGTAATGTAACCAATAGCAACGACGAATCAGAAATGAGTTTAGTTTACGCTAATTTCCGTGCGCGGCGCTAACGTCGGAGCGAGTCCTTGCCCGCGCAAATGGCGCTTGTGGTGTCGTGCATGTGCGGTTCTGGGCTGCATACGTGCGGCGCTACAGTAATCCCCTTCAAGCGAAAGCGTACCGGGCGGCAGTTTGCTTAGAGCAACGCGGGCCGCGCGGGCCGGCGGCGCGGCGGCGGCCTCCTGTGTTGCTCTATGGCCAGTCAGTTTGACGACACGACCCGAGCGTGTTACCGTGGCTGGCTGTGACGTCATGGTGTCCGTTCGCAGACAAGGTTTAGATATTTATCACTCGTCGACAGTATGTTGCGGTGAAGTCACAGGTTCTTTGTAAGGGGTTGTTGCTTGAAGGTATAGTAAGTCCTATTACTGGTATCTTGGTTGCTATCTTCTATTATATTTATGATGCATGCAGGCTTCAATCGATCAATTGAGATATTTGATTGTCGATCCGGTAATTGTATTGTAAATACCTACCTTATCAGTTTGGTTTATAAATCGATAGGGGCCTTCATAAGGTGCTTGAAATGGCTTCCTAAGTGCATCTATCCTAATAAACACATAACTGCAATCGCGTAGGTCTTGACGCACAAAAACACGCGTATTGTTACTGTGATGTTCGCTGACGGGTTGCGGTTTGTTTACATGAATTATGTTTCGCAGTTTTTCTAGCGTAAGTATAATCCATATTAGGTGTGGCATTGCTTGGTGCAAAGAATTCGCCGGGTAACCGTAAGTTGTAGCCATAGGTGAGCTCGGCGGCGCTTACACCTGTGTCGGTGCGCAAAGCAGCGCGTAATCCAAGTAGCAAAGTAGCTGTAACTCGTCAATCCATGTACTTGTGTCGATGAGTTTCGCGCGTAATGTGTTTTTGAGCGAGCGATGCCATCGTTTCACTGTGCCGTTGCTTTGTGGGTGGTACGGTGTTGTACGTTGTTTCTTAGTACCTATTGTTTTCATTAAATTTTGATACAGCTAACTCTCGAACTGTCGATAATTTGCGTGGCGGAACAAGATTATCCCAATAGGCTATCGCTCCGCTAGTTAAGTATACTATATATAAAGATGTGTGTTACGGCAGTCCTTAGACTCCATGTTTATATAGGTACTGACCTAAGCTGTCTGTCATCAGGGCGTGGTATAATCTACGGGACATATCACATAATTATGTATTTTCTCTCTAGCCTTTATTATTCCCAAGTCACTTGGGGTCGGCTTTTCTAGTCTAACCGGATTTGACTGGATATCAGTTTTTACACGGAGCGGCTGCCACCTGACTTCCGCTACCCGAAGACTAACGATACCCTAAGGTTAGACCAGTGTCAGGATATTAGAGGGTACCGACTTTCAATAACAACTGCTATAGATGTTCATGGCAGCTGGGACCGACAGCTTAACGTGCCCTCCAAGGCAGGGCGCAGGCGATAATTGTCAATCAATACGCACATAATTTCGAAAAGTCATATAACTATCGAAAGTCAGAGGTGCGCGACGTGGTTTCGAATCCGAGACCCATTGCAGTCTGTTGGTCTCCCCACTGAGCTATCGCTGCTTAGAGTCACATATCTTATCTTAGCTTATGTGTGGGCCAGTCAGTGCAGACCGGCGACACTTCGACCCAGTGGGATCTTTTGTGTCGGCACTCTCCCATAACGACTGCCATAGATGTTCATGGCAGCCGGGACCAACGGTTTAACGTGCTTTCCGAGGCACGGAGCAGGCGATAATTGTCAAACAATACGCACATAATTTCGAAAATTCATATAAATTCCGAAAGTCAGAGGTGCGCGACGCGACGTGGGTTTGAACCCGAAACCCTCTGCATTGCAGTCTGTTGGCCTCCCGTCTCCCCACTGAGCTATCGCTGCTCTCATAGTGTCACATATAATTATTATATGAAATATGTAAGTATATCTTAGAATATATCACTTATTTTTAATAAACACGATACAGCAAAGTAAATCCGTATGGTATATACGGATTTACTTTGCTGTATCGACTCTCGTCACATTTTATTTATTCTTTGTATCTATTGTAGCTTATTATCTGCTCTGCTCGATCCTACTGACGTTGGTCGGGCGCAGGTAGGCGTTGCTCTAGCATCTTGATCAGTGCCAACGTTCCGCGCACGCGACGCTCGCATTGCATGCCTGCTGGATGATGCGCTCGCGTTCTGTAGATGGTGCACTATTCGAGTTGGTAAATAACGTCCCGCTCGCGTGTGATTGTGACTGGGATCGGGCCTTAAGGCAGATCGAGTGGCAACGTATCTTACTAAGAATGGCATCAAAGAACGTTTACCACGTTGTGATCCTCATGGTTAAGATTGCTAGAACTCAATATAGAAATGTGCTATCATCTAAATGATCAGCGTTTTTCGCACCTAAAGAGATCAGCTCTCATACCGCCGATCCATAACAGCTAACTCTTGGCTTACAAACTTAAAGAAAATAAAATTGTCGTGCTATTAAACATCTTGGTTGAAAAACCTTCGTCAATAGCTCTATGAGTCTACAGACAGAACCGTGGTATAAACATTGGCTGTAGCAACACCACCTTAGTTTATCTATCTAAGCAAAAAAACTCATGCATTCCATTGTTTATTGCTAGAAACAATTTTAATACAAACAATAGGTACACCTACATTATAACTATGAATTAGTTAATATTTATTCAAATTACGAATTAAATAATTATTATAACTAAGATTAAACATGTACACTAGTTTTTGGGTAACAGATTACAAAATCCAAACATGGAAAATAATTTGACCCACCCATTTTACCTCATTGTTTGCATCGGCATGCTGTATGCATGAAAATGTTACCGTTGGGGTAAAATGAATCGATTTTCAAATTACTTACTTTTCAAATATATATGAAGTATATGAAGTCGCCATTCTATTACTTAATTATCTGTTCGGTAATTATGAATATTTACAACACTATTTTTTATAGTTATCTTCCTTATTTATGTTGACTGATCTAGACCTAAAAATTTTAGATCTAGTGTGTTTCATTTGCGCTTTAGCATCCTCATTTAGTGCTATTCGCTTAGCACCGAATACAACAAAGCCACCAGATGCCAGAAAGGCTCCAGCCACACAAAAAGATACCAAATATCCAAATTTTATTCTAAGCACGCTCGATAGAGGAGTACTTAAAAGACTGCCAAATCCTTGAAACATCAGTAAGATGCCCGTAGCATTTGTTAAATTATCTAATCCATATAAGTCTACAATAACTAGACTTCGTAAAGTGCTCATATGAGCAACGGCAATACCGAATAGCACACAACAAAAATACTGGTAATATACGTCAAATGAAAAATTTGATATAATAGCTGCTGCGCCTGCCATCAGGAAAGCTATACTATACATTTTTACTGGACTATATCTGCAAGCTAATATTCCCGCTATTAACCTTCCTATTCCATTAGAAAATCCAATAACACTCACAAACAAATTACAATGTTTTTGATCAATGCCTGCCTTTTTATTTCGATCTGGTAAAAATACATAAGGTATGAGTAATCCTACGTGCGTGAGAAAACCAGCAGAACATACCAATAAAAATGAACGCCTCTTTAATAGGGCTACATTTAACATAGTGGCAAGAATTCTTCTTATAGAAGTTGTGAATACACCTGTTCGTTCTTTCAAATCCAAACGAGTTACAGTTCTCGACACAGCCATTCGATATTCTAAACCAGTTTTTTTTCGTCGTGTTGATATCAAACTTTTTTGGTAAGCTGGCAGCCTGTGTAATGTTCCATTATAAAAAGCGTCGTCTCGATACATCGGTCGAGATTCTTCAACATGTTTTTCCCAACGACAACACTTTTGCCACCACGTTAGTTCTTTAGCTGGTGGTGGCTCACTATTCGCCGTTATCACAATTTCACTTTCTTTCATACTAATGCGACTTGCAAAAGTATGACGGTTGTATGATTTAGCTGACCAGGCGTCTGATGATGGTCCAGGCTTTGGTATATCAGCCTTTTTCTCGTCTTCATCTTCTTCCTCTTCTTCTTCTACTTCTAGCAAGGAGGCTACAGTAGGAAAATTTACGTTAGACACAGCTTTGAATACAAGTTCTGCAGTAGAAGGTGCGTTGACATTCGGCGATGATTCTATTATTTTTCGGCTCAGTGACTGCACAGACGCTGATAAGCTTGGTAAATATGCAATAGTACAAGTACTGTCGTCTGTTATCTGAGTAACAGTTAACGAAACTAAAGGACGATATACCATCCCTATAAAATAAATCAAACCAAATAGTCCAGAATGGAATAATGTAGTTGTCCTCCAACCGGCTAATTGACATAAATGAGCGTTCACAGTAGACATAATCATAACCCCAAAACTCTGTCCTAATCCCGACAAAGCCATGGCAATCGCTCGAAAACGTTCGAAATAAAAACCCACAACTAACTGAGATGACATATATATAAAACATCCTCCAAGTCCAGGTATAATTCCATATAAAATTAGGAGGACCACGTAAGTCTTAGCAAAATGTGATGCAAAGTAAGAAAAAGATACTATAATCGAACCAGTCATTGCACAAAATCGAAATCCAAATCGATTAATTAATCCAGATACTACAGGGCCCATTATAAAATATAATGCAATCGCGACAGAGTTTATTAGTGCCACTAACGACTCTTCAGTTCCAAGATCTTGTGATATATCTTTGTAAATGCTACCAAACGTAAAAAAAGTACCATCTAATATAAAAATGCATAAAAAGCTTGCTGCAACAACTGCCCATCCCCAATTTCCTTCTTTTGGCACAGATATTTCTGCAGCTACTTCTGTTTCAGAACCTTCAAAGTCAACAATAGTTGCTATGCTTGATTGAAAATCTATACTAGTTTTCTTAGGTTTATCATTAGATCCGTCCGTCCTCCCGTCAGATCCTGCTGGTTTGTTTGCTTCATTTTCCGACTCATGATTTTTATTAGATTTCATTATCTTTACAGATCTCTTAGGTACATTTCATCATCAAAATCAAAATGACATATGACATGTATGTTATATTATGATGGAATGATGTTTTACGACAACGTTCGGAACATTAACATAGGAACACTACATTTCATTGTTTTAGTTTCAGAATGATATTCAGAATCATGAAATTAAATAAGTACTTATTCATGATTCTTGTAATTATTTCTTTATTTTCATTTAATAAGTATCTACATAATATTTTTAAGATTAGAATAATCAAAGAGTATCATAATAAAGACTTAGAAAAAAAAAGTCTATGGATGTCGTATGTGATACGGTGATAGCCAAATATTGTGTGATAGCTTGATAAACTCCATAGTTTGAATATATACAATCAACTCAATAATGCAGCAATAATCAATAATCCTTTGTGTAGCATTTCGCCCAATCCCAAGAGACTCCATTATCTACGTTTGCGTCGCCAAAAATGGCATTTGTTGTCTTGTCTAAACGCTATGTGAAGCACATTATATGTTTTAAAAAGGCTAGGCGTTTAAAAATGTTTTAAAAACAGCAATGTTTCACGCAATTAACGAGTAGGGCGCGTTCCCACTATGTCGTGACGATAGATTATCGTGTCGTTTAAAGCGTCGTGGCTTGTGTATTTAAATAGAGGTGTTCACATACAGTACGACACGATTAACTATCGTCCACGACTTTTTTTCGCAGTGACGACAGATTGTCAAGTCAATGGGAACTGCTAGCACGATAGTCGTAAAACGATAAAATAACGTCACGACTAATCATGACGGCAAATCATGTGTCATTGTTGCAACTATCCACGATAAAAATATCGTCTCGTCGTTTATACGTTCAACGATATAATATTGCGACGGCGATTTGAGGTAGTAGAGCCAAGCTGGTTACAGCAGGAATGGGCCGGCTCGACCGGGGAAGTACTACCCTCTCACAAAAAATCGACGTGAAACAACAGTGTTTCACTGCTGTGTTTCGTTCGGTGAATGAGAGCGCCGGAGGCCTAAGCATGAGGTGACGATTCTCGCAGCTTATGAGGGACCTGCAGAGTATCCGTAGAGTCATTGTGTGGGTGGCGCGAGTCGACCCGGCGGCCAGGGAGAGCCGTAGAAACGGTGCTCTGCTGGCCGCCTGCGGTATAGTCCAGAGGCCCAACCGAGTCTAACCAACTAGGTTGGCTGCTTTATCATGCCGCGCATAATCTCGAGGTGGCTCGTCGTGCCGGATGGTGACCGGAGGGTGGGTCCCGGCGACCACTTTCGGGAGGGTACGGTGGTCCTTCCGTCCGTCGGATCGGCTATCGCCATACCATACAGTTATATGACAAAACTTGTTCTGCGCCTTGCCCCACTTTGCTGCGAGAATAGCCGCCTCTTTTTTTTCACGTTACCCCTTCCTTTCACTCTATGGCAGTACGAACAAAGCATTGTCGTTCAACAGCAGCCAATCGCCGTAACCCCACTGCTGCTTCCTGTGTCGTGGAGTTTATTAACATCAGAGGACTCCACGCTAACCTTAATGCCGTCCATCACCACCTGGAGACGGCTCGGCCGGCAATGCTTTTCTAACGGAGACACAAATACGCCGTCCTGCAGACACGAACTACCTGCAATATCCCGGCTACGTGCTAGAGGAGTGTTTCCTCGCGAAAGCCGGGGTATGCTTGTTTGTTAGGGCGGATATTTGCTGTCGCCGTCTACAATGCCTAGAGGACCCTTCCTTCTCTGTCCTTTGGGTACACGTAGATCATGGCTCTTTCAGCCAAATCTACATGTGCCTCTACCGATCCCATTCAGGAGACGCTGAGACAACTCGACTCTTCAATTACCTGAGTCAGGCGGCAGACGACGCGCAGGAGCAGTTTCCGAACGCTGAGTTGGTGTTCTTGGGAGATTTCAATGCCCACCATGAGACCTGGTTGGGTTTTCCCAAAACAGACCACGCGGGACGAACTGCCCATGCGTTCGCTCTCACGCATGACCTGTCTCAACTGGTACTCCAGCCCACCCGGATACCAGACATTGCAGGTCAGGCGCCCTCTCTGCTCGATCTGCTGCTGACGAGTAACCCGAACCGGTACAGTGTGTCGATTCGTGCTCCTCTGGGCATCTCAGACCACTGTCTGGTTTGTGCCACAGCTGTTGTTGTTACGCCCCCACGACCCGAGGAGGCAAGACGACGACTGTGGCACTACTCGTCGGCAGACTGGGATGGAATGCGGGAGTACTTCGCATCCATCCCATGGGCTCAACGCTGCTTTGAGAACAGGGATCCATCAGAGAGCGCTACTGCTGTCGCTGGTGAAATCACCCTGGGTATGGAATATTATATTCCATACAGTGATGTCACGAGCGGCGGCAGGAAAAGGCTCTGGTTCGGTCGTGAATGCGCTGATGCTGTTAAACGCAAACAGACAGCGTACCGCGCTTGGACCAGGGCTCGCACTCTCCACGACCCTAACGTGGAGCACCTGAAGGCAGCATTCAACCAAGCCACAAAGGTCTGCAAGAGGGCATACTTAAGAGCGGATGCCCAGCGCGTCGCACGGTTCGGCCAGGAACTCATGGCGCATCCTACGGGCAGTCGTAGCTATTGGCGCCTGGCCAAAGCCGTGCAGTCCCACTTCTGCCAGACCTTGCTGCCCCCTCTGAGGTATCCGAATGGATCACTGGCTCATCGGCCGCAGGAGAAAGCAGATCTGCTTGCAAATCTCTTTGCGGCCAACTCCCGAATCGATGACTGCGGTTCGCAGCCGCCTAACATTGCCAACTGCGGTTACACCATGCCTGATATATGTATCAGGCAACGAACCGTTCGTGCGATACTGCAGTCTCTCGATGTTCGGAAAGCCAGTGGACCTGACGGCATCCCAGCTGTGGTCCTTAAAAAATGTGCAGCGGAGTTGTCTCCTACGCTTACGCGCCTATACCGGACGTCTTACGCCGCAGGCATTGTGCCTGAGGCTTGGAAAGAGGCGAACGTTCAACCGATTCCCAAAAAGGGGGACCGTTCCGAGCCAAGCAACTATCGTCCCATAGCTATCACCTCGGTGCTCTCCAAGGTGTTCGAGCGGATTATAAACACCCAAATTGTCCGCTACCTGGAGGATCAATCGTTGATCAATGATCGCCAATACGGCTTTCGGGCTAAACGATCAACAGGTGATCTTCTAGCATTCGTCACGCACCTCTGGGGTGAAGCTATGGACAAGTACGGCGAGTCTTTGGCTATCAGCCTTGACATAGCCAAAGCTTTCGACAGAGTCTGGCACCGGTCTCTTCTTTCCAAGCTTCCGGCCTATAGCTTGCCCCCTCACCTGTGCACCTGGATTGCAAGTTTCCTGCAGAAGCGTCGTATTCGGGTCCTTTGCGACGGTTGCGCTTCCAAATTTATGCAGGTCAATGCAGGAGTGCCTCAGGGTTCTGTCTTATCCCCTACGCTCTTTCTTCTGCATATCAATGATATGTTGAATCTCGGCAACATACATTGTTATGCGGACGACAGTACCGTGCATGGGCGATATCTCGGACATCCTGGGGCCAAACAGGCTGAGGTTGAGGGGAAAAGGCAGAATCTTGTCGTTGAACTTGACCAGACCTTGGACCGCATCTATGAATGGGGTGCCAAGAACTTGGTCGAGTTCAACGCCAAGAAGACCAGGCATGCGCGTTCTCAACAAAAAAGTCTCCGTTCCTTCCCCTCCCTTCTCTGAAGAACACTCCACTGGTGATACGTGACATTCTCTCCACCTTAGGTATGGATCTTTGCCGCTCCCTTAATCAGAAAACCTATATCGAGAGCGTCATTAAGCAAGCTTCGCGAAAACTCGGAGTTCTGAACAGGGTGAGGCGGTTCTTCACGCCTGGGCAACTGTGCCTATTGTATAAGGCACAAGTGCGCCCTTGCGTGGAGTACTGTTCTCATCTTTGGGATGGCTCCGCGCAGTACTTGCTGGACGCTCTCGACCGGTTACAGCGGCGGGCTGTCCGTATCATCGGAGATCCAGAGGTCACGAGTTCACTGGAACCTCTGCAACTCCGTAGGGACATTGCCTCATTGGCATGTTTCTACAGAATATACCACGGGGAGTGCTCTGAAGAGTTATTACACCTTATCCCGCCCTCCCCTTTCCTATCCAGAACAACGCGTGCTGGGCTCAGATGCCATCCTTACACGGTAGAGTGGATTAGAGCGCGTACCAAAAAGTTTGGGTCCTCATATCTCTGCCGAACGACCAAGGCATGGAATTCTCTGCCAAGGCACGTGTTTCCTTCTTCCTTCAATCCTGGGTTCTTTAAGCGGGGCGTGAAAAAGCATCTTCTCAGGCCGTCAAAGTAGAGACCTCAACATCGCCTCGGCTACTGTGGGGGCGATGTGGATACGACTGCTTACCATCAGGTGGAGTGTGGTCATTTTGACGAGCAAAATAAAAAAAATTAAAAAAAAAGACACAGTGACGATAAACAGTCGATATAATGAGAACAGCTAGAGACGACAGTCGTCCAACGATAAATTAATCGTCACGACACAGTGGGAACGCGCCCTAACATGCGTGCGAATGTTATTATTTTTTGTGTGCCTTGCATTGCGTTTCACGCTGTTATTCCTGCTGCACATAACTTAAAATTTAAAACGATGTAATTCTATACTAATATTATAAAAAGGAAGATTTGATTTTTGTTTTGTTTGTAAGGGTTTAACTCAAAAACTACTCAACCTATTTTAAAAATTCTTTCACCATTAGAAAGCTATATTATCACCAAGTAACAAAGACTATATTTAATTATTTTTTTATCTGTTTCTAACTTAACCTACCCTAACCTACTTTTAAGCGAACGAGGCCGCGGAAAAAGGTAGTATGAAATAAAGCGCAGCAATCTGAATGCATTTAACGCCGCATTTAATCCCACATGAAGAGACCGTGCGCAGCATGTCTGTGATTTTCCGTGGAGTGTTCTCGCGGCCGCACAGTTTACATGCGCTTTTATTTCGCCATTTCTGGTCCCACGTAATGGAAGGCAAGCCTATTGCAGCCTACCAGATTACGCTACTAATTACCTAAAAGTCTGAAATGGTCGATCTATCAAAAATAACAATACGCATTTTGTCATTCTTCTCGCAGTTTCGGTAATGGTCGAGGTCGCAGCTTTGTCTATCGTTTCATTCCTACCTAATTAGTTAGTTGGACGTGTGTTATCTGCATTTGGGCCATTGTGCGTAAGTAACCCACGCGAAAACTGTTCGGTTACTCCATTGAGCTAGAAAAAACATGGAGGTGCCGCGTTATTCTATACATACATTTATTTATACAAATATGAGTGAAATACGATACAGAATGTGAAATATTGTATTGTCTGATTCTTTCTTATTTTATTTACATTACATTAAATTTATATTACTTGTTCCTACTAAACATTGAAATCCAAATGAGTCACTCATATAATAATATACTCTTATATAAAGTAGAAAAAGAAAGATTAGGGGATAAATAATCCAATGAAATGTAGGGATGAAATAAGTTTAATTTTCATTGGCGTGTAAGTGTGGTAACCGTACGCGTAATGACGCTCCTCTGTTTCGTAGCTAAAGTACAGGTATCTTCAATTCCCACCTGCCGGTGATTTCTCAGCACGTTTCCTTGTCTTCGTGATAAAATATACAACACGTTTTTTTTTGGATCTGTGTACTTAGCATAAGACAAATATTTCAAAGCAGCATTTTCGACGTAACTTGATGATTGAAGTAGATTTTTTTTTCAGGTTGTACAAACTAAACATTATGGTTTTTAAAGAAAAATGTGTTAAACAACAGCAAAAAATTAAACGCCTGAACGAAAGGATTCGAAAGAAAAACAAAAAAGTTGCCAATTTAAATGACATTATAAAAGACCTTCGAAGAAAAAATTGTATCAACATGGAACAGACTGTTGTGATAGAAGAATTGGCGGGACCAAAAGACTTCTTAAAAAGACAAATTAGTTAGTCCAAAGGTTTACCTGCACCAAATAAATACTCTGAAGAAATCAGGAAGATCGCATTGACGTAGCATTTTTTATCCCCCAAGGTAATAGTATCCCCTGCTTACCTCGTACAAGAACGTTGTATAAATGGTATCAACATGTGAATTGCGGACCGGGATTAAAAAAATAAGCATTTGAAACTTTGAAAATTAAAGTGCAGGGAAGTGCACAGCCTGTGATATGCTCCTTGGTTTTTGACGAAATGACCATAAGAAACTCTGACTTGGGAGCCAAGAGCTCAGAAATATTATGGTAGAGTTGTTTATGGCCACAATCTGGATAATGACAGTGTTGAAGAAGTCAGTCAAGCCCTAGTAGTCCTGTTAACCCTTAATCGGGCACAGGGAACTATTTTCCCACATCGTCAATCTAGCTAAATACATGAATATTTTTAAAATGACAACTCTCTAGGCTCTATTTTTTATCCCAATATAATATTTGATAATTACTGATAAATTTTTTTAACAACCCCACCCATTCAAATGTCAAATGTTAACGTCAGAGCCAGATTAAGGTCACGTTTGAAAAAAATCCGCGATTTTCAAGTAGTGCAGACTTAATTCTAAGAAGTTTCTTTAGAAAATATTCTAGTAAGTAGGTATTTGATTCGTTATTGACTAATTTATTATATTATGTGTAACGTTGTTATGAAATACAAAGCGAAAATGTAATTTAAAGAAATTACAAAAAAATTTAAAGAAATGCTATCAAATTCATAAACGTAATTGGGCAAAGGGAAATAATTTCCCACTTGGGTTGTCCTTAAATGGGCAGAGGGAAATAATTTCCCACCTGAAAAAAACCTTTTATTTTCAGTTTCAGTAATTTATACTTTATATTATTTACACTATTACCTAACATGACACGAGAACTTACAGTTAAATCATGAAAAGTTGAATTTTTTGTCCTGCCCGATTAACGGTTAACGTCTGTCAACGGCACATGGAAAATACCTATTGGTTATTTTTTAATAACTTTCCTTACAGGTGAGCAAAAAAGTATAATCGTGGGTACGGCTATAAAATTGTGCGAAGACGTGGGTGTAAAAGTTGTTAGCATTACATGCGACGGATCTGCCGCAAATTTCAGCATGTTCGCTTCTCTTGGCTGCGATATTTTAAGAAACCAAGACGTTACTAGTTTTGAGAGCGGTAATACTCGCATCCATGCTTTTATCGACCCATGCCACGCAATAAAATGAGTTCGAAATGCATTTAGCGAACTAAGAGTATTAATTGACTCATTTGGGAGAAAGGTAGACTTGCTGGAACTCTAAGAAAAACAGGGCCTACATCTGGCAAATAAAATTGAAAAGACGCACGTATTCTATCACAAACAAAAAATGAAAGTGAAGCTGGCGACACAATTGTTCAGTAGCTCAGTAGCAGATACCCTGGATTATTGCCGCAGTGAATTAAAATTAAAACAATTTGAAGACTGTAGCGGCACTGTCAATTTTATTAATATTATAAACGACGTATTTGTTGTGTTAAACCCATTCCATCCGTCCGCCAGGGTTTAAAAACGCGATGTGTCCTGCCAATATTGGAATCTTATGTTATCTTATGTGGGGGCCAGTCAGTGCAGACCGGCGACACTTCGACCCAGTGGGATCTTTTGTGTCGACACTCTCCCAATAACGACTGGCATAGATGTTCATGACAGCCGGGACCGACGGCTTAAAGTGCTCTCCGAGGCACGGAGCAGGCGATAATTGTCAATCATACATACATACATAGATTCACGCCTGTTTCCCTGAGGGGTAGGCAGAGACTACGGATTTCCATTTGCTACGATCCTGACACACTTCTCTGGCTTCATTCACTTTCATCACATTCCTCATACACGCCCGTCGGTTCAAGGAGCTCTTAACCTGGCCTTTGTCCAGAACGCCTCTGATCTGGTCGAGAAACGTTCGCCTAGGTTTTCCTCTTGCGACAGTTCCATTCACACTAGCCTTATAAACTTTCTTAGTCAGTCTTTCCTCGTCCATTCTTTCTACATGTCCAAACCAGCTTAACATATCCTTTTCTATTCTTGTAACTATATCCACTTTCATGCCGCATCTCTCTCTAATCACACTATTTCTTATTCTATCTTTCAGAGTCACACCACATATGCTTCTTAACGCTCTCATTTCTACAGCATTTATTCTGCTCTCATGCTTCTTTTGCCATACCCAACTTTCACTTCCATACATAAGTGTGGGCACTAATATTCCTTTATGAACAGCCAAACGTGCCTTGTCGGATACATTTCGACTGTTCATAAAAGCGCGTAGGGCTCCATTCACTTTGTTGCCAGCAATCGTTCTCCTTTCAATATCTCCGTCATGTTTACCATCCCTTGTAAACAAAGTACCCAAATATACAAATTCTTTCACTTGCTCCACTTTTTCTCCATCAATCATAATATTACACATCGTCACGCACTCTTCCTTTTCAAATACCATTACTTTCGTCTTGCTTACATTTATTTTCATTCCTTTACTCTCAAAAGCACCATGCATAATAGTTACCATCGCCTGCAACTCTTCCGCCGATGACGCAAGTATTACTTGGTCATCGGCATAAAGAAGACATTTGACAAGTAACTCATTCATGCTTAATCCCCATTCACAATCTTTTAAATCTTTCAAACAATTGTCCATGTATAGGTTAAACAGCCAAGGTGACGCTACACATCCTTGTCTAACACCTTTATCGATGCTAAACCCACATAATTTCGAAAAGTCGTATAACTTCCGAAAGTCAGAGGTGTGCGACGTGGGTTCGAACCCGAGACCTTCTGCATTGCAGTCTGTTGGTCTCCCCACTGAGCTATCGCTGCTCTTCACTATTGGAATAATATCAGCTCTGTTTGAAGGTACGACTAATTATCACAAAAGTTTAAAATTACTTTCAGGTGAACTTGTGATCAATTCCCGCAGAAAAACTAGTTTCATTGGATTGCTGATAAATATGAGAAGCGTATTGGCACTCAACAATTATTTGGTGGTACCAAAATGCTAAAATACATTCCGCTCTACAAGATCAGCCAACATCATATCGAGCTCAACAATAATCCTAATGCCATTCAATTTCGTGCAGTTTATAAGAAGTTGCTTATGAGAGCTGAGATTAGGGATGATGTCATTGGGAATTGTACTCCACTGGAACAAGTCAATATATTGACTTGTTCCAGTAAAAATCCTTTTCTAGCTTTAAACGAGCAAACTGACAAAAGAAGTTTTGTAGAAATCACAGAGGATCACAGTGGTTTATACGATGAGTATATGGAATGTATTTTAAATACAGATGCCGATGCGTACACAGATAGGGTCTTAGAATATATACAGTAATACCCCGAACTTACGCGATAGGTGGGAAAGAGCGATAACCGCGTAAGTCGAATTCGGGTAAGTCGGGGTATAATTTCGCATGTAAATAAATATTTTTTATTTTATTTTGTTGGGAAAACATAGGTACAGTGTATATAACAGAAAATACAACATGTGTTACAACTATGCACCATTTACATGTTTTCGCAGATACACAACTAAGAAGCTTGTCATATAATACTAATAGTTTTAGAAAATGGTAATGAGAAGAAAACTAAACAAAACAAAAATTAACAAAACAAATGTAAGTTACAAATTATGAACGAATCAGCTTGAAAACCATGCCTTTGTTAATATTTTATTGAAATATGTGATTTCGAGTTAAATAAGTCTAGTTCTGGAAAGCTAACCACCTTATTCATTTCTTTAATAGCTCTGACGAAAAACGAGTTCTGCCTATAATTTGAAGAACACTGAGGAACATCTAGACATGCATGAAATCTAGTCATTCTATTTGGAACTTTAAGATTTATTTTGGATAAAAGATCAGGTGAATCAATACCGTGCTGGGCAATTTTAACAAGACACGTGATGTCAGATAATTTATAATATAAATTATTAATTGAGGCCAGAAGCTGAAGAAAATATTAATTCAGCCAATATTTTTCATAGAATCTTAGATTATCCATATATACAATCGCCAACTGAGATTATTTTGATGTAGAAATCTTCATAAAATCTAACAAAATATTTCGACATCTCAAAGATATTTTCCAGCAACATTTTGTCAATAGTGGCAGTAAGTCTATAATCGAAAATCGGGCGTTGTTTGACGCTAAAATAAAAGACAAATTAGCGAGATTTGAATATCGCGTAACTCCGGGTTCGCGTAAGTCGGGGTAGCGTAAGTCGAGGTATTACTGTATCTGGATTCGTTACAAAAAAGTTAATACGTACAATTAATTGCGATTTTTGTGTGTCTTTATTGATCGGAGAGGAGGACGTCAATAGCCTGATTTACGTAAAATCAAGAGGAGGCCTTAAATATGCTTTTTCTAATGTCATAAGTGTTATTAAAAATAACGAAAAATAATAAAAATGTAGTTGGAACAAAAATCGTAACCAGAGCTGTATTACCTATACATTTTTAAATTTACGTGTGGATTGTGTGAAGACTATTTTTCACGCAGACACTGATCCCGAGCATAACAATAATCACAAGTTCCTCCTTATTAAATTTATAATTAAGACCTTCCTAGATATAAGGTTTAGTTATCATGGTAAAAGAACATCCGAAAAAGTATCACATAAACAGTTTTTGAACAAACGTATATTGTTTAGACATGAATAGGTTTTATAAGCCAATAAACAAAGGTAATAAATTATTCTTTTTCATTTTTACTTCACCACTTATACTATAACATATTTTATTTTTCTACACAATTTAAATATTATCTGCTCCTAGTGATTATCTTGTTTTTTACTAGGGTCCACATACCCACCTAACAAAACTACTGCTCTCTGGCCTTCCAAACTAGACGTAAAATAAACGAAGGCAGCAAAGCATTTTCTTGAGCATATGGATCTATCTCTTCACACTGTTACACGTGTTGCAATTAAAGTGGTTTTAAATTCTTTGAAGAAAAACACTTAGCATGAATTTGATTCTCAGATAATAGAACGTAAGTAAACTTTGAGTAGGTTTTACTCATCTTAATATTGTCTTCTGTTTACGCGAATGTTATTCATTGAAATTAAACTACTGTATACGGATTTTATCGCGTTGTTTATTTGACACTTTTATTAAAGTGTTTTTACATTTTGAATTTTAACATTTTGAAAACTGTTACACTAGTATTACTATTAAACTTTACTAATTTTTAAGCTTATTAAATTATTGAAACTATAAACTATTTATACTATTACTATACTATTATACTATTTATATTTATGTTACTCATCTTTTTCGGTTACAAAGGACTTTAACCCGTCAAATCTTAAGGGCGTATATTCAAAATTACGCAACTCAAATGTGCCGCGAACGCAAGCTCGACGAAACAATGGCGCACACTTCAATAATAATATCGTATACTACGAGCAAAGTTATTGTCGAATATTTTGATACCTTTGTTATTTCTTTTCATACAGTTGAAATAACGTTACTTATTTTTAATTATATGTGTATAGATCTATTATGTAATATTGTTTATGTAATTATTACCTTACCAGATTATTAAAAAGACTAGCACAGGTAGTATCGAATATTTGGATACTATATTATTCCTTTTTATACATTTTCAATAACTTGAATTATTTTTAATTATATGTATATAAGTCCATTATTTTATATTGTTTTTGGAATTATTGCATTATTAAAAATATTTTATTTGCTAATCCGCATTGAGATAGTATAAAGTTAAATAGAGCATATTAATATTAGGAAATTAGTGTATATACCAATTTTCTTTGGATTCAAGATATTTTATATCACTCTCCATATTTTTGAATAGAGCAGTGAGATCGAATACAAATATATTACATTTTTACAAAGAACTCGGGTATCCCGAATAGATATTATTCCGAAGTGAAAAGTGAACTTCACATTTACAATTACGGCGTTAAATCTATGGCAGATGTAGGTAGAATGGATGGCAACCAGAGATTATTTTGGATTTGATAACCGGAATTAAAACATTGAAATAAAACCACAGGAAAAGCACAGAAGTTGTTTTTATTTTAAAATCTAACGTCTCTTATAGTCATTGAGCGGCTTTTTCTTAGGTCAATTAATTCTGGCAAGAGACATTTATCATTGAAAGATATTATTAATTTATGTTCCATTTTTGTTGACCAGAAGACGTCGTCTCTCCTTATTCGAGCTGTTTTCAAAGGAAACTCTGGTTTTGTCCATATAGCGAACAAACATACATCAGTTTTACTGTAAATAAAATGTATAAACTTTTAATTATATTGTACTGAGTTGGTAAAACGACAAAAAAATCCCTTTAAGTAATTTAGCATCAGGTCACATACATATCGAAGATTCTTACCTAACATGAAGTTGGCCTTGAATTTGAAAGTACCAATCGTGATTAGTATTAACTAATCCATCACGCGTCCAGAATGTGATTTTCTTTTTCTAATAGCTTGTTCGGGATCTAGATTACGCGCCGAATATAGGCATTTAATTTCGACGATTCCATCTTTAAATATCCCATCTGGTGACGCTCCCAAAAAGAAGAATGTTTCGTCTATAAACAACCCACATTTTTCTATGACAATGGCATCTTGCTGTTCAAGCTGTTGTAAAGCAGTTTGTTCATTCCTTTTGCCGTATTCTCTTGCTGGTACGGTACTCAGCGAATATGAATACGCGAGAGACTTCACAAGTGGAGCAGAGCTTATGCAACTTCGTATCTTACAAACCTAAAAGATATAAGAAATGTAAAATACGTAATCACTTTTTTCTATTTACCCGACTGCGCAAGAAGGAAGGTTATGTTTTTCGACCGTATATATGTATATTTATTTGGCACGCCCTAGAGATTATACGCCTCATCGGATTTTAGCTTGCAAGGTGTCGTCAGATACGTCTTAACCGTAAGAATGACACCGAGTATATCTAAATTATAAAAAATGGAAATTGTGGATTTATTGCGCAGAAACATATACTATAATTCACAAATAAACGTATCTTATCTTATCTTATAAAAATACCTTCCAAATTTATCGAAGGGGTATCAAAATAAAAAATTAATAGCATAAAAATATTTTTTACAATATGAATTATTAATAGAAAAATAATCATACCAAATGAAGGCGTAAATCAATTAATTATCAATGGCAAAATCGTAAACAATCCTCAAGACATTGCAAATTCATTTAATAAATTCTTTCTTGACATCAATGATAATAATTCTAGTGAGCCCCAAAAATCTTCCAATAAACTGACATATAATTCTAATTCAATATTTATGCAACCGACTATCCCGAATGACATTCATAAAATAATAATCGATCTAAAAAATAAAACCAGTGTCGGCTATGATAACATTATGACAAACATTGTTAAAGATGCAGCCCATATCATATCTGAACCACTAAGCTTCATTGTGAATTTATGTATAGAAGAAGGCACTTTCCCAGACAAACTAAAAATATCTGTTATAAAAGGAGACAAAGCAGACATGAGTAATTATAGGCCCATAGCATTAATACCCATTTTTGGAAAATTTTTTGAAAAGGTGATGTTCAACTGCCTCTATAATTTCTTTGAATCAAACAACATTTTTACACCAAATCAGTATGGTTTTCGAAAAAACAAATCCATAAATTTGGCAGTATATAACTTTTTACAAAAAGTACTGACCAACTTGGATAAAGGGCTGCCAGCTCTCGCGCTGTACATGGACATGTCGAAAGCTTTCGACCGTGTCGACCACAAAATCCTCTTGAGAAAGTTGTATGCATACGGTGTGAGAGGAAATGTGTACAAACTTATAGACTCATACCTTAGCAACAGGCAACAGTTTACAGAAGTAAGGACGTTCAATCCAAGCAATAAAACAGAAGAAATATATGTTTCTGAATCTGGAACTGCTAAATTTGGCGTTCCTCAGGGGAGTATTATGGGCCCTCTGCTCTTCCTTGTGTATATAAATGACATGCCTTCGGTAACTAATCATGATATCACACTATTTGCTGATGATAGCACTGTATTATTCGTTAATGATAATCTAATCGACTTAGAATCTGACATTAACAAAACAATATTACTTATTATTGAATGGCTTAAAATAAATAATTTAATGATTAATATTGACAAAACAAAAATAATGAATTTTAAAATACGAACTAGACGTACAGATGACTTAAAAATACACTATCTAGATAGGAACATTGACGAAACTGAATCAACAAAATTTCTAGGATTACATATTGACAACAGACTAAATTGGAAATTTCATATTGATCATGTATGCAAAAAGCTGGGACAATTTTCATATGCACTACACAGATTAAGCAAAATAGCAAAGCAGTCTACTTTACTAACAGCTTACCACGGCTACGTTAGCTCCACTCTCAGATACGGTGTAATATTCTGGGGCAACAGTACAGACAAGGAGCGCGCCTTTGTTGCTCAAAAACGGTGTATTAGAGCTATATTTAAATTATGTCAAACTGACTCCTGCAAGCCATTTTTTAAAAAGATGAAGGTTTTAACTTTGCCATGTGTCTATATATTTGAGGTCGCAGTGTTTGTCAAAAATAATATTGACATGTACAACTATTACACCCGTGAACGACGCAAGGACAAATTACGCACAGTAGCTAGCAAGACTCATATAATGCATGAGAGCATCTTTTGTGCAGCTTCTCGTATTTTTAATAATATTCCAGGGCCCATTCGAATGATTACAAAAATGGAAAAATTTAAAAAGACACTCCATGATCTGCTATCAAACAAGTGCTATTATTCTATAAAAGACTTCTTATCAGACAAATCTCTGCACCAATATACGAGCAATCCCACTCAGTCGTGATGCGTTCAGTGACCTATTGACATTGTACTTTATTAATAAAATGACTATTGTATAATTCCAATTGTATTGTGTATGTAATATTATTATGTATTTACCTACTATTGTATGCCCTACGGGCGGGACATAGCTGTTCACAATTTATTATATTTCTGCCACCTGTATTATGTACCTACCTATGATCCACAATAAAGATTGATTTGATTTGATTTGATCATAAAAAATTAAATCAGAAGTAAATCGGGTGGCCTTCAATCACAACATTTGCTCTGGAAAGACCTCTGTTTACTAAAATCGATTATAAGACGTAATAAATGATCGATTAAACACTATTACAATGCAGATAATAATATAATACATATTAATAAAAAAAAACATAAATCTTTATACATTGTAACTCACTTTTTTATTTGCCGTGTGTTTACGTTTGTTACCCATTTCTGAAAACAAATACAATTATTTACCAATACATAATAACATAACATTTGAATATCATAAATTTACATTTAATGTAATTAGGAACATTTAGTACTTAATTTATAATAAAATTGTACTCACCAAATTATTAAAACTACTAAGTCGGGCTATTAATATTGCTTACGCTATAACGCGGTCGCAGCGACGTCGCCGGAGAAAAGTGATACGTCCTGACGCTGGGAGAAACCGGCGTGTACTAATCGTAATCGAGCGAAGCTTGCGCGCACGGTTTTATAGTGTTTTAAAAATAATTGTTAAAAATACATTAGTGCATTTAAAATGTTGAAAAAAATACTGAGTATTTAGCATTACATACTTCTTAAAAATATACATATTTTATTTAAATTCAGAGTCAAATAATAGTGAAAAAAAGATGTTGAAATTTACCTATTTTGAGTTTATTTATAACTGATTTAGACTAGATTTTTTGTTATAATTAAGTATTTTTACACTGTGCTGTACTTTAACACTATACATTCTGTATATTAAAGCCTTAAAATAAGATATGTTCCAATAGCAAACTGGTGATATCCGACTTGAAACAAAGCTCTGACGCCAAATTTCGTAAGACGGTGTACAGAAAGTTAATTCCTTATAAAAAACTATAAATAAAATTTAAAATTGTGCTCTGTAGTGCACACATATAATAGATAATCTTACTAGAAATGTTATTTATTTTACATTTTTTGAGCGTATGATTAAGTTATGAGCCCTGAAAAATCCCTAAAAGATGCAGATTTCATCTAAATTTGAGTATACGCTCTTAAGTATATAATTATTATCCAAACGTAATTTCTAGTAAGACTCGTATTTATTAATTATCGATACTCGTTATAATAATAACTATGTTCCATGATTGACACAACCCTAGCAATGGCAGCCATTTTATGAGACAGTATGAGTTGTAGGTATGCACCTCTTTTTTGTAGGTATTTCCAGTCCATATTAATTATATGTCTGTGGGTTACTCATAACACTTCAGCTCCGTCCAGAAAGATAATAGGGGACCAGTGTTTCGCAGTATCTCCTGCATCGTTTCTGGACTGTTTAGAAGTTTTGCCCGTTGATTGCTCACGCTTTTATAATGTAGGAGCGTGAGCCGGTGTCTCCTCGGTCTCCATGCAGCTTCTACATAGGGGACTGTCAGTGATACCGATGTTGAATAGGTGTTTGTTGAGTGAGCAGTGGCCTGTTATTATACCCACTAAGTGGCGTAGGTTTTTCTTGTGGTATGTTGGAGTTTGCGCGACAGATGTTTACCTAAGGATGGGAGTGCTTCCTTCGTCTGTCTACATTCCTTTGTTTCTGCCCACTGTTTTTCGTGTAGTTTGGTCTCATTACTACATTCTAGGCGCTCATAGCCAGTTGCACTCACTGATCGGTAAACGATTAGCGAGGTTAAGCAAAGTTGGGTGCGGCCAGTCTATAGATGGGTGACCGCTTAGTGGTATTTCATCTGAGCGTCCGTGCTTCGGAGGGCACGTAAAAAGTCGGTCCCGGTTGTTATCAAATTGATAGCAGTCGTTAAGCCATGTCAGAGGCCTACGGGCGGCTTGAACAACTCTTGATAACAGGTTGACCACTAACCACACGAAAAGAAAAGAATTACTACCTGTCGCAATCAGAAATATTACGGTCTACTACGAAAAATTTTACTTAGAAGTCTCTTAGCTAATAAAATACAATAATCTATCTGAATGCGACAATACATTTTCAGTAGCAGCAAAGAATTCGATGGGCTAGATACAATATCCAAAATGTGAATAAAAAATTGTTATCACTTATAAAATAATTATTTTAGTGCCTTCATAGACTGCAATAACATTTGACGCTAGATAATATCGACCGTAGCTATTAACAAAGTCGGAACTACATTTTGGCGAATTTTGATTTATTGCACCTAAGGTTTGTTTTGTTTTTGTTTTATCCATATCTATGACCTTGCAAAGTTTCAAATTTCAAACTAATCGCTATCATGGTTTTTCTAGATTAATATAGTCGGAACTTTTAAAAGCGTCCGATTAATAATGTAGGTAGATATGTTACTACGCTGTTCTGTATCTGCCATTTCGTTCATTGTTTACAGGCCGACTGCACGCGTAAGGCCCGTTACGCATTAGCGGTTGGCCGCCTAGGCAATTCGTTTGAGCGGCCAGCCGCCTGACGCGGTTGCCATAGCGATTGACCGTTACGACGGCCAACCGCAATGAAACCGCGTAAAGCGGTTGGACCGCTCGAAGGCGCGTTGGTTCCACTAACGAAATGGACGCCATCGAGGTAGCTTGTGTTATCTATTTTCACTACCGAAAACAACGAAAGGAAAATAAAAAAATGATACTGGATTCATCCTTTACTAGAAACACACAACGAATTTGGCCAGTTCGCAAGTTGTTTTCAAGAACTAAAGAAGCACGAAGATATATTTTTCGGCTATGTTAGAATAAGGTGTTTCGTCATTTGAATAATTACTCAAACTTTTATGTGTTACCATCAAAGCACAAGATACCTACTAAATTCACATCTTCACAATTCCACATAGCTTCTCGTTGTTGAATATCAACCATGAATTTCTCTGTGTCGAAGTTTATGGCTGCGCATCTCAAACGTACAAACTCATCGGCGGCTCGCCGCAAAGTGAACCGCCAGTGCGTATAAACAAGATGGCGGCCAGCCGTGAAGCAGGCCGCAGCTCTCCATTCAACCGCCGTGGTTGAAATTTTGTGGCGGTTAAGTGCGTATAATCACAAGCGGTTGCATATTGAACTGGAAAAGTGGCTAGCCGCACGGTTAACCGCCCCCGCGGTTAACCGCTTGTGTGTTATAGCCCTTAGTGTCTTGTTTTTATTTAAATGTTTACAGTAAATATTGCAATATTCAATATAAATAACAATGTCTCGATCTAGACGTATGTTAGATTTGGTGCAACATCACGTCCCAGCTGAAAAGATTCTTGCTGTGTCAAGTATAATTGGCAGCCAGTGGTGTTCCAACGCGTTCCAGCCAAAGGAAGAAAAGTAAGTTAATATTTTTATTATAAGCTTAGCTTAACCGCAAGCCTATATATAAAATGCATTTAATTCTTGTTTTATAGTGAAATACTTTAAAATTTGCTATACAAATTTTAAATTGAGGATTAAACGGTTTATTAGTTTATAGTATGTGCCAGATCCTACATGAACTTTTCGCCACATAAGGAGTTCCTCAAGGCAGCGTAATCTCGCCAACCCTGTTCCTGATCTACATTAACGATCTGTGTACCATCAATCTACATAAAGGTAAAAGTTTCACCTTCGCAGACGACACGGCGCTTTTGTTTCACTCCAGTACATGGGAAAGTGTATATGAGAACGCCCAGAGGGGACTAAACACAGTGTCATAATGGCTGCACACCAATATACTGTCGTTAAACGCGGAAAAGACAAAATATATTCCATTCTCTCTACAAACACCCCCCTTCATCAGCAGCTTTAAATTCCATCACCGTCCACTCCTGCCATAATCCATACAATACAGACTGTTCATGCCCGCTCCTAGAGGGAACCAATAAAACCAAATACCTCGGCATTATTCTTGACTTTTCACACATTGAAGCTCTTTCTGACAGAATAAGGAAACTTATAAGTATACATATTTAATAACTTAAGACACGTGGTGGATGAAAGCCTAAGGAGAATCGTAAATAATTAACTTAAATAAGTAATTTAGAAGTCAACAAAGTCTGTCACAGCAACAGTGAACAAGGAGATAATTAATAGATATTTAACTCATAAGTTTAAAAGAGAAAATATACGTTTTCATTTATTTTAATACATATAAATTTTTGATATTCTGCAAAGTATCTGTATCAGAATATTATGAGATTTATTTTTGAAGTGATTTTTAAAGTGTTCATCACCTACCTCACGCTACCTTGTCATTATTTAATAAGACAAAAGTCTATTAAAAGGTGCCTTTTATAATTATACATTTACTTAGATATTAATAAAACAATAATAAGTTTCTTCAAGCCTTTTTTTTTAGTCTATAAAATGTAGAATACCCCACATGCGACATCATTTTATAACTACATACCGAAAAACACGATATGGCAGTTCCCACACAACTACATAGCTAAACTTTGAGTAAGATAGTACGATGTGACACTTTTGACTTTCCCAGTACGTGAAACATTGTAGGATATGGCACTTAAGACAAATTTGCTATGATCTGATTCGGTTAACAGCGTAACAGCTGCTTTTTCTAACATTTCTTATTATTTTATTTTATTTTTTACGTGACGATCTCCACAAATGTTCAAAACCATAGCACTTTGCAAAATTTGGTTTCAATATTTGGCGATTTGTCAATTTGGTGCAAGTTCAAAACTTTATTAGCCCGTACTGAAAAGTAGGACTTTTGTAGTACCGGCTTTGTTAAAGCTACGGTCGATATACTAACAACATAAATATTTCTATTCAAAGCTAATTACGTTGGGCGCTATCGGGAAGCAATTAAACTAGTATTTATAGTAATAAAAAGTATATTGAAAATGTAAAAATTTAGATTACATAAAGTTCTGACGAAATGTTCATAAAAATGTTCACGTAAAATGTCCACGAAACGTTCACTTTACAGAATATGAACTTTTAACACAAGAGTGGTCCTGCCGAAGTTAGGCTTAAGACTTACTGAACTTAACATTAATATGACGTAAACGGGGTGTCACGTCTCCTCCAGTCCCGCGGTTCTCGTGGGAACGTTATTAAGCTTACGAGGCTTTCTGCACTCGTAACACCTCCCCTCTAAAATGAGCAGCTATTTGGTGATATTGACGCCAAAAGCTGCGGCTCTTCTCTCTGTTGCTGAAGCGTCCACATTCGCCTCAGTGTCTTGCGTCGCGATGTCTAGCTTGGCTTTGCGACGATTGTATACGATGTATATAGCAATCAGTGCGCCTGCACTTAGTAAAACCATGGTATAAAGCGGAATTGTAGTGTGGTAAACTGATGATAATTCCGAGGTCTCGATTTTAGTCTCCATCATAATCTGCCCTTGTATTTTATGAAGGCTGCTTAGATCTGTAGAATGGAGTATGAAATTTTGTGTATTATTCAAATTCTGGTTGTCCTGCGATCCTAATGGTATGATTTCTAATGGCGCCCCAGCTATTTTGTTGTCTGAATTCACGATGGTTATTTCCTGAGATTTCAATTTGCATCCTATGGGAATGTTGAGTAGGAAGCTGCCTTGTAATATTCTATGTTTTTCATATCCACAAGATATTTGGTTTCAACGGGAAATGAAATTATATATCGGTAGCTATCCAGTTCGGTTAGAGCCTCCATAGTCAGAGAGGCGTGATTTTACACGTTACATCTATCTCCTGATAATGTATGAGTCGTTGAATACAGTCCGGTTTGACCTTGACCTGGTGGATAATCTTCTGCTCGCATAGGTGCTAGGACTCAATTCGCTGACATTCTGTCTCTAGATACACGAATTCCTGAGAATTAGTTGCTATAAATTGTGCAGGTGGTACTATAACATTACTATACTTATTGGGGACCGGGCAGAGTTTATATAACTGATAAGAGGTACTAGATGTAATTGGAAATTTGATCACTACAACGACTTTCGACTCGGTAATATAAGAACCTAGGCTAAGAATATCATAGTAATTTCTTATATCTAAAGCCACAATCTCATCTAACTGATAAGTTTCTTTTAATTTAGTTAATATGCTATTTAAATCTTTAATAGAAAGTATTGAGTTATGAACTGACCTGTTTCGACTAAAAGCTAAGATGTTTTCTAGTCTGTTAATTTCGTTCAAAGGATCTTGTGCATTTTCGCTAATTATAGCGAAGACTTGCAGAAGTTGGGCAAAATGAATAGTACGCTCGTTTTCATTGTTTGTCATGTTCATGATAAAAGAAAGAGCCTTCTCTAATATTCTCTGATTAATGGATAAATTACTGAGTATCTGGTTCTGCTGAATGGTCATTTCTTTGTACAAGGTTATATGATTATTAAATGTCTGCGATAAACTTTGATTATTTTTATTCAAAATTTGCAAGGTATTTTCGAATTTCAAGGCGTCATCGTTATCCAAATTCCCTGTAATACTTTTAATAATTGTGCCTAATGGGCTAAGCAAACCTCTTTTAAATCTGGTTGGTCTAAATGTAAAGCTGCACTAAAATTTTATTTAATTTATCAAAAAGGTGTTTAATCTGATGATTGAATAGAGTGTGTTCAACTTTGGATAATTTATATGTAGTGTCGGTGAGTGTGGAGTGTGGACTTGATAGTATTCACATGTGACTCAATTCTGTCAAGGTCAATTTCTTGTAAAAACGTATGAAAATGGGAAATAATTTTTGTAGGTCCAAGATTAAATGGTAATATGCCGGGTCCATTATCTAGGCTATCAAGTTGTATGTCTTGAGCATTCACCAGAATGCCGTGGAGTATTAAAAAGTACCTGTAACAATAGATATACATTCGGTTTTTAATTTTTGGTAGGTCTTTTTAATCGCGATTTTGCTACAGGGCCGCGGCTCTTTGCGGTGTATACGTGTATAGATAAATTAGTAACTACGCGATCACGAATAAAACGGGGTGCTAATTTTTGTCTATCGGCTGCGGGGTTTCTCACAAATATTTCCTGATTCGGTTCGCAATCTAAAACCTCTTCCCTACTAGCGTTACGACGCGTCATTATTGCTTCACGTTCAGACATTGCAGAGTCATGAATAATTTTATAAACTGTGTCCATTTTACTACGATGTTCTTGAATATAACTTTGAAGATATCGGTCCGTCATATTTAAGTCTATGGGTTCGCGAGGGTCAAAATGGCCGGATATCAAATCAAATGGTCTACATTTAGTTAGACTGTGTATAGAGCTATTATAACCTATTAAGGCATATTGTATTAGAGTGCGTACTGGATCGTGCATATGCTGTAGTTTTAATAGCCGTAAATGTTCCAGTAGAGTATTATGGAAACGTTCTACAATGGCGTTCTCGTTCGGTGCATATGCACTGGTCATGTGGTGCTGTATTTTATGTAATCGTAGGAATTCTGTTACGACTTGGTTACTGAATTCTGTGCCCTGGTCTGTTGTCAAATTTAAGGGAAAACCATGATGTGAACTATAGTTTAATAGAGCTTTTACTATACTAGAGGCAGTGCAATCTGGTAGGAAATAAGCTTGTGCGTATTTGGAAAAAGAATCTACTATTGTTAAATACTTATCGTGCTCAATTGTTAGTACATCTGCGTGTGCTAATTCAAGCGGTTTGATTGGTAGGGGTACGACTTTAAATTGTGGGCGCACGGGATTACGATCGTATTTTGCTTGACTACATGTACGGCACTCATTTATAAATTTTGTGATATCGGCTTTCATCTTGGGCCAGAAATAACGCTGCGATAACGATAAATAAGTTTCATTAATCCCGCGGTGATTTGTTTTTCCGTCGTGATAGTTTTTAATTATCTGATTCTGAGTAGGTTGATCGCTAATATCGTTGATTACTGTTTTTACCAAAATTATTTTTATGGAGCCGTTTATAAAAGTTTTTTGTAAAATAGGAATTATAGATAACATCTTTTCTGTTGGTTTGACCAAAATCGCTGTCAGAGTTTTTAAATCTTTAATATGAGTTTTTAGAGAGTTAATAAGGTTCAATTCAAGGTTATCCTCATGTATATCCACCGAAATTCTTTGGTAAGACGTAAAGAGTTCTGTTATATGCGGTTTATTGCTTATATTACTATTTTTTATGTTTAAAATTAGTTGTCTTTTAAATTTATTCAAAGGTTCTTCTGTTATAGGTATCTCTAGGATCGGGTTTTCATGGCCACTGTGAATGGTTTCTGCAGACGGAGGGTCTGGGTTTTCTTGCGCGTTTTGGGATTCGACATTGCAATCTGAATGAGCGGTAAGAGTAGATGATGAGGAATATACTGGGCTACCTGGGGCGGTTATAGTTGATGAATCTGACTGAGCGGACTGATTAACGAATAACGACATGTTTTCATTGTAATTTAGTTCTATGCGTGACAGAGCGTCTGCGTTAGTATTGGACTTACCTTTTTTATAAATAATAGTATTATCGTATTCTGCTAATTTGAGTTTCCATCTTGTAAGACGCGACCCGGGCTCTTTGAGATTCATAAGCCACATTAATGGTTTATGATCTGTAATAATTTTGATTTTTCTACCGAATATGTATGGCCTGAAATATTTGGTAGCCCATACTATCGCGAGAAGCTCTTTTTCATGCGTACTATAATCAATCTCGCTGTCGTTTAGGGTTCTCGATGCGTAGGCTATGGGCTTGTCAGCGCCTATAGGGCCTTGCGACAATATAGCGCCTATTGCTACATTAGATGCGTCCGTAGTTATGACAAACTCCTTACTGAAATCTGGGTACATTAAAATAGGGTCGTTCGTTAAAAGAGTTTTGCAATGGTTAAAACAATTTATGTATTCGGAAGTTAGACTAATTTTCGCACCTTTTTTTAGGCAAGAAGTGAAGGGCTTGGTGACATGTGTAAAATCTGGTATAAAACGGCGGTAGTAACCTATAAGACCTAAAAATGATTTAATCTGTTTAGGAGTTTTCGGAAGTGGATAATTTAAGATTGCCGATATTTTATCCGCGTTGGGTTTAATGCCTTGCGGAGTAATTATATGACCTAGATATGGTGTCTCATGTTTGAAAAATTCCGACTTGTCCATTTGAATTTTTTGGTTGGAATTTCTGATTCGTTCAAAAATGGCGCGCAAATTAACTATAGGCTCCTGTAAACTAGTAGAGTAACATAATATATCATCAACATATGTAATACAGTTAGGTAATCTCCGGAGGACATTGTCCATCACACGCTGAAACGTGGATGGAGCATTTTTTAAGCCCATGGGCATTCTTAGAAATTCGTAATGCCCTTTCTCTACACTAAAAGCCGTTTTAGAAATATCACCCGGGTTTAATTCCACTTGGTAAAATCCGGATTTTAAGTCCAAGGTCGTAAAATATAAGCATCTACCCAGTTTATCCAATATGTCACTAATGTTCGGGATCGGGTACTTGTCGTCGATTGTTTTCGCATTCAGTTGTCGGAAGTCAATGACTAAACGCCACTTCGTCTTACCAGATGCGTCACACTTTTTAGGTACGATTCACACTGGAGCGTTCCATGGAGACGATGAAGGGCGAATAATTCCCTGATCAAGCATAGTTTTTATTTGATTTTGTACCTCTGATCTATGTATATACGGATACCGATAACTTCTACTATATACAAGTATATCGTCACTTGTATGTATATGATGCTTGACGTCGTTTGTGAAAGTTAACGGCTCATTTTCAAGGTAATACGTCGTGATATTCTTTGCAAATTGTATATAAATTGAGTGACTCCTCTGCGTTTAAATGCTCTGTGCGCAAATTAGATAAGACCTTATGAATCCTGTTATCGTCCGTGCTAGTGGTATAAGTTTCACTGGTATCGTTTGCTCGTTGTACATCTGTGCGCGTATCGGACTGAGAATGGGAATAATAACATCGTTATCCGTAGGGTTTGAAATTTGGACAATAGTATGATAATTTTTGGCTGTGGACAGACATTCACTAATAAAACAATCGGAAATCGATTGTTCTTCTACGTAAATATCACCATGACTTTTATTAATTGGAACAGTAATAAATTGAGCTGTATGGGCAGAAATAGTTATTTCATTACATTTCGAACTTTCGGGTTGGTATAACATAATAGGTATTCTAGCCAATTTAGTCTCTAATACGTGAGCAGTAAGGTCAATTTTAGCATTCCATTTTTTAACTGATTACAACCTATAAGACCGTCGACAAAATTTTGAAATTTATATATGTATAATTTCATTGGAGTACTGTCGTTAAATTCCGTAAAGCAAGGTATGGT
This sequence comes from Catocala sponsa, assembly GCA_963564715.1. Taxonomy (NCBI): domain Eukaryota; kingdom Metazoa; phylum Arthropoda; class Insecta; order Lepidoptera; family Erebidae; genus Catocala; species Catocala sponsa. Next base: position 15,842,482 of record OY751342.1, read on the forward strand.
AATGGAATAGTAGTTCTGCGTAGTAATATGTGTATTCGTAACTAAAAATGGATCATAATCCAGTGAGGTGTGTACGTAAAATTTTTCATGTGCTTTCGGGCTAAGAAATGACTCATTTGCACCCGTGTCAATCAGAAGTTTTAAGGGTGGATTATTAATTTGGATGTATGGTAAATGATGTTTACTCTGTAAATTTAATTCTATTCGGGGGCAGTATTCTTCAAATCTGGGCAAAAATTTGGGTCATCCGAAACGTCCAAAATTTCAAGGCCAAAGTTAGGTTCCATGATGGTATTATCAGGATCGTCACAATACGTTACATCTGAAATTGTTATCAGCGTTTGACCGTTATCATTGTAGTAATTATCATTATAAGATTCGTTAATATTCAGTTCTTTAACTATCGGTACGTTCTTGTTCGGTACATAATTTTCGCGTCGTCCGTTTAAATGAGTAGGCGGTAAAGTACGAGCGACCGGGTGGCTTATACCACTCATAGGTCTCGGGTAATTATTATGGGATTTTTGATGTGGTGGAATTTTAAATCCGACTGACACGTTAGCGGGGAGATCCTTAAACATTTGTTGTGTTCTTGAAGGCCCTATGTAGTGTTGTCTGTATTGCGATGTGTGGTGAGGTGATTGAATCTGCGGTTTCGAATATGTTTGTAAGGTTTGTACAGTGTTCGGTGGTACGTATGTATTAGAATTCTGATTTGAACGAGAAGAATGAGGTGTATGATCATTAAAGTTCTGAAAATTCTTTTTAATAGGTAGGTATCGATTTTTATTTTGAAGATATATTACATTTGCTTCTTCTTGAGCGTACTCAAGGGCTTTTTCAAGGGTTTCAGGTCTCATACACCTTATTCTAGAACCCAATGGTTCTGATAAACCTTTTAAATATGTCTGTAGAGCCAGTTTTTTATACAATGTTCTTTTGGCCTCTATAGTAGTGCTTATAGTTTCGTGCAATTCGACATATGTCATTATGGTACACAGTACATTTTGGACTCTTTCGTAGAATATCTGTAGTGTGTCACTTCCCTGCGTTAGCAAAGATAAATCAGTATATAACGAAGCCTCGTCTCTGTGATCTGAAAAGCTGTTCACTAAAGTAGACCTTATGCCATTCCAATCACTTGGTAAGCCGTTAGTGGCCAATGTGCGTGTAGCGCTACCAGTAATTTTGTTCAAAATTCCATTAATTAGAGAAAGATTAATAAGTTCATTGCCTGTTGTTGGGCTAACAAATGTGGCAACGAGTTCATCACATAATTTTAAGAATCTTGTAAGGACATGTGGGTTGCCATCGAATTGTGGAACTAATTTTAATGATCTACAAATTTGATTAATTTTTTTTTGAGGCGCTCATAGCCAGTTGCACTCACTGATCGGTAAACGATTAGCGAGGTTAAGCAACGTTGGGTGCGGCCAGTCTATAGATGGGTGACCGCTTAGTGGTATTTCATTTGAGCGTCTCCGTGCTTCGGAGGGCACGTAAATAGTCGGTCCCGGTTGTTGTCAAATTGATAGCAGTCGTTAAGCCATGTCAGAGGCCTACGGGCGGCTTGAACAACTCTTGATAACAGGTTGACCACTAACCACACGAAAAGAAAGAAGAAGAAGATCAATTTTATTGAATTGGCTTGTGCCGACGGTGGAGGCAGACGAGCTTGCTGTATTGCCGTCCATGTTTAAATCTAAGTTACGTCGAGCGTCGTTTAACGCTGCTCGTAATTCCGTTCGCCTTGAATCCCTTGAAGGGGACGAATCTCTAGGCCCCCTTTGGGTGAAAAATGGTGAAAGTTATAGTATCACTGCTTATTAAAAATGATTATAGCAACTAATAAAAAGGATTAATGCACTTACTTGAATACCATTGCCGAAGAATTTCGACTCATACATTTTTGGATGTCTCGAACTCTGCTCTAACCGATAGTAGGTCAGCGGCTGCTCCTCGATACGCCTCCGGTAGGTTCTTAGCTCAGGGTGAAATTCGATGGTGTCCGATTCGAGGTCACACACGACTACACTTTTAAGTCCCGAGCTAACCACGACTGCGCCAATTACGTTGGGCGCTATCGGGAAGCAATTAAACTAGTATTTATAGTAATAAAAAGTATATTGAAAATGTAAAAAATTAGATTACATAAAGTTCTGACGAAAAGTTCATAAAAATATTCACGTAAAATGTCCACGAAACGTTCACTTTACAGAATATGAACTTTTAACACAAGAGTGGTCCCGCCGAAGTTAGGCTTAAGACTTACTGAACTTAACATTAATATGACGTAAACGGGGTGTCTCGTCTCCTCCAGTCCCGCGGTTCTCGTGGGAGCGTTATTTAGCTTACGAGGCTTTCTGCACTCGTAACAAGCTGCACGTTTACCATTATTAACAGCAAGAATTCGACCACAATAACCTTAAATACATGTTCTCACTTATTATGGTAGTTAAGTAAAGTAGGTAATTATGTAATAATTATTTGCTAGATATCTGCTATGTTATTTTAGGAATAAGAGACCTCCAAAAATTATTTAAATAAAACTAAACGATAGTTACCAAAAATAAAAAATTAATATGCTCCAAGTTGTTGTTTATTTCCATGTAAGTCTTAATTAGATTAAATAACCTTTGCAGCGGGTTGAGAGGCAGGTTTATTACTTTTAGGAGGACTTACATTTTTGTTAAGTTTTAGGTTTCCCATTTTTCTTATGTTTAACAGTAACATTTGGTTTAGCGCCAGCTTCAAGCAACCTATTTTCTTTTATAATAAGTTTTTGAACAGGTATTAGAAACATGCCGCCTAAAAACATAACTAACCCAGCTACATAAAAAGACACCGCATAACCGAAAATATTTCTGAGTACGCTTGACAAAGGTGTACTTATTAAACATCCGCACCCTTGAAACAGTACTAACATGCCAGTTGCATTTGTTAACTTATCTAATCCATATAAATCTACAATAACAAGATTTTTTAAGCTAGAAACACATGCAACAAATAAACCAAATACTATACAACACAAATATTGATAAGAAACATTGAATGAAAAATTATATGACATTATTGCTAATCCCGTAATTAAACATGACATTGTATACAATTTTAAAGTATTGAATTTGATCGCTACAAGGCCACACACTAATCTACCCACTCCACTAGATATACCAATAACACTCACGAACAAAGTACAATGATTCGGGTCTATACCTTCAAGTTTATTTCGTTCAGGTAGAAACACATATGGTATCAGTAATCCTATGTACGTAAGAAAACCTGTAAGACATAATAATAAAAATGAACATCTTTTTAATAATTTAGGATCCATCATGGTGGCTAGAGTTCTTCTAACAGCAGTCGTAAATACACCTCTACGTTTTTCTAAATCTGCAGCAGTCACTGCTCGAGATACAGCCATTTGATATTCTAGGCCTGTTCTTGCTTCTGGTGCTATCTCCATAACACTCTTTTGATAGACAGGTAATTTTTCTAATCTACCTTCATAAAAAACATCATCTCGATACATAGGTCGAGATTGTGGAACATGCTTCTCCCAGGGATCGCAGCTACTAGCCCACCACTTCTTATTTGAAGGTTTTGGTGGTCCATGCAGTTGTACTGTAACTTCTACATTTTTTGCGTCAGGATATTGACTAACTCGTGACATCGACTTTACTTGATTTAACTGTCGCTGACTAAGTCCACTAGGAGCTATAATTGTAAGTTTGGATACAGCCGTTGTTGATGGGCCCGCTTGTGTCGTAGCCTGTTCTTCTAGTACACCTTCTTCTACCACTTTGGCCGCTGTCGGAAAACGAGAGTTTGAAACCGCACTAAACCAGCGTTCTGAAATAGTGGGCTTTACACTTTCATGCTTAGTTGCAGAGGTTCGTGTTTTTACCGCTGTGAAGCTGGGTAAATAAGTTACAGTTCGAGTTGGATCCTCTGTGGTCTGAGTTATGGTTAGTGAAATTAAAGGTCTATATGTCATTGCCATGAAATAAATAATACCATATAATCCTGAGTGGATTAGAGTAGTTGTCCGCCAACCAGCTAAGTTTACCAAGTATGAATTCACACTAAACATTACCATAACACCTAGACTAGACCCTACGTATGCAAGTGACAATGCTAGGGCTCGAAGACGTTCAAAATAAAAACCCACTACTATTGTGGATGCCATAGCGCAAAGACACGCACTAATACCAGGAATAACTCCATAAAATATAAGAAGTGTAGCGTAATTAGTAGCAAAATAGGAGCAAAAAAACGATATGGACATTATAATTGAACCTGACATTGTAATTGCTTGAAATCCAAATCTATTTATACGCGCTGCCGCTACAGGGCCTACTAAATAATATAGGGCAATGGCTACAGAGTTTATTAATGCCACAAGCGCGCTTTCAATGTTCAAATCTTGTACAATATCCGGATAAATACTGCCAAGTGTCAAAAAGATGCCGTCTAGTATGAACATATTACAGAAACTGCCTGCGACTACTATCCAGCCCCAGCCTCCTTCTGTGGGCACTGATATTTCTGCAGCTATTTCTGTTTCATCTACTCCTTCATCACTCTCATGACTAGTTGATGATATGTTGTTTGGCACGATATCAACACTTTCCTTTGTGTCAGCCGATTTTTTTGATGCAATCTTATACAGCATTGTTTTTTCTGATCACATCTTAATAATTATGGCGTAGAAATGTCAGTTAACATGTCGATGTTAATATCAATGAACCCATAGTGAGTAGCTGTACGTGATTGATAAAAATAAAATAAAACACAATTGTCAAAAGATATATGACAGATAATAAAAGTTTAATAAATGTGCTAGGTATTCAAGTTGCGATAATCAATCAAACCCTAGCAACGACAATGCGATTAACACAAATATGTTGAGACTGTGTGGATTAGACGGGCCCACTAAAATGCATCTCATTTGTGGAATTAAATAAGTGCTTATAAAAAATGTAATATAGGGAAACCTAATGACATTAGTACAATAATACCCTAACTGGAAATCCTCACATCAACCTGATGAGACCTCATGTCTTACTCATAAGGACAGATTCTCAAAAAGGCAGAATCGCAAAAGGACAGATTACCTATGTACAAACTTATGTTTATACTTAGTTTGTTGTCATGGGTCCTGCAGTCAGCAGGTTTTCAAATTGCAATATGACGTGTATGATCGTTTCATAAGGTTGGGTAAATAAGTACTTAGACGGACCTACGTCATAGTATTGGTTATTTACGATTGATCTTATGGCATATGGACGTATATACCTTCGGATAGACCGTGCAATCTTCACGTCTCCAAGTCGTAACGTGAATGGACCATTTTAACCATAGACTACTTTTTAAGCAATAGCTTTTTATTCAGTCATTCAATTCGGGCGTCGATGTTAGTAGCATAGATAAGACACTATATAAGTTGGTATAGTCTGTCTATAAAGAGTAGAAATTATTTTTTGCGGAACTAACTTTATTCTGTGGCTAGCATCACTACATTAAATGTCAAGCTTGTCACTGCAATGTAAACATTGTTCGCTTTCATTACAATTCTTGCTTATTTCTCTAAAGTTTTCTTTAAATTATCCAAAAATTTCATACATACATATTCACAATGAATAAGATAATACGCAGCGGCACTCGCGAAGTCATATATAAAGTCTTCATGCGATGTTTAGCCGAATTCCAAGCCGGCAGATTACTCACGGAGATGGAAGACGTTTATAAATGAACAGCGGATCTGACTGGTTAATTCGATTTCATGTAATACTTATATGCCACTTTACACTCTTTTAAATGGTAATATCTTATTCAGAAATGGTTTTATTACGAAATATTTACTTTCATACATACCGTTGAGATTATAAACATACAACAAATATTTATAGTGTGTGTGACTGGTTTTGATACTTATGACATTATAATTATTATTTACAGGTAAATCCGAGAGTACGGTGTGACTAGTTTTGGAAGGATACAAAAATAAAGGAAAATTTAGTACTCCTGCTAAACATAGGAAAGGACGCCCAAGACAAGATTTAGACGATTTTGACCAGTTTGCAATCCGACAAAAAGTGCATTACTTCTATAGTGTAAAAAAAAAAGTCCCTACACTTAATAAAATACTGGTTATGGTAAGGGAAAACCTTGGTTTCAATGGAAGTCGAGCGCACATACACAAAATTTTAAAATCTATTGGTTTTAAATATAAAAATGTAAATCAAACAGAAAAGCTTTGATGGAAAACACTAATATTTGTATCAAACGGGAAAAATATTTAAAAGTTATTATGGACAATCGTAACTTACCTGAAGAATTGCAAAAAGATATCATATATCTGGATGAAAGTTACATTAATTCATCATATAAATTAAAAAAATGTTGGCAATCAATTGATACCGAGGTAGTAATTCAAGATATATCTAAAGGGAAAAGATGGATTCTTATCAATGCAGGAAGTGAAAAAGGGTTTGTGCCAAACTCTCTTCTCATTTTCACTGGTACTAACAAACAGGAAGACTATCATTCTGAAATGAACAGAACCAATTTTACAAAGTGGGTAACAGAAAAGCTCATTCCAAATCTGGATTATCCTTCAATAATTGTAATGGATAACGCGCCGTATCATTCTATTGTAAAAAATAAGGCTCCAACAACATCCAGCAAAATTGCTGAAATCAAATTATGGCTGGAAGAGAACAATATTAATTTTGATCCGACCCTACGAAAACCAATGCTATTAGATTTGGTGAAAAAAAATTTGAACCAGTTTATGAAATTGGCGAGTTACTAAGCGAGCATGGGCATGTTTGAGTCGAGTTGTAAGTTGTAAGGCTGCCACCTTATCACTGCGACTTGAACCCAATTGAATTAATATGGTCTTTGGCAAAAAGGAAAGTGGCAGCACAAAATGTTGGGTCCAGAGATATAAAACAATTAACCGAAGAGGCTTTTGCTCCCATAACTCCATCAGATTGGAAATCATGTTGTGACCATGTCAAAAATATTGAAAAGGAGTACTCTGAAAGAGGCCCCAAGCTATATAAAAATATAGAAAAATTAATTATAAGAGTTGGTGACGATAGCAGCAGTGAGTCTGAGACAGAATCAGAAGATTCCTGTCTGCCAAATACTTCTCGCCAAGATTCTGCTGAGGAGATAGACGACAACATGTCTGGTGTCGAATATTTAGATTTTGACATGTTGGATGAGTAATTTTAGAAAATAAATATTTCACTAAAACAATTTTTTTGTTATTCTATATAACCACAAGCTTTAAAGTAGTTATGTGAAGTACTAAGTTATACTTATCTTATATGGGGGGCCAGTCAGTGCAGACCTGCGACACTTCGACCCAGTGGGATCTTTTGTGTCAACACTCTCCTAATAACGACTGCCATAGATGTTCATGGCAGCCGGGACCAACGGCTTAACTTGCTTTCCGAGGCACGGAGCAGGCGATAATTGTCAATCAATACGCACATAATTTCGAAAAGTCAAATAACTTCCGAAAATCAGAGATGCGCGACGTGGGTTCGAACCCGAGACCCTTTGCATTGCAGTCTGTTGGTCTCCCCACTGAGCTATCGCTGAGTTATACTTAGTATCATCACAAAAATTAATGCCAGTATTACAGTAATTAGCAAGTATCAAAACCAGTTATTACATAGTATTGGGGATACCAGGTGTAAGACAGTGGCGCCCTCATTTTTTGTCTACTCTTTATAGACAGACTGTAGTCGAGTAGTCGCCACTGAGGTTGCAACTAGGACATGCAATTATCGACACTTTCCGATAAACGATAATATCGAAAATAGAAACGATAAATACCGACAATTATCGGTTTTATCGAAATAGTTATAGTTAGTAAAAACATATTTTTCATATATATGGGTACGTTCTACGTACACTGATACAATTACCTAAAATAAGCCATGATATAATTATATTGAAATAAATATTCAAACAAATAAAAGCCCATTTTAAATCAACGATTGTATTTCTTAATCATCCTTACTTCCTTATCCTTACTAATATTATAAATTCGAAAGTAACTCTGTCTGTCTGTCTGTCTGTTTGTTACCTTTTCACGGCTAAACCACTTTATCGATTTCGATGAAATTTGGTACAGATATAGTTTAAAACCTGGGGAAGGACATAGGCTACTTTTTATTCAAGTAGGTACCACGCGGGCGGAGGCGCGCGCAAAAGCTAGTATACTATAAACTTAACACAACATAAAATCAACATTTTGCATTATTATAATCATTGATTGAATTCTTATCCTTAAAAACTTCAATACTGCTTTGTCGATAAGCCTTAACTTAAAAAAATATCTCTAAATATGAAATCTTCAACAAAAATATTAGCAACTTTCTTCTCAATTGAGAAAAAATAAAGAACTTGTATTAAAATTAAACTAATATAAAAAATATTTTACTTTGTTTATAAGACGATTGTCCACGTTCAAGCTGAATATAGACGGTCCCCTTTGTGTAACAAACGAAATGGCGGCTACCACTGAGGCCACTAATCTTAGGTACTATCGCTTTGTAAGGTATCTTTAAAACAATTTTTGGACGAATTTACAATTTATTATGAATGTAGTACATTCAATAAGAAATTGAACTTACTAATAATTGTTGAGTCATTATATATTATGATTATTCTCTTTATTACTTATTTTCTCTAATAATTACATTTTTAAATATAAATATAAAAATTATGTATATTTAAAAATATAAAAACTGAAATGACCCATCGATATCGGGTGCAGGGACCAAGCTATCGGTGGTTAGGGCTCCAGAGAAAGGAACCTCCGCACTATGCGCGCCGTGTCGAGTAATACTGCCTTCTGAATCGAGGACTTGACCCAGCTATTCAACGCGAGCCTCTTAAGATGGTGGTCGAGGCTCTTGGCAATTAACCCGTTTACCGAAACGACTATCGGTACAATGATCGCCGAGCCTACATCCCACATGTCGACAACCTCGCGAGCCAAGTCCAGATATTTAATTTGTTTATCTTTTTCAGCTTTCACGAGGTTCTCGTCATGAGGGATGGTGACATCGATGATCATTGCAAGGCGCTCTAATCGATCTATCACCACAATATCTGGCTTGTTAGCCACAACGGTTCTATCAGTGATGATAGATCGATCCCAGTACATAGTGACACGACCATTCTCGAGAACTGGATCGGGCACATACCTGTAGTACGGTATCTCTGAATCCACAAGATTGTACTTTAAGGCAAGTTGCTGATGGATTATCCTGGCCACTTGGTTGTGTCTGTGCAAATATTCGCCGTTGGCAAGACGGGAACACCCAGAGACAATATGCCTGAGAGATTCACCGGGCTGGTGACACGCCCGACATATGTCGACCGTCCCATCCTTCAGGATATGCCGCCGGTAGTTATTCGTCATAACAACTTCGTCCATTATTGCAAAGACAAAACCTTCTGTTTCGGCAAAAATATCGCCGAAACGTAGCCAGGCCACAGAAGATATTAAATCAATATCGGGCCCGTGTAAGGCCCGATAGAAGCGTCCATGCAGCTCTTTACCTTTCCATACATCCCTGCGGTCATCAGTACTGAGTACCACAGGTTTGCGCCAGTTCTCCTTAGCCAGAGCCAGCGGGGTAAGGCCATTGTCCACTGAGACTACAGCCCGATGCACACCCGAGCCGGTCTGAAGAAAATATTCTCTAAGACTGCACACCTCACGATTATGAAGGGTCTTGGCACTTAGAAAGCCACGACCCCCGCATTTCCGCGGGATGTACAGCCTCATTACAGACGAGCGCGGGTGATGCATCCGGTATGCGGTCAACAGTGTACGGACCTTTCTATCCAGGGCCTCCAGTTCAGTCTGAGTCCATCTGAGTATGCCGAAGGAGTACATTAAGACCGGCATGGCCCAGCCATTATAAGCACGCACCCTAGGACCGCCCGACAAGTAACTTTTGAGTATCTTTGTCAGGCGGCCAAAGAAGTGATCCCGCAATGTCTGTTTCATGCCAGTCTCTGAAATGCCCAACGCCTGCGACATACCCAGATATTTGTATGTTTCGTTTGCAGAGAGAGTCCTAAGTCTTGAGGAATCCGATAGTTCCATCCCATCAGATTCCACAATCCCACCTCGCTTTACATACATTGCCGCACACTTGTCCACACCAAACTCCATTCTGATAGAATTACTAAAGTTTTCAGTTACCTTTAGTAACTCTGTCAGCTGAAGATGGGTGGAGGCAAATAATTTAAGGTCATCCATGTAAAAAAGGTGAGATATGACCTGGCCTCTACTCTGCAACCGGTAGCCTAGCTCCAAATTCTCCAGTAAAGTACTAAGAGGGTTTAGAGCCAGGCAAAACCACAGTGGACTCAAACTGTCACCCTGGAATATACCCCGCTTGATCATTATAGGCATACCATCACTCTGGATCTGCCGACATCCCGGATAGCGAAGGACAGTCCTCCATTGCCCCATACACGTCTTCAAGAAAGTGCATAAAGTTGTATCTATTTTGTACAACTCCAGCACCTTCAAGAGCCATGTATGGGGCACAGAGTCATAGGCCTTCTTATAATCTATCCAACATGTCGCCAAATCCCTTCGGTGACGACGTACCTGTTGGCAAATGGTCATGTCAATAAGGAGTAGCTCTTTGGTACCACGAGCCCCATTTCTACATCCATTTTGAGATATGGACATGATATGGTTAGTATTTATGTGATGTGATAATTTTGTTCTCAAAATGGATGTAAAAAGTTTGTAAACAGTCGGCAGACACGTAATAGGTCTGTAGTTTTTGGGGTCCGTGGTACACCCTGACTTAAAGAGCAGGTGGGTTATACCAGTGGTTAAAAAGTCTGGCAACGACCCCGATTCCAGAGCCAATTGGAACTGGGACGCCAATCGATCGTGAGTACTGCGTAACCACTTCAGCCAGAAGTTGTGCAATCCGTCCGGTCCCGGTGATTTCCAATTCGGGAGCGAACGGGCCGCACAAGATACATCTTCTGGCCTAATGGTTACAGGCTCCATTTGATTTATTGCCTCACACGCTCGCTTGACATCCCTGAACCAATCGCCCTCCGTGTGGCTGGTGGGCGCCGACCAAATATTACGCCAAAAATTATTTGTAATTTCAACATCTGGTCGACGTCCATCATCCACACTTGAATTGGATCGTTCCCACACTCTGTACACACACCTCTCGTTTTTTTGGAATGCACGGTTCTGGGTATATCGGTCCACTCTTTTTTTGTATCGCCTAATTCGGTTTGACCACGCATAAACCTTCTGCTTCAGGAAGTCAATGCGTTCTGTGACCCGTGAAGCATATTCGTGAGGCTCAATGCCCGTTCCCACAAATGCCCGGGTCACAAAACGCATCACTCTCGGGCGTGTATTGCCCGACCTGAAGCAGATTAGCTTGCCAATGAGTGCCCTAGATTCGGCGATACGCCGCTCAATCCTACACTGCCAGGCCGCCGGCCGGTACGGTATTAGTTCGAGTAGCAGTTTCACTATTGTATGTAAATTTAATACCTGCTACTCGACACACCGCAACAGCCGCACAGTACAAAATTGAGTGCGTATCACCAAGATCTTCACTACTGTCTAAATAAATAGACAGTAGCGAATCCAGGGCACAAACTAGCGCCATATTTTTCTTATGCATGGGCAACCGGGGTAGGCGAGGTCTATTTTCTAAACTTGTGTACCTATATTCCCGAACAGCGCACTCCAAGGCACTCCTTAGTTTATCGATGCACCGGGTACTTACGTGTGTATCCCTACTATCGACTTCTTCAACACCGTTTGTATGTGGTACAGGTGTTATGCAGTTTATTTGAGTTATATTTTGTGTGGTAGAAAGGATAGGAGGGTTACCACGTACGTCAGAGCGAAGCCTCTCAAGTGCAGCTTCATCCAACAGGTGACAACGTTGGATTGCCCGCACTTGATCGGACAGTCGTTGTGCCGAAACGTTGACAGCTGGCTCCAAGTCCTGAAACAGAGGCAGCATACGATCACGGTAGGAAGTGAGGTTGATTCCTCCCTCTGTCGCCATAAAATATGCCCGCATGACATTTTCATTCATTGATTCTGTCCATCTCATGCGGTGCACATGACCACCGATAGCGGGGGCCCGTCCCGGGGCCGGTGGGCCTCTGGGTCCCAGGCGTGTCGGTGGCCGGCCTCTTCCTCGCCGACGTACAGGTGACGGCGACGCCGGCAGAGAGAAATACTCGCCGCTTGATGAGCTCGACGCCTCTGCAGTAGCCACCGCCGCTAATGCGGGACCCGGCGACTGCGAGGCGGAGCTGAGCGGCAAGTCCGGGGATCTTTCTTGTGCTTCTGCTCTGGCTTTTGCTCTAGTCAACATCGTATTAAATGATGATATAGGTGGTTTTCTTAATTTTCATTTTGACATTTGCTGTCATTTTTCTGTTTGCTGATTTCGGGTTAATTTATGGTTTATGTAGATATTTCTTGTGAAAATGATTATTGTTGTGATCTTATGGACTTTTTTAAAGAAACTATATATATTTTGATATTGTAAATTTGCAATTTTAGAAATAATTTTTGTTTATTATTATTATTATTATAATTTCTGTCGCGTTTAAATGCGAAAGCGACAAACAAGATCGGTAACATGTCGTCCTTGTATCAAATTTTATTTTTACCTTAATGTATATTATCGATAATTTATCGATATTTAGACTTTTATTTCGATATTTATCGGTTTTGAAAATGGACCGATTATCGATAAATAATCGATTATCGGTTATCGGTTTGCATGCCCTAGTTGCAACAGAGCAGATCATTCTATAAAAAAACAGCTATTTAGGTCCAACTTGTTATCCAACATAAGGGGTGGTAGTCGTAACAGAGTAGATTATTCTATTCCTATAACCTTCGGTAGTCTCGTGAAGACGGAACCACCTAGATCGAACTTCGAACTTATAGCTTATACTTAGGGTCTTCTGACACAAGTATTCATATACTTAAAAGAAGGCATACTTAATATAATGCTAAACAACGGGTCTTGCTTGCGATAAAGTATTTAAAAGGTAATATATTATTTATAAGAATATAAATAATAGTGACCAAGTGAGGTTAGTTGCCGAAACCCGCACTTCATGAAGGCGCCGCTGAGCTCACATCAGTCAATCCGTGACCACGATCGATGCATATCGGTCGAAATGTCGGGCAATCAATAGGTATTTATTACCTTTTAAATACTTTATCGCGAGTAAGATCCGTTGTCTAGCATTATATTAAGTATAGAATATGTTGTCACGCGGGCCGGTCGGGCTAGCGGCTGCGTCGTGCGGGACGGTGGCGCTCCCTTCTCTTGATCTCCTTCCGAGCTGTGGCCGACCGCTATATAAGCTGAAGACGCCCTGGTGCCAGCCTCGCTTCTATCTACCGTGCTGACGACGAAGTTAAGTAGATTTTCAAGCCTCAAGACCACGTAGCGAGCCTATAAGAACCACGCCCAGTTGATATTTTTATCTAGTGATTCTGTTGTTCTACACCAAGTTGTAAATAGAAATATAAACCTTTTAATCATGTTGTATATTTTTTAATTTGAATAGATTCCCTAGCCAACCACGTCCCTAAGACGTGCTTAGTTACACTGACGCCCAACGTGGGGCAGCCATGTAATGAACATACTAATAATTGTTCTTTGGAGCTCCTAGTGACTAATGATTCCTGGTACCAAAATATCTATAACGGGTGTGGTGTGGTTCCCCTACGTCGTTTATCGATTATCAGATCGTAAACAACAAAATGTATCGTTTTAAAAAAAGTCTTAATACTCTCACTAGAGATAGAGATTAGAGATTTTCAATGGAAAAAAGTCATTCCGTTTGAGCAACGGTCTATCATCATAACTGAAAACCATTCTTCGCCATCTTGGTATTTTTAAAAGCAACAAACGTCTTTTATTCAACTACTACTGGCCGGGCATGTACTCTGACGTCATCAAGTTCGAGAACTCGTGCGATTCTTGCATCGCTCACAAACATCAAAATCATTCCATCTTGGGTCACATGGGCCAACCTAAATCAAGTCGGAAGCCATTCCAGATGATTAGTATTGACCTAATTCGTCCGTTACCACCTAGCAGGAGGCAAAACACCATTATATTTGTCGTCAGTTGCTGTTTTTCTAAATACTGTTTGCTCTTTCCAATAAAGACATTATAACAAGAATTCTAGAAGAGAATGTATTTTTAACCGACTTCAAAAAAAGGAGGAGGTACTCAATTCGTCTGTATTTTTTTTTATGTTTGTTACCTAGTTACTTTTGACTGGGTGAACCGATTTTGATGATTCTTTTTTTATTTGAAATCTGGTGCTTCCCGTGTGGTCCCATTTAATTTTGATCAAGATTTGACCATTCGTTTTCGAGTTATCCTTAATAATGCGTATTTGGCTACATTGATGATGTTCTCATATTTGGCAAGGTTCACTAAAAACCGAGAAATAAACAAAATTTTAACAAAAAAGAAAACCGACTTCAAAATAGAATATTCTAAAACTTAAAATGCACTAAAAAGTTAATAATTTCATATTCTTGTGAATAATTAAATTATTGTTATTATTGGAGTCGGTGTCAGCCAAGGTAGGTTTGTAACTAATTAAACATAAGATGTCTTACTATAATCATAACATAACATTGGCATGCACAATTACGCACATAGACGCAGCACGCGGCGCGGGCGGCTGACACCGACTCCAAAAATAAAAATAATTTAATTATTCACAAGAATATGCAATTATTTATTAACTTTTTAGTGCATTTTAAGTTTTAGAATATTCTTTTTTGAAGTCGGTTTTCTTTTTTTGTTAAAATTATAAGTGCATGGCATTCCACCCACTATTATCTTGGACAATGGTAAACAAATTTATTACACACATTTAAAAATCTATTAACTAAATATAAAATTCCAAATCTACATTACACACCGTTGTATTCTCCTCACGTAAACTCGGTTGAAGGTTATAACAAAACAATAATGCACAGCTATTTCTACTTTTATAATTACAAAACCCTAATTACAAAAATTCAGTTTCCCCTTAACTGAGCTGTTAGCGAGACAACCGGTTTTAGTCCTAATTGTCTTGTTTATGGTCGTGAGCTTATCACTTGCGGTTCATTATACGGGGTCAGTGATTCTGATCCCAATATAGTCCATATGCCTCATGCCAATTACGCTAAGAACCTTGGCTATTTATCTTCTATTTTCGAGAAGGTACGAGCAGCACTATTGGTCGCTCACCAATGCAATTGTAAATCACAGAGGCGGCTTTACCTATGATGCAGGGTGTGCGGTGCACACGGGCGCAGCAGTATTAGGGGGCGCCGGCCTCGGCACTTTCAATGAACCTGCACCCGTGTTATAACGCCAGTCGTTATAACTCAAACACACGTAAAAAGAGCTCCGATTTGCATACATTTTGTATAGCATCCGGAGCTCTTGTTATATGTGTCGAGTTACAGCAAAGCAAGGCGCGCCACGAGCGGCTCTTACAATAGTAACTTCTGTTTCAACATGAAATAAACCTTAAAACAGATAATTATATATACATAGATTATATTGGTGTAGTAGTGAGTATCGCAGCACTATTCACTACCAAAAGCGCGCGCCGGCACCTGTTTTGATTATTTTGAAGGCACGCCGACAATCTTTGCGGATTCGGCTGTTTATAATAAAAGTAGCAGTCACCTTGAATACGCCTCTCAAGTCTGGAATCCAAATTATAATATTTATATAAATCGCTTAGAGGCCATACAGAGGAAAGAACAATGGCAGAAACTTATTTTTCATTTTTTATAGCGTCTTAAAATGACATTCATACAAAAGCTAATTAACATATACATATAATTATTATGAATTTTAAAATTAATATCCATATATGTACAGGCCACACAAAAATTATGTATATAAAAGAAATAAATTGACTTTTTTCAAAATGTATGCAATGTCACTCGGTAAAAAAATGTTATCAGCTACCTAACATTTTTATATAGAATAATATTATCATCATCCCTATAATTATGTAGTTGAATTAATTATTTATTTATATTTTATTTGGGATACCTACCGCTTATTCAAGTGTGTTTTAAAACATGTACAGAATCTTTTAATCTTTTATTGATAGTATTACGTTGCAAAAATGGCAGCTGTCCAGTGCACTTCCGGTCGATTTAACGTTTCGTTTTGTGTTGTCTTGGTGACTCTTGCGCATCGCTGTATTCTTTCGTGTGTTTTTGCTTCTTATTTTCTAATAACCCGGACTGCTTAAGGACTCTGATTTCACAACTTAACCGAACTGACCACTGTATACGCCTAAGGACTTCGATATTGCTTCTACGTGACATTGTGCTATTCCTCTCGGACTTCGATTTTGCCTTGTAAATTATTTGATTACCGCTACCGCCATGGGAAGTCGTATCAGACCCACACGGATTCTGTGTGCAAATTGCATTATATGTGTCAATACTCTTCGCCGATACCATGCTTTAGACCTAGATACGAGAGTTGCCGCATTGCTTGCTAGCTGGGTTTATCCACAAATCGTAAGTATACATTATTTACAAACTACTACGTAGTTGAAATTATCGAGCC
Source organism: Catocala sponsa (assembly GCA_963564715.1). NCBI lineage: Eukaryota > Metazoa > Arthropoda > Insecta > Lepidoptera > Erebidae > Catocala > Catocala sponsa. The sequence continues at coordinate 15,859,161 of OY751342.1, forward strand.
ACAAGCCAAGTATGTACTTATGTACCATTATACATAAAGAAATGCAATGAAATAAAAACAAACCTTTCGGTAGGTATACATTGAAGGGATAGACATAGTTTAAGCTAATTAGTATTTCATGCATTTATAAGAGTGGGTCTAATGGACTATGATCCTATTTGCTAGTAGAAAGTGTCCAAATAAACTTAAAAAAAAGTGATAATATCAGTTTATGCTAATGCTATAAATGCTACGTTAGATATGAATAAAAATAGCTATCGAGCTTCCGACTCCTAAATCGTAGCTATTTCGTATCACGTATTAGGTATTGTATTTTTCAAGGTTAATTATGAGCCAATACATTAGGTCGACGTAATATACTTATTGATAATACAATTTATGTTAAATAAGTACAAATAGATCAGCAACAATTCAGTTTTCTAATGTGACATAAGACATAACCTATAAAAATTCAAAACCAAAATTCTTTGCTTCCTGACCTTGTCTAATGAAAAAACTTACATATTTATAGGCTCAGCAATTGATGCTTAATTTTGTAAGTATTTTTTAATTTTAAGACTCCTCTTTTGAGTACCAACTAAAATAATGTATGAGAATCTGCCATTGTTCTTTCTGAGGTACATTCAATTTCGATCTAATTGCTATATACCCAATTATTATAGCAGGTGTAAAAAATTTCATCTTCTTCCGCTAGAGGAAAGAAGAAAAGTTGCGGATATCTCATTACTTTTAAGAATCGCGAATGGGTCGATAGACGTTAATGTACTGGTGAGCAAACTAGGGCTGCGTGTGCCATCTGCATTCCTGCGCAAATCACAGCTACTACGTACACCAACAGCTAGTACATACAACCTACAGGCAAAATTCATTTTTAATTCAAGCGTGTCGCATGTTCAACACGGCATGCCAGAGTGTTGATATAGACTTGTTTACTTATAGTAATAGCCTAGTCAAAAAAATTTTGTGTAACTCTTTCTTTGTTTAAAAACCAGATGTGTGTCTATTTTTTGGTATTATCTTGTTGTTTAAATGTCTTCTTCTATTATTTACACTTTATTCTACTATCTGTGAAAACTTTTAATTGGCCTTCTTTTTTCGTATCAAATTTGTCTATGATACTAATTTAGCTGTAAGTTTTCCTAAAATTGTAAAATAAAATAAATAAAAATAAAGCTCAAATTGACATGGACGAACGCGGCGTTTCTCAAAGACTAAGTACGTACGCAGTACGCGTGCCGTACTTTGAGTTCTACCGCTCCGCTATACTGTAATTTTGCGAAATAAGCCTTGACGCTATGCATTAAGTATTATATTTGAGTAAACATGTAAATATGAAGTAAATCAGCTTTTCTTTTAATTCAAATAATATAAAAAGTAAGATTTGATTTGTTATTGGCTTTGAAATTAAACTAGTATATACGGATTTTATCGCGTTGTTTATTTTACACTTTATTACAAAATTTAGAAACTATTGCAATGTTTTTTAATAATTTAATTAGCTTAAATATTAGTAAAGTTTAATAGTAATAGTAGTGTAACAGTTTTTAAATCCTAATCCTAATCCTAACTAATATTATAAAAGAGAAATTGAGTTTGTTTGTTTGTTACCTTTTCACGCCTAAACCACTGAACCGATCATCCTGAAATTTTGAATATACGTTGTCAGGTGTACAGAAACGGACATAGGCTACCTTTCATCCCGAAAAAATTACTGTTCCCGAGGAAAACAACAATAATGTTCTTATGATAATAGATGGCGCCACGTGTCTATCGAATCATGATTGAATTATATTGTGCGAGTGTCCTGCTGTGTATGTATGTTGTGGTAAGTATACTGTCCAGGTGTGTATATAATAGGTCTTCAGCATCAAACTCGCATCAAATAAAACAGAGTTTACGATAGCACATATGTCTTTTAATCCACACAACTAGGCGTGACAAAGTTACAGAGGCGACTGCCCGTGGGGGGAAACGCGGTACAGTCGTTCCTACATTTTGCTTACGCTAGCAATGTCGCTACAATATTATTACAAGCAGAGTACAACCCGAATTGATTGTCAAATTCTAATTTAACGCGAGCGAAGCCGCGAGCAAAAGCTAGTTTTGTAATAAAGTCTCAAATAAACAACGCGATAAAATCCGTATAGTAGTTTAATTTCAATGAATAACATTCGCGTAAACAGAAAACAATTATTATTAGCTGCCGCAACTATTGCGATTGCGACTATCACCAGGATCAGAGCTCATCAAAAACTTCCTACAGAGCGAAATTTAAGTCTCAAAATAACGTTACAGTAAGCGAATGATAGTTATATCGAAAATACGCACTTACTTCGAGTTTTCCATCTATTTATCCTAATGCAGTGGCCAGTGCGGAACAAATAGTAAGTTAAAGTGGTTGCTTTAATATTATGTACCTACTAGTATACTTATACTTGTAATGTAACTTCTGACTAACGAGGTTTTAAAACATGAGGGTTTGTGTTTTGTGTGTCACCGAGTTTTGTGGCATTTAATAACAGATTGTACACACAGCGGCACATCAACCTAGATTGTTTGGACTTTGGCCTATTAGAAGTTGAACGCTGCGAATCGTGCGAGAGAGTGCGTTACATTTTTGTTATTTTGTCTCATTCACGCTGAACGGGACGCAGCGGTCTATCCTTACCATACATGTATTATATCCTATATGTATATTATTTTCTGAGCAAGTTTAGCTAGACGTGATTATTATATTTTATAAGTTCATCTATACAAAATTTGTAAAGCTGAAGAGTTTGTTTGTTTGTTTGCTTGAACGCGCTAATCTCAGGAACTACTAGTCCGATTCGGAAAATTCTTTCAGTGTTAGATAGCCCATTTATCGAGAAAGGATATAGGCTATATATTATCACGCTAAGATCAATAGGAGCGGAGCACCAATGAAGAATGTTTCAAAATCGGAGGGTTTTTTCCTTTTGAGAGCTTCCGCTGCGTGCGCTGCGTAAACAGTTAAAGTTTCGCAAAAATTATGTATGACAGAATTGTTCCCCTTTAAAAGTTCTAAAAAAAAGTCCTGGACAGCATATGTCTATCTTTTAAGGTTGGCTCACTGTAACTTTCTTATGCTAACCAAATTTGTTCTAAAATAATGCATTATTTGCGAAGGTGTTTTCATAAATATGTTATGGATCCTTATCCAAATAAATACGTTATTCATCACAAGTATTTAATTTAAAACAAAATTGCCCTTTACATCATTGGGTTTCAATGAATATCTTAGGAGATATCGCAGTTTTAAAATAACATCGCAGCAAATTAATTATCAAGTACTGCGCGCGCGTTTTGCGGTAACATAATAAGGCCCAGGGGCAAACATTTAAGCACGTAATAGATTTACGCCAAGAGTGTTTTTCGCACGGGCTATATGGATATATAAATTTATCCCAGTACTTTTACCTAACGTTTTAAAGTTCCACTCTTACTGATAAAAGCGTGATGTAGGTACCTAAAATAGCTCCTTAACGTACGTATTATTTAAAAACATATTCACACACACGGTCTACGTAAACGAAGTTGTGGGTTAAAGTTAGCGTTAGCCCAAAGTAACTATTCCACGCGGACGAAGTCGCGGGCAGAAGCTATATGAGATATGCGCGGTCAAGGAAAAATATAGGTCTGCAAAAACGCATTTTAGACTTAAACCCGCGCGCATTTTATGTAGGTACCTTGTGTGGCACACAGCCTAAATTTGGTAGTGAATGACGCTGCCAAAAGTTAATTAGAAATTGTCAATTTCTTTACAATTGTCCAAGAATTTTTTTTTCAGCGTCAACAGCACATTGGCAAGTACTTGCCAAAGAAGTGCCAACTTTAAGTTTTAATCGGGGGAAAGTATATGATGCCTTGTTGGCCATATATTCCGATAGGAGCAAAGATGCGGAGTCAAGAAATATAGCAAATTCATTACTGGGAAAAATTAAGTCAAAAATTAAGTTGGTTTTAAATTTTAATTAAGCAAGATAAATATAGTAAGCAAGGCTTTTCAAAAGACAGACATCGTATTATCAGAAGCGGTGAAAATGATTGATCATGCAAAAATAAGTTTGTCTGAATTCTGTAATGAGTCGACTTTTGGGGAGTTCCTTAATAGCGCAAAAACAGTAGCGGTAGAAGTCGAGACAACAGCAGAATTTTCCGCACCTGCCCGCCCTCATGTTCGTAGGAGGTTTTATAATTATGAGGCGGCGGACGAACCGATAACAGACGAGGAAACACATTATCAAGTAAATTTTGACTACCAATAGGTAGTAGTAAAAGTTTAATAAGATACCGCAATTACGAACGGTTCGAACTTTTGAATCAAAATAATGTTATAATTTCATTTCTTAAAAAATTAAAACTGTTGAAGGATTTACACTTAGACACAAAAAGCACATTGTTCTAATTTAGAAAATAAACTGCACTGAAAAATAAACTATTCAGATGTGGAGAAGTTAGAGCTATTCAATGAAATTGAATTATTACTGATGTTCATTGACGATTCTACTACGCCGTTGGATATTTTAAATTATTTGTTTGCAAGTAAATTAATTTCAGTGTTCCCAAATTTATCCACAACACTTAGGATTTACCTCACATTGCCAGTCACAGCAACATACAGCGAAAGATCATTTTCTAAGCTAAAATAATTAAAAACTATCATAGATCAGGTACTTAGTCTTTTCGCACCGCGAGTGGTTCGGACCGCGGTATGAATAGCCAAAGAGCTCTTTTTGAATGAGTCCTTTTGCACCGCGGTTCGAATCACCCAAGAAGTTTTTGACATAAGTTGGTTCGGACCACAATGGGTGAATTCAGACAGAGATGATAATATGTAGTTTTATTACATATTCCTTATATTACAACCAGGCACAAAATAACATGAAAAGCAAAATGATTTAAAGTTACATATTTTGTCATAAGCTCACTATGTAAAGTTTTGATGCTATCGCACCGTATATTTTTTTTTTCTTTACCTAGTAAATATATTGATTAGCTTAGTAAAAATATGTTAAATAACTGTAACTCAATACATATAAGAAGAGCTCCGGATGCCATACAAAATGTATGCAAACCGGAGCTCTTTTTACGTGGAGTTGAGTTATAACGCCCGGCGTCATAATACGGGCGCAGGTTCATTGAAAGTGCCGAGACCGGCGCCCTCTACCACCGCTGCGCCCGTGTGCAACGCACACCGGGCACCTTAGGTAAAGCCGCCTCTGCCTGTAATTATGTATTCTAGCGGTCGCCTAGTGCTCGAAATTCGACCAAAGTTTGCCTGTAAGATATTGCTGACATATTATGTCATTATATATTGATATAATACGTAACCATAGTTACGCACTTCGACTGCGTGTATCAAATGCATGGTCGTGTGCGTGTAGTGTTTTTTCATTAATTTAATGTATTTCTAATGCATATTAAAAAAATATATTAGCATTCGTCACTTCTTCTCTGTATAAACTATAAGTGTGCGAAATTTCATACTCCTCCGTCCGCCCAATTTTCGTAAAAAGGGACCCAAAGTTTTCGCTTCACGTATTAATATATAGATATCGGCGCAAATATTCTAACTGGCTGGAATTTATTCAAATCGGTCTAACTGGCTAAATGTCTAAAATTCAAATATGAAAATCGAACATTTGTTTGTGCGAGACGATACGCAATTCAGTCTAACGCGACCTATAAAAGACCGTCTACATCTGTGGATTGTGGAAAAGACATTCAGTCGTTGGCGGTCGAAGCCGACGGATCTAACGCGATAGTGTTTCTTTATTGGTTTAAAGAAGTATTCCTACAAGTACTTGTAAAGTTTTCTTTTGAAGACCCAAACATGAGTCATCTTCATGGAGCCAAAAACAGCAATGCTGACTTCACACCTTTTAAAAACACTTTGGAGGTTCCTCCTCTGTCATCAGAAGTGGGATCACAAATATCTCTCACCCGAGCCGCTTCCTCATCAGCTCGTCCACCACCTGATCACCTGGAACCAACCAACACCCAACAGCAGGAACCTATGCTGGTTAACTATACACCGTTGGAAACAGTAGCACAATCAAGTCTGCCATCGTACCCTCACTATGAAATGTAGATGGGGGAGGGGGGGGGTATGAACACAATTCGTGATGCAAATGATGGAGACGATGCAGAAAATGTCGGAGCGCTTATATGCTTCGCCTACCGAAGCAATAATAAGAATCAAGGACGTCTACTTACCATTGTTTGACCCCGGACACGCACGTCGGTGTACGAGAATGGTGCTAGCATATTGACCAAGCAATTGAAGCGTACAAAATCTGCAGCCTGTTGAAGGGACGTGCAAAAATGTGGATTGATTATTGGATGGCCACTACTACAACTTGGGAAGAGTTGCGGAAAAATCTCATCACCACATTTGAACCTGAAAATAACAATTGCGGTTGCTATGACGACTGACATCTACCACTGACACTGACACTCATATAAAACTGAAAAAAGTTAATGGCTAAATAAAAGAGAAAAGCCGAGAAAAGCCAGCCACAGTCGAGCGCCAGCCTGCTATACTACCTTATGTAAAGGGTGTCACTGACAAGATTAGCTACATCTTGAAGCGAGCTTCAATCAACACATACTTCAAGCTGCCAACGAAGATAAGTCAATTTTTACCATCCGTCAAGTGCCAACTACCTTTACAAGATGCAGGGGTCTATAAAATAGATTGTGACTGCGGACTCTCATACATTGGTCCAACCAAGAGAAGCATAGGCACCCGCATAAAAGAACACATAGCTGATGTAAAACACCAACGCTCGTTGAAGTCTGCTGTGTGTGAACATGTGCAACAGGGGACCAACCACTACCTGAGATTTGACAATCCACAGATGCTCGCTAAAGAACACCGATTCCTACCAAGGATGCTTCGCGAGGCTATTGAAATCAAGAAACATCCTAATTTCAATAGAGAAGATGGTTGGAATGTACCACCAGCTTGGGATCCAGTAATTCAACTAGTCAAACCCAAGAAGAAAAAACCACAGCTAGACTTCATGATACTTTGAGTTCATTCTGCGTAAATAGAAACACCCATCATGTTCGGGTACTTTGAAATAACTACACTGGAACATTGAGACAACTACCATCTTAGTCTCCCCGTGACCATGGCTGCTGAAAAGCAACCGAAACGTCGGGGAAAGTGTAAAAATAAATCTATATATAATAGTATAGTAATAGTATAAATAGTTTTAATAGTTTCAATAATTTAATTAGCTTAAAAATTAGTAAAGTTTAGTGATTATAGTAGTGTAACAGTTATTCAAAATTTTGTAAATAGTGTCAAATAAACAACGCGATAAAATCCGTATATAGTAGTTTAATTTCAATAAATAAAAGAGGTTCACCGATTGATATCGGCTACCGACCGGGGCACCAGGGGTCCACTATATTGTTGAAATCTTTTACGTGTCGTAATGTGAAAGTCGTTGGAATTTTCTTCAGGAAAAATCTTTTTTTTCTGCTATGTTATGATTCACAGTCAGAATGCAGAAAAAAAGATTTTTCCTGAAGAAAATTGCAACGACTTTTAACTCAGAATAATGGTCTGAATCTATTTCAGTTTTCGGTACGCCGTCCTTTACACCCAGCATATTGTGAGGAATGCAAAGCCAATGAATATAGCTATCTTCAATTACAGTATCTTTAATGTAAATTCAGAATGCTTTAGAATGTTGTCGAAATCTTTCACATTACGACACGTAAAAGATTTCAACAATATAGTGGACCCCCGGTAATTTGACAAACGTTTTGCAGAGCCGTGCCGGCTTATCGAATTTGTCGGATTAGGCCGAAGATTTTTTTAAAGGGTACCTTGTTGTCCGCCAAATTTGAAATCAAAGTGATAAAATTCTATATGAACTACAACACGAGTACAACACAATAGTGGTGGCACGTACCGCGCGTATACAGATGCAACCTGCTGTTCAATCATGCCTCCGAGACGCAGCGGTAGTGAATGCGACTGCTATACATGAGGTTTCGAATCCCGTTCGAATCCCGGGTTGGTCCAGCAAAAAGTTATTGGTTTCTGTTGAGAATTCTCGATAGCCCGGATTTAGGAAGCTGGCGGTGTTAGATACTCCGCGCCTCAGAAAGCACGTAAAGCCGTTCATCCTGCGCCTGATCTCTCCCCAGTCGTGTCGGATTACCGTCCCATCGGATCATGAGTACTTGTGTTTGCACACACGCTTTTGTGCACTATAATATCTTCTACGCAGATGACTAGTCTACGTTAAGATTGGCCGCCGTGACCGAAATTCGGTCTGGAGGACAACATTATTATCATGTATTACTTATATTAGTGAAATTTTACCGAAATAAATTTTATGTACAGTGATAGGCCTGTCGGACTACAGGGAGCGCCGGATTAGACAGGGGCCTGATTACCGGGGGTCCACTGATTCTGACATGCACAATTCATAAATATTAGAAGCAAATAAGTGAGCGCCATTAAACTTATCTCTGGCCGATACTGGTATAGAGATACCTCAAATACAGAATAATTCAGAAGTCGCGTTCAATAGTATTTCTTTGCTGCGAACTGAGTCTAGAAAAACAAAACACGTATTATGTTCCACTAACTAAATATAGGTAATTATAATTTAATAATAATAACAAAAAACATGATTATAAAAAATCAATTATGTTGTAAAAAAGTACAGTTGATTTTATTTCAGACGGCAAATTTTTACCACCGTGACTTTTTTTATTTGTACGGATTTTGTATAAAATTAGGGTAAATTATTTACTGTATACTGGCAGCCCACATAAATAAATGTCATATATGTTTGAAAATTAAGGCGCTGTAAATAATCTATACTAATATTATAAAGCTGAAGAGTTTGTTTGTTTACTTGAACGCGCTAATCTCAGGAACTACTGGCCCGATTTGAAAAATTCTTTCAGTGTTAGATAGCCCATTTATCGAGGAAGGCTATAGGCTATATATCATCACGATAAGATCAATAGGAGCGGAGCACAGCACCAATGAAGAATGTTTCAAAATCGGAGAGTATTTTTTCCTTTTGAGCTTCCGCTGCGTGCGCTGCGTAAACAGTTAAAGTTTCGCAAAAATCATGTACGACAGAATTGTTCCCCTTTAAAAGTTCTAAAAAAAAGTCCGCGACAGCATATGTTATCTTTTAAGGTTGGCTCACTATAACCATTTTTATGCTAACGAAATTTGTTCTAAAATAATGCATTACTTGCGAAGGTATTTTTATAAACATGATATTAATCCTTATCCAAATAAATACGTTATTCATCACAAGTATTTAATTTAAAACAAAATTGCCCTTTACATCATTCGATTTCAATGAATATCTTAGGAGATATAGCAGTTTTAAAATAACATCGCAGCAAAATAATTATCCATTACAGACATAGTACAAACGATGTTTCTCCTGTTTATTCTGTGTGATTACTACTGGTTCGATTTGAAAAATTATTTTAGTGTTGGATAGCCTATTTATCGAGGAAGGCTATAGGCTATATATATCTATCTATCTATCGCTCTATATCTATCTATCTAGCTATCGCTTCGTGGGGCTCCTATTTTTGGGTGGGTTTAAAAAAAGCCTTTCAATGAAATAATTATTAAATTTATTACATATGTCATTAGGATTATTAATTAATTTATCACCTTTGTAATAGTAATCTTGTTATTGTGATTTCCTAAGTTATTATTTATAATAGACCATGCCGCTTTACATTTATTATGTGAATTATTGAGAAAAGTGTCGTTGTTTCGTTGCTGTGATTTCCAAATGCACTTTCTTAGAATTCTAAGTGTATCGTTGGTATATTTTTTTTGTGATACCGTTTGCTTATTGCATTGTTTTGATAGTCATTATATACGGCCGGGACTCCACCAAAGCGGAGATGTGTGCGGTGTGCTGTGTGCTGTGCGAGAAGAGATGTTTTTCAGCTCGAGGGACTCCACCAAAGCGGAGGTGTGTGCGGTGTGCTGTGTGCTGTGCGAGAAGAGATGTTCTTCAGCTCGGGTGCGAGGCGTTGAGTGACAACGCTCACTGCACGCCGCTCACATCTCCACTTCCATCGCGCCATACAAATATTACACATCTCCGCACAGCAAACTCCACTGAAGCTGAGCGGAGAGGAGATGTGTCAATAACACAATTCTATTGGTTGTTTAAAAAACATCTCTCCGCTCGTCTCGTCTCCGCTTTGGTGGAGTCCCGGCCTAAGGTTCTTTTTCTAACGCATGATATTTTTAAGCCTTTGCTAAGCCATTTATTTTTTATGGGTTTGTTGCTTCTTCTAACACTTGTTGTGCCACAAGGTTTAATATTTTTCGATAAAATCGTCAAAAATATATTCCGGACTAAGATTCACCCATCTGAATGCGACAGTACGTTCTCAGTAGCAGCAAATAAAGAGTAGGTAAACAGTCTCAGTATATTCAAAATGTGAATAAAAAATATTTATCACTTATAAAATAATTATTTTAGTGCCTTCATAGACTGCAATAACATTTGACGCTAGACAATATACTAACAACATAAATGTTTCTATTCAAAGCTGCACATTGTTTACCGTTATTAACAGTAAGAATTCGACCACAATAACCTCAAATACATGTTCTCACTTATTATGGTAGTTAAGTAAAGTAGGTTCTCGTTCGAGGCTGCGAGCCTCCTCGCCGGATCGATGCCATGGGACCTGGAAGCGGCGCTCCTGCCGTCGCTCTATCGTTGGCGCCAGGAGGCGCTAGCCCGGGGCGAAGGGCCGGCTCTTCCCGCTCTCGAGGCGGCAAGGTCCGAGCTCCGCCAGGTTCTAATGGCGAATTGGAAAGAGCGACTTGTGCACCCCAGTGCCAGGCACGCCACGATCGTGGCGGTAAGTCCCGTGTTTGAGGAGTGGCTGGAGAGGCAGCATGGCGCTCTGACCTTCCGGCTGACACAGGTAATGACTGGCCACGGTTGTTTTGGCCAGTTCCTGTATCGTATACGCCGGCAAGAGACGCCCAGTTGTCACCACTGCGGCGACTGCCGCGACATTGTTGAGGATACGGCGCTGCACACATTGGCGGTTTGACCCACCTGAGCATCGCAGCGCCGTGAGTTGATCGCGGCAGTCGGATTGGTTGCCCTTTCGTTCCCGGCCGTAGTTCATTCTATGGTCCGGAGTGAGAGGTCGTGGAACGCCGTCGCCTCCTTCTGTGAGGTAGTGATTTCCATCAAGGAGCCGGCGGAGCGGGAGAGGGAGCGTTTAAACCCTCTTCCCAACCGCAGAGCCAGGCGCCGGAGGGCGCGAGACGACCTCCAGCCACCCACAGATTTGACCTGGGGGTGGCGGGCTTTGTGGGCCTGCCCGCCATCCGTTCAGCACCAGGTCCGAGAAGTGGCGTGCGTGTTCCCACGCGCGCCTCTGTGTCGAGTCCGTCTCTCCCCTCTAGGAGGGAGACAGTAGGGCTTATAGTGACTGAGTGCCTTTGGATAGGTCTCTTCGTGTAGTAGCCTGCCGTTTCATACGGCGGGCCGAAACCTCGGCGGGGTCGCGACCGCATGTGCAAGTGATTCGCGCAGCCCCGCTAATAGTGGTTTGGTCGAGGAACACCGTGGTAGGTTTGGTCGGTATTCCGGGAGGTCCATTATCATTTCAACATCTCTTTCTTTTACCCCGGCGAATCCGACATAAACCCTCCGTCCGCCCCCGCGGAGGGGTATGCATCAATGCATTCCGCCACGTTAAAAAAAAAGGTAGTTAGTTATGTAATAACTATTTGCTAGATATCTGCTACGTTATTTTAGACATAAAAGACCTCGAAAAATTATTTTAATAAAACGAAATGAGAGTTACCAAAAATAAAAAAATAATCTGCTCTAAGTTGTTGTTTATTTCCATGTAAGGCTTAAATAGATTAAATAACCTTTGCAGCCGGTTGAGAGGCAGGGTTATTACTTTTATGAGGACTTACATTTTTGTTAGTTTTAGGTTTTCCATTTTTGTTATGTTAAACAGTACATACATTACTTTTTTATTATACCTGCATTTGGTTTAGCGCCAGCTTCAAGAAACCTATTTTCTTGTATAATAAGTTTTTGAACAGGTAGTAGAAACATGCCGCCTAAAAACATAACTAGCCCAGCTACATAAAAAGACACCGCATAACCGAACATATTTCTGAGCACGCTTGACAAAGGTGTACTTATTAAACTTCCGAACCCTTGAAACATTACTAACATGCCAGTTGCATTTGTTAACTTATCTAATCCATATAAATCTACAACAACAAGACTTCGTAAGCTAGAAACACATGCAACAAATAAACCAAATACTATACAACACAAGTATTGATAAGAAACATTGAATGAAAAATTATATGACATTATTGCTAATCCCGAAAATGAACATGATATTGTATACAATTTTAAAGGATTGAATTTGATCGCTACAAAGCCACACATTAATCTACCTATTGCACTAGACATACCAATAACACTCACGAACAAAGTACAATGATTTGGGTCTATACCTTCAAGCTTATTTCGTTCAGATAGAAACACATATGGTATCAGTAATCCTATGTACGAAAGAAAACCTGTAAGACATAATGATAAAAATGAACATCTTTTTAATAGTTTAGGATCTAACATGGTGGCTAGAGTTCTTCTAACAGCAGTTGTAAATACACCTCTACGTTCTTCTAAATCTGCAGCAGTCACTGCTCGAGATACAGCCATTTGATATTCTAGGCCTGTTCTTGCTTCTGGTGCTATCTCCATAACACTCTTTTGATAGACAGGTAATTTTTCTATTCTGCCATCATAAAAAGCATCATCCCGATACATAGGTCGAGATTCTGCAACATGCTCCTCCCAGGGATCGCAGCAACTAGCCCACCATTTCTTTTTCGGAGGTTTTGGTGGTTCATGCAGTTGTACTGTAACTTCTACATTTTTAGCCTCAGGAGATTGACTAGCTCGTGACATAATCGACTTTACTTGATTTAACTGTCGCCGACTAAGTCCACTAGGAGCTATAACTGTAAGTTTGGATACAGCCGCTGTTGATGGGCCCGCTTGAGTCGTAGCCTGTTCTTCTAGTACACTTTCTTTTACCACTTTGGCCGCTGTCGGAAAGCGAGAGTTTGAAACAGCACTAAACCAGCGTTCTGAAATAGTGGGCTTTATACTTTCACGCTTAGTTGGAGAGGTTCGTGTTTTTACCGCTGTGACGCTGGGTAAATAAGTTACAGTTCGAGTTGGATCCTCTGTGGTCTGAGTTATGGTTAGTGAAAGTAAAGGTCTAAATGTCATTGCCAAGAAATAAATAATACCAAATAATCCTGAGTGGATTAGAGTAGTTGTCCGCCAACCAGCTAGGTTTACCAAATATGCATTCACACTAAACATTATCATAACACCCAGACTAGACCCTATGGTTGCAATTGACAATGCTAGGGCTCGAAGACGTTCAAAATAAAAACCTACTACTATTGTGGATGCCATAGCGCAAAGACACGCACCAATACCAGGAATAACTCCATAAAATATAAGAAGTGTAGCATAATTAGTAGCAAAATAGGAGGTAAAAAACGATAAGGACATTATAATTGAACCTGTCATTGTAACTGCTCGAAATCCAAATCTATTTATAAGCGCTGACGCTATAGGGCCTATTAGAAAATACAGGGCAACGCCCACAGAGTTTATTAATGCCACAAGCGCGCCTTCAATCTCCAAATCTTGTACAATATCCGGATAAATACTGCCAAATGTTAAAAAGATGCCGTCTAGTATGAAAATAGTAAAGAAACTGCCTGCGACTACTATCCAGCCCCAGCCTCCTTCTGTGGGCACTGATATTTCTGCAGCTATTTCTGTTTCTTCTACTCCTTCATAATTCCCATGACCAGTTGATGATATGTGGTTTGGCACGATAACTACACTCTTCTTTGTGTCAGCCGACTTATTTGAAGCAGTCTTATGCACCATTGTTTTTTTCTGATCATATCTTAATAATTATGGCGTAGAAATGTCTGTTAACATATCGATGTTAATATCAATGAACCCATAGTGAGTACGTGATTGATAAAAATAAAATAAAACACACAATTGTCAAAAGGTATATGACAGATAATAAAAGTTTAATAAATGTGCTATTCAAGTTGCGATAATCAATCAAACCCTAGCAACGACAATGCGATTAAAACAAATATGTTGAGACTGTGTCGATTAGACGGGCCAACAAAAATGCATCTCATTTGTGGAATTAAATTAGTACTTATAAAAAATATCATACAGGGAAACCCAGTGTTAAATATTAGTACAATAATACCCCTACTGGAAATCCTCACATCAACCTGATGAGACCTCACAGTCAGCGGCTTACCTAAGTACAAACTTATGTTTGTACTTAGTTTGTTGTCATGGGTCCTGCAGTCTACAGGTTTTCAAATTGCAATATGACGCGTGTATGATCGTTTCATAAGGTTAGGTAAATAACATTGATGTATAAATTTTTTTTATATATCAACCAAATAATTACTTAAACGGACCTACGTCATAGTATTGGTTGTTATTTACGATTGACCTTATGGCATATGCACGTATACCTTCGGATAGACCGTGCAATCTTCACATCGCCATGTCGTAACGTGAATGGACCATTTTAATCATAGACTACTTTTTAAGCAATAGTACCTCATAAGAATAACTTTTTATTCTGTCATTTAATTTGGGCGTCGATGTCGGTAACAAAGATAAGACACTATATAAGTTGGTAGTTGGGTAGTTGCCACTGAAGTTGCAACAGAGCAGATCATTCTATAAAAAAAATAACAGCTATTTAGGTCCAACTTGTAAGGGGCAGGTACTGATATTGGTAGTCGTAACAGAGTAAGATTATTCTATTTATTTAACCTTCGGCGGTCTCGTGAAGACGGAGACCCATAAATCGAACTTCGAGCTTATAGTTTCTATTTGCGGTCTTCTGACACAAGTATTCATATACAGGCCTCTACAAAGTTTGTGTTATAACCTGTTGATAACGAAATAAAGTATTTTATTATAGCTCTGGTGACCTCGCTCTGTCGGCCATATATTTTTTTAATCTGTCCATAAATTCCATTTACCCAGGGGTAAAAATGGAATATCCCAGTCCCTACCGACTTATCTTATCTTATCTTATGTGGGGGCCAGTCAGTGCAGACCGGCGACACTTCGACCCAGTGGGATCTTTTGTGTCGACACTCTCCCAATAACGACTGCCATAGATGTTCATGGCAGCCGGGACCAACGGCTTAACGTGCTTTCCGAGGCACGGAGCAGGCGATAATTGTCAATCAATACGCACATAATTTCGAAAAGTCATATAACTTCCGAAAATCAGAGGTGCGCGACGTGGGTTCGAACCCGAGACCCTCTGCATTGCAGTCTGTTGGTGTCCCCACTGAGCTATCGCTGCTTTAAACCGACCCTACCGACTTTATCTACTATGTTGTGATAACTCACTGCTTTGAATGATGGGACGGTTGCTGGAACAGGAACTACTTCAGCGACCCATCCAGGCCCAGGCCTGGCCGGTCCACCGATTAATAAAGCAACGAGAAGGCACAACACGGTGGTTATAGTCGCTATCCCGAAGTCTCAGTAGAGCCCGACATAACCCTCTCGCCTCCCATTGTGATGAGGGTTTGCATAAGGGGCATTACCCCACGTAAAAAAAGGTTAATATGACGAGTCGCTAATGTAATTTCAGTTCCAGCGACCTACCCACCTTTTAAGTCGGCAAGTTAGTATACCGTGGTCCGTGGTAGGTTTAGTCGGTAGTCGATCCGATCCATCTTTCCCCGGATGGCTAAAAATAATCTCTCCACTCCCCTTTTCCCGCGAAAAGGCATACGTATACATAAAAATAATATATAATTATGAAAGTTGTTTAATATTTAATCTTATTTAAGTTAACACTTCCTATCAATAGATGCCACTGTACACGTTTAATATTTAAGTTAACACTTCTTGCCAATAGATGTCGCTGTACACGTTCAATATTTCGTCCTGTTAAAGTCACTTCTTTCAAATAAATGTTGGTTCACGTATACAGCTGTTAATATGTAGCTCACTCGATGGATGGCGCTTTGCAAATGACGTCATATTTTAAAAGTCGCAAGCGTTTGTTGCACAAGACGCATACAAAAGGGAGCCGTGTTATTTGAAATGTAAGTTCTTCCAAACAAGTGTAACAGTGATTATTAAGGTACAAATTAAAGTGTAATAGTAAGTGCAAAAGTTGTTTTATTCAACAGTAGTTCCTTACTTGGGTATCGTTTTGGACAAACATGACTTGCTAATCCCAAAATAATTAAGGTGGTGTACCTACAACGCGTTATGCCAATCTGTACTGGGGTATTGTATTTCATCGTGGGGTGGTGCATCAAAAACTCGTATTATTCAACT
Source organism: Catocala sponsa (assembly GCA_963564715.1). Classification (NCBI taxonomy): domain Eukaryota; kingdom Metazoa; phylum Arthropoda; class Insecta; order Lepidoptera; family Erebidae; genus Catocala; species Catocala sponsa. The sequence goes on from OY751342.1 coordinate 15,875,636, forward strand.
GGAACGAGCCCAGAGAGCGGTTCTTAAAGTCTGCTCATTCAAGCCATACCGATTTCCTACAAAAGAATTATTCCAGTATTGCGAGGTCCTTACAGTACAACAGATGTTTATCCTCCAATCGATACTTATGTATCATACTGCTAACATTGGCCAACTTCGTTCGTCATCTAATTCGCTCTAGAACACGTCCAGAACGTAGAATTGCAATTCCTTATACCGATACATATAAAACATATTTTGGTCAAAGATTTCACTTCACTTCTTTCTTGGACAATATTTATACAAGAAATTAAACAAATCCCTTACTTTCATGTATGAATCTAGGCAAGAATGTAAAATAATAGTTACAAAATATCTACTAAAACTCTTTTATGATGAGACCGAGGAATTAATTCACCCCCCTCCCCCCTCCCTCCTCTTCTATGACAGCTATCACACACACACACATACACAAACACTCGCGCGCACACACATACACAAACACATACGCACACACACACAAATACACACAGACGTAAACATGCATAAGTGAACATACACAGATAAAATCTAGCCTACATTGAATGAGACTTATTTATTTATAATTTAAGCATACCAACTGTATAATTACAATGTTTTGTAGTTGAGACATTCTTAATTTAACATTGTCAGAGTAATTAAACAAATCACAGGCATGCATGACATTTCAATTACATTATAATATTAAAGATTAGGTAGATGTTTATGGTGAAAATATAACAGTGACTCTAAACATTACATAAACCACAAATCAAAGTCTAACTATATTAAAACTATTTAAAAGTATAAAAACAAAAAAAATAAAATTACAAAACATTATATAGCATTACTGAGTAGGAAGTGTCTGAATGATAAAAATTTCGTAGAGAAGACATCAATGTCATTGTCAGATACGTTGGATTTCGCATTATACAATCTTGCCATACGTGTAAATGGACTATTGAAGGTAGTATTCAGTGTAGTGATAGGTGTCTCAAATACCCGGGGTTGCCTCACAAAACGCCTGCTCGTTTTAAAATTAAAATTATTAATTAGTTCAACATCTAAGGACCCATGTACAATTTTGTGTAGAACCAGTAAGTCATGTATGTCGCGTCTTTCTTTTAAATTGTTCATTTTGAAGTAAGACAATCTATCAGTGTATTCAGGAATAGTTTTCCTGATGCCATTTTTTATGGATAAGTATCTTACAAAGCGAGTCTGAACGGACTCTACTTTATCTATATGGGTTCAGTAATAAGGAGACCATATAGTGGAGCAATATTCAACAGTGCTACGGACCAACGCATTGTACAGCAAGATAACACTGCAACTTTTACGAAATAGTTTTGATACACGAATTATAAAACCTATCATTTTGTTGGCTTTTGCGACTACATTATCTATGTGATGACGGAAAGATAAAGAAGTATCGAAAATGACTCCCAGATCACGGATAATAGATACTCTGACCAGGTACGCACCGTCTATACAGTATTTAAAATCAATGAATTTAATTTTATAAGTAAACGTAATATACTGACATTTTTTTACGTTTAAGGACATTTTATTTTCCAAACACTATTGTTGAAGAGTATCAAGGTCACTTTGCAGCTTAATACAATCGGTAGTTGCAGATATTCTACTGTATATCTTTAGATCATCAGCATAAGCCAGGCAATCACATTTTATCCTATCCAGAAGGTCATTGATAAACACCAGAAATAATAAAGGTCCTAGTTTAGACCCCTGCGGGACTCCAGAACCTGGCACAAATGGCACAGATTCATAGCCTGCCAACACCACTAGCTGAGACCGATTATGCAGATAACTCTCGAACCACCGCAGAAGACTACCATGTATTTCGGCATGATTAAGTTTTATATACAATATGGAGTGGTCCACACGGTCAAAGGCCTTGGAAAAATCTGTATATATGGCGTCGACCTGTCCTCTGGTTTCCAATGTATCAGTAATAAAAGTGGTGTACACCAGTAAATTTGACAAAGTGGAACGATTAGACATAAAGCCATGTTGACGGGAACTAAGGATGTGCCGAAAATGTGTGTAAACTACATTGTAAATGAGACCCTCGAACATTTTTGCAAATTGAGATATAATGGAAATAGGTCTATAATTTGTAACATCATTCAAACTGCCACTTTTATGAATAGGAATAATATGACCTATTTTCCATAAGTCCATGTGCCCTCTTTAAGAGATTTATTGTAAATTAAATGTAACGGTTTAATAAGAGCGTCCATGCAAAAGCGGATAAAAATTGGAGGCAGTCCATCAGGACCCGCTCCTTTATTAAGGTCATTTTTTATAATAGAATGTCTTATATCATCTTCTGTTATAATAATACGAGAAAGAGTATAGCTCGCTGTTTTGTGCGTTGCCATATAATTATTACTTGCATCACTGTCCCCGTATACAGAAGAAAAGTACTCTGCAAACAAATCAGCCACACCACTTCCGTTCTCTGCAACACGGTCACCATAAGTAACCTGATCAGGAATACCCCTAAAGTTTCTTTTAGATTAAGTGTATCGCCAAAAAGACTTTACATTCGTTTTTATTTCGTTTTCGAGTTTCGATATATAATCACGGAAGCAATTTTCAGTGCCTTTTCGGGCTCTTTCACGTAACAGGTTAAACGTATCATAATCTCGAGGGTTTTGGTACTTTCTAAATCTAATTCTAAATTTGTATTTTTCTTTAATTAATTGATTTTATTTGATTTTATTTATTGATTTTTTTTGCCTAACTTATTATTTTTCCTTTTCTCTTTGTATGCACAACTAAAATTAAATATATTTGTGAGCAATTTATATAGGACTGTCTACTGCTTATTTAATAATAATAGCATAAAAGTAAGGTTGCTGGTGCTTTTAGTACAGGTTCTCCCTTTTTAAGCACCAGCCGCACACATGTACCAACAGCAATGTATAATATTAAATAGTGTAGTCCAAATTAACATGTACTTTATAATACGTTTTTGATGGAATAAACATTTATTATTATTATTATGACGCTTATAGGAATGTGACTTAAGCGAGAAAGTTATACCAGGATCGTTGCAAATGTAAGTCTAAGCTTATCCCTCCAGGAAACGGATGGCTATTTCCGAAAGTAGATTATGCTTAACAGATTCACAGTCCGGCGTTTAGTGTATATAGGATCTCATAGGTCCAGTATATGTTTTGATTAAATTGAGTAGGTATTATATGGTGTATAATGATGGTTTATTGGTAACAGAACTATTTTTTTAGGGGAGTAGTGTTTTTTTTACTACAGCCCATATGTGGGCTGTAGACTTATGAGGCGATTTTTATTAAAAAATCTCTCTAAAATTCCACAGCCCACATAATAATATGGGCTGTAAACTTTATGGTTTTATATTTGAGTTTTGGTTGACATTGACAGTTGTACATGTATTTTTCAGATGTCAATCTTTATATTATCGTTCCTAAGTATATTTTATATCTATGATTTATTGGTTCGTTTGTATAGTGTTCTGTAATCAGTTCACATCAGCAATCACAGTTTACTGGTGAGGTCATAATTTTATATTTCTGCGACAAAATGTCTAGAAGACAACCGTATACAACTGATGAGTTGCAGCGAATGCTAGAAAATAGTGATTTTGAAGAAGAAACACAATCTAGTTCAGATGATGGCGCCCAAGAGCTCAAAGGCGAAGTGCTGAAAAATAGTGATGTTGGAGAAGAAATTATGTTAAATTCCGGCGGGGGTGTATTCAATGATAATGATGATGACAGTGTAGAGGACCCCGACTACGTACCAAACGATTTACAACATTTTGCGGTAAGTTCGAGAGCAATTAATTCACCTGTGCCATCACTTAGTGACGTGGATGTGCCGGAAAATGAACATGTTTTGCCTACGCCATCACTAGAACCCTCATCTTTCTCAGCATTATCCCCAGGACGTATACGTTCTAATGACGATCCAACCTCTTAGTAGCAAACGAGGCACACATAACCTCTCTTAGTAGCACGAGGCACACATAACCTCTAAGTAGCAAACGAGGCACACATAACCTCTTAGTAGCAAACGAGGCACATATAACCTCTCTTAGTATCAAACGAGGCACACATAACCTCTTAGTAGCAAACGAGGCACACATAACCTCTCTCTTAGTAGCAAACTAGGCACACATAACCTCTCTTAGTAGCAAACGAGGCACACATAACCTCTTAGTAGCAAATGAGGCACACATAACCTCTTAGTAGCAAACGAGGCACACATAACCTCTTAGTAGCAAACGAGGCACACATAACCTCTTAGTAGCATACGAGGCGCACATAACCTCTTAGCAGCACACGAGGCACACATAACCTCTTAGTAGCACGAAGCGCACATAGCCTCCAAGTCAAGTGGCAATAGCCTCCAAGTCAAGTGGCAACAGCCTGCAAGTCAAGTGGCAACAGCCTTCAAGTCAAGTAGCTTTATAAACCAGCAGCGCTTGTTTTACAAAGAAATTACCTCAATACTACAAAAGCTATTGCAAGTATTTTACTCGTCAATCTACGTAATAACACTGCATCCTAGCCAAAGACTGCTGAAGAGTATATCACTGTATAATCACTCAGACTAGGTAAGCGTAAACGTTATACCTAAGCAAACAACGGCACTATGCTCCAGCAAAAACACTGACGAAGAGTAGCCTCGTCCAAGTATTTCACGCAAGAGCACAATGCACTCTTAGAACTAAAAAAAAGTATCAGGGAGTACCCTGACCAAGTATTCTCCTGATACAACGTAAATGCTAATGTTTAAAAAAAAACATAGGTTATATCATTTTATCATCTAAGCGCTGCTAATTTACAATGCATATTTCAATTATTTACTAAAGAATTATAATGTAGGTACATAATAATATGCAATGAAATAAATTATTTACACTCGTGCGTGTAGAGTTTTCAACCAATAAGCAGGCGGACCTCTGGTTTGTCGGCATGGTTGCCTCCAGAAAGTAAACCTTACTCATTAGCTGAATATGTAGGATACACTGAGGGTATTCCCCAACAGCACTCCAGTTAAAGAGTTACTAAGTGTATTTCAAGGTAACCGTTCAGTTTTAACACTCGAAAATACACCAAGTTGTGATGATTCCTATGGGAATCGCGTATAATGTCATTGTGTGTAATTATGTGGGTAGTTTATTACATTTGTGTAGTGTATTGTAAAGTGTACTGTAAAAGTCGACCTATCAGTTTGTTCACAGTTAAACAATCGAAATAAGTATCTACTAATTAAACTTTTAAAAACAAGAAAGAAATAACGCCATTACAAAAAGATAATTATCGAAAATGTTTGCGTGTACTTACTCATCCCACTTCTGAAATATAATGAAACTCAATCGTTTAAAATATTATGTGACTATATTACCAAACTCACAGCAATTACACGGACTATTGAGAACGTCTTACTCAGTTGAATGCTAGTTCCTTACTGCTGAGCGATCTTTCGCCGAGAGAACGAGTTATTTTTCCCCTCTACAATAACCCCACTATTTAAAAATGATAGTTGGCTGTGTTGCCAATTGAATGAATAAAAACTCCCGAACAGAATTATTAACAAAAATAAGAAATCATGACACACTGGACAGGACCCTTAAATTGACAACTTGGACAAACCAGGCAGTGTCATTGTTGAGCTATGCGAAGAACTTCTCGATGAAGGGAGAATGATTATCGCTGATAATTTCTACAGGAGCATTCCGTTAGCCAAATACTTGCTCAATCGCAAGACTGATTTATGTGGCACGCTGCGTAAAAATCGCAAAAACCTACCCCTATTTGTCAAAAATAAGAAACTAAAGAGAGGTGAACAGATTGCTGCTCACGGAAATCACGTAACCGTCCTAAAATGGAAGGACAAACGTGACGTGCTTATGATTTTAACGTGCCATGGCGAGGAACAGTCGATATCGGCGGGAAGGAATCCACGTCTCAAACCAAATATTATTTTAGACTACAATGATCGGAAAAAAGGCATAGATCTGTCTGACGAACTGACCAGCTATTACTCTCCAATTCGGTAATCTTTGACATGGTACAAGAAGATAGCAGTCTATGTACTCTTTGGTATTGGGCATGCAATTATCGAAACTTTCCGATAAACGATAATATCGAAAAAAAAACGATAAATACCGATAATTATCAGTTTAATCGAAATAGTTATAAATAGTTAGTAAAGACATCTTTTTCATATATATGGGTACGTACTACGTACACTAATACAATTACCTAAAATAAGCCATGATATAATTATATTGAAATAAATATTCAAACAAATAAAAGCCCATTTTAAATCAACGATTGTATTTCTTAATCATCCTTACTAATATTATAAATTCGAAAGTAACTCTGTCTGTCTGTTTGTTACCTTTTCACGGCTAAACCACTCAACCGATTTCTATGAAATTTGGTACAGATATAGCTTAAAACCTGGGGAAGAACATAGGCTACTTTTTATTCAAGTAGGTACCACGCGGGCGGCGCCGCGCGCAAAAGCTAGTATACTATAAACTTAACAAAACATAAAATCAACAATTTGCATTATTATAATCATTGGTTAAATTCTTATCCTTAAAAACTTCAATAGGTACTGCTTTGTCGATTAGCCTTAACTTAAAAAAATATCTCTTTAACAAAAATATTAGGAACTTCCTTCTCAATTATAAAAAAGAAACTAATATAAAAATATTTTACTTTGTTTATAAGACGATTGTCCACGTTCAACCCGAATATGGACGGTCCCCTTTGTGTAACATAAACGAAATGGCGGCTACCACTTAGGCCACTAATCTTAGGTACTATCGCTTTGTAATGTATTTTTAAAACAATTTTTTGACGAATTTACAATTTAAATACTAAATACGATAAGAAATTGAAACATAATTAAAATTACCATAATATTATAATTTCCGTCGCGTTTAAATGCGAAAGCGACAAAGAAGAGAAGAGAAGATCGGTAACATGTCGTCGTTGTATCAAATTCTTATACGATTTTTACCTTATTTTTACATTATCGATATTTAGACTTTTATTTCGATATTTATCGGTTTTGAAAATGGACCGATTATCGATAAATAATCGACTATCGGTTATCGGTTTGCATGCCCTAGTGTGTATATATATCTACCGTCAAATAGCTCTGTGCTCATTACAGAACTATTCAGCCACGTTATTTAATTATTATTATTATTAGTTAAAATAATGACATCGTATGATTCACAAGACATTTGTTGGAAGAAGCCATGTCTTCAAGTTTTTGTTTGTAAGCCACGAGTATTTTGGTAATATATCTTTAACTCTCCGAATTTAAATAAATAATTAACTATAAGTACACTAACCATATTAACAGGAATTAACACTAAGCTATACTTTTTATTGTGTCCATATTCTTGATAAGAATCTTTTCAGAGTTTTCGTTCTTTCTTACGAAGATACGGCCGTTGCGCACCCATACAAACTTGAACCCCATTTCCTTGGCTTTCAACCTAGCGGCGGCATGCAAAGACTTGTTGCTCGGAGATAAGTTTTTGTTATAAATATTGGCGTTTTAGGACTAGCCTGTCCAAGGTGATGGTTATTCAGTTTGTTATGTGGATTCTGCCTATTGTAGGAAGATGTGTGAAGTTGGTCCCCGAAGTCTAGGTGAAGCCAACTGTACTACTTACTATTGAACGTGGGCGTGAATTTATGATGTCAATTTTAGTTACTCTAGTACACTTCAAGATGCTTTCTTTGTGAATATTGCATCCGACAACTTTAGATATACCTATTGGTTACAACATGTATCAAATTTTCATTTTATTCTCTGGCACACACTGGATTGCCACATTACTTGAACGTGACTGCTGTTCTAATTGGCTAATCGGCAAAGTTAGGTCGGTAATAGTCTTTTTCATACATATATTTTCGACAACAATTTCTTTGATCGTCTCTTTCGATGCCGCGTGTTCCTTAACTATGTCCTCGTATTGGCTTTTCATAAATTGCATCGATCGATTCATCTCGGCAATTTCATTTGTGAGCGATTGCAACTTTTCATACAAGGTACCGCTCATGTTATCATTAAGTTGCATAACCATATCTTTTAACTCTTTTTTAATGACATCCTCTACAATATGGCGAACATCATCTGAGGATAGAGCAGGTTCAGAGGCAAGCTTTGGTGAGGTGAGAGCCACCCTTTTGCTACCTCGGGTTGTAGAAATGTTCCGTAGCGGTGTATTATCATTCTTAACGGTCTTTGGACGTTGATTAATGCATTCCGGGCCAGGGTCCGTCAACTCTGTTCTACAAAATTTTGATTGGAGGGCTGTTAGACATGACAGAAAAAACGATAGTGGAAAACAAGAATAGCGATATAATTCCTGCTGTAATGATACCACTGAAAAACTACACTTGAGTTTAAAAATTTTTTTATTTTATTTTATTACAAATACAATGTAAAGAATCTTGGAAATAATTATGAATTATATTTTGATAATTAAACAATAGAGCAAAGTATCTTAATCACAGTATAAAAAAGATAACTCAATATATAAATATTTACAATTAATTTCGTGACATTTACTGGCAACTCTACAAGAAAAATGTCTGCCACCGCTTGCGCACCGTTTATCTTGTAATTTCGATTTATTTTCGATAAACTAGTTTTAATTTCTTCTGCATTAAAAACGTTGAGTCGAGCACCCTGTTCCTCCTTTGTACTGTTTTGGTGAAATCAAATGTTATTTTGTGAGATATAGACTCAAATTGAGAAATTGACTTTTACATTGTTTTTGTTTTACAATATGAGTTTTACATAGTAAGATTTGTATGTATTGCTCTATTCACAAATAAACCTTTTATAATAAAGTTATGTACATATTTATTGAACTCTCTAAACTGTGTTTTTCGATTAAGTTTTTCTTTGAATATGTGATCGCAGATTTTATTAATAACCAATTTCTATACAATGACATAACAAATCTAAATCGGCATACACATTAACTTCATGGAACTCTTCGAAAAATACAGTGCTTCCAATTTTGAACCCATAATAATGACAAACAAATAGATATACATACCCATATATAATATATGTATATATACCTACACACCACCAATTTTGAATTTCCCGCGCTAATACAAACATTATATTTACGATAGTTTTGTGCGGGCTGTAAATAGATGGCGCAAGACGCTAAGGAAAAATTTCCTCACAAATTTTGTATGAAGTTGTCATTCTTCTCTTTGAGTATAAGTGTTCTGTGTTCCGGGCACAGCCACGAAGCAGGTAACACGCTTTTCTCAACAAGTGCCATACAAGAGTAGTGATACGATTTGTGGCATTTTTTGCATTTAATATGCTTATCATCTAGCCCACTTTGGTCGCAACAACCCCACAACAGATCAGGTGTATCAGACATGATGGAATTATTGCTTATACGAGCGTTTTGTTCACAATAAAAGTAGTCAGAAGTACTCACTTTTCAAATTTCGTATTTTGTTTACGTTATTATTTGCAAGCAATTTTGCAAATCATAGCACAATGACAGTTGTAACCGTAGACACAGCACAGCAGCGTGCTCGCGTCCAAAACGTCGCCAGCGCCGGGGATTTGGCGTCGCTTACGCGTTTGCACAAAACACTTCGCACTATAGTTTTAAGTCGGTAATTATGAGCTTGTCAAAAGTTTATTTAGCTGATATTGTTTATTTATAATGCACTAAGACTTAACAACTTGTTCAAATGTTTATACTATTCCTAGTGATATTAACTTTGCAAATGAATAAACACCACAAGCAAAACAGCTGTTTATACCACTTAAAAATAATAATATGAACACAGGAGAACTTTATCAACTTCACACGGCTTCCGTTACTACTAAAGTGTCACTATATCCACTTTCATGCCGCATCTCTCTCTAATCACACTATTCCTTATTCTATCTTTCAGAGTCACACCACATAATTATGCTTCTCAGCGCTCTCATTTCTACAGCATTTATTTTGCTCTCATGCTTCTTTTGCCATACCCAACTTTCACTTCCATACATAAGTGTGGGCACTAATAGTAAATTATATTTACTACAATTATTATTTATAATATGTATTAATAAAAAACACGAAGATTTCAAAACCACGCATTTTCCCCACATAATGCCAATCCCAATAAATCCCCAACCAACTTGAGATTCCCTGCACTTTGGGGAATTCTCCACAAATTGGCAACCCTGCCCTCGAAGTAAGCACTTTTCCACGATAATACTAAAGTCCGTCTCATGAAAGAAGCATAGATTAATATGTATTACGGGTATTGATGGGTATCTTACGTCATGAACTTGTACTGCGCTTGTAGCGCCATCGCGCCATCTAGTACTCATAGTTGAATTTGAAGTTCGTCAAAACACGTACCTACGTATATATAGATATGTAAAGTATAGATTAGTACCTACGTATAGCTACTACAAAAATATATTATGCATATTAATGTGTATAAGTTGTGGGTCTAAAAACATTTAAACAAAATATATGTCAAACGTATCCTACATAGCATAATCATATACAAAAAATATGGTGTGTAAAATACGTTTGACATACTCAAATCTTGTTTATATGTTTTTAGACCCACAATTTATACACATAGCTACGACGGAGGATAATTCAACTCGACGTCAATAGCAAGCTCACAGCCACAGCGGAGGATAGTTCAACTCGACGCTAATAGCAATGAAACCACTTCCAAATATAAACAAGATAACATTGAAAGTTAAGAAATGAAAAAAATGCCTGTGCGCATCAAAACATTCAAAACACCGCAGACACATTTGAATTTTGATTGATAGAATGTTGCCGAGATAAAAATGAAAATTCATATCTGTAATCAAGTTTTATAAATAAATTCTAATTTATTATTTAGAGCACGGCGTTCAATCAAAAATAGTAAAGTAATAAACTATTTGGAGATTCAGTTTTATTTTTAATTAATGGTATATAAAAAAGTAAGGCTCTTTTATAAACTCGTTTTTTTTTTAAATACAATATTGACAAATAATTGTACTAATTTATTTCAACTATGTCCGTTAGATGGCGCTAGTACAATAAATCCTAGAAGATTTTGTTCTAAGATACTACACCATGGAAAGAAGTCTCGCAGACGCGACGCTACATTCAACATGACAATTGACAAACTAAGCTAAAGACAGGGCGCTATGGCGCTCTTTGGGGGAGGGCTATGTCCAACAGACAACTATTATAGCCTGATGATGATGATGAATTGATGATTGACAAACGATGACAACATGATCGATCTCATAATTAGTTCCACTTATTGCCGTGGGACTTCTTTCGTGAGACGGACTTTATATTTATGTACTGTGACATAATGACATTATCAAATGTTACATTTATTTTGATATTGCCATAATAATATAAAAACATGTTAAATTATATTCTGTAATAGTACTTATATAAAATATTATTTTCATTAGAATAAATAAATAATAAAACTAACTAAATAATAATAATTTATATTGTAAAAAAAAAAATTTTTAATTATTTTGTAAAAAAGTACAATTGATTTTATTTCAGAAGGAAAAATTTTACCACGAAATTTTTTTTATTTTTATTTATACGGATTTCGAACAAGAATAACACATACCTTAAAATAATTTATTACGGTTACAAATACTCGTGTACACTTAATAATTATACAGTATATAGTAAAAATGTACCTATGTATAAAATTAGGGTACATTATTTACTGTATACTGACATTGAAATTAAACTACTATATACGGATTTTATCGCGCTGTTTATTTGACACTATTACAAAATTTTGAATAACTGTTACACTACTATAATCACTATTAAACTTTACTAATTTTTAAGCTAATTAAATTATTGAAACTATTAAAACTATTTATACTATGTATTACTATACTATTATACTATTTATATTTATTTTTACACTTTCCCCGACGTTTCGGTTGCTTTTCAGCAGCCATGGTCACGGGGAGACTAAGATTGTAGTTGTCTCAATGTTCCAGTGTAGTTATTTCAAAGTACCCGAACATAATTTAATCATGGGTGTTTCTATTTACGCAGAATAAACTCAAAGTATCATGAAGTCTAACTGTGGTTTACTTCTTCTTGGGTTTGACTAGTTGAATTTCTGGATCGCAAGCTGGTGCTACATTCCAACCATCTTCTCTATTGAAATTAGGATGTTTCTTGATTTCAATACCTCGCGAAGCAACCTTGGTAGGAATCGGTGTTCTTTAGCGAGCATCTGTGGTTTGTCAAATCTCAGGTAGTGGTTGGTCCCCTGTTGCACATGTTCACACACAGCAGACTTCAACGAGCGTTGGTGTTTTACATCAGCTATGTGTTCTTTTATACGGGTGCCTATGCTTCTCTTGGTTTGAGCAATGTATGAGAGTCCGCAGTCACAATCTATTTTATAGACCCCTGCATCTTGTAAAGGTAGTTGGCACTTGACGGATGGTAAAAATTGACTTATCTTTGTTGGCGGCTTGAAGTATGTGTTGATTGAAGCTCGCTTCAAGATGTAGCCAATCTTGTCAGTGACACCCTTTACATAAGGTAGTATAGCAGGCTGGCGCTCGACTGTGGCTGGCTTTTCTCGGGATCTGTGACAGCGGCGCGGCTGTTGGAGCTTGTTGTCTTGCAGTACTTGCTTGACATGTTGAAGCTCGACGTCCAGGTGTTTCTTGTCACAGATCCCGTGGGCTCTGAAACAAAGACATTCCCACGGTCTTTTTCCTATACACATACTTTGAGCCACACTGTGTATAGGAAAAAGACCCATACAAATAGGTACTTAAACGGTGAATCTCACCACCATCCTAAACAGTTAGCTACCGTGGAAATGTTTTTGTTTTTATAATTAAAAAAAATTTGTTTTATAATTAAATTATATCAAAAATAAGCTCTCCTCACTAATTGGTTCACTTCGTAATCTATATGGTTGTGTTCCCCGACAGACACGTTTTATGATATATAACTCCTTAGTCAAGTCACACTTATTATATTTGATTGAAATCTAGGGCACCGCTACAAAAACAAAATTACAAGAATTACAGATAATGCAAAATAAAATAGTAAAATCTCTCTTCCAATACCCATATTTGACATCCACAAAAAAGATCTATAACGAAACCAATTTACTTAATATTAATCAACTGTACGTTTATAATACATGTATAATTATTAGAAAAATTATTGACAAAAACATAAATATTAATTTAACCTTTATAAAGAAATCACAAATTACGAAACGCAGTACTCGCCGACCAAGTTTGCTGATATTACCTAGGGTAAGAACCAATTATGGCAAAAAAAAAAAAACAAGTTTTAAAGGAGCACAACTTTACAATAAGTTACCATCCGATTTAAAAAATGTGAGCTCATTTAACATATACAAAAGAAAATTATTCGATTATATTAAACAAAATGAATAACTAAAAACAACCAAATTACCAAATAAATATATTATGTTAAGTGAGCACCAAAATACCTATCGTGTGACGACCATTTGAAATGTATTTACCTCTTGTGAGACAGCTGGATGTTTACATTATCGCCCGTTATCGCCGCGTGCCACTTGAGATTTTGTTATTGTTAATTACCGGCCCACTCATAGCTCGTAGAATCAAAAAAATGGTACTACAGAATTTGTTATGATGTCAGCTACGTAGTAAAATATAAACAAGAGCTTTTTGCTGGCTCGCATGCGAGCCCCTGGCACACTAGAGGTTTATACATAATGATAACCAATGTTCTCATGTAAGTGACTTTTGTCTTTTTTGAGAATAAATTCTTTAAACCTAAACCTAAATAATTTATTTATAAAATAAAATGGCATTTATTATGAAATTTGATCCCATGTTGATTTTATTCAGGCCTGTAAGTATTTTTACAAATTGGAATGACACAAAATGGCATAAAGCCCGCCCCAAACGGAGCTTTATTATATGTAAATATACTGTGCTATATATTATAGCAAACGACTACAGACTTTAGCTATGAGTGAGAGCGATGTGATTTTTATGCCTCACTTTTGTCCGTGTTTGCGGCTTTTGGTTTATTTTGTATTCTCAGCGAGATACCTTTAATTTTAGGCCTTTGATATACATTTTAAAAATATATAAGAAAGAATAATACTCTTTCTTATATATTCATATTTCAAAATGCATTTATTTTATTATAGAATATCTTTTATATTATATAAGATATTCTTTAATAAAATAGATACCAATATGTACAATCGGTTCTTTGCTGTATTCCCGTGTTACTTTATTTATATCGTTTAAAGGTGTCGTTGCAATAAAGTGAGTTTGCACGCACAGTAACCAGTATTAAAAAAATACTTGGTGTCTCCTCTAATACGTAATACATTAATACACGAGTTAATATTATTAACTCAATGGATACGAAACGTAACTTTCGACTCAAAGACCCTGGCAAATGGCAACACTGGTTTCAGGTTTGAGAATTGAGATTTGATTTGACTAGTTACTTGATTTGACATAACGGCCGTTTTGGAGGGAAATATTGGCGTTTTTTCTGGGTTGTGTGGAGAACTGGTGATAGCAAAGAGTTATAACAAACTATAATAAAACAAGAATTTTATTTATTAGAATTAGTGAAAATGTCCCAAAAAACTATAACATCGTTTTTTAACAGCAGAAAAAGACCGGCTGCTGATGATATTCTAACTTCTAAAAGTAAAGTGCCACATATAGAGAGGACTTCAGAGAGGTCTAGTGCTAAAGGTCCATTATCGAAAAAGTGTGATATTATTACAAACGACCTCAAACTAACTGCAAGTTCTTGTGAAACTGTTAAAAATGATTTGAAACAGCTTGTAGCACAGCATGTCTCATCTAAGGATTCCAAACAAATTCCGTCGAAAGTCTCTACAGCGTTTGCAAAAAAAACTAATGCCTCTAACACAAATAAAAATGCGGATCCTTCTAAAACTGAAGTAGTAGTTTCTGCCCGGAAGGAATTGAGTATAGGTGATATAAAGAAGAGGTTAGCTGGAAGTTCTAGGTTAGCTGAATTGAGAGCTACCGCCGATCGTCTCAGCAAAGGCATACAAGAGCTCAAAGAAGCCAGCGAAAAGCGAAATCTTAAAGAGTTTAAGTCCATCCATGTGGAAGTACCTACAAGGTATGACTACTTTTCATGCTATCTATTTTTAGTATACAATATGTGTGTTCGATTTGTAACCTTATTGAGTAAACAGCATTTTGATTAGATCTTGATATAATGAAAATTTGTATTTAAAGATATAGGTGGGTAAGCAGGACTAATATTAGATTACCCTAGTTTTGATGATATCATATTACACTGGGCAAATATATCTCTAAGTCTTAGTAATATGATATCACACGATAAAAAACAATTTGACATATCTGCATTTGTATTTTCATGAAATACTAAAAGTAATCCTGAAATATTACAATATAATAAGCCTATTACATCTGAAAATAGTTTTTATTATGTTGAACTATAATAGTAACCAACTGCTAGTGTCTTTGCCTGCTAGTAAACTCTGTAAAATGAGAAGGACTGTGAACTATTAGTATGTCGAATTATAGACCTGCTACAGCTCACAATTGCAACTAACTTTAATAGATATAGAAATTTTGTTGAGAATTAACCTATCTTCCAATAGGAAATTCTCATTGATTAATTGTAGTTTATAGTAATAAACTCTTGTAATGCTGTGTTGGCCTAAAGGTACAAGTCACTTAAAATGTAATAAATTAGTGTTATAAGACTTACCTTATAAAATATTTTGGTTACGCTACTTCAGAGTCAAAATTGCATGTGTTCACACAATTGAAATTGAATATAATTAAATAAATATCTTATCATTTATTAGACCCATTATTTCATAATCTGTAATGGTCTAAGATCGAAATGCAGGCTGTGATTAAACTTAGTTCAGAAGTTAGAAAAGAAAATAATATTTGAAATTTTATTACAAAACTATGAATTTTCCAGTCCAAGCAAGAGATCTCATATCCAGAATGAATTGCTTTCACCAAAAAAGAGTGTGCCAGCTTCCACTACAAAACAGAGACCTCTCATCTCACCCAGGAAAGTCTTTGTCAGCCCTATCAAGAGCCCAAGCAAGGTTAGTACTCGACGCACTTTACTTTTGTATATGGATCAAAACAGTTTCATTATATGGTCTGATTTCATAATTAAATAAATGATTTTGAAGAAAGCTTAACGGTACACAAGTTTAGACTAGTTCTACACTCAAGTATAATACTTGAAAATTGTGATATGAGTGTTAGTTCAGTGCAGTTTACCAGACATGCAGTTATAAGTTATTGCAGTGGCTACATGCAAGTAAAAATGCTGTGAGCTTGTGATTTTAAGTTAGCAAGAGGTTCTTACTGCTTGAATGTTAATAACAATCGCAGCCTGTAATGCTATACTTACCTAATAGTCACCAACAATCTCACTACTATAGTACTCAATTAATATAGTTGATCATAAATCTGAAAATTCCTTTGGTAAATGCATAAATAAATGTCACATAAAATAATCAAAAACAAAAATTAACTAAGTAATAATTATTTAAATGATAATATACTATTATAAATAAAATATTATAAACTATCACAGCTTTTGCACCCAAAGGCATTTATTTGCCTTTTTTCATATCAGGGCAGTGTTTTTCTGTTGTTTTTAAAAAGACAATGCTTGCACTCAGAATAATTCCTGTACTGTAGGGGGACTTTACAAACATTGCAACAACGGACACAAAGAACATCCAGATTCGGAACAACCATATGTGAATCACACAAATTTTTGTCTCATGTGGAATTCGAACCCACAACACTCGGCGCAGTGGCAGTGTAATCCAGAGATATTTGAGTCTTGATCTTCTTTGCCTCCATTTTAATGTTACAAACATTACAACACTCCTTTTAAATGAGTATACTTTTTATCATAATATTGGAGTCAACTACAAGAGTCATTTCATTATTTATAGGTTCCAGCCTACATCAAACATGCAGCTTTGGCCACATCATCCAGCAGTCTGCCGCTACCTCATCAGTACAGGTTCCTTGCTGAATTGTTCCGTGGCATGGAGACAGTTGTAGCGCTACTCTATAACCGCAATGAAAAAATCACATTTGCTAAACTGAAGCCTTCAGTGCAAGAAATGCTCAAGAGATCATTTACACAGAAGCATTTGGCACAAATCAAACAATTAGTGCCTGACTTTTATAATTTTGAAGTGCAAAAAGTGAAAGGTTTCAGTTCATCTTCACACAAAGAAGATTATGAATTAGTTATATCGCCAAACTTTCCTAATGATATAAAAAATATGAACCCTAGTGTACTATTAGAGAGGCGCAGGTATTTTTATGATATCTTGCTACAGTTAGTAAAGAAACACCATGCGCAATATTTACAAACTCTAGACCCTCCTATGGAAATTCCTGATGACAAAATTACTCGCTGGCATCCTGAATTCGACATTGAGAAGGTTCCAGAAGTGGAATGCGCCAAACTGCCTGAAATGCCCAATGTTGAGAAATTCTCTACTGCCCAAGATGTTTTGGCAAAGGCTCGAGAATTGTTCAAATGTAACACTAAAATGGAAAGAGCTTTAGAAAAGTTAGCTCATGCGAAAGCTCGAGGGCTTACTGATCAAGAGAAGGCTGTAACAGGACTAACAGATGGTAAACCAACAAACGGTATTAATGGCATGAAGTCTAATAGTACACAAACTACTCAGCCATCAACTAGTTCAGTTACACTATTAAATCCTGCTCTTCGCAATCTCCCTACTGCTTTACTGGAGAAAGTAAAAGCCAAGCAAGCAGCTAAAGCACTTGAAGCTATGACCAGGTCTACTGACTATGATCATAAATATTTGATCTACAGCCGATTGCCAGACCTTGCTAGAACACTTAGAAACATATTTGTCACTGAGAGGAAAAATGTTCTGGCACTGAACATCATTCTTTCCAAATTGGATAGCAGTTTCAAAGCTAATGTATCAGCGCGTGATTTACAAAGAGATATAAAGGTTCTTACAGAGGAAATGCCAGATTGGATTAAATTGCATGAAATAAGAAATAGTACTTATCTAAAATTGGATAAAACAACTGACTTACAAAAAATTCTTTTCAAATTGGAGGCCTTGGCTAATAAGTATAGAAATGAATAAATAGAAATTATGGTAGCCACTAATAATTTGACATTGCAAACTAAGACTGAGTAAATATACAACAATATCTTGTTTAATTATGAAAAGCAGTCCAAATCAGATAGCAACTAAGTTGTTTGTACTTTTACAAAATTAGAGGTACACTTGTAAAAAGATTGTGTTAATCAAGTATGTATGTAGTGCCTCACTGAAATAATCAGTAATGTATTATTTTTGTGAATGTTCAATAATTTAGCTTAACCTGACATCAAACAGTTATGCCAAAAATTATTACTGACATAGTTCAATCTCGTAGAATTAAGCTGACATTTTATAATTTATTTTCTTAATAATAATTTAAACCACCATACATAGCATAATTTTATAAAAATATGTATTTCTCAGGACATGAATTCAATAACTATGTGAGATCTTTTAGTTTGTATTAATTTAGTATTAAAATAATATTATTTTCTATTCTTTTCTTTTACTGTGTGGTATTTTTTCTATAAATAAAAAATAAGATCATATCTAATTGTTTTAAATCTCTGAAGTGAGTGAAGTTGACGGGTGACGGAGTGGTTAGCTCGCCACGCCAATGCAACTGCGCCGAGTGTTGCAAGTTTTCATCCACACAGGAGACAAAAATGTATGTGGTCTAAATGAATCTTGATTTAAAAAATGTTTGTAAACTGGCCTGTGCGACTGTGGTATGCACGCTGACTTTGTGCTGGTCGGCCGATTCCACAGACAGAAAATTCTCAGGCACGTTGATTTTGTGCGATGTTTCATTTATATAATGTTAATGTAGCATAATATAAGCATAACAACCTACCTACTCATACATAGATTGACGCGTCGCCTAGTGGCAGTACCATGAGCGCTACTAGATAGATCCTTACTAATATTATAAATTCGAAAGTAACTCTTCTATCTGTCTGTCTGTCTGTTACCTTTTCACGGCTAAACCACTCAACCGATTTAGATGAAATTTGGTACAGATATAGTTTAACACCTGTGGAAGGACATAGGCTACTTTTTATTGATGTAGGTGCCACGCGGGCGGAGTCGCGCGCAAAATCTAGTATCCTATAAATTTACTGCACGGATGGCATAGTGGTTAATGTGGTCGCCTCGCCACTGCCACTGCGCCGAATGTTGTGGGTTCGAAGCCCACACGGGACAAAAACGTTGAATGTTTGTAAAGTTCCCCGCGACAAGAATTACGCCTAGTGCAAGAGTTGCCTTTTTAAGAAAAGATCTCGTTATTCGTGATGTTCTAGGCTCAATGCTATAGTAGGTAAGAATTACAGTTTTCTGTTGAAAACCTCAATAATAGCACCAAGCACAGTGAAATGCGTATGAGACACAGATTAATTAATTTGCATCTTTTAGTCTAGACTATCACCATACCAAAATATCAAGCATTGTAACTGGGCAAATTCTTACGTTGTCTAAAAGGAGTACCTACATATCGTCAATCATAGACTTCAGAATATTATGTCGCGCAAATAATCTAACAATTTAAAAGTTTTCGACCAGTCGCTATGGGAGAAACCCACCTGAAGAAACTGGTTAAAATTGTAGGCGGAACTTTTACATCAAAAGTTGTGACGTAGATGATTTCTACAGTGTGACGGTCACACCACGACTCATTTTGGTTAGGCCTCACATGCCATTATACCTAATCTTATAAGAGGTAAAGAGATTATTTCAGAGGTGATAAAGTAAGTACCTACGTTTCTAACAATGGTACCTACTTGTTTTAGATGACACACACGTGTTGGCAATTTTAGGTGAACAATAAAGCCGAATCTATTAAATATGTAGGTATATATAAAATATATACATATTTATGTAATGGATTATCTGACCTGGCGCGCCAACACAAACATGTGCATAAAATTCTAAATAATGATTGAAACCAGCTCACCAGTTTTTTTTTCACTTTAAACATCAATCGAAGGAGCTCTGCCTAGACTTTCTTTAAAGCCACCGTTGGGCATGTGGCCATCGAACAAGGAAACAATCAACAAGAGGCTGGGCTGGTGCATAAGATTCCGTATAGAGTAAAGACCGGCTATTGCTCAAAATAAGAAGGCACTGGGCTAAGCCTAACGGCTAGCGAGATCTCGTGAAAGGCTTGCAAGGTATGACCCCTACAACACTGAAGGGGATCGTGACTCATAGTCCTGTGGCAAACAAGCGTACGACCCATCTTATGGTAAGCCGATATTCTAGCCGCTGTCCCGCATTGCCGAGAATGAAGAGCCAACGAACACAACATAAGTGTGGCGATATTCTGGAGGGCGGAGCTACTTTCCTTAGTACACAGGGCTGTTTCAGTTTGAGAAAATTTCAGGCTAAATTTAAGATGCTGCTGTCCAATTTGTGCAATTGAAAATGTAAAATGCGACTGATATTCTCGCTGTACCTTAATAAAATATTTGTAAATATAAAATAATGTTAATTTTATAGTTTTTCCGGTTTCACTTTATTCACGGGTTCCTTTCATACGTTTATAATAATAATAATAATAACCATTTGTTTCGCATGGCATAGACGCATAGATAAATAGGATACAATTGGTGTTAGTATATATATAACTTATTCCCTATATTAGTAATGCTTCACTTGCACTCTATTGTTGTGCGTTCATGTGGCACTTGTCCGCGGAAGCGACGGAACACCACACCCATCGGCCAAAAATCCTCCTTCATAAATGCAGGCAAAAAGCAAGTCGGGACTCGCACCACGAACGCCTTGAAGTTGACGTTGCGATGTGATTGCAGCAGCTGTACTCTTGGCATGTACTTAGACATCTGGCTTACATACGCCGCGATGTCCTCCGCCTTAGTGGTGTAGTGCAGGCGAGAGATGTACAACGGTGTGTTGGGTTCTGCAGCACGCAGGTTTGCACCAGGCTCGACAGGAGCCGTACCGCAGCAGTTCTTGTTGGTTTTCTGACGGCGCTTCCTCCTATGCACTGTCACAAAACCATCCTCAGCATTAATCGCCCGGTTCTTGGCCATCTCAGGCACCGACTTCGCGGCGGGAGCAATAGATGTGGTCGCAGTTACCTGATAGCTGCTAAGCGTTTAGGTCGCGCGGCGATGCGGGGAGGGGCCGCGGATAAGAGGGCGGGGCTGTAAGGCGCGCGTACAGCGCACTCAGCAGTCACAACATTCCACGGCGACAAAACTGGTGACGCGAAACTTACGACCGATGTACCTATTGATGCAGCCTGCACCTCGATGCGTGTTGATATTGTTACTAAGTACGCGTCGGTGACCTACTTAAAACCACAGAGTTGCGCAACTGGTGAAGCTCCTCACGCAAAACTATGACGGTGTTCTGGGATGCTTCTAACTTCTTGTTTACATCCGCTAAACTGGCATTAAGGAGGACGATATCCTTCAAAAGGATTGTAACATCGACGTGGTCGAATGTGACGGGAGGTAACTTACTCAAGTCGTTCGTCACAAACGTCGGCACGTCGTCAGGATCAGTCTCCTTCAGCAGCGTGATAATATCCTGCAGACTTTTCTTTGTCCCGTCACGCCTGCGAGACACCATCTGGTCAGTTTTATTAAGCGACCTGTACAGAAGCAGCTTTGCAGCAGCTATGTCCTTCTCGCTGAAGTTCGAGAAACATAATTATCTGGATGGCAGACACCTCGTCCATGACATCCAGCTTCTGTTGCAGGAACGCCAGCAGTTCATTCGCCAGAAGTTTGTCACTCATGGCGGTAAAAAAATACGGGCGTCGGCTTTCGCTGCGCTAAACAATAAATTAATTATATTTATTTACGTGCACACGTCCGTCTAGGAGTGCGGAGCTGCACATGTTAAACATTATGTCAAACACTGATCAGAATACAGGTATAAAACGTTAATGTTACATTTAGGTGGTAGTTTTAGACTTGTTGGTATAACATATTTTGTTGGTGAATTTGTTTATTACAGTAGTGGTAGGTAGTTTTTTGGCATAACGCGCTAAGTGGACTCTAACATTTTCGATGCACAATCAAAAATATCCTATATATAAATTATATGAACTCTATATACTCTACCTATCCATATGCGAAGCACGGGCTTCTCTATATTATAAAGCCAGGACATAGTACACTGCGATATAGTTCCATAGTACTATCTCAGGGGTCAGCTCGCTCGGTATTGTCATAAGCAGACGTGTCGTTAAGTTTCTCTTAATTTTAATCGAAACACGTTGAATAAATCGTGTTTTATTGAGTAAAACTTATACCAGTACGTGGACAATTAACACCCAATCAAAATAGTACAAAAACAGTGCTTGTGATTAAAGAAACTATAAAGATATTAATAAAAAACTGCTTTAAAATATCGTTATAAGTGTTGTTGTGCCGGCAAATGACATTGAAAAACAATAAAAGTCAAACTTTACTTTAATATCAATCCAAAACAAAAAGTTTAAAAACGTAATACGTAATTTCGTTGCTGTACAACGTATTAAGAATAGCCGCTAGCATAAGGTGTCTAAGTCCACTTATAGAACTGCGGGTCCAAGAAACGGTTTCACTTTTTGTTGGTTTTTACCCGTAATTATCATTATATTGTCTTCTGTTTACGCGAATGTTATTCATTGAAATTAAACTACTATATTTATACGGATTTTATCGCGTTCTTTATTTGACACTTTATTACAAAATTTTGAAAATTGTTACACTACTATTACTATTAAACTTTACTAATTTTTAAGCTAATTAAATTATTGAAACTATTAAAACTATTTATACTATTACTATACTATTATACTATCTATATTTGTGTTTACACTTTCCCCTAAAAAATTGTAATAGTAGTGTAACAGTTTTCAAAATTTTGTAATAAAGTGTCAAATAAACAACGAGATAAAATCCGTATATAGTAGTTTAATTTCAATGTAATTATCATTGTTCACGGGTTCAAATCTTAAGTTTTACCATACTTTTTGTTGCTTTTTACTACTGGCTATTATTCAATAAATTATAACTTAAGATGTACCTAATGCTACGGCTGCTTGAAAACGTCGAGAGATTCAAATTATTTAGCATGTACAACAGAAACTTGCGATAAAAGTTTTTGCTCCTTGTGTATTAATCGATTTTCGCTTTCAACTGAGAAGATAAAGACATGGAAATGTCCGGACTGCTGTGCGTCTCAAAGGAAAGGAGGAGATAATAGCTCGACGCTCACACGTCCGATAATGTTACGAAGAGGAAAACAGGGGAACCACAGGACACTAACATAAACACCGAGGTGAAAGAGTTGATAGAAGAAGTTCGTGTCTTAACGCGAGGAATATCATCTCGAGCACCTTGAAGATGCCACAAACTCACTTATAAACTGTCAAGCAAGAGTGGAGGAGTTTGGTTCATCTGTAGCTGTACATGACAAGCGAATTAAACATCTTGAAGACCGAGAACGGGAAACAAAACTACTAACCTCAAAAGTATCGGAGCTACAGCAGGATCTAAACGTACAAGCACAAAACCACCTGCGCAATGAATTGGAATTAGCTGGCATATTAGAACATGCCAACGATAACCTCCATCACATTACACTTTTAGCAGCGCGTAAGGTCGGTGTAGAGTTAAATGATAGTAACATTGATTGGGTTACTAGAGTATTTTATATACTTATTTATTTATAAGAGCAGCGACAGCTCAGTGGGGACACCAACAGACTGCAATGCAGAGGGTCTCGGGTTCGAACCCACGTCGCGCACCTCTGACTTTCAGAAGTTAAATGAATTTTCGAAATTATGTGCGTATTGATTGACAATTATCGCCTGCTCCGTGCCTCGGAGAGCACGTTAAGCCGTCGGTCCCGGCTGCCATGAACATCTATGGCAGTCGTTATTGGGAGAGTGTCGACACAAAAGATCCCACTGGGTCGAAGTGTCGCCGGTCTGCACTGACTGGCCCCCACATAATATAAGATACTATAAGATATTTATTTATAAATAAATAAATAAGTATGCTTAAATTGACAATTTCTAATGAACTGTTGGCAGCGTCATTCACTAGGCTGTGTGCCACACAAGGTACATAAAATGCGCGCGAGTTTAAGTCTAAAATGAGTTTTTGCAGACCTATATTTTTCCCTTTCAT
Organism: Catocala sponsa; assembly: GCA_963564715.1. Classification (NCBI taxonomy): domain Eukaryota; kingdom Metazoa; phylum Arthropoda; class Insecta; order Lepidoptera; family Erebidae; genus Catocala; species Catocala sponsa. The sequence continues at coordinate 15,899,997 of OY751342.1, forward strand.
GTTTGCACCATTATCGTAACCTTGACTGCGCATATCCCATATGAACTTGTAAAATATAATAATCAAGCCGAGCTAAATTTGCTCAGAAAATAATAAACATATACCTACCTAGGATATAATACATGTATGGTAAGGATAGAGCGCTACGTCCCGTTCAGCGTGAATGAGACAAAATAACAAAAATATAACGCACTCTCTTGCACGATTCGCAGCGTTCAACTTCTAATAGGCCAAAGTCCAAACAATCTAGGTTGATGTGCCGCTGTGTGTACAATCTGTTATTAAATTCCACAACACTCGGTGACACACAAAACACAAACGCACATGTTTTAAAACCTCGTTAGTCAGAAGTTACATTACAAGTATAAGTATACTAGTAGGTATATAATATTAAAGGAACCACTTTAACTTACTATTTGTTCCGCACTGGCCACTGCATTAGGATAAATAGATGAAAAATTCGAAGTAAATGCGTATTTTCGATATAACTATCATTCGCTCGCTGTAATGTTATATTCAGACTTAAAATTTCGCTCGGCAGGTAGTTTTTGACGAGCTCTGACCCTGGTTATAGTCGCAATCGCAATAGTTGTGGCAGCTAATAACAAATCAAATCTTACTTTTTATATTATTTGAATTAAAAGAAAAGCCGATTTACTTCATGTTTACATGTTTACTCAAATATAATATTTAATCCATTGCGTCAAGGCTTACTTCGCAAAATTACGGTGTAGCGGAGCGGTAGAACTCAAAGTACGGCACGCGTACGTACCTAGCCTTTGAGAAATACCACGTTTGTCCATGTCAATTTGAACTTTATTTTTTATTATAAACAGCAGAATTCGCAATGATTATCGGCGTGCTTTCAAAAGAATCAAAACAGGTGCCAGCACGCACTTCTGGTAGTGCTGCGACACTCACTACTACACCAATATAATCTATGTATGTATAATTATCTGTTTTAAGGTTTATTTCATGTTGAAACAAAAGTTACTATTATAAGAGCCGCTCGTGGCGCGCCTTGCTTTGCTGTAACTCGACACATATAAGAAGAGCTCAGGATGCCATACAACTCGTGCGTTATGTTATAACACGGACGCAGGTTCATTGAAAGTGCCGAGGCCGGCGCCCCCTAAAACCGCTGCGCCCGTGTGCGCACACCCTGCACCATAGGTAAAGCCGCCTCCATACACTTACGTTATAATATTTGTATACACACATCAAATTAAACACATCATATTATTAAGTATTATATTTTCAATAAACTTGGCAAAATCGATTGTCCTTTCCAAAATAACATTTTAACCTACCTACGAAAAGCACGAGACGATATAAGCCTATTCACCTGCCTTTAGTATCCACTAATTACAGACAGAATACATTTATCTGGCGAGCGAGTGATACTTTAAACGAACAAGTAACTTCAACTTCAACTTTTCTCAGTGTCGAATGGCTCCATCGAATAGGTAGCGATGATTCTGCCAACGTCAGGGTGGAAAGAGATAATAAAAAAAACGAACAAGTAAGAAAGTTCGACATTGACGTTTCTAATACTCAACCGGATGCAGTGAAGCGCATGCTCAGTCTTGACTTTTTTACAAGGTGTTACCTAATGCTGATTAATTTTACGTTATTTGTTATATAGGGTATTTTAGATGTTTAGGTAAGTGATAAAATAATTACTGTCCACGCATTGTTATTTAAGAATTAGTCGTGGAGACCTATCATTGGCTCTCTGTTGCATATTTTTTACACTACTATGTATTTCAAAGCTGTTAGTCTTCCTAATAAATAAATATCATGAGGCCTGGCGCAGCGTCAGTTAATGCGACTGCTGTGCATGAGATCTCGAGTTCGAATCCTGGGTCGGACCAACAAAAATTCATTCGGTTTTTCTGTTAAAAATCTCAATAGCAGCCCGGAGTTAAGAAGTTGGCGATGTTAGTTAGTAGTAGTTAGACACCCCGTGCCTCGGAAAGCACGTAAAGCCGTTGGTGCCGCGCCTGATCTCTTTCCAGTTATCGAATTACCGTGGATGGTGGTTGTGGCACGAATTGGAAGAGGTCCTTCTATGTTCAACAGTGGACGGCAACAGGCCAGACTGATTGAAGGCAATTGATAATATTGATACAAATATTTTAAGAGAATATGGAGGATAAAGGAGATTTTGATATTGGATGACAAAATGACAATATTTATACTTTTATTTTGACCTCCAAAGTGAAATTTCTGTTTCCAATGTGTATATAAAAGTAAATATTTCGATCGAGGTCCTTGATCGACGCGCGACGTCTAAAAGAAATTATTATCAGAATGTGACATAAGCAGTACCTATCTAGATACCGACAAGTCATAACGTCGCGACGGCAGTCGTCGCCGGCATATCAGTGCGATAGTGGTACCTATACTGTTAGCTGTGTCAATATTTAATATCGTTATTAAAAATGCGATAAACAAGTATAATCATATTTTTTGTATCTAAGGCTCTCGATGTGTGTTTAATGTTGGTAAAATTCCTAAGTCATAATTAGCTAGTGCAACTGGTTTAAACGTGTGATGATAATATATAGTAATATGTAACTAATTATAAATAGCAATTAATCATTATTAATTATTATAGGATCAGTATATTTTTTATATAATATTGTCGCCAGTCAGCTTATCTTTAAACATTCTCTTGCAAATTTTTCTTATTTTTAGGTACACAGTTGGTAACACAAATATACCGAATTTAAATTAACAACTGTTTAAGTATCTGTGTACATGTTAATAATAATATTATTAGCTGTTAATTATACATATAATTAGTAGGTACCGTATGCAGCTATTGCAAGGTAGGTAGAGATATAAATAAGAATGAATTTCTGATCATTTATAATACCAAGCCGGGGCAGGGATAAGCCACGCGAATGATAATGTTACATAAGCCGACATTGACTGTATGTAACGTAACACCTATAGTACCCGCGAGCGATTTTTACTCGAAATTAAAAACAAAGCAAATCGTACGACAATCGCGTATTTATAGCGTTGAATTGGAATATCAAGTTTTGTTGTTTTATCGTTACAAAAGATAAATAAAAATGTTTAACTATCCGATATCGGCAGAATGCAGTGAACAGCCATTTAAACACACGTTAGTGTGTTATCTCAGTTACACATATTTGTACAATGATAGGTACATCAGGAATCATGAAATCAGCCTGTTTATGAACTGTCCTACTGCACGCCAGTTGCCATGGGCCCTAACGCTATCCTAGTGCAGACATCAAGGTTTCCTTACGTTGTTTTGGTTTACTAACTTCACGCAGTGAGCGATAGTTACTAAGTTCCAAAAGACGCGTGTCGTGGCTATCCAAAAGATTAACGCTACAAGCCATTCCTGCATTACTACTAGATACATTTCTCTTCATTATATTTTCACTAAGCTAAAAATACTGTCCTTAAACGTTCCCCATACTACCTTGGAATAGGTAATGGTGGTCTACCTAGCTTCTAGCAATATTATAAAACAATAATCCTAACTAATGTTATTAATACAAATGTTAGTTAGTTTGTTTGTTACGCTTTCACCCCTTAACTTCTCGACCGATCAGCATGAAATTTCGCATACATAATATGGTCAGGGGTACAGAAAAAGACATAGGTACCTTTTATTTAGAAAAAATACTGATACCTCGGATAGCAATTAATTGATAAAATCTAGATTAGAAAAGGTATTCATGTGTTACTGTGCCGTATCTTATCGTATAGGGTTTTTTAAGCCATGAACAAAGACGTGATGTATATTCGGGCGTAGGCTGTTGATTATTGAAAAACTTTAGACTGTTTACATTTATTTCAAGTGCTAGAGAAAATATGCTTGAATAGTTCCGTATATAGATCCTTTTAGAAAAAATATGTTCTCTTAATTATTATGCTTGATGACCTTGGTTGAAGGAGTTATTAAAAGTGCAACATGGAGTCCAAAGTAGTATTGAAGGACGAAAATCCACACGACAAAGCCAACGTATTCTCCAGGATATTTTTAACGTAAGTTTTTGTTCATCTTATTATTTTTTTAAAGTTAGAGACATATCCCGCAATAGGAATAATTTCTGTATCTAGTAATTTGCGAACATTGAAATAATGGACACAAAGTACACCCTATTTGTGAATCACACAAATTTTAGTCCCGTGTGCTGATCATAGACAAAATACTACAACAACAGGCAACAGTGAAGGAACCACTTAGACCACCATCTGTCGAAGTATAGTTAAGTATTATTTAATGTCTTATAGTCTAGTCAACAAGTGCTTTTTAGTCAAGTTTTTTCAGCAGTCTTGGAGAAATATGAATGAGGTGTCATTCGATTCGGAATGGCATATAGAAGATTTTTGAAAATCAAGTTCCGCTTGCAAAAATTGCAAAAGTTATAAACAATTAACTAAAAAAAACCAGGGGATTTTTGCAAATATCTCAAAAACTAACACACCTCGTTCATGTTTTTCCGAGACTGCTGAAAAAAGTTGACCAAAAAAGCACTTGTTGACTAGACTATTAAATGATAATAATTCTATAGGTATAATAATAGTATAAACATACTTTTTGTCTCCTTATCTGGGTATCTGTGCACGTTAATCTCCACAATGGCTGGACCAGTTTAGTTATGGTTTAAGATATTTATTTCTCAAAAGAATACAATATTCATTTATCTGGGAAACACAAGTCAAGTATAAATTATACTAAGAAATACAATGTTTTCAGTTATGCATTGAGATAAGCATAGGCGTAGTCTTGGTAAATATTCTAAGCGTTGAAAGCCTTCATAGGCTTCGGTCTCTTAACTATCGAGCGAAGCGTACTCTTGTTTGATATTTGGATAGTGAAAAGACACGGCTACAATCGCGATGCTTAAAGGCGTCGAATTCATAAAAATGTTGAGAGGCTTATTTCTTTATAAATTAAGAATTTATTACCTAAGAATATAGGGTGCTTCTTCGAGCAAGGCATTCTTTGGTGATTTGCGTGGCAATTCAAATTTAATATTTTTTAAGAAATCGATTTTTATATCTAAAATATACGTAAAAGTAATATTTTTTATATAAGAGGCACTTCAGAGAGCGATATACTTACAGAGATAATCGAGTTTAAAAAAATTGAGGCCACGCAAATCACAAATCATCCCACGAAAATGATATTTTTCTAATTTAACTTTCTAAAGTACGTTATTATTTTACTTCATATTTAAAAGAAGTAAGTAACTAACACAGAAATCATTTTCTAAAACGTTTTATTTATAGTAGAATCAGTCAAACACTATTTATTTTTGTTAAAGACATTACAAACGTGATGCCAATAGTGGCCCATAGTGCAAAAGAGAAGGCCAATCTTTTGGTAGAACTCTTTGCCTCAAACTCGACTTTGGATGATGAGGGAGTCATACCACCTACCATCCCAAGGTGTGAGAGCTCTTTGCCTGAAATCCGCATCAAGCAGCGTGCGGTTAGGCGTGAGCTCGAACTCCTGGACATCCATAAGTCGAGTGGGCCTGACGGCATCCCTGCAGTGGTATTTAAGACGTGCGCCCCTGAGTTGACCCCTGTTTTAACGCGCCTATACCGTCTTTCCTACAATTCCAACAGGGTTCCATCTTCGTGGAAGGTTGCTCATGTTCACCCGATCCCGAAAAGGGGTGACCGGTCGGATTCTTCAAACTATAGGCCGATAGCGATTACTTCCTTGCTCTCCAAAGTTATGGAGCGGTTAATAAACCGCCTTCTGCTGCGGTACCTTGAGGATCATCAGCTGATTAGTGACCGCCAGTATGGCTTTCGCCATGGTCGTTCGGTTGGTGATCTTCTACTGTACCTCACACACCGCTGGGCGGAGGTTTTGGAGGGAAGGGGAGAGGCTCTGGCCGTTAGCCTCGATATTGCTAAGGCATTTGACAGGATCTGGCATAGAGCCCTTCTATCGAAGCTACCATCTTATGGAATCCCCGAGGGACTCTGCAAATGGATAGCCAGCTTTCTGGATGGTCGGAGCATTACAGTCGTCGTTGATGGTTGCAGCTCCGAAACCAAAACCATTAACGCTGGTGTTCCTCAAGGCTCGGTGCTCTCCCCAACGCTGTTCATCCTGCATATCAATGACTTGTTGTCAATCGAGGACATACATTGCTATGCGGATGACAGTACGGGTGATGCGCGTTATACCAGCTATCAGAATGTCCCTCGGAGCATAATACAGGAAAGACGAACACAACTTGTGTCTGAAGTCGAGGACTCTCTTGGGCGGGCCTCCGAATGGGGTGAACAGAACTTAGTTCGATTCAACCCCTCCAAGACACGAGTGTGCGCGTTAACTGCCAAGAAGGACCCTTTTATCATGGCGCCACAGTTCCAAGGAGTTACTCTCCGTATCTCCGAAAGTATTGGGATCCTCGGCGTGGAAATCTCAAATAAAGTCCAGTATGGGAGTCACTTGGAGGACAAAGCTAAATTAGCGAATAAAAAGGTGGGTGTACTGAACAGAGCGAGGCGGTACTTCACACCAGGTCAACGTCTTGTGCTTTACAAAGCACAGGTCCGGCCACACGTGGAGTACTGCTCACATCTCTGGGCAGGGGCCCCCAAATACCAGCTCGACCCACTTGACTCCCTACAAAGACGGGCAGTTCGAATCGTCGATGATCCCAACCTCACGGATAGACTGGAGTCGTTGGAGCAACGAAGAGACTTTGGGTCTCTCTGCGTGTTCTACCGACTCTTTCACGGGGAGTGCTCTGAAGAACTGTTTGATTTGCTACCAGCGACCCCTTTCTATCACCGTACCACTCGACGCCGAAGCAGGGTTCATCCATATCACCTGGAAGCGTTCAATTCTAAGACGGTACGCTTTCAGCGATCATTTCTCCCACGTACGTGCAAGCTCTGGAATGAACTGCCAGCTTCGGTGTTTCCCGAGCGCTATGATATGTCCTTCTTCAAACGAGGTTTAAAGAGAGTTCTTCTTTCACGGTAGGCAGCGGCTTTGCTGTGTCCTGACATTGCTGAAGTCCATGAGCAGTGGTTACCACTTTCCATCAGGTGGGCCACTTGCTCGTCGGCCACCAATGGTAATAATTTTTTTTTAAATAAATGTATTATAAGACTTATATATAAAAAATAACAATTTATCTTATTACAATCAGTCATTTGTTAGGAACATAATCAGTTTCAATTATCACAATCATTAGCTTATATTACTAAAAATTCTTAAAAAATTGAATAATCGGAACTGTTCGAGTTTTCATCGGCTTCGTTGTTAAGACAGGAGATCAAAGCTCTAGTAGTACCATTACAAAACTCAAAGTTATTTAATTTGCATGGTCAATAATTGATTTGTGTAGGTCAAACTACCATGTAAACCACGCAAATCACGACCACGAAAATCAAAATAAATACTTTTTTCTAAAAATATATAAAAACCTTTTAAGCAAATAAACTGTGTTTTTATTATAAGTTACGTTACCTTATATTTGTTCGCTACAATATTTTATCCCATAAATAAATTCACAAACTCAGGAGAAAATTGCACCACGCAAATCAAAGTTTTGAGAAACCATACCCACGCAACGAGGTTCTTACCTTAATTTTTTGGCAACGCGACGCGTCGTCACACTACCATCTGCCCGGCCGTCGAAACGCGACTAGTTGTAACGGGAATTATCTGAATGACGCAACATCGGGCCACGTAGAAGGGATGTGCAAGTGAATTTACAATGATCCACGCAAATCAGTAACTACCCCGGGACAGTTACATTTTAATTTTTTCTAGATAATGTAAGTCTTTTAGAACTACGGTCAATTTTTTCATAGCATTGTCATCTTCTTAGGACTTAGTGTTTTTTTTTTGGTAAGCATGTACCGTTTAGTTTAAAATATATAATTTACTAAGTGACTAGATCGGGGTTTGGGACACTCCACGAAAATCAAAGAATTTGAATTTTAGAAAATTTGATTTTTTTATGGTATTAAATATAAAGATAATTGAATAACAATCAATAACCCAGTTAGAAGAGGATTAAAGGTTTTCCCGAAAAAAAAAAAGTGGCTCGCTGACTTTTCGATTTCTATTCTTTTAAGGTGATGCCGCTTGAAAAACGTGTCTTGAAGAATGACCCTATAACGACAGTTTTAAAATATAATATGTACTTTTACGTAACCGTAAAATAGTTGTATACAGTTGGTGTCAAATCATATTACCCATGGGCGTTGGATATAATTAATATTGGTGGCTTTTTGGTCTACTGATGTTGCTATTCTCGGTTACTCCAAGGCCGTATGGATAAGCCAGTGTATGTTGTAAAGCTTACAACCATAGATATCTATAACCCCGGGCTATAGACATGGTATTATGGTAAATAAACCACTCTTACAATTCACCGTCAATAAGATGTAAGTATATACGGGACTAAATGCCATTAAAATATCTACATCCAATCTTATTTTATTGCCGTTTAACAGTCTGTTTCAAACTTTGAGCTGCCATTGAGCAACTCGGGCAATTACGACCAACTTTAGAATAAGCGTGTATATTTATACCACTAGACGCAGTGGTAATGCATGCGACTGCTGTGCGTGCGGTCTCGGATTCGATTCCCGAGTCGGCCAAAGTGTTGGAACTCCCTGTTATGAAATTTTGAATAGCGATACGGAGTCCGGTCTGTCTGCTTCCAAGAGACGCCAATGAGCTTTGGCAAAATACACCTCTATCCCTTCGGTAAAAGAGGAGTAAGAATATGTATATAGATTTACATGGAGGTGTCTCTTTGCTGTCAGTATTTATCATGGGAGATATCAATTAAAGTAGGTTAATGTCAATTATTGATGTGTTAATTGCAGTTATTTAGTGAACATCTATTTAAATATTTAGTTACAACAATCATGTACCAATGTCACGGCATGTAACTAGCTAACGGAGTACTAAAAAATTAAATGAACATTCTTTTTGCGACTTCGACAATAGAACTTAGGTACTTACAACAAATTTAAATAAATTGTTTTATTAAAAATATGTATGATTTGGGTCTTTTGTCACAAGACTGATGGAACTAAAATATGCTCCCAAAATCATTTACGCAAATACCTTTTGACTACATCGGTGACGTAGCGAAAATGAACGTGATGGCCGTGATTTAGGTACCGGGTACGATTCCCGAATCGGGCAACGTGCATTGAGTCCGGAACTATGCCCGGTAGTAAGCAACATGTTTGCCTCCTAATAAGGACTTATAGAATAACTTAACAGAAACGGAAAAAACGGAACGTATGTAGGTATACAGAAATAAAAGGCATGTCACTATGTATGTATGTACACCTACTAACCTAATAAAAATAATATCAGAGATTAGTTATGAGTTTAGATAACGTGAGCTATTGTATGTACAGCCTACCAAATCTAGCCTTTACTAGGCTTCGAATTCAACACGGGACAAAAACTTGTGTGATCCACATATAGTTGTTCTGAGTCTAAATGTCCTTCGTGTTCGTTGTTTGAGTGTTTGTAAAGTACCCCGCGCCACAGGAATTATTTCTAAAGCAACAGTCTCCTTAAAAAAAACTACACAGTTCCTGTGGCGTTGCTGTAAGTGAAACATCTGTTGAAAGCCAGTCTAAAATAACTTAAAATAACGTTGTAATAGCAAACATATTGTGATAACGAGCTAAATGCAACTAGGCTGTACAAACAGTTTAGGATTGCCATTAATTACACAACTGTGCATTGTATCGAAGGCATTTCGTAGTTACCTATAACTAAGTAGCTATTCTCCATAATTTTTAAAAGTAGCCTTTTTTCTTTCTCATTGCCTCCAATCTATCAATATGTGTGTGTGTAAATTCAATAAAATACAAAAAGATAGTTACATTACTGTTTTTATGTTGGCATGCTATCGTAAGGTCCAGTACTTACTGGACGAAGTGTCGTCGGGGATTTCTGATTTTCTGACACAAAATGCCCAGGTAGACTGCAATAGGTTCACACCCCATTTAAACGTAGTGGGACGTGGGACTCAAAACGTAGGCTCAAAAGAAATATGGAATTATAATACAAGCATGTTTTAAACAATTACACAAACATAATATATACAACAATCATTATCTCAGCCGAAAGACGTCCACTTCTGGACATAGGCCTTCCCCAAGGTTTTCCACAAAGACCGGTCTTGGGCCACTCGCATCCAACCGCCTCCCGCGACCCTTACCAGGTCGTTGGTCCACCTTGTCAACAATGTTAACTAAAAAAACAAAAATGCTTCGTAATATTCATTCGCATTCGCTGTCAATTGCATCGTTCCCCGAAAACTACCAGAGGTTTGATTGCCAATCCCCTACAGCCAGCAAGCACCCATGCTCAGAAACACTGGACGATGTATCAGATTTTCACAAACGAAATGACTCATGTTTACTTTTGTTAATTTTTCAGGTGGAGCTTTAGTCTATTTCGCAAGGGCAAAAAACATGGTATCACCATGTCTGACCTGTGGCAAGCCCGGAGAGGCGACGAGTCAGGACGCCTAGGCGACCGCCTGGAACAAGCCTGGGACATAGAAATAGAAAATGCAAGGAAATTTGGCTCCAAACCCTCGCTCACGAAGGCAATCGTAAGAACCTTCTGGTTTGAATACATGCTGTGGGGTTTATTAGTTGGTTTGATGTTTATCGTCGTATGGTGAGTGAATATGTATTTATTGTAAACAGCTTTTGCCCGCGGCTTCTATCGCGATTAGTTTATGACTGACCTATATTTTGAAAAAAGAATAATATATGTTTCAATCTGTATATAAACTTTTTATGGCAACTAAAAATATTTTAAACTATAAAGTCGTAAATAATTTAGGATTAAGGTATCCCTAGATTCTATTGATGTGTGTATAGCTCACGTAACCCTTGTACCCACTATTTCGATACTATTGCCGAATGCGAAGCACATATCCAAACTTCATATTGCTATTGAGACCAACTGAAAACCCGAATAACAGATTACTTGCCGCTAGCATCTACGAGGCCCGGCTGCAAGCGTAATTGCGCTCAGGTTTTTGGCGCACTCACAATCAGGGTGAGAGGGAAACTACGTACATACATAATAGGGATTACATAGGCTTTTGGTGGATTACACAGGGTTGTGTTGTCCCTCCAACACAAAGGGAGGATCCGCCGACCAGGCTGGGCGATCGTGCCTGACGGGCGGCGAACCAACTGCTGATGTCGGGAAATTGTATATATATACATCGCTTTGTAAATGTTAGTTGTGCGATTCAGGATTGTATAATCTCATTTTAAGCGCTTATTGTATATAGTGCCATCTGTTTCATGTAGGCTGAACTTCATCGAGTGTGCGGAGTCGCCACATGCCACCTAGGTTAGTAGCAAACGCTATACTACGGCAATATTGTCTATCTTTTGTTGCAGGCCCTTGATTCCTTACACATTAGCAGTGTTCATAGAATATTTTTCGCATGAGAAAACTCCAGAAACCTATCGCACAGCTCATATTTACAACTTTCTGATGAACTTGTTTAGTATAACGTCGTCTTTGATGTACTCCCACACTCAACTGGGTCAGGGCAGAGTTGGAATGAGAGTACGAATAGCTTGCTGCTCATTAATGTACAGAAAAGTAAGTAGAACAATAAGCCTTTTAGAAATATGCCAAAAATTAACTTTCGCATTTCATTTAGTGATTTATATTAGGATACCTTAATTTTTATCTCGTCTACATAGTGCAGACAAGCCTATGGCTCGTCTCTTACCGTTACTTATGATATTTTGCAATACTTCAACAATAGGAATCGAATAAAAGATAAAAATATATTCATAGCAATCAGAAAGCAGCTTTACGTAAGCATAGCTGTCCAACCTGACAGGGATTTCAGACACCAAAATTATGTGGTGTCGTGGGACACCAGGTAGGAACGAAGTTCCTTCGGCTAATGTAGAATCGACACAAATTGCAAAAAAAATCGTGCTCAATTCACTAAATAGAATAAAGAATATTCATTTATACCAATATATTTAAATGATTCCAAACATTTAAATATATTGGTCATTTAGTGATTTCTGATATCCTGGTATTATACACTACTCGCTTGTGTATGCGACTGTCGCGCCTGCGCACGTCTCATTTAACGGTTTTATTCCACGCACTTTTTTCCACGGATTTTTTCTTACGGTTTTACTATCACATTTTTTTCAGTTCGGTCGCGCAGCAAAATCCCTATCCCCTCCAAGCCTGCCGTAAGGAACTTCGTTCCAAAAAATACTAACTTAAGAGATAGTAAAATTCATTATGAAGGTTTTTAGTGGATAGGATACATACTCGTGGTATGCTTGAATACACATTATTTCTTCGTTTGGCTGAAAAAGCCAACAGAGCTCAATGCTGTATTGAGCAAGAGTTTGATTCAATGCATTAACACACATCGTCGTGTCACATCGATAATGCAATGGATCAATTATTAAGTGCATTTAGTGTTTGCTTATAATTGGATGATTTTCTACAAAGCCATGCTATTAATTCTATGAATTTATTATGTTAAGGTTACATTGTAAGTTGTTACATTTGTTAGCAGACCGTAAATAAAGAAATTAATCACAACACCTTAATCGGTAATCCAAAGCCTAAGCGATCATCCAGCTAGTTCGGTACAAGATTATTAAAATAAAATCCTCCATGCGCAGCTGTAGTGAATGCGACTACTGTGCATGATTCAAATCCGAGAGATTTGAATTCCGGGTCGGGCCAACAAAAGCCGGAGTTAGCAAGTTGGCGGTGTTAGACATCCCCGTACCTCGGAGAACACGTAAAGCCGTCGGTTTGTCCTGCACCTGATTTCTCTCCGGTCGTGACGGATTGCCGTTCCATCGGGTCATGAGTTAGGGAACAGATAATGAACTTGTGTTCGTGCATATACATCTGCACTATAGTATCTCCGGCGCAGATGGACAGTTCCCGTAAAATTGGCCGCCGTAACCGAATTTCGTCTGGAAGGCTTTATTGATATAGATGACAATAGCTTCCTATCAAAATAATTTGTAATCCTATTTCAGATCTTGAAACTCAACCACGTTGGTTTGGGTAAGACGGAGACAGGACAAGTAGTAAATTTGATGTCCAACGACGTCAGCCGCTTCGACCTAGTCGCACCATTACTGAACTACATATGGACCATGCCTATAGTCGTTGTCGTAGTTTCGTGTCTGATATGGCAGCACATTGGGATTGCGACTCTTGCAGCTTTAACAGTTATTTTCTTGCAAACACTCTTCGTACAAGGTAACTAATGAAGTAGAGCTTCCTCCTCCCGCTATATCAGGGCAACACGACCGATGATAACCGTATTAATCTAAATAGGTGTGCCAGATTAGATAAATATTTGATAATTTAGACAAATTATAGGTAAAGGGTTTTCCAATAAAGACTTGACAACTTATTTTTAAATAAAACGCAAACCGTTTGAGATATTTCCAAAACTTTATGATCGACTTGAAATACAATCAACGCATTTACGAATGGAACTCGACTTCGTTCATGTGGCGGTCGATTCGTTGGACCCAATTTTCGATGACTCGGTCACACATTTCGACCGTAACGGCCGCTATTTCACGTTCAATGTTGGCTCTGAGTTCTTCGAATGTTGTCGTCTTGTTGGCATAGACCAATGATGTGACGTAGCCCCAAAGAAAAAAGTCTACCGGCGTTAAATCGCACGAACGAGGTGGCCAATTGACTGGTCCATTTCTTGAGATAACACGCTCACCAAACTTACTCTTCAATAAATCGATTGTAACGTATGCTGTGTGGCTTCATTTTTATAATTTGCATACGTTGTTCGTTCGTGTACTTTACCATGATGAAAATGTTGAGTTTACTGAAAAAAAGGAAAGTAACAGTTATCTTATCTTATCTTATGTGTGGGGGCCAGTCAGTGCAGACCGGCGACACTTCGACCCAGTGGGATCTTTTGTGTCGGCCCCAAGATTTAACCCTTAGCTATCTCCTTATGAATGTACTGCATAAGCCGCAGTGTACAATTCAGAGGGAGAAGCCTGAAGTCTTCAGGGCTTGGATATGCCACCCCCATCAGACCCGTCCTCAGTCCAGCCAACGCGTCGCATTCACACAATAGGTGCGATATGGACTCGTCCTGTTTACCACAGGCCCTGCAGATCAAATTGTGTGCCAATCTCAATCTGCACATGAAGTCGTTGGTGCCAAAATGGCCAGTGAACGCTCCTGTGAGCAGGCGCATTTGGCTCTTGCTATATCCACAGAACTTCCGGGTGAAGCCTGTGGCTCCATTTGCAATGAACTTCTTGGAGTGTTCCAGACCCCTAAGGGCCATCCACTCCAACCTGTGTTTGTCATTGCCATGTGCATTCAAAGCTGCATTGACGGTGCTCTCAGAGAGTCCCACGAATGGCTCGGGGCCCACAAACAGCTGCTCCGAGCCCTTTCTGGCCAACTCATCAGCCTCCTCATTGCCCTGCACCCCTGCATGTCCCGGAACCCAGACCAGTCTGACTGTGTTCTTCCTGCCTAGTTTGTTGAGGATCTTAACACAGTTCAGGACCAGTCTGGAGTCCACCCTACACGAATCCAGAGCATTGAGAGCAGCTTGACTGTCACTAAGAATATACACAGTCTTGTCAGTGACACCACTGTTGATATTCTCCTGAGCACAGGCAATTATAGCGTAGGTTTCCGCTTGGAAGACCGTTGCATATTTGCCCATGCTTTGGCTCACCTTACAGTTACTGGCATAGATACCAGCGCCTGATCCTGTTTCCATTTTGGAACCATCGGTGTACCAGATGAGACAACCCTCGTCAGAGGATTTTAGACCTTGTTTCCATTCATCCCTCGTGGGAACCTTTATTTTAAAATTCTTTTTGAATATGTGCAATGATTGCATTTTGTCGCATCCCATGCTCATAATCCTTTTGAGATCCTTTGAAGTCTCCAGTTTTGTGTGTCGAGTTACCGGCATGTTGACGCTCCACAGCCCATGCACAGATAGTCTATGTAGCGCCTTTACCGCCTCTGACTCCACAACAATGTGTAGCGGCGTTAGATCCAGCAGGACCTCTAACGCTGCCGTTGGCGTATCGGGAACGCCCCTGTTATAACCATGCAGGCTAATCGCTGTACCTTCGACAGCGCGTTCCTGCATGCAGCTAGTTTGGTTCTTGGCCACCAGACAATGCTCCCATACGTGAGTATGGGTTTTATCATCATCGTGTATAGCCACTTGATGACCTTGGGCTTTAGCCCCCAGGTCTTCCCATAAGTAGAGCGAATCATGCCGAAAACCCGCTGGGCCTTCACTATGACTTTTTCTACATGAGGTTTCCACGTTAGTTTGCTATCTAAGGTCATGCCTAGATACTTCACCTCCGTGGACCATTGTAACTGCGTACCATACATGGAGAGAGTTCCCAAACCTGTGAGATCCCTCTTCCTAGTAAATAATTTTCCCTGGGTTGATAGATAAATGATTGCTACTGCACCATTTTTCCACCATAACCAGGGCCTTCTGCATGAGACTGGATACCGTACTCGGAAACTTTCCATTGACGAGTATCACCAAGTCATCCGCATATCCGACCGTTAAGTACGGACCTTTGTTGAGTTGTTCTAGGAGTGAATTGACTACCAAGCACCTTAAGAATGGTGAGAGTACTCCACCCTGAGGGCAGCCCTTGGTTGTCGTTGCATACAATTCATCACCTAACAACTCAGACCTAATAATTCTACCCCTGAGCATACAATCGATCCACTTGCAAATGGTTGGCTCTATGCCGTGATTTGCCGATGCCACACTAATGGCATCAAAGGTGGTCCGATCGAAGGCTCCCACAATATCCAGGAATGCGGCAATGCACATTTCCCGGTTATCTAATGCATGTTCTGCCTTATTTACCACAAAATGTAGTGCCGTCTCAGTGGATTTACCCGACTGGTAGGCACATTGTAGCCTACGGAGGGGGAATTTCCATAATGCTCCCTCCCTGACATGTCTATCTACTAACTTCTCCAGGGCTTTCAGGAAGAACGACTCAAGACTAAAAGGTCTATATGCCTTGGCCTCTTCATAGTCTTCCTTACCCGGTTTCGGTATGTAGATGACTTTAACACGCCTCCATATCTTTGGAATGTATCCAATATCTATGCAGTCTCTGTATAATCTGCACAAATGCGGAACCAGGAGTGCAGCTCCCTGTTGTAGGATGATGGGATAAACCATGTCTGGACCAGGTGACTTAAATGGTTGAAAACCATTTAGAGCCCAGCCGACCTTCCCTTCATCCACTACCTTCCTAGCAGTGTCCCAATCTGCTTTGGTTGTATGATAACTAAGTTCAACCAAGCTGATAGGGTCCTCCTGCTCCTTTTCTATTATCTTACAGTCTGGAAAGTGTGTTTTTAGCATCATTGCTAATGTCTCCTTACCAGACCCTGTTCGCTGCCCATTGACATCCTTAATGGTTGTCAATGGGTGTGCTCTGACAGTCGATAAAGCTTTGGAGAGCCTCATTCCTTCAGGAATCGTACTGATGTTTTCACAGTGTGCTCTCCAAGCCTTCCGTTTGGCTTTCCGCACAGCTTTGCTGTAGTTGGTCAAACAACGAGCGTAACCGCTGTAGTCCCTACTGGTCCTAGCATTGTTAAACGCTCGTCTGGCTTCTAGCCGCAGCTTGACCAACTCTGGCGTCCACCACGGTACCCTCTTGGGCTTAATTTCCCTCTCAGGGCAATTACTTGTCCAGGCCGTATTCACAGTCTGGACCAATTCGTCTGCTGTAAACTCGATGTCTAATATAGAGTTGAGCTTACCCTTAGAATCATCCAAATCTACCCTGAGGTCACTCCTAAAGGAGTTCCAGTCCGTATTTCTGGGATTCCTTCTACGTACTGTAGGAGCTGGAACCAGCGTCCTGTACCTAAAGCATATGTAGTTATGATCTGACAAGGTAATTTCATCAGACACATGCCACTCGACAATCTTAGTGCTAGCCCTGTTGGAGGCTAACGTGATGTCAATTACCTCTGCTCGCCTACAGTCAGCGAACGTTGGCCTGTTTCCTTTATTCAGAATTTGTAAAGAGGTACTTACCACATACTCCAGTAAAGTAACAGTTAGATGATCAGTGAAATAGTGCGTTCACAAATTAAATTCAAAGTTGTCAAGTACCTATTGGAAAACCCTATATAGGTATAACTAGCAGCTCGCGCCGATTTCGCCCGGGTTAACATATACAGCCCATCTGGAAAAGTACCTTTCAAATAGAGAAATATTTTTAAGTGCAAAGATCTCGTAGATTACCCTCCACATACATACTTACAAATTCACACTTTCCATTTTTACAATACAGAATAATAGAACGTCAAAATATTCATCAATTATTCCTCTTATGAATGGTATTATTGCACCTCATGCGGTCTTATCCACCCCTCACTTAGTCTACCCCTCGTAGTCTATTTACCGGTGACATCATAAGCACGAGTATGTTATCTATATGATTGTAGTAATCATGCGTAAGTTGTGATAGAGTTGTCCTACACTTCATACTATGTTTATTCAGTATTATGAGATTTCTAACGCTCAAATGATAAAATACGCATAGCTTAGTTTTCGTAGCATCATATTTCTCGTTTCATTATTATTTACGCAAGATTAAATTATAATGTTCTTACCTATTTCCAGTATATTTGAGCAAGGTTCAAGGAACTTATCGAGGAAAGATAGCAAAACGTACCGATGAAAGAGTAAAGGTGATGAGCGAACTGGTAAACGGAGTGCAGGTGATCAAAATGTATGCGTGGGAGAAACCGTTCGAAAAACTAGTCAATAGATTACGAAAGTAAGTACTAGAAAAAAAAATTGTTTATTAATTAAATGATTTCACAGCTACAGGTAAGAACAGCATTGATATTGCCAACAATAGGTAAGACAACGAAAAATGAAAAACTTGACAACATTGTCTACCCTAAAAAGCATTTTGTTAAATAGGTCAAGAAAAAAAATGCGCGAATACAACATAAGGTGGTTCATGTTAGAGAATTCGTTGTATAAAGACCTCGACCTCGAAAGTACCCTCTACCCCATGCTTTACCCTTATTCGCAAGCAATCGTCGGTACACGGTAACAAGATTGCTTGCTTATCCGTACATCAGACATGTGTTTATAAGTAATACTTTCTTCTCACAGGCTTGAAGTCAGCTTCGTATTAAAAACCTCCATTGTGAAGGGTTTTACGATAGCACTTGGCGTTTTTACAGAAAGGTTTATTCTGTTCACGGCTATTGTCACTTTCGTGCTGATTGGCGGCGACATAAGGGCTCAGACTGCTTTTGCATTAGCACAATACTTCAACCTCATGCAGTTAGCTTGCAACATCCAGTTCCCATTAGGATTGGCTTTCTTGGCTGAAGCAATGGTTTCTATCAAGCGAGTAGAGGTAAATACATCTTTAAGTAATTAAATATTTGTGGTGGGCCAACGTCATCGTTATTTTAATAAGGTTTAAGGTCGAAATTAAGATATGTTAGTAGAGATTGGGCCAGATTTAGAGGCGGAGGCCTTGGGAAACAAAGATGTGAAAGCACCGCATAATATTTATAGGAAGATTCGGCACAGCTTTCTCGTAAATTCTGCTCTGTATGTAGTATCTTAATGATACTGTTCAACAACATGACCTGGACTAAAGACAGAATAAACTATAGTCACGATATCAACACACAAAAGTTTATGACATGATATCCTAAATATCTAATTTGCTTGCCGCAACTTTATGAGTTAGTGAATCGAAATGCTAATTATACGCGAATCAAATTATCGAAATACAAAATTTCTTTGGTAATTTCCAGGAATTCTTACTCCTAGATGAAAAGGAATCAATGCCTTCAATTAACAACATCATAACCGATGCGAAACCTTTACTCGCTGATGCAGATGAAAAAGAAAATCATGTCGAGGAGTCAAAGCCGATGGAACTTTCAATACTTGGTGTTTCGGCGAGTTGGACTCAAGAGTCTGTGGTCGATAGTTTGAGGAATATCACGTTGACAGCCAAGCTTGGAGAATTTATAGGTGTCGCTGGACCTGTAGGATCTGGCAAAGTAAGAATCTTCATTCATATTATACAAATAATTACTAGAACCAACAACAAAGAATAAACATTCATTATTTATTGTAATAATCCAACGAAACGAATCAAAAAAGCAATTTACTTATAAAATGGTTGATGATATGAATTCTAAAATAATAATGACATTATGGAGCCGTTACGTATACGTATCTAGATTTTGCCCGCGGCTTCGCTCTCGTTAATGTAGATAGTGTCAATTCTATCGCTTGGGAATAGTATTTTTTTCTGGATGAAAGGTATCCGTTGTCCATTTCTGTACCCCTGACAACATGTAAAATTTAATAATGATTAATCGAATAATTAAGGCGTGAATATGCAACAAACAAACTCACATTCACATTTATAATATTAGTTAAAATATAAGGAAAGCTGACGTGCGACTGCGCACATGACGTAAATACATCCATATTACTTCTTGAAATAAAATTTTAAATAAAGATGGTAGAACTTATAAGAAGATTGTACTATCTAACCCTATGATCTTCGTCAATGTCGACTGACAAATTGAAATGGAGACAGCGCGTTAGGGCATTTATAACGTGAACTCGTTCTGTTTGCTCAACTGCAATAATATTTTGTATTTTGTAGTCTTCACTGCTGCAATTAATACTCGGGGAGCTGACGCCGAAACAAGGCACGGTTAGTCTTGGCGGGCTACAGGTGTCATATGCTAGCCAAGAACCTTGGCTGTTTGTCGCTACCATCCGGGAAAACATCTTGTTTGGTTTGCCGTATGAACGCGTTCGATATAAAAAGGTAAAGATCTTTTAACTATTTACTAGCTTTGAATGATCTGGATCAAGGACTATAATCCCGTTAGGTTCGAAAGTCTAGCTACTTATCACGAAAATATGTCGTGAATTACAAATAACCGTTATTATTTTAATTCAACAAATCTTAATATCCCGACGATTAGTCAGTCTGTTGAGGCTACTATCATATTACGAGAAAAGTTTCATTCGAATGGTTTCTTTACAGGTAGTGAAAGCATGTGCCTTGCTAAGAGACTTTGAATTATTGCCACATGGTGATTCAACCTTGGTCGGTGAGAGAGGAGTCAGTCTTAGTGGTGGACAGCGAGCAAGGATAGGACTTGCTCGCGCTTGCTATAGAGAGGTAAGTTATTGATTATTATTTAACAGTGTACGGTTAGCAACAAACCGCACATTGTACTTTGTATTAGTGGCCGATTGGCCGATAGCCTAGTTAACAAATTGCTAATTGTGTAATTTGTAATATAACGATTTACGTTTAGTATAGAGTCGTAAGCAGTGTTCTTAGTAAAACCGAGCGCGGATAACATATCTATACCTAATATTTCTATAACATATAATTTAACATTTCTTTTGTTATTGGAACGAAGTTCCTTACGGCAGGCTTGGAGGGGATAGGGATTTTGCTGCGCGACCGAACTGAAAAAAATGTGATAGTAAAACCGTAAGAAAAAATCCGTGGAAAAAAGTGCGTGGAATAAACCCGTTAAATGAGACGTGCGCAGGCGCGACAGTCGCATACACAAGCGAGTAGTGTATAATACCAGGATATCAGAAATCACTAAATGACCAATATATTTAAATGTTTGGAATCATTTAAATATATTGGTATAAATGAATATTCTTTATTCTATTTAGTGAATTGAGCACGATTTTTTTTGCAATTTGTGTCGATTCTACATTAGCCGAAGGAACTTCGTTCCTACCTGGTGTCCCACGACACCACATAATTTTTTTTATTTAAGTAGACTATTTTATTAAACAATAATTTCAACATTTAACATTTTATTTAACGAAACATTTAACATTTTCATACAACATTGAATGTTAGGCATCTGCCCTAACAGACTTTAAACATAAACTCCCCTTACGGAAGTTACTAGTACAACAGTGCACCTTTGAATAAAATTGGTTTTACAAACCATTGCCGCGTCAAGTACGTAAATAGTTTATATAACGATAATAAATTACTTAATCAATCAAACAATCTATTATTGATTGATTTATTGAATTAATTAAATCGCTTAATGGAATAAGATTCAGACGTTTAAACCATTTCGAGCTAAAACTGTCACGTTGAAGTAAAGATTGCATCAATAGATTAATTTCGTAGATTCTGCCAGGAACACAAGTATAAACAAACGATATAGCTATTTATCATGACTGTAAATGATGTTAAGATTATTTACTTTTTAGGCCGACTTGTATCTTTTGGACGATCCTTTGTCAGCAGTGGACACACATGTTGGCAAACATTTAGTCTCCGAATGCATTGAAGGACTTCTTAGCGATTTCACAAGAATTCTCGTCACGCACCAACTGCATCAACTCAAGGGCGCCGACAATATTGTAATATTACGACATGTGAGTACTACCCTCATAAGTTAGATTATTCAAATCTAGAGGTTCCCGATTGTGAACGATACATTCACAATTTCATCAGTTCACCATACAAAAGACCGCATCCTTGCACCATGTCCATGCGGCGAGTAGAGTGACAATCTTCTCAAAGAGATGCTTTGATTTTAACAGAATGATTAATGATTAATGACGCGTATAGATGATCAATGTATAGGTAAATAGCAAGGGACTATGGTGTATGTCATCGAATTTTTTGTACCTCACCTAACTGTGAATTTTTTTCTTTTAATGAAATTTACTTGATGAATGTTGCTAGATACAAAATTGTCGAACTGTAATATATTGTAAATAGCGGGTACTACGACAACGGTACGTAGCTATAAGTACGTTATAATATTGTAACAAGTCAGTCGGTTTCAGTTGTATATAAAGTATCGGAATACCGGCCGTGTACCAAGTGATTGGTGCAAGGCCGTCATAGTACCTTTACACAAGGGAAAAGGCTCACAGAAAGAGTGCAAAAGCTATAGAGGCATTAGCTTGCTCAGCGTCGTCGGTAAATTGTATGCAAAAGTGTTAATTGAAAGGATTGTGAAAGTAACCGACAAGAAAATATGGGATGCACAAACGGGATTTCGAAAGGGTATGGGAATGTACGGATCAGGTCTTTTCCTTACGGAGCATAGCCGAAAAAGATTTGGCCAAAGGTCAAAAGGTCTATTGCGCATTCGTGGATCTGGAAAAGGCTTATGATAAAGTGGTGAGGAATGAACTTTGGTCGGCATTGTCCATGTATGGAGTGAATAGCAACCTCACGCGAGCTCTGAAATCTCTTTATGATGATTCCAGAGCTTGTGTTAGGATAAATGGGACCTACACAGAGCGGTTTAGCATCGATAAAGGTGTTAGACAAGGATGTGTAGCGTCACCTTGGCTGTTTAACCTATACATGGACAATTGTTTGAAAGATTTAAAAGATTGTGAATGGGGATTAAGAATGAATGAGTTACTTGTCAAATGTCTTCTTTATGCCGATGACCAAGTAATACTTGCGTCATCGGCGGAAGAGTTGCAGGCGATGGTAACTATTATGCATGGTGCTTTTGAGAGTAAAGGAATGAAAATAAATGTAAGCAAGACGAAAGTAATGGTATTTGAAAAGGAAGAGTGCGTGACGATGTGTAATATTATAATTGATGGAGAAAAAGTGGAGCAAGTGAAAGAATTTGTATATTTGGGTACTTTGTTTACAAGGGATGGTAAACATGACGGAGATATTGAAAGGAGAACGATTGCTCTGGCAACAAAGTGAATGGAGCCCTACGCTCTTTTATGCACAGTCGAAATGTATCCGAAAAGGCACGTTTGGCTGTTCATAGAGGACTATTAGTGCCCACACTTATGTATGGAAGTGAAAGTTGGGTATGGCAAAAGAAGCATGAGAGCAGAATAAATGCTGTAGAAATGAGAGCGTTGAGAAGCATATGTGGTGTGACTCTGAAAGATAGAATAAGAAATAGTGTGATTAGAGAGAGATGCGGCATGAAAGTGGATATAGTTACAAGAATAGAAAAGGGTATGTTAAGCTGGTTTGGACATGTAGAAAGAATGGACGAGGAAAGATTGACTAAGAAAGTTTATAAGGCTAGTGTGAATGGAACAGTCGCAAGAGGATAACCTAGGCGAATGTTTCTCGACCAGATCGGAGGCGTTCTGGACAAAGGCCAGGTTAAGAGCTCCTTGAACCGACGGGCGTGTATGAGGAATGTGATGAAAGTGAATGAAGCCAGAGAAGTGTGTCAGGATCGTAGCAAATGGAAATCCGTAGTCTCTGCCTACCCCTCTGGGAAACAGGCGTGAATCTATGTATGTATGTATGTATAAAGTACTCTGTGCCAGTCGGCCAATATACGTTGTACAGCAAAGTTGTGTATTATTCCTAAACCTCAAGAAGTGCATTCCTCAAATACATCACATAACACGAACAAGGACAAACAATAAACAATTGTCAGTTTTGGAAATATAACATAGTAAGGAAACTATAGTAATCGCGTATTTCCTTATACGTTATTTCAGGGTGAGATTGAGACTCAAGGTACGTTTGAGGAGGTATCCACTACACCGATGTTCGCAGAATTACTACAAGAGGTAGAGGACAACGATGAAGCTGGAGTTGATCTCGAAGCAAAGACGCGCAGAAACTCAACCAAGGTATATTAATAAATATTAGTTCTGTAATTTATACCACTGCTGGGCACGCGCCTTTTCTATAATCAGAGAGTTTAGAAGTTTAGATCATAGTACACTGCACAGAAATAAATAGTATTTCTGTGGTACACTGCGTAGACATAATTACAGTTTAATTTACCAGTATAATATGAGCAGGTATGGACTAAACGAACAGAACCTATTGTTTTATTTTTTTGTATTTCAGTCACGCGCGGCTAGCGCGGCCTGCACGGGGCCTGATGGAGAAAAGATAGATGAACCGCGAAAAGATCAGGCAGAAATAGAAGAGGTCTCTGGAACAGGTGCGTTTAAAAGAGTAGTCTGTTTTGATTGAGTCATTTAAAGTACTTTTCCGTTTGTATTAATTATTATACTTGTTATTGTTCAATATGCAGTAGATTAGACAATATTAACTGCGGGTTCGTAACCATGACGGGATAAAAAAGCATACTAAATTCTACAGTGCTTATATTTTGCACTAATAAACAAAGAATGTACCAGCATGATTATTTTGCTCGTTGATAATCTATATGTTCGTTTATTGGTTTTCCAGTATATTTTCCTTCATCCTTTGAAACGTAACAGTTAATTTTCGTTTAGGTTATAAAGTTTGTGACGCACGATGATAGGTGTTAAACTGGCTTCGACTCCTAACATGGCTGTTGCAAATATCTGAGAGCAGATATTTGTTTATATATCCAGGTTTATATTTTTGCAGTCCAACATCCGGCTTACCATCTAGGGCTTTTTCGTTCCATTAATAACACTATTGTCCAACACTATGACGATTAAAGGGTTTGAAGAGTTTACATTTATGATTATACGCAAATAAAAAAATATTCTTTCAATACCGCGATTTATCGCGATATTCGTATTTGGATTCTGTATTTTTATCGTTTTAATAGAAAATTTTCAATTTGGTACTTCGAGGATTAAATACAGATCGTTATATATTTTATTCGATATATGTATGTACATATTATATTTAATTAATTGCCATCTGTGTGATTCACAGATATTTGCTGAAATATATAAACAATTTACATAGTAACAAGTGTGTTAAATCAAAGATTTGCTCATCGCATTATAAATAGTTTAATACCCATAAAAGTTGATTAGAAAACGCCTGCGTGGATAAAATTTATGATAAGCAAATACAGATATACAGTATAACTTACACATCAAATATCATTTTTTAATATGGAGGAATGCATTTACGCATACCTCTTCGCGGAAAAAGATTATGTCGTGCTCACCCGTGTCAAGATGAACCTACCTTGATGTAACTGGAATTGAAACTACTTCAGCGATCACACACACACACACACCAAATTCCTGAATCAACTAACCGGTGACATTATGTAGGTAATACCTAATATGATAAACTGTAATATAATCGACACATGTGAAAGATACCGTGCATTATTTTATTAAGACACCTCGATAAGCTGGAGAATTCCGTTATGAATTACCAGCCCAATCTCCTTCTGGCTTTTCAATGCTATGTGCGTATTCTTTTACAGGGAAGGATTATCGTACTTAAAGATGAACGCCAAGTTGTATATTATTTATTTAGGTTTTTGAAAACGTACAGGTATTGAGAATGTGTAGGTAATAAATAGTATTAGTAAGCCAATCACCATTTTCGCGGACAGAAGCCAAATACAGACGCAACAATAATCTTATAAGAGATGACTTCTAGTGCTCAATTAAGACAATTTGCTGTAGAATAACATGATAATGAAAATAGATTTGTGATTGATTGTAGGTCGAGTACCGGCATCTGTTTACACCAAATACTTCACTGCTGGTAATGGTTACTGTTTACTGACGACCATGGTCCTCTCCGTTTTCATCGCACAAGTCATCACGTCTGCTGGCGATCTCTGGCTAACACACTGGTAATTATTGCACCTTTATATCCATTTGATAATATTTATTTGTCAGAGAAATAAAAAGGACATAGGGTACCTTTCATCCGGTAAGAAGTACTGTTACTAATCTAACTTAACCTACATTTACACGAGCGAAGCCGCGGGCAAAATCTAGTAACTAATAACCTGTACCATGCCTACCGTGATAGTCGATGACGAAAATTCGCATAAATCAAGCGGTCCTTCGAAAAACATAGAGACTTTGTCCCTATTACAGGAACCCTGATGCTCGATAGCTTTTGAAAACTGATATTAAACACTTATGACTCACATTTAATGTCATGACTCGTAGTAATCTTATTTAATATCTAGTCTAAAACAACTGTTAAATTTTGATCTATATTGGAGTACCACAGGGGATCATTCTAGGCAACTTATGTATTCAATCATTCATTGTAAGAAATAAAATATTATTGCAGGATGAACCACGTTGAAGCCGAATATAGATACGATATTCCCAACAACGTATCTTCAAACGTCCTAAAGTTTAACATCACAGAAGCAGAACTAAATTCTACAGAATATGCTGTAACAGATAATTCAGTGAACACACCCGAGTCATCCACAGCGTCACCTGTAGAGACTGATTTGTTAACTTCGGTTATTGGCGTTCCGCATAAAATTAATAATATATTTTACATTTATGTTTGGGGAGCTGCGATAATTGGATGCATTGTTCTCACAACAATACGGTTAGTAGAAATATTTTCTTCATACGTTTATGGATTATAAATATTACTAGCTGTTACCTGCGACTTCGTCCGCGTAGATTTTAACTAAAAAGTGTTTGTCGCCACGGAACCCAACTATAATTCTCTGCTCAAGTTACTTAAATGGTGTAGTTTTTATAGTGTAAAGCTAGATAATAGCATGGCTTACTCAAAAACAATATTTAAATATGCGTCGTTAGATTACACGCTGTCACAGAATGCGTAAGAAAAATAAAGATTCACAGCTCCTCCCCCGTAGGTGATAGCGTGATAATATGTAGCCTATATGTTGACCCGACCTGTTAGTAATATTCATGCAAAATTTGAAGTAAATCCATGCAGTGCTTTTTGAGTTTAGCCCGGATATATGTACATACAGACAAACAGACAAAAATTCTAAAAACTATATTTTTTGCTTCGATATCGATTGTAGATCACGCCCCAAGTATTCTTTAAAAAAAATTCAATGTACAGTTTTGACTTTCCTACGATTTTATTATATGTATAGATAATACTAGCTTTGTTGAGTATGTGTCCTACAAGCCCGGGCTGTCATTCAGGAGGCTCTCTTTCTAATGTTTAGTCATTAAAATAATAGATAGGTACTGAAAGAAAGACGACTCTCAGATGCCGCCTATTTGAGAGTTGTCAGAGTTGATGATTCTTTTTCACCATTAATGTAATGTAAATTCCTAATAAGACCAAAAGCACTCTCTGATATGATCTTTTTAAGTCAAAATACATCTTTAAATCTGACAATATGATTCAAATATAAAACAGATTAGGTACTATTGCTCGCTATGATGTTCTTTTATGAACCTTCACATATTTACCTATTACGACAATTAAAGAGTCTAATTTATTGTGTCTTCTTATTTCAGATCGTTTCTTTTCCTATGGACGTGTATGCGCAGTTCCATAAAACTTCACAATCAGATGTTTAGTAACATCATGAGCGCAACTATGAGGTTTTTCGACACCAATCCTTCGGGACGAATCCTCAACAGGTTCTCCAAGGACATGGGTATGGTTGACGAGGTCTTGCCTAGAATGGCTTTAGACAGTCTTACGGTAAATATTAAAAAAACACAGAAAATATTTATTTTAAATTAGGTTTTAGGACACGAATCCAAATAGTGACTACTACCGAATATTAACAAAAAATTCCCATTACGAAAATAAAATCTACTGCATACAATATCTCAATATTATAATATTTGATTATGAGAAGGATACTAAGTATATGATAATATAATTACTTATTACCCTTCAGCTTCCATATACAAATTTATGGAACAAGATAAGTAAAATACAAAGTATTTACTCTGCCGTTAGTAGCTAATACAGTAAGTCAGACCAATTGCGCAAACTCTTGCATTGGATATAAATATCCTTATACATATATATTTATTTTGTACAGATATTCATGGTGATGCTCGGTATAATAGTGATGGTAGCGATAGTGAATCCTTATATGATACTGACTACCGGCGCCTGCGCAGTGGCTATGTATTTCTGGACAGCAATGTATCTCGTTACGGCACAGGCTATCAAAAGGTACAACATTTTAGTGAATTATTATATTTTGTGAAGACTTTTGGCGGCAGACCGGATGTTCTGGCGTAAAATGGGAGAGGCCTATGTCCAGCAGTGGACTGCGGTGAGCTGATTGATTGATTATATTTTGTGAGCATTAAAGCCTTTAATTAAAAATGTTGATGTACGATGAAGATAGCTATCGCATGCTTCGTTCAAAGAAATTCAAACATAAGGTGATGTAGATCTTTTCGAAAGATATTCATATTGTACCTATATTAAACAAACGATTACATAGGAAAAATATAAAATAATTGCAAATGTTACTAATGACGCAAGGTGGTTCTATAAAAGGCTTTTGATATCGAAAACAAAAAATTTAGTATAATTTTATAATATAATATTATAAAATTATTACCTATAAAAAGAAAATATTATTATTTTGTTGTCGTGAAGCGCTGTTCTCATAATACTTTTAGAGTGGAAGGCGTGACACGAAGCCCAGTATTCTCACATGTGACGGCGACGATGGGCGGCCTTAGCACGGTACGCGCCAGCTCTGCGCAGCGCATGCTGCTGCGACAGTTTGACGACAAGCAAGATATACACACGGCTGCGTGGTAAGCACCATTCTTCATTATACCTTTACCTCTTCTTTACTAGTCAAGCAGACTAGACACTAACTATCTAGTCTACTTGACTGACTAATTATGGAAACTCCAATTAATATATATTATAAGATTACATTTTATGTCACCCACTCGTTAACTCTGCTGTTTTTAATTTCTAGGTATTTAACTTTAGTTACCAACACTGCTTTTGCTATCTGGTTAAGTATAATCTGTGCTGCATTCGTGGTAGTGGTAGCATATACTTTTTTGTTTTTGGACGATGGTAAGTACCTACAGATATTATTTTATAGATAGTTTGTATTGGAAGAATTATTCGTCAATATTTAAATATACATATATAGCCAAAAAAATTAAATTTAAACATTCATCATAGCTGACCATTTGATAATCAATGCAATATTTTCGATTTGTTAAAATTAACCTTGTATTGTACATGCGTCGCGTTTCAACAAGTAATTTTTTATAAGTAGGTATTATAATTCTTTTATATGTTGATCTCAGGTACAACAAAATCCGGTGACGTAGGTTTAGCTATCAGTCAGGCGCTTATTCTGGTAAACATGGTTCAGTACGGCATTAAACAAGGCACTGAAGTTGTTTCGCAAATGACAAGCGTAGAACGAATCATCCAGTACACTTCTTTACCTCAAGAGAAGAAAGGAGGCTCAAGTCCACCAGAAGGCTGGCCACAAAAGGGTCGTGTCGTTATCAAGAATCTTTCATTACGGTATACTGAGAATGCTGCACCTGTGCTCAAGAATCTTAATATTGAAGTGGAGTGTGGGTGGAAAGTAAGACTCAAAACAATAAGTCATGTTTTTATTTTAGATATTATTTTTATTATGTAACCAATTGAATTATATTTTTCGCTAGTGTTATCTACTTAACTAAAGAAATGATGAGCTGTAATAACAGTAGCCACAAAGATACACGTTACATGTTTTAAGTCCTTAACTGGTCCGTAACTGGTTAGCCATGTGTGCTGAAAGCTTGTAATTAGCAGTACCTATGTGTTCTCAAGTTTAGACTTATCAAATGTTATTAGGCTATTAGCTTTCCTATAAATTACTAACTCTAAGCATCAGTATTAGCTGAGTATGCAATTGTACTGAGCATTAGCCTAAGTATTTATAAGCTCAGTATGCAATAGAACAGTAGGCTAATTCACGCATCGATCAAATATACCATAGATGCACGATCGTCACTCGAAAAACGGCCCCAACAAAACTGTGCATAAATCAGTCGTATGCGCTATATTATTATACACCTGTCCCACTCACTCTTGCGTGCGCTGCCCGTAAGCGAGAGCGAATTGACACCACTACTACGATGGAGACCGTACCATATACTTAGTACGCTTGCGTATCGCGAGTAACACACTTAGGACGCTTTACATTGACGCGTTTTAACTAAACTATTAGAAAATGTTTCTCAGTGGGCGTTCAATGGTTATTCCGGTTTACTTCCTGGATTGCATAATAAATGCAGACACTTATAAGTAAGTAGTACTGACTGAGTGCCACATATTGACGCGGTTTTTGTATGAGAATGTGCATCTATGATTATATCAATTAATATATTAATTGATCGAAGAATTCACGTAATTTAATAAGTTCAGTTGCAGTGTAGTCGCAGTTAAGTTTCGATCAAAGCAGCCCTTTTCGTATTCTCGTAATTTTGACAACCACTGTCAGATACGCTCGCGTCAAGTTCGCGTCACGCGAGCGCTTTAGAGTATTCTACTGCTGCGCGTTTTATGTGCGTGATTCACATCGCAACTTGATCGGTATTCACCTATTCATTTGTCAAAAGTATTACATACGACTGACGTACAAATTACGCGCAGTTTACGCATAGCTTACGCGCAGCTCACGCGCAGCTGAACAATTACAAAAATACCATTTTGCACTAAGACGTAAACTTAATTGCAACTGCACCGCAACTTGATCGGCGCGTCAAGAAATTACGTGAATTTAGCCTCAGAAATCATTAAAATTAAAATTACCATAAATAGGAATAATAATTAGTCGGAAAAGCATTACAGTCAGCTATCAGAATATCCATTAGTTATGACTCATGTTAATAATCTGAATCATTTGTGACGTTTTTCTATAAAAACACAATATAGTTGCCCAAATGGTAAACACCAGATTCTTCTATTCGAAAATATACGATATCAGAGTAATGTCGACAGTAGACCTAAAATAAGTTATTATTATTATGTAAGATAATTCTACATAATATATTTTTCTGTTCTTAGGTAGGAGTAGTCGGTCGCACTGGAGCAGGCAAATCTTCATTAATTTCGGCCCTTTTCCGATTGGCACCTATTGAAGGCAACATACTTATCGACGAAGTTGATACGGAGAAGCTAACGCTCAAGGTATCCTTAATTTTTCCTTATTTAAATCTGTATTATAGTTGCATTTTACTTTATTGTTTTGTTTTGATACAGGGTTTAAGATCAAAGATCTCCATCATTCCTCAAGAGCCAGTTTTGTTTTCGGCCAGCCTGCGTAACAATGTGGATCCTTTCGAGGAGTACTCAGATGCTGATATTTGGAAAGCTTTAGAACAGGTACTTTGTTAAATCATTATATTACGTGTTTAATACTCGTCCGATGTAGATACATAAAGCAAAAATCCAAAAACACCGTAAGGTGAACCGAGGCAAGTGTGACACTGAGGGAAGTGTGATGAATTTAAATTACGCGCCTAGTGCACATTATTTGTTTAATTGTCATCTATACAACAATGCTCGAACTTTTAAACAGCCGTGCAGTTTTGGTTTGACGTCCATAGATTTTACTGTTTTACCGACAGACGCGATTTTGTAAACATACTAAAAAATGTTCAGTCATACGTCAAAAGTAAGGGGTGTTTTTTAATATTTTTGGAGATTGGAGACCTTAAATGAATGATAAATGAATAATATAAAAGGTAAGTTATATACAATAATATTAGAGCTTATAGTTTTAATTATTTAAATGTCCTAAGGCACGTCGGTTTTTTAAATATTGCTGCTGTCACACTTACCTCTTTGATAACTTAACATATTGTGTAAGTGTGACAATGTCCTTAATGTATGAGTACTACAGGACTAGTGACGTTACAGGTGTAATTATTTTTCGATATAAATACGCCGCAATAATATTGGAACTCCTTTTAAAGATGAGATTTCTGGCGAAGAATGGATAACAGGTTTTAGAAAAAGAAACAACCTATTCATAAAAAAGGTGTGGAGATTGCAAAAAAGCGGCTGTCCCATTTCTAGTAAACGAATCCTATGTTTTACTATAGAGTGTTATAGAAAACCAGAAATTAGATGGTGGCCTAATATGGAATCTGAAAAAACAAGTTTTGGTCATGAAAGTGTACTTAATAAACAAAGTAATTGTAGTGTATGACGCACCTTCCCTTCTATAAATCAAGTAACCACTATAATGAAGCATTACATATTTATTACTGGACATATAAACATCATTTATTTCACCGAACCTACACCGAACATTGCACGGCGACCCTGCCATTATTATCGATGCAACAAGAACAACACTATTTTACCAAAACACCATCACAGTTATCCCAGGTATACAAAAAATTCTCGCTAGAGCAAAGATAAACCTTAGGATAATTGATATTAGTGGTAAAATAAGATGTTCACATACATTTTGACAAATCTAGTAGCAAACTACAGGCGTTGAAATACGGACCATAGTAAAAAAAATTAACTGTTACACTTGCCCCAGAAAGGTGAAAGTGTGATAATCGTCTACCTTCGAAAGGTTATTATTTATTTATTACTTAATATATTGTTAATTAAAAATATATATTTCATTAAATGAAATATCAGTATTAATGGAGACTTAAACAATATTTAATCCGATTATTTACAAAACAGAACAGATTTATTCCAACCAAAACAATTATACTGATCGATTTATGTCACACTTGCCTCGGTTCACCTTACCTACATGTAATTTTTCTATTGCCTCTAATAGCAGGCAAGATAGCAATAATATTGATTGTCATTGCCAGGCATTGACAATGGTAGTATCAGGGATATGTGACAGTAGTATTCTGTTAAACTCAAGAAGTACAAGTCATAGCAAGCGTAGTTCATACAACACCCATATTTGACTAAGTTTAGTATTATTACACTGCCTGCAATGCCTATCGACTACATAAGCCCATATGTCAGAACCTGAAACCTTTACAAAATTATTGATCAGACCCGTTTTTCTTAAATATGTGTACAATTTTCACGCCAACTAATAAGTAGTTAGATAGATTGTATATCCTAACTGAATATTATAAATGCGAATGTGAGTTTGTTTGTTTGTTACGCTTACACGCCTTAACTACTCGACCGATCATCATGAAATTTCGCAAACACGTTTTCAGGGGAATAGAAAAGGTCATAGGGTACCTTTCATCCAGAAAAAAAGTATTGCTACTAACCAAACCTAAACTAACTTACATTTACACGAGCGAAGATGCGGGCAAATCTGGTATTGTATAAATGGTAACGCATACCAACTCTCATGCAAATGCATATTGGTTTGATGACTTTGATTGTTTTCAGGTAGAACTAAAAAATAGTGTAAAGTCTCTATCAGCGCCCGTAGCGTCTGGCGGCTCGAATTTCAGTGCGGGCGAGCGCCAGCTGCTGTGCCTGGTGCGGGCTGCACTTGCACACAACAAACTGCTCGTGCTGGACGAGGCCACGGCTAACGTCGACCCAACGTAAGTTATAACCATACGTATTTCTTATAATGGCTATGCATACATACAGACTACTTTAGTTCCCCTCTCTGTATTTTTACAATGAGGGACGCATGCAGTCTAAGATAGGCGCCTGATTGTGTCATGCAATGAAGACGACTACTTACAGAGATTGATTACGGTTGATTATATGGTCTAAGTTCACCGTTACGATCACGATCCTCAATTTACATAATATGGTAGAAAGAAACTCGTAAAAAGTTTTGAAAAATTATACAAAATTTGAATGAGTCTCCCAAAGGAATATTATTTATCAACAGTTTCTCTTTGCATCTATTCCAGAACCGATGCTTTAATACAGAAGTCCATTCGGAAACATTTCGCCGACTGCACTGTCATAACTGTGGCTCATCGGTTACACACCGTTGCTGACTCGAACCGAGTTATTGTAAGTATTATTTTGTTATTCTTATTAAGTACTTACTGATCCAACCGCTTTAAGTACGAGAACATCATACTTTTCAATTTGTACTCTTATCGGGCCTGGTCTCATCACTGAATAAAATATACGTCATTCATAACACTGGTTAAGTGCCAATTGGCAGACTTCAACCACTTTTCAGACTATAATGAAGAACTCATGGTATAATTAAGATATTAGTATTTCCTAAAAAAAATCTTCTGTTAAAATGCCCGTTATTGTCTTTTAATATGGAATAAAAGACAATAACGGGCATTTTAACAGAAGATTTATAATCTCTATGATGGCATAGAGATTATAATCTCTTTGATTGTAAATAGTCTAGAAGTGCAGACCGCAGATTCGACCGGTCTATCTTAGCAGTTCACCAATCCCTTCACTTGGCTAAATCATATTATAATTAAATTTCTTCACATTAAAGGTAATGGAAGCTGGCGAGATTTTAGAATCAGGACATCCACACGAACTTCTCCAGAATGAAGAGGGTCACTTCAGTAATATGGTAAAAGAACTAGGATCTGCATCAGAACACAGCTTGCGGGAACTAGCTAGCAACGCATATTCTGAACACATGGCAAAGAAAGGAACGAAAGAGGATCCATAAAATATCTGTCAGTGTCAAGGCTCAAATATAATAGAAACTGTAATTTTAGTCAATATTTATTACTAGTTTCTGTCCGCGGCTTTGCCAGTATAAATCCTACGTAATTGCATACCGGGCAGGACAGGGTGTGTTTTAGTGCCAAGTTTCATCGAAAGCTGAGCTTTGGATGAAACTTTTCGCGAGACTCAGCAACAACATCTAAAACTATAAACATCTTCACCAAGATTGACATTTATCATATTAGGTTAGTGTTAGATAGTGCGTAAAGGTAAATCAAAGTAATAGTTAAATAGGACATACATTATTAAGTATATAGCTCGTACTAATACCTTGGTTGGTAAAATGAGGTTGTACATAATAAATCTGCCTAGCCCTTCGCAGACTCAAACTCGAGACTTTATATGGATGTATATGTATAGGTATGTTTATTGGCTTATAAGTAATTAAATTATGAATTATCTTTATCTAATGATTCCAGATATTATGTAGGTACTTATGGACAATTTCAGTCTTTTTATTTTCGGTAGGTACTTGAAATTCGGCGGCCTCGATGGCGTAGTGGTTAATGTAACTGACTGCCACGCCTGACATCGCCGTTTTGATTCCCGCACAAGTCAAACATTGGATGTTTGTCTTGGTCTGGGTGTTTCTATGTACCTATAATATGTACGTATTTACAAAACAGTGTATATATATATGTTTATCCATTGTCTAGTACCCATAGTACAAGCTCTGCTTAGTTTGGACTAGATGGTGTTGTGTGTATGTGGTAGAATATTATTAGAATATTATTATTATTCTCTTTATTTAAATCTTTACAATACATTTTTAATTTTTAAATATACATATATAAAAAATACATTTAAAAATATAAAATATACGGTACCCCACCGGCATCGGGAACAGGGTCCAAGCTGCCGGTGGTTAGGATTCCAGAGATAGGAACCTCCTCACAATGCGTACCGTATCTATGATTATTATTATTATTAAATTACCTTTTATAATATTTGAATTATATTGCAATTTATTTTTATTTTGAACAACATTTACGTAGGTATAGAACAACAACATAATTATATTAATTCTTCAAGAAAAATACATAAGTACATTTTAATTGAACACTTATAAATGCATAGTAAGTAATAAAATAACATAAAAGCAGCTTGTTTGATTCACCATTCTTCGGTAAGACGGTTAAAGTTGGGTTTCTTGCCGAGAGGAAATGCTGCGTGATATTCTTGATACAACTCGTTGGTTAATGCGTAATCTTTTACTATCGGATCTTCTAGCATATTTTTTATGTAATCCAACTGCAAAGGAATGAAAAGTTTAATAATGATATTACACATCAATACAAGTATTGCGACTGTACCAAACTATCGATAAAACGGACACAAATAAATTTTAATGTATGCCCTGTTTATTTTTTATTGGAACTTGTGTTGTATGCCAAATAAATAAATGTACACACAATAGTGGCCAACTTATGTATATACCCGAGATGGTAAGCGGTTACATTAAGCTATAGATGTTGGCAACACCAGCTGCAATCCGCGAGGATTGCCGATCGGCACCGCCATTAAAGAAAACACTGAGCTGGCAGTTTATGTTCCAAAAATTACTGTGGCATTACCAGCATTATTGCAACTGCATCTAAG
The DNA here is from genome assembly GCA_963564715.1 of Catocala sponsa. NCBI lineage: Eukaryota > Metazoa > Arthropoda > Insecta > Lepidoptera > Erebidae > Catocala > Catocala sponsa. The sequence continues at coordinate 15,936,036 of OY751342.1, forward strand.
AATAGAGAAAGAGACAAAGCTATATAGGTACTCAATATCTTTGATATACTGTGCAATGCGTTGTCACACTGCGTGTGTGACATGATAACGCTTTATGGGCTTTAAAAGGTTGTGGTAAGAAGCCGTTGTTATTAGTCTCTCGCACTATTTTGAAGACAAAAACTAGACACTTCGTGATAGGAAATAACTTCTGAATAATACCAGACAGCCTGATTACCCTCTAAATCATAATGAACATTTCAGGTAATCAAGAACCGATTGAACTATTATTACATAAAAAAAAAAAAAAAAAGAATATATATATATATAATGTGGAATTTTGACATATTTGAAATCAGTCTTTCGGATACCTACATAACTTGTGCAACTATGTGGGGAATAAGGAAATATAGAATTAAATAATTTTTAGAGTTGGATTGAATTGAAAAGGCCAATTTCCACCTTTCCGAAAGAAATTTGGTTTATAAGAAGACCTATGTCCAACTAACAATGTAACTGATAAGTGATAACTGATGATAAAATTATTGTTAAAGACATTATTTTTAAAAGCTAGAAGTAAAATAATCAATATGAATATGCGGACTAGACCTTACGTGAAACTTTCAAGGCATCGGATTGTGACGATCTTCGCAATACAAGGGTATTGAGAAAATATAAGAGCAACCAGACTTTTAAAATATTAGATATTTTCAAAGAAACTAAAACTACCCCAGAATATCTGGTTTTACATACTATATTTTAAATTTTTATCATAAGCTAAAAATTGACAATACTTACCAATAGTTCATACTTTTGAGGATCCATCTTGATCCTTTCTTCGCTGAAGGAAGGCAGCCTCTCGAACCAGGGCCAAATCATGTAGTCAGCATAGCCTGGCTGGTCTCCGTCCAGAAACTTGGTACCTCGCTTCTGCAGATGTCCTTGTATTAAGTCTAAACTGCTGAAGAAAGACGTTATCACCTCGTCGGTGAGAGTGTTTGGCGCCTTCACTAATTTAAATAGCACAGAATGGATCTGAAATGTTAACAACATTCTGTATAAAAATGTAGTAGACCCAATGAGTGAGCGTATCTACGTACAAATTATTATTATTAATTGCCGCTTTCATTATTTATCTACAGATATATTAATATGTAAGTACCTAAAGAGGAAGCTTTGTACTCTATTTTAAACATATTACGCACACGCAGGAGTGTGGTTTTTAGCATATTCAAAGTTTATGTGGAGAAGGAGCGCGGCAAAACAAAGAAATGTTTTATGAATTATGATATTTTATTTCAATTATTTCGGTAATTAGGCGACACTAGATTTTAATCAAAAGGGACCCAAAAGTTATAAACTAAACGCATGATCAGACAACGCAGGAATCATTAGAATCAGAAAGTGTAACGGCTGAAATATTATTTTTGAGATTTTATATTAAGTAAGTACCAGCAATTTTGTATCCAATGCTTGTACTTACTGTTAGAAGTCGGTTCATGTCGGTATTGTATGGGTGAGATTACGCCGAAGTCTGATATCTTAAACATTAGGCAACCGCGTCGCTTCCTTTTTTTATATATGGATCTATACAACCCATAGTGGGCTCAATAGATACTTGTAAACTTACTTGTCCCACAGCCTCGACGATCATATGATCAAAAGCTTTCATCAAAGGGTCCTTGGGCAACAGAGGTCTCTCTGGGTAGACGTCTTCTAAGTACTGGACGATCACCAAACTCTCGATAATTGACACTCCATCTTCTATTTCAAAAACCGGCAACTTACCTGAAGAACATTATTTGCATAAGTGTGTGTATGATAAAAATATATTTATATACGATAGCGATGGGCGATTATCGAGTAAAACTCTAATTATTCGAATCAAAATTTCGACGTCGAATATTCATTAAAGTTTCGAATGTTCTTTAATATTGATCGATTTTATGTATTAACCATACATCAGTACGGTTGCGACCGCCATATATGATGAATTATTCACGCAGTATGGTGTAAAGAAAGGTACAGAACATAACATTTTTGCACCGCTAGCGTACATTCACATGCACCAACCCAAACAAGTCTTAATAAGTCATAATACCTACTGCCATTTTTAAAATCCTTAAAAACCTGTAGGTGGTTTCCTGCCACGAAAGGAACCTCCAGATAAGGTTTTTATAGAAAGATAACGAACAGTCTGTGTCATTCATTACACAGGCTGTTCGTTGTTTTTTAACTAGGCTAGGAGAACACACCAAACCTATCGTAGGCATAGTACAAAAGTTTGGCGGAATTTGTTTAAATGGATGGATACATCCTCCGAACAACATTATTTTGCAGAAGTATAAATATAGTTCAGTATCTATTCGTTTAGAGTCGAAACTCTGAGACTCAAGTGCTAGGTCTAGTTATAGAAACCTAGCTAAGCGGCTGATCGATGCATTATTCTACGATCGAAAACATTTTCTTTGCACAAAGAATAAGCATTGCCATTTAACGTGTCAACGCTGCCAGTCTTTTGGACACGTTGCTAATTCACGCCGACGACGCAGAGGAATATTATGACGCTTTTTAATATTGTTGTTTTATTTTTCTCCTTTGTTTATATTTATTGTTAATAATTTGTGTATATGTTATGTTAATTATTTAATTATGTTATTGTTTATTTGAAATAAAAATATAATGTGCAGTATCTTACCATAGGTGCTCTTAATGGAAAACCAATCTGGCTTGTCAACGAGGTTGATGTTAACAACTTCGTAATCGATGTTCTTAGCATTGAGTGCCAACACGACTCTGTGCGCATACGGGCAAAAGCGCATGTTGTACAACCTCAGTTTGCCATTGAATGGCGGCAATGGATCCCCTGAAACAAAAGATGAATGGAACTTTTTAGAAATAACATCTTAACATACAGAGTTCCAATACACGCAAATAATCAAACTTGAAACCACGGCGTGGCAGTCCAACGGTTGCCCTACCCTATCGCTGCTACAGATTTCAAAGAGGGGAGCTGAATAATTACTAATTTAATAATATAATTACTACTGTTTGTTAATTGTTATGTTTTTGAAAAGACAACTCATTCATCAAGAAATAATTCCTGTGTCATGATGAATTTATACATATATATTAAACTGTCCAAGCCCTGTATTGAACTGTCCCACTGCTGGGAACGAGCCCTTTTCGTTTGAGAAGGGTTAGGCCATAGTCCACCACCCAGTGTGGGTTGGCAGACTTCACATATCTTCGAGAACATTATGTAAACTCTTAGACATGGAGGTTTCCTCACGATGTTTTCTTACACCTAACGGTGAGCCATAATTAACTATGTTTTTAATGCGATGAAATTACTAACATTAAATAACAATCAGAAAAGCACCCAATCTCGATTTCGATATTTGTCTCATGTGGAATTCAAATTTCAAACCCACGACACACGGCGCAGTAAAAATGACCGCATGTTCCCGTTGGGTAACACCAGTTTGTGTCATACTGTTACTCAATTGGAAAAAATATTCCCGAAAAGTAACACTGTAATTTATTGCAACGTTTTTTTTTCCTATAGGTAACACTGTAACATAACAGAATCTTGTATTCTCGTTAAGTAACACCTCTTTGTAATAAAATCATTGTTGAAATACGCCTTCAACAAAATGTAACGATTAACTAATATTGTGATTATCCCGATTATTACGATATTAGTTATTTTGCACAACGACGATGAAATAAAATAAGCAAAATAAAATATTCTTTATTAAAAGCTTTTGTCCATCCGTACGATTCCGACTCGGAAGCGGTAGGTTGTGTTAGGTTCTCTTTTGTAAACCCACCCAGAAATAGGAGCCCCGCTAAGCGGGGCTCCGTCCAAAACTCCCATTAGTTCTACCATAGAACTGAGGAATAGAACAATGTGTAAAATTCGCCTAACCCATAAATAATTTTATTAAAAGATGTTGATTTTGGATTAGAATGGTTTTATTTAATTTTCTCCTAAACAATAAAGTTCTGGAACTTTTTGGGATATTTCGTCCAGATATGTAACCCTGTTACATACAAAGATTATAGTGTTAATTATTGAGAAAAAAAAACGTTGCAATGATTTACAGTGTTACTTTTCGGGATTTTTTTCCAATTGAGTAACAGTGTGACACAAACTGGTGTTACCCAACGGGAACAAAGGAAAATGCCGAGTCCACCACTTTAATCCCTACGCAATCTGCGCAGTCAAGTTATAACATACCTACTTGACGAGCAAAATAAAAAAAAATAAAAAACAAAAAAAAAACGTAAAGCATGCAATTTACTTTAAGTATTGAGTAGAGCACTACCTCTGAATTTTATCCTAACACTATTTGGAATATTCTTTATGATAATACGACTCAACATTATAGCATAATACAACAATATAGGTACCTCAAGAGGTGGCGATCTAACTAGTCAATTATCTTTTTAAGGTAAACAAAACATTAAAGTTAAAACAATTAGCATACTATAGTGCCATCTGTTGACAATTTAAAGTACCTGGCAGTCAGTAAACAGTTATTTTTAGATAGCGACTCTTTCTTTACACAGTATTATATTATCTGTGACTTAGCTGTCAAAAGGCACGTAGTGTTTTGCATTTACCACAATGACATAGCGAAATAGACGCTTTTTGTTTACCAATTTACCATTACTTAACCAAGACGCGTTACTTATTGCAAAGGAGCAAATATCTGTCAAACTATTTTTAGAATAACTATTTCTTTATTTCACATGGGTTTTGAAATTATATTGATTTGAAAGCAAATCTTAGTTATAGAACAATCATAATTAATAAACCTTTGGACTAGGAAATAAATATTTATTCACAAAAAATAGGTATATAAGTATACAGTTTATACATACATAGGTGAGTTTAATTATTACAAGGTAAACTAGTGCAGTGCTGTTATGTAAAATATAACATTCAAAGTACCTAATGGATAGGTAGATACCTACCTAACTAAAGGCAAAATAATGAATTAATGATACAATAATCTAAAAAACTAACCTTGAGTAAGATGTTTTGTGTTAACATTTATCTTGTGCTTCACGGATGATATTATGTTTCTGCCCAATGCGTACTCCAGCACTTGTCCAACTAACCGAACTCCGTGTAGTGGCGACAATATTAAACGCATTGCAAAACCGGCCGACGAGACGATCATTGTTAAACAAATAAATAATCAAGAGAGAAACGTAAAGATAAAATGATAATAAACCCGATATCACTATAACGCACGTTCACTGTATGAAAACTTTACTAATAATTTATTGTTTTACATCGAGGCTTAACTTTTATTGCACTCCGCCTACGATATTATACTTTTTATAACGAAGGAAATAGTGGAGCCTAGTACTATACTGAACAGGTACAAACGTAATAAGGATTTTGTGTGTTCAATGTTCATTGGCTGCAAATATAGCGATTTTTGTATTTTTTAAGCTTATCATTTTATCTATTTTGGTATACTTAACGCGATTAAGACCGATTTACTTATAGTATATTATGTGACTGAAATGTTATTTTTCTTGTTTGCGTGTAAATAAAATTATTATTATCCTAATCCTAATCCTAACTAATATTATAAAAGCGATAATGAGTTTGTTTGTTTGTTACCTTTTTACGCCTAAAGCACTGAACCGATCATCTTGAAATTTTGCATATAGGTACGTTGACAGGTGTACAGAAACGGACATAGGCTACCTTTCATCCCGAAAAAAATTACTGTTCCCGAGGAAAACAACAATAACGTTGTTATTGAGATATTGTTGTTAAGATGGCGCCACGTGTCTTTCGAATCATGATTGAATTATATTATTACAAGCAGAGTACAACCCGAATATATGCCTAAATATTTTTTTTGCTGTAGGTATATTATAGATTTTATGTGGTAATAAATATATTATAATATTATAAATTAGTGCATGTAACTTGGTAAAATGGCGGGTCTCCGTAGACGTATCTGCTATAACTGTATTTTAGTTAGTATTACAATATATTTAGACATGGTACCTATGTTGAGTTACTGCTTTCACAAATTTGGTCTTTTTTATCGTGCAAATCGTCGTATCATAAACTAGGTTACACCAATATATTCCATAAAGCATGCCCGTTAAAATTCAATATTCAACCAAAAAACGTGAAAAGGCCTGTTACTGCGTTTTAGGACCTGCACGGCAGTATTGCTCGTCCCGGTTAGCAAATAGCGTGATGGTAATTTACTACTATGGCGAACAAATCGGACATTTAAGTTATTATTTATAATAAAAATTATTTAAGTACAAGGTTCTATGATGTATGGCAATGCAAATAAAACCTTGCATGTTCGTCCCGGCGCTCATGGCTATAATATTAATATTAGGTACTTTTGATACATATTGCTCTAAGTGACCTTTATAAGTTTAATAGATTTATTCAATATTACGAAACCAGGATATAGGACTTCTTTCATAACCACAAATCTTTACACAAATGCATACAGGCCATTCGTAAGTAATTGACTCCGACATGTATTCAAGGCAATTTGATTGGTAATTAATTTGACAGCCAATTTCAAAGTTGACAGCACAATTGTGTAAGGGGACCAAACCTATAGAATCGAGCATGCCGCGCGCCGCTGTGCCATTGCCATGCGCGCCCGGTCGTCGCCAATCAATACTATCGCCCACCCTAAATTTAGAAATGAAAATTGTCCAACGTGATCGGCAATTTTTGTTGCGTCAGTTACGGCAGTCGCTCTAGCACGTTTAGGCCCAGCGGACGTGTTGCTCATAAAATTAAGTACCTGCCTAGTGTCTGTGCGAAACTTTAAAATGGCGACGGCGCGAGACCGCAAAGCTTGGTCGCAAATTTTAGAATTATATCATAAAGACTTCCCTCATTTATGGGATAAATCCAATAGCATGTACAATAACAAAAATATGCGTAACGACGCGTACAAAGTACTAACACAAATATACAGAGACAACTTTGATATGGATGCATCAGTAGACACATTGAAAAAGAAATTAGAAAATATGCGAACTACATACTTCAGAGAATTAAAAAAGGTAAGCAAAAAGGACATTAGCTCTTCCTAAAAATACGATTTTTAGAGACGACGCGGTTAGGTGCAGAAATAGTAGGTATAATGCTATCAAATTGCATATTGTTCACATGTCTAAAATCGTAGGATCAGTGAATCGACACTAAATACCACAGAACACATATACCCTAACGCGCTAAATACTGACAAAGGCGAATTGGCAATTTATAATGAAGTCATAACAATTCATAGATTTGACAATTGCTCTTAACGTTGACATTATATGAAGGGTTGCTTGATATAAATTATTACTGTTAACAAGATAAGTAATAAAACATACACAACATTTTATAAATTTTTAATTTCAAAATTGTTTTTATTTATTTCCAGGTTAAAGAATCCATACGATCGGGCGCTGATGAAATATATGAACCTTCTTTGTGGTACTTCGAACAATTAAACTTTTTGGCGAATTTATATGAACCTTGTGGCCGTTATTCTAATAATCCTCGCCGTTCTGTTGCTATTGATCCCTTAAAAACTGAGGTAAGTGAGAGAAATTAGGACTACAGTACTCATATAAAATTAGGTAGTTTATTGCTCGAATAAATCAGTCCATTTTACATCATAATTATATTACCCAAGCTCTGTGGTATTTATTATTGGCGATGCATGTTTTTATAGGTACTTAAACTTCGATGTACTTATACATTTCATTTTATGTATAAGTGTATACACACATATACTCATGCCTATATAACCCGGCAAGGTTAAATAAGGCCTGATATTATCAAAGTTTAGACATTAATATTATACTTAACAAACATTATACTACTCGCATTCCGAGTAAAAAATAAATTAAGTAGGTATTATTTTATTTTCAGGACACCACTTTAGACGATAGTAATAGTGACAATGACTATGAACCCTCAACATCACAAGAAAGTACCAGTAAGAGGACAGACTATAAAAAAAAACAAAAGATAACAGTATTTAAAAAGCTTGAACAAGCAAATACTACTCAATCGCCAGTTACAATGAGAAATGAAGATTGGGAAGTAATGGGAAGATCCATAGGCTTACAATTACGAGACATAAGCAAGAAGCAATTGACAATAGCTTCCAAATTAATATCAGATACTATATATTTCGCTAAACTGAATCGATTGTCAGAAGAATCCCACGTTGATATAGGTACAACTGCAGTCGTGTCTCCCTTATGTGCTATGTGTGCGGCACAGGTAGGTGACTGAAAGGTCTAGAAAACAGACTCGGTGCCACCGCTGCGCCGGTCTCAAAACGCACAAGGCGCCTTCAATAATTCCAAGACCGGGCCCATCGTGGAAAATAATAATAGGTATATACGCCAATTATACCTTTAAAAAAAACGTTTGAAACACTGCCCCGACAAAATATATTTTGATACGTACTTCTCAGATTTCTTATTCATCAAACAAAAATAAATCTAATTCCGACACAAATAAATTATGTTAATTATTAATCATGTAGTAAGTCCGATTTATTCTTGCAATTGTAATTTGATTAGATTTTGTACATTGGTGCATGGGAGGAAATACAGAATTTAAGTGATCTGTAAACCACATTCCATATTTTATAGCACCTAGTTCGCGTTTTCGTCCGCGTTGATTATGGATATTACTATTGAGTTACATTTAGATGTAGGTATAAAGAAGAAGAATGTGGTTCCACATTCTATACAAATCCCAAACAAATGTATATATATTATGTAATACAAGTTTAATGTATTAAGGGATTGATAATTTAAAATGACGGGATGAGCTAGCACAGAAGCAAGCGACATAAAACTGACCATCGGAGAAACGATCTTATTTCAAGTCAACATCCGCAAACTTAAAGAATGAAATTGTGACTTATAATGCTTATTGCAAATCCCACTTTATTTAGACATTACAGTATTTTTAATTAAATTAAATAGGAATTCATGACTACAAGTGAAGTCAAGAAAGTTTTCAGGGCTGGTGTAATGAAAATCGTGATTTCTATCACATGTACTTTAGAGCCTAATTCATTAATTCAACTATGCCACAGGCTTTTCATTTATGTGGACTGGCTGGATAAATTTTGTCTATTAACTCTTGAACTGTACTTACGAAAGTCCACAGTTCGTTCGGTATATTTACTTATACGAACTGTAATGGGATATTCACAAAATCGTAACTATTGCAGTAAGTTTGGTAATTCTGATATAGCCGGCGCCATTATTCAGATGTTTCTGATTTATCAGACGTTGAGCGTTAAATATTCAAGCCATTAAAAGGTCGAGCTGCCTCAGTAACTCAGTATAAGACAAACATTAGCCCTGACGAACAGATATCGTCTGGCTCTCATATCGATATTATATAAATATTATAAAACAAGCAACGCATTTGTGTCTTCGCCAGAAAAGCATGGTTGACAAATTGATTTTGTTGACGCCCAAATTGCAAAACAACGACTGTACTCTATTGTTGCTGAACTATCTGGAATAATATTTATGTTATACATATTGACCAGCCGGATGCCTTTTTCATATAATGATAGTGAAACTGCATAAAAACGAGACTTTGTTTTAGTTTAAGTTTTGTTTTGAGATAATGGGTCCCCGAGGCAATCAAGTGCACTTGACAAGTCTACGTGATTGAAGCGAATATTGATCGTTTACCGCGTACACTTGACGCTACCGTCAAGCAGTCTACGGCTTGATCGCAATTGATATAAATTTTAATTGACGACACTTGATGCGCTTGCGCTTGACGCGACTTGACGTGACTTGACAAATGACAAGTTTTTTTCATTTGCGGTCGGAACACTGAAGATGGCGGTCGCCGAACGGGACCTAGACGTTGTCTTGGTCAGAAGCCCCGACACAATTACCGAGCGCGATTTTGTCCTATTGCTAATATCGCTCTAAAGGGATTTTCCTGTACTATGGAAAGTTAAAAGTAAGGATTATGCTGACAAAAATAAAAAATCGATTACTTTATCAAGCATAGTGAAATCACTTCGTATCTACAAACAATATCGCTAGAGTTATGGCAAGGAATGCCATATCGGCATTGGAAATCATATTTATTATTGCGATGACTTGCTTGCGCACAGATTCACAGATCGGTAGGCGACTGTGGCGTGTGCACTTGACCAGACTTGACGGCACCTTCAATGGGTTTCAAACAATGATAAAGGTTTCAAGTCCCCCATCAAGTAAAACAGTCAATCACGTGAGACTTGTCAAGTGCACTTGATCGTCTCGGGGACCCACAGAGTACTTTATACAGGGTGGCCCAAATATCGTGGATCAAACGAACCAGGGTGATAGGGGACGTGATTTCTAACAAAAAATCTTTCTACAGCATGGTCATAACTTAATTGGATAAAAAGTGATGATCATTTTTGTTTTTTTTCAAATAAACTACCGATTTATTTACAATTTCATTAGTACAGAAAAAAGTTGATAAAAAACAACAAAACAAAAGGTGTTGTATTATGACTAGATAATGTATCATTACAAAAAAAAATGAATTGCAGCTCTGGGTACCAATTTCAAAAAGCAATTAATTTTTCCCGTCAATTTTGAAGCATTACAAAAAATTACTACTCAATTTGAGAGCATCCTGTGAAAAATAAAAGTATTATGGAAAAGTGATTTAATGTCAGACTTTTAGTTCAGGTTTTATGCGAGTTTTTTTCATGTCAAGGAGCAAATTTGTTAGAAAGGAAAATTTTAATAAAAAATATGTAGTAATTAAAAAACCATCTTGAAATAAAAGAACAACAATTATGAGTTGATAATTTTATTAAATTAATTTTTCACAGTAAATGTTCAAAATTCCTGCCTCTAACCATTATGCACAATCTGCACCGCCTAATAAAATTGGTACGTAATCGCCGGAAAGCACGTCTGTTATTCATAATTTGTACTTTAGCAGACTCGAGCTTTTGTCGTAATTCTTGTTCAGTGTTGTTCTCTCTTTGATATACCACTTCTTTGAAATAGCCCCAAATAAAAAAGTCTAATGGATTAAGGTCGGGCGACCGGGGTGGCCATGCAATAACTCCGCCTCTACCAATCCACCGGTCGGGGAAGCGCTCATTCAAGTGTTGTCGAACTGATCGAGCGTAATGAGGCGGGGCACCGTCCTGTTGCAGCCACATTTCTTCTCTTATTTCTTCCGGAACTTCAGCTTCGTTGAGTGTTGGGTTCAAATCATTTTGTAAAAAATTTAAATACGCAGCACCGTTTAGCCTTGGTGGCATTTCGTGTAGCACCAGCTTCTGGTCAATGATACCAGCCCACATATTAATACCAAACTGATGCTGGAATCGATCATTTCTGATGATATGTGGGTTCACTCTGGAGTAGTAGTGTAAGTTATGGATGTTAAAAATTCCCATTCTTCTAAAACTTGACTCATCCGACCATAACACTTTATTGAAAAACTGCGGATCCTCTCTGTGTAGTCTTAACATCTCTCTACAAAATCTCACTCTAGGTTCATAGTCAGCTGGCAGCAAAGCTTGAACTCGTTGCACGTGGTAGGCATGATATCGTTTTCTTTTTATAATACGCTGCACCGCCGAACGTGGGATCCCGAGATTTCGTGATATTTGGCGTTGGCGTTGTATATGTATTACTTTACTCTTTGACTTTATATACCTACAACTGAAACGGGGACCCATAAGGCAGGCAAATGGCAATGCTTTGACAATCTATATGAATATGATGGCTCGGTAAAGAATATCTATGGTAACGACATTTGTTTTTTTTTCGAGAATGACAAATTACGTCTCAATTGACCAAAGAGTAAAGTAAATTGATAAAATTGAATGAATCTATGATTGAATGAACCAATGAACTGCCAGCTATACAGTACTCTATGACTGCCAGTCGTTTCTGCACAGATTACAGAGAGTCTACAGACGTTTCTGTTTCTGTATTTCTTTATTGAACCGGTTGAACGTTACAATTTACAACTGGGTTTCTGACTTCTTTCTTTAAAATTGTACTCAGTTGAAAACAAAACAACACCAAAAATGACTGAAAAGCATTTACAAACCGGTAAGTTTAGAAAACTATACGTAATACATTATTTTGATATCGATAAATAGGTACCCTAACCTTATTTTTTTATTTCCTAGGGGATGCCCTTCCTCCTTACGGCGATAAACTTCGTGTGTTTGCCATGAGATTCTGCCCTTTTGCTGAGAGGACTATCCTGGTTCTGAATGCAAAGAATTTACCATATGACACTGTATACATTAACTTGGACCAAAAGCCAGAGTGGATTTTCAACTATAGCCCAAAGGGTATGTATTTAATCTTATAAGCATAACATGTTGGTATTATTTAATATTTTTGTTTAAAAGGGACAACTTCTGCTCAATAATTGCTGTGCTTCAGCGGACTTTACAAACATTGAAACATTGGAAATAAAGAACACCCCGACTCGGACAAGTGTTTTTAGATTTTACACAAATTTTTGTCCAGTGTGAAGATTGAACCCACACCCCTTGGGGCACTTCTGGTGTTGTGATACTGGCCAATAGATCCACAAAACAAAAAATGCTTGTCATAAACATGTCCTCTTTCTTCATGGTCTACCTGATATCATGCCCAAACTACTAGTCATGGAAATCTAAGGAAATAGTATATTGCTTATAAGTCTATACATAGTTTAGTTAAAAGTAGCATTAGTTATAAGTATTAGCCTGTAAAATTTTGGCATACCAGACATAATTAAAAATCTATTATTGTGTCTGGCTGCTAGAGTGCCTCTGCAACTCGATAACATTCTTGATTATTAAATATATAAAATCAGACTGCTATCATGAATAAGCCTTTTCATGCATGATATTACTATAGTTTATCTGTCTGTCTACATATTGTGTAGCCTGTTATTATAGGTTTTTCCTTGTGGAACATACGTGTTCCATTCTGGCCCGGCCACAATCGCTTTCGTTATCGCAAGTGATGTAAAAGTCATGTACTTCAGGTGTACTTAATGTACTTAGAAGAGATTTTTTGTGTACCTCAAAGGATAACTCGTAATATACTTAACAAAGTGGCCGGGCTGCAATGTGTACGCCGCAGCCCGGCCACAACGATTTTTATAGATAGGATGGTTAAAATCAAGCGTAATATCAATTAAATTCTTGTACCTTTATTGTTCTTCCATTTTCTACGTATAAATCTACATTAAAAGTTCTTTACACAACAAAAAAAGTATTACTTATAATTTTGTATGTACGTAGCGCCTGTACAAAAAAATAGCAGTCATGGTTCTAGCCTTATTACTAAGTAAAATACTTCAGATGATTACACATTACAATTTTGTTTTAAACCTAATTAGATTTATATATAGAGGCCGACAATTCATAAATATATCTAATCAGGTTTAAAAGAAAATTGTAGTATGTAATCATCTAAAGTATTTTACTTAGTAATAAAGCTAAAACCAGTAAAACCATGACTGCTATTTTTTTTTGTAAATTTATGAGCAATACTTTTTTCATTGTGTAAAAAAAGTAAGGAAGTTTTAATGTAGATTTATACATAAAAAATGCAAGAACAATAAAGGTACAAGTATTTAATTTATATTACGTTTGATTTTAACCATCCTATCTATAAAAATCGTTGTGGAAAAGGATAACTCGTAATATACTTAACAAAGTGGCCGGGCTGCTACGTGTACGCCGCAGCCCGGCCACTTTGTTAAGTATATTACGAGTTATCCTTTGAGGTACACAAAAAAATCTCTTCTAAGTACATTAAGTATACCTGAAGTACATGACTTTTACATCACTTGCAAAAACGAAAGCGATTGTGGCCGGGCCAGAACAGTACACGTATGGAACATAGCAGTTTGCACAACAGATGTTAGTCTATGGATGGAAGTGCATCCTTTGTCTGTCTACATTCCTTTGTCACACCTCAACATATACCATTAGGTTATAGTTAGACTATGTATCTATATTAGTAAGTAAATCAACCATTTTTCTCACTAGGCACTGTACCCGCTCTTGAATATGAAAAAGATAAAGCTATTTTCGACAGTAACATAATTAATGTGTACTTGGATGAAAAATACCCTGAGAACCCGCTGCAGTCTTCAGATCCACTGCGCAGAGCACAGGACAAAATAATTGTTGAAAGTTTTGGTTCGGTAAGTTCTGTTCAAAATATATTTTATTTACATTTTAGTGTAGCTCTTTTTCACCTTACTACAATACAATTATAGTAGGGTGTACTGAAATTCTAAAATTGTATTGTTAATCTAAAATCCAATTCAAAATATATGGTCCATACCAGGCAATGCTTTTTCATTGTGTCTGAGATTTGGTTCGATAAGAGCTTAAAATTATTTTTAAAAGCACATACTGCTAAATTATTCATATTCATAAAAAGTATGTAGTACTTGCTGTACTCACCTTTTATTGTTTAATACAAAATCTATTGGGGTTTTGGAAACATGTGTAGAAATGTACACCTATTTACAGGCATTTACCTCATACTACACTGCTGCATTCAACTCGCCAGCCTTGCAGCCAGAAATGGTGGAAACCTACCACAAAGGTCTGGCTTATCTGCAAAAAGAACTAGAGACCCGCGGCACCAAGTTCTTACATGGAGACAGCCCTGGATTAGTAGATTATACTCTGTGGCCATTCTTGGAAAGATTTGAGGCTCTACCTCTCATTGGCAAGCCTGAATTTGCAATTGATAAGACTAAATATGGATTACTGGTAAGCATTTATTTATTACTAGATGTGCCCGCGGTTTCACCCGCGTTTATGATTACTGCGCCGCCCCCGTGGGTCGTAGCGTGATGTTATATAGCCTATAGCCTTCCTCGATAAATGAGCTATCCAACACTAAAAGAATTTTTCAATTACCGAACTGGACCGCCAGTAGTTCCTGAGATTAGCGCGTTCAAATAAACAAACAAACTCTTCAGCTTTATAATATTAGTATAGATTCTCACCATTCAAATAATGATTATGCTTATTAATTTACATTTATAAGTAATACTTTTGAAAGTGTTATAACACTTATAACAATCACATTGTTAGAGCTTAATCTAAATTGTATGAAGAATTATCCTTTAAAATAAATGCCATTACGAAAAACATTTCATCTTTGTTTGCATCAAGGTCATGTCTGCCTTTCATAACTTGTATAACAACACAAAAAATTCTGCCTGCATTCATTCTTTGCCATCCACAGTCCTCAAGTCGTGTACTGCTAAAGCATTTAGCCATTTATCATATTGAAATTAATAAAAAATGCCACAGTTATTTTATAATACAGCATATTTAACTTTTCCACCAGAATACCTACATTGAAGCAATGAAGAATGCTCCTGCCGTGAAAGCTTACTACCTAGCAGCCGAGACACACGCTAAGTTCATTGAGTCGCGGGCTAAGGGTGATACCAACTACAACATGCTGGATACAAGTGCTGTTTGCTGCATGCGCCCAAGGAAGAAGAAGGAGTAAAGAAAAACATACTCAAATTCTGTGATTTATTTTTGTTAACGTTTCGACATAATATTCGGCAATTTTTCTTAAAATAAAGTACAATGATATAACAATATGTTTATCTATTAATACTTTTCTATTGTATAATTGTTTATGGATGAGGGTAGAGGGACGAAAAGGGAGAGGAAGGCCAAGGAAAAGATGGATGGACTGTGTGAGGATGGATATGAAAGGGAAAGGGATAAATGATCAGATGAAGGGTGACAGAGAAGTAAGCGAAGTACATACTGTACCGACCCCAAATAAATTGGGATCAGTGCAAGAGGATGATGAATTGTTTATTGATTTATTTAATCAAATATGTAATTTTATATGTATGCATGAGTGTGCACAACGCGGTTGCCGTATCTTATCACGTAAACCAACATTGGTCATTGATATCATTGGTGTACAATGTGTACTTAGTACCTAGTCTGGCCAGATAAAACAAAAATAATTATAATGATAAATTTTATTTCCAAAAATCAATAGCTATTTAAAAATATTGTGTAAAGGTATATTAAAATTACAAGTAGGTACAAAATGATTAAACTAATAGAAGTTATAAGTACGTAGGCGTGGGTTTGCATGACACAGTATTCTTTACAAAGTATTATGTCTGAATGTCACGACTGAGCTGTCTAAAGAAACTTAACGTCGCATTACACTGGAAAGATAATGTGTAAATAACATCAGCCCTGCTTATAAATTGTCCTTCTGCTGGGCATAGGCCTCTTCTCAGTATGAGAAGGGTTATGCCAATACTAATATAATTATGTCCACCATGCGGGCCAAAAGCGGGTTGGTAGACCTGACTTATCTTCGAGAATATTATAAAGAACTGTCAGACGTTCAGGTTTTATCACGACGTTTTCTTTCATTGTTAGAGGAAGCGATAATATTTATCTAATTGACTACTTATTTAACCCTTAATCTGGCAAGAGAAAAATTATGGAAAATTATGTTTATTTTTGCATTTTTAGCTTCATTGAGAGTTGTTACAACAAGAAAAATAATGTAAAAAATCTGGTATGTCCTAATTTTCTGAAAATGCGTGTTCAGTATTCTGGACCTTGCCAGGTTTGCCATAAAGTTGTCAATAATTTTGATGTGCAGTATAATGCACATTGCCGAATTATTACACTTATTAGATCTTATTTCTATTTTGTGCAGGTGATAAATTGTAAAGAAAATGACAATATATTTTTATTGTTTTAGTAAAGAAATGTATATTTGTAATAAAATGTCTAACTAAAACTTCATTTATGAATGTAATAACAGGCAATAAGGACCATTTTACTTATTACTTACTTATAGCTACTCTACGTGAGATCAATAATACAATCAATCTGAACAAACAGATATGTAACAATTATTATTATTCTGAATTACGGATAATATACAACAGTTTTAATCATAATTATAATAATAATATTCAGTCGACATAGTTAAAAACTTTTACTAAGTACGGAAATTATAACAAAATCTCTATCATCTTTTGCGTAATAAACAGCCTTTAATTGCACTTAACACAATACACATCAGTTTTATTTTTTATATAAGTATATGTAAATTGCAGCGACCGTATGACTCTCCATACCATCATAGCGTACACTATCATTTGTTCAACAGTAATTGTACTTAACTGATATTCGAGATCTTCCTTTATTCTGTAACTCTCTTGCTAATCGGCACCGAAAAGACCTCAAAGATCTCATATACTTCACTGCCCGTCTATTGCAATCAGTGCGATAAACTAACCAGGCGTGATTCACACAAATGTCGAGCATTTAAGCAAAGATTGCAGTATACCAACGTCGGCTCTTGTAAGTAGTCCGGTACAACGCAAACAGAATATCGGCGAGATCGATGCCTCTCATGTGGTTATTGTAGTGCTTTATAAGTTCCGGACAGTCCACGACAACTCGGGCTTTCATTTCCATGCTGTACCTCTTAATTTTTCCTACTGGGTAAACATCAGCATCACTACTCAGTGCGTAACTGAATAGAGTGACAACCATATTGTCATACCATTTGACTACAGCTATCTTATTGTTATTGTCAACTACTTGGCAATAAGACCCTCTACCATTCTTTTTTACAAAAATTGTCACTCAACAGTAGTTTTTCGCAACTACTTTTTAGCCTATTTTAACGTATAGTGCCTAGACTGAAAATACCACATTCGTTTCTTAAATGTGATGCTAATTCTACTATGGAAATATAATTATCAAAATACACGTCGCCGACTCGCGTCTGTATTGCCTTGCATAAAGCAACGACAACTTTAGCTCCTAAGGTTAAGGTTTCTTCGTCTTTTGAAAACTGGATGTATCTCAATGTATCTTCGCCTCCATAAAGCAGGAAGTCTAAACAATGCCTGACATGCCTGCACGGACAAAGTTTTTGAAACTCCATTAATGGGTTTCACGGGTTTGTATAGTCTCCTATTACCCGCCTTTTTGCCTTTATACGGTATTGTCATCTCATCAATGCTATAATCTTATCTCCTCTTCCGTGGCTAAGCAGTTCCTCCTCACCTTCTCTACAAAAGGTCTTACTGTAAAGTAGAGATCCGAATCTGGACACGAGTTATCAGCAAATTGGATGTATCTGCGTATAGCTTCAAACCTTTTCAGTGACATGATATCGGCAATAGCTAGGTAGCGTAATTCTTTTGACTAATAATCTACATAGGATGGCAAATTTACACCCATAAGTAACAAAACGGCAATAAAATCTTTCATTTTGTCCTCGGAGATATTGATGGATGGTGACACTAATGCCAATATGTTACGCGCGTGATGTTTATTTGAAGACCTGCAAATAATAATAATATAAGGTAAAAAAAAAAATTGACATACGAAATACGCATATTGGTTCATAAAATCATATTAGCAGTTAGTTTTCTATCTAATTGGTAGTGTCCAATATACTACACATCACAAAATCTCACTAAAATACTACGTACTTGGCAATGGGCAATATACTGGATACGCGAATTTGATAGAATATTACGAAAAATCTATAATAGCTACCATAATTTTAGTTTGTGTCCACATATTCACAGGTTTTATAAAATAATAATATATTGTGCAGTAATAAGTAATCATTGCAACATAAAATAACAAATAAATCGAGACTTACCGAGAGCGGTCGCGACACGTCCTTCCTTCCTGACATTTCGGCGACGACTAACCAGCCAAGCGCACGCGCATCTTGCTCGTAATTTTTTATACATTACTTTATTATACAAATAAACTATTAGAATTAAAATAAATACAATATAGTTAAAAATCCTGCTGTATATTTTTTCAAAATTGATGTTCAGTATATTGCACACTATCGAATTAAGGGTTAAGCGATGCGTGCCTTAGGATCAAACTTGAGATCACCGCGTGGCAGTCCAACGGTTTACCACTAGGTTTTCACTGCTAATACAAATCTGTGACACAAGATAGTTTATTACTGAATTTAAAGAAAACGAAATAAGTATTCAATCTTGTAAGAAATAGCGTAGGTATAGGTCCCGTCACGTAAAAAGAACGCTGAGCGACAATGGAGGGGATGTGTCTGCGCATGGGTCAACTGAGGAACCAGTAGATAGCGTGCGCGCATAGACATACTGCCGGACCGTCGCCCCGTCCCGCGCCTTCATACCGCCAATTTGATCGATAAATCGCTCAGTGCGCAGGTAAACGGCCAGCGTTCTTTTTACGTGACGGTCAATATACCTACCTAAATAAATAAAAAATAATAATATAATAATAATTTATTTCCATACCAGATAAGGCACAATGTACATAGATTCTTAAAAGATACATACAGACTGGCAAATTAATAACAAAATGTTGAAACCGCTGCTTCCCAAACTAGGTAATAACCTGTATTGTGGGAGTCAGTTCAAACCAATTCAAACGGTCAGATTTAATTTACTTAAACGTAAACTTATCGAGGACCGATGACAATAAAATATACCTAATAATTTTGAAAATAGTAAAAAAGCGGCCAAGTGCGAGTCGGACTCGCCCATGAAGGGTTCCGTAGCAGCAAGTAACATAATATAAAAGTTCTTGTACTTTATTGTAACTTTGATTATAAATTGCGATTTACGATTTATGAACAAACCAATTTTCGGTGGAAGTTTACATGGTAATGTAGGTACATCATTTATTTTTTTTAAGTTTTATCATTCTCTTATATTAGAAGTTACAGGGGGGAGGGACACACATTTTACCACTTTGGAAGTGTCTCTCGCGCAAACTATTCAGTTTAGAAAAAAATTATATTAGAAACCTCAATATCATTTTTGAAGACCTATCCATAGACACGTAAGGGATTGATGAAAAAAAATTTTGAGTTTCAGTTCTAAGTATGGGGTATAAACTCATATTAGCATTTATAATATTAGGTAGTTAGGATTTACCTTTAATATAAGCACGGTGACGTAGGTACACAGAGCAGCCAGACTAAGTACACCACTGCAGGCGATAATAGCGATAAGCAGCTCCTTTTTTGTGGGGCTTTTCTTTTATGGGGAAAAACATTGTGTTTTAGAGTTTTCTGGTAATAAATCGATTATAGTACGGCGGGTGAAAATGTGCCCGTAAACAAAAACTATTGCTGTCTGTATGGTGCCCAAAACAGCTTTCGATATGTACCTACGTATCAGGTAAATAGTTAAACAACGCAATGTTTATTGCGATCTTATAAAATGATAATAGTTATCTGGTTGGAATTATTGTTATCTGCTCGTATTTAATTTATTTATAGTAATTGTTAAAACATTTAATTTGTGCGTTGGAATTTATCAGAATGCGTTTTCATAGTTATTGTTCAATAAGTACCTATTTCTGTTACGAGTAAGTACTCGAGATTTAATTCTGGCTCATCTGCTTAATTTCTATACTAAGTAGGTACTATGGCGAAAAACTAGCACTACCCACTTGTAAGCAGTTAGCGTAACCAATGAACATCAGTAGTGACACCACTCTCCAGTCACCTAGGCAATCATTCACACTTTACAGACTGCAAAATCCTATTCATGTTATTTTCGATGAACAACATATTTTACTATTTTGATTTGAAAAATTTCGCAGAGTTCCTTCCACAAGCTCAGAGTTCGTGGAAGAAAGTTTTAAAACTGCTTTAAACGCGACTAGTTTGGTTTTAAAGTAAGAATGAATACTTGCCGATGGTATACGAGTGATAGTAAGAGGTAGCCCGTAAGCATCTCAAATAATTCCAGGAGTAGGCAAAATCTCCTAAGGTAATAAGGTGGAATAATCGAAGAATGGTCGACGGTCTAAACTCAAGCAAACCCGATTTAACCTTAGGAGATTTTGCCTACTCCTATGTTTTTCATCCGTCGACTATTCCAAGCTTAAGCATTCGAATAGTCGACTATCCTCAAGGCATGTGGCGGGAAGCGTAATATCCGTGCCTTGTGTCGTTCCGTTTATGAATTGCATGATATATTATGGAATACTGATGATGATATTTCCCGACCGATTTCGGTCACGGCGACTGATAATGCAGTCATGTCTACTGGAGCGCAGCTACAAAATTTGTTTTTATTGTTCTATCGACATCCCCGAGTAGTAAAGCACATTACAAAAACATTACAGCAGACGGTAAATAAAAAACAGAATTTATAAAATAAAATTTATATATTTCACAATGTTAACACAACCTCTAATTATGTTTGTGTGCTAATAAATTATCTGTTTACAAAGCATTGGGTTAACAATTTCAACAATTGTCTATTTTATGCGTACTGTATAACGTTACGTTCTAATCTAGGTTATATTAAGTAACATTTTATGCTTTGAGATTCATGCGATCAACTACATCGTCACACCTGAAGAACAAAGTAACAATGGTAAAAATCTACCGGGAACTTATTTCTTTTTTCATTCTGGCATGATCATCTTCATTTACACAATCTTTGTTAAATAAAACATTTTACTATTATTTTGATATTTAAATAACTGGCTTCCGCCCGCACCATGGTCATGGTTTATTATTAAAACATTGTCTATATTACTACTTGATAAAATAGCTGCTTTCTATGCGTAAAAAAATATAATTAGTTAAGAGTTTCTAAGATTACCATATATAATATATATATAAATATAGAACAAAATTTTAGAATTTGATTATAATCTATTATTTTTCATTTCACTTTCTAATGAAATAACTATGTTAACCTGCGTTTAGCGTTAAAAGGGATACCTTAGAAACCTTTAAGTTTCTGTTATAATTACCATTAACTGGAACCTAAAGGATACTGCATTAGAAACTCAAAGTTTACCAAAAACTTCGTTCTTCGGATAGGACGACTGAGTATGTAATATTACGCGAGGAATAACACTAATAAAGTAGATATAATAAATAACTTATAATAATGTTTAAGATTTGATTTTATGTACATAATACATTTATAGCAAGAAAATATAGTAAGAGTATTTCATTATATCATGAAGGCATAGTAAATTGTAACATAAATTATCACATGGGTGTATAGTTACATAATAAATATGGAAAATGTACATTTATACGCTATTTGGGAAGCACCTCGATAGATTGAGAACTCTGACACATTGCGTGGATACACGACAAGAGGTTGTTGGCGGGAAAACAGGGCGTTGTGTTATAGGTACATGAAAAATACCATAAACAATGTCACTAACAATTTGTGTTTTTATTGACATTGGGACTTTTATGGTTTAGGTATATATTTGCATTTATAATAAAACTAAATACTATGTGCAGAAATGATATGTTTTGGATGTGGTTTCCCTCGATATTTTGATAAAAACCACATCCTTAACTTTGGTTTAAAAATCTTGAGTGACAATATATTAACATGGTATTTTAAAGCTCAACGCAATGTATCAGAGGTATGATCGCTGATTCCCGGGCTAGGCATAGATGACAACACATTTAAAAATCATTAGTACTTGGTAAATTATATTATAAATTGAATATAATTAAAGTAAATATCATAACAGTTAGTATATTGCACTAATTTGTACTATTCTAAATTAAAACGATAACTAATTATTACGAATTAAGTACTTGTTTAATAAATAAAGACTAAGTTAAAATTAATTAATATCATTAGGAATGGATAATTTCGATCGAAATCACTCGACTTATTAAGCACAATGCATCGTAATCTATTAAAATCCAATGCTTTAAGGATTCCGGAGATGTAATCAATAATCATGCACCGTGTTCGCGATATATCGCTTAAATATATACTATGCGTTTCAAATAAGAATAGGCGCATCAATGACCTCGATCTGTCAAATGTTACTAGGAAACTACAGATAGCAACAAACAATAATTTGCGTAAATATTATTTTTTGTTTTATTAGTGAACAAAAAATAATTTGCGTAATTATGACTTTTTTGAAGGAACAATAAACACCTACATAATTTTTCTTGAAAATTTGAGTGCTGCCGGAGGTAAAATAACTATGAATAACTGATATTGTCTATGATTTGTTGTTTAAATAAAGTAACTCTGTGACTCGTATCGAAAATGAATACCGGCAAAGAGAGTTTATAGAAGACGATGATAATTTCAGTTTTGTTATAAACACAGGTAACAACATTAATATTTTCTTTTAAATAACAGTCAGTAAAATATTTCTATGACCTAAATATTTTTTTAAAGGGGAAAGCAGCTTTTGATGGCGGTGAAGATGATGACTGCTCAAGCAGTGGGATGAGCGGAATCGAAGAACTACGAGATTCAGATTAAAAATAAATATTATTTTAAAAATAACTGTTTTACTGATCATACCTATTTTGTTAAATTTGACAGCTATGACGTCACAATATGGCGCAGGTTCATGCCTATTCTTATTTGAATCGCATAGTACTTTCATTATTTCTAACAAATCTATAATTTAAATTAAATAAAGTGTTTCTGATTATGGCCTGGCATTTACGCTATTGATAACAAAGAAGGTTCTTAGCAAAATATTTATCTTTTTCAATTTGAATAAATATTTACAAGGGCAACCGTAACGTATTTGACATCCGCTTCATCTAAAAGTCCACTTGTGAAATAATATATTTACTTGGGCACTTCAATTGTAATTGCAAAAAAATATCTGCAATACATATTATATACATTTGATTTATCATTTTTTGTTTAAAACAGTTTAAAAATATAGGGTCAGATACCATAAGGTCCCTGATGCATATGATGTCTCTTACATAATATCACACGATTCTGTGCCATTGCATATTGAATTGGTAACCCTGGAATATAATCACCTATTATTATATCCAGGGTGTATTAGAAACCATGTTAATTATTTTTTCGTTTTCAAATGGGTGCGGCATGGTAAAGGTTAATGTCGTATAAGTACATACATTAAAATCATATTATTTTTATTTCAACATTGATTTCTATGTTCATTGATTTCTCATGACATGGTGTGCGACGAATCTACTTAGCGTGTAAATAAATAACACCTACGTTGCAGTTTTAACAGCTAAGTAGCGCTAAGTTTTTTTCTTGAATATGTTTTGCAAGTTCATATTGGTTTTGGACTGTTGGAATATCTGCGTGACTCTCCTGCCTACTTCCTGGGCGGCCTGTAAGTTAGTGGCGGCGCGCGGCGCCTCTCGAGCGGGCTCGGCGCTTCGCCCCTCGACCGGCGGGCCCACGTTATGAATGAGCGCTTCTATCGCCGCCTTGTATTGGGACAGTGATGGATGCTGCACGCCTTCTTCTAGTTTTCTGTTAATAAACAAAATGTTGTTATAACCCATTGACCGACACGTCAAAAAAGCAAGAGTGCAATCGGCGCCAATCTACGATTTTGTCCTTTAATTTGTCATGTAGTCGTGACCGTGACGTGCTGGACACATTATGCTTTGTCATGTAAATATACATGACTGTGGCGGTCAAAAGGTTTAAACTATTACGTCACTTTTTATTTAAATTAAAACTGAAGGCCAAGTCAATCGCGGTGCATAATCACTGCAAACTAAGAACAAAGGATTTGGCAACTGGTAGGGGTGGTAGATGAAGTGCCTATGACACAATGGCGACTACGGAAACCTATCGATTCGCAAGGTTTACCTACGGTACTATAGCCATAGCCGCAGATTGATAAAGATCTATAATTAAGTTACACCACTCCGTGGCTCGGAGAGCAACGGATATGTGTCCACGGTTACTATTATCATGTTACCAGTTAATATCAATGACTGTTGATAAGGCCCTTATCAACAGTCATTGATATAAAGTGTAACTTAAATATCATTACCCTTTTGTATGACAAGGTCTGATGCTAGTCAGTTTTAAATATTTTTTATGATAAGATTTTTAAAAGCTGACTGCCATTAATCAATTTGTAAATTGCAGTCAGCTTGATTAATTGCAGTGAGTATGGTTAGGCCATAGTCTACCACGCTGGCCCAGTGCGGATTGGCAGACTTCACATATCTTAGAGAACAATATGTAGAACTCTTAGACATGCAGGTTTCCTCACGATGTTTTCCTTCATCGTTAAAGCAAGCGATAATTAACTATTTAAAATGCACATAACTTCTTCTTCTTCTTCTTCAGAGTTGCGCGCTCTGGGATCGAATTTGAGACCCCTGCATAGCAGTCTAACGGTCTCCCACTAGGCTATCACTGCTATATACTTAATAAAAAAATAAAACTTTAAATAAAATTACCTTAAGGCCGGTAATAGCGCAGAGTGATGTCGGCAGTGGTGCACAGCGAGCTGCAAGCCAGGTGTCAGCGCCGCCAAGCATTCGCTTGACAAGGACACGCGATGGCACAGCGCGCATAGCAGCGACACCGCTATATACAGACCAACACTCATTAAACATCTAATAATTATGTCTTCCAGACCGAATTTCGGTCACGGCGGCCAATCTTAATGGAGACTGGCCATATCATAAAATCGCAGGTGCGCAGGAGATATTATAGTGCACAAGTGTATGCGCAAACACAAGTGCACTCTCTGCTCCCTAACTCTCATGATCCGATGGACGGTAATCTGACACGACCGGCGAGAGATCAGGCGCAGGACCAAAGGCTTTACGTGCTTTCCGAGGCACGGGGGTGTCTAACACCGCCAACTTCCTAACTTCAGGCTGCTATTGAGATTTCTTAACAGAAAAACCCAATAACTATTTTGTTGACCCGACACAGCTTTTGAAACCGAGACCTCATGCACAATAGTCGCATTCACTACCGCTGCGCCATGGAGGCAGTGAAACACATAACTACACATCTAATTATTATTTAAACACTAGATTTTGCCCGCGGTTTCGCTCACGTTAATGTAGATTTTGTATATAAATTTCTATCCCTCGCTAATAGTAGGTATTTTTCCTTGATGAAAGATGTGTTAATGTGTTGCAAGTATGCAAAATTTTATGATTATCGGTCGAGTATTCTAGCCGTGAAAGCGTAGGTAACAAACAAACAAACTAATCCTATAATAATCTAATAATATAAGTACTATCGACCAATGCAATGGTACGGCGAAAATTTAAAGGAGGAAATGAGGTGGAAAGTTATAGAAAGAAATAAGAGGAAAAAGAAAGAAAGAAATAAGAGGGAAAAGAAAGAAAGAAATGAGAGGGAGTGATTAAAGAAGAAATGAGATGGAAAAAAAAAGAAATGGACAGAAAGAAAAAGGAAAAATAGGAAGAGGGCAAAAAAAGAGAGACAGCGAGAGAGAAGAATATGTACGATTCCTGACGCCATTTAGTAGTATATTTTCACACACGTTTTTGTTATCTATAATAGATAATATTATAAAGAGGAAGGAGGATTTGATTTTCTCTTTGTTTATAAGGATTTCCCTCAAAACCTATTCACCAAAAAATTATTTCATCGTTAGAAAGCTATGTTATCATTATCACCGAGTAACATAGCCTATGTTGTAGGTATATAAAAAAGTACTGTAACACCTAACCTATTTTACGCAAGCGAAACCGCGGGTAAAACCTAGGATTAATATATTATATTATGTGACCTATAACGGCTTTAAAGTAGTAGACACAAACGCTCAAAGGCGACATAACGATAAAATGAATGCAAATATTGCATAACTCGATAAACAATAAAGTATTGCGTCATTTGTTGAAAGTGACAAGATTAACACTTATCTATTATTCGATATCTCTGTGGTAGCGATCTCATACTATTAACGTACATGTTTGCAAGTCATCAGATTGTTGACGTGACTGATTTATTAACTTGCTAGATTTTGTCCACAGCTTTCCTCGCGCAGGTAAATGTAGCTTAGGTTAGTAACAATACTATTTTCTGGATGAAAGGTACCCTATGTGTGTCCTTTTCTGCACCACTGACAACCGGTATGTGAAATTTTATGATGATGGATCGAGTAGTTAAGGCGTGAAAGCGTAATAAAAAAACTCACTTTGGCATTTGTGATATTACCTAGATCTTGCCCACGACTTCGCTTGCGTTAATGTAGATTTACGTTAAGATAGAGATTTTTTAGTAGACTATATGTTACTCTGTAGTATAAACAATAATACTGCAAAGTTTCATCAAAATCCGTTCAGTAGTTTTTGCGAGATGAGTAACAAACATCCATCCATCCTCACAAACTTTCACATTTTATAATATTAGTAGGAATATAGTTAAGGAATTAGGATTCCACATAATATGTGGAATACTATGGTCGCTAACGATCTTATCTCAATTTGTAAATTTTTGCAAGTCATCAGATTGTCGACGTATCATATCTTATCTTATGTGGGGGCCAGTCTGTGCAGACCGGCGACACTTCAACCCAGTGGGATCTTTTGTGTCGACACTCTCCCAATGACGACTGCCATAGACGTTCATGGCAGTCGGGACCGACGGATTAACGTGCTCTCCGAGGCACGGAGCAGGCGATAATTGTCAACTAATACGCACATAATTTCGAAGTCATATAACTTTCGAAAGTCAGAGGTGCGCGACGTGGGTTCGAACCCGAGACCCTCTGCATTACAGTCTGTTGGTCTCCCCACTGAGCTATCGCTACTCGATTGTCGACGTAACTGATTTATTTACTTATTTATCAACACAACTACTATAACAGGTTAAAGCCAATGCAATGGAGTCGGAATTATTTAATCTTATCATATTACAGTCTCTGCCTACAACTCTGGGAAACAGGCGTGAATATATGTATGTATGTATGTATATTATATGTAACAATCGAATTGTTATTTTAAAGAATCCGGATATTATATGGTCATAAAATTTTAGTATTTTAATACATAGTACTTTTTAATAAGATAAATACCCTATTTGATTTAGTACGTTTTTATACTTTACAGCAAATAGAATTAAAAATGTACTTAAAGAGACATTCTAATACATTTTCAATTTTATTAATTTTTTAGAAATAAGGCTTTGTCAAGCATCTACATAGTAAGGTATGACTCCATATATTAAGTAAAACTATAGGCAATTAAGTTTGGATTGTTATATAGAAAAATATCTCATTATAAATTGTTGTGTTTGTAATTTATATTGTATATGTTAACATTTAATTATCGTTGTTTGTGTATGTCTGTGTGTATGTTTTTTGTGTATTTCAATTCGTGTGTTTAGTATAGATATAAGCGATTTAGTTGTAAAAACTGTAAGCTTATATTTCATGAATAAATGATTATGATTATGTAGTACCTACATGTTAAGTTAATATTTCGAGATAAGTTTCAAGCAGAAAACCACAGCTGTGTAGTCATGAACATTTAAGAACATACCTTTCTCAGAGACGGCATGGTTGTCAACAGTGGGTAGTACCAGCAGTGCGAGAGCTTCCGCGGTTCGTGCGGCTTCTTTGTGCGAGAGCGGCGCGGCGGTGTTTGTCAGTAGGTGCTCTACTGGCGCCCAGCACTGCGTCTCGCACTCCAGCCCGCGGATGAGACACGTGCGGGTCACGCTGCCCCATGAACTTATCGCTACCTCACGTACCGACCTATGATAATAGTTATGCTGACTGTTAACACATTGACTGCCATGTAACAGACACAATAGAAAATATATTATTTACAAGCCTTAAGGAGGACCAAATACAGTTTTCAGCGTGCTTATACTTTTTCTCGTTTAGGCGCTGCGATATTTTTCCAGGTTGTCAAAAAAGCGCGATTTCTTGAAAATTATGAATATTTTCTTGATTCTAATTATGTCACCAATACGCACAAATAAAGAGCTACTCGTGTATGTTTATTCTACAGGCGCACATACAATAGTTTTAGAGATACACAATTCTGTAAAACGTTACTCCAGCAGGTAATGGAATATCTCGAAGACGCACAAATTATATTTTCGGCGCACATTTTAGCACAAAACTCGCTACCCATGCACAATATTTCTTTCTCCAATCATTCGTTTAGAATTTGCTTGCTGCAACAACGTTACTCCAGCAGAAATCGTTTTATTTTTCCTTTTTTTTTCAAAAGGATAACACGCATAATTTTTTTTTTGGCGTGCATTTAGAGTAGATTACACACTAATTATACGTGCAGCTCATATCAATCAAGGAGACACATTACTGGCGCTTTTGAAAAATATAACGAAATGGTAATTACCAAGGTCGTCAAATACACTAACTTGTCGGCTTCATAATATTAATAAATTATTCATAAGCCCTGCTAAACAAACCTAGTTCTCTAAATGTTAACGTGTCCTTTTACAGAAATTCAATTGTAACAACTGCTCGATCGTACTATTTTAATTTCCTACATTTAATTAATAATAAAATAAAAAATATGATATTTTATGGTTGTAGCATCAAATTTGGTAGCAAATTAAGAAAAGGACGAATTTGGTATGACTCCTCGCACACCTGCACTTAAATAATGATTACGTTACAATTTGTATAGTACCTATATCCTTTTTCTGTTACTTGACATCTACATCTATTACCATATTTGAAAGGCTTATCTATTCTATTATAATTAATGTTAATATCATAAATAACCTTTTGTTAAAAATAGAAGCAATAATAAATAATCAACTCTTATCAATTTATAACAGACGGAGTTACAATCTTAACAATAAAGGCAACAACTAAAAAGAAATAAAGCCGTAAAAAGGTTAAATACTTACGCATCTTCATCGTGCAATAGCGCCATAACAGCCGGTAACATCTGCCTCTCTATACATTTCTCGCTCAACTCTGTCACGTTGAGCAGTTCAGTAATAAGGTTGGCAATGTATACGCGAATTGTACTGCCACTAGAACTCTCACAACTGCTTGCTGCAACTATAACAAAAATTCAAACATAGTATCGTTTTTGCCTCGTTGACGCACCGTCAGGCCAGTAGTGTACGCGACTGCTTGCATGAGTCCCGGGTCTAGCGAAGTGTTATTAGGTCATTATTTTAAGAAAACCTTAGTATAAATTCTGGCACTATGCCCAGTAAACGGCAATAGGTTGGCCCTCTATTACGTGGGACCTGAAATCGTAGCTGGCAAAATGTTGGTGTAATGCTACGATTTTAGGAAAGGTTTACATATTGTTATCTCTTCGGGCATAGGTATAGGTAATGAAACTATGTATCACACCTTTATATTTGTACTAGCTAACTCTAAGGCCCTTCGTACACAAGCCTACGCAAATCTTCGATACCCGACGATTTTGGTCTCTAAGCGACTACCGCAATACAAATTCGTAGAGGTTCGTACACAGGCACGCGTCGCTGACATTTGTACCTGTGTACGAACCTCTGTGAATTTGTATTGCGGTAGTCGCTTAGAGACCAAAATCGTCGGGTATCGAAGAATCGTCGGGTATCGAAGATTTGCGTAGGCTTGTGTACGAAGGGCCTTAGGAACCACACTTTTGTTCTGGATATAAGGTACACTGTGTCCTTTTCTGTACCTCTGATAACGCATACGCGAGATTCAAAGTGACACTTATGAAAGTCGTAATTTATAACACAAGATCTAAATGAATAAATTATGTTTGACCTTGACTTGAGGTTTAAATATTGACTTGTCATTGAACAATGAAACGAGAATTTTAAGAAGGTAATTAAAGCATGATAGTTATTGTTAGTGTTACTGTCCGATACTGGATAATTGATTGCTTTTATCTCAAGTATGTATCAACAATATGTATGGTTATTTATATCTCATGTAACATATTAAATGCATTTATTTGATGAGTAAGTAGTACTACAATTCTGCCGTCCTAAGAGGAAAAGACGTATATAATTTTTTTTTTCGAAATTGATTTCTTGTGTCTCTTGCTTTACAAAGTACAGGTCTGGCCGCACGTGGTTTACTACTCACATCTCTGGGCAGAGCCCCCCAAATACCAACTCGATCCACTTGACTCCCTACAAAGACGGGCAGTTCGAATCGTCGATGATCCCAGTCTCACGTATAGATTGGAGTCGTTGGAGCAACATAGAGACATTGGGTCTTTCTGCGTGTTGTACCGTCTCTTTCACGGGGAGTGCTCTGAAGAACTGTTTGATTTGGTACCAGCGGCCCCTTTCTATTACCGTACCACTCGACAACGAAGCAGGGTTCATCCATATCACCTGGAAGCGTTCAAATCTAAGACGGTACGCTTTCAGCGATCATTTCTCCCACGTACGAGCAAGCTCTGGAATGAACTGCCTGCTTTGGTGTTTCCTGAGCGCTATGATATGTCTTTCTTCAAACGAGGCTTAAAGAAAGTTCTTCTTTCACGGTAGGCAGCAGCTTTGCTGTGTTCTGACATTGCTCAAGTCCATCAGCAGCGGTTACCACTTCCCATCAATTGGGCCACTTGTTCGTCTGCCACCAATGGCAATAAAAAAAATTGGTTTCTACGTATTTGGAATCGGTAAAAAAAGAAGCATCTGCCAGTGTATTTATATAAAATATCATTTTTTGGCTGATACGTCTTTGTTCCTTATGACGGCAGTATTGTATTGTAGTACGCTAGAAGATTGAAACACTTCAAACAAACGCATGTAGTACTCGAAATAATTTATAATGTGAGTTTGTTACGCTTCCACGCCTCAACGAATTGACCAATCATCATGAAATTTCGTATACACGTTTCCTAAGCATAGGGTATACCTTTTATCCATAGTAAAGTACTGTTACTAATCTAACCTAACTTAACCTACACACATTTACGCGAGCGAAGCGCCAGCCAAAATCTAGTTTAATATACTTAGAACATAATTCGCATTCTTAATAAAACAGACTTAACGCGAAATTTGGAAGTCAGGCAATTTGAACTCTACTTGTATGACTATAAATTATAATTTATAATATTATATGAAAAGGGAGAGTGCGTGACGATGTGTAATATTATGATTGATGGAGAAAAAGTGGAGCAAGTGAAAGAGTTTGTATATTTGGGTACTTTGTTTACAAGGGATGGTAAACATGACGGAGATATTGAAAGGAGAACGATTGCTGGCAACAAAGTGAATGGAGCTCTACGCGCTTTTATGAACAGTCGAAATGTATCCGAAAAGGCACGTTTGGCTGTTCATAGAGGACTATTAGTGCCCACACTTATGTATGGAAGTGAAAGTTGGGTATGGCAAAAGAAGCATGAGAGCAGAATAAATACTGTAGAAATGAGAGCGTTGAGAAGCATATGTGGTGTGACTCTGAAAGATAGAATAAGAAATAGTGTGATTAGAGAGAGATGCGGCATGAAAGTGGATATAGTTACAAGAATAGAAAAGGGTATGTTAAGCTGGTTTGGACATGTAGAAAGAATGGACGAGGAAAGACTGACTAAGAAAGTTTATAAGGCTAGTGTGAATGGAACAGTCGCAAGAGGAAAACCTAGGCGAACGTTTCTCGATCAGATCAGAGGCGTTCTGGACAAAGGCCAGGTTAAGAGCTCCTTGAACCGACGGGCGTGTATGAGGAATGTGATGAAAGTAAATGAAGCCAGAGAAGTGTGTCAGGATCGTAGCAAATGGAAATCCGTAGTCTCTGCCTACCCCTCTGGGAAACAGGCGTGAATCTATGTATGTATGTATGTATATTTGTGTTAAGTAAATGCAACAGAGTTTAAATTTGATTAAACAAAAACTCTCAGATAGGTCTCTTTTTAAGAGTGAACATACATCACAGTATCACGCCTATATCCCCGAAGGTATACTAACCTCTTGACTTTCAAGTGAACACTTGAGTGTTCATAAAATTCTCAGATGAGTGACGGCTAAACCCGCCGTATGTTCGATACTCTTACGGCTCTCTACGGGTTAAACCCACTTTTCATTAGCTACGCTTTACGTAATAGGGGGACGAGCGTTTTGGCGTTTACCGGACACAGTTTGATATTGCGTGTTGCAGATTTCTCAACAGAAAACGCAAACATCTTTTTTTTTGCTCAAACCGGGAATCGAACTCGAGACATCAAGCACAGCACTACAACGCATTCAACAAAGCAGCGCCACCGAGACACTTCATTCCAAATATTTGTATTAAATATTTAGGACACTGCAATTTAGTCATTTATATCCAAATACTTTATTTTATTTTATTTTACAATTTTAGGAAAACTTACAGCTAGTATATATACTAAACAGAATTGAGCACGAAAAATGAAGGCCAATTAAAAGTTTTCACAAATAACAGAGACAAATATAAATAATGATAGATATAAGTAGACATTTTGACTTGTAGTATAAACGGTAGATACAGGCAAGAAATAAGAAGGAAAAGATAAGGAAACATTACATTGCAACAGAGAATACTGTATTCTATTATAAATAGAAATTCTTTTATAGAAGTTTAAAAGTACTTACATTCTCTAAGATGCTGTAAATAAAAATCGACATCTTCGTGTTTGTGTTCCGCAATCCACTTCAGAGGTACTGAGAATATTTTCACTGGAAGCCCGCGAATACTGCTGTACATTATCCACCTGAAAACAAATTAATTGCTATAAAATTTACATAAGGACTTTTGTCAGCAGGGGTAGGCACACGGTGGACCGACGACCTGGTAAGGGTCCCGGAAAGCGGTTAGATGCGGGTGGCCCAAGACCAGTCTATGTGGCAAACTTCGGGGAAGCCTATACGTAGCCGTAAGACGCCCACTGCTGGCAGTGGGCGTCTTACGGCTGAGATGATGATTCATAATATATAATTGGAATTTTGTGTAATAATGTTCAAAATGTTGTTCAGACAGGCCTTATAAAGTATGTTTATTAATTTGATTCTTCAATTAATTATTCAGCCTATTACAGTTCATTATTAGGCAAGCGTCTTTTATTTTAAGCAACATCGCCTGAACTTAGTCTTTTTTGCATCTAGTCTGAACCAGGCACTTTTCCTGGTCGCTAGTGTAGATAGACTGTGAAAACGTGAATAGTGGCTGGGATAGACGAAAAAATTCTGGCAAGCCATCCTACGTTGCGTCCAGCAAGACAACAAAATTCTCCTTAGAGTAGACGAACAAAGTAAGAAATTTGTGTTCTTGCGTATCTACCCTAAAGGTCGTTTCTATAAATAGCATTAGTCTTTCGGCAGATATGGCCAGCCATTTTAATTTGTGGACTACTGTTGGTGTCCACGTTCGAGAACCGGAGGTCATTTGGTATTGATAATAATAAAATTAGCCCTGTATTATAGTGTCCCACTGCTGGGCACGAGCCTCTTCTCAATATGAGAAAGTTTAGGCCATATTTAACTACGCTGGCCAAGTGCATGATGGCAGTCTTCGCATATCTTCAAGAACATTATGGACAACTCCCAGACATGCAGGTTGCCTCACGATGTTTTCCTTCACCATTCAAGTGATACTTACTTTTGTAAGAATTCTCCATGCTGTGTCTTGTCATCAAGCGTGGGTAATATCGTCACTAAATAAACTCCAACAACTACAGTGCTATCTACATTCACAGTGTGCAGTTTCTCCATTTTGTGTTCCAATTCCGTTATTGTATCAGTGAATATAGGCTTTAGTATACACGACGTGAAATGTACGCCAAAGTTTTCGACGTATCCGTTGAATATAGATATTAAAAGTTCGTATATTGACGTGTGATTTAACACTTTACTGTTTGTGACCACTTCTAATATTTGTTTCAATCTGGAACAAAATAATCATATTTAAGTAAAATCTGACTGTCGAGTACTCGCCATACATCTGTTGCGGCGGCCAACAGCTGATCGGGGCTAACGGGCCTTCTACGTCATCGTCCCACCGCCCCACTCCAGCCATCGGCGCTCGCCCGCCGCCGGACCAGAAGTCAGCGACAGACATGAACGCACACGGCCGCGCTCGCGCATCATTTTAAATATTGTTTTTTCGCGCTCTTATAAATATGCAAATATTGTAATCATTCCTTTAAATCAATATACATCTTTCAAATTACAGTCCACTAGTTGTCATTTATAGCGTTAGTTGTGGTGGTCGGCAACACTGACAATGATTACATTAAATATTTTGCTGAAACGATAGTCTCATTTTTGCTCAACAAACGTAAACCTTACTTGTACACAAGTTTTACAGAAAAAGCATTATTTTTCCGTCACACGTGTATACGAGGTCTTAATGCATAACAATAACCTAAAAGTATCTAAATATTATCTAAAAGTTATATAACATGTAACTTTTATAAAATGAGAATGTCTGGGTTGACAATAAGACGTATTAATTGACAATACTTTTTCAATTAAATTAAAATTGAAATACAATTTTGTATATGCTCTTTGATTGGGTAGAAGCACCTCTTACCAGTCCTATAGAACATAAGTACTAAATAAATATTTTTATACTACTATTAAAGTGGTAGATAAGCATAGTATAATATATGCCTAATGATTAGTTACCATGGCATGGAAGATTGCAACTTCACGGATATCAGTCACACGTCACCGACTTTTTTCAGTCTTTGATCCCTGCTGCACTGACAGCACAGAAACTACTTCTGTGCTGTCAGCGCAGCATGGATCAAAGATCATAAAATATAAAAGAAGCTTGGTAGCGCTATACACCGTGAACATTCGCAACGCAACGTAAGATTCAGTTGTAATCTTAGAGTGGAGGTCATTTCCTAACCAAACTGCATCTAGGTTTTCAAAATTATTTTCTATATCATACTTCCCAACATGGGCTCCAGCAGCAGGGTGCAAGAGGGTGCACTCACAACCCCCTCTCAGGAAAAGAAATACATGGAATGTTTTATTTTTCGATGTGCGAAATGCATTCAATAATATACCCGCATTTGAATTTGATATTACATTTATCTACATAATATACATGTATAATTCTATATTTTATATCAGTTAATAGTGTAATGTTTAGATGCAGATGCACCTCCCCGAAAATAATTCTGGCGGCGCCCATGCTTCCCAATGTATTTCACACTACTACGGTTTAATATATTTCTGATCACAAAGACATCCTTAAAATATTATATAAGCACACATAATTAAAAAATATACTTACGTGCTTATAAACCAGGCCAACTCGGCCCATCTACCTTCAGGCTTTTCCTTAATTAAATGATTCATAGCTACCAACAGCATCTTAACATCATAGCTATCGGTTACGTAACACTGCAGATCTATGAAATACTCCTGTTCCTCCAACGGTACTTCTTGTAAGTTTATAGGTTGCATATCACAGTGGGTAAGGGTGGAGTCCCTAACTATTTGTACATTAACTACGTAGGCCAGTTTGGCTAACACTAACACTCGAATCACATCTAAATACAACAGTACATTCTTCCATTCGTTATCACCGCTCGCTTTGTTCAAATTGGTCATTATTCTACTGCATAGGTCTGTTGAGAATTTGCCTGGAACAGAGAAATTAAACTTTATATTGCGTATAAAAATTAATGGTATGCATTTTACTCAAAGTATGTAGGCTCCCACTTCATACACAAGCAGTCACGAACCGTCCCCCTCCAAACGTCTCATAAAGAAAAGGTATTGTAAATCGATAATGCATATTCTTATTATAACGTTTGCATGTGCTTTTGTTGACACAAGCTTTATGCCTACGTTGCATAAAATGCCTCTAATTTACTGTGTAAACGCTTGACTTCATGAGGGAACAATACAATACCAAACTACGTTTTTACTTAATGCTGTTCTTAATTAATAATATATTATAAATACTTATTTATTAAGAACTGCTAACTTATTAACGAAGTACGATTGACAATTGCTATGGAGAAATATATGTGCCATTGCGTCCAAGCCTTAAGCCATAAGCGCAGACCTATAGTAACTGCGCTTCAATCTATCCTTCTCTATGAAACAAGTATTAAAAGAATAAATGTAATACTTGTAGTTGGAACAGCAAGACTTTACTCAACTTAATTTTTTATTTAAATATAGATAATATTGTCTTCTGTTTACGCGAATGTTATTCATTGAAATTAAACTACTATATACGGATTTTATCGCGTTGTTTATTTGACACTTTATTACAAAATTTTGAAAAACTGTTACACTACTATAATACTATTAAACTTTACTAATTTTTAAGCTAATTAAATTATTAAAACTATTTATACTATTAATATACTATTAAACTATTTATATTTATATTTACACTTTCCCCGACGTTTCGGTTGCTTTTCAGCAGCCATGGTCATGGGGAGACTAAGATGGAACGAGCGTTGGTGTTATATTGAAGTCTGAACATCCTAATTTCAATAGAGAAGATGGTTGGAATGTACCACCAGCTTGGGATCCAGTAATTCAAATAGTCAAACCCAAGAAGAAACAAACCACAGCTAGACTTCATGATACTTTGAGCTCATTCTGCGTAAATAGAAACACCCATGATTAAATTATGTTCGGGTACTTTGAAATAACTACACTGGAACATTGAGACAACTACCATCTTAGTCTCCCCGTGACCATGGCTGCTGAAAAGCAACCGAAACGTCGGGGAAAGTGTAAATATAAATAGTTTAATAGTATATTAATAGTAGTAGTGTAACAGTTTTTCAAAATTTTGTAATAAAGTGTCAAATAAACAACGCGATAAAATCCGTATATAGTAGTTTAATTTCAATTAAATATAGATATTTTAGAATAAAAACTATCTAAATATACAGTGGCAAAGATAGAAATGGCAAAGCTATGATATAAATAAACATACCTGCAATCAAAGCACTCCTCGCCAGCACCGGAACAAAAATATTAACAGTATCCTTCACACATTTTTCAACTGGATCCTTCAGGAAATTAAACATAAGGCTTTCAAGTTGTCCATATTTATGTTCAGCGACGGGACATATCAGACACGCAGACTTTAAACCCAAAGACCTTATTTCTAGCTCATTCGATTCACACATGAGTACTACGAGACTAAGTAGCAGAGATGTGCAAAGTTCTATAGGTACATATGGAGCGATCGCCACGCAAACTTGGCTGGCTAATATTCGTCGTTCAGTTGACCGTGATGCCAGTAATTCTGCTATTGAGGATAATACTTCGCCGCTGCCGCCCCATTTTACCACTAGGCAGGTAGCTGTGAATAAATAAAGAAATTAAAAGCGAAAAATATTTATTACGTAATATTGTGTTACGTTTAAGCTAATGTGTAAACTTAAATCTAAATAGGTCAGCAGCGCCGCCGTGTTCTGTTACCTTCACAGAAATGTAGTAAGTCTGTTACCTTCACAGATGGCACGTGTGTCGGCGCGCTCGGGCTTCTTGACGAGCGTGAGCAGCGCGTGCAGTGCGCGCGCACGCCGCGCGTCGCCCGGCGCCAGCAGCGCAGCCGTGCCCGCCAGCAGCGCCGCCGCCTCACCCCGACGCGCCACCAGCGTGTGCGGCAGTAACTGGCACAAATATACCCTACTGAATATTGTCTGAGGTTTACGCGAATGTAGACAAAGATAGCATGAATAAGTAGGAGTTTGCGCCAATTGCGAAGAATTAGCATATGACGTCACATTGTCGTATATGGCATGGTACTCGTCTTAGAACGGTTAGAGATTGGGAGCCTTCTGCGCTCACCCATAGTCCGCGTAAAGTTGTCAAGGCCATATGAGATCAATGACTGACACAAAGAAAATAAATACATAATATTTGAGTATGGTACATTGAAATTAAACAACTTTACACGGATTTTATAACAAAGTTAATTTTTTTTAAACACTTCTTATACACACACAGGCACGCACGCCCGCACGCACTCACACACGTATGCACGCACGCACGCACGCAACCGAAGTGTCGGAGCAAGTGTGAAATTAAATCTAAATCCTAACTTCCTAACTAATATTATAAAAGCGAAAATGAGTTTGTTTGTTTGTTACCTTTTCACGCCTAAACCACTGAACCGATCATTCTGAATTTGCATATACACTGTTAGGTGTACAGAAACGGACATAGGCTACCTTTCATCCCGAAAAAAATTAGTGTTCCCGAAGAAAACAACAATAATGTTCTTATGATAATAGATGGCGCCACGTGTCTCTCACACACACACACAGACAGACAGACAGACACACACACACACACACACACACACACACACACACACAGACACATACACACAGACAGACACACACACACACACACACACACACACACACACACACACACACACACACACACACACACACACGCACACACACACAGAAAGACAAGCACACACACAGAAAGACACGCACACGCAACCGAAATGTCGGAGTAAGTGTGAAATTAAATCTAAATAGATTTTATAATTTAAATAGCTTAAACAGAAGTAAACAGTAGGTAACCAGTATAAAATAAACAACGCAATAAAATCCGTATAAAATTGTTTAATTTCATTATACCATACTGAAATATTTGTTTCTTTTTGTGTGTCAGTTTTTGATGCCATATGGTCTTGACAACTTTATGTGGACTATGGGTGAGCACAGAGGCGCCCAATCTCTAGCCGTTCTAAGACAACGAGTACCATGCCATATACGAGAATGTGACGTCATATGCTAATTTTTCACAATGTGCACGCAAACACCTACTTAGTCTCGTGCTATCTTTGTCTAATAAAAAGGATTTTATTAACCAGTATTATAGTTTAATACAGGGGTATTAAACTATCACACTGCTACGCGCGGGCCTCTTTTCACTGTGAGAAGGATAAGGCCATTTTTTAGGTAACATTAGACATCCTCACACGTTTTTAAACCTACCCACATTAACTCAATCAAAGATACCATTGTTATTAAACTACATTAT
Organism: Catocala sponsa; assembly: GCA_963564715.1. NCBI lineage: Eukaryota > Metazoa > Arthropoda > Insecta > Lepidoptera > Erebidae > Catocala > Catocala sponsa. Next base: position 15,975,790 of record OY751342.1, read on the forward strand.
ATTTTATTTGGCACACAAAACAAAAAACCCATAATATAATTAAAACTAATATCAACAACTTTTGTTCAAAACTGCTTGCCAAAACATGTAGACACAGCATGCCAGTTAAAATAAAATAAAATATGTGAAGCCATACATGACGATAAATAGGTATATTTTACCTTAAAAGTTTGCTTAAAATATACAATATACAATAGTTTAGAATTTGACCATCAATTCGGGTTGTAATCTGCTTATATAATAATATAATTCAATCATGATTCGAAAGACACGTGGCGCCATCTATTATAAGAACGTTATTGTTGTTTTCCTCGGGAACAGTAAATTTTTCGGGATGAAAGATAGCCTATGTCTGTTTCTGTACACCTGACAACGTATATGCAAAATTTCAGGATGATCGGTTCAGTGGTTTAGGCGTGAAAAGGTAACAAATAAACAAACAAACTCATTTTCGCTTTTATAATATTAGTTAGGAAGTTACGACTAGTTACGATAACCTCTACAGCTCTACCAATACCCATTTATTTTTAAAATCTACAATTCATAGTTACTTACCCTTGGCAACGTGTCTGCAACCAACGTGAGCAGTCCGGGCAGTGTGATTGGCTTATCGCTGCTCACCAACTCAGCGAGAAGGTCGTTCGAAAGTGGTTCATTCAGATTTACCGTTTCACAGCACCAGTTCAAAACCGATACTTTGAGACTGTTGGGAATACCACTGAAAAGCAGAATGATCAATCTTATTTTTATATTTATTTTCCCTTGTCTACTCCTCCCTCCGCTTATTTCTATATGTTTCGGAACGAAAGTGCAAAAACTATTAACAAAATTTATTAATTTAGTTTAACAAAACTATACCCGCTAATGCCTACTTATTACTCTTTTAGGGAATTTAATCATCTTACATCCACCAAACAAGCCGTGCAGAGATTTCAGCAAGATGCTAATTGACGGATTCTTTCCCATGACATATTGCCTCTGCCGCCAATATGCCATAGAAAATATTTTACCAATTGTTTTCAATTCGCGTAATATAGGGTGAGTCTACAGCAACTTAATAGCTGTACATTTAAAAAAATACTACTTTTGGTTATTTTCTCCGTAACCATAGTTGTAGAAAAACAACCGAAACGCCGCAGAAAGTGTTAAAAGTAGTTTACTTTTGTAGTTTAATAGTTTAAATTACCTAAGATAATGATTTTTCAAATAAAATCAGTTTTCAGTTGTTAATTTCAATGACAAATCTGAAGTAATTTTTTGTAATACTATTACATAAATATTGGCAAAAGTGACTTAAGGTTTGGCTCGTCAAACAATTATGAGCAGCATTGAACAAAAAGACTAATGCATCGATTCTTAATAATATAAAGAATACAATAAAACATCTTTACATAGGTATGTGCCTAAACTTCTACAAAGAATTCATTTTAAATGCACAAATAACATTAACACATTTTCATCTATATACTGAAACTATTATACAGCTGTATAAGAAAATCACCGATTCACGAACGAATTGTAATCATTTTTCAAATATTTATATTATGTAAATATTTGTGACATTGAACTACATTTTTCGGTGTGTATATAATTCCAAGAACAGTTATCAATTCGAAATTTATTTGTTCGCCGTAAATTGTATGTATACAGAGGGTGGAATGTTGTTTATATAGTACCTTATATAGGTACATATTTAACTGATTCTATGAGTAGTTCTTGATTAGAAACGTCTTTACTAGGTCGGAGAAAGTTTCTGAAAGAACTTTGATAATATAATCCATTTAATAAAGACATTCGCGAGGGGGTATTTACAAAAATGAAAACGGCCTACACAAAGATCACGCGAATTCGTTACTGTTTGCGGATCAAACAAATTTTGTATCGTGTGGAGTCCACAGTCTCAGCGCAGTGGCAGTGACGAAAGAACCACTCAAACTTTTGCGTCATCCATGCTTCACTATAAAAATGAGCAAGTGACCTATTGATATGCAATGTGAGACTCACCACTTCGAAAATACAGATATAAAAATTGTTATTAGAACAAAAGGTGTGTGTAAAATTTAATTTCTATTGGTTTGAGATAAATTCTGTGGTAACATTACACCCAAACATACCTAGCCATAAAGTAACAGGTGAAGTTAAACTAGTAATAACAATAACAATATTTTGTAAAAAGGACTTTGTATACCCAATCGTGCTCATAAATCAACATTGAACAAGTGATAACAAGAAAACTGTATGTTTATACTAAATATTGACATAAACGTTATATCTAGTTGGGGTTTGTACGCGTGACACGGTGATATTGAAACTGACATGACATATTTCGAAATCCTTCTATTAATACCAAATTTATATGACACCACGCATGTACCTGTGTAGTAGATGTATTTTTAAGAGAAGCGCAAACTATTGTTCAATCGTTACGATGGTCATGGTCAACCCAATAATCTGTATTGCTATTGTACAAATCAAAACTAGAAAGAATGACTGCCCATCAATTAGGTTTGTAAGGTTAGGGGGTTAACTAATAAGACTGAATTTAAAAAATTATTATCGTGTTATTATAACCACTAAAGTTAAACACGCATAGATCTCTCCTAAGGATTTACAAAGGTATTGATGCTGTGTTGTCTGTATTCAACGATTCCACTAAATTATATTACTAGGCAATACTCTTATTAATTTGAAGAGGCCTCATTGGGTTTACAGATGGATTTGATATTACTGATAGTTCACGGATGCGTGATCGAATTTTAATACCATGACATATATTTGTGGTCAACCTGTAAATTATAAACTAAAATAATATCTTACCTATCAATCCACATCTCTTTACTATTGGTCTCTATGCTGTTATACTCGTAGTGCACGCGGGTCCACTCGCCAGCGTCGTTTATACTGAGGGTCTCGTCCAGCGTGGTGACGCTACTGCGTCGTAAGGGAGAGCCTCGTACACTATGGTCTAAAGCACCCGCATCAAACGAGCTTATGTTTGAACCTTTTCTTGTTCTGAAAATATAACACGGGCAACTTTAAATTTGTTGCTGCTGTTGTTTTATTTTATTAACGGCTTTACTTCTCTCGTACTCGTTTTATCTATGTACTATCGACTCCAGCGACGGATGACCACTCCTAAGGTTAAAATCGCATAGCAGGCCAACACTTGGTACTCGTACCCGTGACACGCCCCTTTCTTTGTTTGAGTTTTTTTACACTATACATTTGTTTACTGATTCTAAGGCGGTCAACATGTGCAAGCGAAAATTTTTCTGAAATGGTCATCCGTCGCTGGAGCCGATAGTACATCTTTTCAAAATTAAAATCATGTCAAGTGATTTGACCACCTATTTTTGTATTGATGCCTTTCAAAAACCGTCGTCTAGTCATGTTTACTAAGGGTATAAGCGTAGACTTGGATTTGCAATGGCATTTTGGTGACGTCATAAGATATTTCGCCGTAAAGATAGTTGGGGTTTTTATTTTAGTTGGAGCGAGCCCCGCATAACTGAAAGATTTAGTATGTACACTAGTGGTTATATACGCATAGGCATTTCCTATGGTAAATATTCTTATGTACTTAATAGTATAGCTTTGTGTATCATCATTCATCACTATCAAGTTTTAATAATACATATTCACAAAATAAAAATAAAATATTATATTATAACCTTTTACAATTTAAACGTGTTATTTAAGTAAGTTAATTAGTTTTTCATTAGTACTAAACAGCTAAACAAATAAAATTAGCATATTAAGATACATCTTTTACACAAGTCATTCTACTGAGGCAGTAATGACAGCAAAATAAAACAACTCGGAACAAAGCTAAGAACGCGGCGTGATTCATAAATTTCATTTAAATTTCGTATTGACTACTCGTACGCATGAGTTTTCATTAGCATACAATGTATGTCGCTTGATAACGGCACGCCTTATTTTTTAGTAAAAGATAATAAAGCACGTTTGAATATAAAGACGAGTAACGTGTACAAGTCTTCTGTCAAAAGGCAGTTATGAGAAATGGATAAACTAAGTTCAGATAGTGAATACCATGGTATCGCGGCGGTGGTTAATGCTGTGTATGAGGGATCAATATCCAGTCGAGTAAAGTATAATTGGCTTTTTCTGTCATGAAATTCTTGGTCTCTATAACGTAAAATCTAACCATAGCTGGCGAAAGACAAATGTGGATGTATACTCCTGCCTACCCTTTCGGGGATATAGGCGAGAACAAGAATATGGTCCACATGATGTCATGTTACCGTAGCCTATGATCGCTTGCGCTACTAGGAGTATTACTCGCGCATTTCCAACACTAGGGAAAACGAATTAAAAATGAGATGTAAACATAGGACTGGGAGCAGTATATTGGCATATTTAGGTTTATTTTCCAGGCGGCCCCTTAACTTCAATGGTCTACCTATAGTCTTCAAATTTTGTGATAAGTGATAACCTAACCTAACCCAACAACCTGGTAAAGATACCAGACAATTTTGGGGAAGACATGGCCCATCCCTCCCCCTTCCTTTGATACAAGATAGGTACGTGAGTTGTATAAGAATTAACTTACATTCCACTATTCTTCTCGCTGTCGATCATTTCAAACTGCTCTGGCGTCGCACTATGCGTAGAGTTCCCACTTCCATAATGATTTTCCGCTGCTGTACAAGTTATTGGTTTCGTTTCTAAGCTCGGATCCACTCTTGTTTGAACTGATAATAGTTTGTCCTCCGGTATATGAAGATCTAGTCCTTTACTCTCGGAAGCAGGGCTTGTAAGTGAGTTTAAACTTACAATGGCAGCATCATAAAGTTTTTGGAAGTTCATTTTTTCAGTCTCTAATGCAATTACTTTTTGTTTTAATAATTCTATTTCTTCGGCTTGGATAAGTAGCTGTAACATAGACGTAATCATCCATATTAAAAATATAAAGAGATAAATTTTGATTGTTTGTATGGGGTACCATAGTTAACTCTTGAACTACAGAAACTATTCATAAAAATAAATTATTTTTGTCTATAAACAAAATATTTTAAAAAGATCCAATTCAACTAGTTATATACTATAGTATAATCCTCCACAGGAAAGCAGTATTATTTTAAGTGTTTTTACATATTCGCACCTGTCAGGTTATAAACGGAAAACGCCTGAAATGCTCATGATCTTCTGTGTAAACAAAACATTAAACTTAATTACATCAAATACTTATTAAAATCTGCATTACTAAAGGATGCTACATAAATCCGTCTTATACTATTTAATTGCAGGCAGCAAACAAATAAAACATACCTCATGACTCCAGTCAGTTTCATGTTCCAACGATGTTTGACAACTAACACATACATTGCTCTCTTCAAAATCTGTTTGACAATCAATCTCTAAATAAGACCAACACGTTTCTGTAGATACATCTGTTTTGGGCGGACCCAAACTGGTAGTATTGCCTCTAAATAAAGACACCAGTCCTGCTGGTCTCGGCATGTTGAGGCCTACATCATCCCAGTCTTCAAACTCCTGGAATAAACATAACATACCATCACACGGTGAAAGACAGACAAGACTGTCATGCGGCTATAGCTTTACCTATATGCTATTTTATTTTATCTTCTTTTTATATTGTAATAGGCTTGCGTTTGATCGCGATATCACCTGTGTTAAGTGAAGATGCAGTCGACGATGGAGCACGCTTGCCTAGAAGATACCTATTCATACGCGACTTGAAGACACCCAGATTGTACTCATAGGGAAACACAGACTTAGGTAGTGTATTCCACTCCTTTGCAGTACGCATTATAAAAGTGGAAGCAAAGCGCTTCGTGCGTAAATGTAGTATATCCACCATGTACCTGTGCCGCTGATCTGTTTGTCTGGTCGTCCGATGGTAGAATGAGGAAGGAGGAATCAAATTATGCAGTTCCTCTACACACACTCCGAAATGTATCCGATAGAAAACCGAAAGACTGGCAACCTTACGACGATGCTCCAAGCTTTGGAGTCGTGCGTTGACCAGTTGGTCATCGCCGATAAGTATCCTGGATTCCTGGCCTTTTGCTCAATTGACTCCTAAGCCTCCAGCTGATATTTTGCGGACCCATCCCATAGGTGAGAACAGTACTCTATATGCTATTATACGTATAATATATGTATCTATCTTCACAGAAGTCAACAATATTTTGTCGTAATAGGAACTCGAAGCAAAACCCTCACGATCTGTTTTAACGCTAGTACACTACTGGCACTTTACTCTGAATCGACTATTCAGCAAACTGGCATACATTTGCATATTAGATTACAAAAATGCTCAAATCAGATCTCGCGTTAGGACACCTTAGGGGCAATTGTCTATAGGGGATGGTTTTTTTTAAATATATGGAGGGCTATTTAAAGATAACTACAGCGCGACTTCCCAAAAGGATTCCTACTCGAACCTAAGGCACCCAACCGGGAAAGAACCGAAACCTGCGAGCCACATAACCTTGTGTTGTGTTCCTACGACAAAAAGTTGTTCACGGCAGAACCTACGCAGTTCTTTCTTTAAGTTCTAGACAACTGTTTAAGGAGGCGCTGAACACAACACCTCGTTAGAAAGCTGCGGACAGCAGCCAGCAGACGCACAAATGACATTTGCCCTTGTCGTAACAGCTACTTCTTTTAAACAAGATCGAAGTTTTACCCCCACTGATGCAAACATCAGTAGTCAACCAGTGGAATCCAGGTCGTGTACCTTAGTTATATTCTGCCGTCCGCTGACTAAAGGTCGTTAACCTTTTGACCGCCACGGACGTCCATTCATGTCAAATTAAACCGTGCTTACGACGCCCCCGACGGCATGGCACGTCTCGAAAATACGACTATTTTACAGTTCAAAATAAACATAAAAAAATATGTTTGTTGTGTTCCTTTTACCTATTATTTAAAACTACATTAATCATCGCCTGGCGTAGGGGGCACGACGCTACTTTTATGCTGTGGCGGTCAAAAGGTTAACTGACGTGAAACGCAGAAGACGTTAAGCAGAACTGCTTAACGTATTTTTAATTCGCAGTATTAATACAAAATATCAGATTTGTTCGCCATATTGAATGCGATTCAATGGCATTATACATATTTGATCACTTAATTTGTATAGGTATCAATTTTGTGCTGGTTCTGTAAGTAGGTGTGAATTTACAGCAAATATAGTTTTCTCACGTGCTATAGAATGCATGTGTATTAAATTACACTAACGTGACCTATGTAATCACACAAGAATCAAGTCACGCAATTCATAATACATGATAGATGATGAAGTGTAATTATAATGTGCTAATGACTATACAAACTGCTTTGTTTGTACCGTGGCATATATTTGCGGTAAATCTTAAGATTTTCGGATAGAATCACGGTTTAATAATAATGATCCCTTGTTGAATTTTCTGTTAAGATATTCTCATTTTTAGACCTCATACTAGCAGTATGCCTAGTAGTCCACTATAATGGTTCCATGTAAAATGGCATGGTGTCTAAAAAAGTGACGAAATAAGATTCTAATACAGATCTGCCTATTCTTTCGGGGATAGGCTTATGCCTATCCCCGAAAGAATAGGTAGACACTTATTTCTATAAGCGTGGGTCTATACACATAACACAGTTAACACATATTAACACATATCCCTATATCTGACATATGAATTCACAAATGGTTCAGGATTTTATTACCAATGTCATACTAAATTATTATTTTACAAGCAAATTAGGTAATATGAGTTGTTTTACAAAAAGGTGTATCTATAGTTTTTTATTTTCAGTTCGATCTATAATTTTTTATGATCTCATTTTACCAGTAAATTACTGGTAAAATGAGATCATAAAAAGTTATAGATAGAGACATGTGTTTAGGCTATTAGCATTTTATCAAATAGGCACATGAAACTATACTAGCAGATTTCTGCCATATTACAATATGATAATATGTCAGTTAGTGATATATTTTACCAGTTGCACATTATTATCTAAAGGCCATTAAATACATGCTACTTTCATAAAATAAACCAACCCATATTAAATAACTAACAATAAATGTGCAAGTAACTTAGTGAAATATCACAAACCTAAGTATTTACATACCTGATCTGGATTTTCATCAGAAAATGTAATGGAAGTCAGCTTGTAGTCTTGTAGTAGAAGATACTCATTTATGAGAAAGTTAAGAGCTCTCTTCTCATGAGGTTTTAGAGAGCGCTGATCAGATATATCTTTAGTATTCTTATCTAATGTGGATTCTCCATCTAAAATGTAACATAAAATATGTTAAAATCTTTTATATTTTAGATCTATCCATTATGAGCTACCATTATTATTACATTGAATTAAAACATACTTCTGGCAGTCCATATCCAAATAAACTAACCAAGGATCAAACCTATAACAAAATACAGCATACTGACAGTGGCAAGGTAAATTAAGCTATAGCACCATCCATGCAATCAAATACTAAATATGATATAAATATTATAAATTCGAAAGTAATTCTGTCTGTCTGTCTGTTACCTCTTCACGGCTATACCATTCAAGCAATTAGAATGGAATTTGGTACAGAGATAGTTTAAAACCTGGGGAAGATTGATTTAGGTACCATGCAGGCATAAAAGCTTTTATGATATATAATAGTAAAATAATGAGTTGCTTAAGAAACCCAATGGATAAGGCACTGGATTTGCTAATGAAAGCTCGCAGGTTAAAATTGCACCTATTGCACTTCCAAGTTGAAATTATTTCAAACACAAGAAGCCTAGCTTAGCTGGCGAAGTTAAGAATACCAGTAATATGTAATCCAAATTGTTAGTAATCATTTATTAAAAGGGAAATATGGTAGAAATTCTATATTTTATGGCTATCTTATCTTATCTTATGTGGGGGTTGGTCAGTGCAGACCGGCGACATTTCGACCCAGTGGGATCTTTTGTGTCGACACTCTCCCAATAACGACTGCCATATATGTTCATGGCAGCTGGGACCAACGGCTTAACGTGCTTTCCGAGGCACGGAGCAGTCGATAATTGTCAATCAATACTCACATAATTTCGAAAAGTCATATAACTTCCGAAAGTCAGAGGTGCGCGACGTGGGTTCGAACCCGAGACCCTCTGCATTGAAGTCTGTTGGTCTCCCCACTGAGCTATCGCTGCTCGTTATGGCTATCTTAGTGGTACCTTACTGGTTAAGATGTTACATGCACAATTAATATTGTGGTCTGGTGCACTTTGGTAGTGCATTTCTTTCTTTTCTTTTATTAAAAAGACAACTCTCGCATTAGGAATATCTGCTGCATTGTTACTTGCAAACAATTAATCAACACAACAAATATATAAACTCAGAACTATTGGTAGATTTCACAAATGTTAGTCCCATGTGGGGATCTAACCCACCACAGTCAGCGCAGTAGCAATGTAAATACAGCAATGCAACCACTAAAACCACTATTCTATCCACACAGTGATATTGCATTAACATGACCACCAATACCTACTTTACGGGGAAAGAGTTAACAAGATTACTAGAATTATTAGAACAAAGTATTGTCATAGAATAAATAGCAACACAATACATATTGCACACTAAACTAGTCTTAATTATTCACATGATAGAGAAGACATTATATAGGTAATCTATCAATTGTTGCAATGCTAGACATAATTGAAAAACAATTGTGTCTGACTCCCAGCAGCTCACAACAATTCACACTATCAACAAAACAGACTATGTTTTACATGTGTTATATAAACACAACCCTATGTAATGAGTAACACTATGTAATTACCTGCAAATTGTGTAAGATTTGCCCTCAATGCATTAATTGTTTCTCTAGCTTTACGCAGTTCAAACTCGAGCACAGCTACATCGCCACCGCTACCCCCACGGTCCCCGCCACCATCTTCTGAATACCTTGCAGTGTCTAGCGAGTCAAGAGTGGCTTGACTTGGTGTCCGATCTATAGGTTTAATTAAGTTTTTAAACACAATCCAATTCAATTTATTCAATAACAATGCTATAAAGGCTACACAACTTTTCCTCAGTCATAAAAATACATAAGTATACTATTTTGCACATGTTCAATAAACAATAATCAAAATAAATGATGTATCATAAATATCTATATCTGTAGGTATGTACCTATTATGTTTGGATGAGAATAGGACTGAATAGGTGTTACCTACTATGATTCACTTATATATCTTCTAAAGTATTTATGATTTACTAAGATGTAACTAATAAAGCAATATATATACCTAACAGGCAGCCTTTCATCTAAATTATCTAAGCCTTAAGGCAAACAAATGTTTTTGTTTACTACTAATGTCCGCATATGAACAATGTTTATCCATTGTGTACATACTAAAAGCCTTTCAAGTAGGCTTAATATTACCAAGGTCGAACATTTGAAATAAATATATTAAACCATAAAACAAGAACTTATACGTAACGTAATATATAAACAAACTTACGCATGGATGAGAATTCTGAGGCCCTAGAAACATGTTGCTCAAAATTTCCGGGATTTGAGAAGAATTCTCTCAGCTGCGGTAACTCTTTCCCACTCTCCACTAACTCTGTATGCAGCTCCAAGGCTGACAGGAAGTAATGGTCTTTCAGTAATTTCGTAGCGATGTCCTCGTAAGTTAAATGAGGTGATGCAGTGAAAGAATTGTCTTCAATATCCTTATACGGATTCATATCGACAAGAAACTAATCACATTCCACATGTAATTTATATGAGTACAAAGGTATTGCGTTAATACGTTTTAGCCAATTCATTCAATATTTTTATACGGAATATATTTATATTCCCCAAAAATTGAACAAAATAACAATACAACGCAACGTAAGAGAGAAACAGTAAGTGTCAACTGTCACTGGTGTCAGTTGTCACTACTGGTGACTGACGTTACCGACAATACTGACTGACACTGTCAATTTTAATAATAAACTAGCTTTGTGGCAGCGTTCAAGAATAGACATCTATTATGTACCGATCCTGCACAAGGTATTTCTATAATTTATTCATAACAGTTTTTTTTGCAAGTAAAGCGATGAACTACTTATCCTTAAATGTAAACGTTAGAATAGGTTATGGATGATGAAGAAAAGCATCAGGAGTGATAATGCGCGTAAAATTTTGTCACTACTATTGTATTACAACACGTATGTTTGGTGGTTATTATTATGCGGTCTTTTGTAGGATATAGCCTATATCCTACAAAAGATGTACCAGGGTGTCCCAGAAGATGTGAATCAAATTGTAACGGGAGATTCCTTAGGAAAAAACCATTCAAATCTGCTAAAAAAAATAAAAAACATATGATCTTTAGTTACAATAAAAAATCAGTTTTTAAAAAAGTTCGACTTTTTTTGGATTTTTAACTACAGTGCTTCGTTTATGGCTAATTTTCATTTTTTTTTTCACAATTAACTTTTGTGAAGGACTGATTCGTCAAACTACAAACGACTTTTTTTTTAACTGACTTGGTTTTGAAATTGCAGCATTATTTTGGTATATTTTTTTGCACCAAAGATAATCTTGTACGTTTGACGAACAACACAACATAATTTTTTATTTAGCACATTTGAAAGGTCCTTACTTGAAATCTCCCGTTACAAATTGATTCACATCTTCTGGGACATCTATATATATAGGTACCAATTACAGATCGCGCAATCTACGATGGCCGGACTGAACATAGCGTCTCCGAATTATTGCGCATGTACAGTCGCTAAGACGCGTAACTCCCCCGCCCCCCTGTCACCAAAGAGACCTAAAACTTGTAACCGCGACGCCACTCGCGCAATGTTGAGTCCGGTCATCGTATATTGCGCGATCTGTACGTTAAAATTAATTAGCCTGGCTTCAGATAATATACTACTATACTAGGCCTGGCTTACCACTTGGTAATTCAATTTTAGCGAAATTCCTACTGTGCTGTAAGCTTTACGTTGAGTGGTTAACTCGAAATACGTGTGCGCTCTTGCCATTTCAAATTTTACTTCATCCTAATGCTAACTATCGTAACTTCCTAACTTCCTAATCCTAACTAATATTATAAAAGCTTAGTTTGTTTGTTTGTTTATTTGTTACCTTTTCACGCCTAAACCACTGAACCGATCATCCTGAAAATGTTCATATATGTTGACATGTGTGCAGAACCGGACATAGGCTACCTTTCATCCCGAAAAACATAACTGTTCCCGAGGAAAACAATAATAACGTTCTTATTGTAATAGATGGCGCCACGTGTATTTAGAATCATAATTGAATTATATTATTATGAGCAGAGTTCAACCCGAATTGATTGTCAAATTCTAAATTAACGCGAGCGAAGCCGCGGGCAAAAGCTAGTATACTATAAAATTGATTTGTTTGTGCATGTAGTCGTGGTAGAAGGCGGATTTGTAGGGTCAGAAGTCAGGAAGGTTCACAGAACAATAATACTCTCACGAGGTCTCTCAAAGGTTTATGTGAGAACCGGTCCTGACTGAGGTTACTTTGATTTAAAAAGAAAATGTTGTGATCAATGATGGCAACAATGACAAATTGTGTCAAAACAAATTTAATTGAAGTTGAAGTTGGAATAAATTGGTTTTCGTAAATATTTGTAACGGAAGGCTAAACATGTCAACAAATATGTGTGAAATGCAGCTGCATTTCGTAATATCTGATAAACAAATCTCGTAATATATATGGTTTTATAATACATTTGTAAGCCTTGCATAAGTACAAAATCTTCAAAATGGGTGAACCTTATTTTACTTTAAAGCACAAGCTTGAGGAACTCGGCTATAATAATACGTTACCAATCGATGCCGTGCCTTTAGTAGAATGTGTGCTAGCAGATCTTTTACAAACAACTCGAAGCCTTCAACATTACATGGATTTGTCTAAAGAAGCATTAATGCAGCGCGATTCTCTTATGATGGAAGCAGAGCCCTACAAGTGCGATAACGCTAAATTAATACAGGAAAATAATCAACTTCATAAAGAGATGATGAAATTACGAGAAGAAATCCTCAAAATTTCCAAAGAGGCCAGGAGAAAGAACAAAGCTTTGTCTGAAGAACTTTCCAAGAAAGATGCAGCTATTACTAAATTGCAACATGATATTAGAGAGTTAAGTTTAAGAGGATTGTGTGCAGACACTTTGAGCTCGCGGAACAAGAGTAAGAAAAAAGATGGGGAAGGTAATACCAATGTAACAAATTTGTGTAAAATATGTAATGAAAGACAAAGAACTGTTAATGAAAAGGACTTTACAGAACTGACAAATAAGATTCACTTGTTAGAAGAAAAGAATGAAAGCTATTGTGATGAAATTGTATTACTGAGGAATCAAATTGAACACAGAGATAATGAAATTATAAGACTAAACATGCTGTTAGAAGGTGGTAGACCTTTAACAGCTATCAGTAAGGACTGCTGCAATATAAGTTCTAGTGAGAGGCTCCAAAAATTGATGAAGGAGATATATGAACTAGAAAATGCAAATGATAATTTGAAAAAAGAAATAGAAAATAGCTTGGCGAAACAACATGAAGCCATGCTAAGGGCTCTCAATCTTGCAGATAAGAATAAAAGTTTACAGGAAGAGTTACAAAAAGTTGATACATTAGCATTAAAAGTTGAAGAAGATTGTAATAAAAAATTAGCTGCCATGTCTAATGAAGTAAATTTTTTGCAAACTAGGATAGAAGGATTGATTATGAAAAATTCTGAATTAGAAAAACAACTTTCAAGCCGGCAATCAACTATGAACACTCCACAAACAAATAAGCTGCAGGATTCATTAACAGCTGCAATTAAAGAGAATGATGCTTTACACAAAGAAATCAAAGATTTGGTGGATTTAAATAAAAGTTTACAAGACAAGATTTTAACTTTATCACAAATGAGTAGAAGGATAGAGATGCAAGATGAATTTAATTATGATAAATTAAAATACCCAACAAAAACTGAATTACAAAATTTATTAGAGAATGAGAGAAAAAAATATGAAGTACACATGATGACTATTCAAGAGAAAATGACAGAGATAATGAATAGTTTTAATAAACATATGTCTAGATGCAAAGATAAGGATAGTCCTAGAGTGAAAACACATCATGAAAATGAGTTTATGAGAGATTTGCACACAAGGCTATGTGAGAGTGAGCAAAGGATCTTAATGCTAAAAAAAGAAAATGATGAACTGAAAATGAAAACAAGCTATTTTCAGGAAAGTAATAAACAAAATTATAAAGATGTTATCAGTCAATTAAATGTAGAAAATGCTGAGTTATCAAAGGAAAATATTGCTCTCAGTCAGCAGCTAAGTCAATATAAAAATCTAAATTCTGTGAGACATAATAACAGAGATGAGTATCTTAAAAATGATGTTCAAAAGCTCAAAGACAGGATAAATGAATTAACCAATGAAATACAGTTATTGAAAAAAGATAAGCAGGAATACAATCAAAGATACAAAGAAACTATGGAATTATCAGAAAAGTTAAAAAGAGATTTAGTATATAAACAAAAAGAAATTGAATATTTAGAAGAAGAAAATTGTTCATATAAAATGACCAACAGAAATGGAAAAGCCTCTACAGAACATCTGAAAGAAGAATGTATGTTTTTGAGAGAACAGCTGAAGAAAATGCAATCAGATGTAATTAGAGAGAAAACTCTTTCAAGTCAAATAAAGAATATACAGATAGAAACAGAGCGAAGCAGTAATGAATTGCAGAATGAATTATTAGGTGTTCAAAAGAAAGTTAGTCTATCTAGAGACACCATTGATTCTTTAGAAAGAAAGGTTAAGGAACTACAATCTGAAATTGCATGTTTAAGAAATGATAAATCTAGTCTCATAGATAATATCAGAAAAGTTGATCAAGAAAGAGATAAACTAGTGATAGAACTTGACCATAAAACTGAAAATATAAGCATGTTAGAGCAAAAGTTGAAATCACAATCATATGATATGAATAAGTTGGAAAATGAAGTAATGGAATTAAAAAGGAGGCTAACTGTGAACAAAGTCACTGAACATAAATTAGCAGATCATGAGACACAAATAGCTTTCCTGAATGGCGAAATTTCGAGACTTACTCAACAATTGGATTCTGCTATTATGGAAAACAAGCACCTGCAAAACAGTTTGGCTGATGCTAATGGTACATTAAAAATAACAAGGATTGAGTATGATAAGTCTAGAAAAGAAGTAGAGTCTTTAAAACAACAATTACAACATTATGTAGCAGAGATCAGAAGGATTGAAGAATTATTATCTCAGAAAGAGGCTGAAAGATCTGATATGTTAGAGCATTTTGCCAGCCTGTCTGTGGAGGCAAATATTCTAGAAAATACTAATCACTCCTTAGAGAGTGAATCAGCTTCAAAATCAGTACAGTTGCAGACTTATGTGACCAAGATCCAAAATTTAGAAGAGAAATTAATAAATAAAGAAAATATTATTGAAACTCAAGCTTCACGGATTGCAGCTCTGACATGCAAAATAAGTGCATTAGAAAGTGAAGTCAAATTAATGTCTGAAGAAAAAGCTATTCTTGAACAAAATGTTTCATATCTAAAACAGATGTGTAATAACTTACAATCAGAGCACTCAAATACAGTGAGAGGAATGGGTGATGTAGATTCAGAATTGAAACTCTATGAAAATAGAATTAAAAGTCTTACAAATTGTAAATCTAATTTGATAACAGAGAGAGATGAAATGAAAGAAAATTTGCTAACAACAGAAAAGTTATTATCAAATGCTAGAAAAGAGATTATAGAGTTGAAATTAGCTTTACAAGATGCTACATCTGAAACTAAGTCTTTACAGGAAAGTATTAATAGACTGAGTAGAAGGGAACCTGAAAGTCATGAGGTGAGTAGATCCAAAGAGCACTTTATTATAATATTAGTTTTATATTAAATAATATAAATACATACCTAATGTTTTGTTTCTATTGATTTTAGGAAACATTGACAAATCAGGATTTTGTACTGCCCCTAACACTAGAAGAGATCCATGAGGCTAGTCATGAAGATGATGATGACAGTTCCCGGTACCACAGAGTTCATAAAAGTTATTCAAAATATACACACAGTGGCACTATATGAGGAATTTAAGTATAATTATAGTCCAATGCATTTAATTTAATGTACCAAGTAATTAATATGGGCAACTACAGGGTTAATACAAAGAATGTGTATATTATGAAGTGCATTATTAATAATATCATGATAATTTAGAAAATTTTGTAACTTATGTTTTGTGAGTGCATTTGTCTTAGGATATGAAATGTCCGACAAACACTTGTTTGATTAATATTAATATAATATGTAAAGATGTAAAAGTATATGAATCGTGATTTAAAAAAATGTAATGAGCCCCAGGTTAAAATTAAATAAGAACTAAATTTAATTTAATTATTGCCAGTTATTTATGTATTAGTTGACACTTGGTAAAGGATATTATGCAATTAAAAGAAGATAAAATATCCAAAAAGTTTTATTTTCTTTGGATAAATATTTAATGTGGAAAATGGCATCATTTTCCAATATTCCTCTACAATACATCTATATACAACATAATCATACTAGCTTCACGATAATAAATAATTTTGCACCTAGATTACATAGTGATAGCTTTTATTGTACAATTTATACTTCATGGTTTAGATTTATACATATTACATCTAGCTACATACTTATTGGTTTTTATAACAATGAGACCAAAAGTATTTGTATTGTATGTAGTAAGTAACTTGGGCAAAGCTTGGCATGCCATAGATAATATTATACACTTACAACCACAAAAAGTTAGAAACATATTTTATGCCGTCTAATAGTCGAAATTAATAATCTGATGATTAAGATGATCACTAAGATGTTTAAGTACTAATAAAACATACTATTCAATGATGAAACTACTAATCAATATAGATGTATTATCTGTTATGAACCAAGCTTGGGTCAAAGAAACAATAGGAAAATGATTTCTAATCCAATTTAAGTTTAAAATGTATTATCAAGTAATTTACTGCATTTTAAACAGCAAAAATATGTTTCATCTCTTTAGGGCAGCTTATTAGCAACACAGTAACTTGTGTATCACAGCATCACTTATCCACTCATAGATAAAATAAAAAAACAACATTACAGAGACAATCACTATTATTAATAAATTAATAAAATTGTATTTACCCTATAGTTATATTTATTTGTATGGTTAATTGTCTATTTTATGTAAGTAAACTGCTATGAGCTTATTCATAAAAATTACAAGAAGCTTTTTAAATGTTTGTTTATAAAATGCTAGCTTGCCTAATTACAAAAATGTTGTATGTGATGAATCTTTATAGAAAGTTTTTCAATAATGAGTAATGACTCACAACATAACATTGATGAAACATGCTGAATTCTAACTATTGAACAATCTAGCCTTTAATAAGGATTTTTTTATGTATAAGACCATTAAGAGAATAAAAAAATTATATTATGATATAACAAATGGACGTACTTTCTGAAAAACGTTCCAACCCACACTTGGGTCAAAATCGAGTTATTATTAGCAAATTAGTCACAGGGTTACTACTTACTAGCTGGAAAAATTTGGTAGCTCTACTATCACTCTAAATATGAAATCATGACTTAGTAGCCCAACCCATATGTATGAAGAAACAATACGGGACTGAACTTCAATCACGATTATCTCAAAATGTTAACTTTGTGGGTTGGAACGTTTTTCAGAAAGTACGTCCAAATATAATATGAATATTATCATCCTTTTTAACATAGGCATGACATGTAATAATTATATTATACAGAGGGTAATACTATTATTTTATAATATAGCAACCCTATGATAGGTCTTCAAATTATAATATTAGTATTAAATGACTCATATTACACATAAAATGGGATTTCCAGAGTTGACTCTAGATATAGAATTTAATTAGCATCAAATATTGAAATTATTGAGTAAAATATGAATGGTATTTTAATTTTGTAATATCTGAAAACTATGCTTAAAATAATTGTTAGGAATAAAAAAATTATAATGGAATTAATTTAATAAGGATGAAATAGTATCCAAAATATTGAATTTAATATCTTCTTAGTTTACATATTGTTACTTAGTTAGGGTTGTCTTCAAGTTGATATATATTTGAATTTTGCAGGGATATTTACATATTTTTTTAACTAAGTGAAGTGTATAATAGAAATATTGCATATATTGGTATTATGTACATGCACATAAGTACAAAATTAGGCGTGGAATTACACCAGAAGTGAAAAAATAATGATTAAGACACTTATGAACTACAATTATAATTCCTTCTCCATATAATAGAATAATAAGTTGTATTATTGAAATAAAATTGATAATATCCACACCTTTTAACTTAAAATACTGGACACATATTTGTGCAATACAGAATTAATATAAATAAAGTACCTACTATTGACATATTATATTGTAGATACAGGGATAATTTAAGAATCAATGTTGTGTCGGTGGGCCTAATAAGTCTCACAAATAATGAGCAATTTATGTAAAAATTATACATTTAGTTACAAGCATACATTTTAATTTAATGATATCATTGCTAAATATAGCTTTTAGATACAATTTGTACATGGAATGCAATTGTGTTAGCAACAGAAATTAACAGGGTAATATCACCTTGGCTGTTCTCATTGCTATGAGAACAGCTGCTGGACTAAGATACAGCTAACTACAAGTGTTTACATAGAGATAGCTATGAATGCACTATGGTTCTTCAATACAACCTTGTTTGCTGCCACAAGAACACATAAGAATGTCATCCTTGTATCTCATATAATCTCAAATGACAGGGTCAATTTTGGTGGGTCAAAAATGTTAGTTGTAATGGGTAGTTATAGAAATTGTTCTCCTGGAAGGCAAATGTTAGAATATAAGCACTGTAAGGAATACAATGTTTATTTTTCTATGTTTTTATGGCAGAGATAGCTAGTTATTATTGATAACATGTCATAGATTAACACTAGGCACTGAGGTCTCATCAAATATTGAGACAGACTTAGACCAGTATTGCTTGAGTTTGATTATATAATTCCTATAGTAGATTACCCATAAGCCTCTACACCAACTTATTCTAAAATATTGAATATTGCAATGATGTTAGATTTTCGTAACACATTTTTGCACATTTAATTAAGTAGAAAATCTACCTCTAGCCATACGAATTTTTTAAACTTCAGTCAATAAATTGGGTAGGCACATATTTACAATATTAAACAATTCAATTATTAAATACATTTATGTATATTATTATTCACCCTATTCCATTATTCATTACATTGTATTTCTAATACAGTGAAAGAACTAGATCAGATATAAAAATTAAGCAGATTGTGTACTTTATGCCGCTACACAAGGATTATGTATTTACAGCACATAAGATATCTAGTGAGTATTTACTATACATGTGAGAGTACACAATAATATGTAAGTTTTTAACTTTTACATGGAAATAATGCATCAACATCCAGCACCTTTCCTTACACTACATTCACATTACAATAATCCTATGTTAATTGACACAGATTTTATTTGATTTATAATTATACTATTTATAAATACACTGCAATGTAATTTGCTAATTATAAACATATTCATTAGAGTGTGGCCAAAATTCTTGTGAAGCCCATACCAGCACCCAGCACAGTTTGGCCGATGCCCCATATCATTGCATGTATGGGAGGCATTGTCAGCTCGGCGGCTCGGTAAATGAAGGCGACGGCGGCACTGGTTGCTACACCCGAAGTCACTGGACTCACAACACCCATCACAATCAATAAGACAGGAAAGAACTTTCCATATTTATGTTTTCTTAAAGTTCCGAATGCGACGAGCGCAGCACAAGTATGCACAAACACTGATGAAAACAAAGACCACAGAAACACTGGGTACCACATCTCACCAAACGTATTTAACGGATCACCAGGAGTCAATCTAAATATATCTACAAATGAATCGAATTCTGATACTTGGAACTCTGACAACATGTCATACATGGTCTAATACTCACAGGCATCAGGGCAGTTTTAATTATCGAAAAAATCTTATGAAACAACACAATGTAACACTTAGGTTCTCCTTTTTGTACAGTCTGTTTAATTCCACTTAAAGTAATACTCATAAACTATATAGCCTTAGCACATAATTATAATACATACAATAATTATAATTTAGAGTAGGATAAGATGTTTATTTGATAAAAAAATACAACTTCGATTAATAATTTTATTGAACGGTGGTGACATTTTCTTTAATTTGACAAATGTCAAGCAAAGCAGTAAACTGTCCTGTCTGTCAATTTTAGAGATGTAGCTACATTGAGGTAATATATTGCAGTCATCATCTTACTAAAACACTTTGTATATAGAATACGTCGTAATGTAAAACTAATATGTTTTATACATACAGAATGTTACATAAATTTACGTATTTACGTTAAACTAAACATAAATATTATCTTAATAGATAAAGATAGGAAGGTGCAAGCGATGCCCGATATTTTGCATTGCATCGATATATCGAATCGTAACGTATCGCAACTGATTGTATCGATACATTAAATGTATCGTATGCCTTTGTATCGATACGGTAAATAACGTATCGAAAATATCGTATTGAATTACAATACTAGAGTAACACGTTTATCTCAAATATTGTATAGATTTAATTATATAATTAACATTTAACAAAAAAAACTACAGGTTATGACAAAATAAATGTATTTTAGAGATCTAAAATAGGTTAACTATATTGTAATACACACACTAAACAAAAAGGATTTTTATATCTGCCATTGCATAACATCTAAACTTTTAAGAAATAAAAATCGGGACAACCGTTGTGGATCTATTCTGTTACGAATTTCAGTGAACGTATTATTAGCTGAAGAAAACAAACGCTCTGACGCGTGACGGTACCAATGTCGCAACAACTGATAAGTATTTTAGAGCTAAAGCACTAAGTTGTGGCCAAGCAGTTGTCCTGGGGCGGTCCAGTACGCTATGGGATCCGATTTTCTATCTAGCAATCGTTTACGTAGATATTGTTTCAGAATATCATTCATCATTATCTAAACACAGTCTAATAACATTCGAGTATTGCTTTATTGATGTGGGTAGGTACTGCATTAATATAATATCAACAAAGTAATACATATATCTACCAACCTGTATTACATTACAAAAATAAAAACCGCATCTACAAGCGCGGCGTCGGTCGTTATAAAATAAGTTTATTTACATTTTGAATCTTTGTTATTGTTAGCCATCTCAATTATTTTTATTATGTATCATACAATACGATATTCTTGATTCGATATGCTGGCGAAGCGATACGATACAGCTTAATATCGCATTAGCGTGTATCGATATAAAATATCGGTATATCGCATTCCGTTGTATTGATACACCAAAATATCGATACGTATCGGGCATCGCTAATGGTGCAACAGAAATCGTGTACTGTACTGTG
Source organism: Catocala sponsa (assembly GCA_963564715.1). Taxonomy (NCBI): domain Eukaryota; kingdom Metazoa; phylum Arthropoda; class Insecta; order Lepidoptera; family Erebidae; genus Catocala; species Catocala sponsa. Next base: position 15,997,347 of record OY751342.1, read on the forward strand.
GTACTTCACTACGGCAAAAAAATAGGATTTTATACCGTATGCGGGCGTAAATAATAAAAAAGTCGATTCTTTAATCAATATGCTTTCTTTTTTGTTTAAAATAATCTGAGCGTATATTTAAAATTATGAATCTCCTGCGCTAGTAATAATTCCTGTGTCGCGAGGGTTTTACAACCATTTAAACAACGGACACACAGAACATCCAGCAAGAATAATTACCATATTTTCCGAATATTTTTATTTGGTTAATTTCTAAGCAATCTGTAGAATGAGCTATTGTTTATATTTATTTTATTGTGAACACGGTTTTAATCATGAAATTAAATAATTAGTTATTAAATCGTCGTAATAATGTATTTTCATATGGCATTACTGGATCGCCGATCGATGTGAATTGTGAAGTTAGGCGCGAATGGAAGCGAATGATTTTGTGAAGTTGTTTTGAAATGTGAAATTAATAAGTTACGTTACGAAAACATTACTTTAAATTAATCGCCACCTAAATTATACTCTGTTGTTGTTGCTAATACCTTCTGGACGTTACGAAGTGCCATAATTACTGTAAGTATCTTTGAAGTTGATATGGTATTGGTCTGAAGTTGGGTGCCATTTTTTGACAGAAGCGTAGTTTTCCGCGAGCATTCATTGATAACCTAATTGTTTGTACGTGTACCGCGTGATTACTCAAAAGTTTATTTATTATTAATACCTATCAAACCTAATTTAGTAAGCACAATGGGAAAAGTCCGCTCCGCACCGGGGGCACCCCGAAAACAGGGGTTCAACAAAGGAGCACATTCCATGAACCCCGATCGGCCAGTAGAAGGGTTGAAAGGAGTTGCAAAGCCCAGAACCAAAGGAACTATTAAAAGGCTGCAGATGTACAGGAATTTTAAGGCAAAGCGAGACAAGACTGGTAAAATTCTAACACCTGCACCATTTCAAGGTTGGTTACCTTCAGGCACACAAGCTCGTGTAGAACCTAACCAAAAGTGGTTCGGCAACTCGCGTGTGATATCTCAAAACGCACTACAGAAGTTTCAAGATGAATTTGGAGCTGCTGTCAAGAACCCATATCAAGTTATTATGAAACCTACAAATCTACCTGTAACACTCCTCAATGAAAAAGCCAAGAATGCCAGAGTACATTTACTTGACACAGAGGGATTTGATAGAACATTTGGTCCTAAGAAACAAAGAAAGAGAGTTAATTTGAAGTTCAGTGATCTGCAGACCATGTCCAAAGCTGTTGAAGAGAATACTGAGAATTATGATGAGAATAAAGATATAGACAGGGTTCGTGAGGATACTGGTGTTAAAGAGGGACAGAGAGATTGGGTCTTTGGTGCTGGAATGAGCAAACGCATTTGGAATGAGTTGTATAAAGTTATTGATTCATCAGATGTCCTTTTACAAGTGTTAGATGCTCGTGATCCTATTGGTACTAGATGCCCATATGTTGAAAAGTTTCTTAAAGATGAAAAGAGGCATAAGCATCTTATATTTATTCTGAACAAAGTAGATTTAGTACCAAACTGGGTAACTCAACGTTGGGTTGCTATCCTCAGTGCTGAATACCCAACAATTGCATTTCATGCTTCAATGACACATCCTTTTGGCAAAGGTTCTTTAATTAATTTATTGCGCCAATTTGCTAAATTGCATATAGATAAGAAACAAATCAGTGTTGGATTAATAGGTTATCCTAATGTGGGCAAGTCATCTGTTATTAATACTTTGCGTTCCAAAAAGGTATGTAAAGTTGCACCGATAGCTGGTGAGACTAAAGTTTGGCAGTACATCACATTAATGAGAAGAATATTCCTCATAGATTGTCCAGGTATTGTTTATCCTTCTGCTGAGACTGATACTGAAAAAGTTCTAAAAGGAGTTGTAAGAGTTGAATTAGTTCAAAATCCAGAAGATTACATAGAAGAGGTGATCAAAAGGGTCCGTAAAGAATATTTAGTAAAAACATATAAAGTAGATGCTTGGGACACTGCTACAGAATTCTTAGAGAAGCTTGCTGCTCGCACTGGTAAATTATTGAAGAAAGGGGAGCCTGATGTTAGTCAGGTTGCCCGAATGGTCCTCAATGATTGGCAACGAGGTAAACTGCCATTCTATGTAGCACCAGAAGGTTTTGAAATACCTTTATCTAAGCAACAAAATGAGGAAGAGACAAAAGAAGCTGAAATCGATAAAGATAATAATCAGGAAGTGAATACTAATGATGAGTCAAAATCTGAAAGTGATAAAGGTAAAGATAACAAATCGGACAAACCCATTTATATCAACAAATTGATTGTTGCACAAGATTTTGCTAAAATTAGGGTTGGGCTTCAATTTGACAATGATGATGATGTTAAACCACTTGAGAAAGTGAATATTCCAAAAGAATTAGAAGGAGTTGATGATGACAAAACAGAAAATGATGAATCAAAGAGTGTAAATGAAGAAAATGCAGCTGAAGATCCTGATTCTTCAGACATTAGTGACTTTTATAGTGAAGATGAGAATAATTGCAGTGATGTGGAAGACCACTTGACAAATGATGCAGAAACTGTTAAAGAGCTTAAGCGTAAAAAGCTTGAAGCAGCAAGTGGTGATTTTACCGTTGAAGAAGTTGAACAAAGTGGCAAGAAGCGTAAAGCTGGTGGTGAAAAGAAACTTACAGCTAAGAAAAGACGAGCAATTGAAAGAGCTCAGAAACGCACTAAAACAGGAAGCAACTTTTATGAAGTATCCAATGTTAAAAACAGAAATAGAAATAAGAAGATACCTGTTTGAAATTATTAAAATTAATAATTTTGCTAATACATTATTTTATTTGGTCTCAAAATCCTGTTACTTACTTTGATTTGGGCTGATGTAAAGATGACTACAGAAAATCTACTAAAATTTGGCCTAGTTAAGTTTACTAAAATGTACAGCTCTTATAGTTGAAACAAACACATATTTTTTAACACTTATGGTTATCTCTTTTCACAGAGATAAGTATTTATACTGATAAATATTAATGAGTAATCAAATTATCAATAAGTACACTTTACCTACTTAACTTATTGGTTTCCTGTTGCCATAACATTGTTCACCTTCTATGTGTAGTACCTTGACATCGTTTTTTGCACAGTTTATTTAAATGATGTCAATAAGTAGCTAAAGATAAGACTGTTTATTTTATATCTATGCCAACATGCACATAGAAGTTGAGTCTGTCATTTGTACATGAAAATCCTTTTTCTATTTACTTGGGGAAATGATCCTGATGCATACCCCCTCGCCACAAGGGGAGGCGAGAGGGTGTGTAGGGATCTCCCGAGGCTTCTGGCCTTTCGCCTAAAACCACCGCGGTATGCCAACTGCCACCTCTCTGCTTTGTATGGTGGGTAGGTCATTGGAACTGTACATGAAAAACCTAACTTTAGTATATATTTGTGCTTTTGTATGTCTTAAGATATACAAAACACAAATATTTTTTATATAAACTTATAGTTCCTCTTGAGAGCAAAATAATTAAAATATAAGTATATCTTTTTAACTACAAAAACAATATGAGCGGTTATGAGCCGAAATAAAAAAGAGCTTAGAATCACATCTGTTTGTCGCGAAGGGTAGGCAGAGGATTGTCAAAAAAAATTTATAAAACACGTTATTTTACGTTAAGTCTAAAATATGTAGAGATAAGAGTAATGAGCAAGGGACAGATAAAACAAATATTTTATCGGATAAATTTTTTTTTGTAGGTAATTATAATGCAATTTTACAATTACGTAATGTGAGAGCCTAGCTCCTAGAATTGCTTTTACATCACCCAGGGGTAAATGCTAAGATTGTTCTAAATGCTTTAACATCAACGAATTGTTATAATAATTAATATGTAAATAAATCTCTGTCATATATAAAACATACAGGCGTAATTTCTTTAACATCTGATTTCTGAAAGGGTAGGTAATCAACAACTTGTCTAAATTAATCTCATGTCAAGGCATTTGATTGGCTGTTGTAACTTCAGCCAGTCAATCTCAGCACTGGACATGCGTTTGATTGTTGAAATTTTTGTGTTGTTCTGCCTTTTAGAAACCGACTGTAAGTCAGTTACAATGAGCGATTTATAATAATTTTACGCAAGTCGATAGTTGATTTGAATTCCTAGCGCAAAGGATCGAGGTCAATTAGATGCTAAATCCTCCTCCGCGATAGCGTCGAAAAGGATCTTATAGTAGGTATAGTATTAGACTATACCTATATAGGTATTTATAAGTACTAATATTATAAAGAGGAGCAAATTTTGTGACTTTGTGTACCTATATCTGGCGTGTAAGCTCCGGAACCATAGCACCTATTTGAGAAACGCTTTCACTATTTGAAAGACACATTAGGTAGGTATTCCAGATTGACATAGGCTATATTACATACATCCCGGATGAAGTGGAGACAGGCTGCTATTATTAGATAGGTAAACATGGTATATATAGCAAAGATGATCGAATTGATATACAGGCGGCTAATTTTGACCAAGTAGACATTTTAGTCTAAAATACTTATGTAATTCGGATTTACAATGAAAAGTTCTGTTACGCCATCACTCAAAAGCACACTCCTGGCATGTGGCAACGTGGCAATGTCAAAATTTTAAACATTAGTGAGACATCATAATATATCAGCCATTCCATTTCAGCCAATGTCCATTAGACAAAATTTCATCAGAATTAGTTCCCATCCCACACATTTAATAGAAACGTATGGTTGGCTCAATACAACACGCAGAAACGGACGCACATACGTAGAGACCACTGCTGGACTACGTACAGAGATGTCGGGTTATGTTCGGCAGAATGCAACTCGACCTGAGCCACAATCGTTCTACGCACGCATTTATGTGTGAGTGCGTGCATTTAGCGGGTTGTGTGCATCTATTTTTATTTAATTTGTGCAGCTATCATGTGCGTTACCAGTCTGGGTCCAAGAACATGAATTAACAATATCTAAATATGTAGATACTCGTAGCGACCTGCACGGATGACGCAGCAGGCAAGCGGTCACCACCACACAAGGTTCAAATTCAACACGGACCTTTATTTGTATAATTCACAAATTATTGTTTTCAGTCTGGATGGACTTGTGTCCGTTAATTGTATATTTGTTAAGTTTGCGACTTCGGGTTTGATAGGTAGTGCGGAAGATGTCGTTTTAAAAGAACACTATTTATTAATTTACAAATTAAATAAAGTGAAACTTCGTCATCAGCGGAAGAGTTACAGGCGATGGTAACTATTATGCATGGTGCTTTTGAGAGTAAAGGAATGAAAATAAATGGAAGCAAGACGAAAGTAATTGTATTTGAAAAGGAAGAGTGCGTGACGATGTGTAATATTATGATTGATGGCGAAAAAGTGAAGCAAGTGAAAGAGTTTGTATATTTGGGTACTTTGTTTACACGGGATAGTAAACATGAGGGAGATATTGAAAGGAGAACGATTGCTGGCAAGAAAGTGAATGGAGCTCTACGCGCTTTTATGCACAGTCGAAATGTATCCGAAAAGGCACGTTTAGCTGTTCATAGAGGACTATTAGTGCCCATACTTATGTATGGAAGTGAAAGTTGGATATGGCAAAAGAAGCATGAGAGCAGAATAAATGCTGTAGAAATGAGAGCGCTGAGAAGCATATGTGGTGTGATTCTGAAAGATAGAATAAGGAATAGTGTGATTAGAGAGTGATGCGGCATGAAAGTGTATATAGTGACAAGAATAGAAAAGGGTATGTTAAGCTGGTTTGGACATGTAGAAAGAATGGACGAGGAAAGACTAACTAAGTTTATAAGACGTAGTGTGAATGGAACAGTCGCAAGAGGAAAACCTAGGCGAACATTTCTCGATCAGATCGGAGGCGTTCTGGACAAAGGCCAGGTTAAGAGCTCCTTGAACCGATGGGCGTGTATGAGGAATGTGATGAATGTGAATGAAGCCAGAGAAGTGTGCCAGGATCGTAGCAAATGGAAATCCGTAGTCTCTGCCTACCCCTCTGGGAAACAGGCGTGAATCTATGTATATATGTATGTAAATTTAAATAAACAGTGTCAAAATAAATAGATATAATTTTCTTTATATTAGAAATAAACAAACTTAAAAAAAAAGTAAACTCGACAAAAAAAACATCAGCACTAAAAAGCAAATAAACTTAATGAAACATTTAATTCAAAGAATAAAAATGTGTAATAATTCTCTTTTACAGATTTCTAATTTCGTTTAAAATAACATACTTACGTAAATACTAAATTATTACAAAATCTTAATAAACAAAAAGCTTTACTTCTGTGAACTGCCTTCCTACCTATTTAATATTTTATTCGCGAAATACCTATAACAATATTATTTTACTTCTCAATTAAGTAGTATTTAGTATTTACAAATTATGATGATTTATTTACACAATTACATTGTAATTTTTTGTCTAAACCTCTTAACTATTTATTTAAATAAAGTATTATTATATTATATTATGGAAAAGCTAGAGGGAGGCCTTTGCCCTGCAGTGGGACAATACAGGCTGAAAATAATAATAATAATAATACCTGATAGGTAATTACCTATTACCGCAGTTCTTGGTACTAAACTTCGTGACCTATTAGGACACTGAAATATTATAATTATATGTGTATTATTTTACACAAAATGTTGTTTAAGATTAGTAACAAAAACCCATTCTACATAGTTACCGACTAATTTTACAAAAATGTATATAACTCGGGAACTAAAACCCTCAAAGTGGTCTCTTTTACTAGACACAGTCATATATTTGTTTCAGTTTGATCTACATTACTGACATCAACGGATGGCATATCTTACAAAAGTTGTTATAATATTCCACTCAATAAAAACGTTAATTTTGTTGGCTTACATAAAAACTGCCTTCTCCGTTTGTTTCTATCATATCGAATAACGATGATGTCACACATCGAAATTTACTACTTATGGATGGCAATCATAATAATTATGCTTCCTTGAAATAACTCTACGGAATTTTTTGGATAGTACATCCAGAATTAAATATAACTAAAACTTGCCCGCGGCTTCGCTCGCGTAAATGTAGGTTAGGTTAGATTAGTAGCAGTGTTTTTCTGGATGAAAGGTACCTTATGGTGTATGCGAAATTTCACAATGATCAGTTGAGTAGTTAAGGCGTCAAAGCGTAACTAACAAACAAACAAAGTCACATCCGCATTTATAAGTATAAATGCGGAATGCGCAGTTAGGATGTATGTACATAGGTATCTCTAATCTCATTTATTCTGACGGGTATACTATTACGATATACGCTTGTATACAGATTTTTTTGACAGTCAGTGGTGTGGTGTAGGTCCCAGTTCATAGAGGCTAGCATATTACCATTTACCATCTATGAGTCCTTTAATAAAGGTAACTTGCTTGTGCAGCCTGTAAATAAGCCTAGAATTTAAATAAAGATTAGTGTCTGGACTTATAAAAACTGGTTGGTTAGAATTTCTCCTACATAATATAGTTACTTTGTTAGTTCTGCTAATTAAACTTGATTTCAAATTGTCTCTGTCGGTTATGAACTTCAATTTACTGTTATACCTACTTGTTTACATTATTGACGAGTAGTAATAAGTAGTTAGATAGTAAAATAATTATTCATTAACTAGAAACTAAGATAATCTTGCCAAAGCTGTATCTTGCCGTAATTCTGTCCGTGTAATTATCTGGATACAGTACAACTAGTGATTTAAAAAAACGGTCGTGATTTTCTTACACGTGTCTTTCCATAGGCGTTACCCTCTCTCTAAATCTAGCAAATAACATAAAATTAAATTTAGTAGCTTTAGTAAGCGATAACTTTTGATGGTTATAAATGATACTTCGGGACCCAAATGAATAAGTAATTTTCGACTCAGAATATTTGGTAGTAGCACGGAGATTGGACCTTGAATTTGCAACTAGCATATGGCAATAGCCCCTCCCTCTTTTAAGGGGGACTTAAACACGGTGTTGATATGCGGGTGTGTCTCATTAACTTCTTTTTTTTTCAAACATAGCGCACCCGACCAGTTTCTCTATGTTTAGGAATGTTGAGAACCGATGTTGTTTTGCGATAGAAACAAATAGATTCTCGAAAGTTGTAAATTGAACAATTGCTTGAAGTCGTGATCCATGGTGCTGACTATTATCTCGTATCACCAAGTTTTAACCGTGATAACCTAAAGTTTTCTATTTTCGCTATTTCAACGCTTCTACGTTGTTGTCAGCCTGGTAGCCCCTATATCTTAGCTTCTGTGCGCTGTAAGCCTGTAAGTGGGCTGTGTACATTTGTTCGTAAGTGCATAATGTTAATTGATTAATTTCAGCGTCCACATGAAGGTAATGCTTTTTTCATCGTGTAGATATAGTTATATTGAGTCATTGTAAGATCATGGCTAATTACATAATAGATAAACAATCAAAAGAAAGCATTAATGCATTTGAATAATTATACCTAATTCTTTTTGTAGTCTATTCTGGCCATTTTATTCAAATAAACATACATAATTAACATGATATATACAAATAAATTATTTACAAAATTTATCAAAAGATTTTTAAACTACTTAAAATTTTAATGATTTCGATTTTTATTGGTAACCGCTTGGTTTTTATATGTATTTATTTTATGCTATTTTTGAAACTAATATGATTGGTCAAATTCACAAAATATTTGGAATCAAATTCCCTAATATGAGTACTATCTAAAGAAAGGCTTGATACAAATTGGCAGAACATAGTCAACACACATGCCGTATGTGATAACTCGGTTCGGCATTCCCTTCAGTGCAGGAGAAAATGTAAAAGGCAAACTAATTTATCCATGTTGGCGTCCGACGTGTAAATTAAAGAAAACAGTGCATCATTTAGCGTTAGTTCATGAGACAAACGTGTTTCTGTAATGTTAAGACGTATTTGTACGAATATTGGCCACACATGGCTAAACCAATGTCACCTCTATGGATAGAACACGTAGTTTATTGTTTGTGCCAAATAATGCAAATATTTGTACAAATATCCTCGTAATATTCGGACACATTTGTTGTTAGTTACAGAATTTAGTCTTGTATATTTTAGCTGCCATTAGGTACCACAATCTTCGTTGTCATGTGTATGTTATGCATAAAATATTAAAAATGTGGTCTTGTGAAAATTCTGGTTGTGAGACCATTAAAAGTAGATATAGGTAATTTTTATATCTGTGGAATACAGGTAATATTAATAATACCTACTACAGTGTTTTATGCAGGATCGCCTTTCCTTTAATTGTGATCAATGATTACTAGCAGCGCCGGCTAGATACAAGATTTAGGATAGAGCGACATCGGGTCTTTCGTCGATTCACACCACGGGTTCTTCGCACCACGGTGTGAATCGCAGAAGGACCCATTTTGAATTAGTCGTTTCGCACCATGATGTGAAACGGTGAATGCTTTTTTTGTACTTCGTCGATTCGCACTATGGTGCGAATCACCGAAGAACTATTTTTGACTTCGTCAATTCGAACCAATGTTATTTTACTACTATTGAACAGTCTAGCATAAAAGTGTTAGTACACCAATTTATTTTTATTTATTAATCCACTACTAAGCTATCGCTTTGGGTATTCAAACTATGTTTCATGCTTAGATGCAATTTAAAAAAAAACTGTTTTTTGGTTACTAAATAATAATAATATATATATATATATATTATATATATATATATATATATATGTTTATAATAATTAATATTATTATTTTCTTTTTTTATAATGTATATTTCTTTTATATGATTAAAGATAATCAATATTTTGTCATGTGACTAAAAGAAACTAAAACGACATTAAACATTGTTTTTTACAACTACTTGTTTCAATAAACGTTTTCTACCCGTCAGTACCTAGAAAGTACATTTAAAAAATAAAAATGGTCGTGGTTCGAATCGACGAAGTCAAAAATAGGTCTTCGTCGATTCACACCAGGGTGCGAATCGACGAAGTACAAAAAGAGCATTCACCGTTTCACACCATGGTGCGAAACGACTAATTCAAAATGGGTCCTTCTGCGATTCACACCGTGGTGCGAACAACCCGTGGTGTGAATCGACGAAAGACCCGCGACATCACACTATGGCGCGCTTCCCACTTTCGCTTATAATATATATATTTTTTTATTTCTTCGTACCACCGATGTGCCACAGGCGCCTCCTGGGGGTTGGCGTCTGGAGCAGCCGCCTAATTCGCTTTATCGTAGGGCCTGCCCTGGTTACTAGGTATTTCATTGATTCTACGATTTTTACACACGACGTGTTTGGGAGACAAATGAAACGAATGAGGTTTGAGAATGCACTGTCTATATTGTAATAATTAAACTTTATTCTATAGATTACCACTACATCAGAATAGATCGTGAATTAGCAATGTATGCCTGTTGCAGGTCTTTGCTGATCATAATAGTTTTCATACTCTTATGTTATTTTCTTTACAGATCGAGTCATCGGTATACGGATTATCGTAGTATCCTAAGCAAGTCGCAAAAAGTTTGAAAAGACTACCCTTTAATTATAAGGTAGGTGATTAACACACTAATTTTATTGTATCCTAATTATTTCTATGTCACAATGGTAGTGAATGCTGGCTGTGCATCAGCTCTAGGATTCGATTCCCGGGCCCGGCAAAGCGACATTGGGTTTTTTTTTTAGGATCTGTGCCCGGTAGACGACAATCGGTTTGCTCTGCGATTACCCTGTTCTAACCCAACACGAAAAATATCAATTTCTCGTTTGGTTGCCAAAAAGTTTATCTGGTTAAACTAATTCTCCTGCTTACAAACCAACGCATCTTTGAAGCGTCCATCTTGTATCTTTATGCGTTGAATGTTGTTAGATTTATGATTACAATATGTCGTGATAATTCACTTTAGATAAGACTGTCCTGTTGTTAAAACGACAAAAATCTCAGCGAGACTAGGTACTGATCGTGTTATATAAATTCATCATTTACTAAAATCGGGTAAAGCGATATATTGTTATACCTTCATAAAATTGTCTATACTAACACAAAATCAATCATTGAAAAGCGTTCAGCCACAATTGACCTTTAATAGAGAACTAATCTACTTTCGTCGTGCACTTATTAGATCGGCCTAAATATGTAGATATATGATTGAGAAAATATGTCCATCACAATTTAACTCTTCTTGACTTTTTTGAGACTGATGTGATGTTATTCTGTCTATCCAATAAACTTTATTACACATCCGAAACCAATATCCATATCTAGCGTCGAAGAACAATTAAGCCAATTTTAGAGTTAGCCGATTGTTTCGCATTCAACCAATTTATTTAATTGGTGCCATGAAAACTAACCTCACATAAATTTTTGTAGATGTCGTCAGGTAGTGAGAGCGATGATGAATACGTACCTGGTGAACCAGAACAATTGTCTGAAGAGGAGTCTGCGGATGAAGAAACAGACAAGCAGTTCGAAGGTGAACTGGAACAAAAGATTAAAAAACGTAAAATAGTACAAGAAACTAAAGGAAAAAAGAAACGGAGAACTAGAAATGGTGTTACAGAAATTGAGCCTGATTCCCCAGAAAGAGTAGAAGAGGAAATCCAAGCACCACTCAACCCAGAAGAGGAAAAGAAGAAAGAAGATGATTTGTGGGCGAAGTTCTTAGAAGGAACTGACACTAAACCCAAACCTGCTTCGAAACAAACCAGTTCTATAGTTGATACTCCTAGACCTGTAGCCAAAAAAGTAGACCTACCTAAAAAGGAGGCGGCAGCACCGAATGATGATAAAGCCAGGGAAAAAAGAATCTTCGAGTTCGCTGGTGAAACAATTGTAGTAGAAAATAATAAAATTAAAGAGAAAATTAAGACAGCTGACAGTCCGGCAACAGGTATGTGCTACATAATATGGCTTATAAATATCAATAGAAATGTAAGATCGTAATTTTATCAAGTAGTCTCGTAAACAGTAAACGTAGTATAACACTAACCTATTGAGTGGCAACGCCAGTCGGCCTCGATGTGGTCAGTGTAACCGACTGCCACGCCTGAGGTCGCGGGTTCGATTTCCGTACAAGTCAAACATTTGTGTGCATAAACATGGATGTCTGTCTTGGTCTGGGTTTTTCTATGTATAATATGTATGTATTTACTAAAAAATATGTATGTATATGATATGTATGTTTATCCCTTGTCTAGTAGGTACCCATAGTACAAGCTCTGCTTAGTTTGGGCTAGATGGTGTTGTGTGTATGTGATAGAATATTATAAGTATTAAACGTGGGATTCATCTATACACGGATATTATAAACACAGGCACACCGGCGGCCAGGCATAATAGGTATTGAATTATGTCTGGCTGTTAAACATATTTTAATATATAGTCATTATTGTACTGCAATTGTCTATATTAAATGTTACTTTTGTTATTACCGGTTATTTTGTAAGAATTCATAAGCTACATTTGCAAAATTTGATTAAAATACACCAGTCGAACTTCGTTACAATTAATGGTTTAGGGCCTCATGGGCCTACGATTCGCAATATGCCGCTCGTTATAAAACAAGCAATACATTTTAAAAAACCCAACACGTTTCGGCATGCTAGTTACTCTGACCAATGTGACAGCTACCATCGATAACTACATTTTCGTCCAATAATTAATTATCACGGGAATAGCTTATCAATATTTTATAGACCTGTCGTACATCTAAATGATGAGTGCGTGCAGAGTGACTTCTATACCTTATTATTTTTTTTATTTCATTTGTATCGCGTTGCTGGCATCGATTTAATCCGAACGTTGCCAAGAAATACCGGGATTTATGCATAATATCCAACTTTCAAGCAAGCAATACAGTTCGAAACTTTAATAGCATTAAAACTTTAGTTTGCGAAGTAGGTACTACCTACTTCTGTTGGATACTTTGTTATAAATAAAGTAAATACTGCCAATAAATATGTCTTAGTTATTTAATTTGGTTCTACAAGTTTATCTTCACTTATATATAATACTAGCATTTGCCCGCGGCTTCGCTCGCGTTAATTTAGAATTTGACAATCAATTCGGGTTGTACTCTGCTTGTAATAATATAATTCAATCATGATTCGAAAGACACGTGGCGCCATCTATTATCATAAGAACGTTATTATTGTTTTCCTCGGGAACAGTAATTTCTTTCGGGATGAAAGGTAGCCTATATCTGTTTCTGTACACCTGTCAACGTATATGCATAATTTCAGGATGATCGGTTCAGTGGTTTAGGCGTGAAAAGGTAACAAACAAACTCATTTTCGCTTTTATAATATTATAGCTAGGATAGTTAGGATTAGGATAGGATAGGATTATGATAGGATAGGATTATGATAGGATAGGATTATGATAGGATAGGATTATATATTATTATATTATTTTCCCTTTTCGAACACAGTATCTATTTATATTAATACGTGAACGAACTTTGTACCCCTTTTAACGAAAATTGCTCAGACGGAGGAGTATGAATTTTGGCACAGTTAATGTTTATATGGAGAAGAAGTAATGAATCCTAATATTTTTATAAAATATGCATTAGAAATACATTAAATTAATGAAAAAACACTACACGCACACAACCATGCATTTGACAAACGCAGTCGAATCGCGTTCGTAGTATTTCGGCATTGTTCGCCTGATGTCGTAGAATTCTTCGTAACTATGGTTACATATCTCAAGTACCGTGAAATGTGATAATAAGGATATAGTTATAGGCTAAAATTTAAATCAATTATGGTCAAATTTCGACCATTGGGCGACCGCTACTACAGTAGAAGTACCTACACAGTAACTTACAGTTTCAGTTCAACGCATCATTACGGTGAATGCTGAAAAGTATGATGTGACACGCCATATCTATACGTATGTGACTTGCCACACACACACCGGTAGATTTAGTATATCTTTTTTTTTATATACACTTGTACTTTATAATAGAAGTCATTCTCCGTTATGATCGGCCGCCATGACTGAAATTCAGTCTGGAGAACCTAACATACTCATTATTGGTGCAACGGCTGTATGGTCAGAGCCCGGGCACAAGCAAAGTATTATGACATTATTCTGAGAGCATATTCTCTATATTATTAAGGGTCTAACTCTATGATAGAAGATAGCATTTTCAAAAAATATTTTATAGTAAATAGTTGTTGTGTCTTTATAGGCAGTATATCAGATGAGCCTTCTCGCGGTCGACCGGGCGCTGCGGGTGGCCTCTCCAGCGTTCTAGGACAGCTGAACAAGAAGAACAAACTGTCCACCCTGGAGAAGTCCAAACTTGACTGGTCTACATACAAACAAGACGAAGGCATTGAAGAAGAGATTGAAAGTCATAATAAGGGCAAAAATGGGTGAGTTTGATATTGTATTCTATAGATAGAATGCCTTGGCCTCCTGTGTTGTAGGCTGTTTTGGTAGTTCTTGTTTTATTGACTGCTCCATGGTCGCGTGGCATAAACTATTATTTTCCGTCGATCGTGTCTGATTTTGGCTTCGCTTTCCGGAGCGGGCAGGGCCATTGAATTTATCTTAGGAAATTGTGGGTAGCAGCACAGGGTCTACAAAGGTGGTAGAGATTAATAGGCTCGGCAGTTATAATGTGGGCACAACGATAGCTCAGTGGGGAGACCAACATACTGCAATGCAGAGGGTCTCGAGTTCGAACCCACGTCGCGCACCTCTGACTTTCGGAAGTTATGTGACTTTTCGAAATTATGTGCGTATTGATTGACAATTATCGCCTGCTCCGTGCCTTGGAGAGCACGTTAAGCCGTCGGTCCCGGCTGCCATGGACATCTATGGGAGTCGTTATTGGGAAGTCGGTGCCCTCTAATATCCTGACACTGGTCTAGCCTTAGGGTATCGTTAGCCTTAGGGTTGTGGAGGTCAGATGGCAATCGCTCCATGTAAAAACTGATATCCAGTCAAATCTGGTTAGACTAGAAAGCCGACCTTAAGTGACTTGGGAATAATAAAGGCTAGGGAGAAGAAGAAGAGTTATAATGTGGGGGCAAAAGATAGCTGGTGAAATATGATTGAGACACATATGTTTGCCTACATAGTCAATGATATAAAGTCGTGTGTGTTTATACATTGGCGAAGCTGCGGGTCGCAGCTCTGCAGTAATAAAAATGTTGACTCTTCCCTGTATATACATATTAGAAACATGCAAATTTGTACGTAAATATCAAGAGTTCTATACAAAAAGAGATGAAAATCAACATAAATACGCACTACGCCCTCGAAATTTACTCAATCTGTCTGTATGTAACTTGCACATGTATTCAAACAGTCCTTATGTGATGTCGGTAAAAATATATAATAAAGCTCCATATACAATAAAAAAAATTAGAGACTACACCGGCGGTGGCGTTTATACATACATACATAGATTCACGCCTGTTTCCCAGAGGGGTAGGCAAAGACTACGGATTTCCATTTGCTACGATCCTGACACACTTATCTGGCTTCATTCACTTTCATCACATTCCTCATACACGCCCGTCGGTTCAAGGAACTCTTAACCTGGCCTTTGTCCAGAACGCTTCCGATCTGATCGAGAAACGTTCGCCTAGGTTTTCCTCTTGCGACTTGCGTTTATAATTAAATTAAAATTCTCTTCATAGAAAAGTGCTACTACACTATCAATGAATACCTGAATGATAAACAGCTAAAGACTTAACTGCACTGGTACACATACATTCATAACAATTAAAATGGTTACACTAAAGTTCTAGAATAAAAACAGATATAGGTACACCTATTATGTAACATAAAAAATTATATCATAATAATATATTATCCTCTTTCTTACTTTGCTGTGCCCGACAGGGTTCATAACGACTCATTTAAGTTAAGCACTCCTACCTAAGTATACATTGTGAAATGCAATAAAGTATTGAGTATTGAAAAACTAAAACAAGAAAAGTACCCTAATAAATCTTCGTCCAAGCATTTCCTTAAGCGATTATATAATCGCCCGCTATTGTAAATATTAGTGTGTCGCAATAAAATATGTTTTGTTTCAGTTACTTGGACAAGCGGGACTTCCTGGAACGAGCCGACGTCCGGCAGTACGAGATTGAAAGAGATTTGCGAATTAACCGCCGTAGTAACCGATAAAACTTTAGAACAATGCCCCTGACTAAATATTCTTCGTCGTAATAAAATAATACACTGATTCTCAACATCGTGTTTTAATTTCGAGATGTTTTAATTTGTTTATAATTTAATTTCTCGATAAGTGATGGAAATTCGATCCTAAACCATTATTGAATATTTGAGGAAAACACAATTATGTATGTGAATTTATATATTTTAAATTTAACTTATCTTTTTTTTTTATTCATAGCCTTAAAGCTCGTCTATAGCTACTAAATCATAAAGAGATGAAAATATGTTGATAAACAGAGAACTGATATAGAGAACTGATACTGAGATATGTACTGAAAAGTT
This sequence comes from Catocala sponsa, assembly GCA_963564715.1. Lineage (NCBI taxonomy): Eukaryota > Metazoa > Arthropoda > Insecta > Lepidoptera > Erebidae > Catocala > Catocala sponsa. The sequence goes on from OY751342.1 coordinate 16,013,874, forward strand.
TTGTCTTTATCTATTTATATATGATCTATCCTTCCTACTAACAGTGATTTCTAAGCTCTTCACATTTCTTGACACTTGATTAGGTATATCCTTGTGTTTTGACTGCACCAATGGCGAGCGGCTTATGTGGTGACCGGACTGTCACTACGTCGAGTGTTATGGGTTTGCCGCCCACACGGGGGACTCGTGTGATCCACAAATAGTTGTTTTGAGTCTGGGTGTTCTTTGTTTCCGTCTTTTGAATGTTTGTTAAGTCCCCCGCGTCACTGGAATTATTCTTAGTGCGTAAGTTGTTTTTTATGGCCTTTGGCATTGTCCACCTTTTTCTACGCCAATATTCGAAACTGATTTCTCTCTCCTCAATTATTATTTTACAATAAATTCCCGCCAAATAGCTTCTGACCACCCGATCCAATACGATTATTTAATTTTTAAGATATGTAAGTAGAGCATAGCCAACATAATAAAACTCTATTCAATATTCCTTGAAATGTTTTCATAAAAATAATATGAACTATTATGATATTAGGAAGGCCAAATAGGTAATTTATGTGTGTGTGTGTGTGTGTGTATGTGTGTGTGTATGTGTGTGTGTGTGTGTGTATGTGTGTGTGTGTGTATGTGTGTGTGTGTGTATGTGTGTGTGTGTGTGTGTGTGTGTGTGTATATGTGTGTGTGTGTATGTGTGTGTGTGTGTGTCACCACTGATAGATTTACAGCGCATTGTGTAAACGTCTGTATATTTACTAGTATTTAAATCACGCTACTTAGTATTAGTACTGGTTTGCAAATTCTTTGTCTTTCACGGCAATTCTATGAGAATGTTTTAAATAATGCAGCATAATGTCTGCATTAGTGTCACTGGCACACACATATAGTTGTACTCTATTATAGCACACATATCTTTATACATTTTATATAAAACTCGTTGATATTAATATTGTCGTATAGGTGAATTTTCTAAATGAGCGTGTATGGTCGAGTCTTAAACTATAAGAAATGGCGAAATATACCTAGAGGAGCCCTACGGCCTATTTTAGAAAATGAATACTGTATCATTTGGTTTTTGGAAATTCAAGCCACTTAACCGCATATCTAATATTGTTTTAAAATCAGTCAAAATCAATACACAACTTACAAATATTGAAACATTAAATACTGTACGTATTTAATGTTACAATATTTGTAAGTATACTATATCATACCTATGTCTAAATCAAATTATTTTCCTGTGTGGAGATCGAACCCGCAGCACGTCGTATTAGCAGTGATCAAGTGAGCACTTAAACCACTTCGCTGTCCATGCAATTAGGTATCATTGACGTAATCATTACGAATGCTTACTATACTTACATATAACTATCTAAATATGTCACAAAATAGTAACACAAGCAAAACAGAACCAAGTAGGTACATAATACGTGAAAATATGTGACGTGTGACACGACACCGACTTCTCACACCAATCACAATTGTATGGAGGTGCATCGTGTATTGCGAATATAGCAATTTAATAGTAACAAACAGCCCCACAAGGTCCATTTCATCCATTCTACTCAATCACGTCAATGAGTGCGGCTCTCGAACGAACAATCAATTTCAATTTGAACGAGACCGTCGTTCCAGACGTCGAACGATTTGCACACGTTGTGCTAATCAAGCACTAAACAGTTTATTTGTCGAGGCTAGTGTCATATAGCAGTAGCATTCGACCAGTGCCGAGTTCGCGTTCGTCGCGTGATCATGACCATCAGTTTCGTTCCAAACAGTTAGAAAATAAAGCCAATTTAGTTACGCTCGTGTTACACATACCTAACTAGTGCATGAATTTATTTTAGAACGTATGTGAAGTGCAACAATGACCGCTTATGGAAGATGGACGCTGTACGACGGAGGAATGCGAGGTGTTCAGGTAAATTTAAATGTTGACCTATAGGTATGTTAACTAGGTACCTACATTCATGCAAGTGCTAGAAAATTTGTAACTCGTTTTTAGGCAAGGATTCTGTCATTGAAATGTGGAGTTTTAAGACAGTTTTGAATAGATTTTAATCAAGTTATTTTAATGTCTCTGTCTAGACATATTTAGGCAAGCTTCTAGTAGATATGTAGGTATTCTATAAGTTGGGTAAGTAGCAGTCTGCGACTAAGCATAATTAGACGTAATTTGGCACTGAATATTCTAGCTTCTACCTAGGCTTTTTATGTTACTTTTGGGTCTCAAAAGCATGGGTCAAAAGATCAATTGTTAGTTTCCACAGATTTTGCGTAGTTGTATATTATATGTAGCATCATCAACAACGATCAAGCGAATTATCATTAACCCTAAATACGTAATGACTACAGGAAATAACAATAATAATTACCTACACATAATTTTTGAAATTGCCAGTGTAGACTGTCAATTTTTCTCACGGCGAAAATGTCTATCAACATAAATATTCGTGTTTTTGATTTTCTCATTAACCCATTCAATGCGGCGGACGCCGATCGGCGTCTTATTTTTTCATACTCAGATTCGGAGGACGCCGATCGGCGTCATGTATAGTTGTTTTATATTTTACCCAAATTTAAAGATATTATATTAATAAAACAACAAATGTGTTTGGAATTTACTAGTGAAATGCCTGATATGAGTAGTTTTTGGATATTTTGGTTTGTTTTATTTCATCTAGTGCGCCTGACGCCGATCGGCGTTTACGTTAAATATGAGCTGATTCTGGCTAGTGAAAGCAAAATTTGTTGCCGCATTGAATGGGTTAATGAAAGAAGTTTTCAGAAAGCAATAAAGGCAGTAGTTCAACTTGTAGTCATGTTCATAAGTAGGTAAATGATTACTCATAAGCAACTATCGATAAAGTAGCCATATTATCGTGTGGTGTAAGTGTAAACCTCTAAATTTCAAGTAGGTAAACCTGAATGATTCGGGTGTTGCATTTGGCACGACTACGAGTCAACTACGAGTAACGAGAAACAGGTTGTTGTTAAGTTTACCTCCATTTTAGATGAATGAACATGACCAAGTTACCTATATGATTGTCGCGTGTTGATTATATACATACGTATACATTTACTAGAAATAATGTAATAATAAAACAGCGGTTGCGCAATGGATAAGGCATAGGACTTGCATCGAGAGGTCGTGGCTTCGAATCACACCCATTCTTGCACTATAGACAAGAACCCGCCCTATACTGAATACAAATATTACCTCAGCTCAGGGTTGACAAGACTTAATACTCTTTTCGTAATTTGATGATTTGATAAGAAATTACTAGTAATCTTGTAACAAAAATAAAATAATTAGAGGACAGATCTCCCTGTCTCAGCGGCGGATTGACAGTAAATGCGACTGCCGTGCATTATGTCTCAGGTTAGATGCCCAGGTTGGGCAGCATTTCAAAATGATCAGTAGGAACGCGGAGTGTTGGCTGTGTCTATTAGATGACAATAGGTTCCCTAACGTGAATCTAAAACCATAGTTGGCGAAGTGTGGGCGCGATTTACCTTTGCATACCTTTTGGAGGATAGATGCGTAAGACTACGCTTGTAGGTATGGAGATTTGAATAGGTACCTACCTAAACACGTAGCTAAGCATCTAGTATGTGGGTAATAATCTAAATTACTAGGGTCAGACTAAACATCTTATACCCACCCTTTGTTCTAGCTCATTTTTATACTATTTTTGTTTACCCTTAATAATAATATCATCCCTGTATTAAATGGTCCCATTGCTGGGCACGGGTTTCTTCTCAGTCTGAGAAGGGTTAGGCGGTTAGGCCATATTCCACAACGCTGGCCCAGTGTGGGTTGGGAAACTTATTTTTATCGAGAACATTATGGCGACTCTCAGACATGCAGCTTTCCTCACAATGTTGTCCTTCACCGTTAAAGCGAACGATAATTAACTATTTAATACGTACTTACATAACTTCTAAAAGTCAGTTATGCGCGCCTTGGGATCGAACTCGAGACCTCTGCGTCTCAGCCTTGACAATAAATTGACCTATTGTTAGGCACGGGCTTCCTTTAAGAGTTCGAGCGTTTAGACTAGTCTTTCCCAATTAATGGACCGCGTATTTCCGTACGGGTAGATATGTAGGGTTTCTTGAAGTGGCTACGGGCGGTCATCTTACAGTCGAATGTCAACTCCAATGGCGGTGTGTATACATATAAACAGCTAAAAATATAGTAACTAACACGAGTAGTACGTCAGTGATAGAAGCAGCTCAACACTAAACTTTGTAACAGTATTTTATGAATGAAAACTTGCGCATTATTGTTCTATAGTAATAAGTACATTTTAATTAAAATATCTCTACTTTAAATAATTGTTATTGCTGTAAAATATGAGAGGTATCGTTACTGTATGATTCAACAATTCAAAATCTCACAAATTTTTATCGAATTACAACAGAATATACTTACTAGAGGAAAAAGTATCCTTGTAACTATTAAGGCTACACCAGGAAAAGCTTATTTTTAAAGTGTACCTACTAACTTATTGGGTACGAACACAGGCAACAATCATTGACTAAAACCATAATTGAAGCTTTAATAAACCACCAAGTTGCAATTCTAGATACATCTTGTAGTTAATTAGGTATCTACCTCCCACGTGAGCAGGCAACGAGGAGTCAAGTAAAGCGATATGCCTAGTATAAATAATGACGTAATCTGGAACAGTGAACGTAGTAGAAAGGAAAAGTGGGCGAGTTGCCGATTACCTATACAGCCTCGAGTTGCGCCCACGCTTGTCCACTCCTTGCACCTTGCACCCTTCCAAAACATACAATACTATAGAATATTCTATCAATGAATTTAAAATGAAGATTCATTCCCATTTTTCCGCTAAAATCCTTGCAAAAATCGTAATAAACTGCCTAATATTAAATACTTACTCTTTATTCGATAAACTTACTATTGTAAATAGTGCCGATCAAAGAAGGATATCTCTACAGATTTCTTTAAGATATATTGTTGAGTATGTTTTAATTAACAATTAAACCTTTTTATTACTTCGTAGCTTTTAACAAAGTGCAAACAACACCTTTTCTAATGCAATCAATGCACATGTTTTAATGAACTGCGTCCAGACTTACAAAAATTAAACGCTGATTCTACGTTAATTAAAATTTTGAGCAACGAATGGAGCTTTTTAATTGCTTGCGTTCTCCTGTAATTGAACGTTTCGAAACAACGGAGCTATTGTTGCCCAGTACCATAATATTTGCTCAGGTGTGCGCTATTCGAGGCGAGACCCGTGCAAATGAATGAGCCACGGCGGTGATAGTGGTGCGCACTGCGCATGTGTACTCGCGTTCGATAACCGCACTACGCCCGTGTCCGCAGCACGTGTCCATGTGATCAGCCGTAAGGATTTTGAGCGTACCGACCGAGATGAAGGAGGCTGTGCCGCGACCCGTACGGCCGCGAGCGCGAGCGTAGCTCTGCGAGCAGCGCGCGAGTTCGTCCGTCGGCGCTCGGCGGTCGGCGTTCGGGCGCGGGGTGAGCCGCGCTCGTGAGCGATGCGCGCGGCGGCCGGTGGCGGCGCGCCAGTCGCACACTTGCGCCTGACGGGGTGGGCGCCAGTCCGCTGTGTGGATTTTATCGCGCTTTTTAACACTGCCGTATTCTGATTATACATATGCATCGAATTTGTTATTTTTATAAGTGTTCGTCTGTAAATTCTGAATGAGGATTTAATGGTGATGTGTGGAATCGAATCGGAAAGAAAGAGCTGCGGTGCTGGAATCCAATAAACTCGTGGAAAATCGCATTATCGGGAAAGTGTTTTTCTTGTTTGTGCTCGGCGTCGGTGGGACTGGCAGCGGGCGGGCGCGCGGCCCTTGTGGCGGGTCGGTGGATGGTGGAGCGCGGGCGGGCGCCGGGGTGCGGCCGGCGCCGCTAGCAAAATGTCGATACCCCTGGGCCGGGAGACTGTGCTCCCTACGCAGGTGAGTCCTCGTCTTCTCGCGCCTCGCGGGCTCGCGCACCCACAGCCCGAGCCGGCTACCTGCGCTCAACAACTCGACTATCCTTGTACTCGTTACACTCATTTTTTATTGATACAGTTTATTTATTTATGAATATTAATGAACTTTAGATGTAGCTGTAATTGAAAACCTGCGGCTTAAAGCCACGCTCACGAGTTTAATAATCTCTACATCATACAGAGGCTAATCTGAATTGCTGTTATATTAGAATGTAAAAAAAATTGTGGTAATGTTACAACAAGGAAATAAAAATAGGTACCTACATTAAACCATTAGACATCTGACAAAAGTAGATTACGAAAATAAAATAAATGCACTAAGCACATTTAGATATCGCTCACATGCGAAAAAATTAGCTTATCATGTTGCTATCAACAATATTGATTGCATATTTCAGGGTCTTGTACCTGCGCATTAATTTTTGTCAAATTCGCTCGCTGCACGATAATTTATGTATGTAATTAATTTTGATAATAGCCATAGATTTGTCACGCCGACATTGTAAAGTTTTGGCTGATAAGTGATGATAAGAACAGGTTGCGTAGTGGGTAGGTAAACATGATGACTGATCGTGAAAAGATGACTGATTGGGAGACCTTATCAACCATTAAAGTAGGTACTAACTGCTTTATAGAAATAACATACATATATGTACCTACATACACACATACTTTAAATGTGTCTAGACTTAGTAATAGCGCTAAAAATAGATAAATCATGAATGTAGGTAGGTACTTAGGTAATAAATTCAGTTAATGATTAGTTATTTATAGCTGATAGATAGCGAGACTGTTGCTTTAAGGTCGATCAAGATGTTGATTCTTAGGCTATGTGTTTAGTTCTTGAAGGTTATTAGGAGGTATTAGGCGTATTAAGTAAACTTTATTATCTACGTCTTTTGGCCAAATGGGTAAGAGAGACGTGTTTTTTATTCATGTTTTAGAGTTACATCATAGTAGATTTAAATTGAGTGTTGGTAAGAATTGTATTATATCGCTATTGTATATAAATTACATGTTATTAAAACCATTATTTATAATTAAATACTAAATATTTCTTAAGTTATATGAAACTAGCTTTTGCGCGCGGCTCCGCCCGCGTGGTACCTACATCAATAAAAAGTAGCCTATATCCTTCCCCAAGTTTTAAACTATATCTGTATAAAATTTCATCCAAATCGGTTAAGTGGTTTAGCCGTGAAAAGGTAACAGACAGATAGACAGACAAAGTTACTTTCGAATTTATAATATTAGTAAGGATTTTGCTATTATTGTTATTATTTTGAAATAATAGATATCAAATATATAATATGTTATTATTATAAATATACATGTCGTTATTACCTATAGGTACCTATATAGTAATCGAAACTGCTTATTAGTTTTAATAACTATTGTGAGATATTACAACCACTATTATCTTAAACGCTCATATATGAAATATAAAAAAAATATATAAAATGTCTATAAAATTGTAATAATTACAGTACTTTATGAAGTTTGTTGTTGGAGAGTACAATATGTAGGTATATTGCGATTACTGTAAAGCTAAAGTACCTCGATGGCGCAGCGATAGAGAATGCGACTGCACTGCATGAGGTTTCAAGTTTTATTCTAGGGTCGGGCATAGGCTTTTGATATGATTTGATACAACATTCTTACAGCATGTAGGTTGGAACAGTGCCCGAGAAACGGCATCTAAACTATAGCTAACAAAATGTGTGCCGACCTTCAGACATATATAAGTGGAGGTATGGATACATCTAAAATAAAATCACGTACCTGCGTATGCGTATAAACGAGTCCTCGAGTCCTAACGGTCTTTATAAATGATAGTAAACTTGGCACGACAGTCAGCAGAATTGGACTTTAGGTAAGTAGAATAAAATGGTCGAAACCACACATCAGACCACGATTACGACTAAGTACTTGACTATTCACTATTGATGGATACAGGCATTTAAACAAATATCGTAATTATGTCCATGTCATAAGAATTTTTGTTTCTTTTTAAAAGATATCTCCCGCACTTAGTAGAGTTCCTGTGACGCGGTGAACTTAAATCTTAAAAATAACGAATCCAGACAAACTGAAACCAGAAATTAGTTTCTCATATCATATTTAAGTTCGTTTCCACATTATTATTTAATTATAATTTTGTTAAGATGTATGAACCTAGCGCTAAAGTAATATAACATCTTAATTATTATACGTCCAATGGAAATTTGACTCAAGGCAAGTGGAACAAAATTACCACACATTAGACCACGATTAGACTTGACTATTGACTGCACTATTACCAATCATGCTTACAATAGACTGTTAAACAAATAATAATAATAATGTAAATATCATAAGTGCATGTCATAAGACTTATCGATTCTTTTCTTCTTCGTCTTTTCGTGTGGTTAGTGGCCAACCTATTGTCAAGAGTTGTTCAAGCCGCCCGTAGGCCTCTGACATGGCTTAACGACTGCTGTCAATTTGACAACAACCGGGACCGACTTTTTACGTGCCCTCCGAAGCACGGAGACGCTCAGATGAAATACCACTAAGCAGTCACCCATATATAGACTGACCGCACCCAACGTTGCTTAACCTCGCTAATTGTTTACCGATCAGTGAGTGCAACTGGCTTTTAAAATATATCTCCCGCACTTAGTAGAGTTCCTGTGTCGCGGTAGACTTTACAAACGTTTAAACAACAAACACCTACTCGTAGTCTTGAAACAACTTTTTATGGATCACGCAATTTTTATCCCGTGCGGGTTCCGAATCCACGAGACAATGCGTAAAGGCATACGAGTTGACTTCTTAAATTACTGAGCCATCCGTGCAGTTTATGTAGGTTTTAATTAAATTGTAACATGGACAATGGCGGCGTTGCTTAATTTAAATTAAGTATAATTTTATTATAATTAATGATTTCATTTACTGTTTGATTACACGTGCCTCGTTTTGAGTGTAATAGCATATTTATTTATGAGTTAACTAGATTTTGCCCGAGGCTCCGCTTGCGTAACTGTAGGTTATGTCAATTTTCTATCCTTCGGAAACAGTAATGTTCCTGCATGAAAGGTAGGTACTCTATGACCTTTTCTGTACACCTGACAACTCGTATGAGAATTTTTATGGTGATCGGTTTAGTAGTTAAGGCGTAAAAGCGTAACAAACAAATAAACTCATATTTGCACATATAGTTAGGATATAATAGCATTATGTCTGAGTTCCTCCGAAACTCGATTTAGTCGTTAATAATTATGTTTTCACTTCAGCAATGTGCCACTGGGTTTAATAAAATCTAATAATATCTAACATAGCGGGGTCTTCATTTTCTGAATCCTTACTAATATCACATAATATTATAGGTAAATGTGAATGTGAGTTTGTTTGTTACGCTTTTACGCCTTAACGACTCAACCGATCATAATGACATTTTGTATAGACGTTTTCAGGGGTACAGAAGAGCAGCTTTCATCCAGAAAAGTAGTTTTTCCGAGGAACAGAAATTTATTGACAACTTCTTCATTAACGCGAGCGAAGCAGCGGGCAAAATATAGTTCTAATATAGTGGGATCATAATTTTCTAAATTATTAACAGATAAATAGCGTACATAATATATATCGATAAATTTATAGATATAAAAAGCTATAAATTTATTCACGTTTGAAACTAGATCACTTGATGAATATTCAAACTAGCTCTACTATACTAAAAATACTCGTTATTTAAAAAGCTTCTACCTAACTAGAAACTTGTTAAAAGTTTGACTACTCAATTTATTAAATATACATACGTACATACATAGATTCACGACTGTTTCCCAGAGGGGTAGGCAGAAACTACGGATTTCCATTTGCTACGATCCTAACACATTTCTCCGGCTTCATTCACTTTCGTCACATTCCTCATCCACGCTCGTGGGGTTAAAGTGCTCTTATGGTCTTTGTCCAGAACGCCTCCGATTTAATAAATATAGGTACCTACAGGCTTATAATATATTCCCGAGGTATTACACCTACATTTATTTAGCATTTTTAAGAACCACGTTTAAGGAGGCGAGTCTATTGTCTTCTAACAGAAATACTTAATGACACCTGGCTCGACCCCGATATTTAACCCATAGCTTTGATCGACCGCACGCATAAGAGCAAACTTTTGCCATAGCAACAACCAGAGAGCCAAAACCAGCCGGTAATTTGATTAATCTATAAAGACCTTAATTGAGTCGCAGCGGAACACTAGCGGTCAAACATAATAGGTTTTCAATTGACAGGTTAAATTATTATTGATATATTTTTTGACAAACTCAAATCAGATATTTTTACATATATTTAAGTTCGTTTCCACATTATTTGTCTATTGGTTTAGATTTATGAATCGAGCGCTAAAGTAATATAACATTATAATTATTATACATGCAATCCATATTATCGGTACGTTCAACATCATAATTTTGGTACCAGAAATATTGGAGGCTAAATACCACTGTAAAGACTATACTTACATAACAATTAGTAAAGCATTACAGTAAGTACTAAGATTAAAGTAGTCGTAATCGTAACATCTTCACAAAACTTACCAGTTCTACTAAGTAACGTATAGTTAATACTTTAGTTACTTATGCGATATAAAACTTAACTTATCGTAAGTAATAATCCTTATCCTCAGGCTGCGTCAGGTTCGTGCGGCGCAAAGTTCAAGGCTCTATTGATCCATCAGCCGGGGTGCAAGGTTGTCCGTTAGTTTCCAACATTGTTTTCACATTTCTTCAGTCACCGTATTAGGAAACGCGCTCGTTCTATTTTAAGCTTCACAGCACAACATAATCTGCTTTACCTAAACAATTTGCAGCAAAACTATTTAGTTTTTATTCTTCGTTCGTTGCTGGCTGGAAATAGAATCTAAAGAACAATCCTTTTTTAAAAGAAGTTCTTAAAATGATATGATAGCTTTGTGGTTACGTATTCTGTTTTTAAAATTAGTAGCAGACATATAAAGCTTAGCGTTTGGTTGCTGGCATGTCCGGGTCGAACATGTGCAAATTAAATATTAAATAAATGAATGAGTAATTGATGAGTAACGTCTCGTCTCTGTGATCGCAGACACGGATTTGAGATTGTCAATTAATTATCTATTGTGTCATGTTTTAGTAGCTTGACTTACTTCAAAATTAAGTCTACGGTCTAATTAGCAAGCATGTAAAGAAATTTTAACAAGAATACTTAAATTTTTTATGGAATGTAATATAATTGGTTTAATTATGATTAAACTAAGCATTAGGTTTGACTACAAAGAGAAAGAAATATTATTTTATTAAAAGCGTTTGAATGGTGCTAAACTGCTATTACTAAAATGAAAATGTGATATTTCATTTCGATTAAGAAAACGACTTGAGGTTTTAACGAAAAAGAAACTGTACCTATATACTTATTATACAACTATTTTTATATCTTAAACCATTTTCATATTATAATTTATCACTAGTTATCGTTAATAAAGACGGCGCAGTATAAAAATATATTTGTTTAGGAATAAAATATAGAGCTAGCAAGATTAGTCTTTATACGGTAGTTTATCGACCAATCGATCTAGTTTTTGCTACATCGTTAATCGCAATATGTAATTAAAAAAGTCTATAAGAGGACAGCAGACAGAAATGGCGGAGACGGTTTTTTTTAATGCACAGATATCATAAACTGGTTAAGCTATTTATAAATAGAGGCTGTTATCATGGCAACGAGCGATTAAACTACTTAGTGATATTATGGGAGATTATTTTTATAAATATACTTAAGACTTATGTCGAATATTGAAGAGGTTCGCAGGGGTGTTTTACACTCATTTTGCCAGCTATGGTTTATGTCATGATGAATGGATGATCTTAAGTAATGCAGCGCGACCCTATTGCTGTTTGTCCGACATAGTTTCCGACTTCGTGTTATTGAGAATTTCTTGACAGTAAAACCCAATAAAACTTAGCCTAACCAGGGTATCGAACTTAAGACCTCATGCGCAAAAGACCTATTTACTACCGCTGCGCCATGAACTACTCTTAGATTAGATTGAGCTTTGTTGCGCGAGTTACCTTTACGCCCCCTTTGTATAGACGACCGTTTTGGCACTAGTTAACAGATTTCTAATTGTTATCTATACAAATAAATAAAATTGAAGTGTCTGTTTGTAATGTCAAAATAACAGCTTTTTATCTAATGCATATGAAAGTATATAAGGTACCTATACGAAAACATCTATTTTTTAAATTTTTGTTTCTCTGTCTGTCTGTCTGTTTGTTCTGGCTAATCTCCGAAACGGCTGAACCGATTTTGACGGGACTTTCACTGGCAGATAGCTGATGTTATAAGGAGTAACTTAGGCTACATTGATTTAAAAAAAAAAATAGGGTTCTGCGGAGACAAACACTTTTTAGTTAAAATCTACGCGGACGAAGTCGCAGGTAACAGCTAGTTGATAAATAATTGCTTTATAAACACTTGCTATTTAAGGTTAAGTTCTCATTTTTGTGCGCAGCAATATCACGTCATCGATACCGTGACCTTACAAGCGGTGTTTGTGACCAATACATGATACTACAGGAACTATACCGTGCAAATTATCAATTATTATTTGTAACTTTTTTAAGGCTGCTGCTAATTTTTCTATCATAAGATGAAGGTTGTCTATCGAATACTTACTGTTAAACAACTAAATACAAAAATAAAACAATTGAACAACTTTAACCACATTCGGTACTGAGATTTTTATATTTTTTATGCTTTTCTAATAATACTAATTTATTATTTGAATAACAATCATTGGACGATTGAAAAATCAGCCTTGAATTTATTAATATTTAACTCACCTAACTTTTCTATGAAAGATTTTTATTACCATTTATTCTAGAACTAGTTTTATAATGAAATATAAGAAAATTTTAAAGAAAGAAAGAAACATTTATTTTTTAGAATATATATCTTTTTAATTATATGTATATTGAGTACATTTATAGTGAAGATGTATAAAAATTTCATAATTTTAATAAGTCAATATTTAGGTACCTACTATACAAGAAAGCATTGCGCCCGGGCCTAGAATGCCACAAATCGATAATTATCCGTTTGTCTAATACTTTACTAAGTATAGTATAACTAAATAGCGTCAAATATAGGTCTTGTGCACTATGTTGCAGTCGGTTCAGTGTCCGTCTAGTTCTTGTACTTCTACCCGCATGCTTCTGACATGACTCATACATAACTTCTCACAAGCAACCACGATTATCTGTCTAGTTACCTCTATGTACAGGCAGCAACACAATTCACACAATTCTATCTTTTAAAATAATAACAAATGTTAGTTACTTATAGCAGTAATAATAATAGATCGTTGATATAATTACAGTTCAGAAATACAGGAACATCACAACCAGAATTGTAATTTATGAAATATAATACAAATTTATGTTGCTAACTGTACAGTCAGCGATTTAGATAGGCGATCGAATTTGTTAAGAATTTGTAGATCTATGTTAATTGTTTATACACTTAACTGATGAATCACGGAAGGTGTCACTTCGTTAGTCTATTCGATGAGTTGTACATATCGCGCACTGTATGATGACCGGTCTGAACATTGCGCGAGTGGCGTCGCAGTTACAAGTTTTAGGTCTCTTTGGTGACAGGGGGCGGGGGCGTTACGCGTCTTAGCGACTGTACATGCGCAACAATTCGGAGACGCTATGTTCAGTCCGGCCATCGTAGATTGCGCGATCTGTAGTTTCGATCACTCCATACTGTCTTAAAATTTGTCTGATCTTGTTGTTTCGGACCTAGGTGTTCTTGAATCATTTGTTTATAATTATAGTCTCGCGTAGCCCAGGAATTAAAGGTAGAGAAGGCGTTGTCTTTTTAAAAGGATATAAGGTGCGTTAGAATAATTTTACTGTGGGATATTGTAGGTAAAGACCGGTCGGTCTGTGTGGAAAACCTTGGGGGAGGTCTATGTCCAGCAGTGGACGTCTTTTGGCTGACATGATGATAATGATGATTGTAGGTAAGCAGTAATCTGTAATCACAGCTAGGAATAAACCTACTGTAGGTACTGCCGCTAAATAGGTATTTTTTCGCTAATCAACCAAGATAAGCCAAAGATATACCACCGCATTCGTATAACCAAGTACAATAAAGAATCCTAGATTTTTAGTGCTCGTTCAAGTTTTTATAGCTTTGACATTGTCGATCACGTCCGGAAATTCCATAAAATTCTTGCAGGTTTGTTACTTTTATTAGTCATAGTCGATTCATCTCCAACATCCGTCATCTTTTTGAGTAATTATTAGAAAAGCATCAAAGAACCGATTGGCAAACATTAAAGGTTTTCTATGTCGAAAACGGTTAATTATATTAGGATTCGATCATTTACGTGATTCATAAGGTCTAAGACCAACTGTGGATGTGTCCATACTTATATGTTACACGTTGCGTTGATTTTAAAGGCTTTAAATCTACAGCCATTTAAAAACTTAAGAAAGTAGGTAGTTCAAATATTCTCGCGAAATGACACCTAGCGGACGGTAGAATCATACCTTTATTTTAAAGTAGCTGTGCCGAGAGTTCACCCGTGGTAGAATCTTTAAGTCGTAGCGTGATGTAAAGTAATCTGAAACCTTTCTCAATAAACGGCCTGCCTAACACAATAACAATTTGAAATCCGGACTAGTAGTTCCTAAGATTAGCGCGTAACTAACGAACTCTTCTCCTTTTAAAAACCAACCCATGTTTGACCTCTGTTGAATATAGGTAGAAGTTACAACTTTTACATACATAAATTACATACATACGCTTGTATCCCTGAAGAGGTAGATAAAAATGTAATACACCCATATTCCGCTGGCTATTTGAAGGTCCCACGTAATAGAGGACTACTTTTGTCGTCTACTAGACACAGTTTCTGACTCCGTGCTGCTATTGAGAATTCCTTGTTAGACAAATCCAAAAACACTTTCCCTGTCTCAGAAATCAAAGCCAGCCAGCAGGCCATCGCATTTACTATTTGTATTCATCTGGTGCTAAGTTTACCTACTGCTATCCTGACCGTGGTAATATTTCGGCATCTCTCGGCTCCTACTGCCTTTTGGCACATCTGCCTTCATTCGACTATGTTACGCTCACTATGATGATTTGCGAGTCACTTGAATAAATTTAATACGAAGCAAATTTTATGCGAAGTGTTGCGCACCCGATGCAAAGAGATTCCTAGCATGGCACGCTCAATAGCTCTGCCCCAGTTTTATGATGTGGAATCCTGCTTTATTGAGAGATCACATTTCAGATTCATAAGTTAGTATGCCACATTAATTTAAGTTCTATTTATAGTATATTGCATTGCTGGGCACGGGCCTCTTAACTCTCTCAGTATGAGAATGTCTCCCATACAGTCAGTCAGTTAGTATGGGAGACTGAGCATGGTTTAGTGCGGATTGGCAGACTTTACACAGTTTCGAGAACACAGTGAGATATGTAGGTCGTCTCACGTTGTTTGCGTTTACCTATACATTGATGTGTTCTAGTCAAACGATGAAGACTATTCTTAGTTTTCACTTTTCAGACGCCAAAGTTTAAAGGCTTTAGTTTATAGACGTTCGATTTCCAAAAGCAAAGGGCTGAGAGAGCTGTCTATTGTTATATTTACTAGCACCACGCTTGCAAAATATCTTTCCTAACGCGACTTCGAAGTCGATTATAATCGGTAATTCAGAAGCTAAATGACAATATACATACATTTTGCGGAACACCAGATAAGCTTACGAATATAATAGTATGCAACGAGCTGTAAGGTCAATTAAAACAGCATCATTTAAAAACCACAATTATTATGAGCGTAGCAAGCGTTATAGAAAAAGTATTTTCTCGCTACCGACCTAGTTCGTAAAGCCCCTGAGTAAGGCCCATAGAAATAGCCGGTTGGGTAAATATGTTTTCAAGCAATGAGTTCCATTAAAATTTTAGTTTTATACGCTGTTACATAAGCGAGAACAAATAACTAGTTACAGTTGTTTAAACTAAAAAACTTTAACGATCTTAATAAAATCTTTATGTGGAATAATTCTGTGTTTATTTGTGGAAACTGTTTGTCTTCTGTAAAAGGATTGATCATAAGAACGGGTGAACAAAAAGTAGGTAAGCTTCGAGCTGCGTGACTTTGCACTATAAAAGAATGCCAGTCGAAGTGAGCTTATATGGAAAAGATTTTTATACTAAAGCTCAGTGAATAGCTATAATGACTATATTGTATACGTTTCCTAGATGCCACGGTTTATTCAGGTGTTTATTTTTAGTTCTGAAGCAAGTATTTTAGTTTTGGAATATTTGTTTCAAGTAACTGTAGGGAAAAGCCTACGTCTGGATTGATTGAGATCGACAGACGTAGCTTCTACTAGTTTTTATGCTTATTTTGCAGCAAGTATAACGTACAAGATGTTCACCGCGGGTTCGCTCGCGTTAATGTGGGTTACGTCATTCTACTCTTCGGGAAAAGTAATTTTTCTATATTTAAGGTACCCTATGTCCTTTTCTGTTCCCCGACAACGGGTGTGCAAAATTTGATGATGGTCATTAGAGTGGTTGCATGTAAATGTAACAAACAAACTTGCATTCTTATTTATAATATAAGTTAGGATGTATATAAAGTATGTATGAATGCGTGAATAATAAAATTAAGTGTCGGAGTTTCTTTGTTAGAAAATTCTGAATAGCAGTAATAGTCTGGAAAGGGAAAGTTCGTTGGACGGCTTTGGCTTCAGTAGTAATACACATTTATTTTAGTCGTAATAACGCCTTTCCATTCGGGATTTGCATCATATGTTTATGTATGATCTCAGAGGACTATTTAGAGCAAAAGAATGTAAAAATGACGTTATGTTTCCAATAATGTGTTGTTACTATTTCCTTAAATGGCTAGTTGCTGTAACACCAACGCTTTAAAAATGAATCACATGTACTGTGGAGGCGTGTTTCGCTTAAAATAGCATTCAATGTAGGTACGAATGTGATATTTGCTAAAAATATTGATTTATTTATTAATTATCGATACTAAATAAATTCTTTGTTGAAACATAACGATATGAATACATCTATTTTAAAATAATATATAATATTTCTTATATAATTTGATTATTATTTTTAGCATGTTATAATTTAATTATAATATATAATTTATTTATTTTTCTCCTTTCTTGTTTGTCAATATTATTTACTATGCTGTAACCGGCAGTGTGTGTCCATAATTGATACATCATTTTAAGATTACCAACTGTACTACACTACGACATGTAATAAAGAATTAAGGGTATTGAAAAATAGATATGTATATCTTTAATGTAATAATTAGATATATACCGCGGTTTCGCTCGCGGTTATCTAGATTTTGTCAATATTTTTTTAACCCTTAGGAACAGTAATTATTTCTGGTTGAAAGGTACCTTATGTCCCTTTGTGTAACCCTGACAAGGCCTATGCGTTTCATGATGATCGTTCAAGTTAGTTAAGGCATGAAAATGTATCAAACAAACTGACATTCGCATTTATAATATTAGTTAGGACCAACACACTACAAATAGTAGGTTATACATACATTATTTTACTAATACATATGTACTTATAAGGATGTGTATGTATAAGGATTTAACTTGTAAAACAGATAACATTGTTTACACATTGAAGGTGTATTAAAGTATACCTAAAAGAATGCAGCTTTGTCCTTTTTACTTAACTTTTATTACGTCTAGAGTCTAGACAGTGTTAATAAATGCATATACATGCATACACGTATCTGTTGCTCCGAACGTACGAAGCCTTTCTACAAACTAGGTTATCCTGCGGCGGTACCCTTATCGTAAGTACATTGTCTGCATCTTAGCTGCCCCTATTACGATAATGGATCCTGCAGCTAATATACCGTCTCTATATACACTTACTGTGTTTATGTTCACTTAAGCAATCACACCGGACTGCCGTTACTAAATATGGTAATTATTGCAGTAATTTGTCTCCAATACCTGGTTTACCAATGCATGCAACTGAATATGAAATGAAAGCATAACTATCTACAACACACGTTTATAGTAGGACTATAGTGTTGTAAGTTTGAGATATCGTTATTAACAAGTGAGTTCCTTTTGAAGGCGCCTTTGTTTTGGTTGCGTCGATGTATAAATGCACTCGTTCCCTTCATACATTTTACCTCTGCATTGCTCGCTTATCTCGTCCGATTCGTAGATATGCGCACTTTGTACGGTTCCTTTATCGATGCTGATACTGTTACGATAAAGCGATAACGCGGTTCTGTTTTGTTTATCGAACATTTAATACTATATATAGCTGGACGTATCTAGAGATACGCCTCATTTTACGAAAAATATCACACAAACATTTCAAAATATATTCGTGTGACGTTGACTGTTGTTTCACCTTTATTTCTGTCACAGAAAATTTCATAACCATTAAACGATTACAAGCTACGCAATCATTTTGATTCCGATCACAGCGATTGAGTATTTAAATCGACTTCTTAGTTACGTATACTTGATCAATTCGCTCGAAGTGGCCAGAATGCAGTTCTTATAAAAACACCTAAGTAATGTTTTCGTCCAGAGTCGGTATCACGAAACGGCAAAAAATCAAAAGCGTCCAAATTACGATTACTATACGGACATCGCGTGCGTGATTTCGCAGAACCGGGTTCCTTAAATAACCACGATTGGACGAGTATTCGGGCGACTTCTTGCGCGCCGTCCTCGGCGGTGTCCTTTGGACCACGCCGGGAATGTTCCTGCAACCTTATTAGGCTACATAATAACCTATCGCGCCTGTCTCTCCTCAAGCTTCGATTGTTCGACCCAGTTTGGAAATCGGTGACATTTTTGGCAGCGATATAAATGTTGATGTTTTTGTATAATGATACCCGATAATCCCCTTCGAAATTATTTAGCTCCGGATGAATGCTTAGGATTCTTGTTTCTTTATTCAGCAAATGGCTTCACATATATCTATACGCTGTGTTTTGAAAACACATATCAGAATTAAGGAGCAATTAATTAAGATCTGTATTGCGTTGCGTCATTTTATGGTCAGTGTAACACTTGTTAAGCAGTGCCATGACATTTTAAAAGAAATTAAACTCGTGTGCGTTGCGCGTAAACAATTTAGGGCCTGCGCCTAAAATACCTGGCCGGGCTGTTGCAAGTCGACGGAGCTCGTCGGCCGCCAGCGCCATATAAGGCGGCGGCACATCGAGGCCGGCCGCCGCAGCCCTCTCCCGGCACCTCGCCTAGTGCACCGCTCCTTGTGACCGCTTGAGGACATCCTCGTCACGACCAACACACCACAATAACCCTGTTAACCTTTCAACCGCGTCCCCAGATCTTTCAAAAGCAATAATTTGCAAACCAATTACAACAGCAAAGATACTATCTCAATATTAATTGTACGGTAATATAAAAACAAATTATGAAGTTTGCTTTTCTGTACGTACTGTTATCAAACTGTTTATTTATCACGTATTTTAGTAGGTTATATAAACTTTGTAAAAAATCGTATCTGTCATCGGCACAGATTCGTATCACGTACATATTACTCTGCGGAGATGATATGGGACGCGGCAAGCACAGATAAGACACGCTGCGAAAACCAGAGCAAATACTCGGTATAACAGCCTAATCAAATGCTAGCCTCCGGCAACCCGGTCGTCTTGACGCCTCAGTTAATCTAATGTCAACTTAATAGCTTCTTGCACTTAGGCTGCAATATCATTGGAAGCTAATACAGCCAAGTGCCAATTGCATATGAGTCGAGTTCCATTTCGTAAGAGCACATGTTATATTTTATTCACTGGATCCAACGACACTAAGGCATAAAGTCGAATGTTATGGCTTGCCGTTCCGTATGGTTTATAGGTTTATATACTTTTTTTCTAATGCCTGTGCTTACGTCAAAAACCGCTGGAGAAGAACGCCGCGAGAACTACAACGTGCTGAAATAGAAGATATCTCTTGAAGAATGGTTTACTTGTGAATCCTAACCTAATTCGACAAAGTTAACGATTTGTGTCAGAGATGAATTTGATTTTGCACTTTATATGTTAAACTATTCATGAAGTACTGGGAACTAAATGTTGGGTTTCGGTTTAATTAAATGGCACGTCTGATCAGTCATATCTCCGGCCCGGAAATTGTGTTGCGGTCACTTTAATGGAGTTCGGTTTATGATCCAGTTCCCATTTTAAATGGAAATAAAACAATGCTTCGGCTGCCCGTGAGCAATTGGTAAAATATGACCTACAATTGCCACGCTCTCATTACAGCTGACCATGTACAAAGAATTGAAACAAGATTAATGCTGTCAAAATTATACCTTACTTGGTAATGAAGTTAATTAATGCGAATGCATATCCGGTACTAAAGTAATCACCGACTTACCTATATTGTATAGTCAATTGGTAATGCGAGCAAAAATGCTCGATCACTTACCCAATATAATTTAGTCCTTAGGTATGGAGGCGGAAGATCGTCGATCGACTTTAGATGGTATCTCGTTGGTAACCTAGATAGCCTCGGTTTAGCCAACGTGTAGCCGACGGTCTTGACTTTGCTAATAAACGTTCGAGCGGTTTAATATGACGGGTCAATTGATCAGGCGTGGCTCTTGTGATTTTCGCTGCGCTAAGCTAGTCCTATCGACCTAGATAGTTGGAGGAGTTATAAATCAATAAACTTAATCATCCATCTATCTGAAGAGACGTTTATTACGGGCAAGCGACTGTGACAAATAACATTAGTAACACAGTACGTGTAGATGCAAATAGACGCTGGACCACCTCCTGCGCCACTTGTCTAGTTCAGCGTAGTCCGAATTGTATAATTAATGTTGACAAGTGGCATATGATTATATTTAAAGCTCTATTAATACCTTGTAGTTCTGCTAGTTACTAATTCAAAGTGAAGTACGAAGTCTACGGTATCTTATTTATAATTTGAGGTCCCTTCCGTTCTCAAAACCAACGGGCAGCCCTTACTTGTATTAATAAATCCTCTCGCAGAATTAATTACACGGCGCTTGTAAAATTATACGGAACATCGTTGCATTTGCTTCGTGGTACAATTAGTATAAAAAATTTAAAGCAAACTTGTGTTGTTTGTGTGTTTTATAGATTGACACATACTTAGGCCACTTATCTAGTTGATATAAAAAGGTTAGTACTATCAAATGGTGCATGTTATCATACAGTATGTTGTTTTTGTTGAGATTTCTTTGAAAATTGCACACACTTTGTTGTCATCAACGATGACAAATAATTCTCAGTTTTACCTTTATCGAAGCCACAAAGGTAGTGCTGTAGGTACTTAATATATTTTGTATTAAATCATTGCAGTACATATCATGTAAAATTAAATCTAAAAAAATAAAAAGATGTTTGAATTATGCAGCATATGAATGGTAACACCGTTACTGTGTTTCGCCCGTTAAGTTCTTTTCCATTCCATTCCTTCTGTTCCATCATCATTGCCTTTTCCTAAGGGTCGGCAATGTGTGAGTCCCTGGGGAAAAGTAGTGTAAGTAAGAGAAAGAATACTGTAAGGATAAGAGTACTGGTACCGATCATAGGCTGGTACGCTAGCTTATCTAATACCAGCCGCCGAAAGCTCATTTGACACCTTCTATAAACAAAACATATAAATAGGCTGTTGTTTCAACATATTTCACATGCTTACAAAAATATATTATCGCAACAATTGTTTTATTCTTACGTGAGTTAGCACAATTTACATACGTGTCAATCAATCATATCAACGAAATTTGGTTGTTCGGCAGGTAGGTTACAACATAAAACACAAATAAACAAAATACAATTAATATAAACAAAATATAATACAATTTATTCCTAGTCCGCGTTCGCCGCCATTCGTTTTTCGAATAACCTTCGGTTTTGACTACGTTTTAGAGTAAGTCTGCACACAATACTGTGGGTATTTTGATCTCATTCTATACTAAACTTCGATTTGCATACTTACTACGTATTTAAAATTCTCTCAATGACATCCGTGAGAAACTAGAATAACAATTCTAAACTCGTAATGCATTTCTGAACGAGCAATAGAATACAAAATGACATTGCATTCGAAGAATTTTATGCAAAATTGAAAAGAAATAAGGTTTGTCGAGGACTGTCGGTTGTAGGAACCAGTAGAGATATCTTTGAGAACATGGCGACAAGTTGTTGCAATTAGAGTGGCTATACACAAGGATGATAAATCGCGGCGACCGAGCTCCGACGCGCCGGCACTGGATGACGACTTGTGCTTGCTATTTTCTGATGACTTTTTGAACCGGTCTTTTATTGTGATGTCATTTATCATTACATCTTTTCAAAGCCCATACGTTGTTTCGAATGTATTTCTGAGGAATATAAAGCTTTGTAGATGTGCCGTGTAGATTTTCATATTACGTATTTCTTTCGTTCTGCTTGCTTTAATCTTCACGTCACAACTCCTAAATAATGTATAATACGTTCACACGTTTGCATTCAAATAAAGGTATGTAATTATGTATACCTATATTATTTGAAATAGTGTCACAGCATATATAAGAATGTAGTGTACAAAACAGAAAACGTAACGCATTTTTGCTCATGTAGTTGGAACTGACAATAGAATGCAACAGACTGCACCGCATGACGTAAGGCACGTGTTTCCTTTGTATTTCTGAAACGCATGCAATATTAAAATAAGGTCTCTTGTTACTGCTTGACTCACTTACCTACACGTATCTATAAAAATGTTACAACGGCATTTCGTTCTGAATTCGAATCGAAATATCGATCGGGAATGGCGGCAGATGTAATGGTACTTACTGTGAACTTCGGAACAATACCTACCTAATGGTAACGAAGGTTGAGTGTAATTTCCCGGTGCATCGACACCTTGCAATACCATGTGTTGTTTAGTCTCGAGTCAACGACCCCGTGTGTTATAAAAAGTAACTTGAACCTGCCCGCCGCATTACTGCAAATTGACGCCATATCTGACGATAGCGAGTCGCCTCCACTGCGGTCCTGGCAATGCTACTGTCCACTAAGTGTATTGGATCTAGATACCTGTGCATCACTTGCATTTCTGTGGCCTGACCGAGGTAATTGAAATTGTAACGTTGTAGATGATATTGGTCATTTGCTTATGTTAATAAGAAATATGAGAAAATACAAATGCTTAAATCATTGGAATATTAAAATAAAGAAGTAAGTATTGACACAAGAATCCTAAGACTTTTAAAATATAATATTAAATCTAATAAATAATATAAAGATGTTAGGAGATTAGGATTGGGTCATAAATAAAAATTAAAGAAAATAAAAACGTCAAGAATTATTATCTCATACGATTTCACCAACATAATACATTTTATATTAATTGCATGTGTGGATTCAAATCTATAAAACAAAATCAATGGAATGGTTATTAAAAGATTACGAGTCAAAAATTACGTGTTAATGAATGACTAATGTGTATTAAACGATTACACACAGATTTTAATAGAAACTGGCACAGGCAAAATGATTGTTATAACGTAAATATGCAGCGTTAAACAACTTATTGAAAAGAATGTAAGAACATAAAGAGAAAACACGATCGCTCCGAATCTCATCGCCATCAGATAAAAAGTTCAACGAGGATCTTGTCTTGTCCTTTCGGCATTCGGAGATAAGTAAATATAAATTACAGTTGTTACGTCCACAGTTATCGTTTCAGTGAAATATTGTGCGGTCTGCTGAAGCGCTGGAGACGAGATATAAATTTAACTTTTGTTAATTAAATGTGCTTTACCGACGACGTTAAAAAAGAAAGGCGAGTCCTCACGCGGCGAGACGGCACGGCTCACAGATATTGGCGCACGAACCAATCTGTATCTACGAGCTTCCAATTATATTTGAGTAAGTGCCACTTTGGCCGATCATAAAAAGTCTTAAGAGCTTATGCGAAATCTCTCTATTTAAATTTCTTAGATGTATCTTTCATCTAGAGAGACTATCGATTAAATTAATGTACCCTTGACTTGATATTAGGGTTGTCACCTTGAATCTTATAAAGTCAAAACAAGCGTTAGTTTTGCTATGTCGATCGATTTTGTGGTGAGTAAAGATAGAATATTCCATTTTATACTAAAAGCTTTCATACATTTTTTGGGCAGCAGCGGTCAACATAGGGTTCACGGTGAGATAATAAGGTCACAGCCGTTGATCCTAAAAGCATCCATCTAACACGGGGAAAAGGAAGGGGTGGCAGCCCTATTCGCCGTGCGTCGCACTCTGGCTCGTATCATTTGACTTTCACTGATCAAATTTTTGCTAAAAGCCGGTCCACGTTTCGCGAAAGTGGTTGGTCTGGTGGGCGAAGTCTTTATGTATCGGTGGTTAGAGCAGAGCTGGATAGACACGACGCACCGTCTCGCCGCGAGCTCCGCTTAAATATCCTGTTACAATTACTTTTAGTAGCGCACCAGGCTTTATTGCACACTTGATTACAGCTAAACGAAAGTAAGTCATATAGACACGCATATACGACACGTGGGAGTCTGATGCACCTCCTGTCGCTATATTCATTTCTATAGGATAGAATAGAATACATTTAAAATTAATGATTACGATTATGAGTCTCATAGATAATAATATATTAGGTAATAGCACGTTGACTACAAATTAATCTATACTGTGTCATCATTCATTCTTATGTCATAATTATTTTTATTGATATACTTTCTAAATAATATTGATGGCAACCCCAGTAATGTATTTATTTCGCAACATTTTACTCAACATCGCCAAAATGTCAATCAAAGGTGTTTCGCATTACGAACAAAGACCGCAATCGGATAGCTTCCTATGTAAAAGAGGCTGTGCGGTAAATTACTATTTACTTTATAAACAGAATATGTGGGCCCAAATCCATGTTCCTACGCTATAAATAGGTATTACGTATAACTTGGCATTAACAATGAAATTATTCAGGACGGGACAAAAAGGGGCTTTGGGTTGTATGCAAACAACTTGTAACTACCCACCCTGAGGCGAGTTCCGGCAGCCAACTTCCCCGTTTAGACCGGACATTACTCCGCCGCTTCAACCAGTAACTATGTTACAGATAATTGAATTACCTCTCTGATAAAGGAGCGTTTTTATTTTCATCCCCAGTGAAAAAGGTTTTATAGCCTGTCACGGATATTTCTTTGTCGACGTTACCTTTTTTTAATGATCGTGCTTGTGCTAGTTTTAGTTAATTTGCTTTTGAAAAATGACCCTCTAAACGGGACCTTTTACTACCTTCCTGTGAGATAAAAAAGGTGCTTTAACATATTTTTAAATTCCTATCATATTAAGTAAAAATATCAATGAGCCCCGGTTATATACGGTTCTATTTTTTAGGATTACAGTGTCACGAGCACAACCTGCGCAGTTCGACTTACATTCACGTCACGTTCGAACAAATTGATATAAGCGTACAATTTTAAGAAATGACGTGTATAAAAATACATTTTATCGTCTCTATTAACATTCGAGTACGCCTTAAAATGATAAAGAGCCGATGCACATTGAATGCATAATGGGAACTTAAGGCGTAGTAGCGAAATAATTCTGGGGGCGGGCGCAGCCTTCTTAGAATTCCTTGTTGGGCGCCAAAATCAATGCCATTTCTCTTCTATCGTCTTTGCCTCTGTTTAAACGTCTACGTCTTATAGACAATGTGACGAGATTGTATAATTATTTAGTATATGTTTTTACCTTTACAAAGCATTATTCAGTTCAATACAATTACCAAAATACTGCCATGTTTTAACAAACATGTTTTACGATCGATTTCGGAAAAAGCATCGTCAATTGTTTACAGTCTTAGTGATTTCTTTGGAGGACCACTAGGAGGTAAATCTACATTAAAACCATATTAAATCAAGAAATGGTTAAGGTATTCTTTTTGACGACATGATAATGTAGACATAATTATTTGGATTCAATATACAAGAAGTAACAGTAATAAAATGTGGTTATTTTTATCAGTTTGCATATGCTAAGGAATTTTCTCATGGAAACAAACTAAGATGTTTGGATTAATGCAACTAACGTAACTTCTCTTGGAACAATAGCACATAACAAAGTAGCACGTGTCCATAGTTAGTTAATTACATACTGGTAATGTGCTCAACACCTTGAACCAGCATTATGATTGCTTGGTTCATGTTTAAATAATCTTTACTTATGAGGTAACATTACAACTATTCCGAACATGTTACGCATATCAATTCTTTCTTTCTTTTAAAAAGAATGTAGGTATGCTTCATGTACGTCTTCGTCAATAAACAAAAATAATAATACTGAGCAATAAATCGATATAACTTTTTCGATAGATATAGTTTATAACTTCTCTGAAATCACTAACTCGATGAATAATAATTTTTGAATTTGCCTTTGACATTGTTCGGAGTGGGTAATAGGCATTTTATTTCGAAAAATGCACGATTTCTTTGGGCAAGCCAAGTTAATTTGCCTTAGAAATAGCGCGAAAGCGAAACTGTACATTTTCAAATCGATATACACATTATTTCTATTTACTGCGCTTCTAAAAAGTTTAACAGTAAGATGCATTTATATTTTAGGGTTGTAAAGTATGTAAGTACAAAAAAGTACCGTTACCGTAATAACATATTTTAGTATACCATATACTAAAATATGTTATTACTAGATCTACCTCGGAACGGTACTTTCTTGGAAGAAAGGTACCCCATCTCTTTCTTTGTACTACTGACAACGTGTATGATAAATTTCGTGATGGTCGGTCGACTAATTGAAGCGTGGCAAACAAACAAACCCACACCCGCATTTATAATATTAGTTAAGATAATGTTCAACCAGTTTTTCTCAAATTTATACTATTCCCATACCTAAAGAAACACAATGAATAAAACAGTTTATTATATTTACATGCCAATTAAAGTAGGTAATTTAGCTTTTTTAATTTTCACTAGAAATATAGGGTACTATTATTACCTATATATATTTAATTCATTTGAACTCATCTGTCGAATAGAGCTTACTACTCTCTTTATACACGAAGTATAAACGTTAGAAGCAGAAGCTAATATCGTAGATGGAACGTAAACAAAATGTATGTATCGACATCTCGCTCTATATGCCATCGGTACACGTCTGATATGCAAATAGAGCACCGTGTCATGTCGACTCCGATACAACCTTTAATTCAATCGGCGCTATAACCAATGAATTATTCAACACTTGTCCGACTGCCGACAAATTTTTAATGTCATGCAAAGTCATCGACGAAAGCGATAGGGTTAATGCGAGTCAACAATAAAAATATACTTAAAATAAAGCGATAAAACTCTTGCATTTATGAGATAACTCTTGCTTGCACTTACGAGAGCAGAGCGTTGTAGGCGATCCAGGTTCATTATAATTAGCAATGCGGTGTAAAGACTCGGGAGTCATGTATGAACAATGCGGTCCACGCGTAACGTATGTATGTATATTACGTATATATTTATATGAAAGTATATAATTATGTAGTGTGCCACTGACATTCTCATGTATGTAATCATTATTGTGACATTTTCTTTTTATTTATTACATATATAATCTAACGTCTATAACCCAGAAAGAAGATTAAAACCACATGTCGCTAAGTATGATTATAGGTCGCACATAACTCTGTGTTGCTATTGAAAACTACTACTACTTTAATACATTGTCCGACACTGGAATCGAATCCAAGACCTCGTGCAGTGGAATCGCATTCACTACCGCTGCGCCACTGAGGCTGGTAGCGGCATAGCTATGTGCAATAAGCTATATCTATACATCTATACAAATAAATAAAATTGAAGTGTCTGTAATGTCAAAATAATTTTTTTTCTAATGCATATGAAAGTATATAAGGTACCTATACGAAAATAAGTATTTTTAAAATGTTTGTCTGTCTGTCTGTTTGTTCCGGCTAATCTCCGAAACGGCTGAACCGATTTTGACGGGTCATTCACTGGCAGATAGCTGATGTTATAAGGAGTAACATAGGCTACTTTGATTTTAGAAAGAAAAAAAATAGAATGCTGCGGAGACCAACACTTTTTAGTTAAAATCTACGCGGACGAAGTCGCAGGTAACAGCTAGTATTACAATAAGAAACACTGTTAGCACAAGCAATTGTCATAGCAAAAGAGGTTATCAAGATTACTACAACTGGCGTCGCTTCGTAGGCTGCCACGGTAATCTCTACTTATTTAAGCATACGTGGAGTCTTGTAATCTTTCTTATGTTTTGCTCTACCTACTTATATACATAGATTCAAGCCCATATATTACCGTAGAAGTTTAAGACAGAGGTGTATAGCAGTTACATATCAACAGGAATGTTATAGGTCCCACGTAATAAGGACAACCCTAGTGCCATATCCACGAACATTTCGAAATTACGTCTTACTGCTGAGAATTTTCTGACGGAAAACCCTAGTAACCTGGGAATTCATACCATGACCTTACAATAAAAGCGCAAACCTATGTGCAAGGTTACATAAGGTCGAAAAAGGCAATCTATAGTTTGTGAACTAAATATACACGTATATATTTATTTTGTTTATAAGGTTATTTATATTCCAGCTTCTATTGTCAACACATTCGTCTTCTTGAAAAGGGCAAACCGTTTGGCTACATTTACATGTCTCACAATTCTTACATTGTAGCATTGGTGAGATATATCGGCACAATAAAACAATGTTACATTCGAGCTATATATCTCGTTCCGAGAACCTGTCTCGTCATCTTTAAATTACAGACATTTCAGAGACGATTCATATTCCAATTTTATTTTAGTATCGTATGGACGGACAGTTTTGTTATACAATAATAGCTGAGAATAAATTACTGCACATGGCGCCGGCGGGTTAACTTATCGTCTTAATAGTGGGACACATGTCCTGCATATCTGTTACGTTATATTGTCAGTAATTATATAAATACCAGCGCGATTGATAGCTGCGCCTGTCTGCTCCATTCACGCACGCACGCACACTCATTTGTACAAATTAATTTAGATTAAAGTTAAATGTAACTTTAAGCAAAACATGAACTGAACAAATAAACCTCGTTGATTTTTTGCCCTTTGTGTTAACGAAACGCGCTTCCAGTAGTAATCCACTAAAAATCTCGCTTAATCCGAAAGCCTTTGGCGTCGATTGCACGCAAATAGCTTTATTTACACTTCAATATAAAAGTTCGGCGGCGAGTGCATTGCGAAATAAATTGGAATTTTCACTCGGCATCGACCACAATTCGAGCTGCCGAACATTCCGCGGCAGTCCTAACTAACTCGTTTAAATATTTTACATGTGTTACTATTCTGACTCCGTTGAATAGTCGCTGTCGTGTCAACATGCGTCTGAATAGCTTATGTTATGTCACTTTACACCAATGATGAAATAAGCTCGTGTAAACGTTTACGTATCTGCGGTCACAATAAAAAGCAAACTTTATTGCAGAACTGTATTCATAGTGGTTTAACAACAAACGTTGTGGACAGTGCATGGCGGAGGCTGCAATTATATTTAAAATAGCCACCGCGAGGCAGCCGCGCCGCCGCCGGCCCGCACAAGTTGACTACCGACGGGGTTAGGTTGTTTCTGTACCGTGTGAAAAATTGCTCTATGATTAGAGAAAACAGTGCTTGAAACAAGTCACACATTAAACACTTGTTTTTCAATTACAGGTAATTTTAGTTTCATAATTATAAATACGATTAATAATCTGGCTCCATAGGGATGACATCTATAATTCTGTTATATTTAACTACTTGAAGTTTATTGAAGGTTATTATTATTGCAGGTTGTAACTTCTCAGTTAGATATAACTTGAATTTATGTTAACGTAATTATGGTTGTATACAGGAAAAAGCTGTAAGCCAGTAAGTACATAGTAACAAGTTCTATAGTAATTTTATAGTATTTTTACTGCAAATTAAAATTTTTACTAGGACAGTAATTGACATTCGCCTTTTGCTGGCAAATTAGACAAATTAGAATATGGCTGCATAGGATAACGAATAGGCTTGGTATAAAGAGGATTTATTATTAGTTAAGATAATAAGTCCATCTTCAGTTCGTTAATTAAGTCCGTCAGCAAGCCGTGGGTGATTTTAGTACTTGTTTAAAGTTGTTTATAAACATAAATATTCTGAGCTTCGTTTACTCTCGCACTAAGACTAAATGTAAACGTTGTAAAACTTTTTGGTTATTACAAGCTTACAGTTTAAATGGGATAAGTTTAACCGATCTGTTCGCAAGTATATGAATAATAAATATCAACCGAAAGGCCTTAGACTAATATTTGGCTACGAAAAACTCTTACCGAGGTTAGTAGAAATCTGCGCGACTATACAAGACTTTTTATACGAGTATGTAGTTTGTTCTTGTTTCTTCAAGCTTGTTAACTGTTCGCCGAAAACGGCAGCAACTTCAATTTTCTTGTTTATTATAAGGATAAAGTTAAGTAACTATATGTACTTATTATTTATGTGTATCGTAACAGACATGGTCTGGACACAGGGCCAAATTTAGGAGATTGTAAAGAATCCTCAATCCCAAGCCGCCCCTAAAAGGGACCTCCACAGGGGATTTCACAGAAATTACTTCAAGAGCTATACATATTGGGTTGGTCTAAAATTATGCGGGGCCTCCACTTCTTTATTGGCCTCCAAACCTTTAAATCCGGCCCTGTATGTACGTCATTCTGGGCGTTACGTTGTCAAAAGCTGGATTTGTTTCAGTTTAATTTATAACAACTGGCCTGTCCTGTCATTATGTCTTATGAGTTTTTGCGGAAACCGGCTGTGTTCTCGTTTCACAGCCGCGTCTGATTCGCTCGTATCCTCCCAGACTTATTGCTGTATGCAAATTTAACGACACGATGATTACTAACAGTCATAACACGTTATTGAAACATGTGTTTATGATTGTTATTTTATTGATTTATTCAACAAGATTAATCGTAAACGTTATGAAGCTTGGCTTCTTACCCATATTTGTGTTGTACAGTTTTACTGCAGTCATTAAGCACCATAAACGCTAGATTAACAAAAACGCCTAAAAAGGAGGTGAGATATGCATCGGGAGTACAAACAATCTCACGGTGGAATTATCGCCGTACCCCACAGGAGCTAGTAGCGGGGTCAACGCCCCACGACAGTCACGTTTCGGTACAAAAACTCGGACGCAATAAACCATTGGAATACCTCTCATCTGTCATCTGATCTAGTCCCAAGCCGCCAGTGGCCGACAGTCGCCACCCTGCTTATGCTATATAAATATACTCGGCTTACTGTCACGAGCGTAAAGGCTGTTTGTTAAGGCTGTTATTGTGTTTCTCGGCCATCCTTTGTACGTTCCGTGCGTTATCTATAAAAGTTATTGAATAATTTAATATTTTTCTGTTGTTAAAAATGTTTTCTGCTTTTTGTTGCAGGTACGTGTTGTTTAAAACGTTTTTAAAGGCGTTGATTAGAAAATAACACTGATAAATTTGGTAAGTCAAGGTTGTTACTGCAGATAACATTGATTAATTACCTAAGTAAATATCGGAGATTCCATCAGGTGTAAGTAATTTCATGTTGCTTCGATGACGCAAGAGTTAGCGATTACGCAACTATCGAACGTGTTCAATATCTGGATCGCGAATAATGATTTTAAGTTTATGTGCCGTGAAATTCTTAGATGTGTTGCACTTCTAAATTCAAGTCCTTTATTATCATAAAATATATTAAAATATATCGTACACCTCATTAAATATATCAAAAGAGTAAAATAAAATAGGAATCAATTAACAAAATAATATAAAATGCAGTTCAAATTGTAGAAATTACCTACATAACATGAACCAGTGAAAATAGTCCACTTTATACCTTTGGAAATTCTGATCCTGTATGACCATTTTAGGACGCATTATACTTACAATTACATAATATAATAAACATTTAACTGTAACATCATTTATGTGTGAGTGTAAAGCTCACAAGCACATTGTTCTCAGTCGTATCAGTTACGCTGGTAAAGGTTATAAAGACGTCCCGTTCCTCGTTTTGTGAAACTCACTCACTCCGTGTATCTCCACTACGTGTAAGCTCACCGACAAAGTGCGCGTCGGCGCGAACAATCAAATCAGTTGCGACGATTTCTCCGTCAACTGTACCTTTGTCCTTTATGCCCTGTGCCATGTAGTCTGGTATAGCTACGGTACAGATTTGTGACGGTATCCACCACGCATATTATATTTAGTCACACTGTGTCGTGTACTGACAGCCTAACGGTGCTCATCATACTTGAATAATTACTTTGTCGTCTGCTTATGACACTTTAACATAAGAAGGAATTGTTGATAAATCACTTGTTATTAGTATGTGAGTGTCTTAAGAGTATATATAAATATCGTCACGCCCGTATGTAACTGGAGGTACGGTAGAGGTGTGTACAGCATCCACTTTTCGATAACTATTATTCACATTATTATTCTCTCTCGTACTCAATAGACGACCATATCGCCTATGGTCATGGAGAGAGTAGTCTGTTCTGATTTTACAGCCAGCGAACACAAAGGACAGCCATATATTTAGATTTCTTAAATTTTAATATGCATCCTTCTAACTGGTGTCATGCCTGTGTCGCGGAGGAGTTTACAAAGTTGCAAACGACGCACATAAAGACTTAGAACCACCATTAGTGAATCACAGAAATGTTTGTCCCGTGTGGGATTTGAACCACAATACTCGGCGCAGTCGCAGTGGCGCATGGCGAGGCTATCACCTAAACTACCACGCTATCCGAACAATCAAAATAATTATACAGCACTTTCTTCGATAGAAACTGAACTCAGCATCTCAAGATCTGCAGTAAAATGCCACGAGGCTGTGGCTATTTATAAAATCGGAAATATATTTACGAGCAGTTACCAGTATGATTTCGGGCTACATAAAATAAGCAGCCTCTATAGCATTGCACCATATGGCGATGAATATGCATTTATGTTTGTTTGTAAGTCATTCCATCGGGATTCTGGGTCAGTAACATGCAGTAAGTATAATCCTATCGATTTCGAAAGGGCGTTCAATCCTATTGCTCGTAACGGTTCACTGATCAATAATCAAATCGGGTCGTGTTGCGCATATTTGTGGAGCCCTTATCTCCGCTATAAAAAGCAGGTAGTTGATTCCCAGAAGTGTTGCCCACTTGACGACGCACCGCGGTACGAGTATTTTAATGGATTTGTTTGAACACACGGCCTTTTAGTTTAAGCGCAAAACTTTGCAGGATATTTACGAAAAAAATGTTTGGACGCACATGTGTCCCTTTTTATGTTTTCGAATTGAGTTTAATTAGAACCGCCATACCGTCGCGGCGCTGTTCAAGAGCTTTAGATGCCCATTCATTAATTTGGTGCATTAGCACATGCCCATTCAACATTTTTTCTGCCGTTTTTTGTGCTGACCTCCGAACTAGGAAGATTAAAGAAATGTGGCAGCAAGTTGTTTCTGTTGAGATATAATGTGTGTCGAGGGTTTGTTGGGTTCTTAGCCGGTGGTCACGGTAACTTGAGGCCTTTTGATGTCATCGTCAATTTTATGGTGCCATGTGTTCAAAACGATTACGCTCTACAAATATTAACGGTCAGTATCGATTTCTTCTCGCTCTGTTATATTACTTTCTCTTTCAATATTTCTTGTACCTAATTGAGTGTTACGCGTGTAATAAATATTAATAAAATAATTTTGTCTTGATTATAATTTGTTTATATTTGGTATGTCTGGCTGGTCCATGAGAATTAACTGGTGGAGATTTTTGAATGTATGAAATCTTTGATGTAGACAAGCCATTATTCGTAGGCTACGAAACATACGTTCAGCGCACAAAGGCGAGCCTGCGTCAGATACGAATGTAATTAGAACAAAACGCAATACGCTGAGGGTATTCGATGGAGGAATGTTCCGGTTTTGTGGCCCTCGGGCTGGACTTTAAGGGCTTGTATTATGTTAAATTGGCAAGTCCAGCCCGTCTTGTCCGTATAGTATTATAGGTATAGTACAATACTTTTATCTCGTCGTGTTTTTTTTAGCAGATCAGTTAGCTGTCCACCCTATGACGAGGGTAACCGCTGCTTCCTCAGCATTGCTTCTGAATGCAAAAGCAATGTTGAGGAATGAATTAGTATTCACTACTCAACATTAGCTGAAGAATTAATTAATACACACGAAGTAAATACACGAGTTTCATTTGTTTGATAAAGTGTACCTTGTATACCATGTCGAAGAGACCGATTGTTGTTTTCCCAGATAAAAATATTTTATAGCTTTTGTTTCCTTACGATAGTCTCAAGCAATCTAATAAGTAGTGGGAGAAAGAGTTAGGCTTATACACATTCCAAAGGTTCCTCTCATTCATACAAATCAGTAAAAAAAAATGCTTTTCTACTTATATGAATAAGTCGTTCTTGACAATGTCGACGTCATACCGTGTTATTTGTTCACGTACAGAACAAGAGATCAATATGTTAACATTACGTCAGATGCGAGGTGACCGGGTGTGAGTCAACTACTCGAACACTACATTAACGACCTCACCCTGGTAGGGTTGGCTAACCCTTTGGTTTTACCCAGGTTCAGTAGTGTGACACTTTTAGAGAGCAAATAACTGGTGATGAGGTAGGTAATTAATTACTATATACTTGGACAACTTAGTCTGTTCTACTGTGGCCAGAATTAATTCTTTCTTAAGGGTTATTCCGACAAAAATCATATGAATATTTAGCAGTATTATCTACACAATATGGATTATAAGTATTTGCATACATTTGTTCATTTGTATAAGACTGATCGGTGTTAGTGAAAGTGTTACGGGATTTTAAGAAAATCTAATAAACAAATTGAAAGAATATGCAAATGACCAAGAAATTATAAAAGGCGAATGTGAATGGGAAGATCGGAAGAAAAAGACTAAGGCAAACATTTCCATACCAGATTACGGCGTTATTTAAAAAGGAAACGGCCCTTAGCAGACTGCGCCGAGCGTAAGACGCGATTGGACTGAATGACAGAGCTCGATATTCAAATCGGTGCGCGCGCCCGCCATAGTAAAATTGTATGCAGAATTTGAAATGCTTTTTTGATAAATATGTATCTTTATTGTCAACCAATAACTTAAATATTTGGGACGGACAAATTGTAATATAACTATTTATGTTTCGTTTAAGCTGTAAAATAGGATAGATTTCTACTGTTATAAACTTATAATCTAAAAATCACTTAACACGAGCTTACGTTTTTGCAAAATTACGTAATTTTGTAGGTATGCGTAAATATTAATTATTTTATGTTTTTACACGGAGTAATTGTAAACACATTCATTGTTATGGTAAATGTATATTTTATATTTGTATTAAACAAAAAGTGTTGATTTTATCAACTTAACTGTGACCGCCTGTTTTGGCACATTTCGATCGGTGCAGTCTTAGTCTTAAATATTGTCATTGCATGTGGGGTAACGAGACAAAGATACCTATTCAATCTGTCACACGCTATCTGATTCGTGTGCATGCTATGATAATGCTTTATGAAATGAGGGTTGTATGCCAATCATAGGCAAAACATAGAGACCAATATTGTATTCCCGCCATCTTACTACATATGTAGTTACGTTTAACAAAATAATTGATGATTATGAGGCCCACGTTAGGCGTCCCTAAACAACTAGCGTTCCTCAATAATGCTATTTACTAAAATGAAGCAGATAAAAACCAGGATTGTATGAAAACTTGTAGTTTCGGGTAACAGGCGTGAGTAAAAGTCAATTTTAGAAGCAACTATAACTATATTTAGTAGATGACAAAAGATATTATTAAGAACTTACACAGACCCTCGGGAACAATGAATTCGGGTCACTAACTTGGGTAGTGTTTGCTTTAGAAATTCACAATCTCTCGATCATAAGTCCGATGCATTAATCAGTAGCTGGCGTAAGATTTATTTAAATTATAATTATAGCTTAGTAGTTTTCATATTTGTAGACAAGTCATATTTAGAAGTACCCTAAACCGACGAGAGTGCACAACGAACATGATGAAAGTGGATGAAACAAAAGAGATTTGTCAGAATCATACATACATACATTTATGTACAGTCGCACATAAACATAATGTGTGTATGATATCCCTCCTGCCTTCCCCTTCAGGGCCTATAGATCCCCTAAGGAGTGGGCAGAGGTAGGTATATTAAAGTAACATTTAGTCAAATAAATTTAGGTCTCAGGTGAGGGGGGTTTCCCCCCCTCACCTGAGACCTATTGCCGTTTATTGGGTGTCAGTTTATTGGGTGCCGTTTATTCATTGCCGTTTATTGGGCACATTTTCAGATTGCGTGCTTTGATTCATATATTTTTGACAGAAATTGTAAATAAAACATAGCCCGACCTGCATTTAAATTTCATATATCATAGAAAATGAATATTAAAACATAGCCCGACCTGCATTTAAATTTCATATATCATAGAAAATGAATATCATCTGTAGTCCCCTTCAGAAAACAAGCGTGAATGAATGTTTTCATATTTTGTGTAAATTCACAACCCTACAAACGTAGTCTCTGCGGCAAGGCCTGACGAAAGCGTCGCCACATTGAACCTCGTTTATGAAAGGTCACGGAGGCTTTAAATGAAAACTCTCATTTTCTTGTTGATAGCGTAATTATGTTAACGATACTAGCAATTAGTGGCGACACGAGACTGTAGAGATACCGCAAGTAACCGGCAATGTTTTGATTTATATAAAACATAATGTACACGAAATGCATTAAATTAGGACCGGTTTATTATACAAATAATATAGTACCATACCTTTATATATTCAAAGGGATGGGTTTAGGTGTATCAAACTTACGTTACAAGAAATATGTTTCTCTTTTTAGTTAATTTATTATTAATTTACCATTTTAACAACATTTTAATTGTTTTTATTTACCAATCTTTCTGAGCAAGATATTATGACAGAATTTTAATGATGTCTGATTTTTTACCATGTGACTAAATTAAAAATCTATTATTCCTGGCCACGAGTGTGCCGCCGTTAAGAAAATTTACAGCTAATACAACTGAAAAGCCTAATACATACGCCTAGTTCGTATGGTCCAGTAAAGCTTTGTACACAATTAGATTCAAATGCAATTATGTTCATAGCTGACGCAGTTCCAAATTCCGTTCTATCGAGAGTTACCTGAGAGGATAATCCAATAACGGTTCCGTAATTTGCACATCGTGATGATGGTAGTCCGAAAATTGAACCCGGTCGACACAATTATTATTAACATACTGAGAGCGGTACACCGGCGGCCAAACACAATATGTAGGTTTTTAATTATGTCTGGCAATCCAACAATTGACATGTTAACAGCAAGTGAAAACTTAAACACAGTTATTTTGCTTTTTTTAAACCTGGGTGAATGTCATTTGCGCATGCATCTTCGCGGGGAAAAGAGGAGCGGCGGCGAGGGTATGTCGGGCTCACCCGAGAAAAGATGGAAAGTCCCTGGTCCTACCGACTAAACCTACCACGGTGTACCAACTCGCTGCTTTGAATGGTGGGTGGATCGCTGGAACTACTTCAGAGACTCAACTTACACACCAACGTGACCTGTCTCGGTTTAGCACGTGTGAAATACATTTCCACAGCCATAGATGTTTATTAGTTTACACAAAGAACACAGCAGGTACGTTATGAATGTTTATTTTTTGAAGAGGCGTTATCGAATAGTGAAGTACTAGTCTATGTATACTTAACTAGATGATCCCGCGGTTTCACCCGCGTTTATTGTTACTGCGCCGCCCCCGTGGGTCGTAGCGTGATGTTATATAGCCTATAGCCTTCCTCGATAAATAGGCTATCCAACACTAAAAGAATTTTCAAATCGAACCAGTAGTAATTAATCACGCAGAATAAACCAGGAGAAACATCGTTTGTACTATGTCTGTAATGGGTTGGTAATTATTAATTATAATTATTTTGCTGCGGTGTTATTTTAAAACTGCGATATCTCCTAAGATATTCATTGAAATCGAATGATGTAAAGGGCAATTTTGTTTTAAATTAAATACTTGTGATGAATAACGTATTTATTTGGATAAGGATTAATATAATGTTTATAATAATACCATCGCAAATAATGCATTATTTTAGAACAAATTTGGTTAGCATAAAAATGGTTATAGTGAGCCAACCTTAAAAGATAGACATATGCCGTCGCGGAATTTTTTTTAGAACTTTTAAAGGGGAATAATTCTGTCATACATGATTTTTGCGAAACTTTAACTGTTTACGCAGCGCACGCAGCGGAAGCTCTCATAAGGACAAAATACCCTCCGATTTTGAAACATTCTTCGTTGGTGCTCAGCTTCTATTGATCTTAGCGTGATGATATATAGCTTATAGCCTTCCACGATAAATGGGCTATCTAACATTGAAAGAATTTTTCAAATCGGACCAGTAGTTCCTGAGATTAGCGCGTTCAAGCAAACAAACAAATAAACAAACAAACAAACAAACTCTTCAGCTTTATAATATTAGTATAGATAACAGTTCGAGTATATAATTATATTTTAATATGAAATTGTTCAGTTTGCTCCTGCAGTTAAGCTAGGCTACTTGTATTAGGACTGGGTTTATGTTTCGCTTGCGCAGTAGCTGAGGACCGAAATTATTCTTGACCGTGAGTCCAATCCCTTAAGTATTGTGCTGTTGGTTATTATTAATAATATTATGGAAGACTAGATGTTCCCGCAGTTTCATCCAGGTTTATCGTTACTGCGCCGTCCCCGTAAGTCGGAGCGTGATGTTATATAGCCTATAGCCTTCCTCGACAAATAGGTTATCCAACACTAAAATAATTTTCAAATCGAACCAGTAGTTCCTGAGATTAGCGCGTTCTAACAAATAAATAAACAAACTCTTCAGCTTTATAATATTAGTATAGATGGGTGGATGAATAGATTTTATAAGATTTTGTAAGGAAATCAATATATTTGATATCGTTGTCAGCAATATCATTAAAGACACTAATTTTGATATGCGTTCCAGTGGATTTTACGCGTGCAAAGGCGCGGACAGAAAATAGTTTAAAATAAAAGCCATCACCAAAGCCAAGCTCTTCATACCAAAATGCCTCAACACCGTAAGGATATCCGTCCGCTTTCGTACGCGCGTGGTACAAGAAAGAAAAACAAACGTAACGTTTCTTTGTAAACAAATAGTTTAAATTCTTTACCAGGCGTACTAGTCCACATTGCACATATCAGTAAAGCGCGAGTCCTACTTACATAAATCAAAGCTAATTCGTCACGCACCATGTGCAAATTCGTTCCGGCCACGACTGACTGAGTCAATCACCTAATCATCGACGAATGATAACGACGAAGTTCGCGCCCTGCGTCGCCGCGTCGGTCGGTTAAATTATTCGCAACTTTGTATGTAGGTCGCATGATAATAGGCTATTTTATACGCCAGAGCTTTGAGTAGTTGGGCGTGATGATAATACAGAATAACTATTTGCCGGCGTCGTACTAAAGATAGCTGGGCCTAGTGAGCCCTATGTCATGCCAAATTGCTCAATTACAATGAATAGAAGTAGTATCGGGCACGGTGAACATTTATAACTGCGAGCTAACACTTCGAATAGGAATACATTGGTGAGTACAATAGAGCCTTCCTAAGTTTATGTATCTTCCGGATTCAGGAAATTATTCACCAATCGAAACATGAGATTTTTTGTTAAATTTAGCGCTAGACTTGTGGACCGCCACTGTTGTGATGTTTAGAAATTAGATATACTTTCAGTCTTTAGAAGCACAGTGTACAAAGGCCCATGTGTGAATGTAGCATTTGTCTATTTGACTCTTTAAGAACTGTCTAATTGAATAGTTCTAAAATTTCTTGTAGAATGGGTATTGCCGTCAAGAGTAAGTATAGGTACTTTTTGGTGTTTGTACGAAGTTTAAAGATAAGTCATCTTGGTTCAGTTGTCATATATTACCAAAGAACTAATATCTTTTTTATCAATACTATATGTGCAAAGTAGCACATATTACTATGTACCTACTAATGCAAATTCTTGACTAACTTTAATTAACAAGTATTAAACAATTCTCCTATATCTGATCATGCATGGAGTTCTAGACGAACCGAGACTTGATTCAAATCATGTATGAATACAAGATAATGCCGAATACCTAACTGAACCAAAAAACACAACTATGTCCAATGCATCTTGAATTATGTTTTTAATGAATCACTGGTAAGGAATCCGCGTGTGAATTTTAGCGTCTTTGTATAAACCGCAATTCTTTTTGGTAAGAATTGATTTTCACTGAAAACATTGTTATTTAATTTAGTGTAGCATAAGTCAATGAGTGTAGCATTGTTGGACATAACGGATTTTAATTCATAATTTCTCCAAATAAAGAACCGTACAGTTACCTAATGTATTAAATGTAATTGTATTTTAATGATAGATTCTACTCTAACGACAATCTATGATGAATGCGCTTGAATATGCGAATTCTGATCAATCATTTGTGGATCATACCAGTTTTGGTATCGATATACAGGCTTTAGATCATAACCTCAAAGTCTAAAGTCATCATCTTTTGTTTACTTTCAGTCGACTTCCAAAAACAAGAGTACCATTACTTGTTATGTTGATTTTCCACTCATGCTTGATCCACAAATGATAGCGATCAACCGAATCAAATATGTTTCGGAAATCAATAAACATTGCTTATTTTATGTGGTGTTACTATAACAAACATTTGTCCAGCCCGCCGCGCCGGAAGGATATTATCCATCGCGGCTAGAATGTTTATGCTATAACAACTGCATGTGGATCTTAAGCTACAATAAAAGTACGAAAACTCGGGACGATGCCGGCTTCGCGCTTCGTTCACGTGTTTATTGCGGATACGAGGACCATATGGGAAATATTTACATTCGGTTGTTATTCCTAACACTGTGCCATCTAACAAAATTATGTTTCATATTAAATATAGATGAAATGGAACTTACTTCATAAGTGAAATGGATTCAAATGATCACACACATGTTGTTCGCAAAGATATTGTATTGTATTGTGTACAGTCAAATGTGCAGAAATTGTGATTGTAATATTGTGTCAAAGTGAAGTTTATATAGTCTTTTTTTGTTTTATTGTATGTTGAACTCAAATACTTATTATTTTATTTTCCACCACATTGATCTTATAACAAGTTTACAATATAAAACTTTTTTAACCTGTCAAGTCGTAGAATACTAGACATAATTAAAAATATATTATGTCTGGCCACCGGTGTGCCGCTGCGATTTTATAGGTTTAATTACGAGATTACTGATTAACATTATGCGTATCAGGTACGTAAAGTAAGTACTTTAAGTTGGGTAGAGCAGCATAGTCAAGAAATTCTATTCCTGATTACCAGGAATAGCTTTAAACAAACAATATCGTGAAAAACAGGGGTTAAAGTATGAAGTTGTCGTTGTATAGTAATATATAGGTACTTTGAATTGACATAAAACCTTCATAGTGTGAGATTTTCGAGTGAAACTTTTTTCACATGATACCTATAAGATTCTTCTTTTAAAAAATGTGCAAATTTCGATTTTCGACTTTCAATTGTGTTTTTTATTCAGCTTAGACGGGAAAGATGGATACTTCGAAAATCCGAGTCATTTTTGAATACGAGTTGCGACGCGGAACTAACGCGGCAGAAACGGCTCGCAATATTAACGCTGCATTTGGAGAGGAGACTACTAATGAACGCACCATACGTTTTTGGTTTAAACGCTTTCGTAATGGAAACTTCAACTTGAAGAACGAACCACGTGGAAGACCGCCCACACAGGTGAATAACGCTGTATTGAAGGAGATGGTGGAAGCCGATCCGAGTCAAACTACCTAGGAATTAGCGGCATAGTTTAACGTTACCCTGCCTACTTGGTACCCTACTTACCTCTACTCATTTGCATCAAATCAATAAGATAAAAAAAATGAAAAATGGGCGCCTCATGATTTGACTGTTCTGCAGAAAGTAATGCGTGTTGAAACTTGTGTTGCCTTGTTTAATCGGTACAGAAATGAAGGAATATTGGATCAAATTGTGACATGTGACGAAAAGTGGATTCTTTACGATAATCGTAAGCGAAAAATGCAATGGCTGACCCCAGGTCAAACGCCGCAACTAGTGCCCTAAAGTAAAGCTTACCAATAAAAAGGTAATGGTAACTGTTTGGTGGTATCTTCATGGTGTTATTCACTATAGCTTTCTCAAGTCTGGTCAAGCAATAACAGCAGATGTTTACTGTGCCGAACTTCGAACAATGATGGCGATACTGGCAGTGAAAAAGCCCCGACTCGTGAATCGATCTTCACCATTATTGCTCCATAATAACGCCACACCTCACACTGCATGAGAAACCGTTGTAACTCTACAGGAGCTGCAGTTAGAAACCATACGTCATCCGCCGTACTCGTCAGACCTTGCTCCAACAGATTATCATTTTTTCCGTGATTTGGACAATTTTCTTTGTGATAAAAAATGTTCTTCCCAGAAGGCAGTACAAAATGCCTTCTGGGAAGAACATTTTTTATCACAACAATATTTTTCTTTCACACAGTTTGTCCAATCTAGATCCTCGGAGTTCTATCGTAAAGGCATAAATAAACTTCCGTTTAGATGCCAGCAATGTATAAATAATGTGGGTAAATATTTCGATTAAATAAATATGGTACATCTTAGAAAAAAACGAGTTTCAATTTTCCAGTACAAATCGGCAATTTCATACCCCCTAATATAACAGGAAGACTCGGGTGTGAAACAGAACTGAGATTTCTCAATTAAAAGACATGATTTTAATGCGTACAACTTAGTTACAGCAGTCAATAAAGGTGTGTTTCAAAAGATACGGTGAACCTCAATTTCATATTCTTGATTTGAGGAATTTTATAATTTACTGTGGCCTTGTTGGTTCACTGATATATTGCCATCTATGAGGACATTGGTCTTCAGATTTACTGTAGTCATCCAATCGGGTATTAATCTTGCGGCCAACATAATAACTATGTCATTAGGTTAGCAAATTACCAAAGCGAGTAAACCAATAGAAGATTTTAGACATAGTTAGAACTATTATTTGTTGTAAAATTAAAATAGTCAGCGATACACGAGTAAGTTGATAAATATAAGCGAAATTTTCAGTTGTTCTGTCCTACAAATTAATTATATTTACAACAGTAAATCTATGAGTGGTCATTAAATAAGTAGTTACATAAGAACAATTAAAATCGCTGGCCGTATGTATTAGATTCAACAAAATATATAGCTTTAACAATCGTAGTCTGTCTACTCACACTCTATGTTTCAACTTCCAAATGAAGGTATAGTAATAAATACTTCTCTGAACGATGACAAAAGCTGATAATAATATACTAAGAATCTAATCATATTATAAATAATAATATTAATCGTTAGAATCTAATCATCTTTAATCTCTGAGGCATAGGTATAATATAATAATATTATCTCTAAGTCTAGTTATAATAATAATAATGATATTCTATCACATACACACAACACCATCTAGCCCAAACTAAGCAGAGCTTGTACTATGGGTACTAGACAATGGATAAACATACCTACATATATACTTTTTTTTTGTAAATACATACATATTATACATAGAAACACCCAGACCAAGGCAAACATCCATGTC
Organism: Catocala sponsa; assembly: GCA_963564715.1. Classification (NCBI taxonomy): domain Eukaryota; kingdom Metazoa; phylum Arthropoda; class Insecta; order Lepidoptera; family Erebidae; genus Catocala; species Catocala sponsa. The sequence goes on from OY751342.1 coordinate 16,057,757, forward strand.
CATGCACACAAATGTTTGACTTGTGCGGGAATCGAACCCGCGACCTCAGGGGTGGCAGTCGGTTACACTAACCACTACGCCATCGAGGTCGTCGTTTTTAAACTAGAGTATTTCACTTTGTTTTATATAACACTTCGTCATTGTCAAGATCCTTGAATACATCATTATCACATAAGTAATCATTTATCGCGCAAGCGAGAATGTTCTAATCTATTTGCAAATCGACATGCAGTCTGCAGAACATCTATTGTGTCAATGCGCATTCAAAGAAAATAAAATAGTTAGAGCCTAGACGATCCCGGCGCCATTTGAATACCTATATCTGATTGCAACGAATGAACCTTTATTTAATTGTGGAAGCTATGCCGCACTTCTTGCCTGAACCCTTCTGGCGATAACTTATTTTGTATTGCTGCTAACATGATTTTGTACTTAAAGAACAACAAACAACTAAAAGCTCTATATTTGTTGGACTAATTATCAATTTTAACCGAACTACATATTATATTGCTTTGTAACCTGGTACGAAGTCTGTTTATGAATATTGTAACAATACAAACGACTTGAATTATATTATTTAAAATCGGAGCTCTCTTTGGTCCTGGCTTTAATTTTTACTTTTAAATATTTACCAGCCAATGAAACATCTTACTTATTCAAAGTTTCTTGACCTCTCCTTTGTTAAGCGAAACGCATTTATAAAGGATCGTTTATTGTTTTAACAGAAAATAATACAACGTCTTTATGGTCTTTTCTGTTATCTTTATTGATAGGGGTTCATTATTTTTATGAATACGAGTTACTAACAGTAGCTCAGAGCCGTAGAGTCTACTCTGTAAGATATCAAATTAAATGTTACTGTTATGGGCAATACGTTTTACATGGTATTGGTAACAAGAGTTTGCAAGGACTGCATTTAAATGTATTATTCACTAGGAGTACTCAGTTATGACACATTTATGAAAGGCGCGTACAATAAATAAGATTTAAAGGCATCAACATAAAAAAGAAACGCGTAGAAAGCATTTTTATATCCGAGTCACATTTTCGTTGACATTATGAAGTGTTGTAATGTATTGCTGAGGGCGGAGGGCGCTATCTACAGCGGCCAGTCGCGCGTGACCGCTCATCTCGTTAACCCCAGAGCCTGCCACCCGTTCACCCACCCTCGCGGTTCGCTCCACGGATCCACACATTATAAATTTAACTTAATTATCGACGCTGTTATCCCCTTGAACTAGAAGGGGTCTATAATGTACTCTCTCAGCGGAGAAAGCAATGAGTTATAGTTAGAGCTTAGAAACAGTTAATGACGCTCCACCCTTCTAGTATGCAATTTGATTGATTGTCTTACTGCAGTGATTAGTTTCTGGTTTAAACTTTAAGTCATTGCATAGTCAACTAATCGTCCAGTGATCGGTTGACGGACGTTTCCGAACTCATTAGTGTGAATTCTTAAACAGTTACGTAATAGGTCACTTCTCATGTTTTCAACGTTGGACGCACAATACCCCATTTTTAATATCCGGAACAATAATTAGCATGGGGCGTATGCCTTCGACGCAATGTAGGCTATGCCCTAATTAACTATTTCGGTACTTGCTATTATTACAACGATGCACATGCCTCATTACTCTTCCCTTTTTAATTATCATACATCCTAATTTCGCTGGTTTTGGACGAAGCTTATTTTACTTCGGAAACATTAAAGTAACGTATAAAGGATGCAATATTTTGGAATTGTTCAATTACGTCACATGTCGTGAACGTAACTTTAGTCACCATTTGTTTATTGTACCTCTCTAATTTTATAGAAGTGTGGACTAATGTAACATGTACCTCCATTAAGCTGTCCTTTTTTTTTGAGAAGATGACTGCCTTCTTTTTTAGTGTACTGCTTTAATTATATAAAAGGTAGCAGGGTTAAATCTCACGCATAGCTTTTTGGCACAAATTATTATATTTATCATAAACTTAGCTCCTTGTCTAAACATAGTCACTCAACGTACTAAATGTATCGTCAGTAAATTCTAGAAACTGACTACCCTCTGAACTTCATATTTCATAAGTGCTACTTTGTCACCTTAATAAATAATATTGACTTTCAAATAAAACCCTCAATGGCAGTTATTAAAAAAAATGTTGGTGGTAGAATTTTGCAGATGAGGAATAATGATAGTGCGCGTGTTAGTCCGCAGCACTCGTACTTAACTGCTAAGCTTCTCAAGACATAAACAAGTTTTAGTACTCCTCGACATTAAGTTTTCACGCGGCTGACAAGGGAGAGTTCCCGTGTCGCGTCGTACTCTCACGAGGCGTGTATAAATCTTGGAGCATTTCTCCTCAGCGAGCCCGCAGTAAGCCCGCGTGTTGACTCACAGAATGCTCCGCTGCATATTGCAAGGAAACGTTCCTCTGTGTACGAGAATACTTCCAGCCTCTTAATTACGGTACCAGTTTTATTGTTCGTTTGTAAGTAAACACTGCTTTTCATGCTATTATGAAACAAAGGCGTATAGACGCATCGCGAGGTTATGATGTTCGTTTATTTCTTCGTTGTTTTTCTTGCAGAACACATTGTTTCGTAAGATTTAACATCAAGCATGGAGGATGTATGTTTCTTTTTCCAGTTTGTAACGACTTGTGTTATTCGGCAACCTTGTATAAATATAATTCAACCGCTTATTCACGAATTCGTCTCGCTTTAAGTATTAAGTTAGATAATATCTACATGTAGTCGAGCTTTGAAAGTCAACGGTTTGCGCAAAATAAATTGGTAATTGTTCCTCACACCTGTTATTTGTTGCTGATCAGCTGTGTGATTGGGCATTATAGCGCCGCTACTTTGAAAGCTTCGTGAGCAAGAATAAACGCCATGATGGAGACAATAAATTCGCATACTTTCTAAAATAAAACGGTGTACGAAGGCGGCTGGGTACGCTAGATCCATACCCAGATTGTGTTTATAATCTAGTCACTGTATCTTGTCAGCACTATTTACTAAGTACACTTCTGAAGAAGCTAGGGGTTAAAAATAATAATGGGGATTAAAGCGCCTGCAGGTGTCTCTCCTCTATCGGAGATTGTGTCTCCAGGGAAGTCAATGTAAACTGTACCTTATTACAAGAGTCGTTCGATCAATTTCAGCTTGTCAGCTTTTAATTCAAAATCGATTAGACTTATTGTTTACGGAGCGGATTTGTATCAGAATTGTAATCTTAGCTTAAGACTCGTGTCTCGCATGTATCACCGTTGTATTAAAGTTACTGCGAATTCTTTAAAAATGTAGGCACGTAGCACACTTATCTACATATTTAAGAGTTACTCGATTTACGAAAGTAGGTTCGCTTATCTGTACGGCCGCGGTGTACAGTGCAACAGCGTTGTACCTGCATGAGTAATGCGTGGACACTTTAATTGGATATTTATTTACTTTTTAAAACCGCTGTTTGTATTCTTTTGGCATACAATGGCATGTTTAACATGTTCGTATGGGGAGTTGGCGGCTGGTCTCGGCGCCTCGCAGCCGCGGCCGCCGCGAGTGCGGGCGCCGCGGGTCTTAGTATTCCGCGTATCGCGTGTCGTTGGACTATTTCTCTTACGCACAGCGATCGACGACGCGACGAGCGACGCACGCGCAAGGTCGCCGGGTGCGCTTCTATCTGTGACGGGCGCCTGATGTCCTGACACTCAAACAACGATCCTTTGTCTATATTTACGAGCCTACATCGCTTGCGTTCATTTCTAGATCAATTATTATTACACATTACCGCGTCAGCGCTCGCTTTCGCCTTTCGTCCTATTTTAGTAACAGGATTCGCATGCATCAATGACGCTGCCAGTTCCTGCGTCAGCCTGCCGGTGGTGCTATTTTAATCATGCTATTGAACTAGCTGATACTTGGCTATTCTTGGGGAAAATTCTGCATACTCTATTTTGGACGCGACGTAATGATTTACTGGCTTTGTGGAATAATTTAAAACCATCGGTATATGGCAGTGAGGACGTTGACTCACAGAGCCGCACCTACTCTACCATATTTGTCACGCGGATAAGGATAGGTTGGGGTCGCATCGAGACTCGTTTCATGGTCAACACTTGGTTTCGGTCTTGTTGCACTTACATGCTTTTATAGGTTTTGTTTTCCAAATATATATGTTGTGGGTGAATTGTGTAATCTGCCATGTTTTAGAGCGCCTAATCGTGTCACAAAGTATGTTTTAAATCCAAATGATATATTTGGCGGAATCGTTTTTAATTTACATACCTAATTATAGAGCCTTGATTTATTTTTGATAACCAGATTGCCTAGACTACATCTGTTCTCTTTCAATGTAAACGCCTATAGAGAGTAAAAAGATTATAAGTTATAATGGTGCCAATTCTGTTGTACAAAATTCTCTAAGCTTAACTAAAAATCACTAAAATTTAGTTTAGTCCTATCAAATGACATTTCGTATTCTGAAATCGTTAAAAGTGACAGGACTAAAAAAAATTTAGTGATCTTTAGTTAAGTTTAGAGAATTTTGTGACAACAGAATTGGCACCACTGTATGAGAATCATTAACAGATGTTTTCTGTCGAAAAATTAATCATTTTTGTATATTCTGATTTTGTCACTTGCGTTAACATAAATACAAATCGTGTTTTGCTTGGTTGTAGATATACAAGAAGTAAATATGTATACGTGCAATAGTCTTGTTCGTGTAAATGTGAAACAATTCTAGAGTTATTATTATCTAAACGCAATCCTTGCGAGAATAACACTCAAAATTCTAATATTTAGTTTGCTAAACAAACCTCTATGCAATCCGTCCGTGCAATTATTTATGAAACACGGGCACAGCTGAATGTAAATAGCCTGCAATGTTGGGTTATAGACGAGCTGTTAAACTCTTGCCGACCGAAACACGCGCTGAGCGAGCGTATGTGTACCGAATATTCTGCGGCAGCTAACAATTAATTATAAAGCTAGTTCACCACATGTTGAAGTGTGTAAGTACTATGGAGTTTAGCAAACACTGTAACATTTGTTCTCCAGAGTAATAGAGAATGATTGCATGGATGTCCTAGTGGTTTGAGTGGTAGCCAGCATTGCGACACTGAACACACATTTTTTTGACATTCACGAATAGTTTTGCAAGGCTGTGTGTCCCTTGTTTGAATGTCTGTGAAGTCCTTTACGACACAGGCATTATTGATAGTGCGGGATTTGTACTACGTTTTATAAAAAATGGAATGGTCTTAATAATGGATGATCTTAATATGATTAGAGAAAATTAGGAAAAGAGCTTAAGTCAGAATTATTTTAGTCAGCCATAGGCTCTGTCGGTTCGTGTGATCAACAGCACCTCTGTTCACCACAGGGATAGACAGAGCCTATGGATCTATGAATGAACTAACATATGATTAACTGCACGAATTACTAAAAGCAGTATCTGGAAGATATATAGTAAAAACATTTTGTAACAGAGCGGATTTTACAATTTCACTGTGGCTATATTTAAATAAAATGCTTACCTACCTAAAACACTAGTTTGTCATGAAAGAAGTTTATCAAACAACAAATTATCTTAATGAAATAACATTTATATTCGCAAATGGTGTAATAAACGAGGTGATAAACTGTATCAATATTGAATATGCGCGTGTGTGTGTGTGTTATTGAGTTTACACTATCGATAATAGATATCGCGGCAAGTGTTTACAATATCTTATTACTGGGCGTTAGATGTTCGCTAGTTTTATTGTTTAATTGATAGATAAACTGCTATTTTATAGCACATAGTAATTGCGGTTTTAATAGTACGCTTTTAATAATAATTATATTGTTGCTGAACAGTACCTCATGATATGCGATGTATGAGAGAGCAGCTGATTTTACGCTCATGCCTGAAACACTTAGAATTTAATTATTTCCTGCAGAAAATTATATCTTGCTGGCGTGGGAGTTATTGCAGGCGGAAGCTGCATAGTTTTCTGTGGAGCTAACAGTCCACTTAGTAAGTGGTAAACAAGGTTCTCAGATTTTGGCAATGTTTGGACTTATGCACAGTTATATTCTCTTCAAACCTTGCTTAAAGAAGGACAAGTCATAGTTACTTCTATACAGAGCCTGCACTATAGTGTAAAAAATTTACGTATGACTTGCTCTTCATGAAAGAAGATTTCAAGAGAGTATTACTTCTTATTGACATGAGTTATTACTGACGTCAATCAGAAATAACTATACAACCAACAAGCCTATCGACTTTAGCGATAACACAGGTATTACTCTGATATCGCAAAAGGTTTTGGTAAAAACCACAGAACAGAGAATTCTATGTTTCGTGGTAAATACTCACCATAACATGCGCTCGTGGCTTAGTTGAAGAAGGTCGAAGTTGAATGGCTTTGTAATACAATAAAACTCAGAACAATAAATGAGTAAAAATGAAGGGTTAACAAACAAGTCTCATTCATATATCAAGAATAGTAAACAGGCAAACTGTAGAGAAGGCTACTTGTTGTGGTTTTCCTTTGAAACATTGAATGAGTCTATCATTCTGGTTTTGTTATATTTATGCAAATAGTATATTATTCATCTTCCTAGTAAAATAAAATAAAAGTTTATATAATTATTTACTGTAAGGTGACTATTTTTCTTTTATTCAATAAGAATAGCTCAATTAGTCGTATTAATGCCAATCCATACAGCTTGTTCATGACTGTCAACGATCATTGTTAACAGGTGACAGAAAGTACCGGACAGTCAGGCGGTTAGTTGGTACTTTCCCTGCCCGGCTTGCTGTAAAATACCTCATAATTATTGGACTCATTATTAATTGGATGGCCACGCAAAGATCTTAAGTTCGATCCCAAAGCACGCAATTCTAACTTTTCGAAGTTACGTGCTTATTAATTTGATATATTATTGCTTGCTTTAACGGTGATGCAAACCTTCATGAGGAAACCTGCATGTCTGAGAGTTCTCCATAATATTTATTTATTTATTTAGATAATCATCACATACAACTATTATTACAGGCAAACCCAATGCAATAGTGAAGCAATCCGAATAATATAATAATAATAATATATATATAATAATAATATATATATAATAATAATTATTTTCTAGAACTTATTATATATAATGTTATATATAATAAGTTTTATAATATACTCGAAGATATGTAAAGTCTGCCAACCCGCACTGGGCCAACTTGGTGGACTATAACCTAACCCTTCTCAAACTGGGCAGCGGCCGTGCCCAGCAGTGAGACTGTTTATATACCTACAGGGTTGATATTATTATTATATGATTGATTAGTATCCCCGAAGAGGTAGTGTTTCACAAACATTTCATTTCAGGTATATTGCTGTCAACCGGGCACAATACCAGACTCAAAGCTATTACTGAGAATTGTTTTTCAAAAAACCTTAACTGAATCAAACACGAGACCTTATACACAGTAATCGTATTTACTACTAAGCCATTCTCAGTCAATTGTATCTATTACATACAATTGACTGAGAATGCCTATAAGTGCTGTGGTTTAATAGTATTACGTTAGCACACTTATACAATTAATATAGTGTGGGGATTACCATAAATCTTACGTTAAATGTGAATTAGAAAATAATGAATGCTTATGTTTAGTAATGGATATGGTTTTATTTGAAATAGGATTACGATTAATAATGTGAATATTTGGATACTGAGCTTGCGGTTTAAATAATAATTACTTTAGTATATCTATAGCTATAGTTTAGCTATATCTATACAAATTTAATATGATATTGAGCAGCGATAGCTCAGTGGGGAGACCAACAGACTGCAATGCAGAGGGTCTCGGGTTCGAACCCACGTCGCGCACCTCTGACTTTCGGAAGTTATATGACTTTTCATAATTATGTGCGTATTGATTGACAACTATCGCCTGCTCCGTGCCTCGGAGAGCACGTTAAGCCGTCGGTCCCGGCTGCCATGAACATCTATGGCAGTCGTTATTGGGAGAGTGTCGACACAAAAGATCCCACTGGGTCGAAGTTTCGCCGGTCTGCACTGACTGGCTCCCACATAAGATAAGATAATATGATATTGGATGGATTTGTATTTTTTTATGTCTGTATTTTTATTAGGAATGAATAAACAAAGAAATCGATCGATTTGAAATTCTAATAAAATTCCTTTACCATTAGAAAGCTACTTTATCAGGAAGTAACACAGGCTTCATAACATCACGGTAAGGATTTCCTTTTCTGTAACCCTGACCACGTGTATGCGAAATTTCATTATGATCGGTCAAGTAGGTAAGGTGTTTAGGCGTAACAAACGAACAAACAAATTCCCATTGTCATTCGAACAGGCTTATTTCAATGCTAAATTTTTATTTACTTTTATATATTTTTATTACTATATTTTAATTAATAAATTAGTTCATTGACGTTTCCAACAATTGTATACACATTTCTATGGAAATAAAGATTTTTATTTTGACTTTGATTCATAATATTAGTTAGGATTCTATGGAGCTATTTGCTATAAGTGACGGTCGCTTTAAAATACGGTAAGTGTCAAAGCGATGTACCGTATTAAACAAGAGTAGTAAATTGAAAATTCTCCGATATATACAACACCGGTAGCAAATCGTCTGCTGAATTCGCTGGCTGTGGAAACAAAAGAGCGCACAGTGTAAGTGATATTGTACGCTTTTTTGTTTTCGCTGCCAGTCAAAACAAAAAAGAATGCAGAAGTTATTTAGCGGCCTTTTCTCGTATGCAGGACAGTATACATACATACAAAACCATCAATTCACTATACATACATACGTATATGACCTTGTGGTTGCACTACGTGTGAAAATAATATAGTAAATGGTTATAAAAGTATCACTGTTTATTCCGTAACACAGTAGTTACATAGCTTACGGTCTTATGATCTCACTTATATTCTAAAACACAGAGGTTATACAGCGTGTAACAGAAAGGTATGGTCATTTTTTATGGCCGTGATGTATAATCTGATAAATAACCTATGTGCCCTATTACCAGATCAAAAAAACAATTTTAAATTTTATTAAAATTTGCAGCAATCTATTTATTTTTATTAAAACATCGAAACAAACGCATTATATCAATGTCGAAATGGAGCTTGGTCATTTTTGGATTCACATTGATCAGCCGAGTCAGCTGTTTGTGTTGTTTTAGTATCGACTAGAATATTTGATATTGATAAATCGATAAAAAGAAAATGCTGTATATTAGTGAAAATAACGTATATGAATTTGTTTGTCGCGGTTTTTCCATTGTACAGGTTATATATTATGTGATTGGTAAATATGACCACACCTTTCTGTTACACGCTGTATATGAGCGACACACTTAGCCTACGCTGATATTGACTATTATGTATTTGACCGCAACACTGATGACGTATTTAAGTGGTCGTCTCGCCACTACAATTGCGCCGAGTATCGAGTCCTACACGGGACAAAACTGCGTGATCCACAAATTGTTCCGAATGTTCCGCATATTCTCTGTGTCCGTTGTTTGAATGTTTTTAAAGTCACCCGCGAGACAGGCATTATTCCTAGAGCGGGAGATATTCATAAAAAAAAAGGCTGGATGGTTAACGTATCACAGACTGCTTCTTGGTTATGTAGACCAACGGTTTGAAGAAAATGGATATATTGCCAGATAACTTGCTGCTACTGAGAGCTTTAAAACATTGAACGCCATTGCCAGTCATAAATGACCGCGAACAATACATTTTATATTGTGTCTACTGTTAAATAACTACTTACCTGCAGCCGCGAATCGAATCCGACAATTCACAAAAACCGCAAACATAACCGCATACCTAATTAGATTAAATTAATTATTTTTTTAATTTTTTATTTTGCTCCTCAAAATGACCACACTCCACCTGATGGTAAGCAGTCGTGTGGTCTAAGAGCAGTGACCTCCACACCGGCCTCATAGCAGCCGAGGCGATATTGAGGTCTCTACTTTGACGGCCTGAGAAGGTGCTTTTTCACGCCTCGCTTAAAAGACCCAGGATTAAAGGAAGAAGGAATCACGTGCCTTGGCAGAGAATTCCATGCCTTGGTCGTTCGGCAGAGGTATGAGGACCCAAACTTATTAATATATTTTCGTGATATGCGTTCGCTATGTCAAGTTAATTAAGCCATTATTGTCAGTAATGCTGTTTAATTACTCGTACCGTTACTTGGATATAACTAAACTAGTTCTAGAACGAGTTGAATTACACATCCATTTAAGTTACGGTACCTATTATATGTCATTTAAAAGATTTTTATATAGATACAGCTATATAAAATTCTTCGTATCCGTATTAATATTATAAATGTAATATAATAATATAATATAATATTCTACCACATACACAAAACACCATCTAGTCCAAACTAAGCAGAGCTTGTACTATGGGTACTAGACAATGGATAAACATACATATATACTTTTTTTTTTGTAAATACATACATATTATACATAGAAACACCCAGACCAAGACAAACATCCATGCTCATGCACACAAATGTTTGACTCGTGCGGGAATCGAACCCGCAACCTCAGGCGTGGCAGTCAGTTACACTAACTACTACGCCATCGAGGCCGACATCAGAACGACGATGTTATTAAAAATTTTATGAGTAGTTTCAATTTGGAGCTGCTTAAAAAAGGAGACTGCAAACATTCAAACAACGGACACAAATAATAGATCCCATAATTTTATTACCGTGTGTAGTAGTAGACAGTGCCGAGGCTACCTATTACTTAAACCATTTCAACTAAGGATCGAATCCATAATACTTGTATAGTACATAGAGCCATCACGTGCGCGGGAGCGAGGTTTGGGGTTTCGATCCTCACATCTCGCCGCTGTCGGTGGACAGCAGTTATAGCGGGCATCCGTGCAGAAATGTCTTGTTCTGTCAGCTTTTTTATGTCTTTGTTTCCTTATATAAAAAGCTTGAAAAAAAAAAACATTTTTCTTTGTAGCCTTCAGAAAAAGTAGCTTACATACTCTCACATATGAGAGTCGTATTTTTTACACAGTATATCGGGTAAATCTACCATCAATCGGCGATCGGGCGTGCCTCGGTTAAGCCGGTCGAGATTACAGCGAGCTGCCAACAACAGGCGACACTGAATGAACATATGCGACCCCTCTGTTTGTTCATGACGAGGGAAATTGTGATTACATTCGCGTTTATTGCGTTATTTCGATCCATTAGGGTCCTGTTTTTATGGATAAACCTTTATAAAATTATTTGTTGGGGTAACAGTTTGTTTTACCAGTCATCCGTGCACAATGAACTTGTTGTGTTTATTGATCGAAATATTTTAATTTGGATAGTCCAGTATATGTCTATTAAATGTATATATTTAATCCTAATCCTATCCTAACTTTCTAACTAATATTATAAAAGCGAAAATGAGTTTGTTTGTTTGTTTATTACCTTTTCAGACCTAACCACTGAACCGATCATTCTGAAATTTTGCATATACGTTGTCAAGTGTCCAGAAACGAACATAGGCTACCTTTCATCTCGAAAAAAATTACTGTTCTCGAGGAACATAACAACAACGTTCTTATGATAATAGATGGCACCACATGTCTTTCGAATTATGATTGAATTATATTATAACAAGCAGAGTACAACCCGAATTTATTGTCAAATTCTAAACTAACGCGAGCGAAGCCGCGGGCAAATGCTAATAGATTATACAACTTTAAACGGATTTAATCGTAGTATATTCTGCTCACAACATATTTTCAGATATTTTGGTTGTTGTGGTCACGGGGTGATTCGATGATTCATATTTTCTGTGTGATGAATAGTGATAAGATGGTGTTCGCAGCAATGGCTTGAAGTATAATTCGCATCAATCTCTTGAAATGTAATTGTTATTACAAAGTCAACTTTATTCAGTATTGTTAATTATTCAACAAGCGTTCAAATTGTCAAGACATTTAAATATGAGATATAAATGTTTGTTTAGATCAGTGATATTCAAAACACTTTGCAGGGATTGATCCCCAAAATGTATGTCGTTTTTATGACAGCCGGTACATTATGGCTGACGAAGCCGCGCAGCTACAAAAACAACACCCCAATCACATCTGTATGTATAATTAAATACGAATTGTATGTGACGAGTTAAACTATGGAACGTTAATTAAATCAAACTATCGTCAGGCGAACGTCAAAAGGAACAATGACGTGTAAAATATGAATGTTAATTCCGCACGTGGTTGTATAACGTTCACATTACACAATAGCGACGCTTCCTACATGGCGTGGCTGTCGATTTAAGTTTACTTATGAGGTTCTCGCCATAAACTATCTGGGAGGTCTCCACCAATAACATCCCAATCGTTATATTGACGCGATTTACTAGTTTATGAGTATGGTTAAACTATTATCTTATTTATAGAGTTTGGGCGTCAATCAAAAGTTCATTCGCGTGTCATTTTGTGGGCCGCTGCAGCTGTACGATAACAAGCAGATACGACTTGCACAGTAAAATATAAAGCACTGCCATTAATGAATAAATAAGCTTATTACAGTACATTTTGCTTTCGACATGAAACATTTTTTTACCAATTTTCCTCAATTTTAAACAGCTTTGTCTTGTTCTCACCAATTATTTCATTTTGGAGCTGATTACTACAAAGTAAAACCCATAATTACATAATTTAACTCGACTGCAGAGTTTTAAAATCGATTCTCGTTTATAATTGTACACGATTCCTTCCCTCGCTTCGTACAGAATCGCTCCCCTTTTCATCTTCAAACCTTTTTAAAAGGGGGATTGGCGAGGAGCAAGCGAAGTGATTTTTAATCTCTCTTTACATTCGAAAGAGTCGATTAGCCGTTTTCGGATCCGTATTGCGGTCTTAAGTGGTTTGAATTGATAGGCCGAAACCTTAATATCGATGAAACGATTCAACGGAATCGACGGTCAATTGTTTCCTCCTTTTTTTAAATGAATATTCGGTTCAAAAGCAATAAACGTTCTAAACCGTTTTTTTTTTATTTTGCTCGTCAAAATGACCACACTGCACCTGATGGTAAGCAGTCGTGTGGTCTAAGAGCATTTTGTATTGGTTCGTATCTTATTGCAGTATTCCGAATTAAATTTTCGTAATGTTATTATGATATATCAATGTGGTCTCATTCATTATTATATCCTAAATACAAGTTAAGGCAATACGTTAACGAAAGACATATCCAAAGTAATATACTTAATGTATATTTCCAGAAACTCGACTGACTACCAAATAGGGGCCTCTTAAATCTCCTACTGGTAAATTATGATATGTACACATGTCTACAAAATACACATGTAATTCGCTTTGGTGGATTAGAGATGTGACGGTGATTTATTATTTTAGACGATTATCGATGATATTCAAGTTCATATCTAATCTATTCTGATACGTCCAAATATCTAACGCTAAACTATTTTGACATTGAAACTGGAAAGTTAGAAACTAGGCATTGTGTAACAGTCTATTGAGGTGTATTCATGAGTTAAATTGGAGTTTGACTTCAGTTTTTGTGAGTCAGTGTTTCGTTTTACCTAACCACAATGACCTAGGTAGGTACATTTACGATAAGTCATAACCTCTTTTTTAAATGTGTTAGGATCGACGTTGTATTAGTGGCAACGTTTGTTTGTTTTAAATTTAGTTTTACTTATTTAAAAAGAACCGAAATTAGTTTTAAGTACAGGTTAAAACATTACATAAATTATTAAGATTACAAAAAGAAGCGTAGCAATTATGTAGATTGTGTCCACTAATTTCGATAATTCTATCATAATGAAAAGGACAGATCTTTTGAACCGTTAAATTAAACCATTCCTTTCTAGTTGACTTATAATTAAAAATATACAGATTAGTACATAATTTATGTTTATACTAATTAATACCAATTACTAACAGAATTAGAATATAAAATTTACCTTTAAGGGCACAAAACAATTTAAATTTTTGCGGGTATTTAGAGAAAGATGTCGATGTGTGTGTGTGTGTGTGTATATGTATGTGTGTGTGTGTATATGTATGTGTGTGTGTGTGAGTGTCACGCGACGCGACGCACTCGAGTGCGTATCGCAGATTGGAGTGGCTGTCGCTGTCACGTCAGACGGATGAGTACGAGCGAGGCTGACAGCCCCCCAGCCCTCTCGTATCGATGTATGACATGTGCAGATTTTTACCTCGCCGCCTCTACGGATATGGATATTAATGCTTAGACAGATTGCGGCTGATAGCTATGTCGCCTAATATATTGGTCATTGATATTCAAGAAGAAGATTTAGTGTTGCTTCGATATATTTTATGTGATGCGTAACAGAAAGGTTTCATATAATTATAAAGTAAGTGCTATACATCACGCATCAATGGCGTTAATTCTTAATAACAATTATTATGTTTTGGTTTTTAAGATACGTACCTATTTGTCAACAATATAATCTTGAAATTTACTTGTACTATAAATGTTATTAGAAACATTTTAGTGACGTTATCAGACGTGATAAACCTTGGAGAAGTCGATGGCACGTGCAGATTTGCTTCGATAGACTCGCGTAAAATAATAAAGACTTATAGAAGTCATGAGACTCAATACTAAATATTTATAAAAACAGGACTAATGTTAAATGTTTGTATAATTTAGACGGAGATAGAAATGCTATAGAGTGGCTAACAGCTTTAGACTTATATGAATCTTAAAGGCATTAGTAGTTGTCATGCCTATAATTATAATCTATATACATAATAATACATATAAAAATCTCGTGTCACGTGTTGTGTGTGCTAGCACTTCTCCGAAACGGCTCGACCGATTTTTATGAAAATTTTTATGTATATTTGGTAGGTATGTGAATAGGTCGTAAAGTATATACTACTGCTAAGAAATAATTTATATGGCAGAACAACGTTTGCCGGGTTAGCTAGTTATATATAATGTCAACATAGCTCGTGACATTGCTTAGAAATTACTAACACAGAGTATTCTATAGGTACATATTTGCCAGCAAGCCACAATTTACATACCTCTATAAAGACCTAAATTAATAATGTTGATTACTTATGTGTCGGGTTATTCACATCTTTTATTTTATACTTCACGTACGTGTTTGCAAATAGAAAATGACTCTTTATAACATAACTATCAACTTGAAGGTAATCATCGTCATTCTTGGAAACATTAGCGTAAAAGACAAGAAATCATTATTCGAATTCAATATCATAATCCTAACTGTTATTATAAATGCAAATGTGAGTTTGTTTGTTTGTTACGCTTTCATGCACTAACTACTTGACCGATCATCATGAAATTTCGCATACACCCACGCATACGCATAGGGTACCTATCATCCAAAAAACTAACTAACTGTTTCTGAGGTATAGAAAATTGACATAACCTACATATTTTACTTGAGCGAAGCCGCGGGCAAAATCTATTTATTTGACAAACTTAAAGGTGTATACAACTATCTGGAAGAAGCTTCAAATTACTTACATATTACGCGAGACATTTTATGGATACAAAGAGCTCCCGTTATATTGAACATGTTCCATCGCAAGCGAGTAATATTAGCCTCACAAGTCTCGCGAGATATATTAAATCGCAACATCGAAGGAACTCTATTCAATATACTCTTCAATAGGAAAGCGAGGACGAAGTGATGAACACAACATCTTACGCAATATCCCCGACATCTATTCAGTAATATATTGTTACTGGTTTTTGCTCGCGGCTTTGCTCGCGTTTATGTAGATTTTTGTCAATGAATACATATCTATTCTTCGGAAACAGTACTTTTTTTAACACGCTTTGATTAGCTTCAGTTGTAGGTACGTTTGTTTGTTAGTTTGTTTCTAACCAACTCCTTTGGACTTAATTTTGACTCACTTCAAACGGTCAGATTTCATTTAAACATTGTAAACATACCGACGACAAAAAAAAATTAGAAAAAAAATTGTTTAAAAAATCTAAAAAGCCAATCTAAAAACTAGAAAATAATTTAATAATTATATATATATAATACAATATTATATATATATATAATATAACAATATAGATATATATAATAATAAAAAAGCGTGAGGTGCTTTCTAAGATATTTTGATAAGGCACACCACACTTTTTTACATTAAGTAAAATTATTAAATTATTTTCTAGTTTTTAGTTTGGGTTTATTAGAATAAAGCGTGTTTTTTTAGTTTTTAGTTTGGATGAAAGTGTCCTTTTTTTGTAATCTCTAACTTTCTGTATCTCTAACGTGTATGCGAAATGATGATGATGAATTCATGATGATCGGTCGAGTAAAGTAGTTAAGATGCGAAATCGTAACAAGGAAAGACAATAGCACGGCTTTAAACATACCGACGACAAAAAAAAATTAGAAAAAAAATTGTTTAAAAAATCTAAAAAGCCAATCTAAAAACTAGAAAATAATTTAATAATTATATATATATAATACAATATTATATATATATATAATATAACAATATAGATATATATAATAATAAAAAAGCGTGAGGTGCTTTCTAAGATATTTTGATAAGGCACACCACACTTTTTTACATTAAGTAAAATTATTAAATTATTTTCTAGTTTTTAGTTTGGGTTTATTAGAATAAAGCGTGTTTTTTTAGTTTTTAGTTTGGATGAAAGTGTCCTTTTTTTGTAATCTCTAACTTTCTGTATCTCTAACGTGTATGCGAAATGATGATGATGAATTCATGATGATCGGTCGAGTAAAGTAGTTAAGATGCGAAATCGTAACAAGGAAAGACAATAGCACGGCTTTCATCTAGAAAAAAAGTAGATACTTTTCCCGTGGAATAGAAATTTATTTACATAACCTACATTAAGCGAATGAAGCCGCTGGCAAACCCTAGTTTATTATATTAATTAGGATAAGGATACATTTGTCTGTTAGCAGAATGAAAACAAATATTTTTGACGTACCGAAACATTTAGGTCGGCACGCAACAATCATTAGCTTGTTTAAGCAAACTGATTGCCTCAATTATTACAAATGAATCATGCGATCGTTTAATTTTGTTTCCCTTTGTGTCATTACTCAAAATCAGCGTTGATTGGTGCATAGGTATATCATTGTGAGGCAACAGTCCGTCGGCAAGTACAAACAGACTAGTACTAAGCTCACACGTACTCGGCTAGTTGTGTGACAGACGTACAGAAGCGAGAACTAGACAGGCGATATATCAAACCGTCACCGTGCCGTTCTGGTGTTGAACACCCGAACATCTCACCGACAGGTTATCGCTTCGATAGATCTTACTAAGCAGCAATATTCCCACGTGAATGATTATCTGTTATCAATATATTCACGATACCATCGACAATCGACGATCGTGTTACCAAACTGGATTTAATCAAACTATTATTAAACTTCAATGATGAAGCACTTGAGTTATTTTGGTCATTTTAATCTGTTGGATTAGGAGTATATTCTTTTATTGACTTCTTTGGTCCGAGGTATAAATTTGTGGTTATGTTTGCAGAGGTCGTGATGTTCTAGGTTCGATTCCTCGATCGAGAGAAGATTGCTTAGAATTTTCTGTTAGAAATTTCTCAGTTCAGTTCCCAGTGGCGTAAGATTTGGAAAGTATTAGACAGTTAATGACTTATTTCAAATTAGGTAGAATAATAATATACACCACTGTCCATGCTTTCTTGGATATATGTTGGCACAGGTTAATAGTAGGTATGTATTCTTCAAATAAGTGCTGATATATTCAGCTGACTCTTTAAGAAATCTAAAGAAGCTTAGCAGTTAACAACACACTTTTCCTGCATATTATTATGAACTAAATAAGAAAGTTACCAACGACCTCAATAACAGGAAAAAAGTATAAGACACTCGGTAAATAGGCTAATGTACTTAAAACTTTTTACTGGGAAGTTTGGGAGAGGCTTCATTAGATCCCGTGAGCAAGCAACAAAATGTAATTGGGTTTCACCTTTGTGTTACGGATCGGGGAGATCACAGAAGCCCATTTAGTGTAAGACAAAAGAAAGTAATCCAACACGGGCTAAAGCGTGATGGATCGGTGTAATGAATGGAGCACAAGGAACGAACTAAGTAACTTCATATACGAAATATTACCTTAGTTTTGGTTTAATAAACATTAGTCTTACGGAATGATGAAAGCAAACGAATGTACGAAACGTATCAAAGTATTATGGTGTGTCGTAAGCGTAGTGTATTATATATTTTATCGTTTGTGTCCTCGGGGGAGCGAAATGGTACAGTAATGAAAGTACTCCACAACGTTCGCTCCGTCACAGAAAATGGGGAGGGTGCCAAAGACTTTATCCCATTGGGAGACGGCGACGCGCAACGCACTGAGCGAAGTAAACGATGACGCGATGTGTTTGCAATAAAGCTGGCAGACGATTTAAACAGGATTTATTTAGCTTTAAAAACCGCTTAGAATCCACCATATCTACATACCGTGTATATCCTTACATTCAAGTATATTTTGAAGCACGTTTAATAAATAGGATCCGTCACGGTGATGTATTCAATCGTGATTGTCCGTCGCTCATTTTACTTAAGAACGGTTGGATCATCAATCTCTTGTAACCGTAGCCAACTAAGTATCGACTTTACCGAAGTTACATGAGTGTCAGCTTTAGTTTTAGCAACACTTAGTCATATGAAAACTAAAAGTAATATATATACTTCCAGGACTTACCGACCAAATTTCTGACAATATTAATTAACTTTAGTTATAAATGTAATCAATTTGTCTTGTTACAACAGTGGTGTTTCTTTCAAATAAGCCTAAAAGCCCAGTTTACTTTTATAGTAACTACTTATTAGTACTAATAGTAGGTACTTTAGTCTGTTCATCGACAAGCAAGTGAAATCCTAACCTAATCCTAACTAATATTATAAAAGCGAAAATGAGTTTGTTTGTTTGTTACCTTTTCACGCCTAAACCACTGAACCGATCATCCTGAAATTTTTTTTGCATATACGTTGTCAGGTGTACAGAAAAGGACATATGATACCTTTCATCAAAAAAAAATTACTGTTCCCGAGGAAAACAATAATAAAGTTCTTATGATAATAGATGGCGCCACTTGTCTTTCGAATCATGATTGAATTATATTATTACAAGCAGAGTACAACCCGAATTGATTGTCAAATTCTTAATTAACGCGAGCGAAGCCGCGGGCTAAAGCTAGTTTAAGAATAAAATAGGTATAACAAGACAAAATTATTTCTACTTGATCATTATTCAAAAACGAATATCTTATTTACAATAACATATTCCATTATGTATCTACACTACAACATTATACCTTCGTATCTCATCTGAATTCGATATGCAGCAATCGAGATATCGTAGTCATACAAACGAACTCTCTCGATATCTACTCTCAGGTTTTAAATAAACAACAACAACAAGCCAAAGAGTTTCATTTACCAAATCAAAGCTGCATCGTATACCCTTAAAACTTGAAGCACACCCAGATCGCATTACAGGGATTACATTCTAAATATTGATGAAATTACGAAAGGTAATACCTCTATTCCGTTGCAAGAGGTACTTGTAGTCTCGCGTCTCTTGAGAGTCATTCAGCCGTCTGCGAGCAGTGGTCGCCAAACTTTGCCAATGTTTGTACAAAGTACTTACGAAGAGAGAATGGAGTCTGCGGTGTAGCTTTGTTCAAGCATTAGTTGCAATCTGTTCACTCACCGATTAGTGCGAGATGGCAAACCAGTTCATCGATTGGCTCCGATTTATTTTACAGTTGTGTGTATCGCTACATTTATCTCTAGCCTGGTTTCATTCAGTAAATGAAGGAGTGGGAACTGTGTGTGTAGTACTCGGCTTGTAATTACTACACGGGAATACTTTTAGTGTGGATTTCGTGTTTTAGTGGCTAGACCAATACATTAGTAAAATCCTTACTAATATTATAAATTCGAAAGTAACTCTGTCTGTCTGTCTGTTACCTTTTCACGGCTAAACCACTCAACCGAATTAGATGAAATTTGGTACAGATGTAGTTTAAAACTTGGGGAAGGACATAGGTTACTTTTATTGATGTAGGTACCACACGGGCGGAGCCGCGCGCAAAAGCTAGTAATATTATAAAGCAACACGAAATTTAGAGCTTTAACTTATATAATAATTTACTTATTATGTAGAATCAAAGTGAGTGAGTAATATTTCGAATATTAATGTGTACCTACACGATTTAATATCTATATTTCGAGTGTGTAAGATTTTTAGTTATTTTCCAGAGAATGTTTTATTATATCTAATGAAGGATTGAAGACACACTAATAGTGAAACAGTATAAGTGTTTATAAGCCACTATGAATTTAGTCGTTGTAGGTACAAGAGAAACAAAAGAGAATGAGTTCGGAAGTGGGTAACTGAATAGCAGATATTTTACTTTGGCTTAATCTGGCCAACCTTTTTTTTATACAACTTAGTTGGCAAGCATGCGGCCCACCTGATGGTAAGTGGTCACCGTTGCCTATGGACGCCTGCGACACCAGAGGCATCACTTGCGCGTTGCCGACCCTTTTGGTAAGGAGAAAAAGCGGAATGTTGGGAAAGGGGGTGATTGGGCCTCCGGCACTCTCACTCACCGAATGAAACACAACAGTAGGAATACTGCTATTTCACTCTAAATTACAGCTTATTCTTTTACTTTAAAATCCTTGTTGTACCGATTTAACTTTTGTATGACCAATATTATAGGTATAATATATCTTATTCTACCTAAAATTTGCATGGCCATAAATTAAAGAGCAGATTTAGAACGACTTGTATTATTTTATATGTAACTCGCTAACGAGCCATTTTATATGAAGTTGTAAATTATTGCAAGCTTTCTAAGCGTATTCACAGAAACTCACGAGTATAAAGCATGCCTAGAAAGTTAATTTAGTAAGTAGAAGAGAGTCAATGTCGTGAATTATTTACTGGCTAGCCAGCTCGTCGTTTACTTAGACCTAGAAAAGCAATTTGAATTTGTCGCAAATAAGTTTCGTCGTGTTTGAGAAACGCTACGAGGTGCTTGGTGCCAACCGTCTAATGAATAATCCAGCATGGCTGCCGCTCTAACGCCAAATTTATGCCGCACGTCACATTAATCTAGATTAAAATACTTATTATTATGGTACTCACTAAAAGTTTAAAATTATGAAGACCTACGACAGGAACAGAAGGCAGTAGTATGTAAAGAGCGCTTACGTAAACAGTAGCGGCAACTTATGCTTAAATTAAACCTGCTTCATTACGTTTATTTTCAACACTTGTATAAAAAAGTAACCCTCACCGGTTCGCGCCAGGGAGGTACTCGCTCCTAATGATTGTCGCATAAACATTTCTCTAGTTATTTAAAACAACATCGAGGATTTTAATGAAACAGTGAACATATAAAGCAAAACCCGTACGCTGGCGGAGTTTAATCAGAGGCAGTGCTCTCGTGTCGAGTGCGCAGTTGTGCATCAGACGAAATTGTTTGAAGTCGCTTCGAGTGTACCACACTTCGACTGTAGCTGTTGCGACGTCACTGCCGGCTCGTTACATTAATTTATTAAGACACAAAGTCCCGCTCGTTTGACGGTCACGATTCACAAACGTGCTATATCGAAGTTACTTCACTCAAACTAGGAGCCGCAGTGCCACCGTTCCATAATGCCTGCCTATTTAAATACTTCACAAGATATGTATATATGAATAGTATATTATTTACACGCTCTTATCGTATAATCAACGCCTATTACAGCTTTCAAAGTAACCGGGAGCCTCAGGGAGATATCCATTTTCCAATTAAACAGATAATTACGCGATGCTCGGATTGGAATCTCGATGAAAGTTAGATGTTATTGGTTTCGGAAATGGGCACTTCTTATTTTACGATAAAATATATTATCTGCCATCTATCAATTAATATATGAAGATAATAATTAATAATATTTATCTTTGGAGAAATTATTAGATTGAAATTTTTTTTTTACTGCTTGCAATAATTTTTTACCAATATTAGGTATAATATGACTGGTCTTATTACCTTTAAGCACCAGGCTGACTAAAGCTCTTAAGTAAGTTTTCTACTCTTATCTATTGCCTTCATATAATAAATCTACTGGATGCTATTTCACTCAGCTCTGCGTAAATAATATATGGTATGTTAAAGCCTAGACGTAAGTACGTAACATTATTTTTGTAGCAATATGTATCGTGTTTGTAAATTTGCTTGTCGTTTTCGGTGTCGTATCAGTATGTTTATGTTTTTTTACCATAACACGCGTTAATATTCGGGACACGTCATCCCATATCGTGGCGGCAGCGGCGCGCGGCGGCCGAGTATTGTCCGCGTGAGTTGGTACAACGCGGCGTTTGGGCGACTGCCAAATCTTCATCGTCTACACAAGCTACAAGTGTCAGCGGCACGCTGCTGCTTGCCAGCCGTCGCTTCTTCACGACAGATGCATAATTGGGTAACAGAAATGGGGACGCGATTAAAACTTTAAAATAATTTGTCTGTGAATGAACGAACAGCATTGTTCTAAAGCTATCTTTGCAAGAAATTTCGCGTTCAATTCACGACAGTGAACGTTCCGAGCTCAAACAAAAACTCGACGAACCCATAAAGAATTGTTACTGTGGTTAAAGAGAGGCAAAAAATCGCTTTCCATTCTTTGGAGCCTGCATATCTATAAATGCAGTGGGAAATTGCATCACTCGTCCCTCCGTCGTCCCTCGCCCTCGTGTTGAGAGGGACATCTTTTCAATTCACCCCTTCGGACTATGCTGCGTTGTTCCTGCGGTGATATTTTTCAATTCATCAGATAAATAACTTTAGACATTCTAATTTACATTTTTAATACTTCACAGTTATGTATTACAAGCGAGATCAACTAAGTATGGTAAGTTTATAGTCTCAGCTCGTTATAAAAGGGACAAAATAACATTAATATGATACATAAAATAATTTAACGGCCATGTCTATGCAATAAAAATTATCATATTAATATCAGGACCCCGTATTGAGAGTTGTATAGGCAATCTGAATGTTTTTAATCGCATGCGACGGTAAAGAAATATCGTTTGTGTTAACTATTTTTATTATCATATATATATGTCTATAATATTTTCAACCTACACATTTCCATTACGTTGAAATTAATATTTTTATAGTATTCAATGTTTTTTAAATACGATCACGTGTTTTATAAAATGTTTACCTAAAACCTAAACTAAACTTGCTTTGCCGGCAATTTTATATGCGTGCACAAGTTTACCTACATCGTAACGCACTTCAAAATTGAGAATTTCCTTTTTATTTGTCTACCGATATAAACGAAACAAACGCTAAATGTCAAACCAAGCTTATGTCAATAAATGACTGACAACCCAATCCTTATTAGATCAACTATCATGGAGATTAGTTTGCACAAACGCACAGGAACCCACTAAAAGAACAATTTTCTTATAAGCACGTTTACCCGCGACTTTGTCTGCGTGGATTTTTTTGTTATTTGCGGAACCCTAATTTTTCTAAACTATAAGTAGCCTAAGTTACTCCTTATTACATCAGCTATCTGCCAGGGAAAGTCCCGCCAAAAATGGTCCGGCCGTTTCAGAGAATAGCCGGAACAAACAGACAGACAGACAAACATTAAAAAAACTTTTTTGTATAAGTAGGTACCTTATATACTTTCGTATGCATTTAGTAAAACGTTTATAATTTGACATTACAAACAGACACTTCAATTTTATTTATAGGTAGAGAAAAGGACAAGTTTAGCATGTAATCGTTGATCACGATCTCGATGGTATGGTGTTATCAGCGGGTGTAACTCTTGCGTGGTGTATCCAAACAATGTTTGCCGTGTCCGCCGTGTCACATATCATGTCAATGACGCACCGCTGGGAATATCAACACAGTGTTGTTTGTGTCTACTGTCTAAACGAATGTTGTCACTGCTCCTACGGGATACTGTTTTAACAGTGATCCCTTTGAGTACCAACTTCCCACGAATATGATGCATGTTTTATTATCTATTACTTGAATATCACAATGTCTTAACGTCAGGCAGGAGCCCTTACGTATGTAGAGTTTGTAGTCTTGGTTATAACTATTAATGTAATGCTACTGATGTAGTCTACAAGACAGTGGCGGTACCTTTATGTAAGTACAACAGACTTGACGTATCAAAATAACTTATACTATATAATAACCTATATCTAGGACATAGGTATAATAACCTATATCTAGGACTAAATAAATAAACACTAAACTAGATGTTTTAGTTTGCTTTTTTTTTATTTAAAAAGACAAATCCCGCTCTAGAGTTAAAGCCTTTTGTCGCAGATGACTTTACAAATATACAATTAATAATCATAAGGTACACCCAGACTCAGAAGAATTATTAATTGTGGGTCACACAAATATTAATTGGTGCGGCGCGGCGGTAGCGACGGCGACGAGGCGACCGTTTTCTCGTTACGGCCATCCGTGCAGTCAGTTCGTGCTTTGATGAGCTCACGATATATAAGATATTGAAGACCGAAGATAGAGTAAGAATTATACTGTAATTATTTTGATAACATAGCCACTAGATTTTTGCATTATCAGCGATTCCAGGTCGGACAATCAGGCTCATGCAGTCACGTGCCGTGATAGACAGACAGAATTGACAATGTATTTATATCTTCATTCGTTTCTGAATTCAATTATGTAAATTAAAAAAAGTAACGCCTTTTTCTTAGTAGCCTAGATCACTCTACACAAGGACATTTGCCTATATTTTGTAATGTCTCGGCATGCAGGATGCATTTCGCTTGCTTCTTTTTGTACTAGTTAAGTAGTCGTTTTTTATTAATAAACAGAAACAAATAATAAAAATAACACCCTGACTAAACAAATATCGGCGGTTATCACGCGCCGTTGTCCCGTCCGGGGTTCGAATTCGCAAGAAAAGACGCTTTTTTTGGCTTTTATGTTTCGGTGAAAACATTTAAAACCACTGCATTATTGCAGTAAATAGTCATTGAATACTAAACACAGCACATAAATCGTTTTATAGTAATAGGTAAATGTGATGTTACGAGCCATCTTAGTTTCGGCGGATAGTGTGATACGTGTGGGACGGTTTTATCTCTTGGGATAGGTCGTTGACTGGGAGCGTCAGCAGACAGGCTGTTCCTCGACGTATTATGATAAAACATACACACCAACTAACCTCACATGCATTGCTATGTTCTAAAACATTCATAACAAGCATTATACTTGCAACGATGGGACAGAGTTTTGACGAAAAAGCTCGTGTATTTCGCATGCATTTGCAGTTATTATCTCATACGATTATCAAGTAGGATTACAAAAGGCTGGCGCGGCGACCATTCATGTGTCGACTATAAATGCTTCTCGAGCTTATCTGCGCGACACTGATTGCGATCTACTCTATTTCTTACGAACCTACCAACATACTTATGCAAATGGATCCTCAAGTGGTTTGCCATTTTTTATTATACCAAGTCAAAAAACATACTCACATTTAAAAGAGGCTATAGTATTCTGCCATTTTGAGAGATAGATTTAATCCATAATGAAAAAATGTCGTCGCATTTTACTTTCAAGATAAAAGTCTGTCTATGTTCAAAATTTTCGCTGCAATGAGGGAGAAGGCAAACTTTTGTCTTGGCACGATGTTCCCGTATTTGTAAAGTCGACGAACAATTTTCCTTCTTTAAAGTTGGGATTTTACATTTCAAATCTTCATGTGACAAGTCCAAGTTTGAAAGTTCTTTTATATTTTGGAGTCACGTACAGTACTACCAACATTCAAAAGCAAATAACGCGAGTCTTTTCTGCTTATCACAGTACGCCCCAGTTTTGTGTTAACAGGTTACAAGGATTAATCACATATATAACAATACATTTTAATTGTGCCTATCACAGGTTAGCGAAAGGGTTAACGCAAATGTGTTTATTTTGAAGACATAATCACGATCACCATCAGTTATTGGTTGGCGTTTTAATTCTGAAAAATAAAACGTCTCATTCATATAAATAAAACATATTACATAGTAATACCAAAACAAAGGTTTTCTAGAATTCAATTAACCAGAACATGAGCCGGGCAACAATATATCATTCATTTGGCGATCCATCAGATAAAAATGTTTTAACAAAATTTCCTAATTCAATTAAGACATTCTGACATGACGTGTTGTTTATTTCATTTTGCAACGCTACAAAATTTGCTTTAGACTAAATTTAGCGAATACATTTTAAAATAAAAAGAAATTGCCTTTGATATCAAACTGGTAGCAATAAATAATAAAAAATCACGAAGGAGAAACTAGTTTAGAGAGTACGCTTATTTAATTAAACAATTCGACTAATATTATCATTTTAGTCTTTTGTGTTTCAATTATAAATATTATTAATTTATATTTAAGGCTAATAACTGCCAATAAATAAAAATGTTCAATTAAAATAAAATAAGTGTTGTTTAGAGTCTAGACGTAGTACGGGCGCGGCGCGGGCGCGGGACGGGCGCGGGGCGTGCGGCACACGGCGCCAGACGCCGGCGATATAATGTCGCGCGATTAACACTGTACCGGAGTCTCAAGACTATTTTAAGTGGACAACTTGCTTCCTGATCCATATATTTGTTGTGATAACTATCATGCTCTCTGCCGCTGAAGGAAAAATTGTTACAAATGAGCTTTGTTGCTTTTGGTTGTGTGTTGTATGCTTGTGTTTTTCCTTTTATTGAGCAGAAAAATAGAGACTGTATTATTCAAAATATAAACGACTGACTGTTTTTAAACACGCTCTATTTTTACTGTGATGATCATTTAATCGGTTTCACTTTTATACCTTGGCTAATTTCAACAATAAACAAAAAGGTTGCATATTTTGAGATTTGTATTTTTTAACAATACCATTAGATACGTCAAAAGTAATTGGAAAGTAACATCTAATAGAATTATTAACACACATCTCAAATTATATTAAAGTTTTGAATTGAAAAGGAACACAAACGAAAGCATCAAGTATAAAACTTAAATTGAACCTTACTTACAATGCATTTTTTTTAAAGTGACTGCGCATGCGTGATTAGTGATTACCCCTCGCGTACTACGGGAGCGAGTCGACCTTCCTAGGTCGGCGCCCCGCCATTCAGTCCCCTGCCAGTCTTCATTGATTTTCGACCCACTATCATATGGCGAGGTCTACTCGAGCGCGAGGACCATCCATACAGTTGATTTGCTAATATTTGTCGCACGTGCCGTTTTCATATCTGTGAAAGTACCCTCGAAAAGGGAGGTGAGATGGCTAATAAGTCCCCTTTACTGAATTGCAGTGAACGACATGTAAAATAACGAGGAAATACATATTTCAGATGAAATGGCCTCTTTAAAGAAAACTTTATAAGAATGTATAAAGTAATTCAATGAATTGATAAATGTGGTTGTAACAAATTATTTACATTTCATTAAACAGAACTGTAACCTAAAGCCAATTCATTGATAGACTTGTACACAGCAAACAATAACAATATTTTTATTATAGTGATCGTGTCATATTGTGGTTTTTGTGTCGCGCCGTTTGTTATAAATTTGCAGATTTATTAATATATTTGTTTACTTGTAACAAGTTAGTTCATTGGAAAATATGAAGGACTCTATCATGACTAAATTATGATGTATCCAAAAATAGCATCCAAATATTGAGTTGTTATTATCGTTGTGAATGACTAAATAACAATATTTAAGACAGTGATACAAACTGTTGAAGTAGTATTCTGTTAATATTATGTATACATAAAATATAACATTGTACAAACCAATTAAGTTCAGCTACCATTTATAATATTAAATATTGAGATTAATTGGACAATAAACATTATCAATTTATAAAATTCCACGAATTATGCTTTAAATTCATATTAACAATATAATTATTCTAAGAACCAATTAACCTCTAGCGTAGCATTTAACATTGATCGTCAATGTCTGCTCTGTCTTTATAGAAGCTTTATATTATTACATTTAATTGAAGCAAATAATAGAGACAAGAATATAAAAGCGGAACGAACCACTTTTCTGACATTAAAACAAACATCGCAGCTTACATTCGCGACGTCTCAGATAGGCGGAAATGTGCAAAGCTCTTCAAGTTCTATTATATTACCGTTATTCGTCTGGCCTAGAGGCTGTGGGTTAAGGAAAATATATTTATTGGTCTTTATATTTATTGGTTTAGGATCCTCGTGTTATAAGGTCAGGCTAATGACCTCATCGACCTCGACGGTACACTCAACACCGAGCATTCACGGGTTACGCTACGTGCGCGTGTTATACCTACGCTAGGCGCCCGCGCAATGATGCCACACAAGAAATTCTGCGAAACAACCGTCATGATTCACGCGCATCCGGTTCTACAGCATCTTTGTCATCCGAACGATCAATGGCGTTGATTAATTAATAAAAGGTGTTGAGAAAGTCCTTACACTTGCCGTTTGAACTGCACAATTTGTAGTGTACACACATTTAGTATATCAAAATATCCTGTTTTGTTAAGCATTAACAAATCGATTGTTTACTGTTCTCATCTCATTAGGTAATGATTTAATTAATATTCCATTAAGTTGTTGTTGTGACCTTTGAATAAGTACACTATCATTCCTAATGATCATGTTAATTGTGAGAGCATATACAAAGCATCCTCTAACCCCAACAAAACAGAGTCCTGTCCGATTAGTCAAGCGAGTACCTAGTTAGTAGTATAATTCAATCTAAAATATATTGTTAAATACGTAATCGCTTCTTTATTATTTGATAAAGACCCCTTCCGACAACCCGAACATTACATTTTGGTGTCAGAAGTGGGATGATGATAGTGTCATCCAGACAAAACGGGTTAGAAGTGCGTGCGTGAAATCCGTAGCACAAGTTAGTCAAACGCGAGCGTTAAAAACTTGCGAATATACTTTCCGGTATTTCAACTTCGGCCCAAGATATTGTGTTCAAAGCGGTATCCACTTGGCGCTGAATCTAGCACGGCATCACGGTGTAAGGCGGTTCAAGAAGTAAAACCAGCAGCAGCAAGGTCTTGTCAATAGTCGAGGCGAAATACACTCGAGACTTGACCAAGCTTCATTAGCGTATATAACAAGCTGTATCAGCGGTTCTTCGGTAACTTCGAGTTGCTACCACTGCACAGTAGTAGTAAATACGATAGTGAACCGACGTTCTCCAGGTAGAAAGTTGACGCTCTCCATGGTACATCAGAGAAGAAAGAAGAAAAGTGAGGTATATTACCGTGTATTTTTAAATAATTATGATGGCTAATACAGAAGATGTAAAAAATTGTGGCGGTTTTATAGATATGTCATTAGCTGAGAGAATGATAAATAAGTAAAACGGTGACAAAGCAAATTTGCATGTATTTATAGATAATTATAATAAGTGTAATAACCCATATATAATCTTTTAAACCCTATTTATGGAATTGCATTTGTATCAGTAGTGCTTTCTAAAATCGAAGGTAATATAAGATCAACTGTGTTAAATCGATCATTCCCTTCGTGGAATGAAGTTAAAGATCATTTACTAGAATATTATTCAGAAAAACGTACTTTCGCACAGTGGCAATTAGAACTTAATTCATGTAGACAAGGTAATAATGAGCCAGTGTTAAATTATTCAAATAGAGTTGAAGGTAGCCTTATAAAACTAATTAAATCTTTCGACCCAAAATTATAGCGCACGGGAGGCTAATATAGAATTACTTAAAAATCAGGCTTTAAATATTTTTATTAGCGGTCTTACATCTCATTTACACATATTTCTGAAGTCACAAAAACCCAACACTTTTGTAGAAGCAGTATCGATAGCTATTTCCGAGGAACAAGAAATAAAATCCCCACAAGAAATGAATAACAGACAAAATTTGGGTATAAATAATAAATATTATAATAAACTGATGCATCTAATGTACCAAAGTAGGTATCAACCGAATATAAGACAAATGCAAGTTAATAAAAATATAACCACTTGCTTTAACTGCCAAAAAAGGCCATTATGCAAAAGATTGTTGAAATAAAAATCCAATGAATCAACAGCGGTACCAAAATTATCAGCCTCGACCAGCAGGTTTTCCAAATAATAATAAATTTAACTATCGTTATAACAATAATAATAGTCCAGGAAACAATAGTAGGTTACATAATGATCAAGAAAACATGAAGCCTTTAAACTAAAATGGTCTAAGGACGCTGGCCAGTCTAAAGACCACCGATATAATACAGGACAAATTAGATAGGTACTTACATAGGTATATATAATACAGGACAAATTAGATAGGTACTTACATAGGTATATATAATATAGGACAAATTAGATAGGTACTTAGATAGGTAATACAAAAACGTCCATTTATGTAAGACTAGCTTTTACCCGCGGCTTCGCTCGCGTTAATTTAGAATTTGACAATCAATTCGGGTTGTACTCTGCTTGTAATAATATAATTAAATAATGATTCGAAAGACACGTGGCGCCATCTATTATCATAAGAACGTTATTATTGTTTTCCTCGGGAATAGTAATTTTTTTCGGGATGAAAGTTAGCCTATATTCTGTACACCTGTCAACGTATATGCAAAATTTCAGGATGATCGGTTCAGTGGTTTAGGCGTGAAAAGGTAACAAATAAAGAAACAAACAAACTCATTTTCGCTTTTATAATATTACTTAGGATTAGGATAGTTAGGATTAAATTCGCTTAACCTAGAAAGAGAAGGTAGATTTCTTATTGATACGGGAGCCGATGTTACGTTAATTAAAATTAATTCGTTAAATAAAGATACGATTATATACAATGATTAGGAATAGATAAAGACGCCGAATCAACCAACAGGATTGGTTATACTTACACGTCATTTCTTATAGGATATGAAAGAGTTCTGGTGTTTCTATGTATAATATGCATGTATTTCCAAAAAAAAAAGTATATATGTATGTTTATCCATTGTCTAGCTTTGCTTAGTTTGGGCTAGATGGTGTTGTGTGTATGTGATACAATATTATATTATTATTATTAAGTTCGTCATACATTACACGTGATACCTGACAACTTTCCTATAGTATACGATGGAGTTATAGGCGGTGATTTTATGTCAAAGTTTGACGCGATTATAAATTATAAGGAAAATATAATTTAAGTTTGTGGATTAGAATTAAAAATAGAAAATGAAAGCAATTAATGCGAGAATAATAAGATGAATAATTATGAAATGGAAAAAAATCTAAATAAAGAGGATAGTTCTGTTGAATACGAAATGATTAATGATAACGAAATTAAATTTGAAAGTGATGGTAGTATACACAGAAAAGAATACGATATAAAATATGGAGATAATAACGAGGAGAAAGAGGATTGTTATGAAAGTTTGAATTTTAAAGTAGAACCAAGATGTGAAAATATTATTTCGCTATCAGAAGGAGTATATTTGTGTCCAAGTATTGTTAAAGTTAACGATAAGAAAGCATTATATGAATACTACACACATGCTTGCTTGAATACTACAGACAAAGAAATTAAGATAAGCGATATGAAAGTGAAAATAGAACCATTAGATAATGAAGAACGAAATGATAAGCATTATTTGAAGATAAATAAAGTTAGTAAATTATACGAAACTGGTCGTTTAGATAAGTTACAGAAAACGATAAGAACTAATCACTTAAATAAGGAAGTAAGAACATTATGTAAAGAATACAATCATATTTTTCATTTAGAAGGTGACGCATTGACAGCAACGGATGCATGAGATAGCTACAAGTAGTAATAAACCTATTAACTCCAAAACGTATAGATATCCTGAAGCATTTAAAGATGAAGTTAATAAGCAAATAAATAAACTTTTAAATTTTATTTATTTAATTAATTAAAAAGCATAAAATAATAAAACCACCAAACGTCCATGGAATTCTCCAGTATGGGTAGTACCTAAAAAATTTGATGCATCTGGAAAGAAAAAATGGCGTCTTGTAGTAGATTACAGGAAATTAAACGAAATAACCGTTGGTGACGTATATCCATTGCCACAAATTAACGACATATTGGATCAATTAGGTCATAGTAAATATTTTACTGCACTAGATTTAGCATCAGGGTTTCATTAAATCAAAATGGATCCTAAAGATCAGATGAAAACTGCGTTTAGCGTTCCGATAGGTCATTACGAATACACTAGTATTCCATTTGGTTTAAATAATGCTCCAGCAACGTTTCAAAGATTAATGAATAACGTATTAACTGGGTTACAAGGAATTAAATGTTTTGTTTATTTAGATGACATAGTTATTTATGGGAATTCATTGCAAGACCATAATATAAAATCAAAAGAAGTATTTGATAAATTGTCTGAACACCATTTGAAATGACAGCCAGGCAAATGCGATTTTTAAAAACCGAAGTAATGTAGTTAGGGCATTTAATAACACGGAATGGAATAAAACCAGATCCGAAAAAGATTGAAGCAGTTTTGAATTATCCAGTACCAAAAACACCAAAGGATATAAAAGATTTCTTAGGCTCAGCAGATTATAGGAGATTTATCGAAAATTTCAGTAATTATAGCCAACCCTTAACTAAGCTCTTGAAAAAGGATGAGCCATTTATCTGAACAAGCTTACAACAAAAATCTTTTGAAATACTTAAGGCAAAATTATGTGAAGAACCAATATTACAGTATCCAGATTTCTCAGAAACATTCAATTTAACTACAGACGCGAGTAATTACGCTATAGGTAGTATTTTATCACAAGGTCAGATACCAAATGATCTTTCAATTGCATATGCAAGCAGAATCTTAAATAAAAGTGAAATAAATTACTCTACAACTGAAAAAGAGTTAGTAGCAATTGTATGGTCTGTCGGACACTTTAGGTCATATCTGTATGGACGCAAATTTCGAATAATCACGAATCATAAGCCATTGACATGGTTAATCAATGTTAATGTTAGGATCTAGATTAGTTAGATGGAGATTACTTTTAGAAGAATATGATTACGAGATCATTTATAAACAAGGTAAATTAAACCAAAATGCTGACGCATTAAGCAGAATAAAAGCAGACGAGAGTAGTTTAGAAAATTGTAAAGAAGGAAATTTACGTGTAGTTACTAGAAGTGGAGAAAGCTATTCATCATTTTTAAAGGAAATAGAGAGAAAACCAATACTATCGAATAATATAGAAGAATATAATGATCCAATGCCTAAAAAAGTTGATAAAGTAATATTTACATCATGTAATTTAGACATTTCAAATGACAAACATCTCATCCATTATGAAACTCTAGTTAATAAATTAAAGCCGAATAATCCTAAACAACTATCTGTAACATTTAAAAAATAAATGATTTAGAGAATAACAATTTGTTTTTCGTATTTCCAAAAGTAAATTATTGGGATAGAGTAACTTATGAAGACATGTTCGAAACATTTAAAGAATTAAAAGTAAAATTATATGTAAACAAAGTTACAGAAATTAGTTTCAGTGGATTCTCTAGATTCCATTTGAAATGGCATAAAATTAGAACGATAATAAGATATTTGTTTAGAGACATAGATATGAAGATTAAAATATTTCATGATAGCATCATGTCCTTCAAGAGGGATGATATACCATTAATCTTGGAAGAAAATCACTCAAATCCAATTTCAGGACATATAGGCTTTCATAAAACATATAAGAAAATTAAAGCAAAATATAATTGGGTTTTAATGAAGAAAGATATCAAACAATTTATTCAGAATTGTAAATCATGCCAAGAAAATAAGTTAAATAGAAAAAATAGCAAGCAATCGATGGAAATTACATCCACTTCAACAGAAGCTTTTGAAAAAGTTTCAATAGACATAGTAGGACCTTTACCTGTCACGAAAAGTGGAAACAAATATATAACAAATATATACTAACACTTCAAGATGATTTAACAAAATTTTTACAAGCATATCCTCTGCAGCAACATGACGCGACGACAATAGCTGATTGTTTTGTTAAAAAAATTATTTGTAGATTTGGTATACCTGATATTTTACTATCAGATAAAGGCGCGGATTTCACTTCAACGCTAATAAAAGAAATATCCAAATTAATTAAAATAAAAAAATTAAAGCTACGTCCTACCACCCGCAATCAAATGGAACTTTGGAAAGAAGTCATTCAACATTACCAGATTATTTAAAACATTATATTAATGAAGGTCAATCTAACTGGGAGAAATGGTTAGACTTTGCCATGTTTTTTGATAATACAAGCGTTCATAATCCGACTCAGATTACACCATTTGAATTAGTATTCGGTAATAAAGCAAAATTAACAACATCAATCACGAAACCACCTGAATTTAAATATTGTTACAATAATCACTTAGCTATACTTAAATTAAAACTTAGGAAATCTAGACAGTTAGCACGAGATAAGTTAATAGAATCGAAACTAGCAAACAAACAAACATATGATAAAAAAGTAAAGAAATTCAATATAAAGTAGGTGATTCAGTTTATATGAGTAATGAACAAATTAAGACCGGGTAGTCAAGAAAATTATCACCTTATTGGTTAGGACCTTATAAGATATTAGAAGTTAACTCTCCAGTTAATGTTACTATACAAAGTAAAAAAGAAAGTGAAGAGTTCATACTAACAGACTGAAATATGCGTTTGTTTCAGAATGACCTCGATGATCGTGGTTCTGAAGATACTCATCATATTACATTGAATAGAAGCAAATAGTTTAGGCTCATATAATATAACTAGAATAGATAAAGGAGGTATATATTTCGAACATTTAGATAATGTTTACCATTACGATAGTGAATGGACTATGATTAGTTATTTAGATATATCCGAGATGCATAAGAAAATTGATCTTATAGATAATACATATAGTAGAACTAAAGAAATATGTAATCATAATAAATTTAGTAAGTTTTCGCTTTGTGACACATCAGTCACTAGATACTTAATCAAATTATTCCTCAACTGTATAATGAAGAAAATATTTTAAGAGAACTAACAGGTAGCACTGACAATGTTTATAGGACTAAGCGATCTTATATCGACGGGATTGGGAAATTATTTAAGGTTGTATTTGGCACTTTAGACGTTGAAGACGCACAGCGTTACAATAATGCTATCAACCATTTAGATTCATACGAACATGATATATTATTTTTATTGAAAACTCAGACTAATGTTGTTAGAACAAAGGTTGAGAATTTTAATAATACTATTACTAATCTTACCAGTAACGAAAAGATATTTAATAAGAATTTAGATATTTTAACTAATTATACCAAAAGCACTGATGCTTTTCTATTTGATATTAATTTAAAGCAAGATATTGACGAACATTTGTCCTTATTAACTTTAATCACGTCGGAAGTTAATAATGAGATTTCTACTTTTATAAACGCAATCCTGTTTACTAAAAATAATGCTTTACATCCTGTTGTTATTACTCCTTACATAAATGAACTTAAGAAAACAGTGTCACATTTGTCCTTGCAAACCAAATATCCATTAAGTTTAACAATGAAGGATGCACCAGAGTTGTTATCGTTAGTGAATCTTGTATCCTATTATATGAATGATAAACTTGTTTTTGTTATCGCTGATTTCAGCATAAATGGGCCGGCTCGACTGGGGAAGGACTACCCTCTCACAGAATATCGACGTGAAATAGCAGTATTCCTACTGTTGTGTTTCGTTCGGTGAGTGAGAGTGCCGGAGGCCCAAGCACCCCCTTTCCCCCTTCCCGTTCCTTCTCCTTCCCACTTCCTTTCCTAATGGTTCGGCAATGCGCAGGTGATGCCTCTGATATTGCAGGCGTCCATAGGCTACGGTGACCACTTACCATCAGGTTGGGCCGTATGCTTGTTTGCCACCTCAGTAGTATAAAAAATTTAAAAAAGATTGCCCAAACAAACTATGAATTGTATAATATAGTACCTATATCTTTAAGAAATAGAGATAATACTTTTATATTTATACTACCTAAGGAAAAGTATTTTATGATTTCTAGCAATAAAATGCATTACACTTATATTGAAAATTTAAATGATTGTAAGAAATTGTTACGATATTATCTTTGTAAATTAAATTCACTTTTATATTCTGTACATGGTAATCCACCATGTGAAACTGAACTCATGTTTGGAAAATCAAAAGTTCCCCTAGAATAGCTTACATCACACATGAGCAATGGTATTAATTGCATAACGTGAATAATTGGTTA
This sequence comes from Catocala sponsa, assembly GCA_963564715.1. Classification (NCBI taxonomy): domain Eukaryota; kingdom Metazoa; phylum Arthropoda; class Insecta; order Lepidoptera; family Erebidae; genus Catocala; species Catocala sponsa. The sequence continues at coordinate 16,094,115 of OY751342.1, forward strand.
TTTGTTGTACCACGCAAAACAGTGGGTACATTAAGTTGTAAGAATAAAGAACCTGTTGACTTTGATTTAATTGATACGGGTATATTAAGAATTGTAGATAGATACATAGTTGTAAGTTGTATACTGCAAATAATAATATCATACTCCAAAGCAAGATCAATGGATTAATAAGCGAACGTAATTCATTTTTACCTGTAATTGACATAATTAATGATGATTGCTGCAAAAAAATAAGAGATAAAAATGTAACCAAAATAGAATTTATTCCATTGAAAACTCACGAGAAATTAGATAGTCTGAATTTAGCGAGTCATAAAATCGACCAAATTGATGAATTTATGTCTAAAATAGAAGAAGACACAGTTTATAATAAAGTTGTCCATAATGTTTATTTTGTGTACATATTTATGTCAATTGTAAAAATATTAGGATGTTATATATTGTATCGTATAGCAAAATATATTTATAATCGTAAGTTCTTTTGTACAAGTCGAGGAAGACTGTTAGCATTAGAAGATTCAAAGAATTGTTGTTCTAGAATTACCAATTGTATAACTCTTATGGTAAATAATAATACTGACATAGAATAAGAAGAAATACCATCGAATAGTTCAAACGAAGATGTAATTGTAAAACCATAGTGTAGAAGCACTAGAATTGCTCAATTAAAACAAATTAAAATTATAATTGGAATTGTATTTAGAGATTATATTTAGATTTATAAGGAAATTGTATTTAGAAATAAACTTTAATTAAAACGTAGGAATTGAAAAGAGGACTTAATATTGTATTTAAGGTAATTAAAAGACAACCTGTTGTCTTTCTTAAAGGGGGAGGATTGTAGTGTACACACATTTAGTTCATCAAAATATCCTGTTTTGTTAAACATTAACAAATCGATTGTTTACTGTTCTCATCTCATTGGGTAATGATTTAATTAATATTCCATTAAGTTTTTGTTGTGACCTTTGAATAAGTACACTATCATTCCTAATGATCCTGTTAATTGTGAGAGCACATACAAAGCATCCTCTAATCCTATCAAAACAGAGTCCTGTCCGATTAGTCGAGCGAGTACCATCTCGGTCCAGTCTAAAATATATTGTTAAATACGTAATCGCTGATTTATTATTTGATAAAGACCCCTTCCGACCACCCGAACATTACAATTGGTTGTCGATAACATTGAGTAACCGCAAGTCACTTATTTTGTTTGATTTATTATAGACGCGAAGTAAGAAGTTATATTTTATAATTTTGATTTAAATCTAGCAGAAATGCATAATCAGTAATTCACGTGAACTGTCAAGTTTTTAAAAAGTTTTAGGGAATGCCACGATGCGTAGGTATCTAAGTATTCCAATTACTGAGTAGGTACACGAAATAATATTCAGCAATGACTTTCGGAAACGAGAATTTAGTATAAGTAGTTAACCGATCTTCTTCATTAGCCTAGAAAGTCAAAAATAAATGTAAGTTAACCATTGAACGGATGTAGAGTCTTAATTTATGAAATTAAATATGTTTAAAGATATTTGGTGTCAAATTAATTTCTTTTAGTAAAACTTACAACTATAGTAGTGTGATCAATACCATTACATTCGTAGACCGGTAAATTACCTAATTGACTATATTTTAATGGGGAACCCGAATGCTTGCAAAAATTGCATAACAGGAAAACTTTGATCTCCTTATTGTTAAATAAGGAGACCAAAATTTTCCTGTTATTTCCTGTAGGTACGAGTACTAGGTCTTTCAGGAAAATCACGAATAATCATATGCGTTGTTTATTGCCATAAACAATTTCTTTATAATATTATGTGTTTGTTATACGATGACGTAAACATTATTTACATGGATTCAAGTTTTCACTACTTACGCTACCCGTGTTATTTCCCAAGACGGCTTGACATCTAGCCGCCATTTTTCCTTCCAGTAGGTACTTATGTATACATAAAATATTTCTTACTTCATCCTATAATTCTGAGAACACAAAGACAAAGAAGCTTTATTGTAAATTTAGACCGTATATTATTTTTTAAATGCTAAGCATCGCCTCATGGTGTATAAGTTCTTGGTATTGGCACCGTTTGTTTATTTAATAATAGGATAGGTACCTACTAACTCGGTGATAAACGGTTATACCCGACTGGCGACTCGAATATAATCCTGCGATGAAGTTAGCTGTTCTAAACTTCTAAGCAGAGCTCACTGACAGTAAGCCGAAGCGACGACATCATTTTGAAATTATTGAGATAATATCAGATAATAATAACATACTGGCATATAAAGTGAAAGTGAGGTGGAGAAAACGATAGACTATCGTTATATTTACTTTAATATGACAAAGCCTACATTTCTTCACGGTTAGACAATTGACCGGTTATCTACGTGTTTAAGAGATAGTTTGTTATCGCGCAAATCTGTAACTACTAATTCGTTTTTAATAAAGAAGGTGTCGTAGGATTTCTCTTGGTCTTTGGTGATAACTTGATAAGATAAGCAAGTTTGAGTTTACAAACTATGTCATGTTGAAGTTTGGACTACTAAGAAAGTTAAACAGTTTGGGCAATAGTGGAGCTCTACATTCAGTAAAGTCTAACAGTGGACTCTATCAGATGGTAGCTATGTTGTTTAAGAGGATCAAATCTTCTGAAACAGTGTTCTAGTTCAAGTAAATCCATAAAATTAGAGCATGATTAAGTACAAATGTGTAACAGTTTTATATACTTTTATAGTATTACATTAATCTTTTTTAATATATGTATAATTAAATGAATCACCACTAATTACAAAATTATTTAGTCTAACTTTTCATCGATGTTAATGTGACGATGAATGACAATGATTCATCAAACTAAACGAGGAATTAATAAAGTAATACTATGTATAGGAAAATGTAAGATGGGTGGTCAAGCGATAGCAATATTTAGTGGTTCAATGCATTGTAGGTAATGACGTAAGTAGACGACTGAGTCAGGCGTCACACAACCGGTTCTTATAACTTTAATACGAATGTTTATAATTAACTTGTTTTGATTCCTGTGCGTATCGATTCGGTCATAACGTCGGGACTCATCGAACCGAGTACTTGTGTGTTACGTACTGCTTTATTAAGCGGGAATATTTTGAATTTATTGACTAAGTGTTGTTCAGTTTTGTGTTCAAAGATGTGTAATTGCAAGAAGTATATCATTGCAAGAAAAATTACAGCGATATGGACCAATCCGGTAAATGGACATGATATTTGTTGGATAACTTTGAACTTTTTTATGAAGCATGCCATTTATGACCTAACCCGTCTCATCCTGAGAGGAGGCCCGTACCGGGACAGTTCAGTTAATAAATTTAAACAAGAATGATATTATTTATTACCATGCCATAAACAACATTGTATTGTTTTAAAGAGATGCCTTCGAATAACTTTGTGTCTGCACAGTTCTGTTTAGAAAGGTCGTCGCTCTAACAATCGATCCCTTGCAGGGGCCAAAAATGATCCGGTTTGCCACTTATAAAACCACTTGCGATATTAAGATTCAACCCAATTGTTAACCGCGCAAACGTTTGCGCCTGCGTGTACAAAATTGATGCGTCAGCATCTATACAATAAATATAAAATGTAATAGGATACATTTTAACGATACCTACTGATCTACCTTAGGACTTCAGAAACTGTAAACTGCAGCGAATTCTAATTTTTAAAGTAAATAATTAATTAATAAATATTTGGTTTTGCTATTAGAGATACGGTTATAATTTTTAATTAATTAATGTTTCACAACGTTTTAAATGTTTCTACTCTAGAGGGTAGAAATTGTATTGATATATTTAGTTACTGGTAACTGTAGTAGTTAGAATACAAATAAAATGCATAAGCTGATAAGCGCAACTACCCTCTATAAAACACGACCACACGTATAATTACTGTGAAATTAAGAAAAATGCAGAATACAAAAACTTGCATATGGACACAAAGTGCGTTTGCCGCCTGGTCCATTGTCAGGCGCCTCTCGCCCTCTTATCGGTTGCATAAATGATTGCGTTGATCGGAAACGGACATGGCCTGCCTCAACACGCGCCCACAGTTTGTTGCACAATGCAATCCGTCATTATCGGCTGATTTAGGACGCGCCCGTTCCGTTGCGGCTTGCAGCTGCGCCGGCGCAACACATGCGCCCGTTCGGGCGTGTATGTGGGCGATGATGGCGAATGTTATTATTGTGTTGGGTCTGAGTTGACTACTGCTTTATGATGTTTTTTAACATAATTAGCTGATTGTTTAGGAGGTAGTGTTTATTTGAGTGACCGTCGGGTGATAGCAAGATTTTAACATTTGAGAACAGCATTTTCTCTTCTCAAATGTACACAAACTCTAACTAGGTACTCGCATAAAATGTTTGTTTAAATGACTAACTTTCAAAGGTGCGTGAAAATCCCGAACTGCATTAACAAGTGGCGCGAGGTGTTTACGTGTCAGCTGACAATGTGGTTGCATCATAAACATTAATCCCTTTTTGTTATAATAACGACAAGCAACCTATTATACGTCATTTTAAATATTCCCAATATTCAGTCCGTCTTTACGCGTAAAGGAAAAAAACAATGCTGACGTATTGTAATATTTGTTGCAGTGTATGGCGCGTGCGTTATACGACAATATAGCCGAGTCGCCGGACGAGTTGGCCTTCCGTCGCGGCGACTTGCTGACCGTGCTGGAGCAGAATACTGGGGGCAGTGAAGGCTGGTGGCTGTGCTCACTCAGAGGAAGACAGGTATTACATTCTACGGCATTTTAGTCAACAGCTTAATCATAATGGCTGGACTCCAGATGGTTAATAACTGGAAGACCGTTGGAAGATAGGAATTTGATAAGCGTGTAAAGTTGAGAAAGAGTACCGTAGTCTTCTAGAGATACATACGATGGTTTTGTAAAGGTATGTTCCCACTCGTTTGATACAATGACCGCGTCATCAATTCCCCTGGAAGGTTATGGGAGCAAGCTCAGCTTAACACGGGATGGGAGAGGTCCAATCCCCTGTTTAGCTGTATAAAATTAGTACTAATACGAGAGAGAGAGAGATATTTGGTTGAAATGTGACGAACACATATGCACTATTTTAAAATTGTACTAGTTTGGCTACGAATACTGTTTTAATGTTAAGTAGACATAGACAACTACTATTATTGTATAACTAGATGTGCCCGCGGTTTCACCCGCGTTTATTACTGTACCGCCCCAATTCCTGAGATTAGCGCATTCAAACAAATAAACAAACAAACTCTTCAGCTTTATAATATTAGTATAGATATATCCTATCTACTAATAAACGTAATTTAAGATTTATGTGATTAGAAGCCGTACGATAGACTACGAAAGGGTTTAAACCCTGAAGTAGGTACTCTTCAGGGTTTAAACCCTGTCGTAGTCTATCGTACGGCTAATAACTCTAGACGTAGGTATCTACTGGTACCTACGTCCAGAGTTATTAGTTTCACAAATTTACCGATTTTATGATGACACATGTAAACCTTGGTTGTTTACAACTATTGTGGTCTGGGCCAAAGTTCAGATGAGTCTTAGGGACAGGCAAGCGAAGGTAACGTAACGAAGGTTAGAATGAACACGTCACGTGCTTGACAGTAAAAATTAGTACAATTCATACCTACAGAACGCAATTTTACCCCTTGACATGTGATCACAACATCTAACATACAAAACAATGACGTTTTCCAGGCTAGTGTTAAAGATTACGTCAAGCTCATTCAAGTGCCTACATGACAATATGCATACAATTGTTTATGCGAATTATCTCTACACGGTGACACCACTAAACATGTTTACCCATTCACACCACGTCATATCCATTGTTATTACCGATGCCGTTTCTAATGAAACTGACGTTATTTCCAGGGAATATGTCCTGGGAACAGACTACGGATAGTGGCGGGCGTGTTCGACGCAAGCAACGCCATGCAAAGACGGCGTGCGAGGCCTCCGCCGCCCGTCGCTCATCAGCCTATGCCTACACAACAGTCACCTGCGTTCACTAAAGTGAGTGCCTCATATTTTTAAATTGTAAAAGAGGTACTTGACTACTTGATGAGTCCCGGATCTGGATCTCCCGGATGTCAAAGCATGGAGTGAGTCAAAGACTTAAGTCTCCTGGAGACTCAATAGTGACATTGGATTTAAAATGAAATTTTATATAATTTATTTTTCATTTTTGTTATACAAAGTACCTAATCTATGCTACCCTCGATAAAAGTAATATTATATTACTGTACTTTTAATTCCCATATTTTATGTATTATGTACTTTTAAATGTCTGAAGTGACTATAATTATATTTGTTCACGTCTAGATCGAGGAATGTTCACACTACGACGTGCCTCGTGCGCCAATGCCAGTTCAGCGTATTGGGATGTACGACTGCCCGCGACCTGTAGGAGACTGGTACGACGCGCCGCGGGCGCCCCGGCCGGCGAGCGCAGACTCCGCGTGCAGCGGGACTGGTTCACTAGCGTCGGCCACCTCGAGTGCTTCGGCAAATTCCGGCAGCTCCGTACACTCAGCGGCTTCTGCCTGCAGCACATATGACGTGCCCAGGTCGCGGGCGTTGCCGCTTCCCTGTGATGCTGCGTTAGAAGCGCTCGATAGATTACAGGTTTGTGTTTTACAAAATCAGTACCTACCTACGTAAAATATTTTTTTATGTTGTACCAGAGCAATTTTTTGCGTTGATTAAAATCGAAAGTTGGTAATACCCTACCCTTTATAAAAAAACGTTATAAGTTAGTCTCACATTTAAATGAATCGACAAACTACTTATACCATATCACTTAGAGTAAGATTAAAAAAGAAAGAGATTTTAATTATTTAATCACTTAGGCGTTTTTGTTTTGTTTTGAGCAGCGATAGCTCAGTGGGGAGACCAACAGACTGCAATGCAGAGGGTCTCGGGTTCGAACCCATGTCGCGCACCTCTGACTTTCGGAAGATATATGACTTTTCGAAATTATGTGCGTATTGATTGACAATTATCGCCTGCTCCGTGCCTCGGAAAGCACGTTAAGCCGTTGGTCCCGGCTGCCATGAACATCTATGGCAGTCGTTATTGGGAAGTCAGTGCCCTCTAATATCCTGACACTGGTCTAGCCTAAGGGTATCGTTAGCCTTCGGGTTGCGGAGGTCAGATGGCAGTCGCTCCGTGTAAAAACTGATATCCAGTCAAATCCGGTTAGACTAGAAAGCCGACCCCAAGTGACTTGGGAATAATAAAGGCTAGGGAGAAGAAGAAGAAATCACTTAGGCGTTTTTAGGACCACTCCAGAAAAAAAAGCTTAGCTTCACTATTGTCACAATCATGTTTAGTAACGTTCTATGCTACTGAACGAGATTGTTATGGAAATTTGGATTCAGCAAGACGTGTGAGTAACGTACTCATGTTTGTCAGGAGGAGGCCAGTGCGGCGGTGTCGCGGCTGCTGTCGTACGTGTCGCCGGGCTGGCGGCGGCGCGGCGCTCTGCGCGGGCGCGTGCTGGACGTGCGCGTGGCGGGAGCGCGCCTGCGCGCCGCGTTACACGACCTCGCCGTCTTCGCTGATGCCACACTCGCTAACGCACATGATGCACAAGACAAAGGTACCTACATAATATCTCTAAAACAAGAAGATTCGTAATTTCCCTAGTGCTTCCTGTATATCACTATTACTACCTACATATTATAAAACGAAGTCCCCCGCCGCGTCTGTCTGTCTGTTCGCGATAAACACCAAGAACTACTAAACGGATTTTCATGCGGGTTTCACCAATATTTCGTGGTGATTTGTTAAGGTTTTGTACAACCCTTGCGAAGCCGGGGTGGGTAGCTAGTGAATGTTATCTCAATAATGACTTGCGGATATTTTGCTCATCATGAACAAGATCCCCCCTAAGATATATTTTTAGCAATAACATTCTCTTCTCGCTGATCTGTGCTCCTTTTCAATATCTTCAAATTATCCTCAGTTTCAAAATATTGCACTTACGTTTTCTTTTTCTTTTAATAAAACAAACTGGTAATAATAGCAATTATCTTACAGGTATCGCAGTAAAGCTACGGCCTCTAGTAAAAGCACTGAAAGACGCTGAGCGGATTACGCACGAAGCGACCAGTGCTCTAGACGCGGGCGACTGGGCGCCGGAGCGGTTAGAGCGAGAGAGAGAACCGACGGACGGCACAGAAGATGCGCTGGATCAGCTCGTGTCGTGTGCGCGCTCTCTCACTGAGGATGTTAGGAGAGCTGCCTCGTTTATTAATGGAAATGCATCGCTGTTATTTAGGTAAGTTCATTAACAAACAGATATTTTCTCCTAAAAGTAACCCATGCCCTTCTTCTTATCTTTATATGAAACTTCATCAAAATCTGTTTATTGTTTTAATCTTAAAATTTGGTAACAATTTTATTATGGATACTACTTGAGCTCTGTGTAACCAGTGTAGGTATATCTCCGTTAGTATGCTGAGGCGAAACTTGAAATTCATGTTAACATATTTTTCAGGCGGTCACCAGCAGTCCCAGTGCCGGAACATGAGTGGACAGAAGAATATGATTACGTGAGACTCGAATCGCGGACGGCAGTTGGGCGTCGCAACGCAGAAATTCGTGCGGCACTGCCTGACAAACTGAGGGCTTCCTTCGATGCTCTCGTTAGAGACGCTGATCATGCTGGCGAGGTAAATTTTCATGTGTTCCTATTGCCTGATATGATAGATGGGCCAGTAGCTCACTTGGTTGTAAGCGACAAACGCCGCGTATGGATATTTCTTTTGCGGTAGGCAACACAAGCAATTCGCTGTCTATTGAACATAAGGGAGAGAGGAACGTCTGTCGTGCCATAAAATCGTAATGAATTTAGTTTAGTTCTTTAATTCAAAGTCTTAGCCGAAAAAATTCATCAAATAAAGGGCGCTGGTTATTATTTAACTAGAGAGTGAAACTGTATTTATAATGTCGCGATTAATCGAGATCATATATTTTCTTATATTAAGCTGTTTGGCCAATTTCAGCTATAATATATTCGGTTTCGATTACTCAAAATTCTTTGTATTCCTTAGGTGAGCGCTGTAGCAGCGGCGACTCGATTACCAGCAGACGATCGGCAACTCGCTGCGTTCTACGCGGCGCAAGCCGCGACGTATGGCGCACACCTCGCCACGGCTGTGGAGGCATTCTTGAGAACTATAGAGATGGGGCAGCCGCCTGACGTGTTCCTCGCGCACGGCAAATTTGTTGTACTCAGCGCGCACAGGATCGTGCACGTCGGCGACACAGTACACAGGTAATTCAAATTATTTATTTAAGATATATTATTTTTTGTGAAGTTTCTTTCTCAATGTTGACGTTAAAAATAGAAAGCACTAAAGATATAATTGAGTGCACGGATGGCGGAGTGGTTTAAGTGGTCGCCTCGCCGCTGCCACTGCGCCAAGTGTTGTGGGTTCGAATCCCACACGGGATAAAAAATTGTGTGATCCACAAATGGTTGTTCCGAGTCTGGATGTCCTTCGTATCCATTGTTTGAATGTTTGTTAAGACCCCGCGACTTAGGCATTATTCCAAGAGCGAGAGTTGTCTTTTAAAAAATATATATGTATTGTTAAATTTGATTAAGTTATAGTGATGAATGTATCTACCTAAAGTAGGTACTCCAGACCTAGTCTAAAACAATAGTTAATTATATACCTATTTCCTAAGCTAAAATGTCTTTCCTTCTTCAACAGGAGCGCCCAACATGCGGGTTTGAAGACACAAGCGCTGAGATGCTCGGATGCGCTATCGGACGCGCTGGCTGCGACCGTGGCAAAAACAAAGGCAGCAGCTCAACAGTTCCCCTGCGCCAGTGCCGTCGGAGACATGGCAGAAGCGGCGCGGGCACTCGCCACCCGCGCGCAGGAGCTGCGGCGAGTTCTAGTGCGTGCAGCGGACCCTCCACCTCCGCCCGACACGCCGCTCACTCCCGCCACAGCCGTGCCGCCCTCTGTCCCCACCACACCGCTCACCCCCCTCACGCCGCTCAACTCCGCTACGCCATCACTCGCCGCCCTCCAGATATAGGAGCCTTGGATCATGTATAAGGATTTGTGATCGCCGCCTCGGCTCGCTGGTTCCGAGCTGAACGAGTGTTTAGAAGCGCTAGGCCCAGGTGTCCGCTTCGCCCGTAGCCCGCCCGATGCCGGGACGTTCGGGCCCAGTAGACGCCCTTGTGGCAACCCCTTTTGAGTGTAGCATAACCAAAGAAGCTGTCGAGATAGGACGTATGATACTTACCTACCTGCCTAGGTCGATGTAGACTGCCGATACGATGACGAATAAAATACAGAGTTTCTATTTAAATGTTAGTATTTATACATTTACGATAAATCAAAGGCTGCTATTAGGTCTTTTTATTTGTTAAAGTTGTTCGCCGCGGACTAGCAGAGTTCAAAGTTGCTGGATGCTCATTTTGCCGTAGTGAGTTGAGTTGTCCGTCCAGTTTTATACAATTTTGCATCTGTGTCGTAACTATTGCTAGAACGAATTAGTGAAATAATTTAATGTGTGGCGTTATTTTGGCCGGCATTTATTGGGGAGTTTATTTGTCAGAACGATACGTGATATTTCTAGTAATGCAATTTTTACATTTATTTTAATTGAGTACACACATTTTTAAATGCAGAATTGTTACGTTTATTCCAATTTGTGTGGCTGAGTTACTAATAGAATTAATTGGTGTGGTTCCATTGCTTCCTTGCTAAATGGCAGCATTTGACCTCGTTATACATCGTGCTATGTGTGTCGACATTCATGTTTAAATTTTATAAAACTAACTGAAGTTTTAATGTGCTATATTTTATGATCTCGCCTAAAAGCAATACGGTTTGAAATATTTATTTGGACCATACATGTAGGAGTATGGCTGCATTGTCTATCTCTGTTGTGGGAATTTAATACTACCCGTAATAAGGACATCTAATACGTCGCATAAATGAATTTAAACTTGACAATATTCTTTTACTATAAACGATTAATACATATTGTATTGTTTGAATGTTCCTTGAAATGGCTCAAGTTGAAAGTGAGTGTTTTTATCTGAAGTACTGTGTTACAAGTGTTAAGATCAGTTTGTATACTCGCCATTGATGTATATGCAATTGTAAAAATAGGTACATCAAGACGTGTATCTGTCATTGCAAATAATAACTGTATATCATCTCAAATTGGCACAAGAGTAAAAGAGATAAATATACGTTTCAAATCATCATCGCATTAAAAAACTGGCTTCACTTTTATACACGGTGGCCGCGTCTGTATAATTGTTTTATACATCAATGGCATTCGGACTGTTTTTGTTTGAGATGGCCGTTGTGACTGATTCAGTAAAGCAATATGCTCAATTAAACTAACTAAATTATGTTAAAGCTCACCGTTATGTATCTAATTGTGGCTTGTCATTACCTACTTAACTAATGCAATAGATCCAGTATGTATGTACGTACCTACGTTTTGTATTTTATACATATGACATTAGAATATAGACGTAGGATATAATATCAATGTAAAAAGCATATTGTATATTAGCGATGTGTAATATAATTTAGACGTTGTAGTTTAGTTAGGTATAGATGAAATTGTACAAATGCATATTAATAATTTTAATATTGAATTATAATTTAATCATCTTGTAAAACGCAATCAAGTAAAATATACAAAATTTTCGTATCTAAACTTTTGTGTCTTATTTTTATAACAACCTTTGGCAGTACAATGCTTATAATCATAGTTGAATACACGAATGACGCAGTGGATGTTATTAAATGGCTACACACAGAGAGCCAGCCAGTGCGCAGTGTTGTGTATTCGAACCCCACACGTGATAAAAATAATTCTGCTCCTTTATTTATATTCTTCTTCTCCCTAGCCTTTATTATTCCCAAGTCACTTGGGGTCGGCTTTCTAGTCTAACCGGATTTGACTGGATATCAGTTTTTACACGGAGCGACTGCCATCTGACCTCCGCAACCCGAAGGCTGACGATACCCTAAGGCTAGACCAGTGTTAGGATATTAGAGGGCACTGACTTCCCAATAACGACTGCCATAGATTTTCATGGCAGCCGGGACCGACGGCTTAACGTGCTCTCCGAGGCACGGAGCAAGCGATAATTATTGTCAATCAATGCTCCTTTATTTATATTTATATATATTTATATTATACAATATTAATAATTGTTTTTATTCTCTATTTCCATCAGCAGAAATTGCATAACGATTGAAAGACCGATTAACAACTGATTTTGGTACTACTACCCTTATGGCCACTCCTACAACTAACAAATAAAAGTTATCCGAAAGATAAATCGCATGCTGTCTCACTCATGTTAGGTTAAAGAAGAGAGATGGCGAGACTTGTATCTTATAAATAAATGCTATCTGGAGAGTGCAGGTACAGTACAAGCCCTTAATCTATTACTATCTTAACCTTTTTACCGCTTGTGTCGCATTTCCGTGTCGTATTTCTGCGACAAAGAAGATGCACGATACTTTTGTTTTATTTTCGTTCTATTAACTGCGTGGGACAACTAAAACTATTATTGAATAATGGTTTGAATTTGAGATATGATTTTCAACATTTACTTAAAATTCTGTATTTCTGCCCCTCCCTAATTATTGTAGGTATTATTTTATCAATTTGTAGCCGGGCGCTAGGAGCAGAGTTATGGATCGCGTTGTGGTTCTGTTCCCTTACTATTACTTGCGGAATTACTAGGAATAAGATAGGCCGTTAGCTCATCTCGACACCACGAAAGAAAAGAAAATAATGATAATATTACGAAGGAGTAAGGTAGACAATAATAACAAACCGGTAACTATTAAATTCAGACTTTATTCTTACTGTTGTTCTATATAACGTTTCTTTTTTAGTAATTAAAAGTAAATATTTTGGTCACCTGATTTGTTTATATGCTACGATTAATCAGGTCGGGTAATATGTTTATGGGTTTACCTGTCTAAAGCAGCACGAAGTCTGGATTGTACCTGTGCTGTTTCAGAGAATATTCTAACAGCAAAACTTAACAACTAAGTATCAACAAGACCTATTAATCGTACTATAAACAAATCTTACTCAAATCCTAATTCAGCTGCTTATTATTAACCCTACGTCATTGATGTATAAAAACCCTAGATACACAATCAGCGTCAAAAAACGTCCTCACCAAATGACCACCCACTTGAACATTTGGGTGCTCATTTAATTTAGTACCGTTCGATCGCTCCGAGAGTAAACATGTCGCAGAGCTCGTTTAAAACTTGTAAAATCACACTTCCAGAACACTAAAAGAGGACGATGTTTCATATTTTCGGTAACTAATAATGTTATTATTATAATTATATTATAATACTGATTATTGCGTCAAGGAATCAACGTAAAATATTTTTTTCTGTTTATTTCGTAACAAAGAGCGACCATATAACACGGCTCATTTAAATGAACACTTACTAAACGCATTAATCATACTATTGTATTTCTACTTGATTAGTCCGGGTTATACGTTGACTCTGTTCTAATATTAATAGAGACGCTGTTACTTTTTTAAAATAAATATATTTTATTTGATTTAAAATGATAATGCGATTGTATATATTATTAATTACTAGACTTGTTTTATTACAAACCATAATAGTATCCGCTTAATATTTTTTTGAAATGATCTTTACGGTATCCTTATAGTGGGATATTTATAAAATGTATCTACATACTTATGTTGGATTTCAGCTTTCTTTGAAATTCCGTGCGATGTGCAAAATGGATATCGTTCATAGCACAGCAACGATCACAAGCAAGCACAGCAACAACAACACTTATCATAATTTTTGGGAGTCAGCTTATATTCTTCAAAGTGCCATATTAACAAATAACAATCATGTAAATAATACTATTAAATCTATTATCGAGAGATATATCAAGATAAGATTGCATTATAATATAACAAAAAAGATGCGAAAAGAATTTAAATCCGTCAAAAAGTAAATTAGACAATAAACTCAATTTATTTCAAGGAAATTAAAAATCTTATTATGTCGTATCTTTTCAAGTTTGAAATCTTAATTGTCTCTCTCGTTTTATCGTTTTATGTTACTTTAATTTGTATGTACAATCACTCGCGTAATGTTCAAACACGTATAATTTCAAAGTCGGGGAATCAAATATATGAACAGCAATGAAACATACTCGTAATATAATTTACGTGCGTATTAGTTATCTATTACTGTTATATATTAAGGTAAAAGTAAAAACAAATATGTGTTTAAAACACATTCATGTGCATTTTATAAACTCTACATAATTACGTCAGAATATTAACTTACATTAATTTTTTTTTTATTATAGTTTTGTTGAAGAAAGAACAAATTAATATTGCACAGAATTTGTAAAAACAGTATTCGACTCCATTCATTCGTGCAAACTCTGCTCGTAAAATTTTATTACCTTTTTTAGATAGCCTTGTATATTCAACTTAAAATTAAAGCGGTAAGGTTTAATTTGCATTAATGAAACTTTATATAGTTAATATAACTACCTATAAGCAACTGAGGACAGTTTTAAGTGTAAGTTTTGTATGGGATTGTGTATCTACGGTTTTTATATATCAATGCCCTACGTAAATAAAACCTTAAAAAATAGTGTCATCACTTCCAATGACCAAAAACATTGCATTCATCCCAATGTTCGAATGTCCAGCCAGACCACTGCTAACATTTTTTCAATCAATAAACCCTGGTTTGGGGTTGCTTTACACATGCTCAAGCCGGTGTAATAAGGAGGTTTACTGCCTAGCTATGTCGACTAGAACATGTCTATGTTATTCTTATTCATCGAATGTGTAAGAAGTATGGTCGATAAAAATGCTTGCTACTTCTATGTGTATCATCGGCATATCCGGATGAGAACTGAATTGGCAAATTATGATAATCGCATTTTGCTGTTGGGGGTTTGTCGACCGGGTGGAACGAATAAAACCGACATTATTATATAAAAGTATTTTCGAGTCAGGTTTGTCGTTCAACTAAAATGGCTGAACTGAATGTGCCGACCAAAACATGTTAATGGCAATCTCAATCTAAGATCAAATTGTCGAAATGCAGCTAAGCATCAATATAACTCAACAACGTGATGCACATATTTCTATCGAAATAAACGTTGAACGCTCGAAGAAGTCCGAAATTCTGTAGATGTGCGCGAATTCATGCGTATTATTATATGTTGATAGATAGATTCTTTGTGGTTCAATGTTTATATAAATAGAAACTTTTAGATTGACGCTTGGCTGCGCTTTCATTAAAATTTGACCCTTATAGAATTTAAATCAAGATACTAATGCTTTAATAATTTTGATTTTCATTGCGCGCTTACTTGATTGTGCGACTTAGACCGCATAACAATACAGCTGAAAGAACACACAACAAAATAAAAATCTGTCGACAAACAGTCACAGCAGGCAATGCAGCAACGTTTTCCATATGTTCTGGTGAAGGTTTCAGCATATGGGGTCCTTCCACGTTATCATTGGTACTGGTGTATATAATGCTGAGCGCGAGCTTCTTCTGCCCGGTACGGTAGCGCCGGGTGTGTGGGAGGCAGTTTCATTTCTGCAGCAATGGCCTCCAGTCTCGCAGCCCTGAGCCTTAAAGAAGTCTCGATGGCTTTACCCTCACGTTCCGCTGCATCAGCCTGCATTAAATCTTCTAGTCTTTTTCTCTGTAACTGAACGTAAGAATTTTATTGTATTCAGTTTTTTAATGTTTGACGTTCCACTTCAAATATTAAAAAAACTGAACAAGGTATTTCTCCCAGTCCTACTTTAGTGGAGAAATTTGATTTGGCATCACAAAGAGAGAGGTAGAGATAGTTGTCCAAAGTCTGCATAGAAACAAACATATTGTGAAGGCCTATGAAACACATTATTTCTTCTTGATTTAGATGGATAAAGATCTCCACAATACAGAGATCATTCTAAGTGCTGCAGATGTCTAAATACTAATACAGTACTCTGATTAACAAATTGAAAATATAGGGATCTCACCTTAGCAGTTTCCATTTTATAGTTCAATAGCTCTATTTTTAGTTTCACAATTTCTTTATTTTCAAACTGGCTTATTGAACCTGCAAAACATTATTTATTATTAGTTCGATATGAATAATGCGTTCAAGTAATTTATCGTGCATTTAGAAATATATCCTGTAAATGTGCCTACTCTTATTACTTATCATCGATAAGGATATTTTGTTAAATATGCATCTACCTAATTAAAAAAAGAAATTCGGCAGCATATAGTAGCGGTCTGCGATTCTCGATTAAATATTCGAATTATTCGAATGTACGAAAGTATTCGAATAATATTGATGGTTATTCGGATGTATTAATTGTAGATTGATTATATATTAGTAATACATGAATTAACACAGCTAATATGGCTACGAATTCTGGGGTAACAAGCTAAAAAGATTGCCTGGTCCTTGTTTAGGGAACATTCAGAAGAAATATTCATTTTTACGTACCTATACTAAAATCGCTATTTAATACAGTGCATAGTGGATCTAAAGTAGAGTTGACATGATTGGTCGGTTCGTGAGTTATCTCGTGAAGATCATCCACGTCGTCGACATCATCATCGTCTTGGTTACTGCGATACTGGTCGAATGCTGGCTCCGATTTTATTTTCTGGAAAAAAAGAACATCACAATAATATACCTTATTAATGCACATAGTAATAAGTAATAACCTATATATGACATAATACGAATAAAAAAAAAACCCCTTTCAGAATCGGCCCAAAAAGGGGAACCCTCTGAGGCCACTAGTGGACAAGAGGCTAGAGAAAAAATACTTTCCAGTTGATTTTGTCGTAAAAAAAGATGTATTTACTTTCATTCAAATTGACGCCACTGAAATTTACAAAAAATAGTTAAAAAGAGTAAGTCTATTGGGCAAGATATGCGTCAAATATATCCTACGCCTTTTGTAGATCATTTGTTAATAGTATATGACAATGAAGAGAATATAGACCTTTAAAATAACAAATGTTTTATTTATTCTTACCCTATTAAGTATAACTGGATAAAAATATATTACAAATATACCTCCTATCATAATTAAATAATACAGCATTGAGAAAAGACATGTTTTTGAATTATCTCACAGCCAGACACATTATCGTATAGATAAATAACCTCAATACATTTTTTATAGGTATTTCTAAAATAATGGCGACAATTTGAATAAATTTTTCATACGGTTAAGATCTTAAAACACTCAATTTTTATAGTAATTTTTTATGTCCATTTTTGGCCTGAGACACTATGGAGAATAGGCATTCCCCTATAAGACAGAGAAAATGCAACAAACTGAACTATGTTTGAATTTATAATATTAGCAAGCAAGAATTGACAGCGTAGTGGGTTAACTACCGAGATGCTCCAAACCTAAATTTGCAGATGTTGTTGGGAGTACGGGAATGAGCATGGTCGGTGGGTAAAGAACCCCTATTATATGGCACATAACTGGCAAAATGTTCCTATGCCTAGACCTTTGCACCCTGTTCCATACTGTCTTAATTAAACTCAAACCTTATCTTATTCATGCTTCTCAAATAGTACAACCATTTAAAAAGACAAGATCTTATGTTAAAATGTTAGCAGCGATAGCTCAGTGGGGAGACCAACAGATTGCAATGCAGAGGGTCTCGGGTTCGAACCCACGTCGCGAACCTCTGAATTTCGGAAGTTATATGACTTTTCGAAATTATGTGCGTATTGATTAACAATTATCGCCTGCTCCGTGCCTCGGAAAGCACGTTAAGCCGTTGGTCCCGGCTGCCATGAACATCTATGGCAGTCGTTATTGGGAGAGTGTCGACACAAAAGATCCCATTGGGTCGAAGTGTCGCCGGTCTGCACTGACTGGCCCCCACATAAGATAAGATAAGTTATATTAAAATGTCAATATTACTTACATTACTTGAGTGACTGGTGTCTTCCAATTTCTGATGTTTTTTGCCATAATCCTTGAGATATTCTTTCAAATTGATATTTTTGGCCAATCTCTTCATGTTTGTGAATTTTGTGCGTAATACCTTTGTCGAACGCTTTTGTGGACTCAGTTTATTATATGAGTTTGTTATCTATACAAACGAATTACAAACACGTAATTAATACATAGATTTATGAGTGCAAATAATAATAATATCAGCTATGTATCCTAAGAAGTGGCCCATTGCTGGACATGGACCTAAGACTGCAGTTAGCAGTCTTGCTCAATAAGCAGACTTCTCCAAATACGGCCGGACGGCCTCGATGGCGTAGTGGTTACTGCCACGCCTGAGATCGTGGGTTCGATTCCCGCACGAGTCAAACATTTGTGTGCATGAACATTGATGTTTGTCTTGGTCTGGGTGTTTCTATGTATAATATGTATGTATTTACAAAAAAAAAGAATATATGTATGTTTATCCATTGTCTAGTACCCATAGTACAAGGTCTGCTTAGTTTAGGCTAGATGGTGTTGTGTGTATGTGGTAGAATATTATTATATTATATTAATAGTTTAATATAATCTTTCGAAAGTTCGTTGATGCGTAGGTATCGAGGGTTTCAAATTTAATACATAATTTATTTAGACCCAACAATAAAATCGTTTGCAGAATAAACTAGGTATTGAAAACTTAAAGTAATACGTTAATTTGAAGTTAGATTTCTACTAATTTAAATTCGTAGTTAAGTATTGTTTAAAATATATTGCAGTTAATTGTTACTGATAGTTAACAAACTATAATATAGGTACTATCAAAACAACGTGGTTGACAATGTAAAGCCAAGGACACCAGTGTTCATCACATTGCATTGGTGTTTTCGTAACGGTTTTTTAAAATGTTGCTTTTGTCCTTTAAACGAGTATAATAAGGTACTTCTTAGAGATCGATTAACACGTTTGGACACCAGAGTGCCTAGTGCGACTTTGTTTTACGTTAACGTGATCGATACGTGTATGACGTTCGGCGCTCCGATTGGCCCGCTCAAATCTTTTAACCAATCAAAGAGCCAAAAGCGATAAACGTTTCGATCGCGTTAGCATAACAACAACTCGCACTAGGCACCCAGATTAAAGCAAAGAGACTTTCCTTCGTTTGCACTTATATTAGTATAGATAAATAATTTACCCGTGACCAAGCTCTGCTTTTGACCTTATTCGCATTGGCTGTATTTGCTTTAGATAATATAATGTTCTTCTCTCGCCTAACACACTGCAGCAAGAGATTGCACTCCTTCGGCGTAAAGTTTATTGAACGATTCACAAGCCTGCAGAAGAGAAATAAAATATGACACAGTGACTTCAGACAACTTTATTTGTATTGAATTGTGATGGTATTTCATAGGAAATAGGTACTAGTAATTTAGTGCATTTCTGTAGCGTGTTTATTTTTGTTAGGCAAGCATAGCGGTAGTTAGTGCGAATGTAGTGCATAAGGTTCGTAATGCCGGGTCGGATCAATAAAAGTTATTGGGTTTATTAGCCAAATAATTGTCAATAGCAGCCCGGGGTTAGGACAGCACGTAATGTCGTCAGTTCAGCGCCTTACCCGGCTTCGGTTGTGTCAGAGCTCCTGAACCATCGGGATTTCGAAATTCGGTCTAGCGGACCTTATTTATAAGCAATAATTAATTTAATAAAGTGCAAAAGGATTACTAATATGATTATGAGGCAGGCCCATTGATTTCATCGACTCTTGCCTCTGTTTTAAAAACTAAATACAATATATATATTTATTTAGTATAATTGACATCCGGCTAACCCACAGTTCTGAAAAGCTAGTCAGTGACATGTCAAACTCAAACTCATTTTAAGTGATTTGATTAGTTATTTTTTAATCAGCCAATCCTAACAGCTGACATATGTTTAACAATCTATTAACTAATTCTTGTGTTAACCTGCCTTCTAGAGACTAGCTGGTAATTCGAAATGTGTGTATTGAGTTGTGTGATATTATCCACCTAAGTCATATTTACCTTCTATTATCATCACCATCTGCAAAAATTTTAAATTGTTTTATTGTATTTGCATTCCAACAGTCAAGTCAAAATATGAACATAATAATAAAATAGACATAAATGACACCAAGACTCTTAGTAATAACATAAATATATTCTGCTTATAATATTTAACTTAAAATAATTGGTATATTGCCAGTAGTTGCATAATTCATGCAGTCTAGGCCATGGTAGAATTTCTGATTAGCATATAGCTTCACACAAACTGGAGCAGATGCTACGTAAGCATAAGCTATTTTCTATTCATGTGGATGGCCAAGTTCTATAGTTGCTAATGATACTTTGATAGAAACAAACATATTTACCTAAAGAGTCATCAATATCCTTCTCCTCACAGCCACTCCAGTGAACATTAGAGATGTCTTTGTGTTGTTCAGTTTCTGAAAATATAAAAATAATTAAAATTTAAAGAATTTTATAGGAATTTGAAAAATTTAATTTGAGATATTCCTAGGATTTCCATGATATTTCAAATAAGAGTAGTTCTTTATAAACAAAGTATTTAAAGTTTGCCTAATTGATCATACAGGGAAATGACAATACTTAGTTTATTGATGTTTTTCCTAAGTCACCATAGATCCAATGATTTTAAGAAATGCCATATCATATTATCTATAAAAAGTATTTTTGATATCCTATAATTTTATTTTGTGTAGGTATGTAAAGGAAATATCGTTATTTATTGCATTGTCTAAGAATTATTTTGGAAAACATTAGGTATGCTCCTTTTCAAAAGATATACCAGTTTAGGTACATAAGGTATTGTCACTTTAAGAAATCCCTTAGTTATGCAGACATGCCTCATATCCAAATATCACAAGATAAATTTGGTTTTTATATAAAAGGGCAAACCTTTTATAATCTACAGGGTTTTAGATGTTTATTAAAATAAAATTATATAATGTAGTGGGTAGGCAGAGACTATGGATAATGAAAATAAAAATAATAATGCCTATCCCTCTGGGAAACAGTCGTGAATCTATGTATGTATGTATAATGTAGTGAAATAGGTGTGTCAGATAAGAAGGTAATGTTCGGATTACACTATTCGGTTATACACATTGAAATATGCATTGTAATATTTGAATGAACTATTACTATTACCGTTTAGGTCTTCATCAGATTGTACAGGTTCCTCAACAGTACTGGTGTTGTTCTCAGCTTCACACATCATAGCCACCATGTGGTTAGTCACATCATCACTATCACTGTACTTATAATCCATTAAATTCTTTGACGTTTTTCGCGCTTCCTTCTTCAAGTTATCCCATTTTATTTTTAAACAATCTGCACTTCTTACGTGTGTGAAACCTTGGCTGTTAAATATTTTTGCTATTTTCACCCAAGTCGCTTCCTTAGCGTAACTAGCTGCAGCACTGGTTGATTTATTAAATACGGTTGTTTTATATTTCTCGACTATGTTCAGCAATGCTTTTACTTCTTCTTTGCTAAACGTTGGACTTCTGTGCCTGCTGTTGTAAGACAAAGGTTATTTCAATATATGATACTGTGTTTATTTGAGAATGAATTGAGGATCTATTGTTTATCGTTAGAAATAAAGAAGTCTTGCAGCAAGCCATTTATTACGGCTTACCCACACTTTAACTTACAAAAAGGCAGAAGCCGATGGTTTTTCATCGTGACCCTCTTCTTCCATATTCTATAGTAATAACAAGCTAATACAAAATATTGTAATTTTAGGCATATAAGATTTTTACATTTTCTGTCACGAAATGCTTGAGAAATTGTTTTGTTTTGATTGTTACAATAATTGACACTAGGGATGCTAAAAAATATCGATATATATCAATTTATTTTATCATTTAGGGATGGACAAAAAATATCGATATTATGTCAAAATATCGATATATTTTTATCATTTGCCCATCCCTAATTGACACTAACTGCTGACATAAAGTTCATTCAACTCGATTCAACCTTTAACTTTGAGCAATGGTCTTTTGGTAATTAAAACGCAGTATTTTTTGTAATGGTAATGTACTATGCAATACTATGCATGTCGAGCATTTCTGAACGAATTAGTAAAAGTCTCAAATAAGAGGTTATGTTAGTTAAATTATTTTTGAATTTGAAGGAAAACAAGGTATAGAAGTTAATTGAAAGCATATTTTTAGGTATTTAGTTATAAGTATATATAATTCTACATTACCAACTGCTTATCAAAGTAGGGATTTATTGATGTACCTATTTTATCACTTCTTGAACCAAAATGGCGCTCTGAAAATCACGGGCAATAAACATCACTATGTTAAAAATCTGACACGCTCCTTACGACTGATAATTTATGTAAAGACATAGTTATTGTTCTGGTAAAGTGGATGCATTAACCTCGTGTTCATCATTATTAACCTATGCTTAGTGAGATATGAAGGAAGTGATATTAGCTGTTATAACCTTCGTATGTAGCGTATTTTTAGTTTTTGTCTTTGTGTTATTTTGTAAGTAGCCCAATATGCTTGTAATTTCAATCATTACTAACTTAATTAATTATGATAATTACCATCATGAAGTAGTTTAAATGTTTTGTTGTGCCATAATACTAATGTTTGTGTTCTTTGTTCCAGGTTGGTACATTGTGTGGAAGTGTTGTCTGTCAAAGTTCCGATTCGTACGTGAGCTTCTAGGTGGTATGCAAGATAGCCCTCCGGCTTCCGAAATCAGGCAGCCAACCAAGACAAGAAAAATTCGAAGGGAATAAACAAAATTAAAGTAATTATTCCTGAGTAGCATCTGTACTTTAAATTTAAATTACAACAACAAAGAAAGTAATCATATAGGGCTCTGGCACTTTTATATACAGCCTAATAAGAAAGTATAAGCAAGAAAGAACTACTACCAGATTTCATCAATTAAGTTTTAGGTTCAAAATTTATTAGGGCTGTACTGTTCACATTTAAATTAGGAAAGGTTACAGTAATTAGTCTACCAGTAAACATAATACTAAAATAGGGCTTGTACTTTTTACAGACAACACAAAATGAATATCCGATGTGCACGTCCCAGCGATCTGATGAATATGCAGCATTGCAATCTGCTCTGCTTGCCTGAGAACTATCAGATGAAATACTACTTCTACCATGGACTGTCATGGCCTCAGCTCAGCTATGTTGCTGAAGATGAGAAAGGCCATATTGTTGGTAGGTTATTCAAATTCACAAATAAAATTTTGTTATACCAAGAATAAATAAAAATAAAACTGAAGCATGTGAGCAAAGTTCAAACCTTAACAAGTTTTTAAAATGTAAACTTAACTCTAATTTAACTCATCAATTAGCCAGAAACCACAAATGGCGAAAGCATTGTGTCTGAGCTCCAAGCATCCACTTAGAGATTAAAAACAAAAGAATAATAATTGTTGTATAAAACATAATTATAACACATTTAAAAACACTGAACAAAACATTTTGCTGGAGTTAATTTTAATTGCATTTTTATCTGAGATGTGTATAAAATATTAAAAATATTTTATTAACATAGCAATAAATTAAGAGTACTTATAAGTATTTGCCTGGTATTCCTTTAAATTTTAATATAATAAATATATTTATGAACAGGTTATGTACTAGCAAAAATGGAAGAAGACGGTGAGGACAACCGTCATGGACATATCACATCATTGGCAGTGAAAAGATCACACCGTCGCCTTGGACTTGCTCAGAAACTTATGAACCAAGCTTCACTTGCTATGGTAGAGTGTTTTCAGGTAATTATTGTTATGATAATCTACTAATTATTGCAGGCTTTGAAGATGGCCACATGTGGTACAATGCACACATACATAAATCAGTAACATTTTATTATGCAATATAAATAAATGGTCTAAAATTATGAGATTTTTTTAGGCTCAGAATAGATAAATCACCATAATATTTATTTCAAATGTCATGATTTTCATGCTGAATTGATTTTAATACTAATAAAACTATTGTGTTCATAAATTTTAAAATAAGTGCAGCATGATTTAAAGTTGAAGAAAATCTAACCACAAAATTTTATTTATGATTTCAGGCCAAATATGTATCACTGCATGTAAGAAAAAGCAATAGAGCTGCACTCAACTTGTATACCAATTCACTTGGTTTTAAAATCTTAGAGATTGAACCAAAATACTATGCTGACGGTGAAGATGCATACTCCATGATGCGAGATCTCAGTGCATTCGCAGCAGAGAACAAGACAGACAATCAACAATCAGATAATATGGAAATCAAATCTGATTCCGCTATTATATCGCAGTGTTGATGATATTTATGTAAATAAAGCATTTAATTTAATAAAAACATAATTTATTGAACACCCTATCATCGCTCCATTAAAGCAATTCGTCTCAATGTTGCTGTAGATTTCTTGAAGCTGGACTGAACAGCAATGTTAATAAAAAAAATGTTACAAATTAATCACTAGCTCTTGAAGTATCCAGAATCCTATAACTGATTACTCATAGTGTTGCTATTTTCTACGGAAAAGTAAGTATAGTAGTTTCTACCTATAGTTATAATTTAATATAACATATTATCTGTAGGTAATGGTAGCCTAGTGGGAAACCGTTGGACTGCCAGGCAGAGGTCTCGAGTTCGAATCTGATCATCTCTCCTTTCAAAGTTATATGCATGTTAAATAGTTAATTATCGCTTGCTTTATCGTAAGACATTGTGAGGAAACCTGCATGTCTGAGAGTTCTCCATAATGTTCTCGAAGATATGTGAAGTCTGCCAACCCTCATTAGGTCAGCGTGGTGGACTCTGGCCTAACCCTCGTCACAGTGAGGAGAGGGCCGTGCCCAGCAGTGGGACAGTTTAGTATAGGGCTGATATTATATTATTATTATATATTGGTACTTCTCAGTTTGATCACATCAGTTGATTACAGTCATCTGTCTTATGATTAGCTAGTACAGTGCTATGCAATATATTATAATTTTTACCTACACCCACAAAAAGTAATTTTTATAGATACTGCCTAAAAATATACTTTTGACTTTATACCTATCAAGAAAATCAACTATTCCATCATATCAAATAAAACATATTGGTTATGGATAAGCCATGTTTATTGATATAAATTATAGTATATATGCTAATTACTTAGTTAGTACAGTACATAATATATTAGTCTTCCTCTTCAAAAAGATGGTCCAATTTGAGCTCCATAATATTCTTCTCACAATTTTTGGATGGTTTCTTTATCAAAGGATTAGGTTTCTTATCAGATTTCTTTGTAACACCAACTACATATTCTGGCATGACTACTTTATTACTTTTAAATACAACTTTATCATCTGTGGTGATTGCTGGTGCTTTTTTGATAGCAGAAGAAATACGGAAAGTAGGCTTCTTGAAAACTCCCGTTTCATCAAAGTCACATTCCATGTTTGATTGTGCTGCTTCCTTTTCTTCCATTTCTTTTATGAGTGCTAATGCCGTTGCAGTGTTTGTGGCGTCTGACATTTGTTCTTGTGTAACATCTGCAAGTGAGTAGTATACCCATTTTTTAGGGTTTTTAATGTGATCCGGGATGGTTTTAGCTCTTAAACATTCACGAATATTCGCCTGAGCTCTCTTGTATATACTCTCTCTGCCTCTGAACTGTTTCATCTCATGCTTTAATTTCTTATAAGTGCGTCTGTCGATTGTACCGTAGTCATCTGGCTCTGTTTTTTTGTTTGTGTTAGAAAATCCACATTGGTCTTCAGCTTCTTTCAAATGATTAAAGAGTGATTTTTGTCTTTCATGAAAAGAAGACATCTTGAGAGGTAGAAAAAGAGCTGAAAATAAAGTTAAACAATACTTTTATTGCCTTAGAGAAAAGTAAAGTATAAGTGTAATATGTTGAAGTTGTATTATTTATTTCCTTAATTGTAAATATTTCTTCTATACTAAGAAGATATATGCAATAACTTAAATTTTAAACGTAATTAGATATATCAATTAGTAATTACATATTTATGGCATATATATTGTGGAAACCTTGGTTTCCTAAAAACTACAACAGGACTTTGATAATTGTTTGGAAAAATTGACAGAACACAGAGCAGGCCAGGCAGCAGCTTGACTTTATTTGACAGTGACAGTTGACGTCTATTGTCATTAAAAAAATGATCCCTCTGCTTTTAATGCCATAGGAAAGGCTTTTTGTCATAAATATTTAGTAATATTTTCATTTAAAAAGTTTACGTATAAGAATTGTTCTGTGATTGTGACGGATTCTATGCTTTAAAAAGCCTCATAACGTGTAGTTATGTCTGTATTTTATCCTAATCCTAAATAATATTATGAATGTGTATGTGAGTTAATTTGTTACGCTTTCACGCCTTACCTACTCTTTCGATCATTACGAAATTTCGCATACATCATATTAAGATGATCGGTCAAATAGTTTAGGCGTGAAACCGTTACAAAGAAACAACCTTACATATGCATTTGAAATAAAAGTTACGAATAAGATTATGCTGTAATATATGGACATTTGTAATAGCATAAACAGAACTGGACGCAGAAAAATATTAATAATAATATTCTAGGATCAGGAACCAACCAACCGACCAAAATATATAGTCTTTAGTTTTATTTTAACTTAGTTTATGATATTTTACAATAAAGTCGTATGGTGATGGGGGTCGACCACCTACTTGCAACACTATCTCAGTCGCGGACGCTTATGCTGCTAGCGCAAGGCAGTTTCCATATGATTGGATAGCGTCTTCTTAGCTCGCAACAATTTGGCTGCTATCTTTGGTGAGAGTGAAGGTGTTCCAAAGAGTAAAGTAATACATAGGGAAAAGAGAGCCCTCTTATGGTCAATTTCAGCCAACCCTATTTGAAACAGCGACATCTGAACTTTTGGCCCCGAACTAATCCTTCTATACATAGCTATAGCTATACCGTATTCTGTGCCTATAGCTATTTATATTATGTATTACTAATCCAGAATTCGTATTTAAATTGTTTTGTATCAATCGTATTTTTGTAATATAAAAAATAAAAATTGCAAATAGAACAAGTAGAATGTTACAAAAATAGATCCAAACAAAACAATTTAAATACAATAAGTATAGGGTGCTTATACTACGATATCGTAGTATAAGAATCAAACAACAACAAATAACATTTTATTATGTTTATGTTTATTAAAATATAACTGTGCAGCGGACTCTAGGTTCACAGTGAAATGCGCTGCGTCTCGGCATTTTTGTAGTTGGAAAACCGCATAACACTAAACACTAAAAGCGTCACTATCGCACACTGATAACAATAGTTTTCGATGGGCAGATTAATTGACACAAGGTGGAGGAACACAGAGCTCGACTCAACGCACTTACATAAGACCTTCACGGCCGAAAAATATACAATATAGAACGAAAAACTACAAAACGTGCGCACGGGCAAGATGCAGTCGCCATATTGTGACCACAGAGTACTTTTTATATAAGGAATAGAGGTCTCTCTCTGCCCCTGAAACAAGCATCGCGACACTACCGCCGCCTGCATTATTGAGATCGAACTATTTCCAGTAAATATACATAACTATACCTACATTACCTACCTATAATCTGTGTACGGATAGGTACCAGGCCTTACTTACATGTATATTATATTTCTTGTATTATCGTTAGCATTATTTTCAACTGTCTATATTAGTTAAAGAAAGTGCTAACGATAAATACATCTTGTCACTTGAGGTTTTCAGGAATAAAACAATAATTAACTATAAATAATTATTTATTTCATCTTTTAAAGCACTTGTGAAAGTATTTTTACGCTTTTATTTGATATTCATCCTCATCACCATTATAATCTCTCTTTCCTACTAATATTTTAATAATGTCTTTGTCATAATGTATACAGTCCACTAGTATAAACACAAAAGCACAAAATAATACGAGTCTCTATCTCAAACAAAAACGGAACAACTTCGTACAACTCGACGTACATCTGGAGGAGAAGGACAAAGCACTTAACTCAACTCAACAGACTAGGATTAGGAAATACAATTACTCCATAATATCAATTCAAAACCATCAGTCATCAAATTCACAACAAAGTCAACAAAAGATGAAATTGAATTAATAATAACGGCGCGGTGTGGTTGACAGTAAGATTACAATTTCTACTAAAATAAACGTAAAAAAATTAAGAATATTATCATTTCCATATTCTTCAATATTTTTATCGATTTTAGTTAATCTTGTTAATCGATAAAAAATAATTTCATATAAAAACTATAATTTGTAGGGCAATCACATGGCATTTTTATAGCTCTCATGGATTAGAAATCTACCATATAAAAATAAAATTTGTAGCATGTTTAAAATGATAATGCGGCTAGTTTTAGAAGTAGTGGCAATACACTGAAAGTTCCGCCAAACGACTGTGTTCCAGATTTGGTATAATATTCTCGCTGGTAGTGCCATCTGTATGCCTGATACCAAAGCAAGACATTATAATGCTACTAAGTTAAAAACGTACAAATGTACATAGGTTCTCTATTTTTTCTGTTCAACATAATTTAGTACTATTATTTTTCGACAAGTCATGAAATAATGTACTAAGATCGAGTACCCTGATTGTGACTGACTTACAAATCCAATGTTTGAATCATAGTCTTTAACCGACATATTTACTAATTTGTATTTTATGACATTTAAAATAATTAAAATGAGAATAAAATATTATTCTAGATAAATTAAAAATATAAAAGTATAGATAGGTAAGAACTGACACTAAATAATAAATTAAAATTTGTTTAAGCGCCATCTTTTGTGATTGATTTACAACACAAGTACGGGGCCAAAAACACAGATGTCAGTCCTATCTTTGGATATAGGAAAGGTATCGGGCAGTGTCCCCCCCCTGAGGTGTTCCAAAAGTCCGGATATATTATGCATTAGATTTGAACAGGAATACTCGATGTTCAATAGTCAATAATTATTATGAAGGGTATAAAACTCCCAATGTAAATGTTTAGGATTTCAAAGAACCATTGTTTCCAGTTCATAAAATTATTAAATTGAGTGATATAAAGTTAGTAGAAAGGCCCGGCCGTGTACCTACTTCTAGAAGGAAATCTACAATAGTTATCAAATGTTTTTATCCTGGGCCACGATATGTTATACGTAGGTACATACTTGACGTAGTAATGAAAAGGAAATGTAGCGGTATCCATCGAAGTTAGAGGTCGAAAATTGCGGTGACACCCCGTCAGGGGATTTGTTATTAATTATTGACAGATTTATAACAACGATTAGATTTCGAAATTAACGTTTACCATGCTTCCCTTAAACATTTGCAAATAAATGTCTGTTTGTTTGTTATATAAATTTTGTTGGTTAATTGTTATGCGCACGTCAGCGAATGTTTTGCCAATCGAAATGCATACGAACCAATGAGGAAAGCGTTGTTACTTTTGAAGGATAATTAATGTGATATTCTACTATTTGATACGAATTTGTAAATAAATGCTGCTGATTAAAATATAACTAGGTAACCAATAGACAAATAACTGGTATAAGTACTTGTCTACCATATACAGCAAAACGTAGTTGGCATATGTTTACGTATTCTTGATATATAAACTTTTGCATATATTTTAAACATATTGTGGACTCGGCTGAGTGTGAGGTTTGGCATAGTTAAATAATATATGGAGAAGGGGTAGAAAACCACAAAGCATTTTTTTCAATTTTGTTTGTATTTGGACTCCTGGTTGACCTAGTGGTCACCCAGGCATCCAAATAATAATATCCGGACCGAATTTCGGTCACGGCGGTCAGGAGATATTATAGTGCACAATTGTGTGCGCAAACACAAGTGCACTCTCTGTTCCGTAACTCTCATGATCCGATGGGACGTTAATTCGACACGACCGGAGAGAGATCAGGCGCAGGACCAACGGCTTTACGTGCTTTCCGAGGCACGGGGGTGTCAAACACCGCCAACTTCCTAACTCCAGACCGCTATTGAGATTATTTAACAGAAAAACCCAATAACTTTTTGTTGGCCTGACCCGGGATTCGAACCCGAGACCTCATGCATAGCAGTCGCATTCACTGCCGCTGCGCCACGGAGAAAGTCAAATAATAATATATTAGTGCATATTATGTATGGTCAAAGACAAAAGTCGAGTAGCATCTTGAAAGTAAGTAATCGTATACAGTTCCGAGCGAATACCTTTGTGTGTGTGATGTTTCAACACAAACAATGAAACATTATTCAATGTAAATTATAGTAGGTGAAGTTCGTCATGCGCATGTGTGCAAAACGCGACAAAAACGAGTTCTTGTAATTATTACTATTCCGTATATTTAACAACAGTGTCCGTATTTCAAATTTATGCTTAAATGTTCCGATAGCAGAGCGGATAACGAGTCTTATTACTTTGAGACGAACTTAATAAGGGTGGTTCAAACTTCAAATCCTAGGATCTTCTTCCAATTTTTGTTTTTTTTATTATTAAAAAGAAACGTTAGTTTTGTCTACTAATTACCCAAATTTAGTGCTTTATTAGGAATTAAACTAAAAATTATTATTTATCAAAATTTGTTAAAATTTGTCATTACTAAAATCACGTTACGTTTTTATTAATGAATAAATAAATAATGCAAATTATACTTAATTAAAATAAATAAAATTTGATTTAATTTATAACAAAATTATTTTACTATAAAAAGCAATGTCAAAATATGATTACCGAAAATGAATTTTAGGTTTAAATAAGTCTTGAAGTAAAATAACAAGACATCATATTTCTAATATTAGAAAGAAAACCCAAAAAGATTATCACTTCTACAGGGGATCGAACCAACAAGCGTTAAGTTTTATAGAACGCACTATTACCAACGTAGCTATAAAATCACTTGCGTAGGTATCTACTTGAAATTAATACTCACAATCATAATAATTAGAACAGGCGATAGAATAAGTGAGGCGGGTTTATGTGTAGGTATGTGTGCAATGATTTTATTGAAAGGTTGTAAGTACAACTTGTTTCGATCCTCAGTGCCGGATTAAGCAAGCGCGGGGCCCGTAGTAAATTCTTTCAGGTAAGAGTGCTTGCATACGTCAGACAAAAGTCACACAACATAATCAGCTCTACAAAAATGTAGAGCTGATTATTTATTGGGCCGACTGAAATTCTACACATTTATACGAGCGACTTTTTGTAGAACTTGTGCGTTTACCGTATGAAATTGAGTGTTTTATTTACGCCAAGGAAATAGTCGGTTACCGATTGTCTGACGTGGATTGTTGTAGTAGGAAAAGTTGTAACATTTCACGTTTTTGTGACATCAAGTAAATTACGCTAAGGCAGAGATGAGTGGGCTTAAATATGTGGAGCCCCCTTTCGCCCGGGGTCCGTAGCAATTCTTGACGTACTCGGCTTTTGCACCTGACCGTACCTATTATGTTTATACAGGTAAGTATATTATTATGTATATGCTTATATCCCATAGAGAGCGGCTTATTTGTGCGGTTTGTACCTACCTATAAAATTTGGGGAGAAATTGATTATGCTTAAATAATTGATTTCGATCATAAAAGCGCGCCGCACGAGAAAGGAGACTGGAATATTGTACTATAGAGATGTTAACAATGGAAAATTACAAATGGTTGTTAGTATACCTACTTAATTATGGAAGCCTAATCCTTGACCGATTTCAGTCCATGTTAGTTCACAGATAGGAGCATACGGTTAGCAAGGATTAAACTAAAATTGTTTGCTTTGTAATTACACATCGGTAGTAGGCAGCCGATTAGATAAAGCTTTGTGTACATTACAAATGAAGTACGTATTTAAAACACAGTGTCCGTGTCCAGTTTACTTATTTAACTGGGATATAAACATGGCCAACCTAAATAAAATTTTAATGTACTGTATTGACTAATTAATCTTTTACTCCAGTGGCATAAGTTTCCGCTTATGTCCGCGGCCCATTGAGAGATCCTAGGTTAAATTCTAGGGATGGTTAAAGATTTATTGAGTTTTGTATTATAGCATTGCGGTAATGAACATTTCGTAACTTGCCGTCCATCAAATACATGGGTATTTGATATTCTATTCTATTCTATCACATACACACATCATCATCTAGCCCAAACTAAGCAGCGCTTATACTATGGGTACTAGACAGTGGATAAACATATATATATATATAGGTACACTTGTTTTTGTAAATACATGCATATTATACAATATACATAGAAACACCCAGACCAAGACAATCATCCATGTTCATGTACACAAGTTTGAATTGTGAGGGAATCGAACCCGCGACCTCAGGCGTGGCAGTCGATTACACTAACCATTATGCCATCTAGGTTAAGTTACCGTCTATCAAGGTCGTAAGTTGTCGACAACTTACGAAGTCGATGTATGGTAACTTACGAAATGTATGTATAATAAATACACTTTTGCTGCACACATAATCGTAAATCCATGTACCTATATTAATGTTTTTAGAGTCTCATAATTAAATGTTCGGCGTCATTATTTAGGTTTAGGTATTTGCGTGTGTCCATAACTACTGTGGCGTAGCTTGCTCCTGCAAGCTTATTGCATATTCCCGTGCGCTCCAAATCTATTGTTGTCTAAAATTCATTTTTCCATACATTAATTACCAGGAGCTCCAAAGATTTTTATATGAAAATAATAAATAAAGCTACATTTACCAATTTGAGTCCCTACAGCTCCAAAACATTTTCTAGGTACTTTGAGATTTTATTTCTAATAAAAAACTAATATTATTATATTACATGTTTTAATTCTGTTCACCATACAGTTTGTTTTAAAGCTGTCGGGAACACTAGTAGGTAAGTAGGTCTTTATTTAATTACTTGTAATATAAATTGGAGCTCCTAGGAATAAATTTTTGGAGCCCTTGGAAACGATTTTACAAAATAATAACAATATTTTATTTTAGTCTTGGAGCGCTTGAGAGCAAAATAGCGGAGCGGGCGGGAATAAGCCCAGACAAGGACTGCAGAATATATTAGATGACAGGTTTATTAGATACTCCACTATCCTGGGCCTCGAGAACAGAGCCTTCAGTGACTGCAATATTCTGCTTGTAATGTTAAACAAAGGAGTCATCATGACTGGCATGTACCTTCAACTGACGCTTCCGATGTCTTTCATGATGATGAGACCAGAGAGCACTGTAGGCATATGCCCACGGATCTGCTTCTATATAAGTATTAACCTATTGATATCGCTGTAGCACACTGGTGGCCAGACACAATAGGTTACCAATTATGTCTGTCATTTCAAGCATTGGCAAGTTAACTTGACTGGTAAGAGAAAAGACTTGTAAAATATACCTACATTACCAACTAAAAGTAAACTTAGTGATTAAAAAGAGTGGCTGTGTGTTTCTTGCCAATAAGTACTTCTCGTTAGTTCTGCGCCCCTGCTTTGCTGAACATGGCAGCAGGTATGTAAATACACATTAATAAGTGTAACTTTGACGTTCATAAGTGTCACTTTGTGACCTACATGAATAAACATATTCTTGATTTTGATTTTGACTCAATAATGGCTTACTAATAATACGTTTGTAAATATATATTAGGTTAATTCGTTTTAAAATTAATAATGTAAATATTTGTGTCAATGATAAATAAAAACTTACTAATTTATTTTTATTTCATTATTTACATAAGCAAAGCAACAATTATTATTTACAACTTAACTAATATTAACAAACCTAACCACTTATAAATAAAACAAAATGAAAAGTAACAAAATATGAGACTGTATAATAAAAAGA
This sequence comes from Catocala sponsa, assembly GCA_963564715.1. Lineage (NCBI taxonomy): Eukaryota > Metazoa > Arthropoda > Insecta > Lepidoptera > Erebidae > Catocala > Catocala sponsa. The sequence continues at coordinate 16,128,023 of OY751342.1, forward strand.
AATGGCTAGTTTAGGCAACGTCGTAAAATTCCTCAGCATCGCTGTCAACCGGCAATGTGCCCAGAAGACTGGCAGCATTGCCACGTTGAATGGCAATGCTGATTCTTAAAAGAAAGAAGTACAAGTAGAGTAAGTAAGTTTTGCTACAAGTAGACATGGGTAAATAGATGAACGGCATTTTTTACGAGCATCATGATGTCATGCCGTAAGATGTTATCAATAGTCACGTAAGTATTTATTGCTTTTTACAACGCGGGTCAAGTAATTTTGTTAGCAGTACTTTGCTTCTTTTTTATTATCAAAGTCGATTATTATTACATATCAGACAAAGTCTAATTATTGAAGATGCACACAATTAGCTATTGTTATTCATAACTCTATAAAGTGTTGTAATTTGCAACCCAAATTACAAGATATCTTATATAGTTGAATAATTTATTTTAACAAATGCAAGTATGTGAGTTAAGTAGGTAATATTACTACAAAAAGTACATATAAATGTGTGCAATAAAAATCCCTATCCTTTAAGTTCTATTTCTTTACATTCTAGTAACTTTACGTTCAAGGAAACAATAATATTTAAATACGCGATTATTTATTATAGCATAATAACTAGTGGACAAATTCTATTCTTTTGACCGGAACAACCTTTGACAAAATTATAACTACCGGAATTATTTAGCGGTCAGTTATTAGAACGTATCGAACATGTACATAAAGTGAAGTAAATAAAGGAGGGCTAATAACGTTGGAGATTAAAACCTCGGGCATACAATGTGAACGTCCTACAATGTTATTGTTATAATTTAAAAGAGCGCGTGAGTCAGCGCGGGCGCACGCTGCGCACGCGCACACTGGTACTTACTACGACCTAAGGGTGTAGACAGATATAAAAGATTTGTACAATAACCAATACTGTAAACCAAGCGATAAAAAAATGAGAAGAACTGACAAGACCCTCACGGTCCAGTTCTTCACATTGATTCTACGCCTTTGAATTGCTGAACATGGCACCTGGTAAATGTAACTTTGACGTTCATAAGTATGAGGCCTACATGAATAAACATATTTTTTTAATTTTTATGATTGGAATTTGATATTTGTCGTGTCATGTGCCCTTTTGTAAGTCGGGTGGTTCTGTAGGTCAGGTAATTATAATAAGGCGCAGGTTCGGCCTCACATGGAATACTGTTCTCATCTTTGGGCAAGGGCACCCCAGTACCAGCTTCTCCTTCTGGACCGCATTCAATGGAGAGCGACTCGAATCGTCGACTGCCAGGATGTTTCAAATCGGCTAGACCCCTTGGCGCTCGCTATGCATCTTCTATCGCTTTTACTATGGGGAGGTTCCGAGGAATTGTTCGGCCTGATCCCTGCCGCCTCAATTCGCCATCGTTCTACGTGACAGCACTTTCATCCACATCATTTAGATGGTTGGAAGTCTACAACTGTGCCTTTTTTTAATTGCTTCTAGCAAATGAGTCATTGGCGCATCTGCCAAGCCAAGGTTAGTGGTAACAGCCGCTAATAGGCCTCGGCAATGTCAAGGGTACACACAGCCGGGCCGCTGCCTACCATGTTCTCTTAAAACCTCATTTATATTAATATCGGTTAGAAATTCTTCGACCATAGACATGCCCTTGCATGTCTATGGTCGAAGAATTTCTAGCCGATATTAATATTTGTAAAAAACTGCTTTAGAAAAAAATATCCTTATCCTACGTAATGCAAAACCATAAAAAGTTTACAACCAATTACATTTGTCATTTAACAAAATTTTTTTTTCGTATAACAGTTTTTTACAAATAGCTACAAGGAATAGTTACTTAGTATTTAGCATAATATGTAACGCCAAGGTTGTGTATGTGTGAAATTAATTTACATTTTAAGTTTACGATTAGTGTTAATATAGTACCTACTTAATTACATATTCTGGCTTGTTTTTATTAGTTATTAACCTAAGTTATTGTTTTATTTTAATTGTAGATTGTTTGCGAACGATCTGCAGTTTGTAAAGCTCTAGTTTCTGCAGTTGTATCTATATAATTGGATTAATTGAACATAAGTGGATATCTGACCAAACCTTCCCCATAATGGCAAATAAATAAAAAACAATACTGCCGCACTTCTAAAATTCATGGATATTGTTACAAAACAACGAACACGAAGTTTACTTTGATGGAACTAACTATTTAGAATTTAGATCATACATAATTATGTATTTTCGTCTGGTGTTGGCATCGAACCCACTACATACGGCGCCTGCCTGTGCTCCAATCGAGAAGGGTCCAACCTTCCACAGTTCCATGCAGTTGCGTTACGTACTGACTCTACTTAGGGTAGGTTGTTTAATTTTTATACCTTCATGTTTAATTGCGACACTAGAATTACATGACTTGTTGTTGAGGATATTTGTTCCGTAATAATAATTAATTAATTAATAATTACCGCCGCGGCAGTAAACACAAACTTTGCGCCTTACCAGCTTATCGCATAGTAGCCCGTGCAAATTCGCCTGTACCTCTGTCTCTCGCCACACTCAACACTCAGCGTGATATATTTGCGGATGAATGAAAGAAGATATTGTCAGTGTGTAAGGAATATTGTGAAAAGGTAGTATGTTAGTTGCGTTCTTAATTAGTATATCTTAGCTTATGTGTGGGCCAGTCAGTGCAGACCGGCGACACTTCGACCCAGTGGGATCTTGTGTGTCGACACTCTCCCAATAACGACTGCCATAGATGTTCATGGCAGCCGGGACCAACGGCTTAACGTGCTTTCCGAGGCACGGAGCAGGCGATAATTGTCAATCAATACGCACATAATTTCGAAAAGTCATATAACTTTCGAAAGTCAGAGGTGCGCGACGTGGGTTCAAACCCGAGACCCTCTGCATTGCAGTCTGTTGGTCTCCCCACTGAGCTATCGCTGCTCTCAAATATCTTAATTAGTATAAGTAAGATATCGGGCTTGCGAACTAGAGGTAGTGGGTTTGATCTCCTCTCATTGCACTACCGATGCATATGTGATATATGACTACGCCATTAGGTACTACATGTGCTATCTTATTTATTTAAAAAGCTTAGATCTTGTCGGTAGAGTAATCGCCACATATGCCTGTCTCCTGCTTTCCTTTTAACCTCTTGATACGACTCGACTCCCACTTTTTTCTTCATTTGTTTGACAAAGTTACGTTTCAGTCCGCCCCTTGTATGTTCTATACCTACAAGATATTATCAAATACATATGTGTGACGTCAAACAGCACAATAGATCGATATACAATCTTGTAAGTAGCGAAACAACAAACAAGACATTGTTTGTGGAAATATGAACGGATGTAGGTAGCCAGATTTGAGTTTGTTGGGTTATTAAGGAAATTCAAATGACGCGTACTAGAGTAAATATCACTTTATTATATATAGGTAAGTCTTTTTTGTATAATAGAACACCGTCCGCGCTAGGAATAATTTTAGTATCGTGAGGGACTCTACAAACTTTCAAACAACGGACATAAAGGACAGCCAGACTCGGGACAACCATTTGTGGGTCACACAAATGTTAGTTTCGTGTGGGATTCCAACCCACGACTGTCGGCGTAGCAGCAGTGGCGGGGCGACCATTGAGACCACTACGCCATCCGTGCAGTTAACACTTCTATGGCCGAGTTTCGCTGTAGCTCAATCTGATATTACTTATTGTCTTTTTATTAAAAACCTGCAAAACGCTTAGAATTTCCCGTGGTAACTTCGGGAAAAACATAAAACCACTCTAATATATAAATGCAATGTGTGTAATAAAATCATGTTAATTCATCAACTACTTTTTGACATTTGCGTGTAGAAACATAATATAATAACTTATTTTTATGTATATAAACTTACTTACAAAGTAAATATTATGATTATATGACAAAGACAATATTTATTTTTATAAAGATTACTAGCAATTTGAGTTACGAATTAGTAATATTCTTGTCAAACTTCCAGTTAAGCTAATATGCTTGTGTTACAAGTGGATTCACGCCAGTAGTACAAGTCCAAATAGCAAATGTAATACCTAATCCATCGGCCCATAGAATTCATAAAAATATATCTTAAACTGGCATCATGGCAGTAACATAACTAAAACATGGAATCTCAATCTAGATAAGGTCAACTGGGATGTAACTTCGCCCTAAAGATATTAATTGCAACGAAACCACCTTGAGTTTTTAGGTTCTCTAAGGAGACGATGTCCAGCTAGCAAAGCAGCAAGCGATTTTGCTCCTTTAAACACAGCGTAACTTACCTTACAACGCGCGAGTGTTCTCCTTAGTGTTGCAAACGACTATAAGCAACTTTAAGTTTCAGTAACCGCTTGCCATCAAGTAGACCCGAATATCCGAAAGCCGGATTTCATACTTTAGAACGAGGCCATCGTCATCCTAACTAATATCATAAATGCGAATGTGAGTTTGTTTGTTACGCTTTCACGCCATAACCACTCGACCGATCATTATAAAACTTCGCTTACACGTTATCAGGAGTGCAGAAAAGGACATAAAAGTACTGCTCCCGAGGCATAGGAATTTATTGAAAAATCTACATTAATGCGAGCGAAATCATAGTCAAAATCTAGTATATCATATACATAACAAAACTCCATGCTACTTTCGAATAACCCGGGCATCACTCTCTAAAGACCTTTCTCACACTGAGAAGATTGGTATATTACACGCTTTAAGATACCTAAGCACAAATTTCTGCTACAAGGCTGTCGAAGTAGTCTGTGGCTTGAATTATTTGAACAATATTTGTAAAAGACAACTGGATTAAATGAATACGGAAGGTTACAATAATATACCTTGAATGTTGACAGAGTGCTATAACTTTCCTTTATACACGACATTAATATTATGTAGATAAGGTCTAGCACTTATCAAGATTAATGTTATAGAGTAGCGCCTTGTCTGTAAAAAGTATAACAAAGAGTAACAGTCACAGCAGACTCTGTGACAGTTTGACTGTGAGAATTTATTCTTACTTGTTGCCGTGTGCTATTAGTAGTTGAAACTTTGTAAACATATTAATATATGAAATTCCGCGCCCAGTACAATCCCTGTCTTGCAAACTTTAAAAGAACGGACACAAAGAAAACTCGGTCTCTGGTACACAATTTTTAGCAAACTGACACTCGATTTTCGACGCAATGTTATTAGCCGCCATTAAAATCGGTTAATTAAGTACCGCTTAAATTAATAACGATGTAATAAGCGTTGTGATTGGATACCTCGGTATATTAATAACAATATTGTCAGATCAAGAGACGTCGGCGGAGGATGCTAGCGACAAAATTGAACCCGGGCACCCTGCCTCAATCCTCAATACAATATCTACCGTACATACAAAAAGCTTATGTAGAGCTTTATACACATTTAGTCAATAATTCCTTAGTTGCTATGAAAGTTTAAGCGGCTACTGTGTGTTGTGATGTGTGCGTCGCGCATGCGCGTTGGCCTGCCGCGGAGCCGGCGACTCCGGCCAGCGAACACTTATCATCGAAGGTTCGGCGTGAGCGCGCCTCTTCGTCGTGCGCGAAATACTAATATTAGCATGCGAGAGCGCGTGTTCGAGTGTACGTTTCTCCGCTGAACGTTGAGCGGCGCGATTTTCCGGGCGAGGCCCGAGGTCGCGCAGGGCGGGCGGCGCGCGCCGACGCGCCCCGGGCACCCTGCCTCAATCCTCAATACAATATCTACCGTACATACAACAGGACGTTTCCCGTCTACAGAACATTACAATTCCTTAAACAATAACGCAGTTAAATTCAGTGTAGTGCAGTATTGAACTGATGTGCCGAGACAGTTTTAATATCTATCTGGATACCAGCGCCTGAAATGTGAATTTTTGGCGTCGTGTTGACAGATCGGTGCACATCACAACAGGTAATAAAATTTGTTTTGTTGTTCTAAGCTTCGTCTGGTTTTGATACTTACTTTGTTCTGTCTGGTAGTCTAGATTTTCATTTTGTGGTTAGTTGTTGCGAAAATAAAACGTTAATTCGTGTAAATTGTCAATATTTCACAGCTGTGTGGCAAATACTTAGTTTGAAATAGGTATGTAGTGATTATTGAAAGGTAAAAGGAACACCTAAGCATACAAATGTATGAATTGTTATTATGTTTTGTTTAGCAACTATCACGCTACTTATTGTCAATGGCAATGGCAGGGAACACTTGTTGAGACTCTGTACATGTATGCTATTATGTACATTGACTGTATAGCACTTCTATTATTTAATTTGCCTGTTATATTTTAAGTGCGTCAATGTTAAATGTATAAAATCATGAAGGATATTTACGTTGATTATGTATCCGTTGTTATTATTTTGTGAAGGTTTTTAATGTTTACTTTATTGATAATGTAAATGGTTTAATTAATTGTAATGCCTAATTAATAGTGCGTTTGGCGGATATCGGATAGGTACCACTTATATTAGCGATCGATTAAAGATTTTTAATATTGGCGATCGGTTATGTTGTTGGTTTAAAGACGAAATTCGCGCTATGTTTATTCCACGTGTACATTTATTTACAAGCATTGAGACAAAGAACACAGGTTTATAAAGACTATAAATATGTAGATCATACAAATGATAGGAAAAAGGTCCTTTCAAATTGTAAGGTTTGTACACCCAACCCATAATAACGGAGAGTTGATAATTTAAACCTTTGCGCCATCCGTGCAATCAATGACTACTAATTAATTAATAGAGCTCTATTAATTTGTCTGGAGAGTCACGTGACATATGTGAGTACTTCACTTCCATTTCTTTAAATTAATTCCATTCTAATTGCCTTTTACCTAAAATCGGGCACGTGTGGGTGATATTTCTAATACGCCAAGCGGTTATAGTCTGCGTATAACCGTTTACCATCTGGCTGATGGCATGTACCTTTGCCTATTTTTGATTAAAAAATATTGAAATACGCAGTATACCTCCTTTTGATATCTGCGAACATCAGCAATAAATGATACGTATATTAGGTATATTGAATGGGTACTTCACCACATTATGAAATATTTACTTGTTTTAAACAACCAAGTAAAGACGATTTATATAATCCACAGTGTGTCATATATTACTATTATTCATATTTACCATCGAGTACTCATATTGGCACATGTCCAATGCGAGTATCATTTGAATCATACGCCGGGAATCGACATCCATTCAAACGTTCCGAGAATGTGTAATTACCTAAACATCTGGATTATAAGAATATGAATAAGAAAAGAATGCGCTATATTACCGAGAAGATATACAAACTTGGCAGAGGGTTTATTCCGCATTCGACCCTCATGTTTCGTCCCGAATGTAAAAATACGCATTCGCAACAATAATTGTTCCTCATATGCCCCGAAATTTAGATCAATATTAATTTCTTAACGTAATTCCTATTTCGTCCCAAATGATGTTCCTTTTTGACCCTGTTTTTTTGTATAGTAGATTTTGATGTACCGTCCGCCGAAAAATATTTTAAAATACCTCCTTAATCTCTTGGTGAAACTTTGGGCTTATGATTGCATGACATCACGAGCTTGACATTGAAAAGACTTAAAATAATTTTTAATAATGTTTTGTTTTGCTAACCATATGCTCAAAAATTTAGGACGAAAACGGAATAATTAAAAAAGAGAGGCGAATGAGGAGCATTTTGGAATGTGGGACGTAAAGTAGGGGCGAATGCGGAACAAACCTGACAGTGTTAGAGCGATATGAACTTCTGGGAATATCGGAAAGCGTTGTTTGTCAACAGCGTTTTTTTCGAGACTGAACTGATGATTCAGTGGTTGTCTTGCCGCCAGCAATATGCTACATCATATTGCTGGCGGCAAGACGTTGTGGGTTGTAATCTAGCACGGGACAAGAATTTGTGTGATCCACAGATAGTTGTTGTGATTCTAGGTGTGATTGATTGTGTCCGTAGACCGACATGTAGTATTTATCAAATGCTTACCTTATTAATTAATGATGGAAATAAAATTAAAAAGGAAATTGTTTGTCAATGGCTAATATACGGACCTGACTCTACAGTTTGGTATTAATATGTCCAGGATATGTAGGGGCTCATAGTCGGCCTATATACATGTTAAAAAATATATTCCTAAAAATTAAACACATTTTGCTAACATACTTTTTTGTACCGGCCTTTACACGCATTTGAAAAACCCAAGTAAAAAATAACTTATTGTCTTGAAGAAAGAATAGCATAATGTACAACATTTAAGACAGGAAGCGAACATTTTGGTCCGTCCTATATCTACATTTGAACGAAGAGTTTGTGTGTTATCTATATTCAAACGTGACCTACAGGTTGACCTGAATCGACCGGTTGACCTGAAATAAATTACATCCCGGCGGAAACAGACCTATCCATCACCAAGTAAATAATTGTAAACTTCGATGAAACAAACCTTTAGTTGTGCATGCCATCCAAAAGCTAATTCACGCAATATATTTAGAATAGAGTTTCGATCTAGGCTTTCTACGCCAAATGTAAACTGAAATCGAAGTCAATTAAACAAAAATTATTGTTAACGAACTCGAAATCGACTGATCGAATATAAAATGTTCTATCACATACACAAAACTAGCCCAAACTAAGCAGAGCTTGTACTATGGGTACTAGACAATGGATAAACATACATATATTTTTTTTTTTGTAAATTCATACATATTATACATAGAAACACCTAGATCAAGACAAACATCCATGTTCATGCACACAAATGTTGGACTTGTGCAGGAATCGAACCCGCGACCTCAGGCGTGGCAGACGGTTACACTAACCATTACGCCATCGAGGCCGTTGTTTAAAGTTTCTCATATTTTAAGTGAACTATGTAAAGTTATTTTTTGAGAAATAAACTCTTTCAACCGAAGTTATGATCACATTTGATGTTTATTTGGAATGTAGAAGAATAACATTCGTGATATTTATGACACTGAATCTAGATCGGCACTTTTTTTACCTTTTTTGCGTGAAAGGCTCGCTGATAGTTAAATAGTTTACAATCGGAATAATGAAAGCATAAGTTACCGATATGAACTCTCTGTTTACACAAAACTTTTAACTTAACTGAAAGGGTTAATTTAATTGAAATTAAATTGCTATTTATTGTTAAAGTTTAAATTCATTTCAGGTTTAAATTAATACTTAATTGGAACTAAGCAGCTTAAATATAATAGTTGGTTATTAACATATTTATGTGTGCTCATTGGTCATAATTATTACCAGATTTTGCCTGGGACTTCACTCGCGCAATTGTAGATTAGGTTAGTAACAGTTTTTTTGGATGAAAGGTGCCCTATGTCCTATTTTGTACCCCTGACAACGTGTATGCAACATTTCACGATGATGAGTCGAGAAGTTGAAGTATGAAAGTGTAACAATAAAAAAATACAAGCAAATTCACATTTGCATTTATAATATTAAGTAGTTAGAAGGTTTTGCTTTCTTATCCTGAGAGGCTTCAAAAGGTGAAGCTGCTGGTTTGGAATGGAAATAATATACTTAGGTACCTATTATATTTGAAAATAAAGGCAAATATTGCACAGACGAAATCATTTCATCGGTGACCATTACATATTATGTGCAGTGGTCACCGATGATATGTCAGTCGTTTTCGTTCTATTAATAGATAAATCAATTAATGAGCTTTTGAGTAAAATTGCAGACAAACATGAATAAAGCACATTAAAAGCACATAATGCGGTTCATGTTGCATCAGAAATTCGTAATATTTTTATGTCAAAGAAATTATTTATGTAAATTTTAAAAGATACGTTTGTAAAGTCGATTTCAGCATTTTTATTTAAATAGGTATCGCTAATAAGCCGTCCATGCAAAAAGTAGTGCATGACTCACTTTACTGTTTATATGTACTTGAAATAACATTTAAGACATTTTAAACAATTTTAGATGCAATATCCTAATTTTGTATACGTATTCGACCTGTTTATTATATCTCTGCGTCACTTAAGAGGGATTTCAAACTTAAAGTTTGAAGGGAAATCAGAGATAAGCTTCTCGTAAACTCAACTAATATTTTACTCAAACTTAGACTTTTTGGTAATGACCTCATAACAGTCTCTTGACCGTGCGGCGCCTGGCACTTTAGACCATACTGGTAGTCGTTAAAAACAAGTGAGAAACGGCTATAAATTGCCGTAACTCTTACAGTTCAAAAAATGGTTCAAGTAATATGCAAAGGTCACGTGATACCACGTGATCTTGAGGTCAGAGGTCAAAGGTAATCGTAATTTCGGGGATATATCGACTATGCTGAGTCGAATGGCGTTGACCGCGAGTCTCTAGCTCTTACGGTTCTTGAGTTGAAAGTTGTATAACAGACAGACGGAAGGACAAAGCTGTTGTATAAGAGTTTTTTCAAACTCTAAAACTGCAAGAAGTCGCGGGTGCTGGAATAAAAGTTTAAAATAACAAATGATTAAAAGTTAAATTAAAAGTATTTGCTTAAAAGTAGGCTCCAATCACAAACTGATTGTAAACCACCAATTGAAGAAATAAATAATTATTATTATTATTATTATAAAAAATTTCTATAAACATTTGTTAGACGAAAAATTCTCTCTTTACAACTAATAGGTACGGTATCGTAAAATATTTGTCATACTTATTTAATTTCGATAAATATAATTCTTGCGGTTTGTATATTAAACAACAACAATAATAACAACATGAGTAACACGCTACCGAGATATACAGAATAACAAATTCAATTAGAGTATTTACTCGTTATGTAGTACGTGCGTGAGTCATGCTTCACGTCAGACAGGCTTCGCTTAGGTGCTTATGCACTTAGGCTAAGGGGCTTTTTGATTAGGCACACGAAGATTCCTTTGAATATCAGAGTGGTATATTCTTGTACAACTGTACCTAACTCGACTACAGTACAGTACAGTTAAGTACAGTGCTTCTTATACAAGAAATAAAAGATTATTGTAGAGATGGAGTTTGGCTGCAAGGAAATATAATATACATTTTTGCGTTCTATGAACTACAAATTCCATCGCTCTAGCATACCTTATAAAGATTTACTTAATCGGTATGGGATTCTAAGCTTGAAGTCCAGGCGCTTACTTTTGGGAGCCATGATGCTGCAGCATCATGGCTCCCAAAAGTTCGGTTTATGCAACAACAGATTTGACTGCATTGAGATAACAAATAAAATATGTTATATACTTCCTAGAACTGTCATTCGACGAAGAGTTCCTGTGCCCTGTCTGTACAGACACATGCAGAACAAACGCCGGAGTGAGTGCGCCTCTTCGTAGACTTGTTGAAGCATACAATACGTATCTTATTCAGCTGGACATATTTCTCTCACTCATCAACAATTCAAACGTAAAGCTATTGAATTGTTTAAATCACTTATAAATATTCGTGGTTATTTTAGCAAATTTTTTAACATTATTGTATACTTTCAGCGTTATAGCTAAGTACATAAATGAAGTTATAGTGATATATTCAAATATTACACCCACAATTAATAGGGAACACTTTGTTGGATAACACACAAACTATCTTTATCTGCGATTAGCGACTCTTAATTTTAATGATCTTTTTACAATAAACGTTTATTTTCAGAAATGAAAAGTGTCACTTCCCATACTATTTCTATGCAAAAAATCATGTTTGTCCTTTGGACTTATATGTGAAAAAAATACACTTTCGCACTTATAATATTAGTAAGTAAAATATATGGATACCTTAAATTTATTTGCAAGCGCCGACATATATTAAAAATACAATCCTGCCTGTATATTATCGTACTATCGAAGACAATGTACTTATTACAGTTATTATTATTACACTTATTACACATTACAAACCTTACGTAAAAGTTCCACGTCATAAAATGAACTCATACACTATTAGAAAGGCATTTCTAGAAATGTACAGTTCGTTATACGCTTTTTTGCTCTTGCCCGCTTCTAACTATAATAATAATAATTATCTCCAAATATCGCAAAGACACTGGGTTTTACCGGGACCTGATGATCAGTCATGCTTACGTCATTACACCACCGAGTTTTATTTAAATTAGAGTTATGGAAAAGTTTTTTTCGACAATCGGGAATACTCCACTTCAGTTAAATCACCCATTCAATATAAGATATTATTCATGCAATTACAGAGTTGTTTGTTTAATTTTCCTCGACTTAATTAATGGCGAATCAATGAATATTCTAACGCACACACCTGTATATGTATGTATGTAGGTATTCTAAAGATGACTGTACGCTGTGCTTACGTAGCCGACATTTTAACGAATTTATGGTAACTTGCCATGGAAACTTTAGTCTTACTTATGTGAACTCTAAAGTTTCCTTTCTATGTATAATGATTAATCTATGACTTTATAAGTCCCTGGTGCTCCAGGGTCCAGGTTAGTATACTGAGTGATGGCTTACTGTAAACTTCGTGCTTTCGTGATATATATGTTGAGTGAGTATGTTTATTTATTTGCATGTCTATACTGTATATTGTTTCTACTATACACGCACAGTGGTATAAGGAAGAGAGCATTTCTACACCAATGCTCACACAGAAGTGTTGTGGGTTCGATTCCTACACGAGTACGACATTCTTAGTTATGGTGATTGTGATGACTATTAACTGTGTCCGTGTTTTAATTTTTGCAAAGCTTTTCACGGAACTGGATTTATTGTATTATAAAAAGCTTTAGAACGATAGACGTCTCTGAAGGAAAATATGTTAGTAGTATAGTTGCTTAGATCTATTCATCATCATTTCCATCACATTTGTGTGGCAGGAATAAGCATAAGAAGTTTCACAATGACATTTCGTCAGCTAAAGGAAACCTAAGTTTAGTGTTACTAGACAGATTGTCCAAACCCTATTTGTATTTTAAAAAGCTTCAGGACTATAGGCGTAATTTTGTGAAGAACAATATGTTAGTATAGCTGCTTGGATCTATTCATCATAGTTTCCATCACATTTGTGTGGCAGGAATAAGCACAAGAACTTTCACAACTAGGTACATTTCGTTAACTCAAGAAAGCCTAAGGCTACTGTTAGATACTAGACACAATGATCAAACCCTAAGCTACTGCGGAGAATTACCTGTCAGACTGAACTAGTTGCATTTTTTACGAATAAAACGTACAGAAGAACCTTTATTTACGCCGCTGGGCCAACGAGGCAATCCTAATGAGGTATTTTTTTTATTATTTGCTAACATCTACGGGTCGCTGGGGAGCGGGTCGGGTACACAGCGTAATGTGCTTCAGACTGAAAGTTTATACTCCTAACTTTGTAGCCTTGCTTTACGCTTTGAACTCAAATAATTCAGGTTCATTGTAAAATACATCATTACAATATTTGAATCTTTAAAACATCTGCTATTCGTGATTTAATTAATGCCTGTGTGTTAAGACTGCGCCGAGCGAAATGTGCCAAAACAGGCGGTCAAAGTTAAGTTGATAAAATCAACATTTTTTGTTTAATACAAATATAAAATATACATTTACCATGAATGTGTTTACAATTACTCCATGTTAAAAACTTTAAATAAATAATATTTTCGCCTACAAAATTACGCAAATTTGCACGAAAAATGCAAAAACGTAAGCTCGTATTAAGTGATGTTTTAGATTATAACAGTAGAAATCTATCCTATTTTACAGCTTAAACGAAACATAAATAGTTATATTACAATTTATCCGTCCGAAATATTTAAGTTATTGGTTTACAATAAAGATACATATTTATCAAAAAAGCACTTCAAATCCTCCATACAATTTTACTATGGCGGCCGTGCGCTGATTTGAATATCGAGCTCTGTCATTCAGTCCAACCGCGTCTTACGCTCGGCGCAGTCTTAATATGCTGGCTATATCTTTCACCGTATTTTAAGCTACTTCCACACAAAATGTTAATGCACGGCTAGCGTAGGGACTTAGGTGGTCGCCTAACCACCTAAGTCCCTACGCTGCCGCCCCGCACCTAGTGTTGTGATTTCAATTCTCACACGGAAGAAAAAAGTGCCGACCCTGGGTGTTCTGTGTGCCCGTTGTTTAAACTTTTATCGAAAAACTGAAATTGTCCCAAAATCCGTTTAGCGGTTCCATCGGCATTGAAAAACAGACATCTGAACTTCCACATTTATACTTCGTTTAATATTACTTCATGAACGTATTTTATTCCAAATTTCCACAAACAAGCATATCCAAGATAAATTAATTGAAATAACATCAAAGCATTCGGTAGTTCGGTTTTACCGTTAATTTGCGGTTATTTACATTATGAATTGAAAAGCTTTGATCTGTGTTTTTAATACAACATGGCTACCGTTTCGTTATTACGTGGTTATTGATTATAATACTTATTGACACGAGCAGGAATGTTGATTTATTTATTGTATACGGACAATATTGATTCGGAAGTCCGTATTATGTAGCACGTAACATATTTAAGTTGCTATTTGACAGATTACCTTGTTGTTCCAATCTTTTATTATAGCAAAAATTTTAATGTTCATTATTATCTATACTAATATTATAAAGCTGAAGAGTTTGTTTGTTTGTTTGTTTGTATGTTTGTTTGCTTGAACGCGCTAATCTCAGGAACTACTGGTTCGATTTGAAAATTCTTTCAGTGTTAGATAGCCCATTTATCGAGGAAGGCTATAGGCTATATATCATCACGCTAAGATCAATAGGAGCTGAGCACCAATGAAGAATGTTTCAAAATCGGAGGGTATTTTTTCCTTTTGAGAGCTTCCGCTGCGTGCGCTGCGTAAACAGTTAAAGTTTCGCAAAAATCATGTATGACAGAATTGTTCCCCTTTAAAAGTTCTAAAAAAAAGTCCGCGACAGCATGTCTATCTTTTAAGGTTGGCTCACTATAACCATTTTTATGCTAACCATATTTGTTCTAAAATAATGCATTATTTGCGAAGGTATTATTATAAACATGATATTAATCCTTATCCATATAAATAAGTTATTCATCACAACTATTTAATTTAAAACAAAATTGCCCTTTACATCATTCGATTTCAATGAATATCTTAGGAGATATCGCAGTTTTATAATAACATTGCAGCAAAATAATTACCCATTACAGATATAATACAAACGATGTTTCTCCTGGTTTATTCTGCGTGATTACTACTGGTTCGATTTGAAAAATTCTTTTAGTGTTGGATAGCCTATTTATCGAGGAAGGCTATAGGCTACATAACATCGCGCTACGACCCACGGGGGCGGCGCAGTAACGATAAACGCGGGTGAAACCGCGGGAACATCTAGTTAAAATATAATCCGTGGATAACTTTGTGAGTGCACATTTACATGTATTTATTATGATAATATAAATATGGAATTTACAATGTGTTACCGTTAGTAATTTTTAATTATATTAATGCTTAATCTAATGAGTCGTAGCAGCACACGGGCGGCCAGACACAATATATTTTTAATTATGTCTAGCATCCCAAGAATTTACAGGTTAATCTTGAATTATATTCCTTTTCGGTCCAGCAATAATGTTGCATTTTTCTTACTGTACTTTTTTGTATAATTCTCGATGCATCTCAACTTATTGCCGCGTTTGTTGTAGACATGACTTTACATATATTCACATACACGTATGACGAGATATGCCGGTGATTCAACGAATTTAGGGTATGAAATCTCATGATTGACCCTCAGTCAATTTGCAATAGCAGTACGGCAACTGGAACTTCGCATGTTTGTTTTAAAAAATCCTGACTCCCGATTATTTGTATGTAACGATAGCCATTAACGACTAAGAGTATTTTCATCGTTTGGGCCCTTAAACAGCGATGGCCCAGAACTATTGAATTTTGAGTTGAAATCTAATGTCCTCAGGTGGGCACTAGATTAGTCCGAATGATATCGCTCTACCAAACTCTTTGATTTAGAGGCGCGACTACATAATTTATGTATTGTTTATAGTCATTGTTGATTCGGAAGTCCGTATTATTTACCACTTTACATTATTAGGTAGATGATATTGAAACGAATTATTGAACTTCGCACATACACCATGCCAGCTAGAATGATTCACGTAATGTTTATAGGTAATACGTGAATTAATTCAGACCACAGATGTATATCATTATACTTCAGTATGTTGACCTTCCATCTTTATTACCATTTTTACGCCCAACTAGATGTAGAAACATTGAAAACTAGCTATAAATTGGAGTTACGAGAATCATGAGAGTTATGATCCGAATATCAACGAATTCGTCTCTGACGTTGGCTATAAATCAAGAAATGACTAACAAAATGACACATCCTTCTAAAAATTGTAAGTAAATTAAAACTCACGTTTTTATGTTCTGTTTATGAGTGCTCGTTAGTATCTCCGGCGCGGCTGGTAGGGTTTGTTCTCCATATATGGTCAACGGTAATCTTTCTGCATCATTTACTATATGTATGTGTGCCATTTAAATCTTGTATTATTCAATGTGTAGCGATCGCGTGAAGTTCCTTTTCAAGAAAGCACGTAACATTTTCAAGCTGTTGCTTGTTATTTAAATATTGAAGGTATTCACACTACAGTCTAGGCTCAATACAAGGGTGTATAAACTCTTATGAATCTTTTATCTTTTACTTCTTGCTTGGAATGAAAAGTGTCCATGCTTGATCTTTTCAGTTAAAATGTAAACTTTTCTTTTAGATGATTTATTTTCTAACAAAGTCAGAGTTCAAAAGGCTTCTTCACTGTCAAATTGAGTCCCGAAAAGTTTAATTGCTATTTCACAATGTTTTTATCGTTGGGTTAGGGAAAGGAAAGTTTGGAAATGGGATAGGTACTTATTAATGTATTTTTTTAGAATTTTTTCAATTGTTCGGATGCTGATTTTCTTCTAATAGAATTGAACATAAAGCCGATAGTGAAATGAACGGTTGTCCTTTTCGTGTATCTTTCAATATTCTTGCACGAAACGATTTACGTGATGCATAATTAATTAATAACATAACATGATAATTCATACTTCCATTTAAAATATAAGCATAATCGGTATGAGTTATGATAATTAAAGGAAGTTATAATGTTTATTGCTGCCGATTATTACTAAATATTAGAAGCGATGCATAATTTCTTAGTCATCGGTTCCAGCTCCATGGAAACTAAAATAGTATCTAAGTAATAATAATAATGTCCTCCAGACCGATTTTCACGGCGGCCATCGTCGTTGGACATCAAGTTTACTGCTTGTCCTGTCTCCATCTTACCCAAATCAACGTAGTTGAATTTCAAGATCTGAAAATTAAATAGAATCTCAAATTATTTTGGAAAGCAGCTATAGTCATTCATATCAATAAAGTCCTTTAGACTCTTCTTCTAAGAAGAAGAAGAAGAAGTCCTTTAGACCGTATTTCGGTCACGGCGCCCAATCGTAACGCAGACTAGCTATCTGCACAGAAGATATTAGAATGCACAATTATGTGCGCAAACACAAGTGCACTCTCTGTTCCTTAACTCTCATGATCCGATGGGACGGCAATCTGACACGACCGGAGACAGATCAGGCGCGGAACAAACGGCTTTAGGTGCTTTTCGAGGCACGGAGGTGTATAATACCGCCAACTGCCTAACTCCGCTGGTATTGAGATTTCTTAACAGAAAACCCATTTCCTTGCAGCTTCGATTTTTTTCACATAAAAGCTCAACAACATTTGTACCCGACCCCGGAATCGAACAGAAAACTTAATGTATTGCAGTCGCATTCACTATCTTTGCGATGCCCAGGCAGTCGTTATAAGTAATAACTAGGATAAAATATCATAGTACATAATTAATCAACAATATCATACATAGCTGAAGCCAAATTTTCAATGCGTTGGCGTTGGTTTTCAGAGAGGCGATACTCTTGACCCAGTTGGCTGAAAGTAGGGCATACCAGGGGCCGGGCGCCCGCGCGCCCTGACGCAGCCCGATACTCGCCAGCACACTCGAATGCACACCATAAACAATTTATATTTTGTTTATATACAACCAACATTGTACATTATTCACGCTATAGCAAACGACGTTGGTATGATACCAAAGAGTTGGAGCGAGCGGACTCGATTAAATTTTGAGTATCATTTTGTTCCCGAAAATGGGTAGACGTAAAACAAATTACTTTATAAATGACATTATTTTGTAATTGGAACGTTAATGAATTAGTTTAAGGATTTTTTTCCACTACGCCGAGTGTTGTGAGTTCGAATTTCACACGCGACAAAATATGATTCCTATAGAGTTGTTCTGAAACTTGATGTTCTTCGTGTTAGTTTCTTGAATGAAAGTAACAGCCCAAGCGATACAGGATTTATTCCTAGTACAGGAATTGAGTATTATATTAAAAATATCACCAGTTCAATAAAACTAATAGGTATAGGTAAAACTAGCTTGTTTTTTTTTTAATAGGTACGTTTGTGATAAATCAGTACCTAAATTAAAAAACGAAAATTATTATACTATATGATAACTACATTAAGTTAACACTGATTCTAGTCATTCGTAATTATATTATTAATTATTCCAATAGTTTAAAGAAGTTAATTAATTAAGCGGTTTCTTCATTACGGTTATCATATCTTATTACATTACGCGATTTCATTGATATTTTTGTAATTGATTTAATAATTGTTTTTAGAAGTATAGACAAGTAGATAATAGCTGATAAGCTTGTAGCTTGCTTGCTTTATACGCGTGATTTGCTGCCGAGTAAAATACATGTTAGACGACAATACTACAACGTTTTACAGATAAAATACTGTTGGTTGTATATGGCAGGCTCATATTGCTGAAAATTGCTTTTGATTTTACTATAGGGATGTTTTATCAGAAATTTTACGGTAGCCGCGCAAAGATTGCCGTTTCCAGAAACTTATAAATGTAGTTTGTGAATAGATCTTTCATGTTGTTTGATGTATTATTATTTTCATCTGTTTAGCACATAGCACCAGTAATGTGTAGATATATGATTTTAGTATTGAAGACAGCCTTTAGAATGAATCTGAATATTATAAATGCGAATAGTTTATTTATGTGCCTCCTGTGAAAAGTGATACAAGTCAAAAATCAACACTTTACAGGAGAACAACTTTTGTTCTCCTGTAAAGTGTTGATTTTTGACTTTGTTTTGTAGGTAAAAATATTTACTGTCACTGTTAATTTACATTTGTGTGGTACATATTATAGTTTTAAAGTAATTCTTAAAAAACCTGTAAGTTGTATCTTTTTTATTTCTAATCTATACTAATATTACAAAGCTGAAGAGTTTGTTTGTTTGTTTGGTTGAACGCACTAAACTCAGGAACTACTGGTTTCAATTGAAACATTATTTTATAACATTATTTTGGATAGCCCATTTATTGAGGAAGCCTATATAATATAACATCACGCTACGACCAATAGGAGCGGAGCATCATTGAAAAATGTTCCTAAAACGAGGAAAATTATCTTATGTGAAGCAGACGAAGTTGCGCGGGTCAACTAGTACATACATGCTAAAATAACGTGATAAATGATACAACGACAGTCAAATTATAAACTGTCTTCGTGTAAGATGCGAAATTTCTAATTTTTATGTAAAAATTACAAAAGGTGTATATCTTGACTTACTCGTATATCACTTATCACAGGAGGCATAGATGTGTTTGTTATGTTTTCACGTCTTAACTACTTGGCCGATTATCATGAAATTCGTACAGTAAAGGACATAATTATGCTATCTTTCATCCAGAAGAAAGTACTCTTCTCGAGAGATAGCTGGTAGCTAAAAGTATACCATTATCTTATCTTATCTTATGTGGGTGCCAGTCAGTGCAGACCGGCGACACTTCGACCCAGTGGGATCTTTTGTGTCGACACTCTCCCAATAACGACTGCCATAGATGTTCATGGCAGCCGGGACCAACAGCTTAACGTGCTTGCCGAGGCACGGAGCAGGCGATAATTGTCAATCAATACGCACATAATTTCGAAAAGTCTTATAACTTCCGAAAGTCAGAGGTGCGCGACGTGGGTTCGAACCCGAGACCCTCTGCATTGCAGTCTGTTGGTCTCCCCACTGAGCTATCGCTGCTCAAGTATACCATTAGATTAGATACAAGTAATACGCAACCATTTCTGTAACCAAAGATTTATTAACTTTCATGTATGTAGGTACTCTTACATTTTGCGGGAGTAATTTATGGTTGTTCTTGTATACTGTCGTCATTTGATGCCTACCTAAGGATATTATCTTGTTAAATTTCCTTAAAGGCACCTGAGCGACGTCTTGAGGCGCGGTCAAACAGCCGCTCTACCGCTGGCTGTGTGAACGCTTTCATATAGTTCAGTACATTACAACACGGCGGGACACGCGCAGGCCCCGCGCACGCCCCGCGCACGCCCCGCGCAAGCCCCGCGCACGCCGGCTGTTTGACCGCGCCTTTAGACTTGTATGTCTTAGACTTAATGTGTGGTATTTTCGTAAGAATACTTTACAATATAGTAAACTTGGTTTACTTAAATATTAAATAGTACTTGATATAATATGTAATCCGTATAATTTAATAACTGTTTGCATATTTAATAGTCGTTTCGTAAGCATAAGTGAATTCAGAGATTTAAAACAAAATGAATTGTCTAATTCGATTTATATCAATTTTTTGATATTGCGAGTTATTTTCCTGGTGCTTCTTTGAAAGTATTAACTGCCAAGCGGATATAAATTAAGTTTTAAATCCAAAGTAATCAAATAAAATTAGTGGATTTGTTTATTCCTATTAAAATATTGTAAATGCGAAAGTAGATAAGTTTGGTTAAAAGGTTTAATGTTCAGGCTTAAGGCGTTAAACAAATTTAAATATCAACTTACTTTGAAGATAATTTACTTGATGGGAAATGCTCTGTATAGAACGGGATCAAAACCACGGTTTAGAACAACAGCTGTTTCACATAAATAATACGAGCGTAGTATATATGAAAGTTAAAGAGGCTACATTTAATTTGTAAAGTAAAGTATGTAAAGTAAAGCAAACTAGAGCCAATACAAATTGGTTTATTGTAATAAATAATATAAAGCCTATGTTTCTTTAGAGCACATTTTCTTCTTTCATTTAATGTCTTGGGACCTTACCAGCTTTCTTATCGCATACGTGAGAACTAGACAAAGCTATACACTTTGTAACACGCTGTCTCTACCTCGACTTTAAAGAGGTGGTAAAGTCATCCTCTTCTGGCCAGTGAAACTATCTCCAGCTCTTTCTATACCTCGCCTTCATATGAACCTCTCGCTACTACACGACATGACAAAACGCTATATACCTACGACCAAAATATAACAGGACTACTCCTTCCAATAAGACACAAGTAACAACTAACAACATTTATGATTACTACTGCGTTCCCGTGGTTCGTAACGTAACATTTTACTATAACCTTTCTTAAGAATTGGGCTATCAAATACAATAATATATTTTAAATGCGACTAGTTGTGCCAGAGATAAACTCGTTGAAATAATCAAACAAACTCTTCAGCTCTATTATGCTAGTGTGGATATTAATTGCATACTTAATTAACTTGTCATTTTAATAATAAGTAATTATTTATACCTATATAACGAAAACATAACCTTCCTTGAGATTTCAGTTACCTATCAAGTACAAAAAAAATGTTCAAATCTTACTAGTAGCTTTAGGGATTGGCGCGTTCAAACAAAACTAAACAAATTCTTTAGCTTTATTATATACTAGCTGACCCGCGCAACTTCGTTTGCTTCACATAAGAGAATTTTCCTAGTTTTTGCAACATTTTTCATTTATGCTCCGCTCCTATTGGTCGTAGCGTGATGTTATATAGCCTATAACCTTCCTCTTTAAATGGGCTATCCAACACTGAAATATTTTTCTAATTTTTACCCGTAGTTCCTTAGATTAGCGCCTTTTTATAAATGCAGCGGATGGCCGTTTCGCGCGATAAACAAAAATCAACCGTATAGCCGTACGCATACCGGCGCGGCGAGATTTGGAAGTTTTATTTCATCTATATCTTGTGTGTTTATAAACCGATTTCTATATTTTTTCTTTTATATTATAAATATTAAAGTGTCCTTTTTGAATATGGGAGTTTGATAAAGATATATCTATGTGAAATACAATATATTTATGTATTTAATACACTTTGAAGAAATGCCTAACGATTAAACACGTTATTGTAGATAAGTTATAAAAGATAGATATATACTATTGAGGACTTTTTTGTAGATCTTTTGAAGACCATCATCTTTGTAATACATACTTTTGGTATATGATCAACGTATGCGAGGATAAGAGCTCGAAAGTGCATTTTCGTCCGACTTGCTTCAAATTTATCGTCACTGCTCAGCTCCTATGTGTCTTAGCGTTATGTTATATAGCCTATAACCTGCCCAGGAGTATGAACTACAATCGTACCAAGTTTGGTTAAAATCCCTTCAGTAGTTTTTGACCCATGCGTGCATATACAGACAGACAGACAAAAAATTTACTGATTGCATTTTTGTCATCAGTATCGATCACCATTCATCCTCCAATATTAATTTTGAATATATATTCAATGTACAGAATTGACCTCTCTACAGTTTTATTATAAGTATAGATTAGTATACATATATACTACTAAAAGTACCAACAGAGTATGTTTGTTTCAGTGAATGTGTCATTCCAAAAGCGTAAAACAGAAGTAGTGCTTGTTCTCGGTAATAGACTGACGGCTCACAATGAGAATGATGGACTCACATATATTATACAGACTTGGGCTATTGTGTTCTTACTGTTTGGTACTGACATTAGGATATAACAATGCGTTAGTTAGCACCGGCGAGGTTGTTGGCAGGTCTCATCTATAATTTCAATGTCATATGCCGTAAAAAGGCGATATTACGAAACTGACAGCGTTTGAACAAGTAACGGTAGGTCATTCTGAAAATAATGTTATTTGTTGTGTGCTGTGCAAATTGTGTAAATATGATATTACTGTTGGCTTGTTAGAAAGGTGCAGTTATATTTTGTATTTAAAGTTAGTTTCTACGAAACACTATCGAAAACAACAGATCAGAATAAGTATACACTTTTGAAAGAACTTTAAAATGTCAATATTTGTTTAGAATGTCATTTTTATATTCATTGTTAGGTATATTATCCGGACGTGTTTAAGTGTTCAATTAATTCTAGATGCATAACTTATTTTTAATTAATTTATATACAACATTTGTAATAATTAAAATCAAATCTATGAAATTAATATTAATTAGCAAAATCTATTTTCTTTTTCGTTATAAAAGACAACTCCCGTACTAGGAATGACTCCTGTATCGTGGAAGACTTTACAGACATTCAAACAACGAACACAAATAACACCCAGACTCGGAACAATTATTTGAGGATCACACAATTTTTTTCCTGTGTGGGAATCGAACCCACAAGAGTCGCCGTTTTCTGTGTGGGAATCGAACCCACAAGAGTCGCCGTTTTCTATGTGGGAATCGAACCCACAAGAGTCGCCGTTTTCTGTGTGGGAATCGAACCCACAAGAGTCGGTAACTACTGGTTCGAATTGAAAAACTCTTTTAGTGATGGATGGCTTATTTATCGAGGAAGGCTACAGGTTATATTACTACATACAAGCAGAGTACAACTCGAATTGATTGTCAAATTCTAAATTAACGCGAGCTAAGCCGCGGGCAAAAGCTAGTTATATATAAATTAGACTAACATTAAATGTGTAGTGACTAGGTCAAGCTAAAAATAATAAAACAAAATATAAATAGAAAGTTAATATAAATAAAAACAATCTAATTATCAGACAAGGTGAACGAATATAAATGACTGCATTTTAATTATATTTGGACAAATCTATACTAATATTATAAAGCTGAAGAGTTTGTTTGTTTGTTTGGTTGAACGCGCTAAGCTCAGGAACTACTGGTTCGAATTGAAAAATTCTTTTAGTGGTGGATGGCCTATTTATCGAGGTAGGCTATATAACATCACGCTAGGACCCACGGGAGCGGCGTAGTAATTATAAACGCGGGTGAAACCGCGGGCACATCTAGTTAATAATACATAGTTCCTCGCATATATCACCAAAAGGGGTAGAGAAAGGTGTATGGTATTTACTTTTCAAGCTAAAGTTTTAGGTCCCATGTAATAGGGTTCCAACTCTGGCCTCCGTAACTTTCTCAGATTTTCTATACAGAAAACCCGATATCTCTTTGCACGATCCGGGAATCGAATCCGAGATTCGAGGCAATAATATTTTTTTATTTTCTCGTCAAAATGTCCACACTCCGCCTGATGGTAAGCGATCATGTGGTCCAAGAACCGTGGCCTCACACTCCTCATAGCAGCTGAGTTGATGTTGAGGTTCCTTCTTTGACGGCCTAAGAAAGTTATTTTTCACGTCACGCTTAAAGGGCCCATGATTGAAGGAAGAAGGAAACACAAATGATATACGAAAGAAGAAATAAGAGGTGTATTACCCTAACATTTTATGCCATGGTTTTAGGGTGTTATATAGGGCTTCAGCTAAAGACTCCATAGCTCAGCTCAGATTGTCTGACAGAAAACGCAATAACACTTTGTACGACTCGGGATCTAAACCCGAGACCACGTAGACAGTCGCAATCTCTACCGCTGCACCACCGCGGCAATTAATTACACAGTTAGATTAAATTACGTACCGTGAGTCCGTGTAGTAAAGTTTGGAGAGTAAAACACATTTTGCATTCTAGCATCTCTTGAGATATAAACTTGTTATAGCTCTCTCTGGCCAAAGACTGATACTAGACTACTGAATTTAATATATATACTACGAGTAGCTCTCAGAACTTTGTTTAACATGACTGTAAAACGTACCTTTAGATAACAGAGTAAATTAAATTTTATACATGTGTTTCAATGTGAAAGTACAATTTGATTTTGACTGCAGGGTGCGGTGTAGTGGTTTAAATAGTCGCCTGACCTGTGCTACTTATATTACATTGGGGTTGTGAGGTCGAGTCTCACACGGGATAAAAATTGTGCAATGCTGAAATGAGACGTTCATTTCATCCGTTAATTGAATGTTTGTAAAGTACTCAGCGATACAGGAATTATGTTTGGGAGTCGTCTAATCCTAACTAATATTATAAATGTGAATGTGAGTTTGTTTATTTCATTATACGCTTTTACACCTTAACTACTTGTCCAATAATCATGTAAAGTCGCATAGATACTCGTTGTCAGGGTTCCAGAAAAGGATATAGGCTACTTTTCATCCAGAAAACTAACCTAACCTAACTTAAACTACATTTCCGCAATCCAAATCTAGTATAAGAATAAAAACCAAAATAAACATTTCTACTAAACGTCCGCGAAAAGGTATAGAAGACAGCTCTGCTGCCTAACATGAAGACCATTAGAATAGGTTATTTATACACAACAGTAATACTGACGTTTATTTTGAATATCATTATTTTAAAACACATCGCAAATGGTTGGTTGTCGTACCTACAATGTGCATATTCGGCGCGCGACGCGCCGGGCGTGGTAAGTCGATTCACTGCACCTCCATTTCCGCATGTCACAGTCCGGTCCGCGTTCTATTTCAGAGACACGACGCTAATCTGCGATGTATCTTCTACAATATTATGCGATTCAAACTCACAATTATTCAGATCCGTTAATATCGTATAGGGTTACTAGTAATGAGTTGTAGACGTCTTCAAAATGTCAACTACACTTCTACATTATTTTAAAAATTATGTACTTGCTGTTTGTGTTTAATCTACGTTTAAGATTAATGCTTCGCGCTCGTGGCTTACTAGTAGCGTGATGTTATATATCCTGTTACCTTCTTCAAGAATTGGGCTATCAAATGGAAAACTAATTTTCAAATCCGACTGGTAATTCCAGAGATTAGCGCGTCCATACGAAGATTTAAGCTTTGTTTTGTTTGTATAGATATCAATTGTATTATTAAATTCTCATTTACAACACATTCAAATGCTCAAATATTGTGTTCAAAATCTAACAAACGAAACACAAACAAATAAAACATACAAATTATGTAAATACATATATTTAAAACCATTAAAAGTTACCCAATGTTGTAACTTACAAGATTATTTTCAGAAGAAGATCATTTTCAAATTACCTTGCGTAATATTTTAATTAAGAAACAATCAACCTCGGGATGATTTCAAAGTTAGATTGGCTGGAAATGGGCTCAAGAAGGCGCTTCATGTCGATGAATTAATTAATGAGATGGTTAATTACCGAGCCTTCGACACGGTGCAAGGCCTCCACTCACTGGCACTCACTAGGTTTATCGTGTTAACTCATAAGTTGAGCAATTGATAGGATCCACGCATCGCCGGTACTGAGGGCGCTACCCGACCGTATCAATATAAGTAATTACAATTTATATAAAAAACATGCTATTCTTAATACAAATAATGCAATTTTATAAGGTGTGATATCGTAGCGAGGAGTAGAAATAATACGCGCTTCGCCTTTTAGAAGTTAAATTATGTGCGTTTTAAAAAGTTTACTGCCGCTCGTTTTACTGGTGAATGAACATGTCAAAGAAATCTGCAGGCTCGAGATTTTTATGTTTGCCAAGGTGTCGTGAAAATCCGTACTTAGCCTCCAAGATGGTTTCTAATTCTTAGAGCCACATTCTACAGAGTCAATATACAGGACTAATATTAGATATTAATTGATGTAAATTAGGAAATTTTACATTGTATGTAGACTAATCAGATTAGCTCGTTCGGATGCTAGAGTTCAGACATTGATTTTGTAATTACGTATCAAAATGGTTGAGCTGATAGATTAAAATAATAATAATGTCCAATCCGCACTGGACGTCAGCGTGGTAGGCCTTACCGTGCTCATACTGAAAAGAGGCCTGTGCCCAACATTGGGAAAGGTTATATACAAGGCTGATAATCAGGGCTGACATTGTATTGTTATAAATAACAATGTCTAAGTGTAAATGAATTTATGTATCAAACCTTTCAGTCCTTCTAATTTTTGAAGATAAATTAGGAAATAAATATGAAAAGCTTTCCAAATAAACGTTAGCTATCAAATTTATGTTTGGAATTAAGTATGTACCTGAAAAAAGAAATTTTAAGATAAGTAGCTTAATTTCAGAACAATATTTCCTTGACTAAGAAGCTTAAATATATTTTTATTATATGTTTGAAGCCTTGTTTATTAAGTACATAATATCTCTCAGTTGTTCGCATGAAGGTAATAAGAGGATCTGATGAATATCTAACGAAGTTCATTGTATTATATCTATAAGATGTTACAAGCAAGAATAGTAAGACGCTTAGTATTTCTTGATAAATACATACATAGACGCACTTCTATGTCCTCGAAGTGATAGCCGAAGCTGTATTACACACCCATATATCGCCAGGTAAGCAGCGATAGCTCAGTGGGGAGACCAACAGACTGCAATGCAGAGGGTCTCGGGTTCGAACCCACGTCGCGCACCTCTGACTTTCGGAAGTTATATAACTTTTCGAAATTATGTGCGTATTTGATTGACAAATATCACCTGCTCCGTGCCTCGGAGAGCACGTTAAAGGTCTTAGCATACGTGACGTGTTTTTTCTCGTGGCGGACGGAACGGGACGATTTCTTGACATCGTCGCATTTAAAAATATAGCAATAATATAAAACGTGTATTTTATCGAAATAGTATTTTATAGAAATCGTCCCGTTCCGTCCACCACGAGAAAAAACACGTCACGTATGCTAAGACCTTAAGTCGTCGGTCCCGGCTGCCATGAACATCTGCCATAGATGTTATAGTCGATATATCTGCCATAGTCGTTATTGGGAAAGTCAGTACCCTCTAATATCCTGACACTGGTCTAGCCTTAGGGTATCGTTAGCCTTCGGGTTGCGGAGGGTAGGTGGCAGCCGCTCCGTGTAAAAACTGATATCCAGTCAAATCCGGTTAGACTAGGAAAAGCCGACCCCATGTGACTTGGGAATAATAAAGGCTAGGAAGAAGATATCGCCAGGTATGGTTTTAAGTCCCACATAGTAGAGAGCGAGCCTATTGCTTTTGCCCAGGCTTAGTTCCAGACTCTGTGATAATTTCTTGACAGACTTACCCTATGTGGCGACCTCGATGGCGTAATGGTTAGTGTAAGCGACTGTCACGCCTGAGGTCGCGGGTTCGATTCCTGCACAAGTCCAACATTTGTGTGCATGGCCATGGATGTTTGTCTTGGTCTGGGTGTTTCTATGTTTATACATAGAAACACCATATGTATGTATTTACAAAAAAGTAGGTATATATGTATGTTTGTCCATTGTCTAGTACCCATAGTACAAGCATTGCTTAGTTTGGGCTAGATGATGTTGTGTGTATATGATAGAATATTATTATTAAATATAAAAAAAAATATTTGCTTAATTTTGAATTGAATCCAAGACTCTTTATACAGCAGTTATATTCGCTACCACTGATTCGCCGTCACCGAGATTCTTGGTATACTTATATATAAATAAACAAGTAGGTACCTAACTAATAACCTACTTGTTTATTTCTAAGAATTACTTTTTTTCTGAACTAAACATTATGTGGATGTTGAAAAAGCTCCGCTCTGTCATATAACGTTTCTATTTGCTCTTCGCTAGAAATGAACAGTAAATGCGAATCGTAACAAGGTTATACCTGAATCAAAGTCATCTTAGTAACTCAATGTTTGGCTTCCTGATAGTCTTTGATTGAATAATCTCTGGTAGATGATTGTATTTATTGGTAACTTGGATTATAGGTGCTCGACGAAAGGATATGAAATAAGACTCTCCTTCCATTTCACTTATTACCTATATGAAGTTTTTCATCTGTTTTACCAAGGAATGGGATTTTTATACTGCTTTTATAATCGCGGTTTTCAAGAGCTACTGATTTTAAAAATTGTTACAATTGCTCTAGTCAGCTTATTTATTAATTTTTGGCGGTGAAGGGGACGTAATCTTGATCTGACCTTGGCTTAGAATGTCTCTGACCCGGTCAGATAATCACCAAGTTCTTCTTCTTTACTATCTCACTATGCTGTAGTTCTATTAATTACTAGCCTCGTATACCTTTAATTGAATTATTGTTTTCTGATTAAATTAATTGTTTTTGGGATAGAATATGCGTGTTCCTTAAATAATAGTTCTAAATCTGGGTGTACTTGGAGCCCGATGTTTGATTGTTTGTAAAGTCACCCGCAATACAGGAATTAGATATTTGTAGTGTGAAAGTTGTCATTTTTTTTACAACTTTAGCAGATCTTACTCAGTCCTTGTTATAAAATCACTAGATGTTCCCGCGGTTTCATCCGCGTTTATCATTACTGCGCCGCCCCTGTGAGTCGTAGCGTGATGTTATATAGCATATAGCCTTCCTAGATAAATAGACTATCCAAAACTAAAAGAATTTTTCAAATCGAACCAGTAGTTCCTGAGATTAGCGTGTTCAAATAAACAAACAAATTCTTCAGCTTTATAATATTAGTATAGACTAGCTGTTACCTGCGACTTTGTCCGCGTAGATTTTAACTAAAAAGTGTTTGTCTCCGCGGAACCTTATTTTTTTTTCTAAAATCAAAGTAGCCTAAGTTACTCCTTATAACATCAGCTATCTGCCAGTGAAAGTCCCGTCAAAAACGGTTCAGGCGTTTCGGAGATTAGCCGGAACAAACAGACAGATAGACAGACAACAATTTAAAAATAGATGTTTTCGTATAGGTACCTTACCTATATACTTTCATATGCATTAGATAAAAAGCTGTTATTTTGACATTACAAACAGACACTTCAATTTTATTTATTTGTATAGATGTATACATGTAACATTTTAGCTATTAATTTACTAATTCTGTGCTAAGTTCTCATACTTTTTACTTAGTGCCAATTTAGTCAAATCTATTAACAATAGACATGCATGACGCATTGTACAGCAGAGCATATTATGACGGTGGTTTCGTAACACTGCACCAATGGATTACTACTGTCTCTAAATATAGGGCAGATACAAACCAGCGTCGTAAAACTATGCGAATGTATGTGGGTTAGCGAGAGCATCACAAATAACCTGCTCTATCGTAAAATGTCCCTCAGGTTTCAACACTAACTGCATTATACGAAGTAGGAAGCCGATCCGGGAATTTCGTTATGCAATACAGGAAAACAGATTGTGCTAAATATGTTGGAGGGAATATTTTAACGCAAAAATGCGTTCAATTTTGGGAGAGAATGTTTGAAATGTTTGTGGACCATTTCTGTGTACCTATCTCTTTAGGCATAATTGGAAAAGGTGTTGTATCATGTTCTGTTGTGTTTAGGTAATAAATATGAATAAAGGTTTTGACTTTTGCTATTTGTACACATATTTAATACTAGATTTTGCATGTGGCCTCACTCGTGTAAATGTAGTTTAGTTTAGGTTTGTAAGGTCGGACGCTATGTCCTTTTCTGTACCTCTGACATGGTGTATGCGAAATTTCATGATGATCGGTTGAGTAGTTAAGGTGTGAAAGCGTAACAAACAAACTCATATTCGCATTTATAATATTAGGTAGGATAATATAAGAGCACCGGGTATTAATCGGGTGTAGGTAATAAATTACTTATATTTCCCGACGTTTCGACCGATTTGCATCGATCGTGGGCACGACTTGACTAAATACATTGATCTTATAATATAACCAGCTATATAGATATACTACTTTACCTATCGTTTCGCTACGGTACACCGGTGGCCAGTCACAATACATTTTTAATTATGTCTGGTATTCTAAGACTGGACAGATTAAATGACAATTCAGTTCTTGTATGCCATCATGACCGATAACATTATTTTTATTGATACATAAAATGTAAATTCGATATCGTATATCTTATTTTTGACTATAACAGTAAATCTTATGCTTTATATGTGACGATTATATCATCGCATAAAGTCTATATTCAAAGTATTACGTAAGCACCTACTTAAACGCTAAAGCTCATTTGAATCAATAGATAAGTTGTGGGAGATAGACCACGTTTAGCTTGTCTAATAAATGAAAGTGTAATCATATGATAATATAGTTGATATCTTCACTAATATTATAAATGTGAATGTGAGTTTGTTTGTTACACTTTCACGCCTTAACGACACGACCGATCGACATGAAATTTCGCATACACTTTGCCAGGAGTACCTTACATCCAGAAGAAAAGTATAGAGATAGTAGGATAGAGATTTATTGACAGAATCTACATTAACGCAAGCAAAGCGGCGGACAAAATCCTAATCCTAACTTCCTAACTAAAATTATAAAAGCGAAAATGAGTTTGTTTGTTTGCTACCTTTTCACGCCTTAACCACTGAACCGATCATCCTGAATAAGATTAAATTCTACCAAGGCTAAATGCTGAATGCGCCTAAATCGCCTAAGCGCAAAGTTGTGTAAACTATAATTTGAACATAGTTATGATCCAGCCGTATGAAATGCCAGCCAATAGATTTCCACAGTGAGCGGTGGTGGTGGTGGGCTGCTGTCTTCACAAGTTTTGCTAACTAAAGGGGCTATGTCGCTTACTCTACGTCTTTTACGGATACGTTTACATTTCGAATCTTATTACGCAAAGTAAGATATACAGGCCAAGTGAAAATGATATGACACAATTCAATATAATCCTAACTAATATTATAAAAGCGAAAATGAGTTTGTTTGTTTGTTACCTTTTTACGCCTAAACCACTGAACCGATCATCCTGAAATTTTGCATATACGTTGTCAGGTGTACAGAAACGGACATAGGTTACCTTTTATCCCGAAAAAAATTACTGTTCCCGAGGAAAACAACAATAACGTTTTTATGATGATAATAGATGGCGCCACGTGTCTTTCGAATCATGATTGAATTATATGATTACAAGCAGAGTACGACCCGAATTGATTGTCAAATTCTAAATTAATGCGAGCGAAGCCGTGGGCAATAGCTAGTATAGTATATTTTCCAGCTGGTCTTACATGCACAGTCCTTTGTGGGTGAATCAGCCTTTGTATGAACAAGAACGCGCGTATAAAAGAATAAAAAGGCAAGGTATGACGCGTATGTATTCGTTTTGAATCAGGTATGATTAATTTGGGATGATCTCTGTTCAAAAATAAGTCTGGAAAGCTTAATAAGTGTTGTTAGATATTAAAGTCTTGTAGTCTTGTCCTGTAGCACGAGTCTGCATTCGATATTGTATTCACATTCACCGGACACGAGCGCAGTGACGAATTAGGACGGATGAAAGAAAACGCGAAATCGCAGCTTGTGTTGAGGTCACGATTAAAATAATATGTTATTTTATAAAATATATTTCTCATAATTATTAGATGTTCTCAATTTATCGTAGACTAGTTAATGGCTGCGGCTTCACTCGCTTGAGAACAGTACTTTTTCTAGATGAAAAGTACCCTAAGTTCTTTTCTGTATTCCTGACAACATGTATACGAAATTTCATAATGGTTGAGTGCTTACAGCGTGAAAGCGTACCAAACACAAAAACTGACATTCGCATTTATAATATTAGTAAGAATTCAAAGACAATACAGAATACAATTTTGTATTACCTTTGAATCAATGACAAAACTTGATGACTCAACAGTCTTGATTGTCACCGATATTAATTGCAAGTGATCAATAATGATATAGAACAACTTTCTTAAGCAGTGTTTATTTACGAATCACTTGCGAGAAGCGTAAACGTCTTCAGAAGCATTTCATCGTGTATTTTTGTTTATACTTAAGGGAATGCGCGCGGTGACGTATGCTGCGCGTTTACGCACGTTTCGCAAAACGGACGCGGCCCCGTCCTGTTACTGTTTCGCTTTAGAACATCAATTGTTCCAAGTTTCCACTTGTAAACTGATCTGTTAGCTCAGAATTTCCAATAAATGGAGTTAATTAAACTGGCGCGTGTCACAGCGGCTAATTGGCGGATAATCTCAGCTTAACGGTGTGCCGTAATGATATCGGAATGTCTACACTTTGTTTATATACCAACCATCGTAGTTCTATCCAGCCAATTAGTACTAGTAAGAGCTTAATAATTGAAAGCTCATATTTCTTGTGTAAAAGCTATACCTATATAAATAAAAATCAATTGCCAGACGGCGCATCACTTAAGAACGGCTCGACCGATTTGGCTGTTTTTTGTTTTGTTGTGTTTGTAATTGTTAGGACAAGGTTTGTACGAACGAAAATATGTGAAAAATCCGCGGAAAATGTCGAAAATTCAAATAGTAATTTTATATGGAAAAAAATATTGATGTTTTGATATTGAATTTAATTACGTGTTTTTTTTTTAATTACCGAATTTAACTTTCTTGTACACTACGACCATAAATGAATGAGAACCTTCAATAATTGTATTTACCTATGTTTAACAAATAAATGATTC
Source organism: Catocala sponsa (assembly GCA_963564715.1). NCBI lineage: Eukaryota > Metazoa > Arthropoda > Insecta > Lepidoptera > Erebidae > Catocala > Catocala sponsa. The sequence goes on from OY751342.1 coordinate 16,161,548, forward strand.
TGATTTTGATAATATTACGTGAATTGTATTTTTGTTTAGATTGACAGTACAATGTATGTCGGGTCAACTAGTTTTTAATATAAATTCTTGTCACTCGTTATCGATGTCGATTTTCTCAAGTGTAAAAGCGACGTGTACCGACAACGCCGTGTAGTTATATAAATGCAACGCATACATTTAATTTAAAGCTCCAGATAGGTCGATGGCATAGAGAGAAAATCGATACGACTTTCCTTGCTCCGCTGTTATGAAGTAAATTCTATGAATAGTGAAAGGAAGTACTGATCTATAAATTATTACATGCGGCGTCGTTTCTATGATGCCGTTTCCGATGTTTGCTATTTAGAGTTTGTATATAATAATAATAATAGGTATATAACAGTATATTATGATATAATATTAGTTTATATACATTGCCACTGCTGGCTACTGGTTTCTATCAATATGCTGGCCCAATATGGATTGGTGGTATCTTCGAATAGATCAAGTCGAACTTACAGTCATAAAGGTTAACTCACAATGTTTTCCTCCACCGCTAAAGCGAGCGATAATAAAAAATTTTGCAGGCACATGTCCTTTAAAAGTCAAAAGTGCCTGCCATAGGATCGAACTACAGTCCAACGCTTTACCCACTGAGCTACCATTACCCTCCTGCTTTATATAAACAAACAAAATAAAAATATATGATTAGAATCCAACAGATTAACTTAAGTTGCGAAGCTCATAAATGCGCGGTGCAGTTCAGGTACATACGTACGACGTTTGAATGCCTAAATATAGTAGCGAGTGTCAGACACAGCTGTGATAAATGCTTCAATACACTAACTTCAATAACGATTTCGTACATTATGTTTAAATTTACAGTTACAAGTAAAACCGATTTGTTTACCCTTCGCGTATTGTGGTATGCTTGTACATATTTGTAAAAACTAGACGCAACTGCCCTTGGTATATTTAACACATAGAATGATTCGTAATACAAACTGAGTAATAACGATTCTTTATGGCACTGATATGTTCATACAGGATATAATAAATGACGCTAACTGCACGTTAACTAGCGCTACTTAGCGTCTCGTACAAGGAAGGATTTAAAACGAATATAATAAATAATATTAACAATATAAGCCTATTGTTGTTGCAACGAATATAATAAATAATATTAACAATATAAATCAAACACTGGTCGAACAGATATTTATTATATACTAGGCAGACAAAAATATACATTTGCCTAGCTATCTTAAAAAATGAGGTTCTGTGTCTACGATTTCTTCAAAAAAGTAATAGTGCCCAATTATTGTCTTAGATGTTTTTTTTTAATGAGTCTAACCAATGGAATTATTTGTTTACAGGTAGTGCAATCGAAGAAGCGTTACAATGACGGTGGTTACAAATCCAGCTCGCACCAACTCCGACGATGAGATCGAGTCGGGCCGAGAGAGCGCCATCGGCGAGTACGGCGGGCTAGAGCTCGATGACCACGCTCGGCTGTACGATGACGAGAAACAGAGCGACATCGTATTCGAAGTCGGCATTAACGGGGACACGTGGCGCTACCCTGGGCACCGACGCGTGCTCGCCGCCACCAGCCCTGTGTTCGCAGCGTTGCTTGCCTGCAAAACTGACGTTATCGTCGTCGATTACATCGACCGCCGCGGCTTCGAGCAGCTTCTGCGCTACCATTACTGCGAGCCAACGCAACTCAACTCTGTCGGCACTGCGCGTTGCGCTCTCGATGCAGCCTACAAGTTCCTCTGCCCGCCGCTTGCAGAGCGCTGCGCTCGCAGACTCGATGAAATGTTGGACGCTGGAGTCGCGCTAGAAATTTTGCGTGATTTACGATTCCTTTGCGCTAGACTACCCGGCGCAGCCTCCGCTCCACCTCTGCCGGCTCTCTCTGATGACGCAGCCGCCCGCTCTCTAGCGCAGTGTTCGCGCTGGTGCGACTCTTTAGCTCACAATGCGCTGCTGGTACTAGATGACAGCGCAGATACCGCTTTGACAGACGAACGGCTCGAAGAGCTTACATACGAAGATTTAGCGCTTATTGTAAAGCGTGACACTCTACGAGTGTCCAGTGAGCTTGTGCTAGCTGAAGCGCTTTCCCGATGGAGCACTGCTGCGTGTAAACGCACCAAGAGGGAGCTAACCCCGGCCCACAAGAGAGCGGCGCTTGGTGAACTGGCATATTGCCCTCGATATTTATTGCTATCGGGCGAGGAATTGGACCGTGCTCTTGGATTGGAATTACTCGAACCGATGGAGCGCGCTTTAGTTACGGCTCGTGCTCGCAAGCTATCGGCGCCTGTGCCAGTGGGTGCCGAGCAGGAGGCGCTGCTCCGTCGCTGGGCTCGTCCGCGGCCGACAGAGCCTGCAGCTTTGCCCGTACACCTGAGTTCACGTTCCGAGCCGCCCGCCGAAGATCCTCAACCTAGCAAATTATGCGCGCGTCGCACCAAGCGCCCAAAACAACCCAGTTTTGCCCCAGAAGAGAAACGTAAGAAGCGTGGATGTTGTGCGTGCTTTGGAGAAGGACTCCTACGCGCGTTCATTTGTCTCTTTGACTAAAGAAAGTGCGCACTTCTTATTATATATAAAGTGGATCCAAGCGCGGTTAAATAAATAAGTGTATAAAACTACTACATTGTTCAATGACTTTTGACTGACTGTTAAGTACTGAAGTGAAAAATGTAAAATATATAAAAATAATATTCTAGCATTCTTTCCTGTCTATCTGACTTTCTTGAAAATCGATGTGAACAGATATGTTTAAAAACAACTACATAATATAAGTACATGTTATACTGATGTCTATCTATAAATAACAAATCATAATTTGGATAGACGTGGAAAATAAAGGAAAGAAAGAATGCCTTCTTTTGTATTTTTTTACGAATCGAAATTGAAACTATTCGTATTAAATATGCATACTTAGTATTTTAGCACAGCGGTACTTACAATTTAGCATTTTAAGTTTATTACATACCTGCAGCTGAAAATTGTATTTTTAAGTATTATGTCCATTTTTAAGTCTGTGTTCATTTTATAGTTTGATATTTTGCTTATTATGATGATAGGAGTTTTTTAGCAAGTGATAGAACGAATTGACGTAAGCACGTCTTAGAAATCAATCTACTAGAATAATTTGTGATTTGTGATATTTATATTAAATGTTTGATTTGTATTATGAAACGCGTTACTTTACGATATATTCAATGAAATTGTTTGACAATTTGCATTTATGAACATTTAAGTGAAATGAATTGGTGCACAAAATGCCGTTGTTCGGTTACGTTTCACGTTTGTATTAGTTGTTGTATCAAATTTTGTTGCATTTATTAATAATTGTGTGAGAGTCATGATAACAGGTTATCTAGAATCGTTATTAACGATAACTATTGGATCACTGCCGTTCCAATACGGCCTGACTGTTGGGTATGGAGCTCTCCTAAAACATAGCTATTGGATGCGCGAGAACGTGACAAAGATATAAATTCTCTCTTCTTCTCGTACGCAATAATAAGGCTATAAGACTTCATGGTACGATCCTTACTCACAATTATTAAACTATATTTTAGATAACCTTGTTATTAAGTTAGAAGTTTTGTTTAGTTAATTATAGACGAATTGTTTAATAGAATTCTTCCATAATTTAGTGAAATAGTTACCTAAATATTCACTAGTCGTATACCAAGTACATAAATGTCGAGGATTATATTATTATATTATGTGTATAGGTATATGTTTCAAACAGTCGTTCGCAGAACGGATAACTTCATAAATTAATATTCCGTAGCTTAAATTATAATCTATTTTAAATTGTGCCATATTGGATGTGGCTTTTATTGGATTAGGGTTGAAGCAGATATGGCAGTAGCTATTCGGAAAGCGGATGCGGTGAGAAATTGCTTTACACATCTTTACGAAGGCAAATCGCCGCATTGTTTTTAGACGTACGATACAGCGACTTTGTACCCCGCTGTGAAGATATGCAATCGCCAAATCGCGCGGTTTTGATATCACAATCTAACGTTGAAAGTCGCGATAATGTGAAGACAAAATCGGTCACCGATACAGCAAGTACCATATCTGCACTGATCCTTAGTAATTTTTCGTGTCTTCAAAACTATTCTTGAATTTATAGAGAGGTACTCTCAATATTCATTACATGTTTAGCAAATTAAAATTAAAGCTTTTTATGTAATTAAATTACTTATTCAATGTTTGTATGTCCGTGCGTTTTAAACGGTTAATGTCAAATGAATTTGTCATAGAAATTGTTTCGCTAATGTGCGTAAAATTAATTTATTGTAATCACGAATAAATTGTGTTCGGCTTAGAGCTGTGAATACAATGAACCCATCCTGAGACAAATATATGAAGTTAAATATATGTGTACTGTTTTATTACCCTTCCAAGTAGTCTACGCCTACAGTAAACAAATAAAAGATAACATTTTTTTTTACTACTAAGGTGGCATACTAGCAAACTACCTATGGACGCCTGCAACACGAGAGGCATCACTTGCGCGCTGCCGACCCTTTAGGAAAAGAAGAAGAGAAAAAGGATATGAGAAGGAGAAGGCGCAGGAAGGGGGGGTGATTAGGCCTCCGCCACTCTCACTCACCAATCGAAACACAACAGTAGGAATACTTACTGCTATTTCACGTCGATATTCTGTAAAAGGGCAGTCCTTCCCCGGTCGAGCCGACCCATTCATGCTGAAATCAGCGAGTTTTCTAAATATCTTCGAAGATATAGGCGGACGTGTTCGCCACTTAATTTTAAGGGTCACTTAATAGTGGAAGATTCTCGTCTACCGGTTACAATTTCAGCGTTGTTATTAAGAAATTATATACACAGTCTTATGCCTAAATCCAAGAAGCGGTCGGCATTGATTTATTACATCTACATTTCGACAGATATGATTTAGATCCCATGTAATAGGAGGCACACCTATTCCCGTCTCCAGGCACAGCCCCAGGTTTTGTGCTGCTTGCTACTGAGAATTTCTTCCTAGAATTTTACGATAACAGCCTGAACCGCAAATTCAACCAGAGACCTCACATATAGCAGACACATTCACTACCATTCCTATCAGGAAATGCAATAACTTTCACTAGTGGTAGAAAAGAATTGTGGTAACACTTTTACTACTGAACATTAAAAATCAGGTGGCAAACCTAATATTGTCTTAGGTGGCAAACGTAGCATAAATATAAGAACAGTATTATTAAGTAACTGGTTTATTATATTCACGAGAAATATAGCACAAAGAGTTCTCATCTTAACACGGACACCATCCATCTCCTTTATAAGGGCTAATATACAACATGTAACATAATAAACGCACGTCCTGAAAGTAGTTTGTTCAAAATCAGCTATTGAATCAATTCCAGCAATTTTTAATATAGGTAATTATTTATCCCTAAAACAAATTATAACAAATTAAATTATAGTCACCCATTTATTAAACAGCTGAAATAAACGAAAATGTATCATAACTCAAGGCAATAAGCTTTTTGATGCAATAAAGGCAATAATGTTAGATTTATTGTAATACCTATACTAATTCTAACCGTGCACAATGAGGAGAACTAATTCGTTAAATTAAAATATTTAAGTACATAAAAGTAACATTTTAATGATTATATTATAATTGCGATTTAATAATCTAATTGGGGTGTTTGAGGTTGTGCATTATATCTGTGACATGTAAGTAGTATACAGTACCTAGTGCTTGAGAATTTCTTCCTAGAATCATCCGATAACAGTCTGAACCGGCAATTCAACCAGAGTCCTCAAATACACCAGGCGCATTCATTAGCAGACAATAAAATAACTTTCATTAGTCATAGAAAACAATTGGACCTACCATTTCACTACTGAATATTAAAAATCATGTGACAAAGCTATTATAAATATTACCTATATTTACAGTATTTAGTAACGGTGGTTTATTCTGTTTACAAGATGTACAAAAATACAAAGGATTCTCGTCCTAACCCGGACATCAGTGGCCTGGGTACGACCTATATTGTACAAGAGGTACTATCAACTCCAGCGACGGATGACCACTCCTAAGGTTAAAATCGCATAGCAGGCCAACACTTGGTACCCGTACCCGTAACACGCCCCTTTCTTTGTTTGAGTTTTTTTACACTTTACATTTGTTTACTGATTCTAAGGCGATACAAACTCAACTGGTCAACATGTGCAAGGGAAAATTTTTCTGAAATGGTCATCCGTCGCTGGAGCCGATAGTACAAAATCGTAGTAGGAAAACAAACTTGTGTGTAAGCAGTTTCTGGAGGAGGGTAAATATAATCTATTGTCAGAGTCCTTGCTTTTACAAGAGGACTTTAGTACCAGGAATCATTGTTTACTGGGCGTAAACGTATATTATGTACTTTTATTACACCAACACTATCTATACTAATATTATAAAGCTGAAGAGTTTGTTTGTTTGAACGCACTAATCTCAGGAACTACTGGTTCGATTTGAAAAATTCTTTTAGTGTTGGATAGCCTATTTATCGAGGAAAGCTATAGGCTATATAACATCACGCTATAACCCACGGGGGCGGCGAAGTAATCGCGGAAACACCTAGTATAATATAAAAACGGTGCTAAGGTTTTTGACTGTACTACACAACACTATATAAAATGAACCTAAGGTCTGTATAGGTGCAGTCTATGCGATCAACTCGCCACTGCCGCCGCTTTGAGTGCTGTGGGTTCCAATCCCACAGCACACATGGAATAATAGTTATTAGTGTGTTTGCACGGATCGCGTAGTCGTTTAATTGTTCGCCTAGCTAGACTGCGCCGAGTGTTGTGGGTTCGAATCCCAGATGGAACAAAAATTTGTGTGATCAACGAATGGTTGTTCTGAGACTAGATGTTCTTTGTGTCAGTTGTTGTTGGTTCCTACTTCCTAGTGAAGAAATTGTCTTTTTTTAAAGACATAAAAAGAAAAATATATAATACTAGCTTTTGCGCGCGGCTCCGCCCGCGTGGTACCTACATCAATAAAAAGTAGCCTATATCCTTCCCCAGGTTTTAAACTATATCTGTACTAAATTTCATCTAAATCGGTTGAGTGAATTGGCCGTGAAAAGGTAACAGACAGACAGACAGACAGAGTTACTTTCGAATTTATAATATTAGTAAGTATATAATATTTTATTGTCTTTGTATCCATTAATTTAATATTTGTAAAGCCCCGCGTAATACAGTGTTCCTAGTTCGGCAGAAGTCTTTACAAAATAAATGTTCTCATTGTAATATAAACAAACACACGTAATGTGTTGTTGTCCATGACCTTGGCAGTTAGCGTTAGTTAGATATTACATAATAGAAAGGGACCTTCTAAGTTTGTGTTCACTATAGCGTACCATACTACAACCGTAATTGTACGGACACGGGAAAAGGCATCTCCGTATGTATTAATACTAGATTGTGTCCGCGGTTTCGCTCGTGTTAGGCCTCGTTTAGGGAGACGCGGGGCGTTGACGTCGCGTCGCGTGGTCAATTCAAACATATAGGAATGTATGAGAGCGTTCAGGCACAAGCGTTTTGTTTGATATTGAGCGCTGCTCGTGGCGTCTTTCAATCAGTTTGTTGGTTCTCCTCTAGCAGTAAACAAAACACTCATGCTTAAAATAACAATTATCTTCTAGTAATATATCGATGAAATCGTAGTTCATTGTAACGACACGTCAAAAGTGGTAGTTGCGGTGCCCACTACGGCAGCCGCGGCGGACACCGTCATTCCGCCTGCCCCGCACCACGCGTCGCACATCGCCCCGCGTCTCCTTAAACGCAACTACACATTGCCAAAAAAACAAAATCTACAAAATTACGAAGTGAGAGTTAGATTACAGCATGAAGATGAGGAGAAATCGTGGCGTTTGGTAACTGATACAGACTCTCCGATGCTTGGGCCTAAAGAGGAAGAAAAAGCAGCAGCAGCAAACGGCTCTAATGGTGGTGGCTCTGGGTCTAATGGCAGTGACCCTAAGCCTGGACCGTCGAGACCCCGTGACGACAGTGACAGCGACATGGAAATTATCGAAGAAGATGACGACGAACCAACAATGAAGCCACCCAAGCGCAGGCGCACGGAGATGAGCGATGAAATAGTCGAGCTATGTTAACTTTAGTACTACTATTATAAAAAGAAATGAAGCGCAAGCAATATCTATAGGACCATAAATTAAACGTTTTCTACCATAAAGTTTTGATGTTCAATACATGTTTTTATAAAAATATTACCGTTTATCAATGTTAAAAGGTCAACAATTCCTTAAATAATGACCAAAAAGTTTATATTCAAGATGTAGTATCTAATATTCAAAGATGCGCGGACATAGTATTTAAACTCCCGTAGGAGTGATAATGTTAAGAACAATGATTATAATTTAAGAGTTATATACCTTTTCTAGAATTCTGTCTCATTGCCTTGTGTTTGTCTTTGTGCGTGCAACGCCGCGGGCCCCGCCTGTCGCTTCACGAGTCGATTAACGCGCCGCTTCTCCGTGAACGGAAAAAACGCTTGACGCGCCGCGCGACGCGACGCCCGACGCGCCGCGCAATGTCCCGCGTCTTCCTAAACGAAGCCTAAGTTTTGTCAAGAAATTTCTATAGCTTGGGAACAGTACGTTTCTCTGGATTAAATGTACTCTATGTCCTTTTCTGCAACCCTGACGTGTATGTGAAATTTCCGGACGATCGCTCGAGTAGTTAAGGCGTGAAAGAGTAACAAACAAGCAAACTCACATTCGCATTTACAATATTAGTTTGGATATGAAAACATAGGTATCACCTGCTTGCTTGTGAGTAAATTCACCACAGTGTGCTTTTTTTACTCGCTCACATATTAAGGATCCTTTTATCGCGGGATAGGTTATAAACATTAAAACAATATTCACAATGAAAATAATCTGTCAGTGACAATGTTCTCATGGGCAATAGTGACGATATTACCAATTAAACTAGAATCTGTACAACAAATTATCTACAGAATATTCTTTCTTTCTAGTTCATGCTAGGTATTATTTTGTGCTTGATATGTTCATAATTACATTATCAATAATGTTACATAGTTAATACTTCACATGGTGCTGGTAGAGTTATATTGAAGCACTAGCTGTGCTCGCGGTTTCACCCGCGTTTCTGGTTACTGCACCGCGCCCGTAGGTTGTAGCGTGGTGTTATATAGCCTATAGCCTTCCTCGATAAATAGGCTATCCAACACTAAAGTAATTTTTCAATTCGAACCAGTAGTTCCTAGGATTAGCGCGTTCAACCAAACAAACACATTCTTCAGCTTTATAATATTAGTATAGACTAGCAGTTACCTGCGACTTCGTCCGCGTAGATTTTAACTAAAAAGTGTTCGTCTCCGCGGAACCCTATTTTTTTTCTAAAATAAAAGTAGCCTAAGTTACTCCTTATAACATCAGCTATCTGCCAGTGAAAGTCCCGTCAAAATCGGTTCAGCCGTTTCGGAGATTAGCCGGCACAAACAGACAAACAGATAGACAGAGAAAAATTTTAAAAATAGATGTTTTCGCATATGTACCTTAATTATACTTTCATATGCATTAGATAAAATGCTGTTATTTTGACATTACAAACAGACACTTCAATTTTATTTATTTGTATAGATGTATAGATTACTAGCTCTTTCTTGACTGCATCGGTGCTGCAGCGGTACCTGCTGAGCCAAATATGCTCAACCTGGCAATTGAACACAGTATCGAACGAGTTTTTTTTTTTTTTTAAAACCTCTCGCTCTAGGAATTATTCCTGTGTCGCGGGGCACTTTACAAACATTTAAACAACGGACACAAAGAACACCCTGACTCGAAACAACCATTTCTGGATCACACAAAGTTTTGCCCCGTGTGGGATTCGAACCCACAACACTCGGCGCAGTGGCGGTGACGAGGCGACCACTTAAACCACTACGTCATCCGTGCAGTCAGTGCAGCCAGTTATTTCTTAGTTATAGCAAGGGCCCTCGAATTGTGCTTGTCAGACGTAAATAATCTCTTGATCTGTAACGCTGGACGCTCTCGACCGGTTACAGCGGCGGGCTGTCCGTATCATCGGAGATCCAGAGGTCACGAGTTCACTGGAACCTCCGCAACTCCGTAGGGACATTGCCTCATTGGCATGTTTCTACAGAATATACCACGGGGTGCTCTGAAGAGTTATTCCACCTTATCTCGCCCTCCCCTTTCCTATCCAGAACAACGCGTGCTGGGTTTAGATGCCATCCTTACACGGTAGAGTCGATTAGAGCGCGTACCAAAAAGTTTGGGTCCTCATATCTCTGCCGAACGGCCAAGGCATGGAATTCTCTGCCAAGGCACGTGTTTCCTTCTTCCTTCAATCCTGGGTTCTTTAAGCGGGGCGTGAAAAAGCATCTTTTCAGGCCGTCAAAGTAGAGACCTCAACATCGCCTCGGCTACTGTGGGGGCGATGAGGAGGCCACTGCTCTTAGACCACACGACTGCTTACCATCAGGTGGAGTGTGGTCATTTTGACGAGAAAAAAAAAAAAAAAAAAAATACGTGTGACCTAGAAGCATAGCTGCAGTGAAATGTTACACCAGCTCTGACTACCCCTTCTTGTAATGTATGTTTAATGTATCAGCTAAATAATATTCTATTCTAACATACACACAAGACCATCTATACCAAACTAAGCAGAGTTTGTACTATGGGTACTAGACAATGGATAAACATACATATTATATACTTTTTTTAACCGACTTCCAAAAAAGGAGAAGGTTCTCAATTCGGATGTCTGTATTTTTTTTATGTATGTTCGGGCATAACTCCTTCAAATATAGACGGTTTTGCAAAATTATTTGTAAATACGTACATATTATACATAGAAACACCCAGACCAAGACAAACATCCATGTCCATGCACACAAATGTTTGACTTGTGCGGGAATCGAACCTGCGACCTTAGGCGTGGCAGTCGGTTACACTAATCACTACGCCATCGAGGCCGTCTAAGGTAATGGTAGGAGTATATTTAGTAGGTATTCTTAGTGCTCCTTTCTTTCTTCTTTTCTATTCCAAATGAGATATTGTGCGTTATAGAAAAGAAAAAAAAAGAATAAGTAGTTTATTTTGACCTCTACACTGGCATAAATCAAAAAACAACAAAAAAAATTTTAGAAATACAAACATAAAAACAAAGAAAACATAAGAATACGCAATTTACGTAATTACATTATACTGCCAGTGCGAGACCAAAAATGGCACTTATCTCAGCATAATGCTGCAGCACCGTGGTAGGTAGTGCAGCGCTGATTTTCGGATAAGTCCAGTGAGGCCACGGACAGCTACGCTTGCCGTATACAGCTACGCTTATTTTTATTTATTTTATTTTATTTTATTTATTAGAACAAAAACAGTTACATGTTAGATTATAACTAAATACAATTCATACACCAAATATGTTAACATGTAACCCACATCATTGTTCACTGATTGACAAAAAAAATAATAATACGTCATGTTACTCCGTAATCGTTGACAAAAGAATTTAAATAATAATCTTATAGAGATATCACAGCAATGTGAGAGAAGGATTGATATACTGGTGGTGTTATCACAGTGTTACTCGTATACTATCTACCTCGGATGAAAGAATCCTGTGCCTTTCCTTAAATATATATATTAGACATCCGATGATTTATTCGTAGATTCAGTCAAACTAAGTACAGAGTGATGACATTTTAACGTAATAATGCAAGTATCTTCCGAAAACTTTCAGCTCCATATTTTTTTAAAACGCTAATTAAACGAAAAATGATCAAAAGAAACCATCTAACAAGCCTTGTTATTTAAAAGAATAATTCACTTTAACTTGCACAAAATATTTTTGTACCAAGCTTCCCTTAAAATAGTCGTAATATCAACGAAGTTGAAAGTTGTTTCAATAATACAAAGAGCTTTTACTTTTAAACGGGGTGCGACGCACGTGGCACTGCCAGTGGTCACAAACTCAGTAATACAGCGAAATCTTACAACTTAGTTTGCGGAATAGAGACCATTCATTCTTCGCTTTATGTAACAGTATTTAATAATTCATATATTTCTTTTCTCTCAATAAAAACATTGATACAGAAGAATTTTACAAAGAAATATTGGAAGGGAGACATACCATACTACATATATTAAACTTGTGTTACAGATATCCTGTTTTCTAAGCTTTTATTTATTTCAAGCTACCTAATAAGATATCTTGCGTCATGGAAATACCCGTATACCCTTGCATTCCAAAACACCTTCTGAACAGCCAAACCACTAGCTATCATAATGGAAACGGGGACTCAGGGCTTTAGCATTATTCTAAGTTGATTTTGCATGCGCAAGTATGAGACAGCGCATTACAGGTAAAATAGCTTTGTATCTAATTTTGTCACACATACGATGACAATGCTTTAAAAGATAATAAGGTTGTCTAACATTAAGTACGAAATCTCAAATAATGTATGATCCTACTGCATGTCATAGGCGAGATCCTCTTCTACTATGAATAATATTAGAGTAGCTTATTAGGAACGATGTGTTGGTCTACGCAAAAGCTCCAGAATCTTAAACATCGACGCAGAGCTGAGCCGAATTTTCAATATGGCACGCATGTAACTTCATCGTCGAGTGTATTGTCGCATATCATTAGGTCAAATGCTATTACGTTTAGTATAAAAAGGTTATTGATTTGTCGCTGAAGAGCTCTTAGAATCCTAATCCTAATCCTAACTAATATTATAAAAGCGAAAATGAGTTTGTTTGTTTGTTACATTTTCACGCCTAAACCACTGAACCAATCATCCTGAAATTTTGCATATACGTTGTCAGGTGTACAGAAACGGACATAGGCCACCTTTCATCCCGAAAAAAATTACTGTTCCCGAGGAAAACAACAAAAACGTTCATATGATAATAGATGGTGCCACGTTTCTTTCGAATCATAATGGAATTATATTATTACAAGCAAAGTACAACCCGAATTGATTGTCAAATTCTAAATTAACGCGAGTGAAGCCGCGGGCAAAACCTAGTATAATATATATTATATTAGATGCATTTATTAACCATGCTTTCAAGACAACGACGTTTAACGAAGATAATAATTAACTGTGCAAACATGTACCAAGAGCATTATAGCTTGCTATAAAAATATGGAAAATTGTTAGAAACACTTATGTATGTATGTATGTTTGCAGACTTAAAATGTTGTAGAGTCGTTAAGAGGAAACACAAGGGCCGTTTTTCCATACAAACATAGTCCCCTGTTTCTTCCCTGGATGTATGATACAGTAGAGAAATATGGCATGTCCCTACATGCCAATAGAACTCATAGATTTCTTGGAAAAAATTAAAACATAGGGATGTTTTTCTTTTTTGATAAATTAATTATTAAAAGAGACATGGGCCTTCAAAAACCTTAAAAATTTATCAGATTTTTCGCTGTGTTCAAACATCCTGAAAACAAATTTGACTAGATTATATAAAAAAAGGAATACATAGGAACACGACCAAAGTCTTTCTTTAATTTTTAATGAAAAAAGTAGTTAAATCGGTCAAGTTTTGGAGAAGGAATCAGGGGACTACGAAACGTTGATTTTGTATATTTTTAATAGGTATTTTCGGTCCAAGCTGCAGTTGTCCGTATCGCGCTCATGATACTATACATGGCATTGCGCGAAAGCAATAGATTTTACAAATAACTATTTTTCAATTCTCTCGCCCTTAGTGTTTCTGTTACTATATTATATAACAAACTTCAAAGCTAAGCTTTTAAATTTCTTTTTGTAATTTGTTTTATATGTATTATATATCAGGACGAAAACGATAACCTTTTGACTGCACGGATGGTGAAGTGGTTTTAGAGGCCGCCTGGCCACTGTCACTAAGCCGAGTGTTGTGAGTTCGAATCCCACACGGGACAGAAATTTGTGTGTTCCACAAATTATTGTGCCAAGTCTCGGTGTCCGTAGTTTAAATGCTTGTAAAGCTCCCAAGATACAGAAATTGTTCTTAGTGCGAGATTTGTCTCCTTAAAAGAAAAGAAAAAGAAATCCTTAAATAGAATATTCATTATTTATCACTGTTTACTTGTATTATATGTATTCTTTGATGAAACTATTCCCCTGAAACAACAGTTTCATTGCTTCACTCAACATACCTATTTAAATAGTTTGCCTTTACTTATGTCCAATTTAATACTTCGCTACCTTAGATTTTGTCCCACATCTACAAGAGACTATTTGAATTTTTTGTTGACATAGGACAGAGGATCTCATTTACATCGAATAAATGACATCCTCTGTCAATATCTAAAGTTAAAATGTACCAATACTTTCTGTTTTATGTAGGTAGTGATTACGTATACCGTGTATGTTACTCATAGATTATATTGTACAAAACAAAAATAGTACTAGGTATGGTAATAAGACAAGTCAAATATTATTCTGAATGTCTGGAATACTATTGTAAAGCATTATCGCAAGTTGGTCAGATAAATCTATTAGGATTTCTAGGAGTACCAAGGGCTGATTATGATGATAATGACGATGTGCAGGCATTTCTATTAATATATTTTACCAAATATAAAATAATATATTTTTTGCTATCAAGGTTATCTAGGTTACGACTAAATTCGTAATAAGCGGCAGCTACTATAATCTCGGCGGGGTCGCGACCGCATGTGCAAGTGATTCGTGCGGCCCCGCCGATAATGGTTTTCTCGAGGAACACCGTGGTAGATTCAGTCGGTATTCCGGGCGGTACATTATTCTTATTCCATCTTTCTCTTTTAACCCGGCGAGTCCGACATAATACGTCAATGCATTGCCATTTGCCACACGTAAAAAAAAAAGCTACTGTAATCTAAGGACGTTTCTAACGCTACTACGTGAATACCATATTCAGTCGTAGGTTGCCGATGAGCATGAGCATAGTGCCTAACTCTTTCAATATTCTGGTAGCTTGTGTTGTGTCAGTGATCTTTAGTAGGATGTAACTTCCTCGACCGAATTATTTCAGATTGAGAAATCCTAGTTTAAGACAAGGATATCATATTATATGACCTCCAATAATATGTTGTTTTTAAATAGGTACTGAACATGCATTATTGGCCTTTTTATTTAATGATTGATATTTTTTTTGGCTGTGCCCTTATGCGACATCAACGTATGAGGGCGTGGGCGATAATAATTTTATGTATGACGCGAGAAAACATTTAAGCATTTGTGTGATATAAAATAACTCTATGTTAAAAATATCTTTGATTTCAGTATTTCAGATATGTTATAAGGTTTATATACCTACAATATGTGAATAAGTCAACATAATTTAGTAGGTAGTGCTGATGTCATAGGCATATATCCTGCACAAAATAGTACATTGTTAAATTAGCTATACTATACATCTAGAGTTTCACGCCTATCTTCCCGAAATGGCCAACAGAGCACAATACGCCAAACATGATTTTAGATTCTATGTACCTAATAGCAGGCGAGTCTACTGCCACACTGTTCCTCACTCAGTACTGTTACTAAGAGTTTCTTGACAGGTAACCCAATAGTACTTTACCTGGGAGTCGAACCTGAGACTTCATTCATAGCAGTCGTATTCCCTAAGTACGTCTTTATCACTATGCAGATGATTATTCAACGTTTACTCATTAGGGAGATTAAGAAAGAAGAAAATATAGTACGTTTGACTTATAAACGTATAAGTTTCACCAAAATTAAGTTTTGAGCAAAAGTAGTAATATATTATTATACGTCATAACTTGCCATAATAATTTAGTAATTGTTAGTGTATGCAGTGATTTAATGGCTACTTGATGCGGGTTACTATAGGACTACATTCTGCGTCTTCCGCAATCGGTTCTTGGTAAGTCCTAGTTGATAGAAAACTGTTCGCCGTGGACATTGCATCGATTTTATTTATTTTGTCTGATATTTGAATCAGTTGATTTCCAGCAGCAACAAGGTCGTTTTGCAGCCTAACCACAATGTTTTGTAGCTCTAGTATCGAGTCAATTTTAGCATCAATTTTATAGAACTTTTCATTAATCGATTCTCGAGCTTTATGCATTTCTAAGACTTCCTTGTTAACTCTTCGAACGATGGCCCTACTGAGTTCCTTGAATTTTGTCTCAAATCTGTTGGTTTCTACGCTGTCTCGTCTCTTTCTATCGCCGGTGTTCGTGGATAAGGTTCTGTACTTATATCCTGTGCTTCGCGCTGTATAACAACTTTTATGAAAGATCCTTGACATGCTTCGAGAATAACTTTATTTATATTTTTTGGGATATTACTATTTTAATTTATAATTTTTTTGACATTACATAGATCAGCTGTCAGCCTGGGATTATCCCGCAATAAATCCACAGATTAAGCGCGCAGTAGCTATCTAGTTTCTAGAAGTATTATTATAATTTTTGGCATCACTGTGGACTTATAATCCCTGGAAGTAAACTACTTAGATTTATTAATTGTATAGCCCAAACTCTCAATACGATATTATAACGAAAAGGATATCCTCAAGTTTACGAGTGAAACTAAAACAGCGATGTAGATGCCATCTGGCGTAGCGCTGTATTAATTTTAAGTTACGTACGACTTGCTACTGTATAACGGTCTTCATTGTGAGGTTCGAATAAACTGTTAAGGTTCGACAACATTCCGCTAGAGGGCACCCGAGGTAGCAATCCACGGAATATTTTAATGTTCCACCACCACCGCCGCGTCTGATCAAACAGGTGATTCTTGCTTACACGTGCGTCTAGGGTGAATTTAATTGTACACTTGTCTGTATTTAAAGCAGTGAAGCCTAAATTGGGGCAATTTATACAGATACATCGTAGTCGGAGTCACATGTTTAAAATATCCGACGGTGTTATAAAAATAAATACTTATTAAAACAATAATATTTCTGCGGATCGTCTTGAATATTTTGTATGAGTATAGTCTTACTATAAGAGTTACACTTTAATCAACGTTTATAATTAGACTATGTATAATATAGCTGTGTATTTTAAAAAAGGTATCGACGCCTGAAATAACTCGTAGGTAACGGCCGCCGAAAAATTTGTATCTTAATCATTTACTTAGTCAAAAATAGTATTATAAGGGTTAATTATAAATTGTAACATACCAGACCCATACCAGAAAGTATTTCAACAATAGACGTATATGGTATATTTTAATGTTGAATAATTTACGACTGTTAATGTTCATCACGCATTTAAAAAACATGGTGGTAACATATAAATAGATGACCGAACTCCGTCGAAATAATATCGATCCTCCAAATGCAAATTCTGAATAAAGTTATGGCATATTATCCCTAATAGTGTAGAAATTACTTTCCCCGTATATACAAGAGTTGTAACAATGCTTTTACTCAACAATCATAATCGCACTTCAATAGTAGAGCTTGTAGAAAAAATTGGTTGGACAAGCATAATAATATTCATTCGAGTAAACAATGAAATGGTCATTTTGAAAAGGATCTATTCACAGGCCACTCGAACGTGCCATATAAAAACTTGGTTAAAAACAATTATTCAGTTTAGTTTAAACCTTACAATGGGATACAATACTTGCAAAGATTTTTTTTCTACCCATTGTGTAGAGATTAACAAAAAGAGTCCAACAGGTTGGGTTGGGACTGCATTATTTCGAGATAAATTTATTTTTGATGAAGTGCAAAAGTCGATGGTGTTGGTACCCTGACAGTATTTCGGTAAAATTATTGATTTGGGCACAATGTGGACACAATTGTTCGTGAAGGGTTCTGCACACATGGGCCCAATATGTCCATTGTGCTTTGTGAACTGCGTCTAATGAATGTCGGTATGAGAATCGGTTCTTAACTTCTTACATGATTTTTTATTACAAAACTTTATGACGTTCACATGAACGATGATTCGACTAAAATTGTTTTCATTCTGCATATTACGTAGTTTGTTACGTTTGAGTATTATGCCACTTTTATGCAGACACAAGTCACGCGGATTAATTATGTAGATTTTACTCTATTATTAAATTTCTAGTTGCTATTTTTAATTTATCTATCTAGGTACATGAATTTGCGCTTCGTACCTATTTACCTCTTTATTATTTGTGTTATCACTTATACATAATATGTCTCTCTAATATACATATTTTTACGGTACAATATGTTGTACTTACTACCTTTATCGAATGGCTACTTACCATTGAAATTAAACTACTATATACGGATTTTATCGCGTTGTTTATTTGACACTTTATTACATAATTTAGAAACTGTTACACTACTATTACCTACTATTAAACTTTACTAATTTTTAAGTTAATTAAATTATTGAAACTATTAATATTTATGTTTACACTTTCCCCGACGTTTCGGTTGCTTTTCAGCAGCCATGGTCACGGGGAGACTAAGACGGTACCTAGTTGTCTCAATGTTTCAGTGTAATTTAATCATTGGTGTTTCTATTTACGCAGTTTAATTTCAATTAATAATATTCGTGTAAACAGAAGACAATATTAGGCTACTAACCACTTTAGTTGAATTAGCTGATGGTGAGTGAGCCTTACTGCGGTACCTTGTCCTTAGTCATCATTTGAGGTCTTTTTTCCATCAACAGAAGTCGGTTTTCTTGAATACGTAGCTAGTCTATTGCAGTTACTTGATAGATACTTCGTCTCTAGCCTTCTATGAAGCCAAAATTATCAGATTGTACATTTGTACTTTGTTTTAAAACATAGAGCCATCAGACAAAACCATATTACGTAGTTTTCCAAACGATGCTCCTATGAGCCAACCTGGGCTTGGTCTCTTTACAAAATACAGCCGCTTGTAATGGGACAATACACTAGACAGCCGAACCGTTGAAAATGAGTGTCTTGTACTAGTGGTTCATACAATAAGTACCGATTTTAACTGTTCGATAGCAATTATCCGTAGCTATTTGTGAGGCACACCCACTTGGCGTGTAACGTGTATTGTCGGCGACAGCAAATTTAACGGGCCGCCGACTACGGGCGGGTACCTGACGAGAGACGGAGCCTCATGAACACGACTCATAATAGACGAATGGCGCCGTTCTCAAGCCACTGCATCTATTAAAAGCAACACAATAAGTCACTCATTATTCGACGACTAAGCGCCACCTCTGTATATTGACATTTTTTGCCCAAAAACGTAGTTTCGTAGTAAGATCTGACAGGTTGCCGTGACGCCAGTACGCACAGGTAAACTTTTTTTTGATGGGTCTTCCCCAAATCTCTGAAGTCAGATTTGGGAGTCAGGTAAGTTAAAACTAAGATTGATTTGCGTAAAAGATGTGTGTATAATTTTTTTAACACAGTTCATTAGTGAAATATAAATTTAAAATGAATACATTCTACTAATATTTTTATTAAGTTGAGTTAAGTACAAAATAGGTAAGTATGTGTAAGTGTATTTGTGCCTAACGACCCGATTAGCACCAAATGCAAAGCAAATAAAATTAAAAAGATAGGTACTTAACCGAATTCAACGTTGGAATGTTGTTATGTAAAAAAGTTGATGCTATGTCAACCATAAATGTATTAATTAATTACTATATATATATTTTTTTTTTTTTTTTTTTGTTTTTTTTTTTTCACACAACACCATCTAGCCCAAACTAAGCAGAGCTTGTACTATGGGTACTAGACAATGGATAAACATACATATATACTTTTTTTTTTGTAAATACATACATATTATACATAGAAACACCCAGACCAAGACAAACATCCATGTTCATGCACACAAATGTTTGACTCGTGCGGGAATCGAACCCGCGACCTCAGGCGTGGCAGTCAGTTACACTAACTACTACGCCATCGAGGCCGACAATTTATTCATTACTATATCTAATACGCTAAGAAAGACCATTTGGACATTATCTTGGGAAGGGCATTTATTTCTGGATATAATAGATGTTCGGAGAGGGTGTACCTTAATGTTATTAATGTTATATATATATTTAAATACATACCAAAAATCACACATAGGTATTTAGTGTAAAGGCAGTCAAAGGCTATTTGTACTTGCTGCCAGCGATACCTCTCTTTGTGATTACATTTTTCGTGTACTTATGCTATTTGGTTTAAAGGACTTCTGCATGACATTTTACCAAAACTTCTTACATTTGGTCATGTTTAGTACTTGACACTATATCAAATTCAAATCTTAATTAGTCCTAACTTTAAATTATAAATTTAAATAGAGCTTGTTATGTTTTCATACCATAACTAATCGACTAGTTATCATAAAATTTCTTATACACGTTGTCAGAAAAGGACATAGGGTACCTTTCTTCCAAAAAATAAGTACGCAGCCGCGGGCTTAGCTGGTACCTAATACAGCAATTACATTTATACATAATAATATAAATTTATAAATGACATGTGTAAAGTGCTAAACAAGTATTAAACCTGTTAAATATCATTAAAAGCAGTCTTACCAGTTCTGTGAAAATTGTCCACGATTTTACTAAAATGTATTTCTTTTTATACCCATTGAATTTGTTTGGTTCAGTTAACAAAAGTAAAGCTTATTTAGTAATAATGTCAATTTATTTTGTAATGTAATCTGATTATATAATTATAATTACATTATGTACTTAAACTTAGTTGGCAATTAAGCATTTGATTTGATTTATTATTTACAGTGGTCGGTCGAGTGGCATGATATTGCTCTTACGGCCTCAGGTTTGATTCCAAATATAATCGTTTACCTGCCAGGATATTTGCAGTAATTATGCGGAGTCTGAAACTGTCCGATTAACAGCATGAAACTTGCCTGTTATCATGTAGAAGCTTAATATTTCTGGCAACATTTTAATTACAAAGGCGTAATAATAAACCTCCTCCAACATTGCCTGGGATATACATAAAATCGGATATTGCGTTACTTGTCGGAAATCCATTGTAATAAACTAATTGTGTAGAGTAGCACCAACGACACACCCTCAGATTGGATAATCCGGAGGTGTAATAGAAAAAGTTGATAATAAATAACTCCTCTGATGATGGAGAGCCGCGTGGTTGGTGTACAACAGAATTCCGCGAGGCACCCTAAGAACAGATAAACTCTCCTAGGGATGCCTCATGGAAAGGCACATACGTGATGACGCATATATGTATTATATTTACATTTCATTAGGTAATTACAGGTAACATTAATAGTTAAACAATGGTAGGTACCTACATATTTTGGTCCTTAATTATTAAACGTTCCTAATATTCATAATGGGTAATGTTCCATGGCTTGTCCATCTTTCACAAAGGAACGGTGCCCCAACGTAAAGGGATGATGTTTTCTTCTATAAAGATCACACATCAGAAAATGATACAAGCAACTTCGTATAATATAGAAAATGTATAATTCTTGCAGGATAGTTATTTTTCTTAACACCATATGAAAGAAGCTGCTGGTTAAAGCTATTAATATAATTCAGACTCTAGTAAGTGTTTGTAAAAACACATTTAGGTACACCAGATAACTGAGCAAAACCAAAATGCTGCGTTGACTGAGTCTTAACAAAAAAACAAATAAATATCGTACGGCCGTAAACGCACAGCTGAAGCGTCTGTAAGCCAACATTAATTACTATTAACATGTACAAACATCTGTAAATTAGATGTTGTAGGAATCTAGGCACACAGCGTCTAACTAAATAAATACAAGGCTTATGTTGATTGCGTTCTATTTTATTCAATTAAGGAATAATTGGGCGATTTTCACAAGTGGGCGCCGGTTCTAAGGACTAATTAGTCTGCCATAAAAGTTCAACGTTTTACGTAGCGCTTCGCATTTACACAAAAATCTAAGCGCTTAGTTATGTATGACATAACTCTTGGGTGGAATTCGAGGTGCACATTCCTGGCCGGTTTGTCTAGTGTCAGACTCCACTAAACATTCCGAGATAGTAATTCGACACCACATTGACGCAGAATAAAAAAAATGTAAATAATGTTGATGGTGCACCCCGGGAGTTAACTTTTTGTGATGCTCGCTCCGTGTTGGGTTACCAGACCCCGCATAAAAAATTCCACCGAAAATACTTTAATTTCTAACGCTAATTTATTTTCTATTGTGGATTGTTTTCAATATTACTTTTAAAACACCAAATGCCTCATTAGTTCCGTGTGAGTTTGCGTGTGACTGTTAGTTTCTAAATTGTATTTCTGAGTTAGTTTATGTTAGGGAATTCAGCATAATATATAGTCTGAAAATGTGCCTGCTAGATCACAATAAGCTATTACCGCATGAGATCAAAATATATAATAATAATAATATAATGGAAAGCATTATTATTAGAATGTATGAGCGGAATGCGTGAATGCTAAATTTTAAATTTATATTATACTAGCTTTTGCGCGCGGCTCCGCCCGCGTGGTAGCTACATGAATAAAAAGTAGCCTATGTCCTTCCCCAGGTTTTAAACTATATCTGTACCAAATTTCATCTAAATCGGTTGACTGGTTTAGCCGTGAAAAGGTAACAGACAGACAGACAGACAGATAGACAGACAGAGTTACTTTCGAATTTATCATATTAGTAAGGATAGTAAGGATGTAACGATTATTAAATAAATAATCAAAATATACTATGACATGTCTGTGTACTCGTTGGGTGATAGGTATACGTGAGAAGCAATACTACTGGCGTCACGATTAAAGAAGAAAGTCTAGTGCGTAGTCAGTGTAACTTTTAAAACTCAATATGGCTTGAACGTGTTACTATTATAGATTAGCGACAAGTAAATATCCGATCCACCAAAGGAAAAGTTACTACAAGCTTTTACTCAAGGTTAGATTATAGCCCTTGTGTATAGCTAGATATAGAATGTCCTTTAGGTATTGTAGAACAAGTATCATTAAATATTATCTTTGAAAATACTTTTACAGATATGTACAAAGGTCGGCCTTATCGCTGAAAGCAATTTCTTACAGGCAACTTTACGAAATACTAAAAGGATTGTTGTATATTCTGAAAAAGCCTAATCATATGATATTATAATGAAATACAGGTTTGATGTAGTTACAATATTTTATACAATAAGTATTATCTTATATTTATTCTATTTTGTATATAATATCTATTAGGTTGATATTAGATACTAATAGAACCAGAAAACCTTTTATTAATTTCGTATATTATAAACTCAATAGGTTCATCATCTTTCCAATAAGTATATGTATTTGTCTACAGAATTTATCGAGAGTCAAGTAGCTAGCAAAGTTCGTCCTTGGATTAAAAGTGACAAATAGTACTTGATGACCATTCTATTGGTCATCAAGTACTATGTTAGACTGTGAAAAAGATATGTTAGACTGTGCACGTTTGTTGAATGCAGGCAATGCATTCCACAGCCACCTATCCTTGCCAATTTAGTGGAAATTGAAATTTATTGGCATTACTAATTTAAAATTTTCCGAACAACGATTTCACATATTTTATTTAGCTAATTAGGTATGACGTTATTTTAAACAAGATGGCGATGAGGTGAACAATATATTAAGGCAAAAAAGGCAAATACTGAACCACTCGAGCATATACACTAAATACAAATGTTATGAAAATGTTTTGAATTCGCTCAAGGTAGTTTAACTAAGGACAATGTTCCAGTTATATTTTCAAAGACTATAAGGTTATGAATCTGACTATGGATAACAGACAGACAACACTTTGACTCGATAACCTTTTTAATGAAAGATTGAATTAAGGGATTAATAAGAAATTGGAATACTAGTAACATTATTATGAAGTAACAGTTCTATATTAATTCAAGCAATAAAAAACATATTTGGGCATGTGTTTCTTAAACGAAATAACATGTGAGAATTTACCTATTTAAAAGACGTTTATGCAACGGACATTCTCACTAATAGTAAGAAGTAAGGAATTATAGGAAATTAAGCGTTTTTGTCATTCTCTTGTCTACCATGCCCTTTATTATTTAACCCAAAGTTAGTATCGTTATTAGGACGTATACCGTAATGCAAAAACACACTTATAAGGCAGTGATCACTATTGTTTTTTTCTAAATGCTCATTACCGTACCATTTAGGCAGCGAAGTTAAGTGTTTGTAAGCTCTCATGACGCTTATTACGATATGTCTGTATTTTGTATTCTTTATTTGCCAGTTGATAATATATAAACCCAAAAGAGGTATCGTTTAAGTGTAATACGCCTTGTATGAGGGAGTGTACGGGTGCTTGCAACACTTTGTCTGGGTTGATCGGTTTTATTGGCGTCAGTGCTCGGGGGCCACGTACACCCATAAAACGTTCCTTTTTTATTTATACTCAATACATTGTCCGACACTAGGCTCCGAGATTAAAACGAATCGATGTGACTAATCAAAAGACCCGAAATTAGAACGCATGTGTTATTTTTCTAAGATGTCTGCTATATTATGTATTCGTCATTAATCTCTCATACCCATTGTCTATGCTCTATTCAAGATATTGAATATTAAGCTTCTCAGTTCTATTGCCCCTTTGTTAAGACAATTTTTACGGTCATTGAATTATTCACCTTATTCAGTCAATTGTTTGTTTAGACTACGGCAATGTTGAATAAAAATATAGCTTCCTTGTGTAACTATGTGTGGGGCAGTTTCTTGATATTGCCGTAAAGTGCGATATTTTTGAAAAGACGTGTTATTTTGTATTGTTTACGTCTCGAACTAGTCCCGGTAAGTGCTAAAAGGTTTTTCACTCTACATGTTGCTGTCATGTAAGCGCCACGTCTATGCTTCATCGGCGAGTAAACAATAGCGTCGGATCGCCGCTGCGGCGCCATCGCTATTACTTCACATCAATGGGAACATCTTCTTTCAGATAAACGAACACAAAATGTGCATAATTTAGAGTGTATATTTGTTTTTGTGTGAGCGCTGCCAAGATCCAAGTATTCATTGCGAGATAAAACTGTGAGTAGTTATAGAGTATTCCGGCAGTCGGCGGCGGCGGCGGCGGCGCGCGCTCAGGCGGGCCGAGCCGCGTTGTCGCGGACAATGCGCGATGTTAATTCCTGCCGTAAAAGCTCTAATTGGTCGTTTTTCACGAGGAGGCGAGGAGGCGCGGAGGAGGGCCGCCGGCCGAGGGCGAGCAAAAAGTGGAGCCGTCGCGGAATGCGCCCGGTTGAATAACCAGCCGTCTGTTCGACGACGTTACTAGTTATAAACAAAGAGCCTGTTGCGTAAAAATACGTTATCCCGAGCGTACCATATCGACGTGATTTATTTTTCGTGCCACCGCCTCGCGGAGTGCGCACTTTCAACTCAGAGTGGGCTTATTTACGTTGGCGCTCGTTTATTTTTTTCTCAGATTATCGGAGCTGCGCCAAGAATGTCGAAATCATTCAGGCCAGTAAGTGGGCAGAGGAATTCGCCATTCATATTGCCGGTGCTTTCAGAATAACAAAATATATATTGTAGAATGGTCATACCTATTAGACATTTAGTAATAGGCGGATGACAATGAGATCACAAAATCTATTTAAAATAAAATGATAATATGAGTGAGCTGAAATCACGTCCAGAAGAGTAGAGGGAGCTCTAACAGAGAACATACTCGTATTATCCAACGGACCATTTAATCGCGTTTGATGTTGACGTGTAAAAATAAACAACGATCCACGAACACCGGAAACGAAACATTCTTTCGCATCGTTATAAATATACTGATCTACTCAATGAGATAAACATCTAGTGGACATAAAATGAGATCTCACGCTTATTTTATTTTAATATCGCATCATTATATCTACAATCAATTTATATAAAACCCGATCGTGTTTTTCTTCGAAAACCATAACATCAGATCTTGTTTATGTTACACAAAGTAATTTGTATTAAAACTTTATTTGTAGCGTATAATTAAACAGTAACGTGCGTATATTAGTTCTTGTGTAAACTCATAAAAATTATGTATTCTTGTATTATGTAATCATTATTCTGGTATTTCAAGGCTTGTTTTGAACATATGTCGTGCTACTATAGATAGCCATTCAAACTTTATTCTAGTACCGGTATTTACTCTGAAAGCCTTTAGACCTAAACAAGTTGTTTTAACTAAGTATCTATATACCTATTGAAATTAAACTACTATATACGGATTTTATCGCGTTGTTTATTTGACACTTTATTACAATATTTTGAAAACTGTTACACTACTATGACTATTAAACTTTACTAATTTTTAAGCTAATTAAATTATTGAAACTATTAAAACTATTTATACTATTACTATACTATTATACTATTTATATTTGTGTTTACACTTTCCCCGACGTTTCGGTTGCTTTTCAGCAGCCATGGTCACGGGGAGACTTTCAATGAATAACATTCGCGTAAACAGAAGACAATATTATGTAAATCTATATACCTACATAAAACAAATAGGTTAGACAATTGTTAATAATAGTTACTATTTGCCACGAAGTGACATCATATTGAATTTCCTCATTCATATCAGCCAGGATTTCCCATCACCACTATTTATAGTACCTACACAATGAGCCACAATAGAGTCTTACACCACCAGCATCAATTAAATGCACCAAATATAGCTTACATGCGACTATTTGCGCATCATTCACAATTAACATGATTGCACACGTCATTAGGCAAGCGTCATTGATGTATATCTGAAGATCGGTACTTACACAATAATAGGTATAGATAGGTGTGTCACTAATGTGTAAGTGGCTATTGTTCGATGTTAGTAGTACAAACAGTGCGTGGTGTAGCGGCGGGCGCAGGCACCGGGCGCGGGTGCGGCGCGGGCGCATACCCGCAGGTCATTATCCTTAGCCTCTCCTGCGCCCATAGTGGCTCTACAGTAAAATTGTAGTATTTACGCTTGCGTCCCTGCGTAGCCCGAGCGGCGCACCGACTCACCGACTCAGCGACTACACCCAGTGCCCACACAATGCCGTGTTTACAACTTATTGGAGCTTAACTTACTCGGAATTGATTACGCAGCGAGTGCCGAGAGCCGACCTTGTTAATGTTGTTCACTCATTTGTTATACGACCGACTACAATACGAAAGTAGCTCTTATTAAAATCACACAGCTTAGTATTATTTACATATATAATTCTACGGTTTTAGCTTCCAGTTCGTTGGCGTAATTATTACGATAATTATGTTGTAATAAAATACACATTAGCATGTTAATAGGTAATTTGAAGATAAGAGTTTGTTCGCCTGATATGATACATTCAATAGTAGATAGCTTATTGTGGACTTGCAGTAATTATTCTGACAGTACCTATTCTTAGAACAACATACTCAGTTACACATAAGTACGCGACTTCTTACACGTGTGAAATCTATTATGCAGTAGGATGAAACATAAATATTTATAAATAAAAATTTTGATTTCATCATTTAATAGTTAGTTATCATAAAACATTACCGTTGCAAAGAAGGCACAAACAAATGAGATCGATAATAAACTAATAAATACAGGAAGCTGGCGCTACTTTAATCAGTTTATTTCAACAAGAGATAATTATCATTTGTAATATAGTAGATAATTTTAACCGCATAATAGTGAGTAAGAGAACATTGTTGAAATTAATTGGCATAGCCAAGGTTGCGGGGGTCGTTGTCCTTGTCGTGCTGTGCGCAAACGCAGCTCTACCGCCGCCGTCGCGCGCTAACCTCGCGCCGCCGCGCCCGCGCCGGCGCGCTGCCAGTGCGCGTGAGCACCGACGAGACAACACACCACATGACCAACGTTGCTCAAATCTCATTCATTACACATGAAATAAATCTTATTCGTGTATGAAGTTATGAACTAATACGTAAGCTGCCGATGTTTGAAGGATAATTTTATCCGAATTCCAATTTCTAGCTAGCCTTTAATGAGCGTAAATGTTCACTGATAACGTGAAGCGCAAAGGAAGGTGAGGTCTTGTGCTGCCAAATACGTTCGAAATCGGAATTTGACTTATTCAAACACGAATCAACCAGTTATAAATTGCAATTAAAAGTTACTATTCGTTTGATAAGTTTGCCCTAATCAGCGTAAAATAAGTTTTTCGTCTTCAAGGAACTTTTATGTAAATGAAGTACTTTATTAGAAAGTATCTCAAAAGTTCTTATTTTTTAGATCTATAGGTTGATTAATGAATGGAGTTATGAAAATTCAAATTGACAAGGAGAAATTGCTGCTAGCGAACCTAAAAGTGACGGAGTATTAAAATGAGACAAGCCTTGAGAAATTACTTGATTAACAGTAGCTTTTACGGCGAGTAGTAAATCATCGGCAATCTCATTACTCCAAGAAATTGATATTCTTCAAATAGATTATTTAAAACCTATTTCATTTATAGAATGACAAGATTAGAATCGTCGACTTGATGTAAGTAATCGTCTTTGTTAAGTAATGACTCCGATGTCAATCATTATAAAAAAAAAATAGCGAATTCAAAATCCCAGTGACTGGTTCGGAGCAGGTAAACGTAATTTCCCAAATGTATAACAATGTAGTCACTACAAACTTAAGTATATAGATAGGTACCTGACTTGAATTATAAAAATATTCATAGCTTACGTTTGTTAGTGCCAAAAATAATCTGTCTAAATTAGCATTAGCAATTTTAATGTAAATATAAATCGATCATTGTCAGCGGTGACCGGTGCGCGGGTGCGGCCAGCGCGGGGAGGGGAGAAGAGCGTGCGGCTCCCGCGCTACGCGAAGCGCCCGCGCTGCGCGCTCGCAATAATTGTCAGCAATCATTTGTTTATTGGCGCTTAAGCTTCATCATTTCGCACTACACTCATTAACGATGCTATTTTAAGAAAACCCCGTCTGTTCGTTTGTCCTACTTCGCTACTTTACTATTGATATAAATGTGAGTTAACTAAAATTAGGATGTTTGATAAACACTGACCTCTTTTTAAGCTTTATAGTTTTAGTCGCGCAGATTAACAGCGCGACATCTTGTTTGTGACTTTTTTATATTTCTGTTCATATCTTACAAGAACTACTAAAATCTTTTTATAAGTAGATAAATGAGCTGCCGCGCCAGCATTGCTTTTTACAACAATGTAATCCAAAGATACACTAGCCAGACATCTAATTAGGCTTAAAAAGGTCTAATATCCAATTTGTTCATGAGTTTAGGATACAAGCTAATCATCATCATCATCATCAGGCTATAATAGTCCACTGCTGGACATAGCCCTCCCCCAAAGGGCGCCAAGCTAATACCTACCTAAAATAATACTTTTAATGTAATGAGTTTATGACTCATCACGAATAATCATATTGTCCGATTGTTAACGTAAGAAGTAGCTTGCTTTTGCAAATAAAGAAGAAATTGTCGTATTACATAAACATTGGTCAAGGGGTGACGTAAGAGTTATCAATCGGATGGTCAATGCAGAAACACCTACTTTTGTTTACCTAGGCTATTAGGTGCGCTAAGAATTTTTTTGTGGCCAGTGACCGTTCGCCGACTCGGAAGTAGCGCTTCTCAATAAAGAAAAAAGAAATTCTTGCGAAGGTTTCACGTCATCTTATTACCTTGCATTATTGTATTTCGAATGTTCCAGGAACCGAGAAAGATGAGGCAATTTAATAAGAAAGACTTATTATATGTATAATCAATATGTATATGTTGCGTAATGACTTCTAAATAACGTTATTTGTTACAATGTATGTTACAATCATTAATCTGTCTCACCATTTTAAATTCAACCGTTTAGTTTCAATTTGGTATCAAGCGTTGTGCACGAAATTGGCCACTTCGTTGCGTATGGAGTGCACGTGATTCTCTCAATTCGTGTGGGTTGAACAAGGACTATACTTGTGTGTTGTGATGTGACCCATTAAATGAACAAACACAGCCAACTTGTCCGTGTCGGCACGCGCACGACGCGACGATACCTTACACGCCAGCTACTTATATACATATTATGTATATAGCTGTAACACAGGCAAATGACCACGCCAAACGATGCCTCCTTAGCCTTTTATTCTCATACTCTACCAAAAGATTTTTGTCTCAATAATTCTAAAGACACACGTTTCCAAAATTCCAACTTTTGATAAAAACAAGGTTATTTTACGAGAAAAAGTTTTGATGATATAAATTAAGTTTTAATTGGTGAGCAACATGGACTTGTAAAGAGTTTATATAAATTTTAATTGTGTTTTTATTGTAACTGCTTATATTTGAAAGCAATTTTTGTTGTGTTAACGGAAAGTTATAAGAATTTAAGCGATGTCCTTTTATGGGGATTCTCACGCGGATCGCGCGCGGTCGAACATCGCGTGATCGTGCATGTCAGGCTTCCTGGCGATCCCATGGGAAATTGCCGCCGCGAAAACGGTTCAATTGACCAAATTACGAAAATACGTACTGGTATCCTCAGATTTTTCAATAATAAGATAAGGTATAGTAAGAATATGCAAAATTAATCTGTCGAATCTTAGAATACCAGACATAATTGAAAATCTATTGTGTCTGGCCACCGGTGTGCCGCCGCGGTTTAAAAGGTTAAGTGTATCATACATTGCTAATGGCTTCTATTTTAAACGCGTAGAAATGTAAAAGGATTTGCTTTTACACTCCTAGGTTTTGGTTAGCAACTACATGTAAAAAAAGTTGTTATGAATGTTAAAAGATTTACTTTGCTTCATGCTGTAAAGAATAACTTTGCGTTCAAAGTATCTCATACGTACGTATACATTACCAAACTTATCTCTTAACCGCGTGTTCTTGACATAACTGAAAGAGAAAAACGTTAATAAATTTGAAACAATGGGCGTGTAATAGGAGTAAGAGAATTCAATATCTGACTTTATTCTGTAGTAGATATGTTCCAATAATATATCAGAATAAAACAAATGTTAGGTACATCATATTTTATTAAAAGTGCTAAACCAATTTGTGATAATGTGTTAAACAATCAATCTGTGAATAACCTAAAAGCAGATGATTCTCACATCCTTTTTCGCTTGTAAGTTGAATAAAGTAATCCTAATCTCATTGCTTATAATTTATAGTAAGCCTGCTATATTAAGATAAATATAATCCTTAAGTTAACACAAAGCAGTAATAACAGCCGCCACTATTAGATGTTATGACCTCTGTAGCCACGCATATATCTAAATAGAATTCGTATCATACATAAATGTTCAGATAATAGCACTAAGCTGCTCGGCATTCGCAACATGCCCGGCTAAAACCATAAATAGAAGTTGTTTTGTCATCACATAATAAAACAAGCTAAGGATTGCAGACGACGAAAAAAAAGAATGGCACAAACGCCGGCGGCGCGCTCACTACTGCTTTTATTACTTCACGAGCGAGGCGTTTTCTTTTTAAAATTTCAATGAAAAATCATACGCACACGCACTGCCACTAAAAAAACTTACATTCCACCTTACCATTAAAGATGTGTGTTCCCAGAAAATGAGTGGCTGGCATGCAGCTGTGCAAACTACTTCATTAGGGGACCGCGGACATAGAAGCAAACCCTTTGCATGCACCTTAAACTACTTATTGAGCGCAGATCAGTATTATTTAGTTTAATATCTTAATCCTAACTAATATCATAAACAAAGTTTGTCTCTTGGTTTGTTACGTTTTCACGCCTTAGCTACTCGACCGATCGTGTCGTCATGAAATTTTGCATACACTCTAGGGGAACAGAAAAGGACATATGTAGGGTACCTAACATCTAGGAAAAAATCCTGTTCCCGAGGGATAGAAATTTATTGACATAATCTACATTAACGCGATCCAAATTGCAGGCAAAATCTAGTCATTAATAGTTTATATAGATAGACTTGCAAAATTATAATGTACTGTATATAATAGGCTAATTAATGATTAATCACAACGGGTTAAAATACAGTTTGTAACAGGTAGGTGGACACATTAGGCCCAATAAATCGTCTTGTTACTCTAAAAATATACGCTTCTAGCTGGTATTATCATCTGCATACACATTTTTATTGTATCTTTACGCTTTATATAACTTTAAGAAAGAAAGAAAGAAAGACGGGCTTGTTCGTTTATTGTCTTACACGAACTTTGTCGGGCAAATCCGAACGTGCTAACAACATCCTTAAGTTTTATAGTTAATTCATAGCAGCTTCTCTTTTCGAACACCATAAAAATGTATTTGTAAGATAACAGAGCGGCAGCAGTAATTCCAGAATTTCTTTCCATAAAGGCATATATGTCCTTTCTTTTCCTTTTTGTTCAATAAATATACGTTTTAGTGTTCTAAGAGTCCTCTCATATCCTGTGACGCGGATAAAACGTAAGTGGCGGACGGATTATGTCACATTATTCACATGGATGCACAAAAGCCGCACCTGTTCCTTAAATCAAGTGCTTTGGATATTTCAACATCCTTTCACGATTAGTCCGCTTATTGCATCATCATAAAAGAAAAGGTACTGGGTTCAGTAGACATGTACGGACTTGTTTGTAGTAAGAAAATTTAGATTATACGCTTTCAAACTACTTAAAAAATAGACTATCGTCTGCTGGGATGCATGGTGAGATAGACAAAGATATCTATCTACCCACATTTCAGCAGGTAATTTTAGATTCTAACGTTCGTGTCGTAGGTAAACGGGGTTAAGCGTAATACTATTTGCCGAGTACAGGTCCTAAACGTTAGAGTACTAAACGTGCTCTGACAGGAGTCTAATACATTTTTGCAAATCCCGCATCTGACGTTTGCCATTATTTGTGATGATTCACTATTACCTACTATAAAAAAGGTCAACCTAGGGCAACACGCGTTGGTCTTCCATAATGTTTTTGGAGTCTGAAGTCCGAATTACCTATACTTGTCCAGTGTGGTGAAGTAGGTGGAACTAGTAAACTTATTTAAGATTTTAGCATATATATTACTATCAAACAAGAACAGACTTTTCAACGTATTTCACAGTAGAAATATGGCAATAGGTAATCAGTTTTAATTCTACATTACTATTGAGTTTGAGCCGTATAGCCTTTCGGATGAGCGTGGTTACCACAGGAATGTGCGCCGTGACCGGTCAGATCGCGTTTCCCACGGCTGAGACCTCTTATACGAATTATTTTTATTTTCGCCTCTACGCCTCTACGCACTATCGCTACATCTCACGCTACATCGACTTTAAGATTGAGTTCAGAGGTTGAATCACCCAGGAACTAGTCGAGACTTGTCGCTTGAGCATACAGTAGGAGTATAGTTGGATAAACGCAGTTTAATACTAGCAGAGCAAGGTATCCAACATTATACGAGCCAAATAAGTGTCAAAAAATTATAGCGCTATTTATTTGTGTCTGTTAATCATATTTCTTTCATCACACGTTTTGCTTAAGAATCACTGCTGAAATGTCCCCCGTTGGTAAGTCTCAAAGATTATATCGACGTTTTTCATTAGAAATTAATGTATTTACATCGCCTTGAAGAGTTTGCATTACTCATTCATTATCGTCGCTAGTACGAAACTCACGTCTTTACTTCGCGTGTATTATGTAAGGCCACACAGCGATAGTTATGTAATGATATTGAATCAATTACGCCGAGTATGGTGGATAGTACCGCGAAAAGCAAAAAAGTAATCGAATCGAATAATTCATGCTGTGTGCGCTCAGCTTTACATTGAATGCTTTTCAAATCGCACAAACAATCGAGTGTACGCATCGAATACCTTTTTCAAATATTTCTTTTTCTCATTTCGCCGTTTCCTTTTCTGGCTCAGTGCCACATGTTTTATTGATGGCCAGTTCATTGATATGGCTGGCTCGTTCAGTCGGTGGGTGAGTGGCCACTTATATGAGCCATAAAAGGCCTAGCCTTGGCCATATGGGGAAGCCGTCACACAGTGAATGCATTCATGCGCGCGCGCATATCAGATCGACGGGTTACAAAACAAAGTGACGGGCGAATTTGTTATACAGATTGTGCCTACGTGATGGGACGTACTATTGTTTATGGGATAGACATTTTTGACTAAAGCGGCAAGTTGACTAAAAACTTTATGTTTCTTACAATATGATATTAAGTAAGATAAATGGGTACTTAGCAGTTTAGTTATCCACCATCAGCAGGTGTGGTGCAATACTTCCCAATAAATAATCTCAAAATAAATTCAATTTTTATTTATTACTGTCATTAGCCTTAATTGACACTTGAACAAGTCAATTTACCGCGAGGCTCCAAATAAGTAATAGAACAATAGAACCTTCTATATTGAGAAAAATACTGGCACGAAACTTACAGGATACGCTAATGAATTTACAACATAGTTACATTGAATTTACAACATATATAACATACACAACAGATTATTAAGTATAATAATTATTGATTGGTATTGGCGTAGTGAATCTTTTCTTTAATATTGATCGGTCTAAAGAGTCCACCTTGGAACCTCAAGCAGGGGTATGAGTGTTATGCCCAATGAATGCGTGTGGTCAATACAATTTTATGTCAGGAATTAGCGTAAAATTTAAATAACATTACGTATTCAAATGCTTTCTTATACAGTTGTATTGTTGTCTACTATGGTATGTACTATATTATAATATTCAAAGAAACTAAGATCTTCGGAATGAAGTTGATTGACATGCGAACAATTCTTTTATGTCTTCGTTAGTCCGTGGGTTATAAGCATTGCTATGTTTACTACCGATTGTGAGGTCTTTACTTCAACTGCCGAGTTATGCAGTTTTATTGGAGTTTCAGCCCTGAAAATGTTCTAAGTATAGCAATAGGCAATTTGACATTTTCTACGGTTATAGGCTCGACCTTTATTAAATACAATCTAATAGATGAAGAAATGTAGGTATGATTTACCGTACTATCTGGGTTATGGATATGTAGGAATTAAGGTAGCTATGTCAGGTTACATTGAATTATTTATTTGGATGCGATATAGTGGAGATATTGCACGTAAACACGTATCTCAACGCCGCCATAACGATCATCGGGTTTACGTATTCAAAATTTATAGAACGTCTGAGCTAGACGTGTTTATGTATTACGAATGTTTCCCAAATGGTGCTTAACAAGATTTACATAACATAAATACGTGTGCGTAGTGTGAGTAAGCGAACGCTGGTAGGCCGACCAAGCGGCGCGCGGCGGCTGCGGTCGTAGCGAGCTTGCTGGCCGATGTGTACAACAACTACAAGTACACTAGACGAAATAGTATATGCGGCGCACGTGTCGCTCAGCTGATAGAGCGAGAGGAACGAGGGGGAACACACCCTCCACCCGGCCGACGCCCGTTCTAGCCCCGAGTGACGAGACCGCGATCACTTATCGATAATCTGTACGTTGAAATTGAAAGTTTAAGTATCGAACAACTTATTCTAAAACTGAGTGAAGGAGCTTCTGTTGTATTTTTTTAACAAAACTTCGTTTCGTAGTTCATCGATTAAAACTTTTAGGTAGACTATTTCACCATTCCACGGGTAAGCTGGCTTTCTTGTGCGTTAAGGGTTACTTCGCTTTTCTTATTGCGTTGCAAATTCTGTTCCGCATGCGACAAAAATATGCGCTCCACAAATGCTTGTGCCAAGTATTTTTTCTATTTGTTGTTACAATAGCGATGTAAAAGTTATCTTTAGTGCGGTAGCAGATTCTTTTGATCGTATAGTTGTGTTTTAGAAAAGAAAACCAAGATGTGTACACAGTTGTAAGATATACAGGATAGTGGCTGAACTCAGAGAATAATAATCATACAGGAAAATGAGAAGTTCACCAGTTTCAAGAGTTCTTGCTGTTAGCTGGTATCTATTTGTAAACATTGACAGGCTTTTATTGGAAATATTTTAGGGAAGGATGTGAAAACCGCTAAGACGAGGAGTTTTATTTAAATAATGACATGATGCATCATAATTGCTGCTTATCTCCAAAGTATGATGCAGAGATATTTCACACATATATTTCAAGAGATGCGTTCACAACGAGCCAATACTTATACACAAAAGTTTATATTGGGCTCATAAATGTATAGAATTTAGACAAAATAAACTTATAAACGCCAACAATATAATATAATACGATAGGCAATATTAACATGTCTGCATCCTTCTTATTTCAAGTTGCAAATTAGTTGCAAAGTATCTTGGGTTACTTTAGAGGCTCACTCATTTACAATGGTTGTAACGACATTTTTCTTTGGTTGCCTTATAATTACTGAACATACACTAAAAATGTACCTTTTGTTGCCTTTTCTCTAAATTGTGTCAGCCTAAACTCATCTACAAGTTATGTGTTTTTAATAGTGTCCTAAATGCTTGTCCGTAATTTAACCATTTACTTTATTCGTGTTAGAAATATTTGTTAAGTCCTGGTCGATGAATTAAGTAAGCTTTCAAAAAGAGATGTTAAAACACATACTTACAACATAAATAAAATATTACCCTATGTTGGTTACATATCGGCACTTACTATTTCCAAATTATGAGTCACTTTTATGACTAATCTAAGAGTTGAACCAATATATTAACAAATATCATTCAAGATACATATTTTGGCTAAATTGGTAAGTAGGTAGTAAGTTCGATATCATCAAAGTGCCGTAATGGTAGGTAATAAAGATAATAATAATTGGTTACATATACTACTATATATAATCATACAGGAACATATATATACATTCTAGAAACTACCGAATTTTAAAGTCATGTTTATCATTTAACAGACTCGACAAAAAAATGTTCTATCATTAAACTAAGAACAATAAACACAGATAAATTGTTCATGCAGAAAATATATTCCCTTTATTTAAAGCTGTCGTTTTACGCGAACATAAACAAGTTATTATCGCCATTACAGTATCAATAGTTAAACATCGATAGTAGAATCATCCATAGGGCAGGGCACCGCCCTACTGACGCACGTGTCTCGCGGCCAAGGCTGCGTCGTGAAAGCTCTGTGTGTACATACCGCCCACGCTCCGCACTCCGACACACAAACGTAAATGCTCTGCCTCCACGCACACGAGCAACTAGCTGTGTGTGCGTGCACAGACTTTACCGGCTCTGTTGCCAGGCTTCGACTCGTACACTCATTGTGTAGTCACTGCGCTGAACGTCCGTGTGTGTGTAAAATATGGATTGTTTACATGTGTGTTTGTTCTTCGAGCTTCGTAACTTGTTTGAACAAATTCTTAGAATCACTCTAATGCCAGTGCGGTTTATCTGGCTTGAATTTCGTTGATCGTTCTTCCTTGTCATACTGACTGGACACTGGACAAAGTTCAAACTACGAGTGCATGATTGACATTATGAATAAGAATAAGTAGTCTACTAATTAGGTATTGAACCATTTTAGTTAGCAACATAGCAGCTAACACATACAGACGAAAGAAAAACAATAATTTTTGCCTCGTAGAATATAGTGTGAAATAGGTAATATTAAAATAAAAAGTCTCAGCTAATAATGAAATTGGGAAAGTCTCTAGTCTATTTCATAGGTGCAAAAACTGCTAATTAACCTAGCAACATCACTTGCAAACTGCAAAAAACCAGTACACAATGATATTTTCGCCAACCGTTGTGGTTAATGTGGAAAAAAGATAAAGCTTTTTAATTAACGCGTATGAAACAGGCCTCGTTTCCGCCGAGCACAATGCAACCGACGTGTTCCGACTCGCACATAATGATCTCATAATATATTTCCATACCTACCTAGAGTTGCTACTGAATGATTTAAGTATTAAGTTGTTGTTTAGCCGTGATTATATTCTTCATTTTCGTTGTAGTCGTTCAATTTAAATTATAACAATAAACTTTTTAGGTATAATTGTGTAGCGGGAATTTCAGCTTGCGCTTCTCGATTTACTTTATGTTTAACAGGAAAATATCCTCATGTTGTTAATATATTATATAATAATATTGAAAATTATAGGAATTTAACTTATTATTGGTAGGTATATAAATGTTTTTTCAAAAGTCATTAAGCCTTCATAGTATCATCTAAAATGAGATGCCTAGAAACCATTAACAGCATTTTCACTGCGGACTGCCATTGGGAAATGCAGTGTCTTGTCACTCAGATGCTGTGGCCAGTATAACTCCATCTTCCCTACTACTCACGTAGTTCCCTATATTGGATAAAACAGGGCTGTGATATACGAGCTCCGGGAGATCTTGTAAAGTGGTTGTGTTGTCGGAGGGTGTGGGTGTGCCCTTGCCGCTTGCATCTGGGTTACCGGGGCGCCGTTGCATCCAGCCCCTGCCGCCGAGATCTCGCGACCTGACCTATATTTCGACAAGGTATGCAAATAGCGACTCTATTTTGTTGTTTATCATCAGAACAAAATATTGTGCGTCCTCATTTTAGTAGGTCAAAAGTAGAAAACCTGTCGCAGGTTAATTATAGTAAAATGTATGTAAAGTACACAATGGCTGTTTGCTTGGTGAGTAGGTAAGGCATGGCATGATATTTACATTGAAATTACAGGTAATTGGATTGTGCCTACCAATTGTTTTACAGATTTAAAGGTTTGAGAGAAATTATAGAAATCATAGTATTTCGTCATCATGTGCAATTTACTATTAAACTTTATATAGTAAAACAAATCGTGGAATAGTGTGTATAGGTACCTACTATCACAATTGTCCCGTAACAGCATGCGTTCTATTTCCGAGGAGGCGAGGTGTCAGGGGGCGCGTGTGTCGACATTGAATATTCATGAAATGCGATTTTATTGTTACAATAATAACTCATCGGACCTTTTCCCTATGGAAAGAGGAAATTTTCTTAGTGCGTGTATAATTTATACAATGTATATAAACATATAACGATAGTTTATTTACAACGCAGACATAATATGTACCTAACTAATGCTCATTGAAAGTAATGAACAAAAGACCATTTTACCAAATCGTTCTAATGACCCAATTTCAGGGTATGAATGATACCCCAGTGGGTACAAGGAGGAGGGTGCTGGCCCCCCTAGTGCGGGGTGACGGCGTATGGCCCGAGAGACGCCTCGGTGTAGAATGTGCCCCTGAAACTGCACGCCTTATTATTTCAATGACGTTTATTTAGAAAGATTCGTCGTCGCGATCGCAACGCCACTTTTGCCTAATCAATGTTGAAACTAAATTTGTAACGGCATGATCTTCCAAGGAATAGTTGGCATCTACTATCAGATTGCTGTAAATGGACAGATTTGATGAAATTCTCTCCAAGCGTGACGAGGGCTGCAGTTTCCCTGACAGTTTAACGAGCATTATTTATTGAATATGTGCAGGCACTGCGTTGCAAAACTAAAGCCATGTTTATCTAACATTATCGTTATCTTTGTTACCAATTAATATTTGTTGTATCTATTTTACTATATTATTAATATCCTAGTAAACTAATAATTAAGTATATAAAGATTATAATAGCTTAAATTTAAAGCTTTAGGTGAACTTATAAGTCAGCTATTTATGAATAAGCAAATATATATTTTAATATTTAAAGTACTCGTTATCAAGCTCAAACGTTTGGACTAATTGGTTCAAAAACGTAGTTTTATGTCGATAATTTAGTATTTTTACAACAAATAAATTTAGTAATCCTTTGGATAACAAGCCTTTCAAATAAATTATTCATATTTTGTGGTTAATAATAGAGCGGCTTACAAGTTTCCGCCGCCGGTATCTTAATTGAAGGCCCTAATTAGTCGTCAGGCTAACTTCAGCATATTGATTTCTCATATCCATTGTTATTGAAGTTCATAAAGGGCCGGACCGCGGCTGCAGTTATTCTTTAAGGCATAAATTAATAGCTTTTCTGCTCGAATTCTAACTAATATTATAAATGCGAATGTGAGTTTGTTTGTTTGTTACGCATTCACGCCTTAACTACTCGACCGATCATCAGGAAATTACGCATACACGTTGTCAGGGTAACAGAAAAGGACATAGGGTACCTTTCATCCAGAAAAAAGTACTATTACTAACCTACATTTACGTGAGTGAAACCGCGGGCAAAATCTAGGACAATCTTAAAAATTTCAGGAAAACCCAGTACCATTTTGCTGGATCCAGCAATTTAAATCGGTGCTCATAAACAGCACTGCCGTTAGTGTGCATACTTAATGTGCTTCTACACGAGTAGTCGTAGTAAGTGACTGTATTGTGCAACTACAGCACTTGTAAAACAACAACATGTTGTGTTGCGCGAACTAATCTACAAGTAGCTCGAGCAGGCTACAGGCGCGAGTTAATATGGGTTCTTGTACGGGTGGCCTCGTCGGTAGTCTGTGAAGTACACAACGAGTGCAAGTATCTCAACTTCCGCATGTCACCCGCGTATACAGTCATTAGACCAGTAGTCGTTCTAATCCAAATTTAATATTATAAATGAAAATAAATGTGAACTTGTTTGTTACGCTTTCACGCCTTAACTACTTGACCGACCATCATTAAATTTCACATACACGTTGTCGGGGTACAGAAAAGGAAATAGGGTACTATTCATTCAGAAATAATACTGTTTCCAAAGTATAGTTTAAGTATATATATAATTATTGTCAAAATCTACATAAACGCGAACGAAGCTACCAGCAAATTTTAGTTACAAATAAGGGTAAAAAATACATAGGTAATGAATGTTACAGATTAGTCCTTTGGTGCCACAAGTGTCTCAGTTGATGGCCGGTGAACGATCCATTAGTGGCGTGATAGACGTGTCTAATGCAGTGCTGTCACGGTACGGCAGCTCGCTCGCCCTATTGACTTTACGGCGAATCGACGATTAACTGACGCGAGCACAGCGACATTTGCACCGATCAATCTTTACATTTGATGCTAAGATTTATAAATATCCTCTTGTATCTGTGCAGATATGTTATGGTGCTCTGTATCTATCTATCTGATTCAAAACTC
Source organism: Catocala sponsa (assembly GCA_963564715.1). NCBI lineage: Eukaryota > Metazoa > Arthropoda > Insecta > Lepidoptera > Erebidae > Catocala > Catocala sponsa. The sequence continues at coordinate 16,202,495 of OY751342.1, forward strand.
TAGTCGAATTTGCTAAATCTCATTTCTTGTTATCAATTAGCTTGTGTTAGTTTACTGCTGGTTTTAATCTGGCTCACTAAATGTGCTATTTTATTTGCTAAAAATAATTGTACAAGTCCAGCATAGCATATTCAATAGCATTCTCAAACTATGTCAGCAGAGGTAGATAAAGAATAGTAAATTTTAATATAATTAATAAGACCATAGTAGAATTTGAATTACACTACAACTAGAGTGCATCTAACGAAGTCATCCATTAAAAAACGAATTCGGTTTCGCAAACCCTCTCTATTCAGTACGAGGGAAATATTAAGTCCCAAAAAGGAACGTTTAATTTCATTACAGAATGTCAGAACTAAGTTTAAATGACTACATGATTGATGTTTTAATTTTTTATTACTTTTATAGAGTCGATGATAGATTAGAAGAGAGAGAGAGAGAGAGAGAAGAATTACATTGCAAATAACACCATTAATAGTAAAAATAACAATACTTAAAAATGCGACATAACTCCTTCATCCAGTCACGGTAATAATATCTAATATCTGTATAGGTATTACTACCGTGATCCAGTCGTGTCTTCCATTATAATCTTTATTCATAATCGGAACATTTCTGCAAGTCATATTCTAAAAGTAGGAATTTTTTTTAGCCTACTCAATGAGACATTTACAGCGTAAATATCAGACTTCAAGTAACATATAAAATATCCGCTGCAACTACTGATATTTTTCGTTCCTTGTCCTATTGTCCCTTTAGTATTTTGGGTGTACTAGATGACTATACTACGCTGTAAAGGTCGTGCTAATGACGTAAGGAAAGACCAGAGTTGCTATTCTTGTAAAACTTTACCTAGTATCTCAAAGAGTATCGTTAAAATTACATCTACCCACGCTAAATTACGTTTGATTACGCATGCGAAAAGGCTACCAAACTGAACTCAGCAAAAATAGATCACCCTTTTATCGCGAGAGAGAACAGCCACACAAATGATTAAGCAGTGAGCAAAATTAAAATTATATATGTTATAATCTCCAGGCGAACAAAAACAGTATAGTGAAGTACTGCGCCGAGGACAAGGAAACTCAGTTTGCAAATTTTTGTGTCATTTCAGTAAGCATCTGTGTGGTTGTCACTGACACGTGTGGATTACTTTAGTTATTGTTTGGATTGTTTAGAATATGACAAGCGTCTCTAGTAAAAGGTTGGCGTGTTGTGTTCTTCTCTGTAGCATACTTTTGAAGTCCTTTATTGCATGACGGAAATACTCAACAAAAAACATTGGTTCAGTTAGACCAGTGCAGTCAATGCGACGAATATCGCATTTATATTATTATAGTGCTAGGAATGACCATAAAGGGTACTTTAGAAATGTACTAACTAATAAAGCCTACACAGATTACATTATCATAACTATAGATAATGAGAATATCCTGTTGAAAGCGATGGCACTAGCACACGGGCTGATGCAATGTGACACTGATATGACTAAGTTTTATTTCACAATGCAAATAGGTATTGAGATATCAAGCTAAATGTTTAAATATTACATTTATGCAACAACAAGCTTTTCCCCGCGATTTCGTACGCGTGATATTTAGAGGCTCTCTGTCTGTCTATATTTTCCGACTTCCATGTCGTATATCAAGATGGAACATGTTTAAGATTTTAGGTTAGACCTTCAACTGTAACGCCAAATTCAATTTCATACACTAGTTTTTGTTACACACGTTTTGTTACGCTTACATACATCCAGACAGGCAGACAAAAGTCTAAAAATAATTGTTTTGGCTTCTATAGCTCTTATAAAGACCCGCTCTTATAAAGATATGTATATATATATTTCTTTTTCTGAAATATCTCCTATGGACAGACGTCGATCAGTTACAATCCTAATCCTAACTAATATTATAAATGCGAAATTTAGTTTGTTTGTTTGTTACGCTTTCACGCCTTAACTACTCAACCGATCAACATGAAATTTTGCATACACGTTGTCAGGGGGTACAGAATAGGACATAGCGTACCTTTCATCCAGAAAAAAATAACTGTTGCAAACCTAACCTAACATTTACGCGAGCGAAGCCGCGGGTGAAAACTAGTTTTATTATACAAGTATATATAGATATACCAATGACAAAGCCTAATATTTTTATATGTATATTTATATGTAATGTAATAAGTCTTCTTTATGAGCATAAACGGAAAAACAAAGAGAAGCATGTCTTCTTTAAAAATTACATGGATTACATCATTGGCTTGTAGTAATAGTTCTAGACAAATTTCGAAAATCTTAACCTAAAACATATAGGATTCTCTCCGACGGTTTTCTTTACCGATACACCGAAAGACCACTTGTATTTAATATGCATACTTGCATAGTCATATTAAACTTTAGTAAAGGCGAACCTGAGTATCTGATTTGGAAGTTCAATTGCCTACTACGTACCAATATTCCGTGATATTTTTAAATCATGCATAATTTATCTGGAACTTAAGAGCAGAACAGACATGCTATCCATATTAATAAGTTAACCATAATTTATTCTAAAATCATTAACCACCAGTCACAACGACTAAAAACTGAAGGGTTTGCAGTTCACGTCAAAGGATTGTGTTCAGTCAATTCACCTTTTGTGCTGTTCTCAAATATTGAGTCGGTAAGCAAGAGTTACTAGAAAATTCTGTTATTGCCCTCTTTGTAACACTGTAGGTAATACTATTATTAATTCATCGTCCAGTTTAACCTTCTTGTGAATTAAACTTCAGGATATATTTACACTGCGGTAATCTGAAGTTAAGATTAATTATTCGTAACGCCTACGTTCATTTAGATTTCTACTTTGTTTTCAATCCAGTGTTGTGTGCTTTGAGCACTGTTCTGTATATCTAAATTCTAACTTCGAGACTTGCCTGTGGATTTCTGCGGGGATGGAACATAGTTAATTCATTAGAATTATACAACATCATTTATTATGTTCTATGAATATTTCAGATATACCTACTTACCAGTTATTAGTCGAAAATAGGTACATGAAGGCTTTCAGTCTATACATATGTATTTACACCAGTTCCAAAAACTACTATATTTTAATTTAATTATAATTATTATATGCATAATTAGACGTTTCATGATTTTTTGTAGAGTAGGTATAGCAGATCAAAGTTTTTACAAACTCCTCCGAAAAACAGGCATGAGCTTATAATATGTGTCTTATATTAAGAACCACCAAAAGATACCATAACTAAAGTAAACAATGTCGAGGTGAATAAGAAATACAAGTTATTGTTGTTTTATAAAGTGAATAAAATTTGTAGATTTATGAAGACGCAACCGTCTGACTCATAATAAATCTTAAACCTATCAATCTTATTTAAGCTAATCAGCTTCAGGTTGTTGTTGCTGTTCTAATATATATACTTCGAAACTATAACGAAACAGCAACATTTTTTGCGACAACATAGAGCAAGATATTGAAACAAATGTGAAAATTGTGTTTTAACGGCTAAATTGATGAAAATATTTGGACAGCATTTGGTATAGATACACGTCGAAAATTGTGGATAAACTTCAGCAATTTTTTAACGAAATTCGAATAAATTACGTTTCCACTTACCTTTTTAAAGTTGACATGTTTTTTTGCCATGAATTTGATCCAAAAAGAGTTTCCATGTTTTCTTTGGCTATTAACCGACTAAACTGTCTTCGTCGTCTCTACTCATTTATAGGTTCGACAGAACTCAACAAAACACAAGCTAACGTGCGTAAACACGCGCGGCAACGTTATGTTTTATTCAACAGTTCGAAGAAGCCGCTACGCCATCTCACCTTAACGCGTTTATTATATGCAGCTATTCCTTATGAGCAACACTTTATTTGTGATGAGTAACGTTTTTGCACGTGATAGAGAATTTGGATTCGCTAAAGCAGAAAATCAGTCGCGAAATTACCATAATTTTACGATTGGCGGCAGCTTGATTGTGTTTCCTTGTCATTGCTTCTGTCATACCAAGAATATAATATAGCTTTGGCTTTGAGCGGCGGTTACAGCTTATGATCATGTCGGCTGCTGGCTCTTCAACCTATAACAGCAATTACAAGGTCTTTTATTTATATGATGGCTGTTGCATATTCCTTTCGACATTGATATACACGACATTTTGTAGGTCGTGGTTTTCTTTAATTAGGGTCTCCATTAAGTCTTATAAGTCGGTCGGAGAATCTATTGTTTTTAAGTTAAAAGTTAATGATGTGTAGATAGATGGTAATGCACGCAATGTAACGGGACTTGGTGTCCTATTATTTAATTCTTTTCTGTATCTGTGTCCTCTTTCGACCATTAATGGAACCTCTTAGCTTGTATATTTTCAGTTGATGTTTTAGAGATAGGTGATGTTTTATACGCACTGGTCACAATAATCCGTTATAAAAGTTGTAGTGACTAAGTCTCGGTTCCTATATTAAGTAACGAGACGGTTCAGTTACCATCATTTAAATTTTGACATGTTGAATAGAATATGTATAAAAAATTAATTGTCCGTAGGTAAGACGAATTCGACGGTCTAACGGCCGCTTTCTATATCCAATCTCAATCGAAATATTGCTATCTGAGTTTGAATTTTGACATATTTTCTATGGAAGATCTGTTAACATTCAATACTCAATACTTTATTGCATTTCACAATGTATACTTAGGTGGTAGTGCTTAACGTAAATTAGTCATTGTGAACCCTGTCGGGCACAGCAAAGTAGGAGAGAGGATATCTAATATATATTATGATATTATATATTATGATATTATATATTATAATTTTTATGTTACATAAGAAGTGTACCTATATCTGTTTTTATCTAGGACTTTAGTCTAATCATTTTAATTGTTATGAATGTATGTGTATCAGTGTAGTTAAGTTTTTAACTGTTTATCATTCAGGTATTCATTGATACTGTAGTAGCACTTTTCTATCAAGAGACTTTTTAACGCCGCTATAGTCTCTAATGTTTTTATTATATCTGGAACCTTATTATATATTTTTACCGACATTACATAAGGACTGTTTGAGTGCATGTGCAAGTTAGAAACGGGCAGGTTGAGTAAATTTCGAGGGCGTAGTGCGTATTTATGTTGATTTTCATCTCTTTTTGTATAGAACTCTTGATATTTATAACTTAGATAGCAATATTTCGATTAAGATTTAATTTAGAAAGCGGCAGTAAATCTTTTACTGTGAAGTGTGGGATGCAAAATGTATGTATTATATAAAGGTAGATAACAAGCATACGGCCCGCCTGATGATAAACGGTCAGCTTAGCTTATGATCAGACCAGCGGTATTAATCGAACGTTACAGCCTCAAAGGAAAAATCATTAAATGTGAGTTGATATAAGAAAAGAAATGGTTGGTATGAAACCCTCTAGAAATCTTGCTAACCGGGCGAAACACAGTAGCACTGTCACTACTCATGCGTACTTCCTGTAAGACATTCGTACTTCACTCGGCAACCATCTTATTTCTACCGCGCCTAAAAAATTGGTAACAGCGAGATCTTACCTTCGCTGTTGCTAATAGTATAACAATTTAGGCGTGAACGACTACTGTAGGTAGCTTAACGATTAAATGTTAGTACCTACGTGCTATGGTGTAGTACAAATGCGCTATCAACAACACGAGGCAGCCGGCCGGAATGTATCCACAATCTGCTACTACGCACCGCCCACACATGACAAAATGTATTTATCCTCATGCATAAGCAAATATTTTTACTCTACGAAACGTAGATATAAACATTTATCCGTATACTGGCAATTTGCAAAATATACAATTATGCAATTCAGATTCTCAAACTGCATCGTAACATTTATTTTAGTACTTCCATTGGTTTCTTTCAATGCTGTTGTAATGACATACAGTCATTTTTAGACGGATTTTCAAACAGAGTGTATTTATAGACAGAGTTTTATACTGATTGTAAACTGTTTAGTGTAGTTGCAATTTATAGTAACTCTGGTATGCGATCCCGGCTTTCGTGTATGTATAATGTATATAGGTACTCGTATCTTCTATAATAGGTGGGCATCCTAAATTAATTAGAATGGTCCACATGATACTGGCTCCGAGCAGGCAAATACCACAATTGTTTCTATTGCAGTCGCAAAACAGATTTGCATTTAGATTGAAAGGCAAAATAGCTGTTCCTATACCACCTTTTGCTGCGGTCCGAATGGGTTGCGGGACTGCGATTCTGTTCGTTCTTCTGCAATGGCAAGGTAAGAAGCGGGCACCTATCTGCCCCTTTCTTTGTTATAAGCCCATGTATAATCTGTGTGCGTGTGTGTAATTTAGAGTTGACAAAGCGCAATTCATAGTCATAGGTCGGAGCGATCATAGGATATGATGGCTGGTTACTTTTAGGCGACCCGTACTCGTCGGTAGTTTTGAAAATACTGTCTTTATTTTTAAAACTAAAAACTATAAAATAAAAAACGTAGTCGATTTCAGAATCTAGCCTTATATGTATATCGTTACGTGTATTACAAATATTTCTATAAAATGTCCCATGAGCACTTTACAAAACCCACATAATGAACTCTAAACGAACTACGAGCAATGACTTATTAAACTGAAAATAATTGTCTTTATCAGTAATAAAGCTGAATAGTTAATTAAATCCTGTGTAATTCGCGGTAGAGCATACGCGAGACATTTGTCTCTGTCGCCGGATTACAGGCGATGCAGCTCGTAAGTACTGCGCGAATTTTAACAGCACAAATTAGTTATTCGAATTAATTATTATGCACGACAGTTATTGAAAGTACATACATACATGCAAGCAGTTACGTAGGAGACTGAGGAATGGTTATTTAAATAGCTTGTACAAAACTTTGATTATTTTAAAATATACTTTTATTATCTTCATTGTAACTTGTTGCTTGGGAACTGTGACACCAGATTAGAATATCTAAAAAAAAGGAATAAAAGTAATTTCAAATTAAAGTGAACTAACTTTTTCACAATTACCATCAGAGTGCCTAGTGCGAGTTTGTTTTACGTTAACGCGATCGACACATTTATGAGGTTTGAGGTCGCGATTGGGCCGCTCTAAGCTCTTAACCAATCAGAGAACCAAACGCGGTAAACATTTCGATCGCGTTTACGTAAAAACAACTCGCACTAGGCACCCAGTGCGCACCGATAATATCACTGACAGAATAGTAGAGGCGATATGCATTCGAATTATATATTCGAATGTGTTGATAACATTGTAATTACATAAGCACGTGCGCTGCGTGCTTGATTGTACAAAGTAGGTATCGTTTTAAGTGCCTCAAGTTGATGTAATATCATTCGAATGTAATTATGCGCATCACTAATAAGTAGTTAATAAATTACTCTTAAAAAATATCAGCATGCCATTTATTTTGTTTCACTTGTCAGTTGTCAGTATAAATAAAAACAGTTTAAATAGGCACTCAACCAATTTCTTACAGCTTTTTTTAACGTCAAATAATATTATGTTGTGAAGTTACAAATAGAGAGAAGTTTTATGGATTGTTTAATGCTATCAATTGTTTGGCAGTGTTCGATGCAGTATAGCCAACAACATTAGTGCATGTCAGTAAGACACGATAATAGCACGATTAATCGTCGTGCGGCTTCGGCGCGCGGCGCGCGGGCGCAGCGTCCCACCGCACACGATACGACACATTACAAGGATTATTTGCACAATGGGGATCACACGTATAAATAACTTTTAAACTGTTTATCCAATGAGTCAAGCATTAAATTCGGTCAAAAATATTTCATTTGTGATGCATATTATCTTCTGAACTGTCTCAAGACGTTTCGGGCACGTCTCGTAAAAATAATTTATGATTTAATAATTTTGGAACCGTACAAAAGTTTAACGTTACGTGGTACAGTTGTACGCTGAAACAAATTAACATCCTTTGATTAACGACCCTTTGAAATTGACGGAATTAATTCAGTGTGCTCGAGGTTGAGAACCGGCTGCCTATTGTATTGTTATCCATCTCGTTCCTAACAGATATTATACAGTTATACAAACAATGGTTACTGTTACTTTTTCAAAATATCCTTCCTTGTAACGAAGTCATAATATTTACAAAGTTTCTCATCTTTAAATTAGCTTAATGAACTCAAAACTCAAACACAATGTTAACGATAATGTTAGAGAGTAGGTATTCACAGGCGATAGTTGGCTCCTGCATGAGCTCTTTCGTTTGAACGTAGGTACATCGAGTGTAATTAAAATAACTGGTAATGAGTGGCGCATTCTTAGTCGTGGACACGACACAGATGTATTATACTGGTACTCGTACATTCTCCGGCACCTTTGCGCTCGTGAATTAACTTATTTTAACGCAGCTCAGGGAATGTCGTGGGTGGCCGCAGACCTGTCCAGAGATCGAGCTGCCAGTGTATAAGGAAGTGCGCGTAATGTGCACGTAAACAACGCGATCTCGTTCCTAATGAGCTGGCACGTCGCTTTGAACTCGTACCTATTTCAGTCAAAGAACAATGTTGCTTTGTCGTTCTGGGAAAAATAAATCTTCACACGGTTGTCGCGTCGATGTGTTTACTATGAAAACTTGGGGCTCGTGTTTCTTTCGTTACAACACGTATAGGTTTTGCAGTATTGCTATTGTTGCATATTTCAGTTGACATTATAGATCGTCTTTACGTTCTCAGTTTACAGTTATAGCAACACGCAAAATGTTAGCGGTTATTAGGTAACTAGTTAGCTATACATGCTTGCCGCTCGCATGCCGCTCTCGCACGTCAGTAGTCGGCGGTGCGCGGCACATACGTTCGCTACTCGTATTATACCGACACATTTTGGCCCATTACTATGTATACGTAGACGAGGTAGCCAATAAATGTTTACGCATGGCTCGTTATAAGACCTTGATAAAAAAATCAGACGCTAATAATATACTTACTGTCTAACAAATAGTGAAACCGAAGTGTTTATCTAACCACTTCGCTCAACGCGTCGTTAAAAATATATCATGGCACGCACCAGACTGTAGTGCAAATGTAATGATAGCAATTTATATGGCAAACAAATAGAAACTAGACGGCGATGCGTAGGTTTGGTCGGAAATAGCTTAGCGGCCGCCCAGACTGACTGAACGCCCTCGCCAGCCGCGCCAGCGAAATAAGAAGAGCCGACGGCTGCCACCGCGCGCCGCGCCCGCGCCCGCCCGCGCCGTGCCGCCTACCGCTTCATTAATTATGTCATAATCATAACATGTAATGGCTATATGAATATCTCTACTACTAACGTTATTTTACAACGAATAAATGTAATCATACTTATTTTAACCAACCACATGCTTGTATAATAGCATTGCTCTACTTTTAAACCACTATAAGAATTTACGGGCGTAAATGCCTATTTCGGTTGTTTACGTTAAATCAATTTGGGTAAAATTGAGATCGAAGCAATCACGGTCATGATCAACAATCTTACAGTCAGGAGAATGCCACATTATTTTTTTATAATTATAATAATAATGTTTTATTAAGGAAATAGTTGTGTTATATATTAATCGAACTACGAAAGTCTTTTATTGATATTTAAACACTGGAATAGAGCAGTAACTTAGATGCAGTATAGCATAATAGACAGACCTTTGGACAAACAAGCAGAGTTTTCGAGTTCGATCCCATGACACGCATCTCTGACATTTCGAAGGTATGTACGCATTAAAAAGTTAACTATTACCTGCTTTAACGGCAAAAGAAAAATCGTGGGTAAACCTGCATGACTGAGAATTCTCTATAAGTGTTTTCAAGGACGTGTGAAATGTGCTAGCTCGTTCAGTGCTAGCGTGGCTGACTATGGCCTAACCCTTCTTATACTAAGAACAGGCTAGCAGAAAACTTAGCAATAGAACAGTTCTTTCATTCTTAGACGGCGGATATTATTACAATATTATTTATTAAAGGGGTAACTGTGGCAAAATACGACACCACTGGTCTCAAATATATCCTAATTACTTTACAGAATGTCTGTTTACGATAACAAGACAAACAACAAACATACCTACTACTAAGCAATAAGTAACTGTATATTATACATCTTGCTCGTAAGTAAACAGAATATGCAAATAGATTTAATATTAGTAGTCAAAAGTTGATCAAATCTGACGTTTGTAGGCAGGTACACGGTGTCAGGTAAAATGGCACATGTTAGGTACATGTTGCATATATACCTATTCATATTTGCATCCACCGAGAGTACGCCTGCATGACACATACTTTTTTGCATTGCTTACATGACATATGATTGCACATCACATTTGCTTGGTAACGAATAGGCTTAATTTATAGCAACACTGCGACAAAGATTTTGTGCCTGAACAACTAGCTTCTAAGTAGATTACTATACATAGTTATATTGTTTTGTAAAGTGAGTAAACAACACAAGAGCGATACAAATATTTTGAAGTTCAGCCAAATAGTTGTGATAAAAGTTTTACTAATGATATAATTATGTACTGCAATACTGCCTAAGCCTTCTCCTAATTAGCTGAAAACGTTGTATATACTAAATGTATTCAAAAAGGAGAGGTAGCAGTACACTGCACGAATTTATTAAAATTATTATTTTTACTTACACGAGCATTTAAACTTAAATTCACAACTATAATGGCACAAAATTAAAAATAAAATTATAGTAGTATATAATTACAAAGGCAACAGACTCATTAACCAAACTATGTTTTAAAAACTATTTTTAATTCTTCGTATATTTTTGTATGTTTGTTATTTCTAATTAATATAATAATAATATTCTATCACATACACACAACACCATCTAGCCCAAACTAAGCAGAGTTTGTACTTGGGTACTAGACAGTGGATAAACATACATAGGTATATATAATAATAATATTTTCCCCGATTCCTGATATATTTTGCTATTTTTTGACTGATAGTACATTTCATAGGCGAAAATTTTCCACTGTCTTGACTACGATACAAATATTGGCCTAAAATTAAACATTGTTATAACTACGTTGTAACTAAGCCTTAAGAAACTGATGAACTGCTATTGAAAGATATTTCTTATACCTATTGAGAATCCTGTGGGACGAAATGGTTGACAGCTCTTACTTACAGCATTCTCAGGCGATTTCTTCGCACTTCGATTTATAAAACGGTTAGTATTGTATTTGTACTAAACAAATAAGCTACGCGAGTTTTTTATTATGAATATTTTTATGATGAAGAAGTTGATATGGATTGGTATCTAAGGATGTAAGGATTTTAGTATTATTGTATACTAGCAGTTTTAATCGTCGTTTGTGTTTTCTTTTTGACTGCACAGATGGCGTAATGGTTTATACCTATGGTCATCTTGCCATGTGTTTAGGGTTTTCCCGGACGACAAATTATGTGCACAAGCGGTTGTTCTAGCATTTTTGTTTGAATTTGTAAGCGCCTGCGATACAAACGTTATCTCTAATGCGGGATAACTATTTAGATGATGGGTTGTGTCTTGAAATTTATAGAATTCTAACAAGAACTAATCCGCATGTTAAACTTAATAAAACAACGTAGTTGGTTTGGTTGATTCTAGTTTATATACCTTTTATCAATATGAGAACGTAGTCAACCTACACGAAACAATAATATTTTATTTAATTCCTAAATAAGTATGTCAGAAAAAAGCTATAAAATCAATCTTTTGAAATTTGGGAATAATTACATGTGACAAATTTCTTAAATTAATTTGCTTTTCGAGGTTATAAATAGTAAGATCATATATTTCATATTTCTTTCTCTTTTCTAGTAAACACAAAAATCTCTCTATTCGTTTTTAATTTCTTAGTCTGCTCCATATGATCTGTTTCAGTTGTTACCTGTTGCAGTGAAGCCTTTCTGCCGTACAATTATAGTTTGTAAACACACATATTGATGGTTTCATCATTATAAAAAACGGATCTGGATTTTATGTTATTCATAGCACAGTTTTTCGTTGTTGTATAGAACATAGATTGTAGAAATTATGAGACCACAGCGACATACAATTTCTTCATATATCTGAATTTGTTCTAGATTAATCACAGTAGAGTGCCCACAAGACTTTTGAGCAAGAAATTCACCATATCTATTACATATTCGTAAACCAAACAGAACTACAAACAATACAGATGTATATTTCATAATCAAAATCCGCTCAAAGAACTATTTGGTTTGAATACCTCCTCAGCCAACGCCAGATGAAAGCACCACTTTACGACGCTGACGATCGCGGCGCTTGGGGCGACCTTGCTACTCAGCGCCGATCCAAGCCCAAATTAAATGACATAAAAAGCTTAATGCGCCTCATACCGAATAGCTGACTTCGATATTAAGCTAATGCCGACAAAATAATCTAAAATGATGACTATTGCCAGATTTGTTCAGGGATAGTGTGAATAGACAAAAATTGATAATAAAGGAAATAGTTTTATTTTTTATTACTATATCCACACACACACTCAATTTTGAAAAATAGCATACGCGGGCCACATTTCACTTTTTTATAAAAAGCATGGAGTCTGTATTTTTTCAATACAACTTTATTCTTATATCGTATGGAGATATATTTTTGGACATAGATTTCTTCAACCGTCTATTCAGATTTTTATGGAAAACTTATACCTCTCAAAACTGTCATACTGTGGGTTGGTTCGAGTCTGCCCGACTGCGTCATTTATTAGATATGGTACAACATCTACTCAAAATTTTTTTAAATACCTTCTCATAATACGATTATATCTATATTTAGCTGCATAGTTTGAAAAACCTATTTATTTTGAATTTTTTCGCGAAGGGTTCGTTTAATGACCACAGTAGGTACATTAACATTGAAATTGGAAATTTAAATATAGTCTTCCACTTTTATTACTGTAGTACTTTTGCCGCAAGGGTAATAAACTATTAAAATAATTCCGAAAATGTACTCGTAAGCAGTTCCTATTCGTATATTTTGTTTGTTTGATGATTAACTAGTATGCATTTTTAACCAGTTCAACCTCTTGTATACAATACATATCAAACAAGATTAGATATACAACTTCAATATACTAAATAACGAACATTTTTCATTTCATTTCATTTATTTATTCAGAGAACAATTTTTCATTGTATGCGAATGTTTTTTACAATTTATAAATAATTACAAGAATATTAATAATCATAATGCAAATAACAATTTCAATAATTTTTTCAATAAGCCAGACGAACACAAAATGCAGGCAAATTTTTTATTTAATGAATATAATATTTCATAGTATTTTCATACGTTAACGCGATCATTGTATACTCAAGACCTCTTGTTACAGATGTTTCTAGTGAAATCTCAAAATCAGGTTTCAAGACAGTAATTGCAGTATAAATATCTACCAGGGGATGTTATTGGAGACGGCTATACCTGCAATTACTAGTTTTGACGTGGGTAGTCAGACGTCTGCGACCTAACTCTAACGTAAACACCAGACAAGTCAAAAGACTGCTTTCAAATTATTATAGACGTGTACAACAAATCATAGTCTCGACTCTCGAATTTTTGTCACGCCTACTTTGTACAAAATACTACTTCAAACTTTGTTTATTTCAAAAACAAGATGTAATTTAATCCGTATTTGAAATTCTGAGAACAGTTGTGGAGGACAACGAGACATCTGATATATCTGTTTTGTTATTTACCCTTTCTGAGTATTCGATTTCGTTAAAATCTTTCACTTTATAGTTGGTTATAAAAAATTATGTAATTTGTCGATTATTGGGGTGATTGTTATACCAGTGAGTGGGCTCATTGCCAAGTGTCTAGACTAGCACCTGAAGTGGCTTACATTTGGCATGGAAAAGATGATTCAAGAAGTGGTGCTCTTTGATACGGACACGAATTTTTTGAGGAATGGCGTGAGTATTTCAGATGCCAATGTGATACCATATAAATATGCATATAATGATTTTTATAAAAATTTGTGTGACGTTAATTTAAAAAACACAAGCACACAAGTTATAAAGACACGAACAAGGCAAGTCGCAGCTAGTAATATCATAAAGACTTTAAATTAAACAATATTAAAATAGTTTCGATCTATAAATATTGATAAGGGCAGTAATGTAGTATATCACATGGTGTGTGAGTGTCCGCTATGCGAACATGCACAAACATGCGCACGCGCACCTGCCATCGTCACGCACCGAGTGCGACCGAGTATTAACATTGTGAAGACAAAGCGAGCACGCACAGCGTAACCCACGTTGTGTTGGTTAGCGAACTGACCGCAGCCCTGCACTCCTTCCACATCTACTTTCTGTTAATTTAGATTTACTTTTAGATGTTTTCCTATATCATAATACCTATGTATATCATCATGCTTAAGTGTTCATTTGATTGGTCTTTCTTAACATAGTTTGAATTGAGAATCTATTTCTTTCTTCGTTTTTTTTCGTGTATTGTCTGATAATCTATTGTTAAAGATTTGCAAGCCTATTGCAGGCTTTTGGTTTGGTTTAATCACGAATTATCGGGTTATTTTATGACGACTAGTCACATAATTATTGAGTAGAATATATATTTAAAATATTACTTACAACCTTCATGTGCTGAAAATATTCCATTCCTAGAGGAAAGAGAAATAATGTAATTATACAACGTGCTAACCGGAAAAATGATAGGTGCGAAACTAGTTTTAGCCGAAAATTTCGTTACCTAGAAACGTAAGCAAGTTTTAAATCAAAAGTCATTGGAAAATCTCCATTTTTCTGTGAAGGTTTAGCACTACTCAACTACATTGCACACGCTATAAAGCTTCTTGTAGTTTGAAATTTCGCTACAGTTCACTAAATGCAATTTGGCATTAGACTGCTTATAGGCACTCCGAGATCCATTATATTACTTTTTTTACTAAGTGTAAATTGATAATAAGGTTACAGTTAGGCATAAATACTATTTTAAAACATAAAGCTCTATCTCTAAGGGAATTGAAATTCAAGATCTGAATTCTCTTGTAGTTGGCAACAAGTTACAAATTAGCATATATATTATGTAATGCTAGCTTTTACAAGGTAAATTCAACTTTATTTCGTTAGGTGACATATTTTAAAAGATGTAACAAAAAAATAAAGTAAACTACTTAACCCCTGTTCGTGCAAAATTTGAATGTACGAATGGATGTTTAAAATTGCACAGTTGTCTAAAATGAAACTCAATTTTATGATTGAAATTAATCTTTAGTAACATCAATTTCAATCATAAAATTGAGTTTACCCTTCAGATCGAAGATACGATCATAAAATCAAGTTTTATTGATTATTACGGATATGAGGTTAGCGCAAATAAACTTACATATACGCATGTATTAGCCAGAATATAAATTCAACGCTTATACTCTAAAAGTAAGTTAATAAATAAAATGCGTAAAAGAAATAATATATACAAGAAAATAAGTGCCTGTTATTATATAGAGTTTGTAGCTATACCCGGCACAGCTGAATTCCGAAACAGTTACCTACATATTGAAACCAAACGGCCATATATGGATTTACCACAAACTATTAATATACGAGTAATCGTCGCATTCTTCACACATTAAAAAACACCTAAAAGTAATACGAATGTGTGATTGCAGAGGTTAATATGCATTTAAAGTTTTCCATCAACGTAGAGTAGTGGAGATAAAAAAAAAGTTTGATAGTCTCCTGCGCTTGAGCGTGTCGAATCGATCGATGGCCCTCGTGAAGAGTTCAACGCGATGGTGCCTCCACAACTTCAACTTAAACTACATTGGACACACTCCGATGCAGTTTTTATGTTATGTTAATTAACTAGTGTTAAGGAATTTTTGAATTTCGGATACGTATAATTATTTTGAAATATTTGTTTTGTTCTTTATTACTGAAGTAGAGTGGTTTAAGTATTGGACTTTGTATTATTATTTAGTCAGAATTTGTCTTTAAATATATCTAGGATTATTTTTTTATGGCAGGAAGATTCGGAGAAATATCTGTCGGAAAATATTTTCATTTCGATATTTGGAGGTTACAACGAAACGGGCGCCCTGCCTAAATAAATTGCTTGTACGTAACAGAGACAAAAACATTTAATAAAAACGAAATGAAACATATTTGTGTGACAATACGCAATGTCTGACCGTTTGTCGTAAGAAGCCGAGCTATTATTCTACGACAAGCCTTTATAAGGCTTATCAGAGTAACCGTTGGAGGAACACAATGGAACGGACCAGGATTACTTTCAAGTGCGCTGCTACCGACAATTGTACTTCCAAACTAAACGTTTTTAGCCTTTTTTGTCCACTTCAAATTAAATACATTTACACAGGCTTTGGTTTTTTACTGGTATTTGTTTTGTTATTACCACGACCCGATAATGGAGCTTTAAAACAATGCCTTACTAATATCGTCAGATCTACATACAGTAAGATAGAAGATGGTGCTTTTGAGTAAAGCTAAGATCAGTTTCTACGTTTGTTGTGATCTTGATACGTGCAGTGACAAGTATAGAATGCGTGGATAAAAAGTAGAAAGGTTCCAAAGGTAGGTATCATGAGCTCGAGGCATGGCATGACGTCAGCGGCATAGAGTTATAGAACCGGTTACAGAACCTTTCCACTGGAGATGTGTGGGAAATACCTGTTGTAGAGAGTAGATGCAATTAAACAGCACTCAGAATATTGTCGCAAATGGACATGATCGTCCAGTGGCAGGATAGGAAACCGGTGAATGAATTTATATTAGCCGTACAGCATCGTCGCGGAAGTAAACTTTCTTATTATGTTGAAATGAGCACTCAGCCGCGGCGACTCTACATAACAGCATCTCTCGGGCTGATTGATAACTTGCGAGGCGTTTAACAGTTGCGTTGCATCATGGGTTTACGTGGCGCGAGTGCGCGACGCTCCGGCGGCGCCGACGGACCAACATTCGGTGGCAACGGCCAACACTCACATAAGAATTCATTTCGCCCGAGAAGTGTCCGGTTTCAGTCTGGCACGACGAGCGCTCATATTGCATTTAGTATTTATTTATGTATCGGTGGAGCGCAGGTTCTATCGGCGGCGGCGCCGCGGGCGGGCGGCGAGGGGCGCGGGGCATACTTACTACGTGATTAATCCGCGTCCCCCCGCCGCGCCCGCGGTGGGCCACGGGCCGGGCGCTCCGTACTCGCGCCGGGTTTCCTCGTCCCCGCGCCTCACGGCCACTCACTACGCACGGGGCTCCGCGTAGTGCCGCCGCCAGTCGCGCTGCGACCCGCGCCGACGTCGCACTCCGTCTGCATCCGCCTCGTCGTGACATCGACCCATGATATCATTCATGCTAATCTCCGCCCGTTGATTTTCCTGCCGAGTGACCGCAGTGAAACCGTCGCGCTATACCGCGAGTGCCGAATGTTGGTGGACGTTACGCCCGTGTACTTTTCCATCGGAATCCGAGCGTACGAAACCAGTTCGGAGTGGCGGACGGCGGCGCCTTCCCTCGGATGAGATCTCCGACCGGCGAACGTTGCTGTGACCCGTGGCCTGCGATGCTGCGCCCGTGACCGTCTTGCGACAGTGCCACGAAACGTAAGGATCTGTTAGTTGATTTGGCGACTCGCGTGCACGGGCCGCCTTCCTATTTGCATGGCGCATACGAGTGGATTTTATTTTCGTCTGGGGACTTGTGTGTGCGTGGAGCGAGAGTGTGTGAGATGGCGCGGGTGTGTGGGGCGCGCGTGTGTGCGTTGCGTTCCGCGTCCGCCGAGACGGCTACTCCCTGCTGGCCTGCTTTATTTAGGTTGTTTCTGAGCGTGTCGCCAGCGAGCGCTCCGCCTGGCGCCTGCTCTACGCTACTACCGCCTCTTCTACCACTACCTGTGCCCTTGCAACATGCTCGATCTGCCTGCTTAGGGCCTATTGGTTTCTTTGCATCTATGTCAACTTATATTTCAAGGTTGTCAAGTAAATTATAAAACTAAATAACAATAATAGTTCAATATTCATGATAGAGTACTGGTAGGCATCAAGCCTGGTCGTCTTTGTATCAGGCGTAACCATCGTGGTGTGAAAAGCATTAAACCGGTCTTACATTATGTCACTATGTTGGCAACATTATCATTATCCACAATTCATTACATGTCAATGATCTCGGGACAATGCAACTGAATGCATCGATATGTGCAACTTTTTGCGCTGACGACTCGATTTTAACTTTTTACCTGTCGAATGAATGTATTAAAACATCGCGCCGCTCATTTATTTCCACGTGACACCTATTTCATATTGAATTGTGATTTTAGCAGTTAGCTTCTTAATAATTGTTTACTTTTTTACTCTCTGTGTTATTCGGTCTTTATGACGACTAACATAACAAATAAAAATCATAATATAATTATTCTCTTGAATCGGAATACAATTAAAATTGCAAGGTATACTTACGTTAGCGTTGTAACAAGAAAATATTAAAATCCCAGCGTCACACGACCTGTTTTACACGTTATTAAAACAAGCAGATAGTGTTGTGTCTCAACTAAGCATAATACATACCAGCAATTAAAAATAATTAGTACTTACCTAACAATATGAATAAAGCCGCAACAGTAGTAAACTCGGTGGTGGCGATTAATCGTCGAGTAAATATGACAATATGATAGTACGTATACATTATCAACGTTACTACAATGCAGTATTTTCAATAATTGATGAGTTAAAATTAGAACAAGTAGGAAAAGTACGTGGAGGCAGCAGCTAGGTCGCGCGATAAACTCCGACCCGACGTTACAAGCCGCGGCACACGCAATACTATCTTGGTACTACCGTTTATTAAAATATCTTTGTTCAAACATCAACTTTGACAAACAAATAAAACACCTACTTATCGCAATATGACTAAGTCATCTACACTAGGTTATATAACATAGAATTTAGATTAATATAAAAAACATGTACATAGGACAGGTTATCTCTGCCAAATAGCAGACGAATTTCTAGGCTTATTAAAGTCTAAACGCACGCAAGTAGACTACAAAGATGACAGGCGAACGTACCAACCTTCCATGAAACCTTTCTCGTCACGTAGTAGAGAGAATAATATCGGAAGGAAAATAGAAATCCCTGCGGTACACTATAATATAATAATATTATATCACATTTATAATTACACACATTACACACATAGATAATGCTAGCAAGACCAGTACCTACTATACAAATCAATGTACTTTCTGTGCGTACTAAAAGGTCAAATCAGAGTAACATGGAACCATACAGACTGCATCAGCATCATAAACAACAAAATAATAAATAACAGCTTTAGAATATAAACACTTTTCCATTGACGCAAAACACTCGTAAGATTGATATGGAGGAAAATCCTTAGATAATACTGTATCGATCGGCATATCTGTCATAATAGGTATCTTACAACCAATCTTACCTCATTGTGCGTATTATGTAGATTATTTATTTATCTGTGGTACATTTTACTTTGCAGAAGACTGTATTATTTAATTATCAGAAACATAATAAAATATTCTTATATGCTAGGTAACTTAGAACTGTTCAATTTATTGTGCTACCTGCCAGTCTGTCACTATTACCTTTGAAAGTTTTATTAGCTTTAAAGAGTTGGTAGGTATCAAATCATCAATGTTACATAATTATAACTTAAAACTAAATTAATTAAATTTATCGGTAGCTGGTCTATTAATAGGCCCGAATAATATCTAATCAATGAAATAAATTCATAAATAATTCGACTTAATTTGGCGATACTGATACGATAATAAACAGCATTTGTCGTTTCATATTATTTATTTTCTATAGGACTTCAGTTCATAACAAGTGAAGCACATTCTTGAACTGCCCTTTACAGTATTCAGAATAACATAGTTTATTCTAAATTAGGCAACTAACTTGTATGTGACAAACTCTGAATAACTCACGTTGGGTTTATAGGTATTAATGTAATAGAGAGCTGCCGATCGCATCATTAAATTAGGATACAAGGTGTCGCCAGTCGTCAATATGTGTCTGTCCCTATTCCCTTCTTGGAAACGGTCAATCTTTATAAAACAAATTAAAAAAACGTTTAAAGTTTGGTCCCCTCAACAGGTAAACAGATTCCCAATCAGCGTGGATGTTTGAGAAATAAACGGGTTATTATCAACCAAATAAACTTAGTTTACGGAAAAATGGCATCGCAATCAGTGTAAGAAGTTCTGCTGTCATAAATGTAATTTAAATTTTAGTCAAGTACCGACATTTAAGTTCGTCTTTTAATATTGGCAACACTGGTATGTGTGGAAGAGTTTAAACAATTATTAGAACTATTTTAACTGCACTAACAGCCAAAGATAAAAATGTTAATTATAGGAGCGAAATACAAATATTAAATACACCAGCTCTCTTTGCATAACCATTTAATTTAGCTGTATAAATAACAGGCATTTTAAAGCGCATATAATGCAGGGTATTGATAATATAACTTTAAATGTGTATATACGAAATTGACGAGTACAAATAGCGAATACTTTTCAAGCGCTAAACACATTTATTAATGTACATCAAGTGTAATCGTTTACAAATTAAGTACTTATATATGAACTAACTCCTATACGATACTTGATTTGCTCCAAATTGTGGCGAAAGTATTAATAAGGACACAGCAGACAGAAATGCACCACTGCATATCTCCTAGGACATACTTACAGTGACAGTGAACGATTATATCGCATTAGGTATGACTAATTACTCGCATATCGCTTTCTTTACCCATTATCTACAAAGTCGATATAAATACAACATAATAAATTACTCGATACACTAAGATCGAGTGGTTTTTCATCACATTACGATACAAATTGCCGATCTACATCTGTTATTCGCGTTATAACATCGTTGGCATACCAACTAAGTAACCGTAATTCTACGCCGCGAAGGGTGCATGATACCTATTAAATAAACGAGGACCATTTGTCAGATAACAAGCGGCAGTTGCAAAGAAAACAAAGAGATATCATAGCTTGTGTCACAGATAGTGTTATAGGCGTACGCACACATGAATATTGATGTACGTACGGTATAATACGTGCATGTGTGCGCATGTTATCAGGCACCGCGCTACCGTGGCCGCCTACGTAGCGATATCTGGCAATATCAGCTGTATTAGCCGCGATAACACCTCACATACCTGCACTCACATACATGCTTTATTTTTGTATATAAATAAGCACTCAACAGACATGAATGAACGCTGTTTCAAATGTACATAAAACTGGTATCTAAACAACAGCTGCAGCAAGATTATGTAACCAATAGCTCTATTTAATGTGAGATTGTTAAATGAATGTTTGTGAAGGTTGCCATATGCTTCGAAAGTAATGGAATGCCTTCTATGACTGACTTGTGGCAGTAACGATTACGGATGCATTTCATTTAGAAATTAAATAACCTAATCTTAGATATTGCAACAATGAAGAAATGGAAGCTATGTAACGCGAAGGGGAAAACAGTACTCAATCCGTTTTCCTGGATACCAATGGTTGTGAATTTTGGATAAAAGTACATACCTATAGAATTTTGTTTGTTTTTATAAGGCAGCCTACATTGTTCTTCCTCAATCCATGGGATTATAGGAAAATTCAGGAAAATATTTTATATTTAGTTATTTGTTCACTGAATTTAGGCTAAAAGATTTATAAATAAATTATATATTTATACGCATGTCATTTATACATAAATAATATTAATAAAAAACCTTATTTGTATAATACAAGGAAGGAAATTGTGTTGCTTCTACAAAACTATTAGCTCATATTTATTTTAACATAACCAAACGACTGAATATTTAAATTGAAATAACGTTTGTTATAAATGTTATTTATTTTATATTCTATTGTTTATGTTTTGTTAACTTAATAAATAATTGTAAACAGAATATTAATTTTATGGCGTAGTTTATTGAGTACTTACAATGGTGCGATGTTTATTTGAACTCATGGCTACGAGTTAAATAATAAACATAGTCAATTATTAAAACCGCACTGCAATGGAGTCATTATTTTACTATGCCTCTGTAAAACCGCAAATCTTTATTTAAATAATTGTGCTGTTTGCATCATTTAGATGTTTTAATACACAAATTAATACGCATTATACATGTCATTTCTTACACTATATCGAATCACACCTCTTTCTCAGAAGCATAAACAGTCAGTTATCATTATGAATATTCACTTGCTACAATCTAAACATACATACATACATTGACTGTTTTCGCTCGTCGAGTTAAGCAGCCGTCAAACTCGACAAATCCAAATCAAAAACTTGGCAGTTAATCATGAGGTTTAGTGCTCTGAACTTCATGATTTTCTGGAAAGTTTTTGATTTCTTCCTCTTTTGACTGTTCCATACAGATTCAAACAGTTAGTCTCCGAATATCATAAAATCATTATTGTAATTTAATGATATTGGGGTAGACCACGAAGGCATAGAGATAGGCTGACATGGTAAGAGATATGGTTATTGTAAATAAACCCACAAACAAGCTAAGACTTATTAACACGCATTAATAAGCTTTTTTTTATTTTGCTATTTTGCTCTTCAAAATGACCACACTGCACCTGATGGTAAGCAGTCGTGTGGTCTAAGAGCAGTGGACTCCACACCGCCCTCATAGAAGCCGAGGCGATGTTGAGGTCTCTACTTTGACGGCCTGAGAAGGTGCTTTTTCACGCCCCGCTTGAAGGACCCAGGATCGAAGGAAGAAAGAAACACGTGCCTTGGCAAAGAATTCCATGCCTTGGTCGTTCGGCAGAGGTATGAGGATCCAAACTTGTTGGTACGCGCTCTAGTCGACTCTACTGTGTAAGGATGGCATCTGAGCCCAGCACGCGTTGTTCTGGATAGGAAAGGGGAGGGCTTGACCTATATCTATGTAATTAATCACTGTATTTCTATTCTAAATTTATTGAAGACAATTTTTACTTTTTAGTTTGGTTTTCTATTAAGGCGTATTTTTTTAGTGTTTAAACTATTATTTATTTAAAGTATTTTTTTATGCACTTTGAGTAACCAATGGACTAGTAAGCATTGTTTATTATTCTTGATGCTAGTAAAAAGGAAAATTATTTTGTGTGATGGCAAGAATTGATATTGCTTAATAAGTGCAACATTAATGTAACAATACAGCTCAAGTTAGCGGAATTAAATTCTCACGATTGTAAGAATACTGTATCTTATTGCGATATGTAAACAATCAAAGTTATTAGTTTTACGTTACGCCCGCGGTTCTGATTGCATTTCATTGTTATCATATCAGGGTAATTAGACTCCACACAGATACATCTACTCGAAGCATCTGATCGTGTTTTCTTATTTTTACTGTAAACAAGTAGTTTTAGTATGGGACTTGATCACATAGTTGAAATCAGGTTTATTATTATTGTAATATGTACTAAAATACATTTATAGTATTTACTTTATTGACATTAATTTGATAATCGATGTCAAAGGATCATAGATTTTAGCTCTCTTACTAATAATCTCTCTCTCTCTCTCAATTTCTCCTACCTATTTGTTTTTGAATAGCTAATTGGCTTAACGTTATTTGGCTTTCTTGAATTTGTAATCACCTGCATAAGAAATATTGTAGGTAAACATTGAACAACAATTCTTAAAGTAGGTACGATTTCTAAGAAAATATAAACTTCAGATATAGCATAGTTCAGATAAACCTGAACAGATAAAATTATTTGCTTGCTTAACGATCTAAGATGAAATCTTTTTAATATAAAAATATAACCTAAAACGAACTAGAGTTATTAGTACTATAGTTATCAGTATAATGATTTAGATTAAAACTCTCTAAGGTCCTCTGCACGCTAGTTCCATGTCTAACTGTAAGTCTTACCAGGATATTTCCCTAACTAGGTTACTAAGGAAATCGCCATGTACAAATAAAATAATAAAAAAGATTTAATTAAGTAGTGAATTCTTGGACGGACGAACATAATGATATCTCTAAATAGAAATGGATACTTCAGCTCACCGTTTGGCAAACGAGTTGTTTGACATTAGCAGAAATAGAAATAAGTTCCATTTGCAACACTTACAACGTAAAAGAAAATCTGCATAACATTTCCAATCATTGTCCCTGCTACGTTTAAAAGGAGACAGGCACAGATATTTGTTTAACAAAAAGCTAAAAACGACATATAACCACGAGCTATTTCTGGTTCGACTAAAACAATGAAAATCGTGAAACAATTTGCATTTAAATAATATACATTACAAACACGCATTGTTACAAGGTAAACAATGATTATATTAAAGGGTGTTGTTTGTCAACACGGCCCTTGCACAGTTGGATGTTTGTACTGCTACCTTCGTCTCTTGGGCTAATGTATACATGTACTGCAAACAATGCACTTCGCTGATATATTAGTTTTAATAACTAGATGCTTATAAAAGGTGAAAGATCTAATTCGGGTAGGTACCTAAATAATAAAATATCAAACCAGTCAGATTTACTATAATAAACTGTTGTATTGAGAATTCAATCTCATTGTCTTAATTATAATATTATGAATAGTTTATAAGAATATCCTTTTACTTTAAAATAAATATTTAAGCACTGTTATTTTTTATCTTTGACGATTATAACAAGAAAAGGTGTTTACTGTACGTTGATATTGGATAGAAGCGTTATAAACGCTAGGAGATAACTAAATTGCATTCTATATTTGATGCAATCGTTGCCACAGACAATTCAAGTGTTGCGGGTTCTACATACTATTTGTTTTACAATGTATTTCGTGATGCATATTGCCTAATTGAATTCATAAAAATAATTATATTGTTATTACTACCTACTTTAGTAGGTACCTACCTCATTAAGAAATCATAGCAACAGGCAAAACTAAATTGTTCACTTGAAATCTATGAATATAGCTTACGATTGCGTAATTAAGACCTATTTGCTTCAAAGTCAATAGTAATTAAACAACGTTTGATACGAAACGGTTAATGAACAGGTGAGTGGGCGGATAGGAGAATCAGTACGGAAATTAGCCGGAAAACAGGTGGCTGCAATTGGAAATGCCGTTACTATACATACCTACAATCCAATAGCTTCTGGAACTCTAGAGAACTCTGAAGCGGTTATTGTAGAGATTTAATTCGTCGTGGACAGATTCCGGCTATTTACAGAATACTTGCTATAATCCACAACATAACTGTTTAGATAGCTACTCCAGAGTTTAAACCATCTCCATACCAAATTTCATCAAAATTACTTTAAAGACTTGGCCGTGAAAACGTAACAGACAGTAATTTTTTGATTTCCTCTATCAGTTTGGATATATGGACATTATTTTTGAAGTTCAATACAAACTCTAATGCTCATTGAAATATTGCTTAATATGTATCTATATTATACTTTCAAGTACTTTATCTTATCAACACATTGAGCCCGCAAGTGTATAATAATTTCGTTTGCCAGAACATAAATATTTTTACTATGTCATTTTAATTTATTATCTTTTTTAAATATACTAAAATCTATATACCTATAGCATTACAGAAACGCAATCACAAATAATAATAAATATTTGATTGAAGGCTCACATTTCAATAATTGAATTGTTAGACACAAAGCACATCATGACTCAAGACCTGTGGATCACCCAAATATTGGCTTCGGTATTTCTTGGTTGATCGAGGCACGCATCACAATATCAGTGCAGTGATACTTTACTTAACATGAGAGATCTTCTAAAGGTATTAAAAGCGTTCATACACATAATATAGACTCGCCAAACCGGTAAGCAAAGAGGCGCATTTCGCCAGCGACAACGTAATAGGGGCAAGTTATACCCATCTACTTCGCACGTACCGTAGTATTTCTTCATTTTTGTCAGTTTAATAACACTGCTCGACTCGATAATCGAACTTGCCATAAGCATAAACGGAAACTTATGCCACAGCCCTTTGGTCGAATGAGAGAAAAATCCCTTCATTTATTCAAAACGCACTTGATTGATGTTGTTGCCTATACATCTCCTCGTGACAGAAGTCCTGTCTAAAAATACACCTAGCCTCTTTATTCTTGAATATTTTATCATCGACCTCTCGACGTTTCTCCATGTTATTAACTGTGTTGCCAACGGCAATTTCCAGATACACGATAGAAAATGTAACCTTTTCAGTATTTTTCCAGAATGGCTGCCACAAACAAGGCAAATTGATTTTGTATGTAGAATCTCGTTTAACAGCAGATATTGAAATTCGGAGCCAAGCAAATAAATTCATTAATTTTTGAGATCCGATTGCATTGTCATCGAGTCTAATGATTATGAATAATTATTAGCATTCTGACAATTTAAATAAAATATTTTTAACTTTGATCAAAATAATTATGCTAATTATTATTATTAATTAAAATAATTTATTCATTTAGGTCACAAGTAACACTTACGAATGCCAATTTATTGGTAGGTAACTGAGTCTCTTGAATTATTCAAACAACTTGGTTTATTTGTATTAAGGTTATTGCTAGGTTTCGTCTTATCTGTTTATATTTGAAGAATTTGATATTAGTATATCACACTCACATTTCATCAGCTACATAGAGGTTCTAGGTAATAGAATGTATATTATTTCCGATTACCAAGTACAAGTCCAGAGTCCGCGATTATACTGAGAATTGTAATAAATATTTAAGAATTGTTCAGTGGAATCGTCTCTCAAATATATTATACTGGGGTGGTACCTTCATCCTAGTGAAGAAATGTAAATAATCCTAGTGAGTAGTGGTACCCAATTATTTCCTTAAGTAATTGCTGCTTTAGTATTAATAACGCGACTAGTGGTCTTTATACTTTTCCTCATAATATTAATTGATTTATATATTTTACATCAAACAGAACGACTTGCGCCAATTTTCACTATTTAATAATTATTTATTTCATAATATAATGTAAATATACAAATTTAGCATTCACGCATTCTGTTTACAGTACCTCATACATTCTAATAATAATACTTTCCATTCATCCGCAAAAATATCAACTTCTGGGTTAAATATATTATAATGTTAGTAGTTAGTAGGTACTTTCGCGCTGGCAGGGTTGGCAATGCTCAAGTAATTGCTTTACGTTGCAAGCCTCGATGAACTACAGTAACCATTTACCATCAGACTTTACTACTCGATCTAGACTTTAATCTAAAGCTTACATCACCACAAGAACATAAATATCACTGTACCATACGACAGTAAAAACCAAGAACAGCAATGATTAGGATTAAGTAAGTGGTTACATTCACGAGTCGGTCTAATCAATGGGTCGTCAGTCGGCAGCGCCTGCGCACGTTACGTCACAGCTTTCGCGGCTACACTGTAGTAAGATGTTGCGAAATACGCCACTTATGCAAGCAGTACGCGATACGCAAATACGCCAACAGAGCGAACGTTGCATGCGCCGTTCATATGTTATTGCATCGAGCCAACCATGTAACTAAATAAATCTTCTCATGTATATAACTTTTAAATTGCTAGTTATAATCTTTGCGAAGCTCATCCTGTGATGCGGCGCTTACGTAATTGCCAAATAGATTCCAGATTCGGGCAATATTTATAAGTTTTCCGACATTGATAAGGCACGGCAGATGGCTATTGACTTAACCCCTATTATGTATAAACCTGTAGTTATTCAAATATGCTACATCTCTGACTAACCGCTAGATGATATTAAGTTATGATGCTATCTTATGTGTCTATTTTAATAAAGCCAACTAAGACTTAGGCATTTTTCTTCCTTTACAGCGTAGAGTCTTAACCTACTTATTACAACAGCAATGCATAGCTGTGGGGCAGCTTATAAACGAAGCAGATCTCTTTATGATTTTATAAAGCTTTTCTCCGATGCATATCTGCCTTCATAATCAGTGATATATATTTATATGCGAAAGCTATTTTGGTGTCAGTTATGTCATATTATGTTAGCATCGATTAATCTAGAAACATACTTTAATCGCGAACACCAATGTTTATATTTTATAATATTATCTTGTCATAGTTTATACAACATGTCACAAAAAGGTGTGGTTATATTTCAGGGTCGTGTACACATTTAATGACATATTATTGCTGGTCTAAAAATACCTGCTCTTACAATTTCAAACTCATATGAAACTTTTATCTTTCCTACTTGTACGTTTAGTTACTCCTACGTTTATATTAAATAATAATCAACCAAATTATTAACCTGAAAAGGCTATTTTCAGATTAATAATTTGGTTGCTTATTATTTAATATAAACGTTTTGGAACATTTCAAGAACCTACTTAAAGATGTTTACTTGCATAATTAAAGTTGATTAGGACTACCTCTTTTTCCGAAGAAGTTATTCGAGTGACGGTGAAATTTGATGACAATATTGTCAGATATACAGAAAACCACGCCTGTTGCACGGAGGGTAAAGAGAGAGATTGATAATGATAATCCGTAGGGATTATCATTATCAATTCTGATATTGACAGATTGTGCTTCAGTCATTCGCATCACGAATTATCATTCAGTACGTTTATATGTAGGTTCAAGGTAGTGCCTTCGCTTTTTTCCTGAGCCCAACCTATTAACCAATATTGTGCATCACTAAAACCATACATTACAATACATTGTAGTAGTAAAATATGACCAAACATTACTGTAACATGTAAAAGATATCTATCATGCCAATCTTAAAACATAGCTAATGTTTACATGTAGTTGACTTATATGAAATCGCGTATTATATTTTGCACTTAAACTACAATTCATATTATTGTATTGTAAGGATACTAACATCATTACAAGCCCAACGTTAATTAATATATCTTAGATACAATATAGGTTATCTATTGGATTAGTATCTAGTATGTGTATCTTGTTTCTACGCGATTTTGTAATAATGTATCTATATTTAATAGTGATATCAAATGTAATTCTAATAATAACACGTATGAAATTAGATACTGCAACATTTTCCTTTTTTAAAACGTGTAAGTAGAGTAGATTGTTTGAAAAAAGAACAAACTCAATTACTATTTGATCACATATATTTTTTTATTCGTAAAGAGGTTTTAAATGCGATCATATAACAATGCAACTTAAATAAAAAAGCATATTAATAATCTTGTCTGCCTTTGTATTGTTGTGCATAAGTATCACACTCTCATCATAGCTATCGCAAAACAGAGAGCGCGCAAATTACTATAATAATTATATTGGGTACAATTTTTGACGCTTTGTTGCCACTGGGAAACGTTCTAAAAGAGAACCTGATACTTCCATCAGGTACATGACTTAAACACAAATCGTAAGTTATGCAAACATTATACGTAGCAATACTCATTTTACAAACAAAACATCTTAGATGAAAATAGACAGAAAAGAGACTCATCCGTTCTCATTACCAGGTACATATTGTTATATTACATTATACCATACGCTCATGTGTATCCATATTATGCAAGTAAATGAGTTTCTAACGATAAGTTACGACACACCGTAATGGATTCAACTACGACCTTAGAAAGGCTTTTTTGCATAATGTGTTTGGATTGAAAGATTGACCGTCCCTATGGATTACCTCGTGCAGATAACTTATCTTGGGACTAAATGTCACTCACGTTCGAAGCAATGCGTACCTGCATTGTATTATCATTAAACAGAATGTTTATATTAGTACCTTTAGCTATTTATCTTCTACTAGAATTTGCTCGCGACTGCGAAAACGTAACAATCAAACTCACATTTACATTTATTATATTAAGTAAGGATTATGAGACGCAAAGTTTATTTTTAAGAATGTAACAGAAGATTCAATTAGTGGTTTATGAGTAGTTGAAAAGGATCCTGCAAAGACTCGCAAGAAGTACCCGGACTGTGTGTTATATTCTGTTATGAAGTTCTGAGAAGTAGAATAAAGGCTACACATGCTACCTCTTTTAGATTGAAATTGAATTTACTTGAAAAGTAAAAGCATTAACGGTGAAATTTGGATATGAAGCATATCTAATCCTTACAGGTCCGCCATTATAATCTTACATGTATTTTTAGAAATGCTGCATCGTTCATCTGTGAAAATAGAATAAAATTAAGTTCACAAACGGTATGTTGAAACTGCAATTTCAATTGGCTCCACAATTGGCATGTTTCTGTAAAAACTCAATTCTTTTAATTGGAAAAGAGAGAGCTTCTCAATTTCAACTCTTCGTTGTTTTTCTTGCCTATTTAATACTTTTCTGTGTAGTGTATCTAATAAAGAGTTTACTGTATTTTAATTGACCTTTAAGGCTAACTTTACATTATATAATATGTGAGATATAAAAACTCGGCTTTATTTATCAATAATGTGATTGATCTGATAACCCCACTGTTTCTGATATGTGCGGTATTATCGATTTTTCTAGACGTTTAGCTGTAACAGACGTATGTTATTTGTAACATTGTCGTGTGGTAATCTATATAATTATAACAAATAACATGTTCTAACTGATTAATCGATGAGACGAAACCGGTACAGCTAGAACGATGAAATTTCTTGTAGTTATTTTATTGTATGATATAGAATTAAACTTTAATTCCCGACTTATATAAATGCGAATATATCTTTGTTTTTGTTACATTTTAAACTAAACCACTGGACAGATTCTGATCAACTTTGGTATAGGAATACCTTGAGTCCTCGGCATGGACATAGTACACTTCAAAAACACGAATGATATCGTGGCTGGTATATTTTACTATGTAGGCAATATATGTTACATCGTAACATATTATCTGCCAATTCCTAAAAAGCCTTTAACCGTACATATTTGCGAATACACTTCGGATAGGCGAATAAATACCAATATGTACCTACATATATTTTATGCATATAAACATTTCGATATTAAAATAGTCGACCTTTATAAACTTACCTTATTTATTATTAATAATAACTGCTAAGCAAAGTTAAAGTAGTACTTGCTTAAGAAATACTAACGAATTTATAGATATACATATAGGCCTAAATGCCTACCTCAGTAAAACTTACATAAAGTAATTTTTAGTCAGCCAGGCATGTAAGTTGGTACGTAGGTACGGCGGTTTCGATAAGAGAATCACTTTTCTTGTATCACTTTTTCGCTTATCCATTAACGTAATGCTGATAAATAATATTTGTATAGATAACGACACACCAACAAGATAGCTTTTATCATTACTCTCTTGTATATCGTCCAAGAGCCGCTCACAACTTTATATTTGCAAGCGACACTGTAACCTCGATGTGTTATATATTATTGAACATATTATGTATTATTATTTCCAATTCAAATGTGGCGTAAAACGTCAGGAAGGTCAAGATTCATGTTGTATTTAAGAGGTTTTCCTTTGACTTGTTAATGCGGTGGCTAAAAGAAGTAATTTATAGCTTAGTGAGTCAAAGTGAACCGAGTGTTCGCACGCCTACTTCCTTCGGCGAGGACGTTTAAAACTGCCATGTCCATATACATATTGTGTGTATGTATATGTATGGTGTTGTCTGTGCATGTGAGGCTGTGTTCACGGTTAGTTAGGCGCGCACGGCGCACGGTGGCGATGTGGCCGGTGCGATAGGCGGCGGCGGCCGCGGCAAGGCCGCCAGCGAGTGTTGCGCCGAGCGGCGACCACGTGTATACGTGAGCTGTGACGTCACGCGCACGCACCGCGCAACACGTTCAAGTTCAATGTTGCCTATTAATTTTACTGTGCCTTACCACCAACTAGCACTAGCAATAACCGAGCCACCAATAATCGAACGACCGGCAAGGACGCCTCGCAATATTACATTGTTGGAAAACCTTGTGGCATTTAGAAAGGAGAAAACTCTAATAACACACGTATTTAGTACATTGTGAATCGATCGTTTCCTGAGCTTGTGTTCGTCGAGTTTACACAATATATTTACGTCGTCTCACGTCCCAGTATTGCAGTTTCTGTGTAACGTTTTGAAAACACTCGTTGTCACATCTTCCTCGGTCCATTCAGAGGGCTGTTCCTCGAAGAACGCGTGCGCACGTATCAACAAGCGCATATCACAAGTGGCACAAGCCAGTGCCGGGCGCGTGGCTCCATTGTGACGTGACCACACATCCGCCTGTCGCTCTCACTTCCAAATATTTATTATTTACCATTTCAATTGACAACTCGCCTTGTCTTTCTGTTTCTATGTAGATAGATGCCGAGGCGATCACTTCTTGGATCATTTGAATTTAGACACTTTTTGTTAGCTAATTGCTTCAGTGAAGTGATAAAAGTAGTATTTCTTGTTTATTGATTCCTCATCCGTGTTACTCGTCAATGTTATCGTCGCCTAATTGTTTCTCAAAAATGCCTACACTACCTGTTTTTGTAGGTGAGTGAGGTGTTATTATAGATGAACGATATATACATAGATGATATTAAACGGTTTTCGTAATCGTGGCCTGGGCTATTATTATTCTCGATTTAATTTGAGTGAGTCGTGTGGTGTACGTGACCAGCTATCGGCTAGCAAAAGTTTATCTGTCAATTATTTAATTACAGCATATCTGTTACAACAACAATTCGTCAAGTTTAGTTTACATTCAACCGTTCCGTTTACCGGTTGTCTCCTTTTTAGGGATATCAATTTAGGCATTTATTAGCATTTGATTGAATGTTTTAAGTAATCCTATAAACATCACTAGTTAAACTAAATGGTTGCATGAGGAATAGTTTTAATGCCGAAGTCCAATAGGTAGAAACGTGTCCAATTTTTAAAAGCAGTTATAAAACTGCTTTTAAGAATTGGACACTTAGCAACTGGACAACCGCCGCGTCATATAGAGATATTGGGATTCACATACAAAGTATATATATATATAAGAAACGTACTTCCATGGATGTACTAAGCACTCTAAGCATGAAAGCGACACAAGAAAATTAAGGCACAATATAACGCAAAATATTCGCAATATTTTAAATCGCTAGATCATCGCCAAATGGCGCAGCAAAAAAGACAAAGGAAATATTATGAGAAAAATCATTCATTGCCGGCGAACAACCCTGGCGGGTCACATGATCTCAAGTTATTTAACACGGGTCAATTGATAATGTGACCACTTGGCAACGCGAATTATCTTATCTGACACAGTGCCGGTTATGAAAACATGCCACCGATACTAAACGTTACCCAAATTCTGACGAATTAACCCGGGAAGTGCAATATAAACGCACGATAAGAAACAAACTTCAAGCAAGTATATTGAACCGAAAGTAAATAGATACGAGTACTTGATATCTGTAACTCTATAGAGTAAATACTTATCATAGAAAAATCAATATCAATAATCCCAGTCAGGCAAACAATCCTTAAAAATAAAATATTAATATTATATATTTTAATAAAATGGCGGTTTTAACAGCCCACATACACGTGGCTGTCTAGTTCTATTTTAATAAAGCCGAACTTATAAACATTGATAACATTATTTGTTTTCATTATACAGATAAATCCGAAACGGTTATAATATGTGAAATAACATGTGTTATGTATGAAAACAGTAAATGATTGGTTACATCACCATTTATATTTTATTTATAAAGTTTTTCAATAACAACATTGCATCACGCATGTAAATTTAATTGCCAAGGGGTTGGCAGGGATGTGACTATTACATAGATATTTCGCCAACTAAGATAAGGTATAAAGTTTCCGACCGCGTGGAGGTGAAGGCGGCCGTACCCAGCAATGAGACAGTTTGTAAGCAGAGCCAATATATTCGTTGATAGATCCCGCTTCTCCCGACTTGCATTTCGCAAGCGTCATTAGATTACTGGACGAACAAGGCGAATTATAAATGTTTTGATCAAAAATAAAGTATTATAATATCTGTTTGTTAAATCGCAGAATTGTTGATATGCACTTTCACTTGCCCTTGGCTCGTCTTTGGAGCGTGATATTGAAAGCTTAGGTCACCGACATGTTCCGTATATCAATGTGTGACCTCGGACAGACTATGCAAATTCATTTTTGAAAGATACGCCCACAGCACATTTAATAGTGTAGAGTGACCGTGAGTTTCTTGTAGCCCTTGCAGTTTTGTCTTGTAGGCTCAACCATTTGCTTGAACCTAGCAACTTAACTAAATGTAGCTTCAGTAACTTGATAAACTCACTAACCTGTATATTTTGACTTCATAAATGTTATTTTGTGACCTAAATGAATAAATGATTTTTTTATTTTGACTTGAATACCTAGTTTCTTTAGACATGTCAGTATTCCGTTCATTTTAAATCAGGAAACGGTTAACATGTTAAAACAGTAACACATACGAATAGAATTTATTCAAAACAATAAACTTACATACCTACATATTTATTCATGGTTAGTGGGTATGGGGTACTAAGCGGAAAGGATATAGAGTAGCCATGACAGTAATCATTTGTAGTAGTTTCTGTATGAAAAATCAACATTATTTCGCGGCGGTAGTGAATGCGACTGCTGAGCATAAAGTCTCGTATTCAATTCCCGGATCGGGTAATATGTTATAAGATTTTTCTGCCATTCTTTACGTAGTAATAGACTGCGTTGGACCTTCGCCCGATAGGCAAGCCCCCTATTACGTGGGATCTTAAACATAACTGGCTAAATTTGGGTGTATTACACCTATGCATTATTATTTGGAGATATATGTAGATTTGAGGCTATGCATGCATTGCTGAACAAGAACTGTTATTTACCATCATACACATTCAAAGTCCTAAATATATATATGTACGTATCTTTCATCTTAGTATTTCTTGCCAAATCACCTTGCATTGCTAATTGGGTTGGATGCCTTAAATTTCTTTAAAGCAAAAGTAATCATGTATAACATTTTGACGTCACATTTAACATCATAGAAACAGATAAAAAACTTAATCTGGTATTCGAATATGTTAATTAAGAAATTATAATTCACAACGCTGTTATAGCATAATTAAAATATCTTCAAATCTATGTATGTAATCGCAACCAATATATGCAACACAGTAATTTAAAACATGTAATTTTTGTTGCTTTATATAAGAAACTGTCTATTTGATTAACCCACGTTTATAATTACTGCTACACTTTCGTAACTCATAGGGTTGTATTATATAACTAACATATAACCTCCCTCAAGAATAAGGCTATCTGAAGAAAATAAAATAAAATTCGAAGGAGGTTCCACAGTTTAGCGCGTTCAAAGAAAAAAACAAACAATCTCAATACTGCTTTACTACATTAGTATTCATTTAGACGAAATAATATTTCTAGAACGAGTCACACAATTTCACAAGCCATTGTTTATAACGCAAACGCAAATGCATAATTACCTGTTGATGTGATGTTACTATTGCTGCCAAATACATTGATAACCTTCTGCTACTTCTCAGTGCCGTTGTTTACAATTCTAATGTATCTCTACCCTATATATTTGGCACATTTTGTAACGTTTTTTGCCTACATTGCATACATTTACTGAAAATCATTCCTTTAAAATATAGCTAGACAGTTTCGTTATACTTTTGACATTTCATGTCGAATAACCTACTGAAAAAACATTGTTTAACTATTACATCTTTAAACAATGGCAAGGAACATTTAGGGCGCACTCAAATAGAAAATAACGTTGTCTGTATATAAAAATAATTAGTTATAACGTTATTACGTAACGATACATAAATAGCAATAGCGAGTTACTCACTAGTTCCGTTTGTTAATCACATATGGTAAGTGTGTACAAGACGGTTATGGTGGCAAGGCCATTATTATTGAATTTGGCATTTGATAATGATGGTGGCTTCGGTGCCGGTGGGGCTCAGCACTCAATGGTCGGTCAGTCCGCCAGTCAACCGCTACTTAGCATACAATCGGGTGGTAATTCCTCCGTCAGGTTACTCGCCAGTTGGTTAGTCACGCGGCTACTAAGATCTGCTCTTTATATTCAAGGGACGAAGGCGTTTGCCTACGCGTGTAACAATCACGAATGGAATCTAAATAGAGAAGTAATAACTGTTCACACGAGGTCAGCATCGATATGTTTGCAAATATATTGCTAAATAGGACACGTAGTTTGTAAGGCGAGTTGTTTATCAACCGTTTACTTTCTATTAACTTTGGCCAACTTAGAACGTTATAAAGGGAAATGTGTAAGTCTTCTGCATATACATATGGGAAACCATAACAAGTTGTGTTCTTCCACACCATGAAGAGGTCTTATGTAACAGATAAAATATACGCTATGTAAAATAGCCTTGCCGAGTTTGCTTTTGCTGCTGACAGGAAAAGCCGAAAATATACCCTGACACCTATTTCCTGCAGCAATTTAGTAGAGGCAAAGGCTTTCCACTAACCACAATTCTAAATACTAGGTTTGCTTCATTCGCTTCCATCACCTTCGTCAACTTTAAATTCTAACATGCTATTTGTTACCTGGCCTTTCTACCATAATTGTAAATTCCGATTATTAATATAACAATGTTGATATTTTAATAAGCAACAACAATTATTCGCCGATAACTATTGTGACCTTTAGGAAATTAATAAGTTATAATTGTGTTCGCCATTATCGTGGCACAATGTTTGCATACAAAACAGCAATATATTTATCAGATATCGCTATTACATAATTATATTGATGGGTGTTTGTGTGTTTGAGTTGACGAATGAATTGGAAGGTGTGTGTGGTCTGGCGGTGTGGCTGCCAATCCATGGGAAAGCTCTTGGCATTTTGGCAAAACATAGTCTATTCAACATTGACGCGACGCACTGATTGATCGCCACCGTCCGCTATTATCGGATAAGCGCGCTTAGTCGAGAGTGTTTGGCAACTGAACATGATATTTTTGTCTAAATACATTGTGTACGCGGCCAGTAATGTCTCGTTACTCCTACGGCGAATGTTGCGTTTAGGCGTGCTGATCGCTGACTTCTGCCAGCAAATTCTTAGTAGTAGTATGGAAAACACAGTGCAGGGTAGACGTTAATAGGCTTGGGTTGTTTACGTGGAATCTAAACCTAGCTGGTGAATAGCTATCGTACAACACTGCTTAACTTAACAAGTACACAAGCGTTATGTTTTGTATCTAGCAGGGCTATGGTGCTAATTTTTCACATTGCTATATGTAAGATACTTACTGTTATGTTATATTCTATTAACGTGACTACATAAGTCTAGACGGTGCCGTGATGTTTAGGGTCTGGCAGTGGGAGTTATAAGGATTTTTGCCGATAAAGTAGCAACATGCAATCTAGAAATATGGCTGACTATAAGATGTCACTTTATTACATGGAACCTAAAAATGTAGCTCCTAAATTCAGATGTATATAAACTTACGGGGCACATAAACATAGCCGAAGAAATGTGGGATCTCTAAGGTATTTAGGAGCGAGATGAACATAGTCAGGCTTATTCTAGAAATTTCTAAGATGACCTTTAGTCAATATTAAATTACTTTAATTTTGAAGAATAGGTATATGTTTCTCTTTTCCAACATAATTGGATAGACGGACAACTAAGCATAGATGCGGGTCGATAAATGCTAAAATCATATGAAACTCGCTAATTTTAACTCTATCCAGAATCGACCGACTAGACGGCCAAAGTGTAGACTAGCGCTAAAACCTTGACAACCTCAATATACGAATAGAGCTACGATCGATTATGTAATTAATTTTAACGTCAACAAATTCACTACTTTATAACTCAGTTTTATAACACTAAATAATGAAAAATATCTTAAAATCATAACAAACAACATATTGTAAAGTAGATAGATAGTTAAATATGTTTTACTATACACCAAAATATATGTAAATAAAATTAGAGGTAGGTATACACCTTATCGCTAAATCCTTTTCCAGGCAACCTTACGATGAACAGGAATACTTAAAACACTACAAGTGAGTAGATGATTCCAATGAAATAGCGTAAATGTGATAAATATATACAAAATATAAGTAAATAGGTAATGTAAACATTACAGAAAAAGAACAGAACAATGATTGAGTCATACGGGTAAATAATAGTTTATTAATACATTATAAATATGCAAAGTGCTTTTGTACTTAAATACATAGTATTTATTGTAATTTTCGAACAGTAATTCAAGACAGAATAATAAGTTTTAGCATACTCTTTCACTAATATTAAGAACTATATTCGAAACCTCAAAGTATACTTGTGTTAATTAATTTGAAATCTGTATAGGTATTATGCGTATTTGTGAGTTCGTTCTGATAAAGATTATTCGATGATTAATTTATCTAAAATTATACGCAAATATCTCTTACGTTGAGCATAAAATCTTAATTTATGAAGGTCATGAAGGCTTGTATAAATGAATGAAGCCGTGTATTCCTGCTGTTATTTATGTCCGGGCCGTGTAGTCAGCCTACAGCAGCGATATCTATCAATGATTACTAACATACCTTCTATTACACAAGTATTACACATTCAGCATTATATAGGATTTGACAAAGATATACGTAAATGCTTATATTATCGTCGATTTTATTGAAGGCCGTACAATACTCAAAATTATTCCGAGTGCAGTCATTCACTCAGGTTGATAAAATATGTATTTCGAACATAAATATTTAATGATTGCTTTAATATAATCTTTGTGACAGATAACAAATTAACAATGCAATGTAATCAATTTATGAATTGGTGATGTTAAAGTAAATGGCCTGAAATGATTAGCATACATTAAGTAGATAACATATTTTTGCCGTCATATGATACTTGCTAGAGTCTACTTGCTAGGGACACGACTCGCTTGACAGACTCTAGATGTAAGAACTGAAATTAAATTTAAGTAATACCAGACTGCTTTTGGAAGACTATTACACGTTTATTCTGAATTGAAATAGTGAGGTCTGTGACCAGATAGATATATTTATTTATTTATTTTAATGTCTTGCACTCAGTATGAACATGGAGTATATTTCCAGTGACAACACCATAATGTGACGTAACTAGACTCGTCCAGTTGTTACGTATACATACGTTTCAGCATTTACGTCAAACTATGACATTTGGTCTAATTTCATACATCATTGTGGATTTTTCCTCTGTAAATTCTATGATTGCCTTGGACATAGTGGAATGTGAATCGGAAATAGTAGCCAAAACGTAATAATAAAACCAACTGGCTTTGTTATTCTCTTTAATTTTGGTCTATTTAGTAATTCATGACGTAGGTAGGTATACTGAACTGTATAGTAAAAAAGAATGCATAATTCTGAATCTATTTCACCGTTGGGAACGGGAATCCTCTCAGAATAAAAAGGGTTAGGCTATAGTCGATCACACACCATTTTGTCAAGTACACACTGAACGGGTAGGTGACCCTTTTACCAACTTTGACCAAACCCATAGACGAAGCGATGGTGAGCGTGCGTCCTTGTACCCACTACATAAACGTT
The DNA here is from genome assembly GCA_963564715.1 of Catocala sponsa. Taxonomy (NCBI): domain Eukaryota; kingdom Metazoa; phylum Arthropoda; class Insecta; order Lepidoptera; family Erebidae; genus Catocala; species Catocala sponsa. The sequence continues at coordinate 16,242,002 of OY751342.1, forward strand.
CCATCAACTGGCCGGGCAGACGGGAGCGCGCCGATTACGTCACTTGCATCCAGATGATTGATTACACCGATTTCAACGCCGTATAACTCGTGAAATGAATCAACTTTATTTTAATCAAACGTCATGCCGTGGCCTTCGCATTGTCCTCTAACGTGTCTTTTTCTAAATTAATTTGCGGCCCGTGGTTTCGATTAACATACTATATTAATAACGACCTTTAACATTATACTACATAGAAACCGCTGAATGCTAGATAAGATAATGTTTTTTTATAAACGTGACCAAACGTTATATAATACATTTCACCAATTACAACAAGTTATTTTATAATCTAAAAAAACATGTTACATTACTGACAATTACCAATTACTTAATTGTCGTTAGACAGATATAAGTATGCCGCGAGTTCGAGAGAGTTTTAATTTTTAATAGATAAGCGTATCGCTCTTGTTCTTCATACAAATTATTAATTATCTGAATATCTCCTATGTAGTAAATTTGGTAATACCTGTGGTTTCTGGCAGCGTACAATATATGATATTGTTTATTACGTAATGGGATAGTCTCCCCTTAATTGATAAATAAACGAAATAAGGTACTCGTATAGGTATTTTAAATAGCTTTAGGTAATAGACCAATGTTAAACCCAAAGTTCGCTAGCTATTTTCGGGGGCGTTATCAATTATCTTTGCATGAGAACGGTACAGGTATACCCTATAGCTTTGTCTAGTTTTCGCTCATGCAATGAAGATCGAGGTCTTCAGGACACCAGGGATTAATGGAACTAGTTTATAGCTGTGGCCCCTCGCCAGTGATTTCTACCGCTGGACCTGGATATTGACAGGTCTAGGGATATTAACAGGTACGGCACAGCGGGACACTTATTTAAATTGGAGCAGCTAACAGATATTCTGACAGAAAATCACGGCCAAACAAGGCTTCAATCGGATATTGGACATGTCTTACGTCACTAATCCAACGAGGCAATCTAATGAACATTGTACTACGTTATTATATTAGGTTATGAGTTCGCACAAGTCTGTACCAATGTAGGTCTACAAGCGATTGAACTGTTATCGGAACATGTAAAAGCTATTCCGAATAGGCGAGTCAGTCGGCTATGAAGCGTACAAGATTTTCACGGTTCAGCCACTTCATTTTCACTGCTATAAAGGATCAATGAAAATCAATTTCAAGGCAATGTAGAGCCTATTTCAGCACGACCTACATATTTTATTCTAAATATAGTCACTGCCAATAAACAACTTCTAGGTAGCTAATAGTGGTTTATAAAGATTTATTATGTATTTGATACCGAGTTTTCGGTGAAAAGAATAATGTAGGCCGACAGGCATTTGGAAACTAAGTATAATTGTAGATTAAAAGTGTAAACAAATAATCCGGTTTATAGTCGCAGAAGTAATTTAATTATAATGTGTATTATTCATGAAAACGTTAAGCAATGTATTAATAATTTTTTATAATTATAAATTCAATCTCGTAGGTAGGTATGTATCACTGATGTAAACACTTGACCGCGTCCATTGTTATGTTCGTCGTTAATATTTTATATTTGTATTGTCGAAACGCCTTAGCAAATACAAAAAAAAGACCAACCATTTTCCTGGTAACTCAACATTAATAAATTCCGCTTAAAAAGATCACTAATAAATGATGTCTCAATTATATACGTCTCAGACACCTATAATACGTCAGCAAGCAGCCACTAAACATTTATTGGAATATTTATAATTATACAAAAAAACTTAATGTTTGGAAATCGCAACCAAATTCAGCAGTGAAAAACGTTGGATTATTAAAAAGTTGAGATAAAAACGGCTTAGCAAAGAGAAATTAAAATTAGAAGTGACCTGGATTTCAAAAGGCTGTTCCGTGTATCTATCTAATGCAGCTTAAAATAAAGTCCATTTAGTGACGAGCGCTCGTGGGTGGAAGCTGACACTAGTTTCACACATCCACATAAGTATTCAAATACATATCTAAACGTTTTGCTTACTCAGATATGCCACTAATACGTATCACACTGATGTAGTTTTTATTTCTAGATAGAACTTAAAAGCCTTTTTTCTGCGAAACAGTGCAACAAGACAGCATAGAAAAAAGCCTGTTAACGTGCTTTCAGAACATTGATTTGTACTCTTCGTTAGCCGTTTTATTTTAAGCCCCTTTTGTATAAAAGTACGTAATTACTTTGTTATAATAAACAGAGAAAGGTCAGAAAGTTTGTACAAAATTATGAAACAATCTTGTTTTACATGTAACTAAGACCAAACCTTAACGTTCGGTTACTAATTAAAGATAATACTTATATTAATAGCTATTATAGAGAAAATATAATATAGAAAATAATTGGATACGTTATAAAAGTATGATATTTATTACTATTCTCAATAAATGCCAATTCGCAGAACAATTAAAATCATGACAACCTTATTTGTTGAATCAGCTGTTCTGTGAGTTTATTAGTTTAACTATACAGCGTATATAGTAAGACTTATTAAGCTAAAGAACAGCAACATACTATAGGTCAATCATAAGCCAAAAATCTCACTACATCAATATTTTGGATATGTCATTTAAAACTTAGTTGAGAGGTAGTATAGGATCTAACAGCGCATTTCTTAGATGATTTAGGGTTAGCCTAAATTTTGCTTTAAGATTTGTCAAATAACTTACGTCCATTTGGGTACTGTCTTCAAAGTCCGTTATATAATAAGGTACGCCTTTAGTATATTACTTATTTTATAGAGCGCGAGCGGTAGGATTAACGAAAGGTGGTACCTATTACCGAATCAGTACACGCGCCCACTACGATGCAGCGATGTCAATGTTGATACAGTATGTTCGTGTCGAGTGTATAGATGCACTTAGGTACTCTTTATAACCCTTTGTGTTCCGCTCGTCCGTAACGTAAAAGAAATATGATTGAAAAAGTTTGTCACAAAACGTTGTACATTTCGTTTGATGTCGAATCGCTGGCGAAATACCAACCTAACTACGTAACGTCATTTTACGATGCCATTTCTATTTTATCTAGGCTAGTTTATAGCTACTAATTTTACAAAGTCATTGCATTGAAACCACATTCATAAGCCTTTATTATCTATCTTGTATTCTATGTTCATACCATTACACAATTTAAAAGTAAACTGTTAAGAATCGTGCTGTGTGTTCGACTACGTCACTATTTAAATTCTTGTTTTACGTGACAAGACACATTCAAATTATGTTAGTATATAATCATATTCTTGTTAATCTAAATCAATAATGCTGAAAGCTAACTCTATATATGTATTACTATTAAATGGAGTGACGATTCACAATGCGATAATACTATTACAATAATCAAGATTTAATGAAAATGAAGTAATAATTCAACAACGGTCAATGAACTCACTAATTAATGCTAATGCAGTAGCAAATGGATTCGATTTTTACGTGAAATAGTTTCTTTGAATTTCAAATGAACTGGAAAAAAATTCGCCTCTAACAACTTTCTTTCTACTGGTTCTGAATCAACTGTCAAGTCCACCGGTTTTCGGATAACAAAGTCGGTGCTAGATTTAGGAAAAGTACTAAATTGGGGAACATTTACACAGTAGATGTTTGGTTAGTATAAAAATCATTGATAAGTCATCAACAACGATGTTTGACGACACTGTACTAGTAGACAACGGTAGAGATGATAGAAGCTTTTTCAAATATAAATGAATCGAAGCAAGTTTCTCATACATTTCACACGACGTCACGTTGATGGCGCCTGAGCATGTGTACACAGAGCACAGGTGGCGCACACATTAACACAACATTGTTGGTGTGTAAGCGCGTGGGCGATGCGACGGTGCCCGCAACTTAGCAATAATGGACTCACAGGGTTGACACGCCTTAAATAATCCACCTTTTCTTTTTAACCCACTTGTTGAGGAAAATGCTGACCTTTAAACAACATTCAGACGTGATACAATCCTTATTAAATAACTCTGAACGTGAATATGAATAAATCCAATGCTAAAACAATATTTTAAATGTTACACACATCACATAATGGACGTTATTTACGTTTTTAAGAACAATTTACTGCCAACCCTGACGGTGTATGTAAATAGAAGAGTGTCCGTGTACCGTCGCGAGTCGCGAGTGTAGGCGGGGTTGTTTGCCTCGAGTCTCCTATTGCGTGATACACTCAATAAAACTGTTGTTGGACTCCAAATTGGTCGTTTAAACGAATACGCCGCCTCCTTGTAGGTTCGACGCAAACTGTGGCCATCAGAACCAGCAATTACGCGGGATAATTTAGTTCACCACCTTGTCATGATTAAAACTAGCGACCTGTCGTATGATCACGCTACGTGGGCAGCTATAAACTTATCTTTAGATCGTTGACTGCCTGTGGATGGCAACCTCGGCTAAAATTATTTCACTCGATTTTTATACATATAGTTAATAAGTAATACATTGACCTCAAACATTTTTGCTCGGTTAGCGTTTTCTTATCGTCGCAAATACTCACACGTGCAGTGCGGCGAGCGAAACTTAAAATAACTGTCCTTAACACACCAAATCCGGTTCCTCGATAGAAATCAAAATGCAAGTTAATATTATAATTAGCAATACTGCAATGCAATTAACACGTCAGTTGGCTTTTTACCGCAAACAAGTAAGCTAAGTAATATTGTGGAAACTCGTGTTTACGTAACTGGCGTCGCGTGACTAGCTCCGTTCATTCAGCCTCGCAACCCGAAGCTCAACATCACGTAGACATTTATAAATTGTTCCTCTTTATCGCTACTTATTCATTATTTAATTCAATATCACACCTTTTAAATTGATAATTCAGACGACACTCAAATATTATTGGTTGAAAATAAAAGGAAAACAAGTCAAATTGAAAAATTGATTAGTTGTTCTTCAATTTAATTGTGGCTGTGTAAGTCTAGAATAACCTTTAAAGTTTGTTCTAAGGGTTCTCATAAATATTTTAATAGGTTATTTGGGCACTAACAATGACAAAGCTATCTAGCTATCGTAACTTCCTTCTCGTCAAAAATACTGTTGGATTGATATTGCTATCTCTAAACATTCGATATTTTATGAGCCTATTTATTCATTCCGCAGATGCTTGAGGTCTCTGATATATTATGTACCTACCTACTTATTATCTGCGACTTATATAACAATGTACATATGGTTTGTTTCTTTACTTTTATTAATGTGAGTATTTCAAATAATATGTATGTATTTGACAAACGTTTGGCTTCTCAGCACATAATTTGATACCACACAGTATGTAAGAAAAAGGAGTGGTTAAGAATACGTGATCGATTCAAAAGCTTATTATGGTACGTCATTATAAATCTTAAATGTTTATTTAAAATAAAATAATTAAATAGAGTTACGGGCCAATTAGAAGGAGACCACATACCTAAGTCAAAAACAAAATAAAACAAACACATGTTTTATTTGTTTGATGAGGTTCTAAACAAACATAAGCAACGTTATGATCTTAAAATATATTATCAGTTTTATGATACACGTGACAAAAGAAAGAACACTAAGTATAATATTCTAGCATTTTTACTCTGTGTACCCAAATCTAATGTTGCAACAACCGGTATACGAAATAAAGTAATATTTTTTGTCGATGTAATAGCCGCTTTAGTCTATGGATAAGGCAGAGATACGGTTTAAGCCGTGAAATCATTCAAAGATCTTTTGAAATTGGTCTCTGAAACGTCGAATAGCAACTGCTCTGACTTAATTTAGTTATATTTAATTTACAATAGCTACATTGACGTCACTCTCGTATGTTTGGCTAAACTAATGGATGCTAATATTGTACATAATTCTCAATGTGTTACGTCTAGTGTTGACTGATACTGGATGATAAAAATTCTACCTATCATTGAGTGAAAGGAGGGAAGGAGGGTAATGTAAGCGTTAGTGTTGTGTTGTTGTTTGTCTAATGACGGTGTAACTTTTTTGTTGTTTAGAAGGTACTGTATGAATCACCAATTTATATACGTGAATGAAAATCTTGAAAATAATAATATATGTATTCAGATAAATAATGTGTGTATTGACGATGTTGCTCTAACAAATTAAAATATTAAATGAGGTATGGACACCTCATTTAATTAAAATTATAGTCTGTCTGTTTCTATTAACTACTTGGCTTTGGAAATAAATTACCAAATTAATTTACGGGGTCGTTATAAACTATATCTAATAATATGCGATCAGGTCTCCCTTTTCTTAAAATATACCTACGCAATTTAAACATTTTCTTGAGTTGTAAGCCAACAACAAAGAGCTTATTTACAGAATTCTGAAGAAATTTTGTTCTATCTTGTTATTTTTGTCAACATAGATTCTCTTTAGTTTCATTATTTTCTATTCGAAAAGTAGCATAGTTATGTATAATTAGTCGATTTTAATAGTAAACCGATATCCGTTTGTGGCACACGCAAGTGTGGAGGTAATGAAGTGTTTATTCTCATGTTCACACAACGGCAGTTTTGCTTATCGTGTGTGTGTGTGTGCGTAATTACAGATTACACGGAACGTTTGCATGTCCCCCGGCTGCTATATCAGGGTTGGCTACTGTTCTATAGTCTATTCGACAATAGCAGGGTCACGCGTCGTAGCCACGAATGACACAAAATATATTACAATAATTAAGGGTTTAAAAATCATTCTCTTTTTATAGAAAAAAATATACTTATCTACTATATCGCTTATTATTAACTCTTTTACACATATAAAGGTAATTTCATACATATAAAATGTATTCTAAACATTTATATTACTTACGTTTGCTAATGGGTATCTCGGGATTCCCCGAAAAACGCTACCATTTTATCATTTCTTCGTAAATCGAATCTTATCAGCTGCGTTCTACTGACATTGCAACAGCCCTAGTCACTAGCAATAAAACTCCAACATAATATTATATACCAAAATAAATCAACTGGCAACCCTAGTTATAACGTCTGTGACAGCTGGGACAAACAGGTGCGCACAATCATATCATATTATAGTATTGCCAGCATTTGGACACTGCTCCTGTGTAATTAAATTAATAATTAATCCAAACATACATGTCTGCTGTGACACAATATAATTACGAGACAGTACTGTGTTCTAATAGTAGATGTAAAATTATACGTAAACGATAGACAGTTAACATTTTTAAGTTATTGGTTAATAATTGATGTTGAACACTATTTAATAAAAAGTAGAAGTAATTTTCGAACTATCAAGATATTGATTTTAGTTTTGTTTTTCCAATCTTTATTTATATGCATCATAGATTATTACAACATCTACTACCAATAATATTTCTAGATGTGTAGGTATAAAACTTGATTTTCGAGGTTCCAGTGACAACCAGCAAAAATTTATATCGAGATCACAGTCATACCTTTGAATCAATTTAAAATTTTTTCGAGTTATGCTAAAACGAATTTATTATAGTCATAAAACGATTGGTAATTATTTTAAGGACAAATTAATGATAAACACATCCCTAATGTCATAATGTCAATACTATAATAATAATAATAATTTATCACATACACACAACACCATCTAGCCCAAACTAATAAGAGCTTGTACTATGGGTACTAGACAATGGATAAACATACATATATACTGCTTTTTTTGTAAATACATACATATTATATATAGAAACACCCAGACCAAGACAAATATCCATGTTCATGCACATAAATATTTGACTTGTGCGGGAATCAAACCCGCGACCTCAGGCGTGACAGTCGGTTACAATGACCACTACGCTATTGAGGCCACTAAATCATTAAAATTAATTACTAATAATCAGAATTAGCAGCAAATTAATTCAATCAATCGGCCCACCGCAGTCCACTGCTGAACATTGGCCTTTCTCATTTTACGCCACAACATCATTCATCAGCAAATTAATTTTATTAAATATTAATTATGTTATTGTTGCTGTTTACAGACATTTACTAATGTAAACAACCACGGTGTTTATTTCGCCGACATTTCGATACCATTGTTTGGCAACTTGATAAAACTAAGTTGGTATAAACAGATCTCTGATAAACACTGAACGAATCAAGCGTTAAGTCAAAATAATCCAAGCATTTGTAAGTTTCTGTGGGGCGGCGTGCGTGACGGTGGGTGTAGGATGGCTTAGCGGGGTATGGGAAGGAGGCAAAGGGGGGTTGTCGGTAGGGGGAAATGGCGAGCGCTGTAAGACGCGGCGTGAATGGCGGCGGCAAGGTCAGGGGCGTCGGAAGTGGGTTACGGGCGGCGCCCTATCGACCGCCCGACCGCCGCCCGCCCCGTGCCACCTCGCGCGCCACGCCGCCTAATAACACCATTGTATCATTATGCTACTTTATAAACGGCGCTGACAACTTTTTACGCTTGTACATGTTCAAACATTCTATGTGCACTTGATTTGTGGTAGCTATATCAACACTTTTTGTAATTATTTACATTAAAAGTTGTTTCGTATGGGAATGATAATCGATATTATTTATTAAGTACTAGTTATGTTTTATAACATGTCTGTGATATCTAATTACATAAATAAAAACGTAGAATACCTACATTTGAAAACTTGAAGCGCATTCACTTAAGACGTAAAAGCCAAGAAAGAAGTGGTTAAAAAGAATTGGCAAATAATAATTAGTTATGCGCCAGAGCAGCGGCCATGTTGCTGCTGCGCGAACCGCGTGATGTAAGCGCTTCCGCCGAGAGTCGTTCGCAAATTTGGCTCGCCATTCATACGAGGTTTTTTACCGCGCGGCCGCCGAACTCGCGGCCTTGCTGCCTGCGCCTACGCCGACCGCCTTAGCCACGATCACAGCCGACAGACAGCGCGTTCCACGACAAAACTATTCAAAATTAGAACGTTCCAGATTTAAATATAAATATTCCAGTTATTTTTTATTGAATACTTCCAGGAAAGGATTTAAAGATTCCCTGTAAATAATAATAGATACATACATACGTAACGTAGGTGCTTACGCCGTAATACCGAGTCCAAATACATTACGAATAATCGTTATCGTCTGAACCGTTGCTTAATAAATGGAGAGAGGAGATCGAGTTTTTAAGTGTTTTTAATTACTTCTATCATTTTAAGACCGCGCCGTGATGTTAAATGTTTATGAATGTTGAAAACATTGGAAAACACATCGTGATAAATTACGTAATTAGCCGACTATAGTTAATGATAGAGTCAGCCCCATTAGGTGGTTATGTAGTTTGTAGATAGCCGTTAAAAATAAGATTTAAATGTGTTATTGTCTGTGGTGTCGAACGTTTGTAGATGCACGCGCACCGTTCAACTCGAGAGCTAGCTAATTGGCTTGAATTTTTAAAACCTTAGTCACGACAACATCTTTCGTTGTTTTTGTGACTCACAATGGCAAACAATGTACGCGATCTTATTTCCTCATTCGCGAAATTCGCGTTTACACGTACACACACACACACATTTATACGTTATTTGTGCGTGTATACAAAATAAAACATGACGCTTTTGTCTATGATATAACAATGTTTTCGGACGTAACATAGCATCGACTGATTCTGTTCGGAATGCGTTATTAAGTTAAATCATAATTACTCATATATATCTCATTGTTAGTTGGTTTTCCATGAAACGAGATGAGGAAAACGCTAACTAGTCTTTGTCCGCTGATACCTATCTAATCTGACGTTTCCTTGTGACACATTTAGATGTAACCGACGGCATTGCTTACTTCAACTTAACAATTTAAGTACGATTTCTTTTTACATTCTAGATCTTGTTGTTTGTCTCATAAACCAGAAGCGGTCTTGGAATAGATTAGCAAAGTGTTATCGAGTTTTCTATGGGAAAATTTACAGTAGCAAGAATCGGAGTGACGGAGTCCGGTAGACAGCTATAAGTCTTTTATTAGTAGAAACCTAGACAATGTTTGTCAAATGTCGTAGTAAATACTCTATCTGTTAAACCTACATTTAAGTTTTATTGGGTATTACGTTACATTTTAATAGAACAAGTAATTAAGAATATATAAGGATTTATATCTGATAGATTGCTTAGAAAACACTACGAGATTTTCTACTTTCGCTTTGATTAAACTACAAGCGCCATTGTAAAAATCCACGTTTTATTTCTTTCTGAATGCTTGACTAAAATATTGAATTTTTCATTTTATAATATAAGCTGTTATGACAAAGTGCTTCGAAGCTAGACTAGGTTTCAGGCTTTGAAAACCGATTTACGCGAACTCAAGGTCACAATAGGTTCGTGACTAAGTCTAGAAAGCCTAGTCTTGAGAAATATTTCGATACCTATCGAGTTTCACCATCTTCTGACTGCTTTTATTGCCAACTAAGCAACATTTCTAAAATATTACAATGGTGAATGTCGATAGACAATTCGTCCAAACGCAGCATTACGATTTAAACGACCTCTAAAGGTGCACTTTTAGTTATGTATTGGTGTGTTTTTAAGTAACCTATGTCTATGGATAGACAAAGACCAAGAAGAAAGTATAGGTGCAGATGAAATAAAAGAAAAATAAATATAGAAACATATAGATGAGAGAATTGAACGATTTGGCAATGGATCGAGAAAGATGGAAATTGCTACACCGACAAGCAATTTTGTATGGATGGATGTTTCTGGAGTTCAAACTATCTCCATATCAACCAGACCGAATTACTTTCACATTTACAATATTAGCATCGATATGCTCAAAACACTGACAAAACATAACATATAAACCATCATACGTGTAATGCCCAAACAAAATTTCTGCTACTCAGTCGTATGAAATCCATATTTTACCAGATGGTTCTTTAAAAATCATTAATCTATCACTGTTCTAGACATTTCGTTTCTGACAATATCCTTTCAGAAAAAAATATCTAACGTAGGCATTGATATATTAAAAAGCTTTTTAATATTTTAATACATCAATGTACGTAAGTAAAATACACATATTATGCTCACGCTTACGCCATTGAACCGACAAGGCACCTATATACGATAAGAATTTATTTTTAAATTACTCGTATATTGGTAGCGTTCAACGATTCTTTTCTCATTAGATAACGTATGGCTCCGGTAACAAGTTTTTGTGGACATGTATACGCTTGTATAGTAACCATCCCCTGCTGAGAGAGGCATGCTAACTCGAAAAGAGCTCATTGTTTGCGCAGGTGCGTCGGCGCCTTTCTTTATTCTTAAAATTATCGCCTGCAGCAACACGCACAGGAATGTCAATTCTCTCAACGTTTTAACATGCATACGTAGACTCACGGCTGCATATCCTTGAAGAGGTAAGCAGACATCTATAACAAAGTTATTAAATCCTACGTATCGGGGCCTATAAGCGCGAGTTGGCATTAGGATCTAGCACATTGCCAAATTCCGTGCTGCTACTAAGAATATTTCAACAGAAAAATCCGATAATATTCTGCTTGACTTAAGACCTTACGGTCGAAAACCGTTGTCATGGGATCAACGAGAAAGTCAATCTTGCGTATTTCCATTCAAATAGTATCGAGTTGAATCCGTATGACTCGTAATAGTTGATGAGAGTCAATATTATCAGCGCAACAAAATGGCAGCTGACGTAATTATCGAGCCTTTACAAACATTGAATACTGTAATCGTGCATAGATAATTAAACATGCTTCACGCAACGTGCTAATGGAACGGACTTCCAAGATTATAAGAAGCAGGACAGAGTATCTGGCAATCCAGACACTCAATAATATGAGCTGTAAAATAATGTTTGCGAACGTAACGTTTAAACTCCGAAAGAAACAAATAGCCGTAGTGTAAAAATTTCAAACAAGGTAGAAAAATATTTACTCGCATACACGTGTTTCATGTAATAGTGATAAGTATCCAAACAATCGAGAAACGACTTGTATAGCTTCTGGCGAGATAACCTTGTGTTAACGTATGGCTGCTTAAAATTTGAATAATTTACCAACACTATTATTTTATCGACTCTTTACTGGACCTGTTAGGCCTGGCCTATCTTCGTGTAGGTATATGAAGAGTTTAGGAACTTAATTTTACATCCAGTCCGTATTGAATACAATTACGATTACAATACAAATGAAAAAGTACATCCGTCTTTTGTTCTGAAATCAATATTAAATATTTGCAGAGGTGATGTGTATAATTTCAACTTTTATCTTGAACATGTCTTTACTTTCTGTGGTTACATAACATCGCCTAATCGTGGCGTAAAGGTGAATTTTCCAGTGTATAAGCAACTATGAAGTAACAATTGATCATAAGCCGCGTACACGTTTACGGCAGTCTCAAGTCAGCGTCGCTCGTGTACGGATAACATGCGCCTCGTGTACCGCTGGACGATAAAGCAACAAAGATCATTTTATGTGTTGATGGTAGACCTACAGTACCCTAAAAATAGAACAAAAGCGGTGTTTATACGACAGACTACTCCACGTCATGTGGCGTGCACACTGAATTACTAACTTTTATGTACGTGAATAAAATCTATTTATAATGTTGACGTCGCTCGGCCGCTCCACATTCTTATCTCGTCGCGATACTAAACTCAAGTCGAGTAATCTAACGCAGATGCTGGACGCTACCTACTTACTACTCCGAGTAGCGTAGGTACGAAGGCTTCTCGATATCATCTGCTTCACTGTTCATCAGTATTGAAACGAGTTCCATATAATATGCGCTCCATTACAATAACGATTAAGTTTACTTCCGTCACTTGTCTGTGAGTTATGAATTTAGCTTTAATGAAATGCTTGCGTACGAATTCCAATGTCTTATGTGATTATGTGTCATATCTTCAACTTTTAAATTTAATTAACTTTTTAATTAATGCAAAGTTCTAATAAGGACGAAAATCAAATCCAATTTACACGCATCCATGACCGTGGTTGCTCCCTTAATGCTAAATCTGCTATGGTATCCAAAAATTAGTGAATAATGTGTATTTCTGTTTGCCAACAGCCCGTCCGATGATCTCAGCGAGCCTCCCCGGCGAGGCGCTAGCCCAGCTGGGGCAGCTCGGGCAGCTGAGCCACCTGTATCCCCCGCCGCCGCCGGCCGGCATGACGCCGGAGTTCCTGGCGCCGCCGCCCCGGCCCTACCCGCGGTACGCGCCGCGGCGGCCTCGGGACACAATGCCAGCGCCCCCTGCACCCGCAGCACCTCCGTTCCCTTCAGTTGCCGGGGCCTATGCTCCGTTCCTTCATCATCCCTCTTACGCGTCATATATATACCGGACGCGAGCGCCCCCTCAAGCGCCACCAACAAACTACCCTCTGCGTCCTCGCGTCTCCTCCGGCTTTGTGCCACCTGCGCCCGCGCCGCACTCCCCACCCGTCTCTGCGCCCGCGCCTGCTCCACCACCCAGAGAGGTAAGTTTATTATTATTATGAATTAGTTATAGTTCATAAAAATTGTGGCAAGCTTGTTTAAATCCACTATTATACAATTAACAGCGCAGGGACCTCTAGTGAATCTTCTTGCGTTGTTAAATTTTCTAAAATTAAGATACAAATCTGTGTCTATCCATCCATAATATTAATAGGTACGTCATACTCTTGAACTCATGAATTCTTAACTTGATTTCAGGAACCGCCGACTTCTCCGGAAAGAGGTGCGCCGGCGCCTTACTTCTGCCGCGGCGCGTTGATACGGCTGGAGGATGGCTCGCTACGGCGAGTCGAAGAGATGCGTACGGAAGACTTCGTCATGAGCGCCGATAGGAGCGGCGACCTCGCGCTCACGCAGTGTACCCTGCTGCGGCTCGACGAGCGAGGCGACCGGCTCGCGCTCACACTCACCTACGACAGGAACCGCTCACAGGTACACCATCCAAATTCAATTAATCTATTACTATCCCATTTCGAGATCTTACGACAAACTTCGAAACCTTTATCTGGCATAAGACAGACTTCACACTCACTGGGAACCCAAATCGTTTTGCAAATTATTGCAGTAGGTAGGTTTTCTTATGCGTACATGAATGCAGTCGTTGGCAAATTATCACTAGACTTTCTATTTATAAAATTGCATTAATAATGTAATAGTAACTGTTTCCAGAAAAAGAAAAATATATTCAGGCAAATTATTTTCCTCAGTCCATTTTCTAATGGTGAATATGTAATGACGCGCTGTTTGTGATGTTTGCAGGTGGAGCTGGAGTCTACGGTGGAGCACCCGTTCTTCGTGTACGGGCGAGGATGGGCGTCGTGCAAGCCGGAGCGCACAATGGCCCAGTACGGGCTGCGCGTGCAGAGGCTGCAGGTGGGCGACGTGTGCGTGTCGCTTGTGCCGCGCAAGCACGCGGCAGGCACAGGCGCGGTGGCGGGCACGGGCGCTGGTAGCCTGCCCACGTCAGCACCACCGCAGACACACCCCGAGAACCTAAGCGTGAAGGAGGATGCGCGCAAGCGTCGATGGTCGGCCTCCGACGTGTGCGACGACGAGCGCCCGCCGCTCAAGAAACGCTGAACCGTAGCTGTCGTCGTTATCGTGGCTCTGTAGGAGAACTGTCTTGATCGTGTTGTGATCGCCCTGGTTGCAACTCGCTGCTCGTTTCTGACTTTTGTTGTTTGTGTGCCGGTTCGGCTGAATTCTTTCGAGTGGAACGGACTAGTGCTTATGAATGACGACCTCCCGTAGAGGGAACGTGTAGATAGATAATTAATCAGCCCCAGTGAGTTCGGTCGCGTGTCGCGGCACTGCACTGTTTTAAGTTAAATTGCACGATTTCTGCAGCGATCGGCAGTCCATAATAGTACGCTTATGAAATTCTATTCGGGAACTCTAGGTGCTTTTTACTGTCGGGTGCTTCTGTACGCGTTCGTGTACGATGTTGTAAATATGTTTGTAACTTAGGTCAAATATGAACATTATGCTCCATGACTAACCTAATGTGTCACAAAAGTGAAGGGAGAATGGCGTCACAGGACACCACATTCAGAGAGTTCTTATTCCTCTATGGTACACGAATTATATATATTACAATATACGGCATACAAAGTAAAACGCTTTAGACATTCTTACACGAGAAACTTTAAACAATATTATTATTTTATAATCTACAACCATGGAGTAATAAACAATTTTTAAAATAATGAGCACAAAAATAACAATGTGTAAGTTTGTACCAGATCTTAAAGTAGGTTAGATATTGTGATAACCAATGAGATTTTAAACGGCGGGCCGCGTGGACAGTGGCCGCGTGGCGACGCGACGCATATGTATAAAACAAAACAAAAGGTACAATGAATGTTAGATAGTAGCTAGTAGTAATGGGCTGACGTGTGCTTAAATCTCGACTGATTTCTTTCTATACGAGTATTCTGAATGATTATGTTTGACGAAGACGCAGCAGTCATTCTCGTCCGATGGTTGTGACTGCAGACATATCCATGACGTTTCGCCGCAGTTGTGACTAGGCGACTCGGCGACGCGACGCCGACGTGCGACGGTGCGTGAGGATCGTTCGAACTGTGGTGGCTAACTCTTCTGACAAATAAATTGATCACGTTTAATGTAAATGTTGATAATTGATAGTTATATATTGTAAACATAAAATATGTTTAATGATCATGGTTATATAGATGTCATCTCTATTGCTTTTTGACGTCCATGTGTGATACACATATAAACTTTTCTATGAGAAGATGTATACATAATAAACACACAGTCTGTGATATTTTGTAGTTATTGGTCAAAGTAGGTATGAAGTATTGCTTGAATAAAAGAAATATATGTTTTAGACTAATAAGTGCGTTATTGGTAAGAAAATGTATAGTTGTTGTATACTCAAAATTAAAACGCTGAATAACTAAAAACTGTAAACAAACATAACAAGTAGCGTCTGTGATCGATATACATATATCGTTATGTAAATAACGACAAATGCATGGCCATATCAAAATCAAATTAATTTTATATAATTATCTAAGTAAAGTAAATTTTTGTTTGGTTTAAAATTCAGCTCCATATTGTGTTTGCCTATTAAGTGAATCAGGAACAGTGACGTTTGTCAGACGTGAACAGGTCATGGATGTTGTATCGCAGTGCGCGTGCGCGGATACAGCGCGACTCGTGCGTCGCGGCCGCGGCGGCTCTAGACCACACACACACATACACACATATACACACACACACACACACACACATACACATACACACAGAGAGAGAGAGAGAGAGAGACACATGCTGCTCACACACAGCTCTAGAGTCGCTCGCCGAACGGTGGCTTAAGGCTACGGACAGTTAGATTAGCAAAGGGTTAGTTTCATTGTACCGCAAATGCTATGTGCTATTATTCATAATTGTGTTGAACGATAAACGACGACCATAGAACAGACACTTCATCTGCGACAGATGGTGTTGTACAAAAGTTAATAATTTGTTGTATAATGTATGTAATTCTAGTTTTATCGTCTTTATATTAATATTTGTAATTGTAATGAAAGATCTCATTTTATTAATCGGTATTTTCTAACAAGGCGCTTTCATTAGATCATGACTAAGCCTACCTCACAAACTATAAGACTAGTGTCTCGCGGCGGCGACGTCCGCGCCGCGTGCTGGCCGCTGGCGCCGGGTGACAGTGTGACGTCACGCGCGAGCCGGTCGCTATCAAGTCTAAACAAGATCTCAATTTGATGAAAATAAACTTTTGAAAAGACTGGGACGCTTTACTGAATGTTGTGGGATAGTAGTTTCTTTGAAGATATTACTTAAATTATGAGATAGGAGCATTTATTTGTGGCGCGAGCTCGTTCCGTCGGTAACCACGAAGCTCCGCCGTCAACGCTGGACAATCATTTAGTACAAAATTCTATACAAAAAGTATTATTTCCCAAGATCCAAATTCAGAGAGTATTAATTTAATTTCAAAAAAGGTGCTAATATTATTTTTGTGGACATAATCCAGGCACAATCATGATTGATATTATAGAGAAAATTTTGTTAAGGAACACTTTGTTGTAATATTCGCCAATGGTTTGTATGTTGTTGGCACAATCGATGTTCTTCCGCGCCTCCTCGTAGATTTAGTGAGTCAATTATACGTTAAAGTATCGTTACGTGTAGGTACATATTCAGTCAGCACTTGTTACTTCATTATTATATACTACATTGTAAGGTGTATAATGTTTGCCACCAACTTAAATATGTACATCGGTGTTTGTTGTAAAATGTATTCATTAGACAATATGCAAAGCATTTTGCAATACGTTTGATTCCGTCAATATTCATTATACGTAAACTTGAGGCTGACATTTTTAGTTGAAATGATTGTTTACTAGCGTAGTTATAAAGTAACATACTGAATATATTCCATTAACAATACTTCCATTGACAGTTTATATACATAACTGATGTCGTGTACTGAAGCGCAAGTTGTCGGTATTTAATCGTGTAAATAATCGAATGGCCAGCTAATGAGAATGTTATAAATTTAAAAAAGGAACATGGCAACGACTCAAAATCATAGACTATCTACTCAAAGACTGATATCAGTTATACTTTGTAAGCTGAACAGTAAACAATCATAGCTGCTAAATGCCAATTCTTCCGTTTACAGACTTATAAATATCTAGATGTCACATTATATTTCTTTCAAGACTATTTACTACGATTGTTTAATTTGGTGCGAGACTTTTCTCTAAATGTGATTGAACGACATATAGGTGTTACAAATATAGTGACAATAGATATAATGTATGAAGAGAGATTCATAATGTTATGTTGATACTTGATGTTGCCATCCTCCGGCAAGGCCAGTAGGTCTATAGACCGTAATGTTAGGCAGTGCTCCTCACTAACGAAACATTACACTGACACAAAATGATTGTGCCATCCTTAACAGATTTTCAATATTTTAGTATTCCACAGATTATAAATATTACTAAGATGTCAAAATGATTCCCCGTAACACGTATACAATAGGTTATTTTACAGAAGACATATATATCTAATATTGGGAGCATAGTTATATCCGTGGATATTCCAGAACCAAATTGTACACTTTCCATTTGTAATAGCGTACAGTAGATAACAGGAAATGTTGTGTCATTTAAATTAATAGATAAATAACTATAAAATTGTTATTATATGACAAATATCGCAAAAATATATATGTATATTTTATTGTATAGCGGAATGACTACTATTCAGATTTATTGTAAATGGAAAATGTTATAGATCGAAATATGTTAAATAAGTTAACTGTTTGTAAAAAGAAGAGAAAATATGTATAATTGAATATTTGCTACATGTTTGTTTTATTTATTTGGCCTAATACACGAATTAGTACGCACTTTATAACAGCACACAATCTCAAGCCATCAAGATGCTTAAGAATGTTCAGAAAACAAAGGAGCTCGACATGAAACAATATAATTTACAGGACTTATACCGTTTCAAGCTATTTTGCTGAAGTTCTATGCAGATATTTATTGATTTTATAAAGAAGGCTATTCACCGTTATACTTATAATTGTTATAAATTATAATCATAACGGTGAATAGCCTGCGCAGGAGATATTTTGCGGCACAAGAGTATACGCAAACAAGTCTTATTTTACACTGTTCCCTCACTCTTATAATCTGATCGCACAGCAATCCGAGAGATCAGGCACATGACTTAACAGGTGGGGAGGAACGATGTTTGCTGTCCTTCTAAGACAATATGAGGTTTTTCCAAGCAGGCTCGATGATTCTACCTAGCAGGTCGCGGCCCATAATATAGATAACATGAAGTTGAAAACAATTAACATTGCAAGCTTACTTTGAATTATAAATAACTAGCTTTTGCCTGCGGCGTCGCTCGCGTTAATTTAGAATTTGACAATCAATTCGGGTTGTACTCTGCTTGTAATAATATAATTCAATCATGATTCAAAAGACACGTGGCGCCATCTATTATCATAAGAACGTTATTATTGTTTTCCTCGGGAAACAGTAATTTTTTCGGGATGACCGCTTCTGTACACCTGACAACGTATATATATGCAAAATTTTAGGATGATCGGTTCAGTGGTTTAGACGTAAAAAGGTAACAAACAAACAAACTCATTTTCGCTTTTATAATATTAGTTAGGATTATATTGAATTGTGTCATATCATTTTCACTTGGCCTGTATATATTACTTTGCGTAATAAGATTCGAAATGTAAACGTATCCGTAAAAGACGTAGAGTAACCGACATAGCCCCTTTAGTTAGCAAAACTTGTGAAGACAGCAGCCCACCACCGCTCACTGTGGAAATCTATTGGGTGGCATTTCATACGGCTGGATCATAACTATGTTCAAATTATAGTTTACACAACTTTGCGCTTAGGCGATTTAGGCGCATTCAGCATTTAGCCTTGGTAGAATTTAATCTTATTTGGTACTTATCTGCGCGCAGAAGGATTCGAATGCAGTGATGCATAACGCAATATCGACATAGTAGGTATAGACGTCAATACAATGCACGTACCTACTTATGTATACTGCCGTCATAAGGACAAATGTATCTAACATTTTTATTCGATATTAAGATTTTTACATATAGTAAAAAAGAAGCATTCTCCAGTAAATATACCTATCAAAAAACTTTTTTGCCGATACGTATTTTTCCTTATGACGGCAGTATAGTTTTGTCAACACATTCGGATATAATTCGAATGTAATTGTGCACATCACTAGAACAGGCACCTTAAAAATTATTAAACTGTTTTATCCATTATCAAACAACAAACAACTTGTAGGAACGAATGAATTATATATAAAGGAACAGTTTTCTAATAAAGTGGAATATTGAAACTCATTCATTTACAAATATTATATTGGTAAGCTATAGTTTGTGACTAACAATGATATGAATCAAAATTAAGTTGTGAATAAAAAAAACTGCAATGATATGCAGTGTTTCCTTAAGAACATGCAGGGTGCAACATAAAAGGAAAAATCCTACGAGTCGATCGACTAGACTGAGTGACATTACCGAGCTGGTCAATTGCCAGATTCAGGTATAGCACAAAACCATAGCTCAAACAATAATAAAAGCAACGAGTACATATCTACTAAATACTAGAGAAGACAGCTTAACTATATTAGGTACTTGTAACAAACGTTAGAGTACTCTGATGCACTTACTGCAGCGGTTGAGTGCAATATTTGAGTATTCAAAATATGCCTTCATAAGTACCTATTTCGGTACAGTTTGAGAGCTTTTTTTGCTTATCTTATAATTCCGTTGAATTTACGTGGTCGAAGTCGCGGCCAGAAACTAGTGATTGATAAAACCATACACACAATCGTATTTATGAAATATCGGTCGTAATTTTTAAACGTGTATTCTTGATGGTAATCAAGAATATTTCTAAGATTGCGTCATACACATTATTATCTTGTTATAATGCAAAGGCCTCTGCCGGCATGATAATTCTTACGTTTAAATGTTTGCTGAGACAGTGCTTTGTTATTAGACGTCCTGAAGCTTGTTTGAAAAGCGGCTCCAGCCGAGGGGACTCGACTTATAAATACATCTCTGTTTAAGTATAATTACTCTGAGAGTTTACACAAACGCCTAAAGAAAACATTGGACCATTGAAGCCATTTCATATTGCTTATGTTCTAAATACAAAATAACAATCAGCTGAAATTCTGTTTCCAACAAAACTGTACTAACAGTTGCAAGTTCTGATGAAATGTACAATAAATGAAAACCTTGCGCCAAAAAATGATAGTGCTCTGTAATCATAATCTTTTCGATAAACAGTCCTAGACTAATCCTAAATTTGGATATTATGGCTGTAGTGTTTTGACTTTAAACGGCATAGGTATTCACTAACATGGTTTTGGTATCTGCCCCGCTTGAGCGTCTTTTCTGATGCAGAGATACCCAATATGGTATGTGATTTATCTATACTAATATTATTAAGAGGAAAGATGTTTGTTGCAATCGATAAACTGAAACTACTAAACCGATTTTGATCAATTCTTTTACCACTAGAAAGCTACTTTATCCAGAAGTAATAACGCTTAAAGTTATTAACTAGGTATATAAAATCTCCCGGGGAGTCAATCAGTAAACATAAACGCGGGTGGAACCGCAGGGACAGCTAGTACCGATAGTATAAAAGAGCCAAGGAACCTCGCAACCATATTAATTTTACCACTAAACTACATACACTTAACAACGTATAAAAGGAAGGTATGGTCACATTAAGGACAAAACTGTGTTGCCAGATTAAAAATTAAATGAATATTTTACATTTGTAAAATTTTCCTCATTTGGTAAGTACCTGACGATAATTATTATTTATAACCAATTCAAAAAGTTAAGCCTCAGAAAGAAAAAAAAACATCATAATTTGTCCCGAAATATCCTCAATATTTCAGGCTATAATTACTCGACAGATTTGTATGTTTCATCTTCTTTCTTGTGGCTTATTGATTTTTGTTCACAAAAGTATTTTAACGAAACATTCAGTAAGTCACAAATTATTATTAATTTATTCATAAATCATAATTCAACATCAAGTATGACCATATCTTTTAACTCGATGTATATTAAGTTATCAAATCTATCTACAGCTCAACTATATAAATATATACTACCATAAACCTTGTTTCACCACAATCCATAGACTAACGAGCAAATAGATAAGTACTGGCGACGGACTTAGTGCATAATTAAATATTTAATAGTTCGAAAAGAGGAGACAGGTACTGTACCTGTATTGTTAAGTTGACACTAAATTTCACTAAGTAAGTGACTAAATAATCGTGAAAACAATTGAGTTGATAATTGTTGCTAGGCTCTGTCTATTTATATATTTTTTAAATTACATATATGCGAATAAACATTATAATAACTTCATGCAATATAGCGTATGCTAGTTTAATATCACAGTGACCTACAGGGTAATAATAGCATATAGATATATACGGTGTCTCAAAAATTTGCAACGTAGTAATAGTGATCTACTATTTAATAACAAAATAAGAAGATGCTTGAACATCATTGCTTCCTAGCAGTGTCCTTCAAGCCAAGAGTTTAAAAATCTGTCTATTTTGCCCTTCAACATATAAAATATGGTATTATAGTTGGAATATGGTATGGTATGGTATAATACTAATTTTGATTTCTCTGTGTAATATAGAGATTATAATTATTACATCAGTCTAAAATGGACAATGGTGAAACAGGCAATACATTTAAAATAAAATAACAAATATATAACTTACATATTTTATTGAAAGCAAGATCACAACATGGTACTAATACTTAGTAACTGGAGAGCATTACAATATATATTAAATAATAAGTGAGATTGTTCATATATCTGACTTTAGATCCAGCACCACTTTCTCACCGGGCTTGAAGGCGGGCATGCCGAGGTACGGACACGTGGCACAGCGGAAAGCATCGCCGAGATAACACTGAAACAAAATACAAAACATAAAATATCTAAAGACCCTTACATATATAGACTCAAGCCTTGATTGCGCGGATGGCTTAGTGGTTTAAGTGGTCGTCGCGCTACTGCCAATACGCTAAATGGTGAGAATTCAATCCCCACACGGGATAAAAAATTGTGTCACGCGCATATAGTTGTTCCGAGTCTGGGTGTTCATTGTGCATGTTGTTTAAGAGTCTCCCGCGACACAAGAATTATTCCTAGAGCGGGAGTGGTCATTTTTTTAAAGAAAAGAAAAACAAAGAAAAATTCTGCGTGGATAGCAGTGGTTTAAATAGTCGCCTGGTCATTATCACTTCGCCGAGTGTTGTAGGTTTGATCCGACACGAGACAAAAATTTGTGTGATCCACAAATAGTTGTTCAGATTCTGAGTGTTATTTGTGTCTGTTGTTTGAATGTTTGAAAGGCCTCCGCGACACAGGAAATATTAAAAATGCCCACATTATTATTATTTCCTGTGTCACGGGAGCCTTTCAATTTGTCCTTTTTTAATGTCAACTCGGGAGTTGACATTAAAAAAGAAAAATAAATCTGTATCCATATGGAGAATAGTCTAAGGATTGCCACTCACTACAATACTACTACTTATATTACCCTTTACTCCTATCCGTATTACGTTCTGCCATTGATTCTCTCTCATAACAACCTAAAATTCAAATCATATGAGATTCAAACTCAACACATTAATATTGGTGGCAAACGTCGTACGTCACAGGACCAGTATGAAAGTATATTGTCAAGTGATAACATAAAAATGAATGAGTGGTTTGTTTACAAACATTCATCGACGAGGTTGACTGAAGTAAAACGCAACGGCCTAAGTTACACAATAAAACCTTATTGTACTCGAGGCTTATGTAATTATACAGCCTACAAGTGGTTTCATTTAGATGTATTAAATGGCCGCCTTCTGTTTCCCGTGCTTTCGGATGTAATGAAAAACTAATAATTATTATTTATGTATATATAGTAGTGTATAAAATACCTGTGATAAGAAAAACATTATTTATGTATATTTATTAATCTTATATTGCTACACATTATTTCTGTTTTATATTTTTGTATTCAGTGTACACATTAATTATTAGAGAAAAATTAACATAACAAAACACTGCCTGCCTCAGTGGCACAGCGGTAGTAAATGCGACTGCTGTATTTGGTCTCCAGTTGGATTACCGGATCAGGCAAATCATTATTATATTTCGTTTACAGTCTGGAACTATTCCTGATAGCCGGCAATAGACTAATCTCCTAACCTAAAGCTAAACCTACAGCTGCCAAAATGTCAGTGTAAAACATGTTCAGGGTTATAGGTGTGATAATGCTAGGGATGTTAATAAATAATTAACCGAAAGTACCTTACTATGTATAATATCTAAACATATAATGTAATTAACTAGTCGATGTCTGTTTAGTGAGCTGCAAAAATGCATACCCATGTCTAAACTAAAATGGTATAAGCCGGTAATCGACGCCATCTAACGGAAATCGATACAAGAACTGTTGAGTAGTTTAGTTACATCATAGATGGAGGTGCACTATTATAAAATAAAAAAGTAGATTTCTTAATAACTCAATTTTGTTCAATTTACTTCAAACAATTTTTGAATCTCTATCCCTTAAATTTTATTTAAAAAAAGGAATGATTTCTTACATGAATGAAAACCTGAGGGTAAAACTAATATAACCGTAATTTATAAAACAACGCCACCTAGTTCATTCATTTTCATTCTAATTCTAGTGTTCACAGGATTTAAGACCTTAAGGTATCCATGAAATATTACAGGCGACTATATACATATAGATGATATTAAGGAAAATAGTGTGAGGGGTTTATAAGCGCTATAGAAACTAAAACTATTGTTTTAGATTTTTTTTCTGTCTGTATGTTTATATGCGCATCACGCAAAAACAGCTACACGAAATTGAATGCAGTTTCCATGGTTTTGTTGTTGGAGGTCTTACTTAAAATCTGGTAAGTGTTTCGTCTTAACGCCTATTAACATGTATCAAATTTCAAGTTTAAGCATAGGTACCGTAAATCAAGAAATATTTGGAGGGACGGAAAGAGACATAAGCTATGTTTACCTTATTCCGTTTGAAAATCTAAAGAAAATTTTCT
Source organism: Catocala sponsa (assembly GCA_963564715.1). NCBI lineage: Eukaryota > Metazoa > Arthropoda > Insecta > Lepidoptera > Erebidae > Catocala > Catocala sponsa. Next base: position 16,266,637 of record OY751342.1, read on the forward strand.
CTCTATTTATGAAAATATCAATGATTGTAACCATTTGTGAGGCTTATATTAATGTAACTATCAGAAGGTAGCATGGCTTCTAAGATACAGGTACATACCTAGTTTAGAAGTCAGGGTCTCCAGTTTGTTATGTATTCCTTAAGCCCTAAGTTTTGTACCTAGATTAAGTGTTTTTCTTATGAAGTAATAAACTGATTTCCATTATTATTACCGAATCCAAATCCAATCCAAATAAACATCAGCACTGAGAATTTAAGAAAAAAAAGTATTTAAAGAAATCATTAAAATATGGAAATTCCACGTATATCAATAAAAAAAACTCACTCTATTTATTACAAAGTCGGGCACTTTTATCTGCCGTTAGTTCCGCAAACAGCCGCAAGGGTAATCTGCCAATAGGCTAGGATAACTAACTGCAAACGTTAAGTAACTGATACTCAAAAGCATTTACTTATTAGCAAAATTAATAAAAAAGATTGAAAATCTTACTCTGACTCATAAGACAAAATTATAAAACTCAACATAATATGACGGTGTAAAGGCCTTGAGTCGAATGCCAATTTTTCTTACGTCTTTAACGACATCTTTCATTGATTGCACTGTCATTGGCGTATTAAATTGTTTTTACGGTAGGTGTTTATTTATATTTATTTTAAAAATAATATGAAAGTATAAATGTGTGTGTGTTCCTTGATGGCGAAGCGTTTGTGAATGCGATTTCTGTACATGAGTTTGATTCTCCGACGGGTAAAGTGTTTTTAGGTCTCAAAATTCTTAGTAGCAATCTGGAGACTGGAACTGTACTCGGCGATAGGCAACACCTCTAAGTGAAAACTAAAATCATAGCTGACAAAATGTGGGTGTAAGGTACATTCATTACACGAGACACTTTTTAATTATGAAAGTAAATGTAAAATATAATTACAGAATGCGAACTGGCGGTGACAAAATGGAAGAATTGGCGGTAAGAAATCTCGTTCTTTGGAGCTTACTGTGGTATTGGCCTTAGTAAACATAAATCCGGGCATCGTTCACAAACTAGCACTGCACAGACCCTAATGGAAAACTACCTTCATATTATATAAAACTGTTTAGCTAATAATTATCCTAATCCTAACTAATATTATAAATGCGAATGTGAGTTTGTTTGATTGTTTGTTTGTTACCGTTTCACACCTTAATCATTCGATTGATCATCATGAAATTTCGCATACATGTTGTCAGGGGAATAGAATAGGACATAGGGTACCTTTCATCTAGAACAAAAAGTATCTACAGTTGCTAATCTAACCTACCTTTACGCGAGCGAAACCAAGAGCATAATCTAGTGAATTCATATTTAGAGCAACTAGAATGTAAGTTGCAGGAAAAATTATTGCTATATTGTTATGCTATAAATCATTTAAGCTATGCTTGTTACCAAAAATATAATACCGATAATATTTTTTCTGTACGTCAATCGGAAATTATTTTAACCAATTAATAATTGATCGAACGCCAGACATGGTTTAAAAACCTATTGTGTCTGATACCGATGTGCCACTATCACTCAATAGTTAAAGGAAAAAATGTTTGCTGGATATAGCGAAATGAGAGCCAGTAAAGACCAATAGACAGATAACTGATCGTGTGACTAGAGAAATAACACAAGGCATGTCTCTAACGTATTGCTCAGACCGTATTAAGACGCAAGCCTCTCAGGATTTCAATTGACTAGATGTTCCCGCGGTTTCACCCGTGTTTATCGTTACTGCGCCGCTCCCGTGGGTCTTAGCGTGATGTTGTATAGCCTATAGCCTTCCTCGATAAATAGGCTATCCAACACTAAAATAATTTTTCAAATCGAACCAGTAGTTCCTGAGATTAGCACGTTCATACAAACAAACAAAATCTTAAATCCACGAACCACATAAGAACCATTGACCAAATATTATAAATATACCTACAGTGCTAATTTAAAATCACGCAGAATAAACCAGGAGAAACATCGTTTGTATGTCCATAATGGGCAATTATTTTGCTGCGATGTTATTTTAAAACTGCGATATCTCCTAAGATATTAATTGAAATCGAAGGATGTAAAGGGCAATTTTGTTTTAAATTAAATACTTGTGATGAATAACGTATTTATTTGGATAAGGATTAATATCATGTTTATAAAAACGCCTTCGCAAATAATGCATTATTTTAGAACAAATTTGGTTAGCATAAAAAAGGTTATAGTGAGCCAACCTTAAAACATATATGTCTATGTTTTAAGGTTGGCTCACTATAACCTTCTGTCGCGGACATTTTTTAAGAACTTTTAAAGGGGAACAATTCTGTCATACATGATTTTTGCGAAACTTTAACTGTTTACGCAGCGCACGCAGCGGAAGCTCTCAAAAGGAAAAAAAACCCTCCGATTTGAAACATTCTTCATTGGTGCTCCGCTCCGCCCCTATTGATCTTAGCGTGATGATATATAGCCTATATATAGCCTTCATGATATATAGCCTTCCTCGATAAATGGGCTATCTAACACTGAAAATTTTTCAAATCGGACCAGTAGTTCCTGAGATTAGCGCATTCAAGCATACAAACAAACAAATAAACAAACTCTTCAGCTTTATAATATTAGTATAGATAAAGAGTAGTATGGATACTTACACTGCCGCAAGAAGATTTTGGTGTATCCTTGGTCTTGCCACTGAGCTCTTCTGCGAGCCCGCAAGAACAATCTGCACACGCTTTTCTCTTGCCGGTCGTAGCACACACTGAAAAAAAAATAAGAACATAAAGTGTATATGTATATGATGGTTACTTATAGCCTAATAGTAGTTACCGAGACGTCGTTGGCATCATTTTAAGTAGTCTATTGGATGTCTATTGCAGGGTTTCACATATATCATTAGCACACTTCATCAAAATCTGTTGAGGCTGTTAAGAGGTTTAGCCATAAAATGTAACAAACAGTCAGTTACGTTACCATTTATCGATCGGGGCTACACGATCACCATAACTAGGGATCCTTACTTATTTCTTATTACGCGGTTTTATTAACGGTCCCTTGACTGAAATAAGCCTCTACAGATCTACCAAATACCTATTTATCAACAGACACTCAAACGCATGTCAACTATTGTGATTGGCCGACTGAATCAAATTTTACTTGACATTATTTTGAAACGGGGCTGATTACCACCTTTTACCTGTATTAAATAGTATATCTTGCTTTACTTTAGTAGAATATTACCGCTACCAAAATATTAGGTACGATTATCAATTACGGTTCGGCGAAGTGTTATTGGCCATAAAACAGGTCAGGGTTAACTGGTATAAGAACAAATATACACCTAAGTACATATGTATATTGTAATTTCTTTATGTCATTAAAGTGTAGTAGTTGCTTTTGTTGTGTAAGTTATTAACTAAAAACTGTTTATACAACGGCTAATGATTTCAATGAATACGAAAATAAAATTATATGTCGTATGTATGCAACCTATAGCAATATAATAAAATTCAAGAATTTGAATGTTAGATCGTGGTAATATCAGTTAATACACGTTACGTAAGATATAATATTCTACCTGCAAATATTGAGTTGATTTAAATTTAGAGTTTGCAGTCATTATAAAACTTAAACTCGTAGCACTTATAAACGTTAAAGGCAATCGTTTAGTTAGTTTATTAAATTGACTGATTTTACATTTATACCTATTAGTTGTTAGCTTCAGGCTCAACTCTTTTAAATCGCCTTTATAATATATCTCAATAACATCTATTATAGCATCATACAGCATCAGATTACTTATATAATTTTTAAATCATAACATTGTATTAAACAGCAAAAACAGTTCTGAAATCAATCGTTTTCCTTTATGTTTCTGGCCGATCGTTAGGTGCCAGGTTCGAATTCTATGACCGGATCGAAATATTATTAAGTCTTTTGTTATGAAATACTTAGTAGCAAAAAGGAATTTAAAATGTGCTCATTCATTATTTATTCATATCGTTGATAAATAATGCACTATCGCATTATCCATACTAATGTAAAAACGAAAGGCTTTATTTAATAAAGAAGTAGTTAACAACCAGTCCCCTATATTCTGACAACATTGACTAGTTCAAACATGAACCAAATTGTCGCAATAATTATTCTAAGAACTAAAAAAACATTTACGTTTATTGTCTCGGCTAATAAAAAAGTACTATCGTAAAAATAAACTTGTTTCACAATAATCGAGCCAATGACCGCTGTGAATGAACTACGTCATTGAGTTGGGAACACAAAACCTCAGCCTAATCGTTCTTCGATTCGGTATGGGAACACGAAACCTCAACCGTCGTGTTTTTATGTTTTTATTATCATCAAGATGATAATGACACGTAATGTGCACCATGATGAATGATATCTCTGTCTTATCTTGCGGTTATTATTTTATATTACGTAGGATTACTATTAAATATTTAATTGAATGATTTCGTTACCCCGAAATTTAAGCTGTACAATTTATATTAATTACGAATATATTCAACTATAAAATGTGATTGTAACATACATAAATGATTACTCACATATTGCTATTATTTAATATCATATAATTCTTATACTGAATGTGCATTGAGTTATGCAATCAAAATTGAGTCTTTTCTAAAATCGCAGTACTTTTTTTTGTTCTTTTATACCACTAAGGTGACAAACAAGCATACGGCCCACCTGATGGTAAGTGGATACCGTAGCCTATGGACATCTGCAACACCAGAGGCAACACTTGCACGTTATCGACCCTTTAGGAAAGGAAGTGGGAAGGAGAAGGAGCGGGAAGAGGGAACGAGGGTGATTGGGCCTCCGGCACTCTCACTCACTGAACGAAACACAACAGCAGGAATACTGCTATTTCACGTCGATATTCTGTGAGAGGGTAGTCCTTCCTCGGTCGAGCCGGCCCATTCATGCTGAAATCAGCGAGCCTCTACTACTCAACATCAAATCGAATTTATTTATTTAAATAGTTACATAAATAAAGCCGTTATAATAAAGCTGCATTCCGGTTCCAATTTCGCGTATATACTTTCCCATCACTGACAATGGTGTAATATATTAAATATATAGCATATTATAACCTTCTACAATGAACAGGCTATCCAATGCAAAAATATTTAACCTAAAGCCTTAACCATATTATTATAATAATCAGGATCGTAGCAAATGGAAATCCGTAGTCTCTGCCTACCCCTCTGGGAAACAGGCGTGGATCTATGTATGTATGTATAAATATATAATGATAAAAGCATTGCATCTAGACACCAGAGTCTGACCAACAATTATTGTTATGAAGAAACAGTAGTCTTATGATTAATGCATTCCATTATACAAGCTCTTACCCTGTATAATAATAATATAATAATCCGTATTTTATTTTAAAATAATAAAAAGTTACCTCTTAAAGAATCCTGGTCTGGTTTCTTCATGTCGTTTTCATCTAGGAGCTGGTTGTCATCAATTATTTCGTCATCATTGCCACCTGTCCATGCTGCTTCTACTGTATTGTCTAGCTTCCATACTGTAGGCTTGTTGTTTAATTTTAATGAGGCTTTCGAACCAACCTGAAGAAAACATGTACGAAAGTTATAATCAAAACTGTAAAGAAATTCATTGTATGACGCTGTATGTTGTCTTTGTTTTAAACTAACACTTGTTTCTTGTTATAAATCAAAATTTCAGTGTAGTTTTTGCAATTCCTATAATGTATATCTATACAAATAAATAAAATTGAAGTGTCTGTTTGTAATGTCAAAATAACAGCATTTTATCTAATGCATATAAAAGTATATAAGGTAACTATACGAAAACATCAATTTTTTAAATTTTTGTCTGTCTGTCTGTTTGTTCCGGGTAATCTCCAAAACGGCTGAACCGATTTTGACGGGACTTTCACTGGCAGATAGCTGATGTTATAAGGAGTAACTAGGAGGAGGAGGCTACTTTGATTTTAGAAAAAAAATAGGGTTCCGCGGAGACAAACACTTTTTAGTTAAAATCTACACGGACGAAGTAACAGCTAGTATTTAATATAAATATAAACAACTAGTCAATAAATACTTGCCCACAATTTCCTAAGAGAATAGTATCTATTAAAGCTAATGCATAATAAGAATTATGTTCACTTAGTGTCTTTTTTATATCTAAAATAAATGTTTAAATTATTAGTGGTTTATGAAGCAAATTACTAGTATTCTGGTTAACCCCCCCAGTTAACCTATTATGCTTGCATTAGTAGTAGGTTTATAGTGATAGTGCAATGGATGGTATTCAAATATATCCCCTCGAAATGCCAGACACAAGTATTACACATTGAAACTGTGGCACCAATATCAAACAAGAATGCCTTATTTTTAAATAGATTATGTATTTTCAAACAACATCATGATCTACATTTAGATGCAAGCACAACACAATACTTATCTGTGTCTGTGTTTGTCTATGAGTAGTCATTACTTATAAACAACATGTCAAGCCACCTGCATATTCATAATGCCAATACTCTCATTATGACTGTGTAAACATATGCAGGCTGATGGTATGTTATGAAATATTCTAGTGCTCATCAAACTAAATTTCTAGATCTGCAACATGTGAATAACCTTAGAGCTACAAATCTTTCTAGCTATCATTAAAGTTTAGTTAGTTCATGGATAAACTACAGTGCAAATTAATAGTGCATTAATTTGCACTGTAGTTTATCCATGAACTAACTAAACTTATATATAAACTTATAGTGCATAAATATCACATCACTAACAAACTCTTTCATACATACAATGGCACAATTGTGAGGCTAATTAAAAAAAACATACACTCACTATCAGCTCCAATATTATAAAGCAACTTATATTTTTCTTATATAACAAACAGTTTATTACTGTTCTGTTCTCCTATCTAACTCTTCTAAGCAGGTTAATATCAATAAAAAAGAATCATGCAAGTAATGAATGCAGTGGGATAAACAAGAGTATATAAAGATCTCTGTATCTTGTTTTCACTAATAATTCTCTACGAGGTTGTGGTATGGTTATTGATGCTAAAATTCTATATTAATATTTAATTTGGAAGAAATACAATAATAATGAACACTTACCTCAAATTTAGTTTTTTCAGCTACATACAGATTATCTGAGGCTTTCACAACATTAACAAATCCATTTAGTTTGAGTGTGCTGCTCAAATCTGTGTCATCTTTCAATATCACTTTACCACTAGGTTTGAGGAGCTTCACAATTAATGCTAGAAGACTGTCAGTGTGTTTCACTGTGTGGGGTGAAAGCCAGTTTGATACTATTACTTCATATGATGATTGTGGTCTGGATGCTATAATATACAAAGAAATGTTATCATAACTTACATCTAGTATAATTATGAATTATTTTTAAGTATTTACAATACTAAGTTAGAGTGCAAATAATAAACAAGACAGTCCATAAAGCTAAACTGAATTGCACTCTCACTGTTTATTATCATTAGGCAGTATGTAGTATGAAAAGGGATTGAAATTATCGTAATAACAAGTAACATCTATGTTATTAATGTGATTAAATATTGCAAGGTTTACTTAATTACATATTGTAAACATAATGTATTAATGGCAGATGATTGTGCATTAAAATGTAATACCTACTTAGATTACAAGTAGCCTTCATAATGTATGCAAAACAAGTAAGTATCCTTACAAAGTTGTTTAGTGTGTATGTGCAATATATTTTTGACATTTTTATAAAACCACTCTGAAAGCAAAATAAAAATTAACTTACTTTCAGTAATCATTTCCGAATTCTCAAGAACAACAGATCCGTTTTCAACAATTCCTTTGATTTTTGCTACCAACTCGCCAATACTACTCTGATCATCTTTGTTCCAGATAACAAGCACATTATCACTAGCTTTTATGTTTTCCATTTTTGTATTTGCACTAGATTCTGTTCAAGTAAATATTTTATCCAAGTTCAATAAACCTTCGCTTTTCAACACGAAATCACAAAATGTAGAATAAATGTTTCTTTTTAATTTGAAAAACTTTACAAGCAGTAAGCAGGTCAAATACAATATTACTGACCTACGTTCGTGTGATCACGTCGCTTTTCTGTTTTTGACGTGAAATTGACGTCTGACGTATAGTAGAGAAACGGTTGCACTATTCGTTTTGAAATGAATTTATTTAGGAATATAATTTTAAGAAGCATCGATTTTAAGATTTATTTAAAATTCTAGATCGATTAAAATTAAATGTATTAATTTAATCACGTAAATTGGACTAAAGCTGAAGTAGGGCGATCTCAAATTTTGATGACAAGCATTACATAAAAATAACAGTACTATTCATCCTACTCATTATACTCCTTCGAGTTGCACGAATAACGCGCGATTAATCTTTATGATATAATCTTTTTGATGTTCGTAGTTTGTAGATTGATGTATGCATTTAAGTTGACATAGTTTCTTATGATAGCACCAGCGTCGGTTTCATATTTCCGTACATTTTCATTTTTTGATCCAACCGTATTTTATCCTTCTCATGTATTCTTCCGTCACGCAATAACTGTTGTCAACACGCATTTATCATCAATTCTATTCGATTAAATAAATATTAAAATTCAAATAAATTCTTGTCCGCCACGATGTTTTGTTTGACAACATTATTATCGCTTCTTTTTATGCATAAATTTTAGCTGCTACATAAAATACTTTTAAATAAATATGAAATACATATTATTACAATCGTAATATTAACAATACATAAGGAATAACACACGCGTTTATGTTCTTTTTGTCAATAAAAGGGTAAACAGATAAATATATTTCATTTTAGGATTGTTGTGGCTCAGTAACACGGAACGTGGTATTTACTGAATATGTCATAATTAAGTGTATAGTTCCTAACCTACAAAAATATAAAAACATTTCATGTTTATTAAATTTAGATCATGTTTTACGAAGCGTTTCTAGCTGGTATATGGGCATCCATAGGAAGTACTCTAGGAAAATTAACAGGAACGGCTAGTGTTGTAGTGAGTTCTTATTTTTCTAGTACCTAATACTTATATTGATATATAAAAATACATCAATGAGCTAATATAAATTTTTACTCACCTATATTAATTTTAAGTGTAATTACCTATCGATTTTCTGTTATTAGTTTTCCTTGCTTGGATAGTAGGTACTAAAAACACGTAAGTCTAGTCTCAGAAGATACCACGAAGCTTAGTAACACACAAGGTCAAATACCTACCCTAAATAATTTTTTAGTTAGTAAGGACAAAGCTGTTGCCTTATCTGGCTTTTGCCTCGGTGGCGCAGGGGTAGTGACTAGTGATTGCGACTGCTGTGCATTAGTTTTCAGGCGTCGGGCAAAATGTTTTGCCAATAGATTCTCTGGATTAGACAGCAATATTTCGCCCTCTGTTACAAGGACGTAAGAAGCGAAATGTGGATGCTTTTGCTATTCGGAGTTACATATTATTATAGGCGTGAGATTATGTAGCAACGTTGCCAGTTTTTTTTTTGCCAGGTCGGGCTTTTGGAACATTTTGAGTGAAAAAAGCGGGATTCTTTCGTCGAAAGCGGGACATAGTTTTTGAATATTTATCTTTTTATTTGAGTTCAAATTACGTTTTCGTGACAATAAATAGCATAAATAGTCATAGAAAATGTATTTTAATAAAAATATGATATTTTAAATCAGATTTACCCTATCGTTAAATAGTTGATTCTTATTCGTCTTCTGAATAAAAAAATAAAAAAAACAGAAATCAAAATCAAAAAAGATTTATTCATTAGAAAAATATGGCGTTTCAAACAATAGTCTGAGGAGTGAGTGTTACAAATTGCAACTTACACAATTGTCTGTGCCACCCGCCCGCGCTTCCTCAGCACGCTGCACGCATGGTCGAGTTATCCCCGAAAAGCGGGACTGAGCCTGTCCCGCGCGGGACATTTAATTTTGATTTAAAAATCGGGACGTCCCGCCAAAATCGGGACGTCTGGTAACGCCTGTTATGCAGATATGTACAAAATAGACGATGTGGGCAAAATTGAAGATTATTTTATAACTTTTTTGTAAACAATGTAGGGTAGATAGGTTGGTGTTCGCAAAGATGTTATATAGGCACTTTAATAATACCTATGTACCTATCATCATCGTTCGAAGACATTTTGCCTAGGGAATGCTAGTGGAGACAGCTTGTTGTCAACTGAAATGTTTCCCAAATTGTTGGCGACTCGATGTGGACATAAATGAAACAAAAAATTTTTTGGAGAGTTGCAAACAGTTGGAAACACTGAAATTGCCAAAAATTTTGGTGGAAACGCGCCTTTATACGTAAAGAGAAGGTACAGTAAAAGGTGGTGATATCTGTTTCTCTCTGTCCTAATAAAATTAAATCTGCAGGTGGCCTAATGGGTGTTACGTCTCGTACTTAGACCCTCGGTATATCTATACTAATATTATAAAGCTGAAGAATTTGTTTGTTTGAACGCGCTAATCTCAGGAACTACTGGTTTAATTTGAAAAATTATTTTAGTGTTGGATAGCCTATTTACCGAGGAAGGCTATAGGCTATATATTATCACGCTACGACCCACGGGGGCGGCGCAGTAACGATAAACGCGCGTGAAACCACGGGCACATCTAGTAATATATATAGGTGGGTAGGTACCTATTGACTTTCGTGCATCTGTAATTTTATTTGGTCATGGTAAAAATGATGACATGTTAAAAGAGTGGACGACAAAAGACTGATCAAGAAAGTATATAAGTAGGCAAATGTGAATGGAATAGCCGACAGAAGAAGACCTCGGCGAATGTTCTTTGGTAATATCAGAGATATTCTGATGAAAGGCCAGGTTAAGAGTAAACTAAACCGTCAAGCGTGCATGAAGTATATAATGAAAATGTATGACTCAAGATCATAGCAACTACAAATCCGTAGTCTGCCTACCACTTCTATCCATTTTGGTTAATTCTATTCATACATAGTATAAATAGGATTTACCAAAATGGATCCCGCTTAATTAGGAGTTAGTTGCCTATGGGTTCGTAAGGCATTCCGTCCTATTATAGGTACTATTCATCCGATTGTAATGAAACTATGATATCGTGCGCAAGCCGATGAATTTATTTATAAATACTAGCTTTTGCGTGCGGCTCCGCCCGCGTGGTTTCTACATCAATAAATAGTAGCCTATGTCCTTCCCCAGGTTTTAAACTATATCTGTACCAAATTACATCTAAATCGGTTGAGTGGTTTAGCCGTGAAAAGGTAATAGACAGACAGACAGAAAGACAGACAGAGTTACTTTCGAATTTATAATATTAGTAAGGAAGTAAGGATTGGCCATTGGTAAGGATGTTTCACGACACATTCTTTCATTGCATAGAACGGTTTAACTAAACAGCGACAATTTAATATGCAGTGAATTAACCTAAATGTGTGTGTTGGAAAAAAGATAATTCAAGTGCGTAGCAATGAACGGACATGATTTTTTACATAGAAATAGTTTAAAGGTCGGCTAGCGACAGGCTACTATTTATCCGGAAAATATAAGGTGGTGTGGGATTATTGTTATTTTTTTATAGAACCATGGAAGAGAATTTGCATATATTATGAAATCTAGTATTATATAAAAAAAAGACTGCATCGGTGCCTTGTGATTAGTTTGCACATACGTTTGTGACCGGTCGTAAAAACCTGAGTTTAATTCTCATTCTCAGTAGTAGGTACTACGAGAAAGTACCTGTTAGACGGCGCCAGGCTATTCCTTATTACTTAAGAACTAAAACACAGCCGACAAAATGTACGTCTTATATACCTCTCTACTCGGGGTTTACAGACTTAGTTATATGTTTATATAAGAAAATGAAAACCAAATAACGTTCTGTTATTAAAGAAAATATGTGTACAGTTTCTTTGTGCTGTTCTCCTCACCGAAATGAACTGGGATTAAATAAGATTACCTATATCTTTCCAATGTCAGACGTATAAGTATGTTTGCGACTATGTTGGACAAAAATAACAAAGGTTGAGATTTCGCAAAAATAAAGCCATGTCGTAAAAGGCCCAGGTGCGGTGAGCCCACCTAGTTAGATTCGTTTCTGAAATATTAGATACTATCCGACCGGTAGCGGCCAACAGCCGCATGGTAAATAGAACGAATGAAATTATTGTCATATGTTTACGTGAAAGTTATACATTGAAATAAAACTACTTTATATTTATTTTATCGTGATGTTTACCTATTTATTAAAATTTTCAAAGTACTATTTCTATACATACCTACATACATAGATTTACGTACTATTTCTATATAATTATAAAACCTTAAACTACTATTGATTAACACTAATTTTATTAGATACTGTTTAATTCCATTTAAATTATAAAAAACTATTAAGTAAGTTTTCGGTTGCTTATCAGTAGCCATGTTTATGGGGCGGGGCGACTGTTTATAATTTAACTGTGATTATGACTGAATTGTGACTGACTGTTTATAATTTAACTGTGATTATGACTGAATTGTGACTGACTGTTTATAATATAATAGGAATAGTTTAAAAAAAATGTTTACTACGCGATAAAATCCGTATAAAGTAGTTTAACTTCAATGAATAAAAGTATTTTAAAAACAAGTTTCTCGCGTATTATATTTATTATTGTAAGTTGTAATCATAATGTAATCTAAAACACGCTAGGTTTGTATGTTTGGGTATGTTTGAGTTGTTAGTCGACTATTTAACCAACACAAAACAACCTATAAGTGTCTTAATTGGACGCGATAACGCAAGTTCGCGCGGATTACATTCGTACGAACCAGCGATCAAACATACAGTGTATCATGTGTCGTAATTGACATTCGTGCGATAATCTGATCGCACTAAAACTGTACGAACATTCTATTAGGACAACCGATCTTTTCTCGCGAAAGTGTGGTAATCGTGCGATATGTAAGGCGCGTATTGGCGGGATAGTTACGTAATCGTATTTTATAACGACGACGCCTTATAGTATTTGGACCTGCCACAAAGGGCAATTATTCCGAGCAGAAAAGCATCCACAGTTAATTTACTGTCTTTTTATATCAAGCACAGGAGCATCCTGTTTTACAATATTACTACATAAGATTTAAACGATTTTTAGTTAGGACATTCATCTAAACTTAACATTAAGAATTAAACAAGTACCTATCTACTTTCAACAAATTTGGTCGTGAACATAAACATCGTGATAAACACATTGAATGACATGGCATTATCAGATACAGTAGAAAATGTATTGCCGCTCAATGTTTATTTTAAATGTAAATACCTATCAGAACTATTACCTCAAATAACATTATTATCAATCAAATATGTTCCAATTTACAATGACACATGTGATATAAAAATAATCATTACATGAGTCTGCATAATATGTAAAATTTTACACCAAAAACAAACAACGTAACGAGTTCACCACAGCTTAAACTAAATTCAAAGCAAAATTTGTACTAGGTACATAACTGAATAATTTGTTATTGCAAGTACCTATTTAGCTTATGCGGTGCACGCCTCAATTTAACAAAATTAAATGCAAATTGCAATTTAAGTCACCACGGATGTAAGCTAAGAGTGGGGGACGATAACCCTTGTCCTTGCTCCACATAACTCATGAATTTTATACTAAAATAGGAAGATACAATAAATTGCACGTTTTGGGTCATCCCGGATGGTTTCATAATTTAGTGTGACCTCGCCGTCGTGACTTATTTATCACAAAATAAGAAAAACATATAGGTATAAATGCCCGTTTTATATGAAATTTTACTAGGCATATAGTAAGTACATATTTTCACCGTCTCATATTATAAGAAAGAGGCAAATATAATGATTGGGCATATTTGCCTGTTGATGATGGATATAAATGACCAATGGCTTTTACTGGACGAAGGTTATTATTTCGGCAGCACTATTAATATTCCATGTCTTTAAGAGCTTGCCAAGGATTGACAAACGTAAGAATGTTCTGAACATTGATCCAACATTGAACAACCAATAATTGTATTCTTTACGGGTATTCATGCTCGCTTATCTAAACCTAAAGGCTCTTTCACACTAGCTGCGCATACGTTCATTGAACGCCTACGCTGGACAAACGCTAGTGTGGAGGGGCTCTAAGGAAACTGAATATGAAACCTACTATTCAAGTACGATGTATAGCCATTTTTGAAGTGGATAAATATCACTAGAATCATCTAGGTATGTACATCGTTGCCTGATACTGGCCTCACATCATTCACCGTTGTCATAATACGTAGGGTTGTCAAATCTGTTGCTGCATTTTTATTAGGTATACTTCAAATGCCAAAACATAAAGTAGATTGTAAAAAATATAATTTAAAGTGGCAGTAACCTAACTCTATATAATATGCCTATTCTGAATAGATGATCATCGGTAAAAACCATAAATATCTCGTATTGGATTCACCTAATATAAATAGTCTCACGACTATATCGCCGATGGCGTAGGCAGTATATAATTATTATAAAACCCACATTCAGCAGCTATTTGTAGGTCCTACGTAATAAGGGGCGAGGATATTGCCTAACGGCCAGCTTCAAATAAAAAAGAGAAATGTACAATAACACTTTAATTGACTCGACAATCAAGCTTACGTACACGTCAGTGCTCATGCATATCAGTCGTGGTTACTACCGCAGCGCCATTGAGGCACTCGAATTTGCACATGATTTTAAGGCAGGATATGTATTTACATATTTAAGGATATGTATGTACATTTTTCCAAGTATTAAAAGGTCAAGATATAGGATAGTTTTACAGTATATCGTAGCTTTGACAACCCTAATAATATCCCAGCAAGTATGTCTGTATGTGTTGTGTTCAATAGGGAGATGGTTACGTCATATGGGGAGGCCTGTTCGTCACCATGGTGATGGCCAACACGTGGGGCTGTAGGCATTATCTGCGCTCCCTCGATGGAGCCGCCAACTCTGTGGCGCCAACCATCATTTCTGCAGCCTCCAGTTATGTATTATCGGTAAGTAAAAGTAGTTCTATGAGTTACTTGTCATGAGAGTAAAAAAGGAAGACACATATGTATAACAGGTCAGAGATAGATAGACAGGGGGTTGCGATTTTTGCTTTATTATTTACTAGCTAACCCTCGAGAACGATTAAATACGAATTGTGTGTTTAGATTTTTTTAATTTAAATTATTTAGATGTGTGTCCTTAATTTCGAACAGTTTAACCGAAAAATAGCTAATCGTTCACAATTTATCATAGATGTATTTGTAATACGGTAACGACTACATAAAAAAAATCCATTTAGAGAAATCCTACTTTCTTTGCATACAGTTGTAGAGGAACTTAGAAAACTAAGAACTTTGAAAGGTCAAGTGGAAAAACGTGTGAAACCGCCGCGCCGAGTCCGATTCTAAAGCAACGATTTATACTCTTTAAAACTGCACCGGCAAGGATTTATATCTGTATATACTTATTTGTAGTCGTTAAAAGGACCACACGAATAAAACGTTTATAACCTGCTATTACACATATTACCTAGGTGTCTATTGCGTTAAATTTATCCCGCTCGGGCATCGAAGTGCACGAAGGAACTCACAACTGGCAGTAAGCGTAACTTATAGTTCGGAATCATTGAGACAGTCAGAGGACAGGAAATGGCTGAATAAATATACAGACAGATACTGAACCTATAGACTTAGCTCACGCTAGGGAGTACTTTCTTTTAGGGTCGTCTTTATCGAAATCGATAAGGAGGACTCGATATTTATGTTACTTGATTCCGCCCTAGATTTTATATTGATAATACAAAAACAATTTTATTTCCGTTAACTGTATTATTTGAATGCAGTGGTGCACAAAGCAATATGTACCTACTTTGTATGGTCAAGAACGCATCGCATGTTTGAATGTAAAGTGTGGTCATTACATTCAAATATAATTCGAATAGGACTGTATACATGGCTAGCCTACCAGCAGCCAGCCTTTGTAAGTCTACATTACATCAGCTATTTTAAAGATTTCTCAAAATTATTCCATGTAAGATGCCGCTGCTGCCATTTATATAGTGACAATACCGGGCCGGTTCACTGAGTGAAGTACATACAGACAACCAGCATAAGAGTGATGACACTGATACCCTGTTTCACTAGGTGAGAAAGATTTCCAGAGGGTTACATACCTTCCATTCTTTTCACCCAATCTTTAGGTCCCTTTCCCTGGCCTTTGCAACGCACGGTTGCATCAAATGATACCCATGGTATTGCGAGCAATCGTAGGTTTACACTCAATTGCTCACATTTGCTTTTATATTTTTACATCTTCTTCATCATTGTCGTATTATTCTCTTTTCTAGTCTTATAAGATTCAGCTGAATATCGGTTATTAACTTATTACACAAAACGATTGTCATTATAATTCCGTATGCCTTCGTGTTATAGGTACTTTACCTTTATAACGATATTCTAAGGTTAGAGATGTCAGATAAAATCATTGGGAAGATCCCCTATTGAAACGTAACATATCTTGTGTTTGAAGCAGATAATGTAAGTTTGAAGTCGGATTTTTGAGGGTATTAGCTCGCTTTAACATCGATCTTAATCTAATGCAAAGACTAAGGATGGTTATGGTTGCTAGGTTTAACGGATAGACGTGCTCTCGAAGCCATAGAAATTGGTATGTCTAGGGTTATATTACAATGGCCACAAAAGACCTGTAAACAGCGATGGCCTACATACGACCCTGGAATTTTGAGTTGAAATATTAATAGTAGTAATAGTAGCCTAGGATAGGCACGGCCTTGCTGTTGACTCTACAGTTAACATTTAAATATTTAAAAATAATTAAACAGTGTTGGTTCAATAATAACCTAAATCATTAGTTACTTAACATTATTTATGACAATACTAAACTGAGATTCTAAATAACTTTAAAGCTTTAAATTTTATTTTTTACTATTGACGTATAGATTGCACATACTTTCACCAAAATTATCATTAAACCGCGATAAAATCGGGTAGATAATCCACCGTTACGCCTTTTAAATAGTGAAATCTATAAAATAATAATATAAAACTTCATGATATTCTTATTTTATTAAAAACAATCGAACGAAAATGAGTCAGGTATGTGACGGAAACTTAGTAGGTACTTATTGCCTATAAGTAGGATATATAGTACAAACGAAAAAATAAAGAGAAAGAGAACAAAATCAGGTCAGTCAGGGATAAGAAATAGAAGAGAAAAATGGAGTTAAAGACATTATTAATATCCTAAGTGTCAACGCCAGTGCAAGTAATGGGACCGAAAAATAAAAGAAAGCGGGCACAAGCATGATTTCTAAAGATATGGAACAAGTTATAAGCCTATTATGTGAGACAAAGTTAGCGTATTTAATTAATACAAAGTGAGAATCAGAAAATTGAGTAACAAATAAAATTATCCAAGATAAAAGGATTTTAATAAATTTTGTCAATGAAAATAGACTTTAAAATAGATCACTGATTGCAGACTGATTACATAGCATAGAACTAAAAGGCCAATTAAAACCGTTTAAAATAGAGTCCAATCTAGTCTCAGTGTCATAAATACCAAATGAGAACATAAAGTGTATTTAAGTTCATATTTAGTGTCAATTATAAGATTGCAACTCTATTTAAAACATATTTTATTACAGGAATTGGTCTTCAGATTAATTAAAAGAGATAAAAATTTGTTTAAGTTGCCAAAAAGTCTCTGAATCACTTTGGTATTTTCTTAACTTAATTAAACAAAATATCTTATTTAGTTAGTAATGATGTAGCTACACCATTACGAACTAAATAATGCAGCTAATTTATTTAAAATCTAGGTCTTAACAATATAATAAGGCTCAAATACATATTCTCGTGCCTGGTTATTACCGAAACTATAGTTAGAGTATATTACATCCACATTTCGCCAGCCGTTTTTAGGTTTCACATAAAACTGACTACCGGGCAAATAAGGTGATTTGTTAAACACCGTGCATTCACTAAGAATTTACTAAAATAAATAACGATCTCAATAATGCCCGATCGAATTCGGGATTTCACAATTGCCCGCATATGT
Source organism: Catocala sponsa (assembly GCA_963564715.1). Classification (NCBI taxonomy): domain Eukaryota; kingdom Metazoa; phylum Arthropoda; class Insecta; order Lepidoptera; family Erebidae; genus Catocala; species Catocala sponsa. The sequence goes on from OY751342.1 coordinate 16,284,780, forward strand.
AAACCACTGAACTAGCGAAGTGGTAAGTTTTATTGGCACAGGTACGCTTATATTTGGGTGCAGTGCCAATATACGACAAAGGGTGCCAATAAATGGGCTTTAGATTTATTATAAAATAAATGACCATAATAGCTAATTACAATTAAAATTATTAAAAATAAATATTATAAATACGTATGTGAGTTTTTTTGTTATGCTTCCACAACGTAATTACATGACCGCTCATCTTGCTGTCGCTGTCAATGGTCAGGGTACGCTGTCAGGGGTACAGAAAAGGACATAGGGTAAATTTTATTTAGGAAATACTTTTTCCTATTCTCGAACGAAGTCGCGACCAAAAATTATGGAATCATACAAAATTTCGGTAGTCAATATTTCAGATACGATAAGATATATTTAATTCTACCGCATTTCTTAAAAGTGCCAATAATTAGTTATTTTACTCTATTAGCATAACGAGCTGATTACACAAATTCAAGATAGTTTTGAACTATTCAATAGTAAATGACAACACAGCTGCTGCAGAGTAATATCGTCCTTCTTTCTTTCACTCTTTTTTTTTAAACACAACTCCTGCGCTTGGAGTAGTAACAATGTCGCGGGGACTTTACAAACATTCAAACAACGGACAAAAAGAACACCCAGTCTCGGAACAACCATTTCTGGATCACACAAATTTTTGTCCTGTGTGGGGACCGAACCCACAACACTCGCCGCAGTGGCAGCGGCGAGGCGACTACTGAAACGAATACGCTATCCGCGCAGTCTCTTTGCTTAAAATGTGGAAGCTTTACATAATCCTTGTGAAATATACGAATAATAATAATAATTTGTTTTATTTTCATTAAACAGATTTACATTTTTTGTGTAGTGATCGAAGTCACCTAGTAAGCAAACAATGCCTGTGACAGGTGACTGCGCTCTTCCATAGCTAATAAAAACTAAAACATTAAAATAATAATTATAATTATTTGTAGGTACTTCATACGTGAACTTAATTCTTAAGTACTGCGAACATGTTTAATTACAGAAATAATTCGAATGGTGTGACATGTTTTTATTCTAGCACTGCTGCACTGCTTACAACATATTCTTGGAATTTTATCGATATTTTTTAATATTTTCCTCCATTCACAAATACAATGTTTTGAAAATATTGACGGTACTTTTTTATATTTTCAGGGCATTATAGGCATCTTGCTGTTTGAAGAGGGCTCATCGGTGCTATGGTGGGCAGGCGCCTTAATGATCGTGCTCGGATTGTCTTTAGTCGCACGCCCTAGGGCCAAGCACAAGGCTGAATGAAAACATCATAGGCATTTATAGTGATCTTTACTTTTAGGCGAATGCCATATATGACTATGGCAAAATATTATCATATATCAGAGAGTCGGGGCAAAAAGGTACATACATACATATGTATGTACCCCGACTACAAATAACATTATTTACCTTTGTATTACACCATAATAGGTATAAACCTATAACCTATAAATACCTTGGAGGTTTTAATTGATAATTCGCTAAAGTGGAAGCCTCAACTGAAAAATCTGACTGCCCGGGCTCGTAAGCTAATATTCATTTTAAAAAAAATTAGATATTCGGCGGATACCGACACTCTTAGGACTATGTATTATGCGCTGTGTCAGTCCTTACTCACATACTGTATTACAGTCTGGGTGGGGCTCATAAGACGCATCTACTACAAGTCGAGCGTGCGCAAAGAGCAGTCCTAAAAGTCATGATGTCCAAACCTTTCAGATATCCCACACAAATCCTTTACGCAGAGTGTAAGTTTCTTACAGTTAGACAGCTCTTTGTACTTCAAACCATATTACGCAAGCACCGTTCTATAGTATATTACGTAAATGCCCTTCAAACCCGTAGACAATATAAAGTATGTGACTCTCATAACTCAAGAACATTCCTTGCTCAACACCATTATCACGTCATCAGTAGTCACTTGTATAACCAGATTAATAAACTTTGCAATATTTACCCCCTCTGTAGGCAAGAGTGTAAAAGGAAGGTGTATAATTTGTTACAAGTGTTAAATTATGATGACACTGAAAAATTATTAAAGATGTCTATTCTGTAGTAAAATTGCTCACAATGATCTAAACACTATGTTACACTTAAACACATAAACACTTCACACTTACATACATACATACACACATACACACACACGCACATACGTACACGCACATAATATAACATTTTATATATTTATTCATATGAGGCCGATCGAATTATGTCAGATGATCAAATAGGGTCCTACATAAATATTAATATTGTGCACATTATGTATAATCGCTCCTTAATTTAATTTAATCTAGTAATTATTAGTGTGAGGGTACTGGTACCCATAACACAAGTTAAATCTTACCATGGGTACCAGAGTTCAACATAACACTTTTTCGTTCATGAAATTCTTATTATTATTTAAGGTTACAGTGTACATAATCTAAGTGTTAATATTGTAAAACCTTTTTTTGCAAATAAACATTATTATATGTTATATGTAAACACTTATATTCCATTTTTTTATAAGCATTCAAATTATATTATTTGTATTATATTCTAAGCTTAACCAAATAAGTACAAATTATGTTTAAACTTAATTTAATGTAAGGTAAAGAATTATATGGATACTTACTTGCAGTCAAATGTATTATTTTTATGTTAAACAATTTTTTCGCATTAATTTAAATCTCATCGTCGTCATTCATTTAATTCTTTCGCATTTACGTATATAAAGGTACAAAGATATGGGTAGCACTAATAATAAAATAGTATTAAGTAGGAACACGCAGGCAACATAAATATATAAAAAGAAGGTTTTGTCATGGTATACCTATATAATACCTATATAAAACCTTCTTTTTCTATATTTATAAAGATTAAAAAGTAGAAACACGCATTTTAACACATGAGCCTTCAAATGAACTCTAAATTCACTCACACATGCGCAACATCGTAAGAGACTGTCAAAACTGAATTAATCTAAAAGCAAAGCAAGTATAAGCCTTTATTAAAAAATCTTTACCTTATTTTGGCACCACCTAAAATTTTCTTTGTTTGTGGGCATGCCTTAATCCAGCCCTGTAACTTGCCCACGTACGGCGATAATGTACTTCTATATAAGATACTACTATACTGGGTATATTATTATTTTGAGATTAACAATGATGGTAGGAAACCGAACCAACTGTTTCGTAATTATGGCCGCGCCAGAAATAATAACTGGGCTCGCTGTTGTTTCTTTTCATGCCAGTTATGACAGATAAGTCTCGGTAAAATATTTGAATATACATTTCCGCAGCGAGGCAATATTTGCCTAATCTAGGCCATCGGTAAAATATGTTTAACAATGTGGTTATTTGTTATTTTGATAAGTTTATAATAAAGTTTATCGAAAGACCATAGTGAGCTATTGTACTATTTTAAGTCATGTATTTATTATTAAATTTAAGTTAAGTTTATAATAAAGCATTAAAAACTAAATACTTGTTAGTTTTTTTGTTTCTACCTATAGAATAAAATAAAAATAAATAATGAAAAATATATAGGTATAACCAAAAAATTGACATCCTACTAATTGTATTAAATACCTCTACCAGGCTCAACACTTACTATTAACAAAAACGAATTTGTACTAATCGAAGCCGCAATTCTTAGTATCCGTAGGTACTTTAATGAATTAAAATAGTTAACGGATTAGTGAAGCTCTCGAGTGTCTCTGCGTAGGTATTTAGACCTCCCAGCCACCCATCCGCACCGCGCTCACCGACCGCTACGAGCTGCTACGAGTGCTACACCGATATCGATATTATCGATAATTAACACATCTATAGAATATCACACAATAAAGTAATATTAAAATACATATATCGTAAAAATTGATCCAATGAAGCTGATAGACTTAAACAACATTTAAAGATGGAATACATTTAGCAAATCGTATTTTACAAAACATTTTAAGTATAAATCATGTAGACAACACAAAAGATATCGACACAATTGAATCGACAAGCAGACGTCTCTGCAGGGTTTTATAGACGCAGTGACGCCGGTGGAGTCGCCGTCGAGCGGTCGACACGGCAGTGGCGCGCCGCGGCTCCGGGACGCCGCACGCGTGCTCTGACATCGCTCACCACGCTCCCGACATACCACACACCTCGATTCACTTGAAAGAAACACGATCGATAACAGAAAGCCGCGATAAAAACTAGCAACGTCTACCAACTCACATATTAAAAAACGAGCAGTGTCCATCAAGATTATCATGTTGAACATTTTTATGTAACAGATTTTAGATGGCAACATCGATATAGCGTGGCGCACCGGCAACAACAATGTAGTCATAGTGACGCGCTCGTGTTGACAGTTTGACAGTTAAATATAATACCGTTGATTTTTAAATAATCGTGTTTTTACAACGTTGTGTGTTGCTTGTTATATATTATATTGTTAAGATGACGACAATAATTTTGTTGGTTTGAATAGTTTGTATAAACAACGAAAATGGGAAATGGAATGAACAAGGTAATGAATTATTTTAATTAGAATGTAAGCTTTTAAAATATTTGAGGTTATGAAAGTAAGTGAGCAGTGCAAGAGGCGAAAGTTACGTAACGTCAACGTAGAGGCTCGTAGCTCGTAGCCGTAGCGTCCGTGGCGGGATGAGAGTTGTGTCTACGTTTTGTCCGATGTTTCACCGAGATAGTAAAAACATGGAAACTAAAAATGGGCTTCATTACGGCTGCGGTTGTGTTGTTCGCTTTGTAGTATAATATTTATGGAAGATACATTTTTACAAGTACCGCGTTTATATAAACATTTTTATTGTACGACAGAAATATAAAGCATTGCTTTTCATGATAAGATCATCATTAGGTTCAGTATAGTATGTTATTGTCTATAATCAATAAACTAAAAGATTATAAAATAATATTTTAGGCGGTAAATATCACTAAAACTTAAAAGTAACGTTAAATAAACTAATATAATAATAATTATTATAATACCATATATGTATGTATATTGTTGCTTTATAACACATTATTATTACAATATGTTTTACATTTTAAAATATATATTTATGTTATTATTTGTTTCTTCGTAAATATATATGGTGGTCGTGGTCTAAAACAACTACATAAATAAGAAAACCGTATATTGCATTACAAATATGACGTATGATATATAATTATAAACATACCTTGAGCCTATTTTAAGGTTTATTGTTCCGCCAACCACATTTTTATACCCTAGCTAAGTATAAATTGAGTAACTACTGCTCATCTCATGTAAGTTAACTAGGTATTATTCTTATGAGAATAAACAATGTTTAAACTGAATATATTGATATACCAGCTTCTATTATCTATACTAATAGGCTAGCAACGTACTTGTAACTCCTTTGGGGATGCGGGTGTCCATGGGCGGCGGTAATCGCTTACCATCAGGCGATCCGTCTGCTCGTTTGCCCACTATGCCATAAAAAAAAATGATGCACTTTAGTATTCTAATTAGATGTAAAGGAGGTTTTTCTCACAGTTCCACAACAACTAGTATATTGAAACTACTATCAGTTATGTTGGTACGACTGGATGCTATTAGAAGGGACTAGCAGGGGATAACTTACAACAGATTGATTTAAAAATCCAATGGAAAAGCCTTAGCCCAGCAGGCGGACATTACAATAGGCTACAGAAACAAATGTAATATGCACAGAAAGAGGCGTTTTGTTTTGTAATTATTAAATCAGATTTTAATACACGTCCTATATTAACGCATATAACATCATGTTATCGCCATGGCTTATGTTTACAAAAAACGCTTATTACCTTAAAACAGCTGGACGGATTTTTATCAAAGCTTCCAAAAGGCAAGAACTATTCCAATTGACCTAACTTTCAATTAGAATAAACCGTTTGGGAACTTCAAAGCCACGTACACATAGACTGCCATAGACGTCAAATTTAAAACCAGCTCTAGTGCTTTGTCGAGGATTAATAGTACGTACATTTAAATTAAAAATGGAAGGTTATTGGCTACGATGCAAACACGTATAGCAGTGGAGGTCATATGGAAAATGCCATATATGTACTTCGGCACGGGCAGCTCGTAAAATTGGCAATGGGCCTAACAGCCATAACTTTGATCGTAAGTCGCCCTGTTACGAGGCTATGATACTCATTTAGCTGTATTACTATTTAATAATGTACTTTGGTTTACTTTAAAAAGAAAATTCAGGTTCCGTTGCTATGGTCACAGCGTACCTTCATTTAAATCTAGAATTTGATCTGATTAAAGAGACGCTATGTTATTGTAATAGGTACAGCTAATATATTTTTACAGATGGCAACACGTGAGTGATGTTATTCCAAGCAGGCGGAGATAGTACCGTTTGCTGTCCTGTTAGTATTAATAAAATTCCATTCTTCCTTATTAAAGGACTTCATTAAGTCTATATTGATAGACTTAATGAAGTTATAGTATAAATATCTTCCATGTTATTAAATTGTTCTGCCTTAACAAATTCTCAATAGGAGAATTTTCTTGCAATAACATCAATAGATATGCTCGTGTCGACATTCGTAATTAGGATGCATAGACAGTCCGGTAACACAATTGTAAAGTTATGCTACTTGACCTAAGTAAGCAGTTTAATTGTACTTCCATATTATAATAGAAAGGGTTAAAAATCACGAAACGCGAACTGGGTTTAACAAACTCCACCAGACCGAATTTCGGTTGCGGTATCCAATTTTCGCGGAGGCTGGCCATCTGCGTACCAAATATTTCAGCGAATACGTGTTTTGCATACACACAAGTACATTATCTATTCCCTAACTCTCATGGTCTAATGAGACGACAATGCGACGCGACCTGTGAGAGGTCATACGCAGGACCAACGGCTATATGTGCTTTCTGAGACACGGAGTGAGTAACACCACCAACTTCCCAACTCCGGGCTACTATTGCGAATTTCTTGACAGAAAAGCCTATACATCCTAATAACTTTAGTAGACCCGATCTGGAGTTCCAACCCAAATCCTTATGTATTCACTACCGCTGCGCTGTCGATGAATTATTATTATAATACTAGCTTTTGCGAGCGGCTCCGCCCGCGTGGTATCTGCATCAATAAAAAGTAGCCTATGTCCTTTCCCAGGTTTTAAACTATATCTGTACCAAATTTCATCTAAATCGGTTGAGTGGTTTAGCCGTGATAAGGTAACAGAAAGACAGACAGAGTTACTTTCGAATTTATAATATTAGTAAGGATATCTTCTAAACTATAAAGGTAAATTAACTATAAAATAGCATTGCTCACTCCAAATTAATTGCATTTTACAAAGGGATTCAGATTGATACATTTCAATTACTGACACGATTTCAAAGTGCAACCGGGTTTTTATTTAGCACTAGCTGTTGCCTGTGATTTCGTTTGGTATTATAAATTACATCGTTATTTATGTGCCCCTATGGTTTAAGCCATAATCAGACAGATCTTCAAAATCCGTTCGGCTGATCGGACATGACTGGAAAACAAACTTTCATTCCCTAACTAATATTATAAATGCGAGTGTTTATTACGCTTTCACGCCTTAACTACTTGAGCGATCATCATGAAAGAACAATGGCGAAATCTTAGCTAACGTAAATTTGAGCGTCTAAAAGTAAATTACTTAGTAAAGGAATTCCATTAATTGTCTACGTTTTTTTAAAGTATCACATTAACTAGTTAAGGCCGGATTAAAAAAAATATTATAAATGAAAAGTTATTTGATTTCTCCGTTAAATTCATATTACACATGTTATTAAAAGTTATCTGCAGACATAACCTACAAAAGTTCATGACTGAATATCTATTATTCTCGGCCTTCTCGAACAAAAATTTTGCACGCACTAATTCAGAAGATGACGCTGAGTTAAACCAGATATTTTTCATTTCAAGACGCAGGAATTTAATATCAGCTAAAACAATGTATGGGTTTCTGCCATTGTTCTTTCACATACTCTTTTTCAGGCGTACAGAACAGGACATAGTGTATCTTTCATCTAGACAAAAAGTACTGTTCACGAGTTAGAAATTTATTGACAATATCTACATTAAAGCGAACGAAGTCGCGTTCAAAATCTAGTTCATAATATTAAGAACGTGTTTAGATTTTTAAAGTGTATGTATTGAAAGTGGCTGGATTGTAGCAAATCCAAATCCTTACTCAGTGCCTATCCCTGAAACAGACGTTTTGTACTGTATGTATTTATATAATGCACTAGCGTTGCCAGAAATGGCGTGCAAACGACTAGAATCTCTGCCTGTTTATGTAATTTGTTCGCAGAATTAACATACATAAACGTAAGCCAAGCTATTCTAATATGGAAGTATCGCATAACCGCATTGCATTTAGCAAGGAAAAGCTATAAATAACTAGATTATGCCCGCGGCTTCACTCGTGTAAATGTAGGTTAGGTAAGTAACAATACTTTTTTCCGGATGAAAGGTACCCTGTGTCCTTTTTTGTACCGCTAACAACGTATATGCAAATTTTCATGAAGATCGGATGAGTCATTAAGGCGTGAAAGCGTAACAAACAAACTCACATTCGCATTTATAATACTAGCTGCGTCCTGTTTCTCCCGCGTAAGTCCCGTGGGATATCAGGATAAAAAGTAGTATATGTGTTAATCCAGGTCTCCAGCTATCGACATACTAAGTTTCGTCGCCATCGGTTTAGTAGTTTTTGCGTGAAAGAGTCAAACATCCATCCTCGCAAACTTTCACGTTTATAATATTAGTAGTTTAGTTAGGATAGGATGTAATATTGTAATGACAGTATGAAAATAGAACAGGCTAGTTAAGTCCGCGACGCACTGCGGCGGTTTTGACGACGCGCGTTTTATAGACTCGTTAGCTCGCAAAGTTAAGGCAATTTGCGAAGTTCGCTGTACTTGTGAGTGTCACGAACAGCTTTGTAAAAACAGTTTTCTTTGGTATAACAAAAGAGATATTTAATCTAACTAATGTTACCACATATAAGGAATTATCTCTGAGTACCTTTTGAATAATCTATTAAGGCACCTACACACAGTGCCGGTGGCACTACCACCGGCACTGCCGCCGATCAAGCCGCGGTGCACCCGGTGGCATACAAAGCCGCCAGTTTTGCCGCACAAAGAAGCCGCCGGCATGGCCGCCCGGGTATGCCGGCGTACCGTGCGGCTAGCGTTCTACACGATTGTCATAACTGGAATGATACTCGGCGTCTTTGTGCAAGTTTCTGCGGCACATGCCGGCAGCACAAATGCCCAGCAAAAGCCGGCGGCACGTGCCGTTCCGCAAAAGCCGGCGGCTCGTGCCGCCGGCATTGTGTGTAGGAGCCTTTGATAACGGATACACAGTACATTCAGCAGATGGCTTTGCAACCCACATTCTTCATATCTATATAATTATAAAACTGTAACAAGTAGATAGTTTTCTAAAATATTATTTTACTAGTTTTCACCCGCGGCTTCGCTCGGGTAAATGTAGGTTAGGTTAGGTTAGGTTTGCAACAGTTCTTTTTTCTGGATTAAAAATATCCTATGTCCTATTCTGTACCCCTGACAACGTGTATGCAAAATTTCATGTTGATCGGTTGAGTAGTTAAGGCGTGAAAGCGTAACAAACAAACAAACTCATTTTCGCATTTATAATATTAGTAAGGATTAGTAAGGATGGACATAGTCTATCTGTAAAAAGATATTTGGGAAAACTACTTGTGATATACACTTTTATTTATTTTAATTTTAAATGATTCCTTTCACTCTAGGATCATGAGTCGCCGGGGAGTACAAAAGATTTTTAGATGGTAGTCTATTTATTTGATCCCACAGATAACGAGTTTTAGGACGCATTTATTCGTGAATGATAGGCATTGCTTAGAAGAATTATTTTTCTTTTAATCGGCATATATATTTATACCATGAAATTAATAGGTACTTTCGGTTGTAGCTTATAACTTGGCCTCCCACATGTATTTTACAATATGAGTAGATATAATTGTCATATCTGTAGGTAGGAATATTAAACCAACTATTCTAGTTAAGTTTTTAGGTAATACATACTTGTACATAGATATACATGACTCCACTCTAATTTTTAGAACAGAATAATCTAATAACTACCTGATCCGAGAAATGAAAATGTGTCCACATCCTGGCACCGTTAGCGCAATCTTATGCCACAGGTTCAACATGACGCCATAATCTAATTTTAAGAATATACATTTTATATTCTTTATATGTCAACTACGGATAATCCTCGCAAGAGAGTAAATAAACATCGAAAGACACTAAGAAGTTTACTATTTAGATGAACTACGATTTTGTAAATCGGCTTGGAACAGTTACATCCTTACTAATATTATAAATGCAAATGTGAGTTTGTTTTTTTGTCACACTTTCACGTCATAACTACTCGACCGAACATCATAAAATTTTGCATACACGTTTTCGGGGGTACAGAAAAGACAAACCTTTCATCCAGAAAAACTACTGTTCCTGGGCAAAATCTGGTTATCTAGAAGTTGCCCTCGTTTAAAGTCCAATGTTAAATATTAATTTAGTCCACAAAGTAAAATACACAGACATGCGTTAGAAATTAATAGATACAGGTTATTGAAGTTACTGAATCTACATTTAGGTAAGGTGTTAGGTTCAATTAGATACTTGTAGGTACTCACGGTCACACTTTGCAAATTGTCGTGAAATGACAAATAATGATAATCATCAACATAAACTGCAGTGCTCGAGCTAAGGAATTCAAGCACAAATAATAATTTATATGAAAATGCAAAAGTTGTTTTCGTACGTAAGTAGATACTATTTCAAGTGAATAAAATATGCAATTATTAAGCGAAACTAGGTAATGTATGCAGATTTTAATTTAGCTTTGTGCCCGGTCTCTGCATTATAGGTACTCTGACTAACATTATAAGTAGCTTAGAACGTTAGTTGGGTCATCCTAAATTAGACTTTTGTTTATAGATATTAATTTTGAGTATAGATGGTAGAAGTTTTGGAATGATGATATAATCTATACTAATAGTATAAAGCTGAAGAGTTTGTTTGTTTGTTTGGTTGAACGCGCTAATCTCAGGAACTACTGGTACGAATTGAAAAATTTTTTAGTATTGGGTAGCCTATTTGTCGAGGAAGGCTATATGCTATATAACATCACGCTACAACCCACGAGGGCGGTGCAGTAACTATAAACGCGGGAAAAACCGCGGGCACAGCTAGTTACAAATAAATTTAATAAAAAAACGTCTATAGTATGACCCGAATATCGATCCTGAGATCTTATTGTTGTTAGTTAATAACTATACGGTACTACTAGATTTTGCCCGCAGCTTTTAGATTTTGTCAATAAACTTCTATCCATCGGGAATAGCACTCCTTCTGTTTGAAGATAGTCCAGTGTCCTTTCTGTCCCATGACAAAGTGTATAATAATGACTCGAATAGTTAAGGCGTGAAAAAACAAGTAATCTAACATTCGCGTTTATAATATTAGTTAAGATATACTAATATTACTTGTAAACTATTAAACTCAATAATCTTTTTTTAAAAACTAAAAATCTTTTTATTCTATTGTCTTTGATATTTAATAATTTAAGAATGAAATAATGAATGACGTAATTTTACTCATACAGGTACGTTTTCTAGCCAGCATTTTTTATGGTAAACACGTTTACTGGCTGCCGTCTCTTTAAAAATGCAGCACATTCGCTTCAAGAGCAAAGGACGAAGATAGCCGGTTCTCCCTGTTAACCTTCTGATAATGCTCTTGAAACTCCACTCATAGAAAGGACGGAACACAAGGTTATAGATAAAACATTTCTAACGTAATTACTAACTGGTAACAGTACTCGTTCATGGTTTTATAATCAAGCCACGAGTTTGAAAAGACTTGCATCTGCTAATTGTCCAACTAACAAAAGATAACAAATATTCATTATCTCGCTACAATGGGCTTTACTTTGAAATGGTATCAAGCACCCAGGATCTAATAATAAATTGAATAAGTACAGTCATTAATTTCACAGATGGTCTTAGAGAAGAACATTTTTAATTTAAAACAACGTCTCTAGTGTGATGTTTAATTAAAATCTTGCACTGTAACACAAATTAACCAATTAAAAGTAATTAAATGGTTTTGAAAGAAGCAAGAGACGTGATAACTTCGCCTACATTATTTTACTCAATTTCTGTTTTGAAGTTATTTAATAGACCAGTATATGTACCTTAGCGTCACCTTGGCTGTTTAACCTATACATGGACAATTGTTTGAAAGATTTAAAAGATTGTGAATGGGGATTAAGAATGAATGAGTTACTTGTCAAATGTCTTCTTTATGCCGATGACCAAGTAATACTTGCGTCATCGGCGGAAGAGTTGCAGGCGATGGTAACTATTATGCATGGTGCTTTTGAGAGTAAAGGAATGAAAATAAATGTAAGCAAGACGAAAGTAATGGTATTTGAAAAGGAAGAGTGCGTGACGATGTGTAATATTATGATTGATGGAGAAAAAGTGGAGCAAGTGAAAGAGTTTGTATATTTGGGTACTTTGTTTACAAGGGATGGTAAACATGACGGAGATATTGAAAGGAGAACGATTGCTGGCAACAAAGTGAATGGAGCCCTACGCGCTTTTATGAACAGTCGAAATGTATCTGAAAAGGCACGTTTGGCTGTTCATAGAGGACTATTAGTGCCCACACTTATGTATGGAAGTGAAAGTTGGGTATGGCAAAAGAAGCATGAGAGCAGAATAAATGCTGTAGAAATGAGAGCGTTGAGAAGCATATGTGGTGTGACTCTGAAAGATAGAATAAGAAATAGTGTGATTAGAGAGAGATGCGGCATGAAAGTGGATATAGTTACAAGAATAGAAAAGGGTATGTTAAGCTGGTTTGGACATGTAGAAAGAATGGACGAGGAAAGACTGACTAAGAAAGTTTATAAGGCTAGTGTGAATGGAACAGTCGCAAGAGGAAAACCTAGGCGAACGTTTCTCGACCAGATCGGAGGCGTCCTGGACAAAGGCCAGGTTAAGAGCTCCTTGAACCGACGGGCGTGTATGAGGAATGTGATGAAAGTGAATGAAGCCAGAGAAGTGTGTCAGGATCGTAGCAAATGGAAATCCGTAGTCTCTGCCTACCCCTCTGGGAAACAGGCGTGAATCTATGTATGTATGTATGTATGTATGTACCTTAATTTAAAGAGACCTATTATTGATTTAAAATTTAAAGAAACTGAACACAGCATTACGGTTGTTAGTATATCAGTTACTGAATGTTTAGACAGCGGTGTGTCCCACGCTTACTATCTTCGGGTTAATTCTAAACCAGATCCATACTTCTTACCTTCTATAATTGGTTATATTTTAGCAGAAAAAAATTATGCCAAATAGCAAAAACTAACTCTGCTAAGCGAAGTTGGTGCAAAGTATTTTCTATAAGAATATTAGCAAAAAAGCGACAAACAAATCAAGAATTTAAATCATCAAGAAACTAATAAATAAGCAAGAATTGTGAAACCAGTAATTTATACAACAAATGTTATTATAAAACGGATTAAGGATTTTTTTAAATATATCTACCTCTTTCGGAGTACTGCCTGTGCCACAAGGGCCTTGACAAAGATTTAAATATATCTACCTCTTTCGGAGTACTGCCTGTGCCACAAGGGCCTTGACAAAGATTTAAACAAACACACAAAAAGCGCCCAGCCTCGGAACAACTAGGTACTATTATTAGCCAGCAGCACCTATATTGTGTTTGAAGACCACATCACGTTGTTATAAGTAGTGCAAACAATGACGTACAGTATAAGATAGACAAGCAATAAAGATATAAGATGGAACGTTTATTGGTAAAAGGCTAGCTGCGTGCTCAAACAACTTACGTCAGGCGTGGCCGTTCCTCCCTTCTGAAGCTTTGTCGCCTATAGTAGATTTTATCTAAGTAGCTAGTTATATAAATGCAATTGTGTCCCAAACTGAAACGTAGTCTAATCCTCCAGCTGTCTTGCTCCAAGATAATAGACGAGCTCGCTCTAATCTAAGCATAATAGCACTCCAACAAGAGTACATCCATTGCATTATAACTAGCTAAACGTTAATGATGCGGGGGTAAAAGTAGAAATTTTCGACAATATTATAGCGAGATTGCGTGTTCGTTTTACATAAAGCTTGTGTCGTGCGTGAGATTCAACACTTGGTACTGCGCGTTGGGTCGTAATATTCAGAGATATATGTAATTGTCCTTAGTTATCTATTGCTACGCGATATTCTGAAATACCATGTCGCTAGATAGTATATTTTTACGACACTACGGCTAGTACTTGCTCGACAAACGGCAATTGGTTTATAATGCTTAGTTCGTGGTATAGGTATAGATGTGATAAACCTATGTTTAAAGTTAAGCCGTCAGGAATATAGAGACTTGATATCATATTATTATTTATTCGGTTTGTACCTATGAAACTGGCGTCTTATTTCTACATTTAATGTAGCTAATATGATGGAGAATAACTTGAATTGATAAAAAGGCAGCGGGTGGTTTTTTGAGAAATTCTACTATTATTGTAAAATTATTAGAAAAGCAGAATTTTGTTAAAATGCCATCGTAATTTTTAATTGAGCACGGTTTATATTGCAGTTTTGATTTTATTTTGATTTTCATTATCGAATTTGTTTTGTCGTGATAGATCATTTAAGTTAAAAATTACACTGTTTTGTTTACAAGGGGGTCACAGTACAGAACAATAAATTTAAAAATGCCTTATTTTTTAACTTTATTTTTAATTATTTTTGTCATGGTTTTTGCCGCTGAAATTAAGCATTTTAATATGTGAACATTATGAAGACTCACACTGTGTAAAGCAATCGAAATCGAATTTGCTATAAAAAGTGTCGATGAAATACTGTGTATGAAAAATGGCCTTTGGTCGAGGCATCATACACGGCCATTAACTCGGCCCCTGGGGAGATAGAGTCACCTTCTCTACCTCCCACTTGGGTTATTCTTTTACGGCGCGTCCTTGTCGCGGGGGTGGGCACCCTTCATCTCAGTAGGCCGAGGTGAATGTGGTGGCGAAGTTCGGAGGAGGACCCAGTGCTGCGGGGTATAACGCGGTCCCGTGCCCAGGGTTACGGGTGAAGTCCTCAACGGCTGCAACGGCGGAGATGGCATCCATCGGTACGGCGAAGCAGGCGAACGAGGCCCAGTCGGTGGCAGGCTAGCTCCACATATTGGAGTTTAAGGCTGGTACCCAATTTACGTGGTGACTCCCACAGCAAACTCAGAAGTCTTCTTCGGCGTGAGAGGCAGGCATCGTCGGTACGACAACTTACCTGGCTACTAAGGCGGAGGAGCAGGCGTCTGTGATACGCTCTAGGTGCATGTAAGAGTCCTCATAGTTACATCCGGCCATTCACTGCATCTTACACATGTTGACAGTCGTATTGGTTTTCTGATCCACTGGAATTTACATGTGGAAGACGAGAGAGTGGATCTATAGGTTGCGCAACTGTTTATCCACTATAATATACTCCCGCGCGGATGACCCAGATTACGTTTCAATGGACTAAGAGCTAAGCAAGCCCTGCGGCGATCGGGAACTGGTGGTGAGGTTGGGGTTCTGGTGGACCATCGGCCTTAGCTGGGACTCGGCACGTAGGCGGCCAAACGAGAGTGGTCGCTCCTGGACTCGACTGAGACTGGAGTACAGGTTCGGCAGCACGACTGGCGACAAAGCAGCCCTATTTAGGATCGCTCTGCTTCCCCAATCCGGGGAAGGGCCTAGAAAAGGTGGCCTAAACATAGCCCGTCTTCCCATTTAAATCGGATGGCAAACCGCGGTCATCCGATCACCAACTTATCGCAGTCGAAAGAGACAGAAAATTGAGATGCATAGAAACCTCATGATAGGAGCATGGAATGTGCGTACTCTCCTGGATGATGACTCGAGCTTGTGTCCGGAGAGAAAGACTGCAATTATCACAAGAGAATTATCTCGATACAACGTGGACATTGCAGCCATAAGTGAAACGCATCTTAGCGACTCCGGCAACTTGATCGAGCAACTAGGTGGATACACATATTTCTGGATTGGAAAACCTGCAGAAGAACGAGCAGCTAGTGGTGTTGGGTTTGCAGTGCGTAACAAAATCGCAACAGCATTATCGGAACTTCCCAAAGGTATAAATGACCGCCTAATAACTTTACGCCTGCCCATAAGTGACACTAAATATCTCCATCTAATTAGTATTTACGCGCCCACCTTAACAGCTCCAAATGACGAAAGAATCAAATTCTACCAGGATTTACGCTCTGTTTTGGCAGAAATACCAGCCCAAGATAAAATCATTTTGTTGGGCGACTTTAATGCGCGTGTGGGCACGGATCATAAAGCTTGGCATGGAGTGCTTGGACGCCATGGTGTTGGGAACTGTAATAGCAATGGTATAGAGCTTCTCACCCTATGTGCAGAGTTTAACCTTTGCGTCACTAATACCTACTTTCGCTTACCGGACAAATATAAAACATCATGGATGCATCCTAGATCCAAGCACTGGCACCTTTTAGATTACATCATTGTTCGCAGAAAAGATCTAAGCGACGTCATAATTACGAGGGCTATGCGAGGTGCCGAGGGTTGGTCAGATCATCGGCTAATTCGATTCAAAATGCGCCTCAAATTAAAGCCTCCACGTCGAACAGCTCACAAAAGATCACCAAGAACGAGTGCTTCTACACTTATACAGTCAAAAGACCTAAGACAGGACCTAGATAATCATTTTGGAGCCAAGGCGGTAGACACAGAAAACCTTAATATTGATGATGCCTGGCGCTCATATGCGGAGCAGCTCCATGAAAGTGTGGCGCACACGATACCAAAGCCGCAGCGAAAACATCAGGACTGGTTTGATGACTCAAATGATGAAATTCAGGCGCTAATTGAGAAGTACAGACGTGAATTGAAATATCCTACATGCATCACTAACCGGAGAGTATTACAAGGCGAGCTTAAGAAAAAGATTCGAGAGCTAAAAAATCAATGGTGGTTAAACAGAGCAAAAGATTTGCAAGTTTTTGCTGACACTAACCAGACGGGTAGGTTCTTTGAGGGTCTGCAAACAATCTTTGGTCTAAAATCAAGAAAAATGGCTCCAATGTACTCGCGAAGCAGGGAATGCAGATTAACTGACCACCAGCAAATCTTAAACAGATGGGCTGAGCATTTTAATGATGTCCTGAATCCCTGCTCTCAGACAACTGACATTCCTTACATAAAAAATCTACTGTGCCAACCCACCAAGAAAAATCTCGACGACCCGCCAAATTTTGAAGAATTTGTGTCAGCTGTGCGTAGACTCAAGAATGCCAAAACATCAGGCGCTGATGGCCTATCCTCCGAAATCTATAAATATGGTGGCACTTATATACATAATAGACTTTTTGAGCTAATTCTTAAGGCATGGGAAACAGAAAAAGTACCTCAAGACTGGAAAGATACCTCTATCTGCAAACTCTACAAAGGCAAAGGTTAACTATCCGACTGTAACTCCTACAGAGGCGTCTCCCTGCTTTCTACAGCTGGGAAGGTACTGGCGCACATTATAAACCACCGCCTGACAGAAGTAGCTACACATATACTTCCAGAGACGCAGTACGGATTTAGACCAGGCAGAGGAACAGTTGATGGCATTTTCATAGTGAAGCAAATTCAGGAGAAAAGTCTCGAACAAAACCGTCCTTTGTATATATGCTTCGTCGATCTCGAGAAGGCGTTTGATCGCGTGCCGCGTGCTGCTCTTTGGTTAGTATTGGAAAAGGCTGGTTGTCCTGAGAAATTTATTAACATGATACGTCAGTTTGACGACGGTATGACGGCTCGTGTTCAACATGAAAACGATTTTTCCGACAGATTTCAAGTAACCAGTGGTGTAAAGCAAGGCTGCGTCATGGCTCCCACATTGTTTGCGTTGTATTTCTCAGCTGTTATGAATGACGCGCTAAAGCATAGTGTTGGACAAATCCAGCTTAATGTCCGTACTGATAAAAGCGTGTTCGACACCACACGCTTCAGGGCGAAGTCTAAAATTACCAAGCTGTCATTGCTTGACGTGCTCTATGCTGATGACGTGTGCTTGATGGCGGACAGTATGGAAATACTTCAGGAATACGTGAGTACTCTTCATAACGCCTGCTGTAGATTTGGCTTGGTTATAAGCATCAAGAAGACTCAAGTACTTAAACAGCCACAAAGAGGTAGTACCGCCGACAGTGCTAATATTCGGCTGCACTCTGAAGCGCTCGAAGAGGTGGCACATTATAAGTACCTAGGTAGCCAAATACGGAATGACAACAGCTTAGCATCCGAAATTCCAGCACGTATCGCTAAGGCAGCCATTGCTTTTGGAAAACTAAACCAAAAAGTATGGCGGTCTCATGACCTGCGTTTACAAACGAAACTCGCTGTTTATAGAACTTTGGTCTTGCCTATTCTCACCTATGCTGCAGAAACTTGGTGTCTCTACAAGCGAGATATCCAAAACCTTGATACCTTCCACCTTCGGTGTCTACGCACTATCCTCCACATTAAATGGCAAGATCGTGTTCCCAACACAGAGGTACTTCGGCGCACTGAAATGATGGGGATGGAGGCGCATCTGATGAAAACCCAGCTGAGATGGTGTGGCCACGTTCAACGCATGGACAATAGTAGACTGCCTAAAAACGTCTTCTACTCGCAGCTCGCTCGAGGAAAACGAAAACAGGGCGGACAACATCTCAGATACAAAGACGTCCTCAAACGGCATTTAACAGCAAGTGGCATACCATCTAGTCAGTGGGAAGAACTGGCCCAAGATAGGCAAAGGTGGCGCGCGACTACCCACGCCGCAACAGGCTGCTTTGAAGCTGGAAGATTAGAACGCCTTGACGAAAAACGCGCTATTCAAAAAAGTCGCCCAAAGCGCTCCTACACCTACACATGTAATACACGGGCAGCTTTACTGTACTCAGTGTGACCGGATTTTTAAAACCAAATTTGGATTTGCGAGCCACATTAGAGCTCATGATAATAAGTGAGAGGTATTATGGGTCGCTGTCACCGGACACGGTGAAGAGGACATCATGAAAAATACAATGTTATTGATTTTGCACATACAAATGGTAAATTCAAAGTCCTAATAGTAGCCTGATATATTTTAGGAGTAAACTGACGAGTATGCGTGATGAGATGAAAGTGGATGACGCAAGTGAGATACGCCAATATTGTAGCAAGTAGGTTTGTTAAAATAGTCCATATTCAGTGTCCACCCTGTCGGAATCAGGTGCTATTCTATGTATGTATGTATTACAGGTGTGAGTCTATATATTTACTACTGGTAATAGTAAGTAAACTAGATAGTATTTAAATTTGTAACTAAAACCCGAAGCAATCTAAAAGTTGTCAATACAAATGTCCACAGAATATAATACAGAACTTAGACAAACTGAAGGCAAAATTGCGTGAACAGTAATTAAGAACGAATAATTACTCAAAGGTTACAATGAAAACCTAATTTCGATGTCGTCTGAACAAATAAACAGCGGCGCAGCGGGGAATTGTTTTCCTAAGCGGTGACCGCCGCCATTGAGCAGAACGAAAGGCCCATCCCTCAGCCTTTCCACCTGTTTACACGAACGATGCCAAATTAAATGCGGAATGCTCCACTATTCCCATACAGCCTTTTTCATAAACGGTGTACTTTGGCTTACAGCGGATATGACGATTCGGTACAATCACATTTATTCCTATTTACACATCGACAAAGAAAACCTTCACAGCAAATAGATAGTAGAAAAGAGTAAATATTTGTAAAATGTTTGCGAGGTACACTTTGAAGGTAGTAGCGACTAGCGAGGCAATATCGGATCGATCTAACTGTAGTAAGTTTCTTTAATGTATATTGAAAAGAAATATAAAATAGAATTAGGTTTAGGTATCTCATAACAAGGTACCATATCGTATTTTTATAGGGTTACCCGTAAAAATGTGTAGGTATAGTCTTATTTCTTATTAACTAAATTGATGTTTTACATGCCAATAAATATGCCGGACGTCGTCGGTACAAAGAATTCGATTTACTAAACCAATAAAAAATGGTTGCGGATTAAATTTACAGATGATGTGGTATCTACTCGTGTAGATGTTTGAAAACTTTTTGATTGAAACCGAAAATAAATTAAAAAATTACAATTAATAATAATAATTATTATTATTTATTTATTGATTACAATGGTAAAACATGAGTACAGTCCATAAAGTACTTAATATAGGTAATATAATATGGGTGCCTGTACCTACATTTATATTCAGCAGGCCAATACGGCAATAGTACCATAGTCCATAATACCTGTTATCATGCTATGCCAAAGGATATGAGTCTATAAACTACTACAGTTTTCACAGCAGAAATAAAACTCTTTAGTTTTATCGCTGTGTCGCGGAGTATTTAAATTCAACCAACGCGCGAAAAGACCATCGAGACTTGAAACAATTGTCTGTTGATTACATGTTTTTCTGTTCTTTGTGAACATTGAAATTTCAACACTCGCCAGTTTGGAAGTGACCACATAAAGAAATGCACCGTGTAGTTAAAATAACTGATACCTAGCTTTATCAGTCACTAGATTTTTCCCGCGGCTTCGCTAGCGTAATTCTAGGTTAGGTTAGTAGCAGTGCTTTTTTCTGGATGAAAGGTACCCTATGTACTTTTCTGTTCCCCAGACATCGTGTATGCGAAACTTCATCACGATCGGTCGAATAATTAAGACGTGAAAGCGTAACAAACAAACTCATATTAGCATTTATCTATATATTAATACATGAAGCAAAAACTTTGTACCCCTTTTTACGAAAATTGCGCGGACGGAGGAGAAAACATGAAGAGAAATTCAGCACGTTTATCAACAAATTAAAAGACTTTTTAATACAAAAATGTTACTATGATATAAGCGAATATTTAAACGATAAATTATAATAATTTAAATTATGTAAGTAGGTACATTTTAGAAAATAACTTTTATACTTACTTTATAATAAATTAACAATAAACTATAATAAATAAATAATACGTTGAGTAAGTAAATAAATATCTACTAAGCTCAAAAATTTATTTCAATATGATATAAGATAATAGAATGTTCGTTCTTCTCTCCTAATGTTGCCGTGCCCGACTGGGTCCATAATTGTTCTCTCTACATTTATAAGACCTGTATATACATTATGGAGTGCAATAAACGAATTGAATTGAATTGAATTGAAGTATGAAATTTGGCACGGTTAAAGTTTATATTGAGAAGGAGGGGCGAATTCTAATATTTATATAAAATATGCATTAGAAATACATCAAATTAATGAAAGTGGATATAGTTACAAGAATAGAAAAGGGTATGTTAAGCTGGTTTGGACATGTAGAAAGAATGGACGAGGAAAGACTGACTAAGAAAGTTTATAAGGCTAGTGTGAATGGAACTGTCGCTAGAGGAAAACCTAGGCGAACGTTTCTCGACCAGATCGGAGGCGTTCTGGACAAAGGCCAGGTTAAGAGCTCCTTAAACCTACGGGCGTGTATGAGGAATGTGATGAAAGTGAATGAAGCCAGAGAAGTGTGTCAGGATCGTAGCAAAATGGAAATCCGTAATCTCTGCCTACCCCTCTGGGAAACAGGCGTGAATCTATGTATGTATGTATGTAAATTAATGAAAAAACACTACACGCACACAACCATGCATTTGACACACGCAGTCGAAGCGCGTAACTATGGTTACATATATCAATATACATATAATGATAGTGACATATATCAGCAATATCTTACAGGCAAACTTTGGTCGAATTTCGAGCACTAGGCGACCGCTAGTAATATTAGTTAGGATTAAGACTATATCAGTATGCTATATAATTTCACTACCACTTCAAGTACAAGGTCTATGTCAATACATGTAGGTAGTTCTTATAAGGACTATCGTTCCATATCACTTGCCACCGTATCTAGTAGTTTCAATCACTTTGTTACATTATGCCCACCGATATATAAAAAGCAATCCTTATTTTCTTATCTGAAAATGGATCTTGTAAGAAAATATCTGGAACGGATATCGTCTATTTCCTCGATAAGTGAATCAATTTCAAAATGACACATTTAGTACATTATACATCAAGAAGTAACTCAATCTTCTGAAATAATCCCACATTCTTTTTACTACGCTCGAGGGAAATAAAGTTAAAAAACGTGGTCGATTTATTACGTTGTAAGCCTGAACTGTAAGCCTGAACTTGGTATGAAGAATTTATTATATTAGTCCATGTAACAATCCAATAAGCGTTCATGATAGACAAGAAATATAAACTAATCTCTTGTATATTTTTATTCTCTATAAATAATTTAAATAGATTTTAAATAGTAGTAAAGTTTAACAGTTTCAAAATTATGTAATTATAGTGTTTTATAAAATAAGCAATACGATAAACTCAGTATAAAGTAGTTTTATTTGAATGTATAAAATTCAGACAATATGGATGTTAATATTAAAAAGAGGAGAGATTCGATTTTTGGTTTGTAGCGTTTTACTTAAAAACGAGGAACTGATTTTAAAAATCCTTTTACCATTAGGAAGCTATATTATCACCGAGTAACATTTTATTTAAAAAAAAAAAAACAAACTAATCTAACCTATTTTACGCGATAGAAGCCGCGGGCAAAAGCTAGTTAACTTATGTAAACGTCAGTATGTATAGATATAGACCTAGCCGCAATATTACTTTTTACTTTACATATCAATAGAGAAACGTTAAGCTCTTGGCGTTCAGCCAATGAATGATTGATTCATCCTATATTCTATACCAATACGTGTCAGCCAGTAATAAATCTCACCAATTTATAATGCTAAGTGTTTTTATATGAGTAAAGCGACAAATGAGAATACGACTAGCCTGGAGCAAAGCCATTACCATAACCTAAAGGCTTGTAACAGCAAAGTCGTCTATCGCACGTTGCGCATGACAGGAGTTGTATGGAGTAGAAGCTGTCAGAGTGTTTCAAGTGCAAGACAGGAATCACACTGCTAACAAAACCTAATTCTTAAAAAGCCTAGCTGTCTTACTTATCGCAGATCACTTAAGCAGCCAACCATCCTTAAGCTTAGCTGTGATTGTCCAGTATTTAGCAAAATCTGATATTCCCGCTAGATTTCGCTTCCGATTGTAAATAAACAAGTTCTTTTATTTCTGAACTTTGCGGAAAAAATTCTATTTTAACGGCAAAATTCCAAGTTAGACCGTCTAGTCTGTGCGACATGTGGGGAGGCGTCATATGGTGCTACACGCCATGTTCGGTCACTCGAAATAAAAGTTTTATTGAATCAATATTGTTGCGCAAATATTACTCATGATAGACCACATTTTATAGAACAAGCTGAACGTTGGGATGTAATGAAAATACCACGTAATGACCGCGCTTGGCAGCACAAATTGGCGATTAGAATATTTCAATTGGCATTGGAAAATTGGAAACTCTTTTCAACATCTTGTTGTAGGTACTGTTAGTGCAGTCGTGACGTTAGCTAGTTAGTAATGCAGTTGAATTACAGTTTATTTAGGTAAGATACCAACAAAATGTTTGTTATACGATAGGTATTCAGAATTACGGTTTTATTTAACTTTCATGTACGTGTTCATGTCTGAAATAAAGAAATTTTAATTTATTTTTTATTTAGTGATGTAGCCTATGTTTACATTCCGATATTCTGAATTCTATTCTCGCAAAAAATAGGTATGAAAGTAATTTTCTTAGGCAACTCTCAGTGGCACAAAACAGTTGACTAGCTATATCTTCGCTTCTGAATTATCTTTACTTTATCCCGAAGGTAATCTCTAACAATGATACTATGATTTTTTATTTCTATCAACACCAATATCGACAAATACAAAGTGGGCATATTTTTTGATCATATTAATATACTTTTACTACATTCGATCCCATTATTAAGCCGCTGTAAACTAAAGCCGATTGCAAGAATATCATTAGGCTGCTCCACTTTGCAACTGGCTAAGTAATTAAGTAAACTAGATCGTACTAAATGTTTGCACACGCCAGTTTCTCCGTAACACAGACTAAAAAATTACTGGCCGTGTAAGTTCAGTGACATAGAAAAAAAATTGCGAGAATATTTCAAACTAGTACAGAAATAGCTTTAAATATTCGTGACCTGAATCTCATCTATCTTTTTAATACTAGAAACTACGAGAAGGTTTTAAAAATAATTCCGAACGATACCAAGCATACCTAAGTACCCCTGAGGGACTCAATAATAGGGCTGGGTTAACCGGAGAACCCGAAAGGTCAACGTACGATTTGACTTTCCAACTTGGTCCCTAAATCCCATAAGATCCTTGCTTTGAATAAATAAATCTGGTATACAAGCTGTACAAATGGCATGTTAGTAGTCCAGCGGAAACATTTTCATAGTAAAATAATATCTAGAGATGAATCTTATTTGAATTTGTATTTTAATAGTGTGGGAATGATGGGTACAGTGGAACGCCTACGCGAGGACGGGTGGACTAAAATCGCTCAGTGTTGTGTTCCGGCTGTGAGTAGGATTTAAAAGTTCCAAAGGGCGCTTGTCAGCAGTGAGCCAGTGGTATTTACACTACACTTGTAACTCAGCGTTCCTTTCATTGTTACGGCATCGGCAGTGCGTTACTTGATACAACTGCAAACGTTCATAGATCATGGTAACTACGTACTACATACGTGCTTACTACCAGTTAGGTAGTAAGCATATTACCTCCTTATATTTACTAGATACATAATATACAGAGTGTAACAGAAAGGTGTGGTCATATTTAAGTGTCACATAGTATAGCCCCTGTACAATGGAAAACTGCGACATATAAATTTGTATACATGATCTTCACTAAGATATAGTGTTTTCTTTTTACCAACTTATCAATATCAAACAGTCTATTCAATACTTAAACAAGACTAAAAGCTGTTTCAGGTGAGCTCTATGAACCTGAAATTTACCAGGCGCAATTTTGTAACTCAATTAATGCCTTTGTTTTGATATTTTAATAATAAATAAATAAAATGTTTGAAATTGTCATAAAAATAAATTTTCTTTTTTTGCTCTTGGATTTACGCACTTAGGTTGTTTATCAGATGTACATTAAGGTCCTAAAATATGACCACACCTTTCTGTTACACGCTGTATAGACGATACAAGCACATATTACGGTATATCTGAATAAACGCCGCAGACGGGCTGTCATTTTAGTGTGTCATTTGGACATTAGAATTAGTGCAATTAGTATTACTACGAAAATGTTTTAAAACCCCTCAAGCCAAATTAAGTTAATATAATAAGACAGACATTAACCTAATTAGAAAGTTTCAACGTTAATTAAAATACCCTTTCGTAGTGTTTTTAGGGTGGATTGAGAACGTATTTAAGGCCATATTATATGCTTGTTGTAGAAATGTGCAAATTACTACTGAAATAATTAACATGATTAAAAAATGAACATGATTAAAAATTCTGGCATACTCAATTTCGAATTTTCAAATATAATGGATGACTATTTAGTTAATGGATATGTTACAGCGAAACGATAAAATCGGCTTTGAATAAATCTCTAACTTCTTGAACGTCTAGGGGAAATACGTAAAAAATAATTAAAATTCATTGTACAAACAATATACAAACGGACAAATGTATGTCCGCTCGTCACTTGACTCATTAACGAGTCAAGTGTGCAGCGGACATACGTTAATCGATTTTTTTTAATTTGATGACTCATTTATTCGGACACATGTATGTCCGCTCGACAGTTGACGGGCTAAAGGATTTGATCAAGCCCCGACGACTCCATTTTGATATTGCCCTAAACAAATCTAGTGAAAGAGCGATCAAACCAAAAGACTTGTTTAAAAAATGGCAAACATCGATCTTCTAAGATATTCTTTAGATTGTGACTGTACGGGTGGCGTAGTCGTTCAAGTAGTAGCTCGCCACTGCCACTGCGTCGAGTGTTGTGGGTTTGAATCCCACACGGGACAAAACTTTGAGTGATCCACAAATGGTTGATCACAGTCTGGGTGTATTTTGTGTCCGTTATTTGAATGTTTATAAAGTCCCCTGCAACACAGGATTTATTCCTAGTTCGAGTGCTTCTTACCTTTCTTTCTTTTTAAAAAAGAAAGAAAGAAAGAAAGAAGATTTTCTTTAATGTTCCGTAACCAAAATGATACACTGGCATATATTATGCCAGTGTATCGTTTTGCTTACCTATATTAGGTAAGTGGAACTGCTGCTTCGAAAGTCAAAAGTTCAAAGGAAAGGCAAAGCAAGAAAGCCCGTTCGATAAACTTCTTTTCAGCTTTTTTACGAAGAAATACATACATTACTACGTATTATTAGTGAGAGATTGAAATATTTATATGAGAATTTGCAAATGGGTACCAAACAAAAAACACTTTGAACATCGATCGTAATAATTCATAACTCATGTTTGAAACAGATATTACTATTAGACTTCGCAGGCATAAGTGAATTTTCAACAATTGTACCGAAGAAATCTTGGTAGAAAAATAAGTTTGGTAAACAGAAAGACCTATAATTTAGAGAAGTTAACAAACCTAACTACATTGAAATGTCTAGAAAATAAATCTATCGCTATTTTAATGGTTGTTATTGATTTTTGTCGAGCAATTCCTTCAGTGTTATTTATTTCTGCTGTTACTTTTTACATTGACTTGTCAAGGTCTTTATAATAATAAGGTAACCTTAGTAATACTGTAGTTGCGTCTTTTATTCTTTCAAACTAGCACTACCCTGCGCCATGACTCGTTGATTATTTTATTGAACTAGATTTTGTCATAAATGTAGGTTATATTAATTTTCTATCCCTCGGCAACAGTACTATTTTCTGGATGAAATGTACATTATGTTCTTTTCTGTTCCCCTGATAACATGTAAGCGAAATTTCATTATGATCGGTGGAGTAGTTAAGGAGTAAAAACGTAACAAACATATTATAAACAAACTCACTTATTCATTTATAATATTAGTTTGGATTGAGTAACATATTTTGCTATACATACCATACCGCTGAATCTAAATTGTACTAAGCGACTATAACTAGGCTGATAGAATCGTAGTTTCGTCCATTTGAACGTACTTACAAAGGTACAAGAAAAATATACATAATTATATATACATGGTATATTGCACCTACATTGCGCCAAATACGATTTAAAGGCCCACATAACAAGGGGCAAGCTTTTTGCGTTTTACTGGCCACATTTCCAGACAATGTGCCGCTACTGTTTCTACTTCTTGACAGAAAAACCTCAATAACCCTAGTCTTGAACCCAGACCTCATGCACAGTAGTCACATATATTACAGCTGCGCCACCAAGGCAGTCATGGAACACGTATTTTCGCATTATTAATATTATTTAGGATATTGTCTTTCACGATTAATCGCTTTAAAAGCATTAACTACAAACAGCTACCTATACGTTTTATTAGACGCAATATCTGCGTGTAACTCACACAACCCATAAATATTAAATATAGTTATAAATTATTATAACTCGTGGTGATATTGGATAGCGTTTCAACATAAGTGTGGATGACAAAAATGTTAATGACGACATGCATGAATTTGACTTTAAATGTATAAACTGTAACCCACTGTAACTTATACTTTAATAAATCTGAAGTGTGTATTCATATATCACTAGCTTTTGGTCCTAGCTTTGCCCAAATAAATGTTAGGTACCGCGATCAAAAGTGTAATAGTAACATCGAATGAGTCATTTTATAGCATACCTTCATTTATAGTATTATCAATTTTTCGGGATAAAAAATATCCTATACATATGCCAACCTGCACCGGGCCAGCGTGGAGGACTATGGCCTAACTCTTCTCACACTGAGGAAAAGGCCTGTGCGCAGCAGTGGGATAGCTTATATACAGGGCTGATATATGTTTATTCAGGTTCATAGTTTACCTGCGTGATAAATTTCATCAAATCCGTTTAGAGGTTTAAACATGACAGACTAACAAAAATGGTATCATCAACATATATAATTAAGTAGCACTAGTAAGGTTAATATATTTTACGTAAATAAATAAGCAATCTATTATATGGTACATTACGAGAGGTCTTGTTTTATTTTTATTACACGATTAGGTAACTAATTAATATTGTCTTACGTTTACGCGAATATTATACATTCAAATTAAACTGCTATATACGGATTTTATCGCGATTTTTATTAACAAATTATTACATAGTTTTGAAAATATTACATTCCTAAACTAAACTATTTAGATTTTAAATGCTGAAAAGCAACAGAAACGTCGCGGAAAGTGTAAGTTTAAATCTAAATAATTTTAATATTTTTTTATTAGATATAATACATAGTATTACAGATTTAGTAGTAGTTGTGTAATATTTTCAAAATTATGTAATAAAATTGTTAATAGACATCTCGATAAAATCCGTATAAATCAATGTAATTTAAACGATTATTTAAGTCCAGAATATTTCTTGCCTCCAATTGTTGCTAACTGCCTCTTAAAGAGTCATGGCCATGTATGATGCAAAGTATTCCGCACTTCAAAATCATATAAATGAAAAGTTATAACAAGAAATCGATAGAAAGATTGAAGTACTATTACCCTTATATTTTACGTTTTATAATGAGTTAGCTTTAATTAACTTACACACACACAACATCATGTAGTGCTTATCTGTAAGAAATTGTGACACTTAATAATTCGATGTAAGATTAATAATAATAATAATAAGTTTATTTGGTTAATAATAAGATAAAAGTACACAAAATTAGATGTGACACTGAATCCCGCACTAGGATACCCTGTGTTGCGGGATCCAGTCTCTTTCGTCTGATATTCTTACAGTAATTGCATCAAATATAAACAGTTATTATATTAATGCTACTTATAAAAATATATTATGCTACTTAATAATAACTATATATTAAGACTATATAATATTATTATGTGTTATTAATATTAATATTATCCTCACTACATTGTATAATTTATTCTAGGAAGGTAACTTTGCTCTCACCCTGTTACATTGTTTCCTAATTCCTAAATCCTTGGCATTTAACATAAAGCTTCAAAGGCACTCGTTTGTAGACACTGTCACAGTACATAGTAGAGATATTCCCGCATCCCGCAGTAATACCTCAAGAGCGCTTCCCACTGTCCGTGAAATGCAAAGCCTGCAGCTAAACATATTACGTCCATGTCGCCCGTCGCCTGCAAACTTGCATTATAAACCGGACGTCGCTGCACCTGCTCCAATAAAAATTTCCCAATAACCGTTTCCGGCGTCAGAGCTTATACGTGGAATAGATTTTTAGAATTTGCCGCTTCTTTGTGAGAAAAATCGTATTTAATCGGTGAGTTTGTTAGAAAGTCCTCTCCACGGGATAGTCGTCAATATTACTTACAAAGCTTTCGTTCTTTTGATCTAAAAAGTAAATTATTTTATATTGCTCAGTTGATAAAAATCTGGTAAGCAGTTGGCGCTCTTATAATTTTTCGATTGCCTTTCAACAGTCGCCTGTTGTAGATCCACAAAGAAGGAATCACTATGATGCAAACACAGGAGATAAAGATCATTAGTCCCCTACTGAGACCACAGGCCCTCTTTAAGGAATCTAGGCAGTGTTTTCACCGCAAGAAATTAAGTTTTATAAAATCAAGTAAATAATTATAACTATTATGTAATAAAGCGACACTCTTGCATTTAGCAGTACTACTGGCAGTAAGGTAGTGGTACCGGCACGAGTCTACTATTATATGAAAAGAAAAGCGATATGTTTCTGGACTCAATTGTGGAGGCATATAGAGGATTAGACGATGTGCTTATTAGACGTTCTGCTACATAGATATTACGATAGTTTAACGCTACTTAGACATATTGCTAAATAGACGTTTCGAGTAATTGGATGTTTTGGTACTTAGATGTATCGCTGGTAAAGCGAATTTATACGTAAAACGTAGCGAATATATAGATGAACGTTTAACATGTATAGATGAACGTTTAACATATTACAAAGATATAGACCAATTATCAGGTAGAATTAGAAAATCTATATACATATTCAAATCACTACGTAATAGCGCAAACTAAAACACTCTGATACTAATTTACAAAGCACTGACACAATCACTCCTTTACTATTGTGCCCTTGTATGGGGTGGTGCAGCAAAATCCAAAATGATCCAACTTGAGAGAGCCCAGCGAGCAGTCCTAAAAGTAATGCTGAAAAAACCGTTTCGGTATTCAACTAATGACCTGTACCATGACTGCGAAGTACTTAGAGTACGTCAAATATTTATTCTGAAGGCAATAATCTCAATGCACAAAGAAATTGCAAAATCTCCTGATTTCACTCAGCTAACGCAACGACGTGTATTTCGAATTCCTACACTTGCCATAAACTCCACTTTTATAAAAAGACAGGCAATCTACTTACGCCCCAAAATATACAACATAGTTTGTAAGTTACATGCTAAAATGGAAAAATTAAGTCTAAGTCAAATAAAAACATTAATAACAACGTGGCTCTTTAAGCTCTCTTATGAAGAAACTGAACTAATACTTCTCAATCACAGTTGACAACAAAGATACAATACTCACACACGAACACACACGCACACGCACCCTCACACACAAACACACACACACACACCCTCACACACAAACACACACACACACCCTCACAATCATAAAACCCCACACATTTTCATCACATACGTCTGTATTTCCCTTTTTATTTTCAAAATTGTTATGTTAATATGTTCACTTCGTTCGAACGTTATTTTGTTAGAAGTTTAATTTTTGTTAGATTTTTATATTTTATTTGTTTTCAAACCGATGTCTGCATATTCTAGATGTTAAGCGACTAATGTATAACGTGTGGTTACCGCGATACAAGCCTCGACCTTAGTTCGGAAGCCGCTGCCAATTATAAAAATGTGTAATGTAATAAATAGAGAAATAAATAAAATAAATAAATAAATATAATATACTAAGTCTATGCGTAAAATGCTATATCAACGAACAATACAATGAAAGATGAATTAACCGCAAATTATTATGTAGCCGTATTCCACGTAGTATATACCGACGACCACCGAATTACACCCGGATTTCTATTTAATCCGCGCCATTTTCGCGGCGACCCATTTATTTACTTAGGAAAAGTCAGAACTTTACTGTGACCGCCTGTCGTCTAGTATTAATATTAATACCCTTGTTCCAGAGCGCCTAACTTCAGACAACTCTAGAAAATGTCTAACGCGTACTAATAGTATCTATAAAAATATTATTTTAGTCTAAATGTTCAATGTTTTTCTGCCAGGAAATTTTCAGTAACAACATGGAGTTTGTATAAGTTTTAGGTGTCATTAACTCATTACTGACAGCTTAGACTTTTTTATTGATATTGTTGTTACAGTTACGAGACATACTATGCATCATCAGTCCTATACATTGATATATAAATTTATACATCAATGGTCCTATATCATAAAATGTGCTTACGATCGCGGATAATCGCGAGGCCCGGGCATTATTCTGTGGTTGACTTCATTACAAACTAGGTTAAAGACAATCTGTAATGCAAGACTTGACCTTGCACATACATAGTTGGAAGACGTAAATAGGCTCATACCCCTTTCCAACCGGCGGACATAATCTTAATATTTGCATGTTTAACTTAGCTTGTAAGGTTATTTGGGCTTCACGAAGCTTAAAAAAAATAGTAAAAAAAATCCCATACCCCCCTTTCCCCTACAAAAGTACCCTCACGATCGTGACGATTAGGAATAAGTTGACAACCGCACGATCGTGACTTTTCAGGTAGTAGTAGTGTTAATTAAATAAAAATCGGGTTTAATCAGCATATATATGTATTAATCATAATCGTTACGTAACATCTTAGAATCAGTGTTTACAATTGAGCATTTTTGGTCGCATATCAATCTTAACTACCTATCTAAATAAATATTATAAAAATCACAATAAATATTAACACAAAATCTTAGAATATAAATTATTATCAAAATCAACATTAACATAAAATCAGTCAAAACTTCTTTAGAATATAAATTGTTATAAAAATAGGAATCATATTGAGATCAACATTTACATTCAAAATAACTAATTAATTATTACGGTTGGTGTGGTATAACCGGAAACAGTCCTTGCCCCGTAACAAGCACAAATAAACATCACATTTTACACAGCGAATTTTGCTTCTACTTGTGCATGTCTCCAACCTACAAGTACGTGGAGCCGATAGCTGGTCGAAGGTAGACTGATGATCATAGCCGTCATATCGCTTGGCATTGGAAGGTCTTGATGGCATGTACTACATGTTCTGTAAAGGTGGTGCCTCCTTATCTTCAGTACCTGTGTCAGAACTCAATCGACGTTGGCGATTTGGAGTATTCAACCAAGCATCTGCTACTTCCATTTTAAAATCCATCAGAGCAAATACATTTTTGCTTGCACTGGGTCAATGATTGGTTGTACTTTTCACAGAGGATTAGGTGGTGTGTTCTATGGTGGTGATTCTGCATCGACCACATGTAAGGAATTTCTGACTTGTAGAAACCAATCTCGACTCATATTATTAGTGATAAGAGTCAATCTGGTAGATTCTCTCGAGTACATAGGTAAACGTTGATACGGCATTACCCCCATAATCAAATGAATAGCAAATAATTTTCTAATTTCTATAGGAGTTGTTTTTGTTCCGTTCCATATTTACGCAGGTGATAAATATTTGAACAACGAGCAGCCATTTCAAAGAACTCCTCGTCAAAGTAATCGTGAACGTATTCACTGTATGTCCTTACTGGCCCCGAGCGAAGACTTGGGTAGTCATGGCATTTATTAGTAAAGGTTGCTTGTCTCCACATACCAAATCGATGAGTAAGTGAGTTATCAGTGATTACCTCATTTGAAGATTCTGGGGGAATCCAACGCGGAGCAGATGTAGATAGAGTTGCTTCAGAATCTGATATGGTACTTTCACGGTTTTCCTCCTCAAGCAGACTATTAAAAAATACTGGATTAAATTGTTCACCCTCGTCTTCGAAATCTTCAATGTCAGAGACATTCGCGTCTTGCAACAGATCCAAAACGTTTTGATCTCTCAAAACTGCGCCTAAATAAAGAAAAAAACTTCTCAATCTTCACAGAAATACAAAAAACAGCGTTGAGAAATATGCGTTCTAGGGTTTTATAAATGCATTAAAACCCGGATCGAAACGATAGTGACGATGTGAGTTTAATTGATCACACACGGAGATTATGCTATGTTATTACTATAAAAATTGCACCTTCGTACTGATTGGTATATCTTCTTAACTTTAAAAACCAAAAACTATTATTATATTATGAAAAAAGGTGAAATAAATATACTTACGTAAGCGTGATCCTCGCCCAAAATGCAAGGCCATCTTTAACAGCGGTTCTCCGGAGACTGACGAGTCGAAACGTGTCCTTGTATTTTTTTAAGTAAGCGCATATATCAGCACGATCGTGCGAGGGCGGTTGCGTTCACAAAAACAAATTTAATTTTGATGCAGATTTTTTTTTATCGATTGTCACGCTCGTATTGAGCCGGTTGGAAAGGGATACAATCCATGAGGAAAAAATTTGCTGTCGGTAAAGTTCTAAATCATTATTATCCCTGTTGTTAGATCACGCGAAGAAAATATCACCTCTATCTAATACATTAGATAGAGGACGATAGAAATCATCTATACTAATTATAATAATAGTATAGAGGAAAGATTTGATTTTTGTTTGTTTGTTTGTAGGAATTTAACTCAAAAACTACATACATTAAATTTTTTACAATTTGTGGCAAAGGTCCTTCTCTATAATACTCTTAGTTTTATGTAGTGACTCCACTTCAGTTTATATTCTTTTACCTTTCCTTACGTGAGCAAATTGCTTTTCATTTACAATTAAACTTTGTAAAACTATTTTAGATTTCTAGCTAGTTGACATTGTAACAAACAGACAAATAAATAGACATTTTGCATATTAAAGGTAAACAAATAGAAAACAAATATTTTGCATATTTACGGCTAATCCAGCTAGCATTTATCTATAAGATAAAAGTCTCGCCATCTCTCTTCTTTAACCTAACATGAGTGAGACAGCATGCGATTTATCTTAGTAATAACTTTTACTTGTTAGTTGTAGGAGTGGCCATAAGGGTTATAAAAAAAGGGTACCGGATAGTGAAAACAAAATTAAATGCCTCAAAAAGTTACATTGTATAATTAGGCCAACGGTGCCTATTAGGTAACAGCATAAAACGCCTAGCTATTTGATATTGATACTATGTATATTTATTAAAACTCAGTTTACGGTTTAACAGAAAAGAGACAAAGTCGATTTTTTACAAAATGCGAAGGATTCAAGCGTCTTTGGGTACAAATTTCTTAACTAATTGAAATAACTACATTGTTTTCTAATTCAAAGAATAGTAATCTAGACGTCGGATGGTGTACTTATATTGTCATCTACCCGTGGAACACCAGCATGGCTCTTTTGTCTCAACACTGAGAGGAGATATTCGAGAGAATATAACCGATAAACTCCAGCTGATCGCTCCGCCCGCCACCGTAAAGGTTACGTTTATAGGTACTTTAAAACAAAACAACAGTTTTGGTTACCATCTAATTTTGGAGGCATTTCATCATGGTGTGCCTCAGAGACCACATCATGAGGCTCATCAGTAGGTTATAAAAAAGATTTCGAAGGCAACACACGAGTAATTCCCCTGGTGCTACACACCGCCGTAGTTTACGGTAGCCGATGATCATGGTGGACTATACGCCTGAAAAAAGAAACTAATGGCTAAAGTTTTATTTCCCAAAATACTGAGGCTGTCTATAATAGAGAATAAATAACTTAGTATAAAAGATGATATAGTATATTCAGCTATTTCATTAATATGATTTTCGAAACCTAATAAATGTGCAAATCAAATATGCACCAGTTTCATGCTTCATGGGAAACCCTACTTATGTGCATATTGGATTAAGTAAAGATATAATAATTTCATTTGCTTCAATGTATTGTATTATTTGACACAGAATTTCAACTCCAAAAGCCAAATTGTATATGCGTTTAAGTATCATTCACGTTTAGTTTTATTAATTTGGCTTGCGGTAGTCGTATTTTTGGTGTGTAATTACATATTATTACAATATTTGCTACAAATCAAAATGTGCTTATATTTATAATCCTTAAGTAAAAATCCATTGTACAATTAGTAGGTTCTTTCAGATATTCGTAATTCGTATCTTGCGCCACAAAAATATAATTCTTTCAGATGACTGCAAATGAAATGATCCTTTCGAATTAAAAAAAACAATGGATCAGCCATCCATCCACCATATCAACAAAAGCATCACGTTTAAAGTAGATGTGTCACTGTTTTACGTCACTGACGATCGAGCATCGTCACTAGTAAGTGAAGCAATTTCCACTAAACAAAGTTCGAATGTAAGAAATAATAACTGAACATGTTCACTTGCCGTTATTGTTTCATTAATTTGTTCTGTGCTGAATGATCGTTTGCTGACTCACAACTGTTCTAAACACTAAGTGGAATCCCTTCTTTAAATATTTACGCGATTCATTCCTATTTCAAGAATCCGCGAGAACATTTCATCACATAAAAGTTAGATACGTGAAGATCAATATCGTATCGTTTACAGATCTTGGCGAAATAAAAGCCAGCATACTGAAACCGTTGAAAGTCTTAAATATTCCAAGCATGCTTACTCCCAAGAGTAAAAAAATAAGATTTACATCAAAGACGAAGTTTGGCAATTTCAGTAAAGTTATTTCTCGCCAGTGTTGTCGACCCGGCCGTTGAGTTTTGAAATTATTGTTATACAAGCCTATGAAAATTACTTATTATGTTGTTAAAAGCATATTGTTCAGTTCTCGAATACTTCAATTATTTGTTAACACAGGCACTAAAATTGGAACAGCGTAATAAAAGGAATATTGTTATTGGAGCTTTTAGACGGTCTTTTGGTGACGAACGACGGTCTTCTGAATAGGCATTAATAGCAAATGCCGATGCGTTGCGCTTTGTAATAATCACATTAGCTTTAGGTATTCTGTCAAAGGCTGTTGTCTATAAGCGACTATGTCACTGTGTATTAATATGCAAATTTTATCTAAAGAACTAGTTCATAACTCTGTGACGTCGCAACGTACGAACCACATCGTATAGCAATAGGCTGCGACGCTTGTCCGACAAGGTAAACATTTTTTTTTTACTAGTTTCTTAACTTTTGTCTTGACTAGGAAGCATATGAGCGTTCACCTGATAAGAAGCGATTATCAAAGATTATTGGCGCATGCAACACCATTTTAATCTTCATCGTCGTCGTCGCTTCAATCTCGTCTCCAACAACATTTTGCCGAAGAATCGCCCACTCATCGGCAATTGCCAATCGTCTATGACAGGTCTAATTTTAAATTAGCGTTGATTAAGACAGCGAAGTTACTATATAAGTAAATTTTTAAACCTCTCCAAGTTCACTTTGCCGACGAACAGATTGCTCATCGGCAAAGCGCCACTATTAGAGCTCTAATTTCAAATTGGCATTGATTCAGATAGCTTTGTTCGATAGATCAGATTATCCCCCGGCATAATTACAGCGTAATTGCATTTATGTGTCACACCTATGTGACTGCGGCTGCCTGCCGCCTGCTACTGTAATATTGACATCCGACCCTAATTAGGCGTCAATGTCACAGTTAAACATACCGTGAGTGATTTATATGCATATTAATGAATCTTTGAATTAGTTATGCAGAGCGTGTTGATTGCATATCATATAATGAATGAATACACGACTTTTTTACGTGGTTGTGATATCTTATTTAAGTATCTCGTTGGTTTTCGTCTTCCCTTCACATAGCTGTGTCATAATTATGTTGGTATCGTATCCCTCCTTTTAATTTTATTGCATGTTTATTTATTAGTGTTTTCGTACTCACAAGATGCCAACATGTCCCTATCACTTAACATCCGCTTTTCGTTTGTCCGTCCGTAGGTCCGCCAACGGGCTGTATCTCATAAACCGCAATAGGTGGAGAGTTAGATATTTCTCAGTGTGTATTTCTATTGCCGTTATTACAACAAATATATAAAAAGAAATGTTCAGTAGTGTTATATCTTGTACAACGGTATAAACCCCATCGTTTGTCCTTTTTGCTTTAATGACCATGAATAGAAACAAACAACCAAACAACTAAACGTGACTTTCCACCAATTATATGTAAGTATAGCATAGGTGTGCATGGGGTCTCGGGTTCGATTTCCGAATCGAGTAATGTGTTACTGGGTTTTTCTCTTAAAAAAGTTCTTAATAGCAGCATACATTCTAGAAAAGCAATAGGTTCGTCCTTATTAGGTGAAACCTAAAACCATTACTAGCATACCGCGGGGATATTGGCGTGAGACATTACGTATATAAAAATCTCCGATCTCTAATACTAATCTTAACTTATATTATAAACTAGCTGTTACCTGCGACTTCGTCCGCGTAGATTTTAACTAAAAAGTGTTTGTCTCCGCGGAACCCGTTTTTTTTTCTAAAATCAAAGTTGCCTATGTTACTCCTTATAACATCAGCTATCTGCCAGTGAAAGTCCCGTCAAAATCGGTTCAGCCGTTTCGGAGACTACCCGGAACAAACAGACAGACAGACCGACAGAATTTTTAAAAAAAATTGATGTTTTCTTATAGGTACCTTATACACTTTCATATGCATTAGATAAAAAGCTGTTATTTTGAGTTTACAAACAGACACTTCAATTTTATTTATTTGTATAGATATATAGATGTATAGAGTATAGATGAGTGAATGAGTTTGCTTTTTGTTTGTTACGCTTACACGCCATTACTACTCGACTGATCATCAAGAAATTACGGCACGCATACACGGCATTCTCTGTATCAGGGATAAGGAGAAGGACATAGGGTTCCTTAACTACGAGTAGTAATGTACTGATCGATCGACACCGATAATCATAAAATTTCGCATACACGTTGTCAGGGTACAGAAAAGGACATAGAATGCCTTCATCCAGAAAAAGTACTGTAAGATTCCCGAGGGATAGCTACGCGAGTAGGTCAGTTATAAAAATAAGAACTCGGCCAACGTTTGAGCACCGGGGTCCAGACACAAATACATTTTTCATTGTGTCTGGCTTAACGTTCTAATTAATATTATAAATGCGAATGTGTGTTTGTTTGTTCGTTACGCTTTCACGCCTTAACTATTCGATCATCATGAAATTTAGCATACACTTTATCAGGGATACAGAGAATGACGTAGGGTTCCTTTCAACCAGTAATAATTAATGTTCCGGAGGAATATAAATGTATTGACGAAATCTACATAGATTAACGCGAGCGAAGCCGCGGGCAAAATCTAGTAGCTAATAAATGCTTGAAAAGCATATTGCCCTATTTTAAAATTTTCCTAGAGCATCAGACTAAGTATAAAATCTGAAGAAGCACTTGCGCAAAGTAAGTGGCGCTAAATATAAGTTTTTAGTGTAACATATTTAAAAGCTCTCTAAACGCGGTTGGTTCACTCTTTTCTTTGGCTTTTAAATCCACCTTTGAAGCTCATTTTCAATTCAATAGGAACTATTCAACTTCTCCTTATTTCCAACTCTAATGGCATTTGATCTAAATACTAAGCCACAAGACTTTTAATTTTGTAGCCACCTATAATTATCATTTACCTTGCCTGACCTTTAGTACATTTACTAAAGGTCAGGTAAGGTTGTCGTGGTTTTAAACATACATAGTCTCACGCCCATAGGTAGAGATGTATTACACCCATATTTCACCAACTATAGTTTTCGGACCCATGTAATAGGACACTAATCTATTGTATAACGGGCACAGTTCCACAACCAGTGCCGCTACAGAAATGTATTGACAGAAAATGTATTGACAGAAAATGTATTGACAGAAAATGTATTGACAGAAAATGTATTGACAGAAAATGTATTGACAGAAAATGTATTGACAGAAAATGTATTGACAGAAAATGTATTGACAGAAAATCCCAATGACACCTTGCTAGACCTAATTGACCTCATAGCTCAAGTACAGGAGTCTCATTTACAAACGTTCCGCCACCAAGGCAGTCTACGGGACGCTTCGATTCAAAACACTTTTAATGATAAAAACCTACACTATTATTATTATTATTCTGAGTAGCATAACGCTGTTTTATTAACATTCCATACGAGTGGAGGCTCTAAGAAGTTAATCTTTGATAAATCTACAATGTAACAAACACAGACGCTTCCAAATCCGGGAGTAATATAATAACCGCGAAGCTACTTATTATATTATTGTGGCTTTCTCCTTGCGTTTATATATCTTATAACTTTCTACGACTCCGCTGTATAAGAACGTTAATTAATATCCCACTTCGTTCAACATTACGCCTCGAGTTTAGCAGTGAAAGGATAAAAGTATAATTTGACGTAATTACGGCCTCTCTTTTTACTTGGCAATTCTGACGTTTTGTACCACGCCTTACCTTAATAGCTAATAATAAGTAACCTTCTAAACGCCTCTGCGTTGTAAGCAGACTCATAGCTATATTTAATAATTAATAGGTGGGTTTATGCTGACGTTTCCTTTAGCATCGTAATTAAGACATTAAATACAGTTTAATTTTATAAAGAGCGTACCTGCTTTAAATTGACATTGCTGTTGTCGGGTTTGATGATTATTAAATTATCACTTTATTGGTACGCCAGTTTGCAATGTGTTTAGAAAATGTATACTTTTAGTGTGTAAGAGGCTTGGTTATTTAAATATGACGTCGTTTAATGATAGCCTATAAGAAAGTTATCTCATGTAAATAAATAGTATAGGGACGGTGCCCAGACAAATCAAATTCAAATGGTCAGAGATAGGTGGTGTGATACTACGAACGTAATCAACATATACTTCTAATACTTGCCTTCGTAAGATATCTCAGCCATAAATACGATGTAACAGGGAACTGTGAGCGCGATGCGGTGAGCTTTATGGCAGAATTGACGGCCTCGATGGCGTGGTGGTTTGTGTAACTGACTGCCACGCCTGAGGTCGCGGGTTCGATTCCCTCACAAGTCAAACATTTGTGTGCATGAACATGGATGTTTGTCTTGGTCTGGGTGTTTCTTTGTATAATATGTATGTATTTACAAAAAAAAAATTATATTTGTATGTTTATCCATTGTCTAGTATCCATAGTACAAGTTCTGCTTAGTTTGGGCTAGATCGTGTTGTGTGTATGTGGTAGAATATTAATATATTATTATTATTATTCTTCTCATCCTCGTACCTATGTTTTATTTGACTCGTTATTGTACATAAACTTAGCAACTGTAAAACTATCAATGCTTTTTATACTCATAAGGACTGCGTTCTAAAACGTATAAATTAGTTATTCTTGTAGATGTTTAAAACAATAACAATATATGAACCCTATTCATAGTTGATGAAGTAGTATAGGTATGACCTTTATCCAGGATTGACACTGACATTGTTAAAACAATATTTATACGAGTAAAATATATTATTAAGCAATTTGATTACAAAAATGTCGATATAAATTATTTCAAGCCGCCAACGCTTTGCTGTGGCTCATTCTAATATTTCTATTGCCTCGTTCCCGTAGAAACTTCAGGATAAAAAGTATATTAAAACATTCTTATATAGAAATACATACAATGTTATTTAAAAAAACAGGTCAACACATTGCCAACTTTTCTAGTTTTGCGGGTAGAAGCATAAGGATGCTGATGTATATATATCTATATATATATATAATATAAATACATAAAAAAATCTAGTGTCCCTGTGTTTGTGGTCGCACTCTTCCGAAACGGCACGACAAACTTTTCTGATTTTTTATGTACATATATTAGGCTGATTAGGCAGGTATGACAATAGGTCGTAAAGTATATTTCATACCGTTAGGTGCCCTAATCACCTACCTGTCAACCTAACCTACATTTGCACGAGCGAAATCGTGGGCAAAAACTAGTTACATATATAAATCAGCTTCCTTATTCTTGTGTATATAAAAAGGGATGATATTTCCAATCCAGTGTTAGCAGCAAGAATCCAATTAATAGTTATAATTGATAAACCTATTGGTTGTTCGCAGGTGCTCCCCGGTCTGTACGTGGGGAACTACAGGGACTCGAAAGACACGGTCCAACTGGAAAAGTACAAGATTACTCACATACTGTCCATACACGACGCGGCTAGAAGACTACACTCCGTAAGTTTTGTTTTTAACAAATAGGTATGTTTATTTTTGTTAACTTTCCGCATAGCCAAGCTGACGCGGCAGTGGACAGGGCATATGGCTCGCAGAACCAAAACCCGTTCGGACAGAAAGGTTCTGGAGTGACGGCCACGCATCGGAAGACGCAGTAGGGTTAGGCTTTCCACAAAGTGAACCGATCACCTGATAAGGGTCGCGGAAAGTGGTTAGATGCAGGCGGCACAAGACCTGTCCGTGTGGTAAAGCTTGGGGTGGCCTATGTCCAGCAGTGGACGTCTTAGGGTTGAGACGATGATGATGACTCATAATTAGCACAGTAGCATTTTAAAACAATGGAAAATTAAGTATAGGGTCTCTGCCATAGTGAAAACACACTCCGTTTGTCCGTTTGTGTACCGTATGATGCATAACCCAACCAAGCGTTTA
Source organism: Catocala sponsa (assembly GCA_963564715.1). Lineage (NCBI taxonomy): Eukaryota > Metazoa > Arthropoda > Insecta > Lepidoptera > Erebidae > Catocala > Catocala sponsa. The sequence continues at coordinate 16,326,742 of OY751342.1, forward strand.
AGAGTAAACAGAAATTATCCACTTTTCATTTTAAAATGTCGTTATCACATAAAAACTACATTACATCGAGAAATCCACCTAAAGTTCTCTTAATGTGGGAGTTGTCTCTCGGATGTATGTAAAGTTCAGCGGGTCATAAGAATAAAATACTTAGATACATCGTGTGCTCGAAAAGACGTAATAATATTTAAACGAAAGTGAAATTTGGGTATGGCAAAAGAAGCATGAGAGCAGAATAAATGCTGTAGAAATGAGAGCGTTGAGAAGCATATGTGGTGTGACTCTGAAAGATAGAATAAGGAATAGTGTGATTAGAGAGAGATGCGACATGAAAGTAGATATAGTTACAAGAATAGAAAAGGGTATGTTAGGCTGGTTTGGACATGTAGAAAGAATGGACGAGGAAAGGCTGACTAAGAAAGTTTATAAGGCTAGTGTGAATGGAACAGTCGCAAGAGAAAAATCTAGGCGAACGTTTCTCGATCAGATCGAAGGCGTTCTGGACAAAGGCCAGATTAAGACCTCCTTGAACCGACGGGCGTGTATGAGAAATGTGACGAAAGTGAATGAAGCCAGAGAAGTGTGTCAGGATCGTAGCAAATGGAAATCCGTAGTCTCTGCCTACCCCTCTGGGAAACAGTCGTGAATCTATGTATGTATATTTAAACGACGGACAGAAAAACACTTTAGTACAATTAACTATAGATTACTCATTTCCAATGCTCGGAGCATTTGGAGCAACAGAGGTTCAGTATCGAACAGATAGCAGTGTTAAGGTGTTAATTTAAACTACGACATCAGTGCAGTAAATTTTCATCTTTATTAAATATATATCTATTACAGTTATTTGAAATAAAGTCTACAAAACTTATATTATGAACAAAAAGGGCGTCCTTATCGCTGAAAGCACGATTTGGTATTAAATTTATGTTTAGACAGCCAACGCGTTGTATAGTAAACCTAACCGAATTCAATATCGTTGATGTCATTCACTTAGTCGGAAAATAGAATAGTCGTATATTACTAGTCTATTTTCCGACTAAGTGAAGTAGGCTTTACGTACCTACGTATAAACGTACATGGATCTTAAAACTGTGGGCATTAGGCCAAGTTGAAACTGGCAGCCCTTGCACACTTTTAAGAACACTTATTATTAGGTATAACACTCAGTAAGCAGCTTTACTCACACATTTGAATACATATTCAGGCTTGTAAATCCCTTTAGAAGGAGACAAGTGTTCTGTCACACACGATTTGCCAATTATGTGTAATCCATGATCAAGTCTATTGTTGTCTAACACCCATAATTTTAAAGTGTTTGCTACTGTTAAGAATTTTCTAATAAAGAACAGCAATAACAGTTTACTCGGTCCAGAAATCAAAAATTAAACTACTTCATGTACCTAGTTTAATAGTTTCAAAATAATGTAAAAGTAGTGATTTCAAATAAACAACGCGATAGCGTCCATATAAAATAGTTAAATTTCAATGTATAACATTCGCGTAAACGTAAGACAATATTATAATATTAAACGCTGACGTTTCTTTAATTCAAAAGATTTTTCAATTAAACATGCAATAAAACAGCACACGTATGCTGATGCAATTCATATCAGCAATTCATATTCCATTCTCCATCCGCCGATATGTAGATTATTCTCATGGATAAAGTTTACTATTCATAATATGACATACTCTATAAAATACACTATTTGATTACTTCCTATAGGTTTATAAGAAATGTGTGAGCTTAGTTTAATGTCACAACATTGACGGAGCGGCTTTTGATGTAAGAGATTAGTGCCATCACTTGAATTAGTAGGTACATACGTCAAATCTTAATTCAAATCATAAATCCACGACTTGAAATTGATCCTATCAGTTCTCTCGCAATATCTGTGTATCCAGGTTCAATAGTGGTGACCTTGAAGTTAATACACTCGGAAGCGAGGTAAAGTAAACTGTCGTGAAAACAAGTTATTTAATCAGAAGTACCAGACCACGGAAAAAGTTTTAAGAAAAAGGTTTTTGTCTTTAGCACACTGGTTGGTTGTTCCTAATTATTAAAAATATTGTTTTTGAGAAAATTCCAAATTTAAATCGAGCTGCACATTTTAGGAGAATTAGTGTTACTGCAATGTGTAGCTGCAATATACTGGCTGGCACTAACAGGCATAAGAATACTCGTTAATACATATTTTGCATAGACATACGTTGACATTCATCAATCATCAATTTAAATGTTTTTAAGTTTTTAAACATTACAACAACATTGCAGTAAATATATTGTGCTTATAAAACCCTTTAATTAAAATACTGAGAAATGAATAATATAGTTTGTAAAGGAGACCTCAGTATTATTAGCAGTATCTTATTATTAAGATATCTGTATACTCTACCTAAATGCAATAAATATGTTAGGGTCTCGATGGTGGATGGTGGACAAATAAAAAGCGGACTGTATTTTAGCGCTGGTATAAGTATATACAATTTTAAGTGACGCGTTACAAGCAGTGGTCCCGTCGGAGATCGCATCGGCAATGCTTGAGTAAGTGGTAGGGGTCCCGCGGCCACCCGCCGCCCGCGCCCCCGCTGCTTCCTCTCGGTCGCCTGCGCAGTGCGCTGGCGGCTCAGCTACTCATTGGCATTGGTCCACTGCGATGGCGAGGATCGAGGTTCGATTCTCGACATATTCCCCACAGGATGAACAGTTAAGAGTCTTGAGCTGGAAGAGGGCAAATGTTATTAAAGGCTCTTTGTATGAGGCCTCTCTTTGTCCTAATCTCGGCGACACGATTGATCCCATCGACACCAGGATAAACCTTGGCGATTCTTCCAAGCGGCCACAGCAATGGTGGAAGAGTCTTATCCTTGATGAGGACTAAATCGTTCGGCTTGAGCTCGTTGTTGGAAGACGTAAGCCACTTAGTCTTTTGTTGAAGAGTGGAGATGTACTCGTTTCTGAAACGAGCCCAGAAGTGTTGCCTGATGTATTCGATCCTTTTGTACCGATCAATGGTAGTAATGTCTCTTTCCAAGACTTGTGGATGTGGATTTGACGTGAGTGATCTTCCTATTAAGAAATGGGCAGGGGTAAGTGCAGTGAAGTTAAAGGGATCGGTTGAGAGGTGAGTGAGAGGACGCGAATTTAAAATAGCTTCAATTTGAGCCAGACAGGTAGCCATCTGCTCATAGGTAAAATGAACTGGTTTTAAAAAACGCCTAAGGTGATGCTTGGTTGAACGGACAGCTGCCTCTGCCATCCCATTAAAATGTGGGCTATATGGAGGAGTATATTTAAAATCTATACCTTCCTGGGCCATATCGTACTGAATATTAGACTCGGCAAGAAATCTTTGCAGATCATTGGATGATCCGGCTCGAAGGACCAACTTGTTAGGGTCTCGATGGTGGATGGTGGACAAATAAAAAGCGGACTGTATTTTAGCGCTGGTATAAGTATATACAATTTTAAGTGACGCGTTACAAGCAGTGGTCCCGTCGGAGATCGCATCGGCAATGCTTGAGTAAGTGGTAGGGGTCCCGCGGCCACCCGCCGCCCGCGCCCCCGCTGCTTCCTCTCGGTCGCCTGCGCAGTGCGCTGGCGGCTCAGCTGCTCATTGGCATTGGTCCACTGCGATGGCGAGGATCGAGGTTCGATTCTCGACATATACTTATAAGTATGGCGAGCCTCCATAAACGCACGGTAATACGTTGTGCATGACGCAAGATTCGCATAATATATATATATTATTTCACCATTTGTACGTGGTTGAAATTCAATCTTCCAAGTCTTGAACAAAATAAAAGCAATAATCGGGCCATCACATTTACATTACAAAATGTGACCGCAACATGGTTTATAAGGGGATTAAATATAATGATCATCAAAAATACTAATTGGTCAGCAAATATTGCACAGCAGAACGAGCATCTATACGCCTCAAATCACTGCGTTCCGTCTCGGAAGTGTTAGGTTATGTTAGGTTCCTTTCTTTAAACCCACTCAAAAATAGGAGCCCGTCGACTTAGTTTGATCTCTTTAAAGTTTTCTGGCCATGAGTTGCTGATCAATTAGCTATTTCTGCTCACAAATTATATTTTTCTGCTCACAAAAATACCAATACTATGCTAACCATTTAAATAACACCCGTTTATAAGAGGTTGAACAATAAGGCAATGGTCACACAACTGGCATAAATTAGTTTTTAAAATTTACTATTAAGGTTACCGTGACTCTTAAAAAGAGGGATCAACCTCTCACCAGCCTATTTTATGAAAACAAGTGGTAGAGGCGATGATGTTTAGTTAATAAAAATTGTATTTTCCTTTTTAGGTCATTATGGAAAATTATCTGCATATTAAAGTTTTTATTAAAGAATTTTTCAAGTATTATCTATTTCTCTTACTTGTCTTATAGCCTTCTGGTAGCAAGAGACAATACATATCTTTGTGTGTTGTTTTACTTTTGCGTCATCCCTATTTATTAGAGAACGAATATAGTCTGGAAGCAGTAACAAAAGTAAAATGATCTTTATAATGAGTTTGTAGAAAAATGGTCTATAGATTACATGTTTTTTTTTTAGCTTTTAGGCCAAAGAAGTATTCAATATATTATTCTTGTATATTGTTGTGTGTAGTCAAGAAGAAATGGCTCTCATGAGGTAGGTATTATATATTGTAGGTATTCATATACCTACATTATTTTTTACCAAAGTCATTAAAAGTATTACTCGTGAATTCTCTTTGTTATTTTGAATTCAGTTGACATAACATTGCGGCGAGATTGGATCCGTGGTTGATTGAGTAACGTAAGCTCGACCCGGTGCCGGATAAATGTAGTTCAAGAAACATCCCTTTAGGGTGTTATGCCTATTAAGCGGATTGGACCCCGCATACGTCTCATTTAATATATATATATACATATATATATATATATATATATATATATATATATAATATAATAACTCCCAAAATACTGGTTATTATTACTTAGTTTAGGCGGTAGCGGTTTCAACATTTTGTTATTAATTTGCCAGTCTGTATGTACCTTTTAAGAATATCTGTATATTGTGCCTTATCTGGTATGGATAAATTATTATTATTAGTTAAATGACGTCGCAAAGAAACTAGCCTACGTGGACGAGGTTACAGGCAAAAACTATTTCTTTAGTAATAGACATACACTATCTATTCAAGTTGCAAACTAATTAACAGCGCTGGCAGACATCGAGTACGCGTTTTCTTTGAACAGTAACACAAGACTTTAGAATATTATATCATACTGTGTGACGCTCGTGTGTAATAGTTTTGATTAGTTAATACTTATTCGTCAATGTATTATCACAATATCGTATAGTTTACATTGATTTAATAACGGATCGTTAATACCTATCCAATTAAATCGTGTTCAGATGTATTCTGATTCAAACCTCAAACCGCGTTTGTTTAATCATATTGGTAGGTATTATAATATCAACTTCAATACTACCTCATTAGTCTTGTGCCATATTATGTTCAGACAAGTTTGTAAAAGTAAAGTATATTAATATTAAAATGCTGAGTACATCTTTCGTAGTAAGCTCTTGTATTGTTATCATAAAAAGATGTCAAATCCCTTACTTTTTAATGACTAAGTTTTAAATTAATCAGTTTATTCATATATTAAGATTCACCAACAGTTACTACAATATCACATACTCATAAGTGAAACATTTTGAGTCTAACCAATTGTATAACTAATTACAGGTGAATTCAGAATGCATTACATTTTAAATATTACATAGATAATATGATGATGATCGATCCGACCGTTTTCGGCCATGGCGACTGCTTTGACTCCTAGTCGGCTTGACGACGCTGATGCGCCCGAAGATGACTTATATAGCCGATTTTTGCTGTAAACTCTCTGGAACAGTATGGGCACGACAGCATGCCGGATACATAATTATAATTTATGGCAACGGATGGACGGGCCTTTAATTCATCGTGCTTAGTATCAAGATCAGGTTTACGCTGCTCCTCAAACTCGCGGGTTTGACGTCTCACAATATCGCGCCATTCCAGACGCTGGGCTGCCAAAATCTCCCATTGAGAAGGTTCGATGTTGCACCTTTTCATATGACGCTTCTGAACATCTTTATACCTGAGGAATTGACCGCCATGTTTTCGTTTACCCTCCTCTAGTTCAGAGTAGAAGATGCGCTTTGCCACTCTCTCTTCCGCCATACGCGATACGTGACCACACCAACGAAGCTGCCGACGCATTAGATAAGCTTTAATGCCACTGACATTGGCTCGTCGGAGTACTTCGGTATTGCGTACTCGGTCAGACCATCTAATTTTCATGATGGAGCGAAGGCATCTCATGTGAAAGCGGTCAAGAGTGCGCATGTGATGGCGATACACGCACCACGCCTCAGAAGAGTATAGGAGGTTTGGCAGCACAATGGCCATGTATATTGAAATTTTGGTAGCCAGTTTTAAGTCGTGTGAGCAGAAGACCTTGGAACGGAGCTTCCCAAAAGCTGCAGCTGCAGCACTGATCCTGCTGTTTATTTCGGCATCAAGATCGCACTTAGATGTTACAATGCTCCCCAGATAACGGAACTTATCCACTTGCTTCAGTAAGTCCTCACCGAGCCTAATGGCTAGTGTCTCTTGACCATGTATGTCTACAGACATCACCTCTGTCTTTTTGACACTGATCTTCAGGCCAAACTTGCAGCATGCTTGGTGGAAAACGGACTCCTTCAGAAACAGTTTGCAGAACTTCCCTCACTACTACCGCAAAGTACAGAGCGAACAGTTTGGGCGCTAGAACACATCCTTGTTTCACCCCACAGGTAACGGGAAAGAAACTAGACTGTTCACCCTCTACGGTGACACAACACTGCATATCATCATGCAGGAGTCTCAAAAGTCGCACAAACTTCTCCGTGCATCCTAACCTTCCCAGCACCATCCAGAGCGCTTCACGAGGCACACTATCGAATGCTTTCTCCAAGTCAACAAAACAGAGATATAGCTGACGACCCTGCTCTCTACTTTTTTCTTGCAGTTGACGTATGGAGAAAATAGCTTCAGCTGTGCCTGGGTCAGGTCGGAAGCCAAACTGGGTTTTAGGCAGGATCCTTTCTGACACATCTTTCAGGCGATTTAAAAGAACTCTCGCAAAGACCTTTCCTGGAGCTGTCAAAAGTGAAATACCGCGGTAAGAGCCGCAGTCGGCACGGTCACCCTTGACATAAGAAACAAAGATGAATATTAAAAGCGAGTTAAGTTTAAAATTAAATGATATCAAAATCCAGTAAATTTTGCTTGTCTTACATAAATTTGTTTAAATTACTTTAAATAATCAATACTGGTATAAATTGTTGTTAATGTAATTGAGAATCAAATTAAAATATAAAAAATATAACAATTAGAACTAGCAATAAAGTGAGTAATTGAAGCTTAAATGTTGTTTAAAAATTATATAAAGCAGAACACAACTATAACATATACATCTCGATGGCGTAGTGGTTAGTGTAACCGACTGCCACGCCTGAGGTCGCGGGTTCGATTCCCGCACAAGTCAAACATTTGTGTGCATAAACATGGATGTTTGTCTTGGTCTGGGTGTTTCTATGTATAATATGTATGTATTTACAAAAAAAAAGTATATATGTAATTATGTTTATCCATTGTCTAGTACCCATAGTACAAGCTCTGCTTAGTTTGGGCTAGATGGTGTCGTGTGTATGTGATTAGAATATTATTATTATTTTGGTTGGTTTAATTTGTTTTTTCTCGAAATAAAATTCGGTATTTAATGAAAATCACGGGTCTAGGCCAAGTGGGGTTCATTTGGGGCATTATTTATTAAAAGGGGCTTGTCCTGCAAAAACTTACGAACTATACGGCAAGTATAAAGTATAGCGGCCTTCTGCATAGTGATGTAAAGGTTGGTGGGTAGCTCTATCTGTCGTAAATAGTGAAGAAGGTGTTTGGGTATGACGCCTGTGCTGGAGAGCACCAGGGGCACAATGTATACTTTGTTCATTTTCCATATTCTACTTATTTCTTCTTTTAATTCTGTATATTTATGTATTTTTTCTGTTATGGTTTTCTGTAAATTGTGTGTATTGGGTACCGCTATGTCTATTAAATATGTATGTTTATTTAATTTATCTATCATAGTTATGTCAGGCCTATTGTTGTGTATAGTTTTATCTGTAAGTATTGCTCTATCAAAGTATATTTTGTGGCTGCTATTCTCCAGCGCTGGTTTTGGGGTATATTGGTAGTAGGGAACAGTTTTTGGTATTAGGTTATATTTTACGGCTAGTTTTTGGTGAACGATATTAGCAATTTGGTTGTGTCTGTGGGTGTAATCTGTTTGAGCTAGAGATGAGCAGGCTCCTGTAATATATTGGATGGTTTCAGATGCGTGATGACACTTTCTACATTTGTCATTTTGTGTATTAGGGTCTTTAATAATGAATTTACTATAATTTTTTGTATTAACAACCTGATCTTGTATTGCTAGCATAAATCCTTCCGTTTCAGGGAAGAGTGAGCCCAATTTTAGCCACTTGTTTGAGCTGTCTGAATCTACAGGGTGTCTGAATTATTATTATTATTATTATTATTATCACCATACTTTACGTCCAATGAAACAAATTAATTATTTATTGATTGCTGGCAATACGTAAACGAATTTAAAAACGTAGTCAATCATATGCAGCAATTTACAGATATAAGTTGTATATTTGGTAATATACAACTTATACCTGCTAGGTGCTGATCATTCAAATAGCGATCAACAATTCGAATAGTTTGTAATTATTCGAATAACTCGAGCGCTTAATCGATAATTTCTAATGTTGTCACAGTTTTCGTTAGATACACAAATATTGCATAACCACGATGTTCATCATAGAATAAATATGTAATCTCGTGCATAGGACACGACAGTATATTTGCATATTGCATGGGCGATGACACGTGTATAAACCAGTTCACTTGCCTTCACAGAAATAAAACCAGTGCCAGATTCATTGTTCATAATAATTCAACTGAGTACGTAACTACAAAGCTTTAAGTTTCAAGCTTTAGTTCTGATATTTACATTTCCAAGCAATGAAACTTTGAGGCTTTTGGCCAAACATTATATTTATTATATAATATTTATTTTGTACATAATAATAATAATAATAATAACTTTATTTACACAAAAAAAAAATATTGTAGGGTTTTTACAATAGTATGTTACATCGATCGAATCATTTTGATCTACAATTTCGTGGGAGGAGTACTGTTCTCCTAGATAGGCTACAGGATAGCCTGTGTTTAGGAGACACAGTTTCGATCCCCTAGTGGTAGATATTAAATTAAAATATAACGTTTACATATATAAGTGCGTTAGTTTGTGTAAATAGGTACAAATTAGGACATACAATAAAATTCGAAAGTAAATAAAAATTTTTGAGCATGTAGTGTTTTATGGTACTGTGTTCGTTCGTGCGTGTATGTGAATCTGTTTGAGTGAGGGTTTGTGCGTGTGTGTGTGCGTGTGTATATGAGTGTGAGTGTGGATGTGTGTGTGCATGTGTGTGTGAGTGGGCGCGTGTCTGTGTACGCGTGTGTGTCTGTTTGTGCGGCGCGTGTGTGTATGTGCGTGTGTGTGTGTGTGTGTATGTGCCATAGATAATTATGATATAAGTGTGCAGAATGTGATTATATTGTGAGGAATTTCTCGGTGTCATCGTAATTTAATTGCAGGAGAAAAGTTCTAACAGTATTTTTGCAGATGAAGTACGAAAGGCCAAAGATTTTGCAAGTTGCGTTAATTTTGTTATAAAGGGAGGGAGCACGATATACAGAGAATCTTTTTATGAAAGATGTACGAGGATGGGGTACTGTGCAGGCTCTATCTTTCCTACGCTTATTAATTTGCCGATAAGGTATTCTACGGTGTTGTCGTAGAACAATGTGTAAGATATATTGTTGTCTTACATTAAGCACGTTACAGGCCTTATACAATTCTGTAGTTGGAAACAAGATTGGTCGAAATGTTGCGACTTTAAGTATTGCTCTGTGCGCGATCTCTAGAGGTTTTAAAGTTGTTTTCGCAGCTCCTCCCCAGCAAGAAATACAATAAATTAGGAGCGATTGGCACAGTGCAAAGTACACATTTCGAATAATTGTATTGTTTGCTACATGTCGTAACGTTTTAAAGATGAAAATCAATTTGCGAATGCGCCCGGATAGGATGTTAATGTGGAATTTAAAGTTTAAGTGGTTATCAAGAAAAACGCCAAGATATTTAGTCTGCATAACAGATGTTACAGGTGGGCACTGGCAGTTTTGTAGAGGAAGAGAAGAACAAGAGTGAGCTTTTATGGTCAAGGGGATTTTGGGTTGGGATATTGAGGTGAGTGAAAAAGTTATAAAATTTGTTTTGTTGATGTTTAGGGTTAGGCTGTGACTGAAAAGCCATCTTAGAGCAGAATTGAAACCATCCTGAGCGGTGGCTTGAAGTTCTGGCCATGAATTGCAGCAAAATGTAAGGGCGGTATCATCAGCAAAAGAAACGATTCTAGCATTTGGTATATTGAGGTTGCAAAGGTCGTTGATAAACACAAGAAATAAAGTTGGGCCTAGTATACTACCTTGGGGCACGCCGTATTGGATGGGAAGCACGTCGCTGTGGTAGTTATCTATGGTAACAAATTGAGAACGATTTGTGAGATAACTTTTAAATAAATTGAGTGTTTCTCCCCTAACACCTACACCTTCTAACTTGATCAACAGGGTTGAAATGGGAACTGTGTCGAATGCTTTTGCCAAATCTAGGAATATAGTTAGAACTTTCTTATGTTTATCTAGATTGTCCACTATATGGTCGACCAAGTCATGGACTGCGTCACAAGTAGATTTGTTTCGACGAAAACCAAATTGGTGTGGTGATAACAGTTTGAAATGTTCTAAGTAATTGATCAGTCTTTTGTTTATTAAGCGTTCGAGAATTTTTGATAGAGCACTGAGAACTGCTATGGGTCGGTAGTTGTTCGCTAGGTTCCCATCGCCGCCCTTAAAGATAGGATAAATCATTGCCTTTTTAAGAGAAGTCGGGAATGTAGCCGTTTCAAAGCAAAGGTTGAAAATGTGGCATAATATTGGTGCAAGTGTGCAGGCGTATCTTTTTAAAAACATAGGAGAGATATCATCGGAGCCGGTCGCAGCGTTGGATCTCAGCGAACCTATAGTGAGTAAAATCTCGTCAGGGTCTGTATGTTCAAGAACAAAGGATTGGACAAAGGGTCTGGGGGTATGGAGTGTTGGTAAGTGTGGGAGTGTTAGGTTGGCGTCTAAATCATCTGCAAGTTTCTTAGCAATATTTACAAAGAACTTATTTGTCTCGTTGCAGGACTGAATTGGTGTTGTCGATTGAGATAACAATTGAGTAGAGTGTTGTTTAATCTTTGTAGTGTTTGTTATTGTTCTGATTTTTACCCAGAGCTTTTTAGGGTTCTTTATAGCCTTGTTTAATTCTTGACTGTCGAATTGTCTTTTTGCCTTCTTTAATAAAGCTGAGCAAAAATTTCTGTATCGTTTATATGTCGTCGTGATAATGATATTGTCTGGTGATATTTTTATTTTTTTGTGCAATGAGTCGCGGTGCCTTATACATCTAAGCAACCCTGGAGTAATCCACGGTTTTAAGGTCCTTTTATTTGCGGGGACTTTTATTGTTTTTGTACAGTCCGTTATGGCTGATTTGGATAGAGAAATAAAGGTGTCTGTCGCTTTGTTTGGGTCGGTCATTGAGAGGATGGGGGTAAAGTTTATTTGCTTTATAACAGTATCGAGGGCATCATAATCCAGTTTAATAGCTGTTTTTAAGGTGGTTGATTTAGGACTATTATCGTTCTTATTGTTCAGACACAGGAGAGAGGATCGGTGATCAGTCACCGTTGTTTCATAGACAAGGGTAAGGGCTTTGATCTTGGTACGTAAGAAAACGTGATCGAGGCAATTATCTCCTCTAGTAGGTCTAGTGTGTGCAGGAAGGAATCCGTTAAAAGCAAGGGAGCTTAGGTATTCATGAGACCGAATGTCTGAAGAATTAGGTTTGATATCGATGTTAATATCTCCGGTGATAATAACCGTTTTGTATGACGTAAGCGAAGCAAGTATGTTATTGAGTGCAGAGAGGAACGTTTGAGTGTTATCATTAGACGGCGAACGATATATGCAAAGTATTGCCATGCCCGTTTTTATTTTAACGATTATACCAGATGCTGATTGATCAAAATCGGGTTCTTCATAGGACGACTCAAGACTAGATTTTGCATAGACTACTACACCGTCGCTCTTGTTTAGATGTTTGGAAGTTTTGTATGTCGTGTAGTTTGGTAAAATGGGGGTATAGTTATTACTGGAACATGCTAACCAACATAGTATATTTATTACTGTTTTATTCTGTTAAACGAAAATTACGGGAACCGTAATAATCCTGGAATGATTATATTCGCTTTTCATACCATGGTTATTGCCGCGTAAGTGTTAACTTACTTATAGTACAATATTTCTTTAAAAGACAATTACAACACTACGTTTAGTTCTTGTATCGCAGGTTACACACATTCAAACAACGGACACAAAGTGCACTACAATTATTAATTTATTTATTTATTAAGGATCTCCAACAAAGAATATACACAAAATTGCACAGACAAATGGACATCAGTTTAAACGTTCAATAAATAATTTGAATATATTTTGATGACTTGAAAATTCCAATAACTCGATTTTTTAGGCAATTAAAGAAAACAAACTTTAAAGACGGATAGATTATAGTTGACCTGCAATGATTTTAGTTTAGTTTTTGATATTAAAATGATCGTATTTAAATAAATAGTTACATTAACAAATTGATTTAAAATATCTACAATAAAAAAGTAGCACTCCGGGAGTGCCGGCAGAAGTGAAAACTTGAATATTAACGTTGTGCATTTTTGATATTTTGGAATGGTTAGGGAATAATTTTGCACGAATTGCTTTAATTATCAGTATAAAAGTACTATCATTTATGTGGTAAAATATTCATTTGTTGCGCTATCGTACACAAACATGACAATTCTCCCTCCGTCTTACGAATTTTCGATCAAGTCACGTGTCCTGACGCGAGTTTAACATTTTTTACCCATCACAAAAAAAGTGCACAACGCTGCTAAAGAAGTTTTCACTTCAAAAAGGAACAGAGTGTTATTGCTATGTGACCGTAGCGCTATCTATACCCAAATCAATATGATCCTGCTGTACTACGATTTACAAACAGACTTTGCAGAATTTGAAATGTCATAGCTGATATGACATTTCAAATTCTCGCAATATTCAAACAGATGTACAGCATAGGATTTTTTGTGTAGTTTCCGTGAAATACAATGTCGATTCACTGACTTTCAGAACTGCTTCAAATTGGAAACTGTTATTAAGTTTAATATTTCGAAGAATATGGCGAACATTATAATTTAGCTGTATAGCGTTTTACTTGTTCTCAATTTGTAATTATTTATACAATTTTACGGTAGTTAATATACTTCTTTGTCAATATTTTATGTTGTTTGAACATATACGTAACATAAAAATGTAATAAGGCATAAGTAAAGAAATACTTCGAATATTTAGTGCACGCAAAACACTGGCATTTAAAATTGTTGTACATCTGTTCGTGTTCCCGCATCACACATACAAAATTGAAACGAAATATGCGTTTTACTACAGTTTAGTTTCAACTCTGAGTTCAGAATTAAAAATTAAACTCGTTTCATCGGATTCTGTTCAATAGAACAAGAGAAATTATATATAATATCATTTACGTAAATAAAATCGCGGACAAACGGTAATTAATATAATTAATAATTTAAACATAAATAAGCTTATTAATTAAAAATTATATTTATGAACAGTCGAAATGTATCCGAAAAGGCACGTTTGGCTGTTAATAGAGGACTATTAGTGCCCACACTTATGTATGGAAGTGAAAGTTGGGTATGGCAAAAGAAGCATGAGAGCAGAATAAATGCTGTAGAAATGAGAGCGTTGAGAAGCATATGTGGTGTGACTCTGAAAGATAGAATAAGAAATAGTGTGATTAGAGAGAGATGCGGCATGAAAGTGGATATATGTAGTTACAAGAATAGAAAAGGGTATGTTAAGCTGGTTTGGACATGTAGAAAGAATGGACGAGGAAAGACTGACTAAGAAAGTTTATAAGGCTAGTGTGAATGGAACAGTCGCAAGAGGAAAACCTAGGCGAACGTTTCTCGACCAGATCGGAGGCGTCCTGGACAAAGGCCAGGTTAAGAGCTCCTTGAACCGACGGGCGTGTATGAGGAATGTGATGAAAGTGAATGAAGCCAGAGAAGTGTGTCAGGATCGTAGCAAATGGAAATCCGTAGTCTCTGCCTACCCCTCTGGGAAACAGGCGTGAATCTATGTATGTATGTATGTATATTTAGTAAATATAACGCCTGTACATATTAGAGGCATTACCGACCTTCATGTATTGCTTTGGTACAAAAAATAGTTTCAGACGATGCCGGTGTAAATAAAGTAAAAACCATTTTCCGCCTTCTTTATCAATGAATTTTACTTGCATGTCGTCGATGACCTCACTAATGCACCCTGAAGGTGTGCTAGTGTTAAATTGAATGTAATAAACGATACGATATATTCTGAATTGCAATTTTACAGAGGTAAACCGTACTTTTAGGCTTTTGCTAAGGTACCATCACTCTGTCGACGTATAGACAATACCGAGCCGATTACTAAAGAGATAAATTTGCCTTCAAATTTCAAAGTTATAGGCATTAATGTTGCGAGGGCTTTCTAATAGTGACTGAGGTAGTCAGTGGCTTCAGTTGTTGTATTTATATACGTCGCGTGACCAAACAAAGCTATAATAAAACCGACTTAATTAAATTAACAAATAAATTACAAAAGTTATTAATTAAGTTTGAAGTTAATATATTATTTGTGTAAGTGGAAATTAAGCCTCATAATTAGATATAGATCTAAGTTTAATTAATTATTAAAAATGTTGGTAAGTTTAACATAGAAATCGCTTTATAAAACATATTATATTCGCGACTTAAATCCCTTAGTCTAAGTAGACCTACCTAAATACTTGCCGGAAAAATACGATCCGACCCCATGTGGTCGCTCGACGTATCAGTTCGTATTTTATTGCACTTAAAAATTCTATAGTTAGGCCCTCAATATTTTTAGGTACTGGTTAAAATCAGGTTAAAATTATACCAGTTTATTTGTCAGTTTTTCATTGTAGTTTTACAAAAAATCTACATTTAAACTAAATTTTTATTTTTAAATTTATACAAAAAACATACATGAAGTATCTGCGTAAATAAATATTTTTTTGCATAAATGACTAATAAGCTATTATTTTTATGTGAACGTTTTTTTGTTCCTAATTATAATCAAGGACTACATTATTTATATTTATATGTGTAATACGTATATAGTCTAGTGGGAGACCGTTGGACTGCCAAGCAGAGGGTAATTATCACTCGCTTTAATGGTGGTTTAAGGAAAACATCGTGAGGAACCCTGCATATCTGAGAGTTCTTCATAATGATCTCAAAAATATGTGAAGTTTGCCAACCCCCCAGTGGGCCTGCGCAGTAGACAAAGGCTTCTCACACTGAGAAAAGGCCCGTGCTCAGAAGAGGGACAGTTTAACATAGGACTGATATTATTATTATATACTATACGCTTGTTTTGTTGGATTGAACCTGAGAAATCACGATAGACGAACTTATGTTTGCAGCCGATCGACATTTTTTGGGTGCGATTTTTGGACTCGGTAAATTGTTATTTGATTTTTTATTGATAAATAAATGTTAGCAGTACGGAGTCTAGAAATATGATCACTGGATAAAAATAGGCTTGCCCGTGAGATTTAAAATATACTTGATTATTCCTTTGTACATAAGCAGTATATCTACGTGGCATTGGTAACGGGCGGTATAGTTACTAACCGAAAGTAAGGGGATAGCGCTTAATGCCAGAAATATACGAAAGACAATCACGACGATCGAGCCGCTTTTTGAAAGCTAAGTTTGTTGCAGTTAAAAAATTCGTAAGGTACACAGTGATCAAACAAAGTGTAATATTAATGTAGTTTTTTATACGTATCACTTTAATTTTTATCGAATACATAAGAATCGACGAAGACTCACAGAATCGCCAGAACAAAAACAAAAATGGTAAGAAATCTAAAAAACACAACCAAACACAGAAGTAAACATTCACTCTGTAAAGCTTTAAATTGTTACGGAGAGAGTACAAATATAAATTGAATTAAGAATGTAAAGATCAAGATAAGGGTTAGTACTAAACCACTCGTGACCCGAAGACGACCTAACATCACTCCACACTACGAACAATGGTTTTTAGACATTAGGAACATAAAGTTATTTTACACTGAAATTTACATAAAACATGGAGACGGATCACAACGGATCCCAAAATATATTTGGGATCCGTTGTAAATTTAGTTCAGTTGTCCGTTTAAATAAGTCACGGCTATTTGACATATGTATGAAGTGTTTTTTCGCATTCAAGCTGTGTTTATTACTTTATCTTTTAAATGGAGTTAGTAAGACAGGTATTTTCTAAAATAAAATACATTTTGCACTGCTTTATTTAAATAAGAGCGATTTTAGAATCAAATTTATACATATTTGGACAAGTATTAAAAAATATTTAAAGTCTTCCATTAACTACATATAATTACATACGTACGCAATGCTCAAATTGCACATTACTATGTCGCCTCTAACGTAGTCTAAAAACCGCTGAGTATATATCGAAGAGAGCTAGTTACGTGGTCGACAGTTGACAGTAGCTATGATAAAAATACAACATCTATAAAAGTCTAAACACCTATCACATTCTATTTACAGTGTTCTTTTTGCATGTATGGAGTTCAAGTCTAGCAATTTTTTATTATTACCTGCCAAGTCTTGGAATGCCAGACATAATTAAAAACCTATTGTACCTAGCCGCTGGTGTGCCGTTGCGACTCAAAAGGTTGATTTATTAACATCTGTCTAAAAATAGATAGCTTACTAGGTACCTACTTAATGAGCTACTGAAAACTGATTATTTCTTACAAAGAATACTTTTTAATTTGACACGAGGTAGGAAAATCAGTAAACATTTATTGATACTCATCTTGTTCGTGAAACGTTAAATACTTTACCAAAGTCCAGTTATTAAACAATATATTTTAGTCTTCAGTATTATCACAATAACGTCATCCATGAGAATTCTATACCTACTAACTCCGAAAAAATAACCGTAAAATCGAACATTAGCTTGCAATAACGAACGTCGAAGAACTTTCACAGGTACTGAAACTTCTTGAATTAACTATTTCCAGGCTCAAAGTGTATTTAACGACGTTTGAAGCGAGGAACCCCGTTTACCCTTTTGTTTGACGAGCAAACTCTGAATTCTTGCGGTTTAAATCTCAACGTTTCCCCTTCTGTAAGGAAATGTTCGCGCCTAAATCTGTGTTTTAGGCAACTTAATGTCACGTTAAAAGGTCTGCATTCTTTTTATTTTTCTTTTTTGGGATGTTACCAAATTCAAAGCTTTTAATAAGTAATTGCTACAGCCTCGGTGCCGTAGCAGTAGTGAATACGACTGCTATACATGATGTCTCAGGTTTCATTCCGTGATTGGCTAAAGTTACTTATGATTTTATTGGGTTTTTCTGTCGAGAAATTCTCAATAGCAGCACAATGTCTGGAACAGTTCTAGAAACGTCAATTGGCTACCCTCATACGTAAAAATTATAATTTTCGGAATGGTCTAATGATTTGTTTTTTTTAAACCCGCACTAGGTATAATTCCTGTGTCGCGAGGGACTTTACAAACATTCAAAAACGGACACAAAGTACATCCAGACTCGAAAATATCATTTATGGATTACACAAAGTTTTGTCCCGTGTAAGATTCGAACCCACAACACTCGGCGCAGCGGCAGTGGCGAGGCGACCACTTAAACCACTACGCCATCCGTGCAGTCAAAGTCAAGAGCCTGTAAAGTATGTAATAAGAGTGAATAGAATACTAGACAAACATCAGATTAGACCGAATAGAATGTAAGCGATACGTCAGTCCGTAGCCTCTACTTGCCCCTCGACGAAACAAATGCAAGTCATTATGTGTATGTAAATACACTATTAATTTAGGTAAATATACACAGCTCCAATTTTACTTTGGCTAAATAATGACTTGTTTCAATATCATCATTACCAATATCAAACACTTGTATGGTTATTATCAATTTCTCTTAACTAACATATTTGTATTTGGAATGATCGAGTCTATATACTCTAAAACGAACACATCTATAATAAAAGTAAGGCTTTATTAATATTGTATGTAAGTGGAGATATTTGGATGTTTAACGGTTTGTTACTTAATTACGCGCAAACCACTGAACGGCTTTCGATGAAATTTTGGACACAGGGAGCCCATGTCTTGAATTAACATTTACCTTTTTAAGGTATGTAATACTATACCATGAGATTCACGGGAGCAAAGTCACGGGCAGAAAATAGTAACAATATAAAGCGTTTTGGTTGAACTGTAAGTTTATATACCTTTTGATATGATATGATAAATAAATTATTCTGAAATCAAAACTACGTGAAGTTTAAGCAAATGGTTTCAAAGAAAAGGCTTTTAAATAAATCTCTTATTGTATATTTGGAACTTTAAAGCAATTAAGAGATGCTTGTAAATTGATTATTTGTTTAAATGGCATTTATATAGATATCAATCACTATTGATAATGGATTTCTTTCATAATTAATGCTCTTTATTTGGTTACAATTTAGAAGAAGAAAGTTTCTAAAGAGCACTCAACTTCAAAGTGGTAAATAAATAATAAATAGAGGTTTTATCGATGCCAGAGAATAATAAATATTGCGTTTAGCTTTGCCCGCAAAAATCCCACGAGCATAACACTCCTTCTAACTGATATTATAAATGCGAATTTTAGTTTGTTTGTTACGCTTTTAAGCCTTAACTAATTAACCGATTATTATAAAATTACGCATACACCTTGTCAGGGGTACAGAAAAGGACATAGGGTGAGGTTAGGTTAGGTTAGTGGGTTAGGTTGTTTCCGAGCGAAGACACGCGAAAAAGCTAGAACTGTTATAAAAAGTATCCTATTTATATATATGTGTACCAACTTCTAGCCAAATCTCTTTAAGTATCATTAAGTTACCTTAAAACATCTTCGCAAACTTTCACATTTATTATATTAATGGGATAGATTATGGCAAATCCTATTTAACTCAACTATGCTTCGCCACATGTGTCTCACTCTTTCACTTATAGATGTTTAAAAGGGACATGCATGTATGGCTATATGCATCATCAGATCGGCTGTTTTAAAATGACATCTTCACCCTCAATAATGCAAAATGACTTGACTACTAAAGATAGAGATGTTTATATCGCTGTACTTGTGTTTGCGGACACACTTGTGTACTATAATATTGCCCACGCAGAAGGCCAGTGTCCGTTAAGATTGGCCGTCGGTTACCGAAATTTGGAGTGTAGGAGGTTATTATTATTATATCGTAGGAAGTGTAGGCCGTAGTTATATCACATATGTTTCCAGCTATGATTTTAGGTCTGACGTATATTGGCGTCTACCGGTCACTTTATCGCCTTTGTACTGCTCTTAATAATAATTGCTTAAAAGAAAAGGCCAGAAACACTTTGCAAAACCAGTGAATCGAACCCGAGATTTTACTATGGCAGCGCCATTGAGCCAGTAATTAATAGTATACGACAATATTAATAACACGATCCTCTCTGCATTCTTTGAACTATATAGGTAGAACATCATTACTGGGTAAAGAATTATTTTATACCTCCAGAGTGAAGTTCAAAGCTGCCGATTGCAATGGATACTGGCGTATCGAAAGAAACTTTGTTCATGTAATCAAAATGTATGGAACGCAACGCTCGCGTTTGCGAATTCTATATAAACTCGAACTAGAAGAAACATCAGCTGGAATAAGAGCCTTAGTTTCTTTAAAAAGGAACCGCAATAAAGAACGGACAGAGAATCAACAATTTTAATATATTCTCAGTATTTTTTGTGTCGAACAAGTGATTGTGAACGTCTTTATTGCCTTGCCAAATCCTTACATGGATGGATACCCGTATTTTGTGAATCTATCGACAAATATATGGTATAAGGGAAAAATCGCCTTTTACGACTCGTCCTTGAATCTAGCTCGCTTGTTTTATTTTTTAAGTTTATGGCATATTTACTGTGTGTTGCAAGTATCTTTTTATAAAAGGATACTCTGTTTCTGGAGTTATATTTTAATGTAGAACAAACTCAGGATTTTAAAAGGCGGTTTACGTAGTTCTTTGTATTAGCCTTTTTAGAATGCCAAACTGCTTAGTAATATTTTGCTAAGTAAATTTCGGCTACTGGACGTTTGCGAAAGATATATTATAGTTTACTTATTATAGTAATGCTCTTCTGCGCAAATGTCAGCTGCTAGACATTTGCGGTAGAGATTTATTTGTGTAAAGTCAATTGCACTCTCCATTCCCTTTTACAAATGCCGATGGAACGACAATCCGACACTGGGGAGAGACCAACAGCTTTATGCGTTTAGCTTTGTGTGGTATGGGAATTTAACATTACTAACTTGTCAGTTATAGTATAGTATATAGTAGTACAGCGATAAACTAGTAGATGTCCGTTGGACTGCTGGTTAAGAGTTAGAACCCACGGCACGTACCTCTGGCTGCTTCATCAAACTATTGTTATTAACTGGTCAGGACAATTCAATAATTTTTGTTGGCTCGAATCAGGATTCGAACCGGTGACCTCATGATCATGATTTTCATCAACAGCTGATATATGGCAATAAGCTCGCCTACAATATTTGCTATTAAAATGCCCGTATCTGTAATTGATTAGTATCATAAAAACGTTCTGCAAAACGATATAAAATAATCAAAACCCTCAAGCCTACCTACTCATTTTCATTTGGCTGCTTCGCTTATAAAATAGAAAGACTATTAGCCATTGACCTGTAAGCAAGTCTCTAACTACTTAGTACGTGGGAACGGCACGTGTTGAATTACTGTTAATAAAATGTAGCACTTTATTTCGTCTGTCAATAACGAAGAGCTTTATTCGTAGACAATTGCTACGAAGTGCTACGACATTCCTGAACTACGTAATTTTGTAGCAGTTTTGTGTACAAATATCTACGATATAGGTTTTTGTGAAGCGACACGCTAGTGTCGTGTCTTTGTGTTATAATTATGTCATTACTTATGAATTACACTGCTGTCGGTAGGATATAAACCTCGGTGATTTTCCCATAAATTAGATAAAGTATTATACATGGAAAACGATTTCATATCGATTAACATCTATTACGTTCCCCATAATGGGATAGTCGTCGTTTTATTAACATTTAATATTGCCTCACTTCATATAAGATTGCGCATATTCATATGACCGATGGTGAAAGCCCAGTATCTTTACCCGGATTAAGTTGTCGGATAAGATGATGATATTTTTCTGGTAGGATATCGTTAGGAGCTGAATTCGTGCCTGATGGACAGCTATAGTTTCGCCAGATATTTAGAGGCACCGCAAATATAGACGGCTAAATGTGGGTGTAATATAACTATACTTAACCCTTACTCTGCAATACATGTACCTATACCTATGCACGTGAGTCTATACATATATTTCCAACATCAATATTAAAAACCTAAACTATAACCGCAAATAATTTTGTTGAACAAAACAATCCATTCATTTCACTGTTCTAAATTGAAAATGTGATTTTATCGTTTTATTGTATGTAGCGCAAAGTTATTTGAATTATGTTTTAATAGCTCGGAACGTAACGTAATTGCGCTGCCGTGGAACATGAATTATAGTTATTATTTTTTATTTACGTAAACTAGCAATTTGGCTTGGTAGAAAATATCGTAGGCACTAGATTGTTCCATCGGTTCACTGGCTTGACCCCCGTCGTCGGAATTCGTGAAATATGTTCGTAAGACCGCTGGATTCCATTCAATATACCGCACTGTATCAAAACGAAAACCGCACTTAAGAGAACCATTTTTCTTTTGTTATGCGTAGGGTTACCATTTATTGTGTATAGCTTTCTGAAATTTTGCGTATTTGTCGTTTTTAAATTAATGGCGAGTTGTGTTACTTTAAAGTCCTGGCGTTTTGCGAATCGTCATGAATTCTAATTTTACGTTTTCTGACAAAATACTTTAACCGATGTTTCCGGATTTTCTTAACTTTACATTTGAGATTTTGTATGTATTTATCGAAGATTATTTTGCCTTCATAGACTTTCAATTTTGAAAGAAATATTGAGAATTTGGGATACGCATGATATGTTGAAATAGATAATTTAAAACAAATATAAAAACAGACTATGCATCACCCGGTAATGCGATCTGTCATTTAAAATATTTTAGTTTTATAAAATCAAATATTGCGAATGCGCTTAAACTTTTTAACTCACGCCTTTTGCTTGTCTCATGGCTTGCGGTTATTAATGTTTATGCAAGTTTTAAAGCTTTTAATCAAGGTAATGCACAAGAAACAATGTCCACTCTATGCCCTGTTGTAGTTTTCTTTTAATTAGATTGTACCAAGTTTGAGTAGACATTCCGTTTATCTTATTTTTCTTATCTTGTTATGACGTTTTAATGGAAGCTCAGTTACTTGTCCGGAATTCTTAAATTTAGGGTTGGTCACCCTGTTCCCTCGAAAATAAATTGAAACTGTAGCCACGGCGTACTTTCTTTAAAGATAGAACAGTGAATTTTATACTTGAGTTTAAGTTTTACAAAATTAGTTTCGTGCCTGAAAGTAATAATATGTTTTATATTATAATATTACTTCTTAACTACTATTACGATTTGATAAGTCCAGTAGATATTGAGATTAGGGAATTATGAATGAGATCTTATTCCAATTCAAGATCATTTGGGACCGTGGGACTATGAGATTGTGTTCTCTCAGAATAGAGAGTGCACTTGTGTTTACGCCCACACTTGAACTAAAGTGAAGATTGACCGCCGTGACCAAAATTAGATTTAAAGGACTGACTCTTTAAAGTATTGTTAAATACACCTTCATTATAGGAACAATAAATTCTTTATAAGCATTGGAAACAACGGACACAAATGACTGCACAGATGGCATAGTGCTTAAGTAGTTGCCTCGCCATTGCCATTACGCCAAAAGTAGTGGGTTCGATCCACAGACTAGACAAAAAAAAATTGTGTGATCCACAAGTAGTTTCCCTGTCTAGGTGTTCCTTGTGTCCGTTGCTTGAATGTTTGTAAAGGTCCCCGTGACACAGGAATTATTCCTAGTAGTCAGTCTCGTAGCAAATTATGGTAGGTTATCAGATCCAAGCTCATATGAGATTCTAAATGGTAAATCAGTAGGTTCAAAATATACTATATATACACATAACAAAATGATATTTAAGAAAAGAGGTCTTTATGAGAGCTATTTAATCCAAAACAATAATTTTTTTAATTCTCTATCTGTCTGTATGTACGCGCATTACACCAAAAGTATTGCACGAAATTAAATTCGGCATTCATAGTTGTATTAATGGATAGCTAACCTAAAATCTGGCGCATGTTTCACTTTGATACGTTGCTAGAAATCGAGTATTTTGTGTGTAAATGAGTTTCTTTTTACATGCCAAGAAAGAAAAATATAGATAATACTTATTTCTAAATTCCACGTGTATGATATCGCGGGGAAAAGCCAATGACTAAATAACCATTAGGCTAGAGACCAAAATTAATAACCTACTTTCTATTGTTTGACCTACTTAAGCTTGCAATTTGTCAAAAGCTTCAAAGGAATTATGTCAAATATAATATATATCTCTGATAGGCGCAA
The DNA here is from genome assembly GCA_963564715.1 of Catocala sponsa. Taxonomy (NCBI): domain Eukaryota; kingdom Metazoa; phylum Arthropoda; class Insecta; order Lepidoptera; family Erebidae; genus Catocala; species Catocala sponsa. The sequence continues at coordinate 16,350,773 of OY751342.1, forward strand.
CTATCTAAATACTCGTATACTTAAAAGAAGAAGATACATACATACATATATAGTATTACGCCTATATTCCTCAAGTGATAGGCAGACGTGTTACTACATCCACATTTTACCAGGTATGATTTTATTTTATTAATTATTTTATTTGTGTATTGGCAAGCTTACAGACTAATATTCCAGAGTACAGTTACAATGTGTAATGAATGTTGCTATTAACAAGCCTCCACAAATATTTTTTTATGTATATGCCTAATTTAAAAGATACAGATATATTAAAAAAAAAATTTCTTTGGTGGTGGATGACGTCATTCAAGTGAACGGATCGCGCGGAACGTGCGCTGGCGGCCCGCTACAAAGTAATATAAAGACACAAAAATCAAAAGTACAAATTATAACATTGAGAATTTTTATACTATATCCACAATAATATTACAATAACATTTTATTCATTATGGATAAGATATGCGTTAATACATCAATAAATAGCAGTACCTTACCAGGTAAACACTAATATAATATATAATAATATGTTATCTGGATAATATAATACAATTATAATATCCAGAAAACATACTTTATAACTGTAGGTACTGTTTTAAGACCCATGTTACATAGAGCAAGCCTATTGCCGCCTGCCAGGGTTAGTTCCGGACTCTGGGCTACTAGATACTGAGAATTGATTAACAGTAAACCCAATTACACTTTACGTGAGCGCATATTCGGCGGTTGCATTCCAATGAACGGTCTGTGTCGATATGTCTCATATATTTAAACTACTTGCGGCGAATGACGACTGCATCACTGAAGCGGTAAAAGTGGCATTTTAATAACATAGAGCATTAATATGCCGCTTATATCTTGTAGTCGAGTGTTTCGAGAAGCTTTAATATTAGGCTCACAGAAAAAGAAAGCTAGTCTTATAAAATCCTCTTTAAAAGCGCAAAGAAGTTTCCATACTTGTATAAAGGCACAAAGCAACTAAAAGCGAAACTATGTCGGCGTCGGTTACCTGACTGCCACAATTAATTATTCTGCTGAGACCCACTTTCGTAATTCAGTTTACCTGTTATATTACTACAGTATTGTCTGTCGTGGGAAATCTTTCACTGTTGCGGGCATTACAATTATACGCTAACTTAAACACCAGTTCTCAAATTAACTTGAGCTTTGTAGGTAATATACTTAAAAGTTTATACGTGTATGTATGTTGTAGAAGATTCTGTAGTGATGGATATGTCTAGAAAAGTAGAATAGAATATTAGGAATGTTTATTATTGACTGCCTTGTTGATACTCTGGCATGAGTTTGCGATCGTATGGTCTGTTAATCATACGTTGCTTGCGCCGACCGATGCAAGCAACTCACTTACATCCGTCGTTTTGACGATGTATATCAAAAAAGCAAGTACTTCTTCTATGCATGTTAACAGGATATGTACTTCTTCTTCTTCTATAATTACTAGCAAAGAACATAGTCATATAGGTACTTATTCTAAATTAATGTAAGAACGTAGCTCTTGTCGGTGGCGCAATTGCCGCACATGTCTGTCTTCTGCTTTTCCTTTAACGTCTTGATGCGACTCGTCTCCCACATTTTTCTGGACGTGTTGGACGAAGGTACGACTCGATCTTCTCCTTTCTTTCCTTCGTACAATTTTCCTCCTAAGATGGTTTTAAAAAATCGTTGTGACGTATCAAGCGTCCAACAAGCTTTCCTTTCCTGTTATCTATGGTTCTCAACAACTGTCTCTCAACACTTATTCATTTGAATTCCTTTCCGTAGCTATATATATATACATATATGTAAGTCACTAGATTTTGTCAATAAATTTCTATACCACGGCAACATTAGGTAGTTTTTCTCTAAATGAAATATCTTTATATCCTATCCCGTACTCCTGACAACGTCTATGCGAAATTTCATGATGCTCAGTCGAGTAGTTAATGCGTGAAAGCAGGAGAAATATACAAACAAACTCGCATTCGCATTTATGTATAATATTAGTTAGGGTATACAACAGCCTCTAAACAGAGTAACCAGGATGTCAGCATGATACACTTCTACCTATTTGAGCACTGTCGTATGCATTGCAAGGTTAGTTTACATTGAGAAAATGTTTCGGACCAAAACAAACGTAGGTACAAATTTTCTGACTATATATTTACAACGACACCACGAACCATCTGTGTTGAAAGGACCTTCAAACGCCTGTTTGTTCAACAAAGAAATAAGGGACGGGTTCACTCAAGGCTGGTGCAGGGACACGCGGTGACGAGAATAAAATAAATAACATGCACGTGAAGTTTCTAAGTATACTGCGTTTACCTATATAATGTTGTGTTACAACGCGATGCAAAGAACTTAAGTATGTTATTACAGCAGAAAGAAATCATCATGAAGAACATAAATGGATCCTATTTAGAAAAATAACATAAGTATGAGTGTTGTAGTAATTATTAGTAAGAGAGAATTATGTCAATAAAATTACTGCTTACTTATTAGTTTTATTTTTAAAATGTCTCCAATTACTACAATGGCTTGGATGCCTTAACAATAGGGTTGAAATCTGTTTCTAAAAATAAAGTACGCTTCTAAAGAAATGGTATAGACTCATAGTCAATAATTGTTTATAAGTATTATATATTGTCGAAATTCAAATACCAACCTAAATATTTTCGCTACCCTGAAAGTAAACAAAAATAATACTCACAAACTCGCCAAACAAATCATTACTGCAATCCTACTTTATCAACTCATTCAACCGCATAACCCTCGGAACGTCTTCGTATATTCACAACAATATTTATTTTATCAAAGACGAAGCGCAACCAACACGCCATAATGTTGGCAGACATAAACGTTGTCGTTAATGACACCTCGTGTTCATTGTTCACACAAAGGCGAATGCCTCACTCTCCTCACTCGCCTCACCCTGTGACCTGGCGGCTCATTTTTATTGAACAAATGTTTTACAGCTGACGCTTATATTGCTCAACGATTTTCTCAGTAAAAGGTGCGTGCTGTTCCATTAACGATCAATCTCTGTTATAAAATACGGCCAAATGTAAGCTCGATTTCGCTTGACATGTTTTGAATAAAGAGGGAATTGGAGAAAGGACTGGCAAATAGGTTATTAAGTAAAAGAACTGAGTCAGTAACACATGATTTGATTGGTGCCTGCCTTAAACCTTTATTAGAAAACAGATTATACATTTTTTTTTTAATAAATTAGCAAAATTAAAAGAGTATAATTTACCGAACCGCAATATACTACAAAACTGTATTAATTGATGTGTTTAATAATAATTATTTAATTTTGCAACATAATTAGCTAAACAAATAGAAACATTAACAATGTTGAGCTAATAAATAAAACATAATAACATTAAAAATAAAATAAAATATTGTAAGGTGTAGCTCTAAATAATTAATCTTATAACTGTTGCTGTCATTAAAAGATGATATTGACCATTATTTTGAACGACAGAACAATTCAAAGTCTCACAAATGTTTGCCGATTAAGTTGCTGACAGTACATTTACATACAGAACGAAGTGTTCGAAAAATACAAATGGTCATGATTTATATTCGGTGGGTTGCACACTGATACAACCTCGTGTTGTCATTGTAAGCGATTTATGGCGTAGATTTTTTGGGTGTAGATTTCTTACTAGGACTGCGCATTGTTATTTCGATTTGATATCTAATCTCAAAAGCATTGTACAAATGTACGCGTTTAAACGTTTATTTTTATGTCTTTGGAATGCGTGTATAGTAATCCTAACTAATATTTTAAATGTTAATGTGGGTTTGTTTGTTAAACACAAAACGTCCTATCGAGATTGGTCACCATGAAATTTCGCATACACGTTGTCAAGGGTACCTTTCAACCAAAAAATAGTCCTGGTTCCGAGGGATAGAAATTTATTGACAAAATCAAGATTGACGCGAGTGAAGACGAGGGCAAAGACAAACTAAATATCGGTAACAAACGAAACCTATATTAGTTTAAATTCATTTTCAATGACATTACTTGGATTCCGGCTAAATTAATTCCATGAAATTTAACTAGCTTTGTAATTTAGAAAGAACGAACAATTATTCATGATTCATTGAGCATGTTCATTCGTCAGTCATGTTCCCATGACCTTCAGGGTTGGTCTGACGAAAAGTTTAAACCGCAGTAAGCGGTCACATAAAATAATCATCGGATTAGAAGCACGCGGGCGCCTACCGTCCGTCGCCCACTCGACGCGAACTCTTTGAATATTCAATGTGAAGTCCGACACAGCTCTAGTATGCAAATGAATGCTTCTAACTTTGCACGCGAATGCTGACCGATGCGACGGCTTGATTCAGGCATTTATTTTTGGTCGAACTTGTTGCATTTGTAACGAATTGAATTCAGGATTAAATGATTTTGTCTATTTTGTTGGCTGCGTGACGTTACTGTAACCGTCCCTACCGGTTTTTAGGCAAATAGGTTTTGTTTTATTCTGTTAACATACCCCAACACTAACATTGTCAATAGCGTAAAACGAAGAGCCATTCTGCATTACATGAAATAGCATAATTGGTAAAATAGATGTTCTCATATAATAAAATAATAACGGCATTTATTTGAATTGAGAGATTGGCACAAAAGACCTCCACTTGAAATAGTGGACTTAACTGTAAGACATTTTACTAAATTTTCATTCTTCTCATAACAGGTTTAGCTGGTCCCTAAAAAAAAATACCTTGCTTGCCTTCAGTTGCAACACCTGGGAAATAATGCAGGAGTGGTTTTATAAAACACATGAATAGCTGTTACGTAAAATATGTTGTTTGTAACATATAAACAGAGAATGAGTCGTCAAAGCTTATTTAGATTAACCTCATATGCAACCTTGAAGCACCAGACGAAATAAAAGTTATGATACTTTTGCTTTTAGGCATAAAAACACAATAAAACGAGCCATCTACTTTTTAATTCAGTGCACAAAAGCATAAAGCCGTTATCAAGTTTTTATGAGCCGAGATACTGAGTGGAGATCCCAGAATATCCGTTATGTAATATGAATTATTGTATTTGTGGCGGATGTGTTGGGATCATGGCCCACCGGACGGGGAGGTCTCGAGCCTTCATTACTTATTCAAGCCACCGACAGATTTCCTCTTAACTTATTCCATCCACTGACGTTTTTTTACAAACCGTCGACATTGAATTACAAACCGTCGTCTCTAAAAACTTTAAGCTTTCGATCCTATTACAGAGGTTGATGGATGTTTTACGTCTAATATGTTTATCTATTTTATTTAGTTATTTCAGCCTGTACTGTCCCTCTGCAGGACAAAGGCTTCCCTTATTTTTTCATATCTCTTTGTTATACACTAGTTTACACCAGTCTCTCCTAAAGCTGCCCAATTCGTCCCACCATTGCTGCATCGGTCAACCACGTTGCCTCTTAGCGTCATCTCGGATCCAGTCTGTGCTGATTTTAGCCCAAAGCTGTTTATCAACTCAATGGAACTAAGTCGCCTTCGTGCGTTTTTTTGCAGCATGGAATAATCAACCAATCAGTTTTATAGAAGCTTTATTAAAAACAAATAGTGTAATTGCATCAGCACAAATATAACCGAATCACAGAAATACTAGTTCCGTGCGCGGATTGAACCGCAGTATGCTATGCAATAATAGTTGCCAAGACAATCACGGTCTCCAATGCGCCAATCGTGACTTCATACCATTGGATTATTGTTTGAAACATAAAACAGGTAGAATATTGTTGAAGTGTGATATGGAAGGCTTTACCTATAGAAGTTGAAAGTTGTTTGTAACTGAAAATAACTTTCAAGTTCGCATATTCATTTAAACCAGATTGTGAGTCATGAGTGTCATGAGTATTTCGCGTTTATATTATACCAGCTGCAGTTTACGGCTTCGCTCCCGTGATATACTATGTGATTCATACGCAAGGTACGTCATCAATATGCATCAATGCCACATCTATATGAATGCACGAGCAGCGATAGCTCAGTGGGGAGACCAACAGACTACAATGCAGAGGGTCTCGAGTTCGAACCCACGTCGCGCACCTCTGACTTTCGGAAGTTATATGACTTTTCGAAATTATGTGCGTATTGATTGACAATTATCGCCTGCTCCGTGCCTCGGAGAGCACGTTAAGCCGTCGGTCCCGGCTGCCATGAACATCTATGGCAGACATTATTGGGAGAGTGTCGACACAAAAGATCTCACTGGGTTGAAGTGTCGCCAGTCTGCACTGACAGGCCCCCACATAAGATAATAAAATATATGGCACGGATGGTCTAGGTAGTCGCTTCGCCAATTACATTACGCTAAGTGCTGTGGGATGGTTTCCCAGTTGGGACAAGTTTTAGTGATTTACAAATAGTTCTGCCGAGTTTGGATGTATTAATTCTCTCTTTATATCAATGATTGTGAATGATTAAAATGAACTCAGTTGCGTTATTAATATAAATGAAAATGAAAAATTGTTTATTATTATGTTCTTTTATGCTATTTTATAACCAGTTGTTGGGGTAGTCCTTTTAAGTAAACGTTACATGTGCTAGGAGACCCCGCTCTTCACATTACACTAAAAAAATATCTGTGGGTAGGTGACCGAAATAAGGATCGAATTCGTTGTACTGTCGAGTTCACCAGTGAAATCATTGACCCCTGCACAATACTATCATATATATAGGTGTATGGAAAATATACTGCCGCCGACCAGACATATTTAATATGTTTTATTTATGCATCATCCACAATAAAATTGTGTTAATTAATGAAGGCACTTTAAACCTACGATTCCACAACACAATACCCCACACAAACCACAGCGCCCTCGGTATGTACTCTAACATTGAGCTACCTACTTCTAGTAACGCTTACTCAATGATCAACATTCGATTATATAATTCATCTCAGCTAGAATTTAACCTTGCCGAGTCGTCTATAAGGCCGGGACTCCACCAAAGCGGAGATGTGTGCGGTGTGCTGTGTGCTGTGCGAGAAGAGATGTTTTCCAGCTCGGGGGACTCCACAAAGACGGAGATGTGTGCGGTGTGCTGTGTGCTGTGCGAGAAGAGATGTTTTCCAGCTCGGGGGACTCCACAAAGACGGAGATGTGTGCGGTGTGCTGTGTGCTGTGCGAGAAGAGATGTTTTTCAGCTCGGGTGCGAGGCGTTGAGTGACATCGCTCACTGCACGCCGCTCACATCTCCGCTTCCATCGCGCCATACAAATATTACACATCTCCGCACAGCGAACTCCACTGAAGCTGAGCGGAGAGGAGATGTGTCAATAACACAATTCTATTGGTTGTTTAAAAAACATCTCCTCTCCTCTCGTCTCGTCTCCGCTTTGGTGGAGTCCCGGCCTAACAGATAGCTTGATAGCATAATCTACTTAATTTTCGCTCAGTAAGCTTACGTAACATTGCATGCCAGATTTCAATCTGTAGAAGACAGCCGGCTATAAATCTTTGTAAATACGTTGTTTTTGTGAACATTCTAGACTATAGTCGACGTTTATGATCGGTTTGTGTTTTGATATACGACTCGTATTTTAGTTTAACCTACTAGTCTGACCTACAAGATTAAGATTTCGATTCTATTTTCTAGTATGTTTCTTAGTGAGAATATAACAATTGTTGATCGGACGGCGTTGTGGTTTGAGTGGCCTCCTTGACTCTGGCAATGCCGCGTGTGTTGTGAGGGCGATCACCACAAATGATAAAGATTTACTTACCACGTATGGTTAACAAATTACTGCTTTACGGCTGAGTTTTCTTTGTGTGACGCTTTAATGCTTATAATGTGGTTGTAACAGTTCGAGCACTAATTTAATAATAATAATAATATTCTACCACATACACACAACACCATCTAGCCCAAACTAAGCAGAGCTTGTACTATGGATAGTAGACAATAGATAAACATACATATATAATTTATTTTTGTAAATACATCCATATTATATATAGAATTTGTTTGCGTTGTGCATGCGAGTTGTAGGCGATTTCACAGTTTCTAATATCTATAACTGTTATATAGAGATTACTGTAAGAGATTATAAAAGCATAGCAAACGAAAGAAATTACTCTTAACCTGTTAAGTCTTTGAAAACGATACATGATTAAAAACCTATTGTGCCAGGTCCATCGCTGCGACTCGATAGATTAAGAAAATGTACTCAATATTCGATATACATTAGTAATTTCTCAATAAGTAAATAGTAATAATATAATAATAATAATCTATCACATACACACAACACCATCTAGCCCAAACTAAGCAGAGCTCGTATTATGGGTACTAGACAATGGATAAACATACATATATACATTTTTTTGTAAATACATACTTATTATACATAGAAACACCCAGACCAAGACGAACATCCATGTTCATGCACACAAATGTTTGACTTGTACGGGAATCGAACCCGCGACCTCAGGCGTGGCAGTCGGTTACACTAACCAATACGCCATCGAGGCCGTCAAAATAAGTAGTTCGATGAAAATGTGCACGTCTTTTAGCATCGCTTAGTATCATACCTATAGCACAAATAGCAAAATATGGGTATAGCACAGACGTAATGCAAGATGTAAATATAGGCGCAAATATAAAGCGGATCTCTGCTTACCTGCACATGGCCGCCTAAACATTTAGGTCCCAAGTATGATAGTCGGTGGGCCTATGGCCTTTCAGGCACATTGCCATATTCGGTACTGCTATTGAGAATTTTATAACTGAAAACCCAATTATGTGTACATAAGCGCTAACTTATGCACGGGACAATAAAGAAACAAGTAGGTAAAATCGAACAGTACAGAATCTCGGATCTTGAGCTATTTAAGTTAGTAAGGAAGTTAAAGCGTTCTAGAAAGAATATGTACTTAAACAAAACGATTCTCATCTCGTTAATGGATCCATTCAACGAAGTAATATCAATTTATTAGAAGGCTCTATCGTTACTCTCGTTGATATAGACGTTGTGTACGCTCTAAATAATTAATTCTCTGTTCTTAATTTGAAAAGAAGTCATGGTAGCTGGCTCGAAGTTCTTATAGGTGTTAATGAACAGAACTGGGAAGGACCTGGATTCAATACAAAAGGTTGTTTCGAGTCTAGGTGTTCTTTGTGTCCATTGTTTGTAAAGTCCCCCACACACAGCAATTATTCCTAGTGCGAGCGATGTCTTTTCCAAAATGAAATGAATCGAATTACCATGTCGCAGTCGATGTTAGATATCCAAAACGAAAATAATAATATAATGTTTAATTAATACACTCGCCAATGTTATTTATTTTTACACTTTTTATAATGTTTTATATAAAACGAACCGAAACTGTATTCCTAACCTTGTTTTATTGGAGACAGTTTCGTCGTAAGCTTGTTTTTAGGTTTCAACGTCGGAAAATTTTCGTTACAATACGTAGTTGCTTTAACAATTTTGTTCTATATACTCTTTAAAAACGTTTAAGCGTAACTTTCCTAGCTATGGGCAAAGCACAATATTCTTAAGATATATGCTTCTATAGCGTATACTTCCTTAAACTTTGAAGGAACACAGTATGACTCTACATCTTTTGCGTTGTACCCAGGGGATCTCTATTCCCACTTCGCGGCCTTTAGACCTCTACGAACAAGACGAAAAAGCTCTTGGAGGCACTAAAAATATTACGCCATATTAGTTTCGCTTAACAGGTTAACTTACACTATCAGCTTAACGCACTATTACTGCTTATTCCATAGCATATTAAGCGTCATTTTAGCTCATTATGCGGACGAGAAAACAAAATGTGTGTAAGTACAAAATGTGTGCAAATATTTTGTGCAGCTGTGTAAATATCTGGTCCGCTTCGATATAGCGCGCTACATTTTACTGCTACATATATTGCGAGGCTGCGGTGGATTTCGGTACAGGCCAAACAAAAATATATTTCCAAATGTAATAGTATACAGCATTTAAATAAAATACAATAAGATTGTCTTAGGATAAATTATTTTATAGGTATACTAGCTTTTGCCCGCGGCTTCGCTCGCGTGAATATAGGTTGGTTGACACCCTTATCACCTAGCGGTATGAAATATACTTTTCGACCTATTCTCATACTCACCAAATATACATACAAAATTTCATAAAAATCGGTCGAGCCGTTTCGGAGTAATGCAACCACAAACACCGTGACACGAGATTTTTATATACATATACAGATTAAAAAGGCTTACCTACTATTACCACTTAATATTGTTCCTCCGTTCATTAAATTTTAGACTCGAGACACATGATACTGCTCAATTACAAAGTCAAAGGCCAAGTAAAGAGCAATACGTCTTTGGCTCCAGAGTTTAATTAAAGTTTGCAGCTAAGCGTAAGATACCAAACTATAAAACTGTGTCCTACAACTTGTATCTAGAATTATATTTCAAGTCTGCATCGTACATCCAATTCTTCTTCTCCCTAGCCTTTATTATTCCCAAGTCACTTGGGGTCGGCTTTCTAGTCTAACCGGATTTGACTGGATATCAGTTTTTACATGGAGCGACTGCCATCTGACCTCCGCAACCCGAAGGCTAACAATACCCTAAGGCTAGATCAGTGTCAGGATATTAGACGGCACTGACTTCCCAATAACGACTGCCATAGATGTTCATGGCAGCCGGGACCGACGGCTTAACGTGCTCTCCGAAGCACGTTAAGCCATCGTAACATTTAGTAGAATATACAAAAAACGATTTATTTGGTAACATAGACTTATGAAGTTGTATCCGCCGAATATTTTTTCGTGAAGGGACTGCTGATATTAATTTATTTGAAGTAAATGTTCTTCGTACAGTCAGGCACTCGGTGGAACATATGTATAAGTAATAAGTACATACGGCGTACAATTTTATAGAAACTAGACTCTTCTCTAAATTTTAATTAGAGATAATTTACATTTCCGCATTGCCTATAAATGCAGCGACGAGATAAATTTAGAGTTCTTACATGATCAGGTATCAAAATCTGGGCTTTTTGTTACATAAACGTTTTGTCGCAAAAAATAATAATATTAAAACATGATTTTCTCATTATATTCCGCACTTTTGAGTGATGTCACCACAGTAATAAATTATCACCTTACTAAGATTTTTTGACTGCGATACATTTCAAATCTGTTGGTCGATTTAAGAGTTGGGGAGATGTTTTCACGCATCGTCCTTTGTCGGGCAATATCCGTGTACAATAAATAATTATGTATAAAAAGGAAAACTTGTCGAAATTTATTTGAAAGTATAGATAGATGACATTTCGTATATCTGCTAGTGATAATTAATCACAACATTAAAATATATATCCGTGAACGGGTATGGAAAGCGCCCAAAACTTTAAGCAATATCACCAGGCAGAAGGAAGGAAAACTAATTGACCTATTCTATAAGATCTCGAAAATTTTCTAAAGGACAAGAATCTAACAGATATTTCTTTGGTTTAAAATAGTTGGCTTTCTGTAGTAACATCACTCTTCCTAACCCTCTAGTACGAGTTTTCATTTAATATCTGTCACGACGTCACGAGTGGTATCTGTCTATTCATTTATTGATATATGATTTTCTAGTGGACACTTAGATGACCTCGTCAATTAAAAGGATATAGGAAACACACGACATTCTTTCTAATAGAGAATTATAAAAGGATTCAGGCGAAATAATATGTATCAACTTGTCTTATTTTGAAAATAATTGGGTATAAGAGTAAAAAGAGTCGAAACAAACAAAAAATGATAACGTTATAACTATTTAAACTTAAAACCTATTTGCTACCATATTTTAAATTATGACACCGCTATCTGACCTGACTATGTCAAACTCCGCCTTTAGCAAGCAGACAATGTTTTAGTGCCCTCACTGAAGACTATATAACTGTTATGCGCCGCCTTGTTTTGAATGGATCTCAGATCCCAGGAATCTATGTAATCCTCATCACAGTTAGAAATATGGGTAAGTGATGAAACCACTTATCTATAAAAACAAACCTTAACTTAAGCAACGTGTCTTTGCGCTCTTTTAGTTGCTTTCTCACCCTTTTGGTACTTACGTTTTTGTACATACTTTATTTTTATATAAAGAGGAGCTTAAGTTTTTATTACCCAATGGTGACATAAAGGATAATCCGTCTTTAGCGATAGCTTACATCGGTACGGATAATATTTACGCGAACTATTACATTTGTAAGTTTACGACCCCTAAATATGTCTACGCCTTTTTATTATACGTAGATACGACTGAATCGGTATCCGACGAGAAATTATTCCTCTCTCTATTTCAACTGAAAGGCGAACTCGGTGTAGTCTCATGATGTATTGTCAAATATAGAATATTAATATGAAACTATTGTTTGATATTATAACTTCGACGGATAGAATTGTACCAACCTATTGGTGGGTACAATTTCACTTGTCGAACTTTGCTTGAATACTGAATCACTAGCAATCGGTGCACTTAAAGAGTAAGTTAGCTAGTCCTTGAATTATGCGAGTGCTGAGCGCGCGCTCACATCGACCCACTCCTATCCCCACTATCGAACTTGTGCACTAGTATATTTTAGAGGTCAGGCTCTTATGCAAGGAGCTTAGACATTTACATTAGCAAACTTCAATGTTCTGTAGATATATGTAGAGAAGGATAAGGAAATTAGCTGTCGTTCGCAGCTCTACTTGCGCGGAATAAAATTTAGAAGATACCGTGGCACTATTTTAATAAGCGTGTTTAATAAGTGGTGTTAGAATAGACTATCTTGTTCTCATGTTCTGAGAATTAATTCACGAAGGCCACTTCTTGCGTTATTTGTTATGTGTGAGATCCTTACTAATATTATAAATGCAAATGTGAGTTTTTTTGTTTGTTTGTTACGCTTTTTCGCCTTAACTATTGACCGAATATTATGATATTTCGCATACACGTTGTCAGGGGTACAGAAAATGACATAGGGTAACTTTCAGTGAGAAAAAAGTACTGTTCCCCAGGGATAGAATTTTATTGACAAAATGTAAATTAACGCGGTATTATTTGTAACTACTTAGCTATTAGGTGCTCATGATGCCTTCATGCCTTTTATATGAAAAATGGTTTAAATTGCACGCGTGCAAGCTATCTCTACATAATATACATAATGTCATCAAAATTCTTTGAGTTTTAACAGTAAAAAGTAACAAGCTATGTAATTGATTGCACGGATGGCGTAGTGGTTTCAGGGGTCACCCGCTGCGCTGCTGCCTCTGCGCCGAGTATTGTGGGTCCGAATCCCACACGGGACAAAAAATTGTGTGATCCATAATTGGTTGTTCCGAGTTTGAGTGTTCATTGTGTCCGTTGTTTGAATGTTTGTAAAGTTCTCCCGCGTCACAGTACATAAAACTAGTGCGACAGTTGCCTTTTTTAAAAAGAAAGAGAAAATAGAAAAATCTCGCTTGATGAAATCACTAGCAAATTGCAATTTGAGTTCAAAGATACTACTATTTTTGTTCTACAGCTAAGCTAAATGCTTGCATTAGGTGTAGATTCACATGGGTGATGGATGCATAGAAACCTACGCTCTATCCAAAATTCATTGCAATTTTTACTGAGCCAACGCCAACTAAATCTATTAATGTAGTACATTACACTCATATAATAGTATATAAAACAACGTCAAACGTACGTCCAAAACATTAACAAAAAAGACACTCGGATTTATAATAATACAAAGACATTAAAATTATGTTAGTAATAATAGCTTATTATATAATTTTAAATAGACGCTGTCTGTCAAGTTGGCATCCAGACTCTTACAGAGATAACCTGAGTATCCTTACCTGCCACGATACATAAAAAATGACAATACCGTATATAAAAATAATACATAATATATGTATTTATACGTAATTCAATTCAACAAATTTGGTTTTACAGCGCACTAGAGAACGTCATGAAACTATCGTAAATTATCATCAATGTCTAGACGCGTCAGATGGTATTACTGCGATTGTATAAGAGACACACACGTACACACTCATACACACACACACAAACACACACACGCTATAAACTCACGTTGTCACGTACATAGGTACATATAAGACGGACAGAGGTACATAACGACATTACGCCGGGACTCTGGCGCTGTGGAACTAAAGAATTGAATCAACCTCTCTACAATAAGACACGAAGACCGTGTGATCATACTAAAATGTCACTGTTGTTCATGTGTAACTTTGTAAACGTTGTTATCAAAGTTACGTTGAAAGGATACATCATTTTATCTTAGAAATGTATGGGAAAAGCTCGCTTATTACACTTTGGCGTCTTAGTTTGTCTTCAATTCAGTCTTTTACGTCTCGACTATCGAAGTCCATGACCACTTGTTAAACCAGGGATACAGCATTATTTCAAAAAGTCGTATTCAAGACCTCTGCATAGCATATATAATAGGACATAAGACTGCTTTTGGACCCGTGGTCAATAAGATTGTTCTTACACTTACCATCGTGATGTCTTTTCGGATCAGGCAGTGTGTTTGGTTATGTTTGGACCACGGCAATATATCCGGTATAGGAGCTTCTTGGTGTCTGTTGTCTCAATGATTTTGGTAGACACCTTGGTGGATGTAGATATGGGAGTAAAATTTAGGATGTTTTATTTATTTTGAAGTAATGTTACGTTGCATAGCTCATGTTTGTTAAAGGCTATCTAACGTTGATAACATTTCTTATGTAATATTTAAGTCTCTGAAAAGAAGGCAAACCTGTTGCCGATTATCGGGCGCATTTCCAAATGTCCCTGCTAATGTAAATAGTCTGATCAAAACAACATACCAGTGCCTGACTCGAAATAAAAGCTCAAAGCCCATCACGATTGTCTGTTGCGCTAGGTTTCTCCAACTGGTCCAACAAGAAAGGCTTTTAATAAAACTATTGTACAAAGTGTCGTGTGCGTTGGTTGTAACTGTAGTTTACACGAGCGACAAAATCCGCCATTCTATTACGTAATCCAAACTGCAGATGCGCAGTTAACACTTCACACGAAGTCGGATCATTACACCAAAACTTAAATACAGTTTATACTTTACAAAGTATAAGCTGTGTTTAAGTTTTGGTGTAAAGGTGTGTTGTTTTGGTCTAAAGTGATTATAATTTCACATATGATAATAACGTACAGATTGGAGACACAAAGTGCAAAGCTCATTGTTCGAATTCGTTCAAGTTAGAAATTCTGTATACTATGTAGTGATGAGGTTTTATTTTTTTATCGGACTGCGCAGTAATTTTGCAAATAATTAGTTAAGAAGAAGATAATTCAAATAGCAACAAGACTATATAAACATATAATAAAATTGTAACTGATCAATTGTCTGCAAATGGTAGATATTTAAGATATACATACCTATTCGTATGTATAATAGGAGGGGTCTTTATGGGAGCTATAGAAGCTCAACCAATTATTTTAGAATTTTTGGATCTTTGTGTGTATGTATGTTTGCTGTCTGTATTCACACTCATATTACTCTTTCCTTTTTTTAAACGACAGCTCCCTTACTAGCAGTAATTCCTGTGTTGCGCGGGACTTTACAAACATTCAAACAACGGACACAAGAGCACCCAGACTCGGGACAACCATTTGTGGATTACAGAAATTTGTGTCCCGAGTGGGATTCGAACCCACAGGCGCAGCGGCAGTGGCGAGACGACCACTTAAACCACTACGCCATCCGTGCAGTTCAAAGTTACTTGATGTCGAAATTAAAATCTGGTGCATGTTTCATCTTGATGTCAAGTACTAATAATAAAAGCTTGGGTTGCGTATTACCAATGAATATAATATATTATCATTATTATATATAGATATTATCTATCTATAGATATATGTTTGTGTGCAAGGAAAGAAAAGTATAGATGCTCGTAGGTATATATATGTACTTCTAAATTTCAGAAGTCGCGGGCAAAAGCTAGTTTCAAATAATAGACGAAATAAATATTTTATTAACATAAAGGTTGTCAACAAAGCAGGTCGTAAAGAATGCTAATCTTTTAGTCAATCGCAGTAAAATCCTTCGACGAAATACTATAGACGACACGCGAACTTTTGAATATTTTATAGATAAGATCCTCCCACGTACGGTCTTATCATCGACGTCTAATTCAAAACAAAAGTCAGCAATGCCTTTAGTTTCCTGAAGCTTAATTCACTCAGGATAGTTGGGATCAACAATAAATAAATGATGTGAAATTCTGTGAAACAGTGCGTTAACGAGATTATCTCTTCGTAACCACGAAAAGCAACTGACGCTTAATTAAAAGTATCCGAAGGATACCTAAAAAGGAAATGCAAGCGTAGTGAAAATATCGATGAATTATTTGTACAGTGTAGGTAGATTAATGTGGTTTAATTTTTAAATCCCATTACCCACAGTATAACGTACAAAATCTGATAATTATGGTAATCGAAATTACCCCATATCATTCAGCCCTCCACTCTTTACGAATATAATAATGATTATTATTTTGTATTGGTATACATTATTTGTTTTACCTATATAGGTTACCTGGTCAGCTTTATAATACTGGCCAAAACAATGATGAAAACTAGACTTAAAGTTATATCACAGTAAATGTTGTTTAATTTTTCCAGTGCTCTTGAAATATTTAGAATAAGACATTTAAAGACTTGGTAAAGCTACGGCACGATTATGAAATCTGTGCGTCGTAGAGTCGGTGTATCTAAACCAAACTCAAAATAAAGTCGTTTCTAACAGCATTATTTTTAGAGCAATATATTGGCTGGTAATAACCGCCTTATTTTAGAATGTCATTATTGTTTAAAATAATTACTGCGAAGCATTTAAATGTTTTTGAACTGATGAAAACATCGCATCTACATATTCTAGTAAAATATACTATTTAAAAGCCTCTTAAGTATATGAAATTCATGAAAATAAAGACACCATATATGTTATAATAATAATAATAATATTCTACCACATACACACAACACCATCTAGCCCAAACTAAGCAGAGCTTGTACTATGGGTACTAGACAATGGATAAACATACATATACTTTTTTTTTGTAAATACATACATATTATACATAGAAACACCCAGACCAAGACAAACATCCATGTCCATGCACACAAATGTTTGACTTGTGCGGGAATCGAACCCGCGACCTAAGGCGTGGCAGTCGGTTACACTAACCACTACGCCATCGAGGCCGACAATGTTGGTGTCTTTATTTTAATTTAGCATTAACGCATTTTTTTAGCCCGTACTAACATTAGTTCTTAGTTAGTGAAACCAAGTGCTTTAATAAGTTCTATACCCATTTTCTAATAATCGTAGCAGTTGTATGCTCGTCGGTTTATATGTAAAACTTTGAAGGGTCACGACAGTATAACTAACTGAATATTAAGTACAAGTTACTTGACCCCACTAGGGCATGATTCAAGGGCAACGCCCTTCATAAAACTTTGAGACAAGCGATAAAACTTTGTCTTTAATATTGTCACTTCAATAAAGTATGGATATCATGTCCCTATCTCTGCTTTAGATACTAACACGCTAGCTTGTAACTCGTTAGTATGTAAATGTAGTTAGTTACCAGGGTAACTTTTGCATTTCTTTAGGTATAGCAACTACCTACACTCTCGATAAGGGCTCCCGTGTATTCTTCTAGAAGCTTATTAGCCTATTTAGTGCGTAGTGACACAGCGGTAGCCACAGTCAATAGATTTTTAATTGTCTTGTATTTTAAGACTTGACAGATTAAGTGTATTATGGAATTTCACTTGCCATAGTCCGTTTCCGGGCTTCCAATGATGCCCTTGAGACCGAAGGGATATGTCAAAGGACATTGTTCAGCTGCCATAAATTATTAGCCTAAGAACCAACAGCCACAAAAAAAATGATAAATATGTAGTTAAGGATGACCACATTCAATTAAAAGTGAATATAAGTCACGGACACTTCTGAATATTGCTTCAGAATATTCTGGGATCACCATCCTTATTCCATGTTTTTCTTTTACCCCGGTGATTCCGACATAACCCTTCCGCCCGCCCCCGCGGAGGGGTATGCGTCAATGCATTCCCCCACATAAAAAAGAAAAAAATAAGTGTTGCCATGCTTGCACTATAGAAAAACGTATAATACCGAGAAAGTGGTATTTAATATGGTCTTTTACATTAAATCTTATGACTTTTTAAGAAATTGGTCATATCTATGATAAAGTTCAATAATGGTATTTATAGAATAGCATTCGTATTAACTACGTAAGAAAAATTACAGACAAGCTAAATTGGAAATAATTTATCTGATAAAACCGTACACATATTGTAAAAACTGTAGGCATGGCAACACTGCGTGTCTCAGACGTAAACAATGGATGCCGATGTATTTGAAATCGCGAAATACTTTTTAACACGAAAATAAGAATCGGAAGTGTCTATGAGATTGCAATGATTGATTATTAAGTCATAAAATAAAATATAAATTATTGTTTAGGTGGAATGTGTGTTGATTCATAGGCCAAATTTTTCATTGTCCTTTGTATTGTTTACAACAATACCGTGTTACTTCTCTTGCCATTGACAATCCAGAGCGAAGGATCCCTTTAGGTTTACTCAGTGACTTAATTGCCATGATCCTGATATAACTATTTTGATTCATTTACTCTCATCGCGTTAATCGCGCACATTTGTGGTACTTCTTTCCTGGTCTTTTTCAATCAAAATTATAAACCTTTCCTGTAGTCTTTTTTCCGGCTTGAATGGTATTTACGAGCTCCTTAAAAAGACGCTGTTTATTAGATGACTGACCAGTAATTTTCTTCCTTGCATAAAAGCTAATGTCAAAGAAAGTAAACAAGTTGAAATGGGACATATTTCAACATGTCGACTTTCTTTAACAATATTTTTTATGCAACGAAGATAGAAAAAAGGTTGACAACCCGCCTGATAGCAAATGGTAGCTGTATTTTATATGCGCTTGCTACACCAGGAGAATACTCGCGCGTTCTCGATCCTGAAAACAAATCTCTCAGCCGCTATCACAAAAAATTGTATCGTCACTCTCTCTCCTAATAGAACAGCACTTTTATAAGGAACTCTGAAACACTATCGATGGTACACGAGCTCAGTTTAAATTGATTGTGCATCAATATTCTCCACGGTCAGAGCGTACTTAGTCCAGCTGCTTCATTTCAATGTCGTATTGCTTTAAAATATATTTGTTTTCTCAATGTTTCTCGTTATGATGTTGTCTTTTCATCCACAATATTTTTTTTAAACAATCCTTGTTCTAATTTTCAAACTAATATTATTAATGCGAATGTGAGTTTTTTTGTTTGTTTAGTACGTTTTCACACCTTAACTACTCGACCGATCCCTATGAAATTTCATAGTGTGGGTACTGTATGTCCTTTTCTGTAGAAAGGGCATAAAGTACATTTCATCCAGAAATAAGTACTATTCCCGGGGGATGGAAAATATACCTAACCTACATTTACACAAACGAAGCGGCGCGCGGCGGGAGAACTCTAGTGGTCTATTAATCAATGAAGCTATTTTCCGCATAAAATTTTGCTATGACCATAGTAAAGAAATAGCTATTAGAATATTTCCATCGTCCGTGACATCCGTATAATATAGAACGCCGCCATCTTGTCCCATGGGAAAAGATTAGGGAAGAATTAGGCTCGACCGCGTTGTACCTACGACAAAAGGGTCGAGTTATTTACTTCACTTTGTAGGTAGTGTATTTACATCACAAGCTAACTAATAGTAGGTTATTACAAGTTGCAAATATTAGGCACTGGTTTTAACTTTTAAGAATAGATCTTTATTATTTCGTGATTTTTGAGTTACTATTCATAGTAATAAAGTAATGTGTTTTAAATATAAGCCGCGATGATATCCGAATACAGTAGTTCAATTTAAACAATAATACTTATAAAAAATATGCGACATTGTATGTCGAATTTATTTATATGGCAAATGTTGTATTTTTGATGCTAATATGTGTATTTTGTTTGTATAAATGAGTAACGAGATTGCAACTGCTTTAGGAGCACAGTAGTAATGAATGCAACCGCGCCGGTGCATAAGATCTCGATTTTGATAGCGGTATCGTAGAAAATATTATTGAGTTTTCTCTGAAAGAATTCTCAATACCTACCTACCTAGTAGATGACAATAGTCTCGCCTCTATTATGTCGTACCTAAAACATAGTTGGCAAAAAGTGTGTAATACAGAGGCAGGCAGAGGCCTGCCCCTTCAGGGGGAATGAAACTATTTATGTATGAATAATATATTCTATAATATTCTATCACTTAAACAAAACACCATCTAGCTCAAACTAAGCAGAGCTTGTACTATGGGTACTAGACAATAGATAAAGATACATTTTTATTTTATTTTTGTAAATACATACTTAACATACATAGAAACACCCAGACCCAGACAAACATCCATGTTCATGCACACAAATGTTTGATTTGTGCAGGAATCGAACCCGCGACTTCACCAACCACTACGCCATCGAGGCCGCCGATGTATGAATGCTTGTTATTCTCTAATATACGAAAATAAATATAGTAAAAAGAATGACGCACGACAGTTGCCCATTTTCTTTTGCTATCATTGTCCGGAAAGAGATTTTACGTTTACATACTCTTAACAACTTTTACTTACCATAATTCGAACGATGACTTTAGTTATACGATTTCATAACATTATTTCATCCAGCTAATACAAACCTCTAGTCATTCCAACTCCGACAATAATAAAAGTTGTTCAAATTGCATTATACATGATAAATAAGCGAAATAAGCGTCACAATCACATCATTGCGTTTTCAGCTTTATTTCGCTCGGGAGAATTATAACCCTGAACTGGAGTTTCAAAGCCCCGTCCTTTGGGAGCGTGGCTAGATTGAACTACCAAACAGATATGATGTTGTGGTCGTGCTATAAATATCAGAGTATGGCTGGTAGTCTGTGAATAACAAATAAGTTTTGGCGGTATGATTACGACATTTATATTGTATGGGAGTTTCAGGTTTGTTTTCGTAAGGGCATCTCTTCAGTTAAGCCATTAATACACTAAGGTGGTTAATTTATGATAGATCATGAACTTGTAATGATATTCTTTATTTCGATGACGATCGCTTTATTGATTAGTGTCGATTTTTTAAACCGATCAATCTTTTGAGGAATATATCTGAAGCTACGAGTTTTTTTGTATCAAAGATATATTGAATCAATTCCTTAGGTTAGCTATGACTATTCATGGGCGCCGGCAGCAGGATGCGAGGGGGTGCACTTGGACCCACCCTCCAGTCAGAGAATAAAGTAATAATAGAAAATTACATTATTTTCGATTAGTAAAATATATTCAATAAAATACTAGACATTTCTTTAGCAATGTGTGATGCCCGATATTATATCATAACAGTAATTAGCTTAATTTATGATTGCTATAGATAGCTACTATGGGCACTGGCTTTCAAGATGAGATCTCTAGAGCTAATACCCTAGCGATCTGAAATTTCTAAATGCCTTCTATTTCTTTTAAATTATTTTTTTAATGTTATAAATATCTAATGCCATGAAAAAAGGGCACATACTTGGCACATCGAAATACCTTGCAAAATCGAAAAGTAAGGCTTAAAATAAAACCGAAATTATATGTTAAATAACAGATCAAGATAACCCTGGTTGGTTTCTAAATTCTACGACACACAAGTTTCCACACAAATTCACTTTATGATTTAAACTATAATATTTATTTTATATGTATATTGGACGATTAAAATTATTAATCAGTGTGTAATGTTTTACAAAATTTTAAGAAGTCAGCTACTTATGACAGTAATTGTGCAAACCTCTTCCATCTTCATAAACATTCGTCGATACGCTTACAATACACTTTATTTTATTTATATGATCAGTTCATACCAGCGTACACTGGCATAGTATAAATACAGCCAGTTTTAATCAAAAGATTTATAGAATATTCCAAACAACATTTACAGCCAGTCACGTAATATGAATAGGATTGAATAAATTTTTCAGCTCGAAACTTGCATCGCATCGGGAAAACATCGCAATATATTCCATCATCTTGCAATAAACCTTCATGAATCAAAGCGGAATGAAGCGAATAAAATATTCGTCATAGCGATTTATTTATTATGCATTAAAAGTTATAGACTATACCAGCTTTATTTTATACCATAGATTATATTAATAGTTTCGGCGCTTAAGGTTTATTTATGGTTTGTCTGCGAATTAATGGATTATAACCATAAAGTTGAGCGTAAGTTAAATAAACGTCGTATTGTTTGGAATATTTCCTTGAAAGTTATGGATTTAGCCGGTATGTTATGCCATTAGGTAAATCGGATTGTTTGCCTTCGCGAAAAGGTTAAATATGTTTTGTTTATGATAAAATATTCTGAAACATTAAACTTTAAAAGCAATTAATTATGATGAAATTTAGAAAATATCTGAACAGCCTTAATATAAACCCAAAATATACTTGAACTACAGTTTATTTTTGTACTTAATTCGAAAAGACAGCGTTTTATAACAACGCTTATTTTTTTGTTTAATATTGATTTAAAATGTAAAGCCCTATCAAATTTTAAGTACTTCTAAATTTGAAATCTTTTGGTAGTAGATTGTGATGACCAGATGGTGGTAACCATTGTGCGTATAATGAATATATAAATATCACAAAATCGAAATATGCACATTTTCCTTTTCTATACTTCTACGAAACAAACTCAAGGTTTTATAGATCAGGTTTTCTCGGACTCTAAAAGAAATGGCTTTCAGACTTGTTTACTAAACCAGAGATACTTATAACAGATCTGAGCGTAATTTTACTTTTCTAAATGCTCTTGCGATACATACCTACAGTATGCTGAAAAAAGGGAGACGTTAAAATAATAAATAACGAACGCATTTTCATTTTAATTAATGTTCCCTCTCTAATTAATGTTTTATTTTTGTTGGCAGGACAAACACTATCTGTGCATAATGGCGTCTGACTCGCCTGAACAGAACTTGACGCAGTACTTCAGTTTGTGCAACGACTTTATTCACGCGGCGAGGCTTAGGGACGGCAACGTTCTCATACACTGGTGAGTATTTTTTTTATACGTGTATAGCCGCAAGCGTCTACTTTAATAATGGGTAGACAGAGGTCATGTATTATGGTTTTCGGTCCCAAGTAATAGAAGTAGCCCCCTATTGCCGACCACAGGGCACAGTTGCAGACTCTGTCCTGCTACTGAGAACTTCTTAACAGAAAAACCCAATACCCAGTAACACTGTCTGACCCGAGTATGGTTACTGAGATTTCATGCACAGCATACACATTCAATATAAACGAGTCAAAGTGTTTGTGCTTTGAAACAAAATTTGGCTACAAATAATTAGTAGTTTTGTGCAATTCGTATTGGATGTTTCAATGTCTTGTCCATTGGGCTATCGTTGCTAAAGTTTAATATAAATATAGATAGATTCGTGTTATAACGTTTTATTATTAGATCTGCAATACTTTTACACTTTAAAATGGCGTTAAATATTATAACTACCAAGCAAAATATAGCATTGAAAAGTATCCGAAGACAAAGAAAGAGAAATAAGGCAACCTTTTAACGGATAAAAGGTTGCCTTATTTCTCTACTATTTGCTTTGTACCTCCTATTAGAAAGAGATAAATGTAGGTATGTTATTCTTCGCATGAACTACCGTAGGCAATGTCACACGGTTGACTGAATAAAAATGTCACTCAATATCTAAGGTTAGGTTCGTTAACTCTGAAACGTCGATGAATATAAAAAATAGAGCAATAATTCTTGTTAATTGGCGTTCCTCGTTAGTGCCGGAGCATAAGTTTGCGCATAACATACAGTACCACGCCGCATCCCATGATATTGTACCCAGAACGCTATACCCACGGCCCGCCACCATTACGTGAACCTTGAAAAAAAAGCTGGCTAAAAGATTGAATAAAAAAATGGTTTATTGTCCTCTCTTCTACAGAATTCTTATGTCCGATTGTAAACAATGATACCTAATTTTAAGCTGTACCGCCTAAGAAAACATTGTGATATGTACCTAATAAAGCATTGAATATTAAGTAATATCAGTGTAGCCTCTGCTCTCTGCTAATATACAAACGTGACTATATACCTATATAATTATGTATTTATACTTCTTATATACAATACGCAAGTTGAGGTACTTGCGTGAGTTAAATGCATCGTGTGAACTACTAACGCGAGCTACCGACGCAAGTAACTCATACGATTAACTCGTGCATACAGGTATCACGCAAAAGCACTTTTCGCTTGTAGCCTGTGCTAGCTACTTGAGTCAGGCAAGCACCATTATTCTTCAACAGTCATATTGTAGTAATACCTCGTAGGTTTTCCGTTGTCAAGAGTACTGTAATATGGTCGTCGAGGCCAGTAACATCGCATGTTTACCTCTCATACAAACGTGGCAAACTTTACTGCAGTATTCAATGGCCACGTTCGCCACTAACGAGCTTTACTTCAAGTCAGCGAATGAAAAAGTACAACGTGAAAGAAAATTACACAGTGTGATGAAAAATAAAACGTACACGGGGATACGGGGACTGCACTCCATCTCGCTACTAATATTTGGTTTTTGTTATGTCTACATCAAAAATATTACGTATATGTTTTTAGTCACTGGTGACTATGGCTGCTGTAAAGCAACCGAAACATCAGGGAAAAGTGTAAACTTAGATATAAAAAGTTTTAATTAATTTAAATAGCTTAAATTATAGTAGAGTTCAATAATCGTAATGTTATAGTACAAAATTATCTAATAAAAGTGTTTTATGATAAACAACAGAACAAAATCCGTATAAAGTAGTTTTAATTTCAATGTATACATTCGCGTATACGTAAGACAATATTATCATCATCATCAGTTTTGTAAATAATTGCCACAGGTGGTCGCAAGATCATAGGTGCCGTTGTAAATTCAGTTTTTAAAATATGTTATTGTCCTTTGTGTACATTTTAACTCCAGAAAATAATCAACCCATTATTCCGTTCCGACTAAATACAGTAACATAGTTGTGTGATATTTCGTACTCAGCCCTTCCAATACACACCTATCTCTATATAATTATAAGTATATCATTATCCGTCGTGTTCTTGTCACCGCCGGCGTGCCAGCTCATCTCGAACCTAATGGTTTGGCACGTGACGATGGGAAGAGACCGGACGGTATGTCATTGATACCTTGGAAAATGGGTAGGCCCTTGGTGTGGGACGACACATATGTCGACACCCTTGCGCCATCACATCTTCCCAGCACGGCGGGTTATGCTGGCGCTGCTGCTGCATTTGCGGAGACTCTCAAACTCAACTCAAACTCAAACTCATTTATTGCGAAAATCCATAATCCGCCTGAAGGCATGCAATTTTACAGATATCTTTACTGATTGTGCATTACTAGTAATCATATAATCATATAAAATCAATTACAATAACAACTCCATTAAAAATAATAAATGTCAGGCAAGGTTATTGTGGTATAAGTGAAATAAGAAACTCAAACGGCACAAATACAAAAACCTGGTAGGGGATTATGTTTTTGAGCCGTTTGGGGTCGAAACGCTAGGGTCATGGGATCCCAGTGCTCGTGCGCTGTATAGAGACATAACAAAAAGGTTAATCGACGCTTCCCGTGACCAGAGGGCTGGCCTTTATTTGCAGAAAGAATAAGCATTGCCATTCAACGTGGCAATGCTGCCAGTCTTCTGGGCACACTACCGGTAAACTGTGATGCGGATGAATTTTATGACGCCTATTAGAGGGTTTTAGTTTTCTTTTTCTTTCTGTTTTATAATATTTTAGGTATAAGTTAGTTTTAAAGAATTATGGTTATATGTACATAATTAAATACTCCTCTAATAAAGTGATTGAAATTAAATTCGTAATATTAATGGTTTTCTATGCATTTGTGCAAGCTAAGTAAATTCGGTAAAGGCAACTTGCATGTAATTTTCCGATGTAATAAAATAAGTTTTGGTATCAGTGGCGCTCTTTGGGAAAGGCTTTCGTCCTACAGTGGACTGGCAGAGACAGATGAAGCTTGAATTAGTTTAGTATAACTTTGAAAGACTAATAAAAATATAGCAATCTTAATTACTTATATATGATGTTTAACGGCTCAACGGTTGTGATGTGGGGCAAAATTAGAAATTCGCAGTAGCAATAAGAATTAGGGCAAAATAAACAGCAACAGGGTTACCTTCTATTACTTGAATCCTAAATGTGGTAGGCGAAATGTGGTTGTTATACACCTCTGCTTACCACATGGATGACATAGGCTATGCAATTATAAATACTAAATTTTCACGTGTACGACGTCATAGACACAACTCTCTCTAGGTATATTAAAAAAACAAAACCGCCTAGCAACTAGCTACAAAAGCCATCTCCCCATCTACCTCTCCCTTTTTATTTTTTCAGTATTTTTTGCTGCATTGTATACGTTCATGTGTCAGGTGTAGCCTATTTCCTACAACACAGCTTAGAATGAGTTATCAATTTCCGTGGTGTTTACAAAAATACAACCTCTCGCCCGTATTTTGTGCCACCTAACGTTTGCCGCACCTTTGCCTCCATTTTTCTTTAACCTTGCGGCATTAAGCTGAGTAAGCATAACTTATTTGCTTATTTCCATATGAGTTATTTACAATTTGTGATTTCAGGCTAACGCTGAATGCCCAATTTTTATCGCTGTGCTTGGCACGATTCGTATTGATAGATCGAGGTTCAGGATTTGAACTAAAATCCCGCATTTTATAATGCCATTCCTCCGATTTCGAAGTGGTACAACAACGCAAACATTTATTTACAACAACAGAGATAATCTCATGCTTATCTGTGTCTGTCTTTCAAGAAATGTTCTGATTGACTGTCAGAGTTAGCAACAGCCAATAAAATCATTCAACATGGCCTATATTTTGACACGACGTTGATTAACTTTTCAGGAAACCGGTGACAATCTACTACTGTGGTCTACTAAAATCTTGCCATCGATCTTGGTGGCCCAGAAGAGCATAGAAAATATCGGCTAAACAATTTATTACGACGCGCGACGGTCAAATATATATTTGATTTATTAAAAAAGACAACACTCCCAATAGGAATAATTTCTGTGTCGCGGGGGACTTTAAAAACTCATTAAATTTCGCGGATCAATTATCACAGTACAGTCTAAAGCTTTCGAACATCAAAATCTATAAACAGAAATCCGGAATCGGACATGTCTAGATTCGATTTTGATATAAATTTTATTACTGTTGGCTGATAATAAACATCCCTAAAAGTTATTCGTTGTACAATCTTAAACCTATCTAATGTTTAAAGAAGTTCAAGGAATAAACGTATTTCTAAGAATAAAAAGAACGAAGAAATAATTGCTTGCGAAGATTAAAATTGTCGCAAGCAATTATGGTATCAAGAGATAATCTATTTGTGTTGGAAACTTTACAATTCTTGCTAGTAGTCCGCCGTAATCACGTCGTAGATTATTATTATTGGTTTATGTAATACTCTTTTGTCTTTTATTTGTACGTTTTATAGCCATGAATTGCTGGCGAAACATTTACGAGCGCTGAAACTATCGTATCGAGTATTACTATTGATCGGCTTGAAAACATTTAAATGGCATTAGTAATATATTTTTATTGTTATTGTAATGTTCACAGTGTAATTTATATACAGAAATGAATCAATAATATTAAAATACTACTTTTTGCCCGCGGTTTCTCTCGTGTTAATGTTTTACTCAATAAATTTGTATTCCTTAGGGTTTTTTTACTGGATGTAAGGTTAACCTTATGTCCTTTTCTGTACCCCTGACAATGTGCGAAATTTCATGATGACCGCCGCGGTCAAGCACTTAAGGCGTGAAAGCGTAACATACCTGACGGATAAACTAACCCGTCTAACAGTTACGTCAAATCAGAGATATTATTATAATATCTATTATAATATATATATATGTATATATATATATATATATATATCTGACTGTCGTTATAATACCATCCTTAATTATATCTAGGGCTAGTAATGCAATAGAAATCCTGTACATAGATTAATCGATCTGCGTTTACCAACATTATCATTGTCACATGGTTATCATATACGGAAAGCCACACCACTCCCTATCCCTCAGAACACATAGGCATGGGGTGTCATAGACTTCTATAACAGTGGAAATAAGGCATATTCTTTCATTTGATCTAGTCTTACAAAATACTGATACTTTCGGGTCGTAAGTTAGACGTTAGATTGAAATAATAAATATGGTGTCACCGTGTTTATTTTCCGCACGAAAAAGTGTTCACACAAAGAGACAGCTCACACATGACATTTACATGATAGGGAACGATTCGATAGTGTAGTGGATGTCATCTTGGCATAATGTATAAGATGACAACTTAACATTAAGAAAAGTAACCACATTATTCAAACACAGTATGATTTAAATCCTTGGTAGCTCCGAAAGAACGCTGATATTCATTCGCGTCTGCTAGAAATCTAATGTCGTTATATACTCAGGAATAATGATAATAAACATTTTCCTTATAGCAAAAAGACAAAGATTTTGAATTCATAATTATGCCGTTCCTACCGCAATACAGAACATTACCATTCTAGCCTCGTTTAAAACATAAATCTAATATGTTTTGCGTATATACATAACATGGCCCAAACTAACCAACTCTCGTCATTCATACAGAGGGGGGGTTTCTTTACGGAACATCCACATAGAGAGTGTGGGGCTAGTTGTTACTCCCTCGAATAAATCACAGTCATAACCTCCATTATGACTATGAGAAGTGAGCAATATACAAGTACTCTTTTGTACGAAATAAAAATATTTCAAAGAATATTAAGCTGTCTGCGATAAATGTATGTTAAATACGTTGTTTATTTAGCCAATAAACTCCTATTTTATTGAGTAAATAAGTCAACAAAATAGTAGCTTTATTAGTGAAACGACCGAAATGGCAATCTCTGTGTTTGCAATAACAATAATTGAAACAGACACAAAATATACTTAGGCACTATTTATATTCACAGATTTATGATCATGTGACTTGTTGAAATAATTTTACAATTAAATTACCTATTTGTACTCGACTATGATTGCTGCCTTGTTGGTCCATGAATACTTATGCATCTGCCAATCGGTCGGTTTTAGGTTAAATTCTCGAGTGGTGGTGGTATGACAATAATATTTATCCTATAACGAAAAGTTTATTATGTACAAAAATTCACGCATTTAGCGATGCCCGTTGCGTGTCGTTTGCACCTATGCGGGGCATAACCGCCAAGGCTTTCATTTCACTTTTTTAAACAGACATTCAAAGGGTTAAATGACTTTATTTCAAAACTCCCTTTTAATTGAAGTAATTATAGCCATACTTTGA
The DNA here is from genome assembly GCA_963564715.1 of Catocala sponsa. Taxonomy (NCBI): domain Eukaryota; kingdom Metazoa; phylum Arthropoda; class Insecta; order Lepidoptera; family Erebidae; genus Catocala; species Catocala sponsa. The sequence continues at coordinate 16,380,300 of OY751342.1, forward strand.
TTACAACAACTACTACTACTTGTCTAAATAAATCCATAACAAAATAAACACAATAAAAAGATCAAAGCAATCTCTGCGGTTTTCTTTTAGGTAAGAGAAACCTAACCTACTTTAAATAAAAAAGATATATATGTATACTTTATAGTTGAAAGGATTATACGAAAAGCAAAATGAGAATTCCAGTGATCTCCTGTGAGTTGAAACCGCTAAAGCATTAAAAGCTTAAACAAACTGAATATGTACTACGTAACGACGAACTGCAGGTATTTCTACAGTGTACTGAAATATCCACCACGGCACATACTTCCTCTCTGTAATCGCAACAAAGGATTCCCTGAAATTCCTAAATGAATACGTTGAATTTCGGGAAGTTCTCGGCGCTTTACCTACGGCAAATTTTAGCTGTATTATCATTTACCAGCAAGTTGTAACTTGGTTATCTAATTTTTCACGTGTAAGCTTTTCTGCTTTAATTGTATTTCCTATCAATAGTCCCTTTTTTCTCTATAATATTACTGAAAATCAGTCTATTTCAATACCTTTATTGTGTAACTGAAAATTATACAATCAAAGTATTTAAATTATTATTAAATAGATAATTTATTTGTAATATTATTTCTAAATAGCAAATTTATTTGTTGCTAACTTCAGCGGGTATGAATTCTAAATTTCGTATCGTTGTCGGCCAACTGGCTATGTGCTATATGGGTATGAGATACATACATATGTATGTACAAGCGTAATGTAGTTACCGTCCTTCACTTAAAGTAGGAATATCGTAAAGTCTTTTTTTAAACTGAATGCAAGGAATTAGGGTACTTTAATACTAAGAAAATGACCCAAAACCATTTTTTAATACTAAGAAAATGACCCAACTACACGAAAAATTGTTCGTGTTGCTAATAATATAACTTGTGCATACGTCAATAATGTCACAGTGCAAGCCACAAGCTGCAGCCAATATCCTTTGTTATTTGTAAAAGCTTTTACGATTATTCGTGGGTGGAATTCAATTTAATTTCGAGTAGGTAAGTCATGGATTGAGAGCTGATTTAGAGAAGAAAATGAATAAATTAATCAATTCAAATAAATATTTAATATAAATGATGATCATTTATTTCAACCGTAAACTATGACTCATTTTTTGACATTTTGTTATCTTTATTCTTTAATTTTCGACTTAATTAATTATTAATTATTAAATATGTAAAATAAAAATAATATGTAAATTAGCAGTGGAGATTAATAATTAATTTCCACTGCTATTTTACATAACTAGTATAATAATACACATTGAAATGGTTAATAATATTATGCAAAATTTGTTTATAAGATTATAAACACTCATGTATCTTCACCAATAATGTAGTCTCAGAAATATTTAGCTGACCAAAACATTATCTTTATATATAAAATTCTACTGTACATGTGTATGTCACTGATCTCCTCCTAAACGGCTGGACCGATTTTGATGAAACTTTTTGTGTGTGTTCAAGTGGATTCGAGAATGGTTTAGATGTTTTTTTTCTCTCTTGTGTACAGGACAACGTCTGTCGGGACAGCTAGTTACTTATAAATATTTACCCGAACACATCGTACATTATTTGGTGCTTTTCATAGAGAAAATGTTGACTTGTAAATTAAACTACTGAGAAATATAACTTTAACATTTAAAACTAGGAACCATATATACCACAAGGAAAATCTAATGCAAAAGTTTACAACTGTAGTAGAAGCATATCCCAAACCATCAACAAGTTAGATGTTAGTATGCACAAACTAACGCCAATGCAATAATCGCAAAAGCGCAATTTAAAGCGCTCAAAGCGTCGTGACTAATTTGTTTGCCAATTAATTAGAGGTTCATTAAGGTTGCGCACATGACAACAAAATATTAATTAATTATTAAACAAGCAGTCGCAATTAATAAAAATATTTTGCCATGACCACGGTTACGTGCCAAACTGCATGCCACGCCTGCCATACTCCACTCGCATACGAGTACATACCTACCGCGCGTCTGGACTTTGCTAACCTAGTCGATCGAGCAAACATAAATATTTTTTCGAATTTAGTTATGTTTAAAAATTATTCTTCATAAGATTTTATAAATCTTACATTAAGTATGATAGTATAATAAAATAAGAAACTAAAAAATTATATCTATACTAAAGCTGAAGAGTTTGTTTGTTTGTTTGTTTGCCTGAACGCGCTAATCTCAGGAACTACTGGTCCGATTTGAAAAATTCTTTCAGTGTTAGATAGCCCATTTATCGAGGAAGGCTATAGGCTATATATCATCACGCTAAGATCAATAGTAGCGGAGCACCAATGAAGAATGTTTCAAAATCGGAGGGAATTTAAAAAGTCCGCGACAGCATATGTCTATCTTTTAAGGTTGGCTCACTATAACCATTTTTATGCTAACCAAATTTGTTCTAAAATAATGCATTATTTGCGAAGGTTTTTTTTATAAACATGATATTAATCCTTATCCAAATAAATACGTTATTCATCACAAGTATTTAATTTAAAACAAAATTGCCCTTTACATCATTCGATTTCAATGAATATCTTAGGAGATATCGCAGTTTTAAAATAACATCGCAGCAAAATAATTACCCATTATAGACATAGTACAAACGATGTTTCTCCTGGTTTATTCTACGTGATTACTACTGGTTCGATTCGAAAAATTCTTTTAGTGTTGGATAGCCTATTTATCGAGGAAGGCTATAGGCTATATAACATCACGCTACGACCCACGGGGGCGGCGCAGTAACGATAAACGCGGGTGAAACCGCGGGAACATCTAGTATTATATAAAGTTTAATCATACATAATCAAGAAATCTTGACGACTGATCATAATCAGTCTTTTTTTATACTACTAAGGTGGCAATCAAGCATACGGCCCACCTGATTGTATGTGGTCACCGTAGCCTATGGACGCCTGCAACACCAGAGGCATCACTTGCGCGTTGCCAACCCTTTAGGAAAGGAAGTGGGAAGGAGAAGGAGCGGGGAGAGGGAAAGAGGGTGATTGAGCCTCCGGCACTCTCACTCACCGAACGAAACACAACAGTAGGAATACTGTTATTTCACGTCGATATTCTGTGAGAGGGTAGTCCTTCCCCGGTCGAGCCGGCCCATTCATGCTGAAATAAGCGAGGCTCTACTTCTCATAAAAATCTGTGCGGGTAGATGACAATGGGCCCGCTACCTATTACGTAGAACCGAAAACTACAATTTGCAAAATGTCGGTGTAATACATTCTACCTACCCTTTCGACGATAATAGGCGTGAGACTATGTATGTACATTAAACACTAGCAGACCCGCGCAACTACATCTGCTTCACATAAAAGAATTTTCTCTTGGTTTTTGCAAAATTTGTCTTTGATGCTCCGATCCTATTAATCGTAGCGTGATATTATGTAGTCTATAGCCTTCCTCGATAAATGGGCTATCGAACTCTAAAATATTTATTTGAACCGGTAGTTCCTGTGATTAGCGTGTTCAACCAAACAAACAAACAAACTCTTTAGCTTTGTAATATTAGTATAGACTAGCTGACCCGCGCAACTTCGTCTGCTTCACATAAGAGAATTTTCCTAGTTTTTGCAATATTTTTCATTTATGCTCCGCTCCTATTGGTCGTAACGTGATGTTATATAGCCTATAGCCTTCCTCTATAAATGGGCTATCCAACACTGAAATATTTTTCTAATTTCTACCCGTAGTTCCTTAGATTACCGCGTTCAACCAAACAAACAAAATGTGAGTGAAGTCGGCGCGTGAGCGCCCCCGCCTTTTTATAAATGCAGCGGATGGCCGTTTCGCGCGTTAAACAACAATCAACCGTATAGCCGTACCCATACTGGCGCGGCGAGATTTGGAAGTTTTATTTCATCTATATCTTGTGTGTTTATAAACCGATTCCTATATATTTTTTTATAATATAAATATTAAAGTGTACTTTTTGAATATGGGAGTTTGATAAAGATATATCTATGTGAAATACAATATATTTATGTATTTTAATACACTTTGAAGAAATGCTTAACGATTAAACACGTTATTGTGGCTAATTTATAAAAGATAGATATATACTATTAAGGACTTTTTTGTAGATCTTTTGAAGACCATCATCTTTGTTATACATACTTTTGGTGTATGATCAACGTATGCGAGGATAAGAGCTCGAAAGCGCATTTTCGTCCGACTTGCTTCAAATTTATCGTCACTGCTCAGCTCCTATGTGTCTTAGCGTTATGTTATATAGCCTATAACCTGCCCAGGAGTATGGACTACAATCGTACCATGTTTGGTTAAAATCCCTTCAGTAGTTTTTGACCCATGCGTGCACATACAGACAGACAGACAGACAGACAGACAAAAAATTTACTGATTGCATTTTTGTCATCAGTATCGATCACCATTCATCCTCCAATATTAATTTTGAATATATATTCAATGTACAGAATTGACCTCTCTACAGTTTTATTATAAGTATCTATAGATATAATGATTCAAGTGTAATCGTCACTCTACGATGAAATAGAGAGATATTTAATTATATAGTCATGATAATATAAAACAACAATATTACTCATAACAAGAAATATTACATGAGACGCCATTTGCAATGATAAATTACTTTTGAGCTAGAATTTAAAACGTTGCGACGATGTCTTGAGTAAACTACAAAGTTACAACAAAAGCTCTGTTAGTAAAGATTTTAATGACGCGTCATTTCGCTCGCGTCTAGTTTCAAACTTGAAGGACGAGTGATGCTGGAGACGCGTCGCTGTTAATGATGACACTGAAACTGACTATAGATGCATCGCTATAGTTCCTAGATGTCTACTATGAGTATTTTGGATTTAATAAATTTGAACTCTATTGCAATTACTTAACACGAACATAATACTAAAGTTTATGATCCACAATTAAAATTGAAATTGCCTTACTTTCGAATTTCGAGTTAAGTCACTGTTTTATTCAGAATGCAAATAATATTGAATGCACGTTTGGCGCGGCGGGCAGCAGTCGCCTTACAGCTGTCAAATTAAGTGTTGTGGGTTTGAATCTCAAACGGGACTATAATTCGTGTGATCCACAAATTATTGTATTAAGTCAGAGTATACACTTTGGTTCGTTTATTGTACGCTTTATTGTCTGCCGCGATACAGAGTTAGGACTGAAGTGTGGAAGCAGTGGACTCTTAAAAGAGCAGAGAATAAATGGAAAAGGAGTTGCTTGCTACATAACATAGTGCTAAAAATTATGGCACTGAAGGCATCATGACTGAAACCTCAATAGGCTAGCCCTGGTAAAAACCTGTTTAAAGAAAGAACAACTAAGACAACTCCAGTTTTATTCACACAGCAACTTTGATTACAATTTTTATTTACTTTATTTTTTATTTGTATACGCAACAGGACGCATGCACAGATAACAAGCCAAGGCTTTCATCACAAACAGCTAAGTAAACAAAGCAATAAAAAGTTAAGTAATTAACCTAGAATGCGTTCTAAAGCTGTTTTGTTCAGGCGGCTCTCAAACAAAAGCTCTCATTCAGCCGTGGTTAACTTGAAAATGTAGTTAGATACTAATTGTTTCATACAACTTCACTGGCAACCTCATAAACGTATAAAAACGTATCGTTACGGGAAAATACCTACGTTGGTTCTTAAGTATATAATATCGTTACGTTGGCACTTGCTATATACTTATTAAAAAAACTGTCAGTGATAGGACAGTAAGAATACGTCTTAAAAACGTATTTCAAGACCATTCAGACTCGCAACAGGTCCTTAATTTACAACAGCTCACAAGGCAGCAAGATTAAATGTTGATTAAATTAAATTATCTTCACCTTTGGTCCTACTTTTGTACTGCTAAAAAATTAAGTTAAGTAATTTGAGCGGCTATAGCCTAGCGGGAGACCGCCACGCAGAAGTCTCGAGTTCGATCCCAAGGCGCGCATCTCTGACTTTTCCAAGTTATGTGCGTAGTAATAGTTAATAATTATTGCTCGCTTTAACGGTGAAGGCAAAACATCGTGAGGAAACCTGCATATCCGAGAGTTCTCCATAATGTTCTCGAAGATATGTAACGTCTATCAACCCACACTGGGCCTGCGTGGTGGACTATGGCCTAATCCTTCTCACACTGAGAAGAGGTTCATGCCGAGCAGTGAAACAATTTAATGCAGAACTGATATTATTATTATTATAAAAAGCATTAATCCAATTAAGAATTAACAAACAATCTTAAAAAAAATACTATAAATATCTTTATTTTCAACACACGGTCACAGTCACGATAACCGCTTTGGTAGCAATCATAATTGATTACAGCATTATCTTACAGTTACATTAACATGTCATGCGTTGATACTTGCTATACATAGGTACAATATTGCTACTTATAGTATAAAATACATCGTCTCGGATAAATAACTACTCGCTTTTGTATTTGATTCAAATCGATACAAACGAATTTCAAAAGCGTTAGGCCATTGACATTATAGCCTGCAGGCCGAAATATAATATAATGGAATAACTCGTGTCAGTACAATGTAAAAATCCAGAGACGTACTTGATATTACAGAATTGAATACGGGTGCCGGAACCCCGGACTAACTCAATAGATAATAATGCTCTCGTGAATAGTTAAGGCTATTGGGTTTATATCAACATGAATATCAAACCCTGCATATTGTATAAAAGTCGTAACCACTTATAGATTACCGTTAAACCTCTATCTATATTTATGTGGTTTTACTTACTAGCAGTAGATACTTGACATTATGATCATTAACGGATGACAGACTAAACTTTTAGTCACGCTGATCTTTTAAAAGTAAATCTATACTAATATTATAAAGCTGAAGACTTTGTTTGGTTGAACGCGCTAATCTCAGGCACTACTGGTTCGAATTGAAAAATTATTTTAATGATGGATAGTCTATTTATCGTGGAAGGCTATAGGCTATATGACATCACGCTACAACCCACGGAAACGGCGCAGTAACGATAACCGCGGGCAGAGCTAGTGTAATATATAGTTGAACGACGTATGCAATGCATAGGTACTCGCTAATATAATGATTTTCTTTCTGTTCTTGGAACTTATTATTAGACTTCTCGGGTTAGTCTTTTCGCTTACAATTATTTTTATAACTAGTTTTGCTCGCGGCTTCGCTTGTGTAAATGCAGATTATTTAATTTTTATGCCTCGAGTACAGTACTTTTTGGATGAAAGATACCCTATGTCGTTTTCTGTACCTCTGTCAACGTGTTTGCGAAATTGTATGATGATCGGTCGAGTAGTTAAGGAGTGACAACGAAACAAATAAACTCACACTTGCATTAATACTATTAGTTAGAATAATCATCCAAATAACTTATCAGAGCCGTCAGAACTAGACTCTAGGATATTGTACAGTGGAGCCATCTACATCTCAAGTATGGAAAACCACAGATAGGATATTAAGAACTGCCGTAAGAGAATTCTGGTTTGAATAGCTTTAAAACTACCTAACTGAAAGGATTCTAGTTTAAACTTATTTATCTAAGGTACTTCAGTTGCAATAGCAGATAGATACATACAATAGAGAGATAGCATTATACAATATTATGATTAGACTTTATGTGAAAGTATTAGGTATTACCACTTTGACACGACGTTTCGTTTGCTAAACCTACTAATGTGAATATGTGTAAATGGCAATCGCATTGCTGAATTGACATCGAACACATTTTTTATAAGGATTGCTCTAGCAATCCAATGCAAAGTTTCTAACCATTGCGGAACGAAAACGTGAGAAAAGCCGCGGTAAAAGACAGTCTAACTTACAGCTTTAATTGCGAAGACAGATCGAAATTTAAACTTTTATCAAAGATTTTCAATGATTGACCCACGATTGGCCTGGTCGACTCGGTCAAACGGACGGGACCTCAAACCTTAACACCGATGAATGCGATTGACATGTGCTGACTATATTCTAAGATGAGCTCAGTAATAGTTCACAAGATGAGGGTCTTGTCAACGATTATTCTAAAATGGATTACCACCAAGTGACAAGTAAATCAACTCATTATATTCGTATTTGTAAGTTCGTAAAAGTTTTAAATATAACTGACCAGAGTGCCTAGTGTGAGTTTGTTTTACGTTAACGCGATCGACTCGTTTATGACGTTCGGCACTCCGATTGGCCCGCTCCCAGCTCTTAACCAATCAGTGAGCCAAACGCGGAAAAAGTTGCAATCGCGTTAACGATAAAACAACTCACACTTGGCATCCTGTATACCCATTTAGCTCTTCATACGTATCCCTAGTGTTTCGAATATATAATTTATATAAAAAAAAACTGTTAATACCTACGTAATATCATCATCTTTACAAAGAGAAAAGAATTGATTTTTTGTTTGTTTGTAACGATTTAACTCAAAAAGTACTAATCCGATTTTAAAAATTAGTTCACCATTGGAAAGCTATATTATTACACAGTTTATTATATATTATCACCGAGTACCATAGTGTATATATTATTTTTATAAAAGCACTGTTAATAACATAGCCTAACCCACCTTTATGCAGGCGAAGCCGCGGGCATAAGCTAGTGTCATACAAAATTGTAATTTGTCTCAAGAGCTGGGCTATCAAATTAAAAAATAAAGTTCCAAAACGCGCTAATCTCTAGAATTATCATTCGGATTACAGAGATTAGCGCATTCAAACATAATAACAAACGAACTCTTCAGCTTTGTTATACTAGTAGATATATGTAGATGGATTAGGATACCAGCATATTGCCCTCTAAATAAAGATGACTAGACGTTTCGCGCGGCTTCACTCGCGTTAATCTAGATAACGTTCATAAATTGCTATCCCTCGGGAACAGTAAGTACTACTTTCTGAATGCAAGGTAGGTACCCTATATCTGTTCCTATACCCCTGACAATGTGTTTGAAAAGTTTCATGATGATCGGTTGAGGGTTTAAGGCATGAAAGCGTAACAAACAAACTCACATTCGCATTTATAATATTAGTAAAGATTAGGAATCAACATATTGTCCTCTAAATAAAGAGGGTTGGTATGAAATAACGTTTAACAAAAACATAAAAAGATTAGCTAACGATGTAGGTATTTTAAATCTTTGTCCCACCGTTGGGATATTAAACGATTATTAACAACTATATTTTGCCCGCGGCTTCGCTCGCGTAAATGTAGCTAAAGTTGTATAAATAAAAGTCATTTTTTCTTAGAAAAAAGATTGTCCTTTTCTGATCCCCTGACGATGTGTATGCTTTAGAATAGTAGAGCCTCGCTGATTTCAGCATGAATGGGCCGGCTTGACCGGAGAAGAACTACCCTCTCACAGACTATCGACGTGAAATACCAGTATTCCTACTGTTGTGTTCCGTTTGGTGATTGAGAGTGCTGTAGGCCCAATACCCTGTTTCCCATTTCCCGCTCCTTCTCCTTCCCACTTCCTTTCCTAAACGGTCGGCAACGCGCAAGTGATGCCTCTGGTGTTCCAGGCGTCCATAGGCTACGGTGACCACTTACCATCAGATGGGCCATATGTTAGTTTGCGACCTTAGTTGCATAAAAAAAAGGGAAATTTTGTGATGATCAGTCGAGTAGTTAAAGCGTGAAAGCGTAACAAACAAACTCACATTCCCATTTATAATATTATAGCTAGGGTACGGACATAGTGTATTAAATCTTCAATTATAATGTCACAAGCACACAATTCGAACAGATAAGACCACTCGTGTGTCGACATGTCAGGGTTTCACCTTTCTCGGTCAAGTGGGACCCGCATCCCACGAATTGAACTCGACCGAGAACCGTTGACGTCACCGCTCTTCTTAACTCTCCAATCTAGAACTTATGAGATCATTGAAATACGGTCTCACTTATGACGTGATTAGTGTAACCTAGTTTTTAATTTTGACTAGGTTATCTACTTATTACCATACCTTAAGTATAGTAAAAACTAGCTTTTGCTAGCGGCTTCGCTCGCTTTAAAGTAGGTTAGGTTATGTGAGTAACAGCACTTTTTAAATAAAATATATCCTATGTTACTGTGTAATAATATAGCTTTCCAATGGTGAAATAATTTTTAAATTCGTTTGAGTAGTTTTAGAGTTAAACCCTCACAAACAAACAAATAAAAAAATCAAATCTGTCCTCTTTATAATATTATTAAAGGTTATAGAAGAATATGTTTTAGATTTAATAATCCCTGCGTCGCAGAGAACTTCACAAGCAATGAAATGACGGATACGAAGTATGCTGAGACTCGGCACAACGATTTGTGCATTACATAAATGTTATCCCAGGGGCACGAATCCATAACACTCGGTGCACTGGCAGAGTGGAGGCGAACATATAAGCCACTACACCTTCCGAGCGGTACAAATAATAATTGTCTTGTTGCTGGCACTGTTTCATGATTTTGTAGGTACTTGGTTATATTCGCGACCGATAGCGAGCCTTGGGTTCAAGTCTAGGGTGATAATAAACATAGCGATTTTATATTTTTCTAGCTTTTATGGCACTACAAGACTGATTTCTAAATATCAAATTCCTTACAAAAAAATCCATTTCTCCAATCTAAGAATCGATCCTAAAATCAGCCATATACTTAATATATAACGTGAGCCCAACAAAGCTGACAGTAGTTCAACAGAACTGTAGACCAACAAAATAATCTATACTAATATTATAAAGCTAAAGACTTTGTTTGTTTTAACGCGCTAATCTCAGGAACTACTGGTTCGATTTGAAAAATTCAATTTTAGTGTTGGACAGCCTATTTATCGAGGAAGGCTATAGGCTATATAACATCACACTACGACCCACAGGAGCGGCGCAGTAACGATAAACGCGGGTGAAACCGCGGGAACATCTAGTCGTTATATTAACAAACAATATTATATCAATACTTTTTAAAGTAAGATCATTTTCAATAAAACAGCGTTTCAAATTTTACCTCACTTAATTGAATGCGTGTATTTACATTATATTGGTGAATCCATTAACGCGATGCGTCCCACGACAGACTCTACCGATCAAGGCCTTAATCGTTATAATAAACGAACATTTTCATTCAACGTGTTCACTTCCCAATGGACAACCTTTATTTGGTATGATAATGAGTAATACAGTGTTCAGAATTTGCTGATATAGAATTTGAGCCAGGTAACAATGTCGGTCCGAATGTCGGCTTGGGAATTAATTTAGATTTTGCCCAGTGATCGAAATACGACTATAATACATTAAATTTGTTTTCTTTAACTTTCTGCATTCCTTCTTTATATAAACTTTAAATAAGCTAAATATGACTGCTCTGATTACGCAATGTACAAAAAGGGTTACAAACAATTATTCTTATCACGTATTTTATCTCTATAAGTGTAGGTACTATTATGTGAAGAGAATATGGTGTTGCGGGTGTCCATGGGTGGCGGTAATCGCTTACCATTAGGTGATCCATCTGCTCGTTTACCCCCAAATCTTTAAAAAAAAGACATCTAAAAATAGGTTAAAACAAAATATGAATAATATAAACCAGTTATCATGGTATTTTTCACACACAATTTCAAACACAGTTTACGATGAACACATGTAAATATATCTTGAACGTTTACGAAAGAAATCTGACGTGACATCGGCACCTTTGGGAATCAGTACCTACATAACTCTTTTTGATGCGAAGTTCATAGTATAAAATTTTCCAATTTCATTGGCGATTTGGCTTAAAATATCTTTCTAGTAAATAGTCACAAAATCCAATGTACGGTTACACGACTACACCTTGCAGTTATACGCTGAATATTAAAAATTAATTTTGCTAGAATTTGAATCTTGCATCATTAGGTAGGCTGAAAGTTATGTTACGATGATAATAGCCTATTGTCCTCGACATTAATCGCCTCCTTTGAAGTGGGACATAAAAATGTAGCTGGCGAAATGTAGGTGTGATACACCCATCGCTTCGGGAAGTCAATGGAAAAAAACCTCATGACTTTTAAATGGCTGGCTGGACAGAATATTCATCAGTTCAAAATAATTCCGATAAATCTAGCTATCAATAAAAAACGCATTTAATTCATTCGATCTCTTTGAGACCTACGAAGCGTCAGACAAACAGCCATAAAACTTATATAACACTCTTCGATTCTCGTCGCGAGCAAAAACGTTTAAAGTGACAAATACAAACCACTTTTACAAATGAGTTTTCTGTTTCAGTCTAGCAGGGATGTCACGCAGCGTGACAGTAGCCGTGGCTTACATCATGTCAGTCACGCCTCTGAACTGGCGCGAAGCTCTGAAGGTTGTGCGAGCCGGCCGTGCCGTCGCCAACCCTAACCTCGGCTTCCAGAGACAACTGCAGGAGTTTGAAACTTACAAACTTGTTGAAGTAAGTCAGAACGTGTATAAGTTTATATTTTCTAATGCTATTAAAATTCAATAATTAAGTAGGATGTGCTTTGGGTAAGTGGACTAACATCTGGGTTCTGAAAGGCTTATGTAAAGAAGTGATTTGATTGGGTGTTGCTAGTTCAGTCAGCCAATCACAGCAGGTTGTGCGTTTGACCGTCCATTACGTTATCAAATTTTTGTGTTGATTTGCGTTTTAGAAACTGGATCTTATTTAATCATAGGTACTTAACACTTATGCTGAAGAACATATCTATCTGTAGAACAAATACAAATACGTCCTTTCTAAGATCACTGCCAAACCAAAGCTAATCCAAACAATCTAATAATAATCACACTAAAACAATCGTTTGAGACATTTTGAGACATCGTCGTCAAATTCACTGGTACTTTCTGTCATCTGTCAATAATAGTCGGCAGTCATAACAGACCGTATAGCTATAAGACATACTGAAGTAATTATACAAATAGTAAAAACCTTATCCTGTTTAACTCACTTTTTTATTGGCATTCCAATCTTTATTGTCAAACAGTTATTCATGATAGCTGACCCGATAGATACGATACAAACACACCATGACCTGACCTCCAAATTTTATTGCTCATGCTTACACGTGCAAAGCAATTAAGTAGGTACAACTCTAACACGTCGGTAAAAGACCTAAATTACGCTTTTTCAAGCAATTACTTAGAAGCTCGAAGCGTATTTCTTTGTAAACTAGTTGTTAGTCATTCCTTTGTTGTCGCTGACAAGTTTAGATCATATCTCAAATACTTGACAAACTTTACTACGTTGAAAAGAAACTTCAGTACTTTTAAATTGCATACGAGAAAGTAGGTATTAAAGTATCGACGCTTGATTTTAAATTCCGTAGTAAGTTTTGGTACAACTTTTGCTGTTTGAAAAGAAAAGGGTAAGCTAAAAAAAGGAATATAAATATAGAAACGGTCCAGCATACTGTCTAAGCAACTTCTTTGACTCAATTCAAAACTCGATTGCAACATGGTCCTGCTGCCTTCCTTAAGGTTCAACAGTTTTTGCAGACGTTAGGATTCATTTTCTATTACAACATATCATTTGTACCGATTCTGACCTGAGATATATCTCAGGTAATTTATGATAAAGCCGAATGATTCCACGTATGACTGTGTTTATCATTATCAACTTTTATCGCCAGTCATCCACGAAGTACGCTGTTAAAATCATTTCCAAAATGGTAACAATTTTAACAAAGTACTCCAAAAACTCACTGCTGGTTCTTACATCGTACGTGGTACATACACTTCTTTGATATAACATGCCATATATACAGCTTTGGTATGTAGAGGATTTCAAACGTCATAAAAAACACAAACCTGCGAAAATAATTGAAAAGCTTTCATTTTAAATATAGATTATAATTTTTTAATTTTGTTTTCCAAGTTGAATGCGAAATATCAAAGTTTTAACTAGCCGGTATTAAATTTGTAGAGCGTATTATATTTTATATTGAGAAATAGCTAATTCATAGGATACTGGCAAAGCATTATGAACGATCCAAGGTCACTTTAAATCGAAACATTCCATGCAAGGATAGATTTTACCGATAACCTAAAACTTGAAAATTCCGTCAATGTATTACTCATGAATATTCTCGTAATGGTATCGTATTAACAAATCGATAGCCGAGAGGCATTGTAATAATGAATCAAACAGCCGTCGTGCCGCGGCGACAATGCCATTAATCACCATAATTTATAGAGGCGCTAGTAGCAGAAAAAGTTGCGCTTGCTAATGAATAAAACTCTAATAAATTTTTGTCTTCTTATGATTCCGATAAAAGGATAGAACAGTTCTGATGACCATTAGTCAAATGGTTCGGTCTTATGTTATAATATAATATAATATTATTAAAGACTAGCTTTTGCCTGTGGCTTCACTCGCGCTAATTTAGAATTTGGCAATCAATTCGGGTTGTACTCTGCTTGTAAGAATATAATTCAATCATGATTCGAGACATGTGGCGTCATCTATTAACATAAGAACGTTATTGTTGTTTTCCTCGGGAACAGTAAATTTTTTCGGGATGAAAGGTAGTCTAGTTCCGTTTCTGTACACCTGACTATGTATATGCAAAATTTCAGAATGATCGGTTCAGTGGTTTAGGCGTGAAAACGTAACAAATAAACAAACAAACTCATTTTCGCTTTTATAATATTAGTTAGGATAGGATGACGAATCTAAATAAAATTAATTAAAATTTCATAATTATTTCATTGTAATATTCATAAACGAGTAAATTTTTTTGGCTGTCGGTCTAAATAGAGCAACTATAACGCTAGCTTTTAGTAGTGCGTAGAATTCTGTGCTCTCTGAGGTAAATAATTTCAGCAACTAAGATTAAAATTCAGGTATTTATTTGTTGGCTTGAGAATTACTAACCGACTAGCGACTGTTGCATTAAGACGAAATATATGTGTGAGAATGGTAGAAAGTACCGGAACCTTTCATATTTGGAGCGCATGCAGAGTTGGTATAATTATACAAGGTTGATTAAACAGTGAGGGTTTATTTCTATCTACATTTAGTATGTACCACATACAAGCTCTATACCAAATTTTAGTTCAATCGGAGCAGTAGTTTAGCCGCAGGATAGATTTTTAGTTTTTGTTAGACTGCAACGGGTTTTATCTGCCCTAACAGCTGACCAAGAGTCTAAGCATAAGTATCTAAGGTCATGCACCTGAAAGCAACAAAAATGTAGGAGACGTTGCCGCTCTGATACTTAGTATACATTATTACAGTAGCCAACAATCACGCCAAAGTAAGTCTTAATCTTAGCGCAATAAGAACGAAAACAGAAGCATAAGTTATGCTTGTATTTTCACCACTCGTTTACACCATTAGTTTGTAACACAAACAAGGAAGCAATAAATAAACCCGTGACAACAATGAAACAATTAAAGAAAAACAACAATGAAATAATGAAAGACAACGGATGTTTATAAAGTATGGTGTTTCCGTATTGAGTTTGAAAAAAGTTATTTTATATTTTTATCTTTATCGAGTTTTTAACCGTTTCGAATTAACACTGAGCCCATATGGAATACTCTGTCCATTTTAATGTCTATGGATCATAGCAACCTTGTATAAACCTTGTATATAATCTATGCCACTGCTAGGCACGGGCTTCTTCTCAGGGATGGGTTACATAGTCCACCGCGCTGGCCAATTGCGGGCTGGCAGTCTTCACATATGTTCGAGTACATTATGGAGAACTTTCAGACATAAAGCTAAAGCAAACGATAATTAACTATTTAAAACGCACATTACTTCGAAAAGCCATAAGTGCGTGCCTTGGGATTGAACTTAACCTGTGCGTGGCAATGCAACGGTTTTTAACTAGGCTATTAGCAAAATTAAAAAAGAAATAAATAAAGTGAAGTAGGTGGACCTACTTGGTAACGTTCTTACGTTAAATCTTCTAATCTTGACCAAAGCTTGTAATTAAATAGATAGTTAAGATAAAAGTTAGTTTTTATAGCAGTGCTGACATAATGACCTATATTTTGGATCGATTTTGATGACTAGGTTTTTGCGCGCCATTCTCCAGTTTTATACAAATAAAAAACCAGTTTTATACAAACTGAACATGTAGATTAGTTTCATAAATATTAGATGTATTCTGTGTTAAAATACTTAATACTACTATGCCTTTTAAGTTCTGTCGTTTAAATATTGCCCGCTAATTTTGAATTTAGAATTGTTCAATTTTCAAATTTGTTTGAATTTAGAATGGCAAAACAATTGAAAGAATTAGGATTGATGCAACTATTTAGTCACAGCGTTGTTTTGAATCTGTCAGGTCGCGCGCGAAAATGAATCTATCGAAGGAAAACGTTCGTATTATAATTTTTTACAACTTTCGGAGAGGCCTAACTCGGATTCAATGTTTCGAGGAGTTAAGATCTATGTTTTATGATGAAGCCCCTTGTCTACGGACTGTCAAACGCTGGTATTTAGAATTCCAGCGTGGAAATACTAGTCTTAGTGACAAATCTCGTGAAGGACGTCCAAAATCCGCCTTTACTGGAAAAAACATCGTTGCTGTGAGACAACTGATACTCGAAGATCATCATGTGACATATCGGGAGATAGAGGCATTAATAGGCATCTCAGGGACAATCATTCAAAAGATCTTGCATGAGGAGCTTGGTGTGAGAAAGCTAGTTTGCCGATGGATCCCGCATTTGCTTTCCGATGATCATAAGGCGGCCCGCGTCAGATGGTGTAAGAAAACTCAACAAAGGTTCAAGCGAGGAGAGTGAAATCACGTCTACGACATTATCAGTGCTGACGAATCTTGGATTTATGCATACGACCCTGATTCCAAACAGCAATCCACAACCTGGGTCTGCCGAGATGAGCCAAAGCCGACTAAAGTTGTTCGCTCTCGAAGCACTTCGAAGAAGATGATGGCTACGTTCGTGGCGAAAACCGGTCAGGTTGCAACAATTGCGCTTGAAGATCGTAGAACGGTTAATGCAGAGTGGTATACCACAGTTTGTTTGCCACAAATCATCGCCGAAGTTCGGAAATCTAACCCAAAGCGACGCATCATCCTACACCATGACAACGCAACCTCACATACCGCTGGTAAAACAATTGATTATTTGAAGCAGGAAAACGTAGAAATTCTTGACCATCCCCCATACAGTCCTGACCTAAGCCCTAACGATTTCTTTACATTTCCTAAAATTAAGAAATCTCTTCGTGGGCAAAGGTTCCAGTCCGGTGAAGAAGCAGTCGACGCTTTCAAGTCGGCCATTTTGGACATACCGACTTTGGAGTGGAATGAGTGTTTTAATAACTGGTTCGAGCGAATGGAAAAATGTATAAAGCTTCGAGGTGAATACTTTGAAAAACAATAAATAATACTTTCAGTTTCTAGTTGTGTTTTTTCTTCAAACGACAAAACTTAAAAGGCATGCTTCGTAATAATTAATTTATGTTTTGATGTGTAAAGTAAATGAGACAAAAATTAATTCAATTTATTGTACCTTCCTAATGATTAATTTATTTATCGATCATAATTCAACATTAAAATATTGCCTGATGTACAAAGGTATTTCGTGACATTATATGTAGCAAATACTTTTTAATATACTGTCTGTCACTACAAGCCTTTAAATCTAATAAATAAATTTAAACTTTGAATCGCTCTACCGATACAAAACCACAAAAACGGATATTATATTTATTTGGATAATTATTATTAACGTAATCAAATTTTTACACACATTTTACTTTAAGGTATAATTACATAAAATACTAAATTCATTTTTATTTTAGGAAAGAAGACGATTAAAGGAACGATACCCGTCCTTGGCGTTAGCTGACAGGGATATATCTGAGTGCCGCATCATGTTGGACTCGTACCAAACCATGCTGAGTCAGCGAACTATCTGTGAAGGGAAATGCTCTATGGGCCGCCAGTGCCCCACTGGTAATTCTTAACATTACACTATACTTACTTTGTGATGTCAAAGCAAATGGTGCATGTTGTTTCGAAAAACCTAGATAGGTCATCGTTAAATCAAACACAGACCAGACTAGTAAACTGTCAATGTACTTTTTCTTCAGGTTCCCATTAAACCGTCAAGAGGCCGTCAATCCCAGCAAAGAATGAAACATTCATTCATTAAAGTTATTTATCACGCATGACATTGATAGCTAGAGCCACCGTGTCATTCAGAAGAGACCATACGATCACTAGAAAATAAAAAACGATCGATTTTAGTCCACTGATGGAAAAAGCCGGCGTCCCCAATGACATCAGATACGACGTCTTATCGTGCTCTGAAAAAAACATCGTCGATATTCTCGTCACGTCTCTGTACCTAGACAAATTTGGCGCCGTAGAGCGCAACGAACTTTTAATTCAATGTAGTTAGACGCTCTTCATCAAGAGTGCCTCACACCTATACCCTAAATTCGGGTACACTTAACAATCTCATGCAAATATCGTTAAACGCAGACGATAAAAAGCTAAGCTTTATTAATTCCATTGGATTTACTTGTATTTATTTGGTGTTGTACGCACATGAGGTTTGATTGACGCAATTACTAATTGTTTTTAAGAGTACGAACAAGCTCGTCACTGTAATATACCGTTGACACGTACATATTTACGTAGCTTCAACGATAAAATTAAATTAGCTTTTGTATAAAATGGTAGTTATTTATCAAGACGTAAAAAGAGAAAAATGTACCTAATATAACGAGTACTATTCTAGCACCATTACTTTTTACGCTTGCAAGACATCGCTTAAAAAGACATAATAGTCTGACAACTGTAACGAGATACACTGCGTCCACCATTACTAGTGACGTCAGTCTTTCCCTCCAAACGGTCGCATTTGTGTTAATGAGACTAGAGTGTAGCCGGAAGAAGTATACGGGAGGGGTATCATTAGTCTCATATACCACGTTATAGTTGTCAAAAATAGTACTCGACGAATGATACCACAACTTGCGATGTTGCTACACACCAGCACTAGTTTTAGAGGTGTTCTTGTATGCACAATCACACTCACTATAGCGGTACCATTGCGTCTCTCACATCAGGGGTATGCAGAACAGGATCGAAGAGACAACCACGTCCGAGGAAGCCGTCAGTTGCCGCAGGGCCCGGGGAAGGTCCAGGGCTGAGGAGATCTCCTTCCACGCTTTCTACCACTTCAACCGCGTCCGGGTACCGACCGAGGTCCTCGCCTGCGGGACTTTATAGTTATACTGGAGGTCGGTGCTTCTAAATTTTTATAACTTAATCGGCCTAGAACACATTTAGCGATAAGCTGCGATCTTGCTAGTTTTCTACAATTAATGGGATCTCTAAATATACATTTTAAATGTATTAATTCGTTACTCCTATAGTACGTGGCGTCACGAACCGAAACTGCAAGATGACTAGCATTTTCACGCGAAAATAAAATTTTAATACATTTCATTGGTACTTATCGATTTCATAAGAGGGAAATAAATTTGTTAGTAGTCAACTACTACCGAAGTACCTATATTGCGATAGATTTAAAGATACTGATACAAGTTTAAAAATATGGTTGTCGACGCGTCGCTAAGCTATGTATGTATAAACCCGTGATTTGAATTTACTACAATAAGATATCCAAATGAAGGTGAAACTTGGTCATCCTCTACAATCTTATGTATAATTTATAAGACAAAGTTTAGAATGTATTTGCAACAAAGTCAACCCGTATCTCAGTATTCACCGCGTCAATGTAGACAATGCCACTAAAAACTACTCAAATCCTAAAACTTTACTGCTACCATCGATTCTATGTTTGTTTGTTTATTTACAACATTGTTTATTGTCCCAGCAGTTGCACACTTGCACCCGTTCTCGGGTATGAGAGAATTTTGAATTTATGACCCGATGAGGATTGTGCGGGAGAGTAGACTAAATTGGGATGAAACATGGAGTAGTACCATCCTATATATCCTACAGAAGATCATTTACAAATAACCTTGCGATTCTGCTATAAATAGGACTTCAATAGTTCCTTAAAGAGACGTTGTCAGCAGTGAGATTGGTGGTTAATATCTCTGCCGCTGGCAGTGCATGGTCTATTTGCTTAAAATGTATAATTAATACCAACAGGTTAATATAATATAATGAAAGTGAATGAAGCCAGTGAAGTGTGTCAGGATCGTAGCAAATGGAAATCCGTAGTCTCTGCCTACCCCTCTGGGAAACAGGCGTCAATCTATGTGTGTATGTAATATAATGATTGTCTGATGTGCATGCTAACTGGTGAATTGTGAGAATCAAAATTTTATAACACCAAACCTATACCACTTTTAGCAATTTATTTTTATTTAATAAGAGAACTCCCGCACAATGGGTTATTCTTGTATCGCGGGGGACTTTACAAACATTCAAACAACGGACACAAAGAACATTCAGACTCGAAACAACCATTTGTGGATCTCATCAATTTTTGTCCCGTGTGGGGATCGAACCCACAACACTCGGCGTAGTGGCAGTGGCGAGGCGACCACTTAAACGACTTGATTTGATTTTACACAGTCTGTCGTCAAGCGGGCCGAATGCTTATTTTCCACCTTTGTGGTAAATAAAAATTGTAGGTACCTACCTAATATGTATATCTTTCGTTATGTTTGCAGCACCGTCCCGGCCGTCACGCTCAGCGTCAGGGTTAAGCGTGACCCGCGTGACGGATCCAGTGGGCGGTGGCACAGCGATGGCGGTGGGCGGCACGGAGTACTCCCGGCGACGTGCCGCCTCAGCGCCTGCTACGCCCGCGCTGTCACCCGCCTCGTCACCGCCCGGATCTCCGCACAGAGCACCTCACAGGTAAAAACATAATTGTTTTGCTGTTTCAACAACTACCCGTAAGAGAATTCTAGATATTCGGGTTTCCTTATGGCTAGGTTTAAATTGGTGGAGTCTACTGCAGCCCAGAGAGCCCCAGTCCCGGGGTACCCAACCCCGGGACTCTTTGTAATACACTGAAAATGGCCACAGGGCTATTTAAAAAGTGAGTAGGTAATTATACGATATAGCCGACTTCTATACCTAGAAGATCAGTCATATATGTCTGCTTTTCTGCGCGATGTTTTCATAATCTATCATGTTTGTATGTGTCAAAATATCATTAGCTTTACATTGAAACTTTTCCAAAAACCAATACAACTACTCACTATCTACGTTAATTTTGTTCTCTAGAGCTATTTAACCACATTTGAACCTGGTTGGTAGGTGGGAACTGAATCGTTTATATACTTTTAGCTTTGATTATTTACTGATCCATTTAATTCAATCATTATTATATCAATTGTTTTAATATATTATTTATTTTGTTCATCACATTTTTGTACAATTTGATTTATTTTAATTTATATATTTCATTTCACCAATAGGCCTGGCTGTGCGTGGGTGATACCCACGGTGAAGTGGGACCCCAACTCGTTGTGACGTCACTCCGTCATGTCTGAAGAGCTTTTAATCAATCTCGTCGCACCCTTGCCTCAAGGTTACAAACTCATTGTTTTCTTTTGTTCGCACAATTATTTAGCAATCATCGCCGTTCGGTTCAAGCGCTTTTACTTTTCAAACCGTAATTTTCCTTTGAACTTGCAACAATGTAGTTAAAACGTTCTACAGGAGAATTGCTAGGTTTCTAATTGTAGATTTACTATTGTATGAGTTTACTCAAGCTTGTGTACACTACAGCCTGTATTTATAACAATGTAACAAAGCTAGATCTCTCACCTCTATGACTGTTTGACAATACTGTATTGATGTATATTCTTTAGAATAGTCACCTGCTTTAGGTACTATTACCAACGTAAGCGTAGGCGGCTTTATAGGTAACTGTTGCAACTTAACCAAAAAGCTGCGCATGAAACAGCATTAGCTTTGTATATTTGATATCGTAGATTATACAACGTACAATAAACACATAACTATTTCTCATAAATACTATATAATAATCACAATAATTGCCACAATCAGTAATAACGGTTAAAATAATGCGAAGAAACCGACGCGTTTTAGGCGAACTTTAAGACGCTAAACGAAAAACCAGCCACATGACACAAAAGATGTGATGCTTTGTCCCAGTTTTCTTACTGAGTTAGTATATATCATATGGCTACATTCAGTGTACTTAATCTAAGGAGCCAATGAAGAAATAAAGGACATTAACATGGCTACAGCATGCTCATGACAGTCACAAAGACGCACACATACATAATGACAAAGTAAAAGTGAATAAAAAAAATTACACCAACAAGGTCACTAATAAAATTACTGCGCAGTCATCGTCAGTGCCCCTAAAATATTACAAAAAAGAAGCTCTAAGGAAACGTGAACAAGAACAAAGCGAATGATACAGATTAATTGAAAAGAATTTCCTTAGGTGGTGGAATTAATGAAACGTTCTTAAATAATTGAGGCGGCTATATACTCAGCGATGAATAGAGCCTCTTTGTCCATTGTTTCTCATTCTGTATAGCATTATCTTTATCGCTGTAAGTGGGACGGCTCCGCGACGCTGTTTTCATTCAATTGTGTAGGTACAGATAAGTCGGCAACACATTTCTGCACGACTCAAAACTCAGAATTCAAGTTAGGGTTGCCTGCTTTAAATATAACTTTCTATTTTATACATGGCAATACTGCGACGCTTAGAAATCATTGTTTATTTGAAATTTTTCAGATATTAAGTCGTATTGTGTAATAAATAAAGTTATCTGACGTCATAAATGTCCCCTTCATATAGTAACAAAAGTAAGTAACATTTATTTATGGAGATTGACAAAGTTATACGAGACTTAAAATCATGATTGAGCCGAGGTACCCACTACAAACTCAGATTTCCAGCCCCAAGTTATGTCATTATAAAATCTGACCACTGCTTATTTTCTACAAAAGCACTTTGTTAGTCACTTATAAACACTCTGTTACCGGTTTTACATACATCGAATAAAATATACGGATACATCAATGAAATAAAAGTATTTTCGGCGCATCGAAATTCCGCAGTTCAAGTACATCGGAAATCTTTCTTGTATTCGACAGATGTTTGTAGGTATGCAAAGTTGCAACGCTTTGGGTCAGACACCTACTAATTATATTTAGTAGTGGCCGGCATAGCCGTCTGGGGTGCTCAACTATTCATAGAGATCTAGCGATACTAAATATGTGCTATCACGTCACAGAGTTTCGTATGAATGAATTATTTAGTAACAGCCTGTAACCTAATGAACCTGAACACAGAAACTGTTGGTATAGATTTCTAAATAAGTTTCTGAAATGAGGATCAACACAAGAAATATAATTTTTGCCAATACTAATTTTACAACATAAGAATGATTATCAAACTGGTATGATTGGCTGACTAAATTAGCAACAGCCAATCAATTTACGTAAAATGAGTTTGATTTTGACAAGTCATTGAGTAGCCTTTAAAATACAGGTTGATATTACAAGAGACACACCCTTCTTCATCTTTGGAAAGGTATGGATGTTCATCCATACTATCACCGTCACTGTATCTTAATCTGTTCTTTTTTAAATAAAATAAAGCAAAACATTATTTTTCAAAACAACTGTTGCTCTAAAAGTAAATCTTGTGTCGATCTCTCGAATCTTTACAAACATTCAAACAATGGACACAAGAACACCACAACTCGGCACAACTACTTATTTGTGGATCACACGAATATTTTTTCGGTGTGACGATCAAACCCACGTCGTCTCAAGATTTGTTCGGTGTGACGATTAAACCCACGTCGTCTCAACATTTGTTCGGTTTGACGATCAAACCCACGTCGTCTCAACATTTTTACTGCACGAATGGCATATTGTTTTAGTAGTCATCTCGCCGTTGCCACTGCGTCGAGTGTTGTGGGTTCAAGAGACAAAGTTCAGAGCCCCCCACACAACAAAAAAATATGATTCACAAGTGATTGTTCCGAGTCTGGGTGTCCATTTTGTCCGTTATTTGGATGTTTGTGTAGTCCGCCGCGACACAGGCATTACTCCAAGTGCAAATGTATTTTTAAGAAATAAAACACAGTGTACTACTTTGACATCATACTCACGATCTTACTTTCCGTTTAATATGTACCTACTTTAAAAAACTTTCACTTTATAACACACTAGCTTTTGCGCGCGGCTCCGCCCGCGTAGTACTTACATCAATAAAAAGTAGCCTATGTCCTTTCCCAGGTTTTAAACTATATCTGTACCAAATTTCATCTAAATCGGTTCTGTGGTTTAGCCGTGAAAAGGTAACAGACAGACAGACAGACAGACAGACAGACAGACAGACAGACAGATAGACAGACAGAGTTACTTTCGAATTTATAATATTAGTAAGGATTAATGTAAATACCTACGTAAAATTGCAAACTTAAAATATAATTATTACTATATTGCATATCGTATAGAGAGGAGGACGAGGGTGTCCCTTGACATTAGATTCTCATATTTAACGAGCGGAGGACGCTCGTGCCGGGATATCATAAAATTTTACGTAGTGCTGACGTCCAGTGAGGACGGTTATGTGGCTAATTTCTGTGGATATCTCCCACGTAACAGTGTGTAGAAAAGCCAGGCGAATTGTAACGTTAATTGAAAATGAGGTCATGTTATATCTGCATAACTCTAGTTGTGGCAAACTAGGTACCAATTAAAACTACACAAAATGTAATTATATGTAAAGTAGTTTTGATTAAATTGTGCGTACTTATTGAAAAAATGCATATACAATAATATACATACATAATATTATATATATAAATCAAGTTACAATATAATTATGAACTTAAAATAAAATTAAAAAAGATTATTTAACTGAAATGTACGAAACGTGTAGCCACTTTTAATTATGACGGTCGTGAAATTGTTACACCTACAAGGCAGTCCTCTAGAGGTCATGATGGTCTGATAGGATAAAATAATTACAATGTTGTATTTAGTGAATATAACATGTATTTTGTATGCTGAAATTGAATATTTCCTATTGTATTTATAACTAGCTTAAGCGCGCGGCTTCGCCCGCGTGGTAATTTTTTAAATTTCATCTAAATCAGTTGAGTGGATTAGCCGTGAAAAGGTAATAGACAGGCAGAGTTACTTTCGAATTTATAATATTAGTAAGGACTAGTAAGGATTACTAAGGATAAGGATGCAATGTATTGCCACTCGTAAATAATAGTCGTAGGTATGGACTTCGCAATAATAATAAGATATAGCTTAAACCTTCTCATACTAAAAAGAGTAATGTTCAGCTGTGGGACAGTATATATATACAAGGCTGATATATATACCTACATAGGTATATACTTTTATAATAGCCTGCTTTGTCCTTCTACAAAATAATCCTCTTCCTAGATGTTTCCTTTTGTGTATGGAATATTAAATTTGTGAATATTTCAGATCGCGTGCGGTGCAGCGGTGCTCGTAGCAGGCATCCGTTCGACGTCCAACATCCGCCCAATGTCATCCGCACAACAGCATCCATTGACATCCACGTCCTTTAGTGATAATGCACATTTCGATATTCGTGCTTCAATGGCTTCAAACTGACGCCTACAAGAAGCACTTATTGTAAGCAATATTGTAAGGAAAGTGTTGAACGATTACTGGAACGATATAAACAGTTGGATAATGATAAATGAGATTTTGACGAAGAATTTTGAGACGTTAGTATGTTTGAAAATGTTGATGGTTATAAGATTGCAGCGGTTATATCAATTCTAAAGTTGTTACTTGCCTTTGCGGTGTCAATCGTGATAATTGTATATTGTAATGTGTAAACCATTCATCAACGAAACTATGCTAGATACTCATTTCGCACTCATGTGCAGGTAATAGTGAGGGCCACGGACGTTGGAATGAAGTGATTGTCTTGTTTAACATCGATTTTCTTACCGAGTTTATATGAATGGGGTATTTGACAACAGATTTTATTGCTCTCGACCCAAATATCGAGACTAATTCGTGAAACCGAGTGTTTTCAGCGCGTACATTCTCGGTTTCACGAATCGGTTTCCGAATACCATACTGTATGTTACAACCATATGTGGTAAGCTTTTATTTTTCCGTAAACAACTAAAGGCGAATGAATTTGAGATCAAGAAAATATGAATGCGATGTTATTATTACATACATAGTTTAAACTTGTTATTACCCATTTTAAATAAAATATACCAAAATGAAGTCCAGGAATGCAGCTAATTTGAATGATAAGAAGCAAAGTTATTCAAGAGGTCTGTCTGTTGGCAATGTAAATTTTCATTGTACTCGGTTAACCTATTCATATTTGCTAATGCAAAATAGTTAGCGAATAACATTTACTAACTTAGCGGGATAGTATAAAGCAGATCACTTTCAGTCTATCAACTTTATTGACATTTGAACAGAGCAAGCCAAATGGGAATATACCTATTACACAAAATTACGAAATTAGCCATCCGACAATTCAACATATATTATCGTGGCTCTTCACTTTCTAAAATTATTGAAGAACCGCTATATGATATATCGTATTGTCGATGTACCAATGATTAGGTACTTGAGTCACTTTGGTTTTTACTTATTAAGCTAATTACAAAGAAATACTTTAACCTAGTTAACCAAATATTATTTCGAGAATAAATAATACCTAAGCTGATGTCAATTACCCTGATGCAAGACAATCACGAAGTAGGTGCCTACCACATGAGGAACATTTGCAGCTGATATTTCTACACTAAGTGTTCTTCGTGACGGAGCTTTGGTGGATGTATTGTGGAAAGATGAGCTTGTTTGAAGTGCCACTGCGTGGCAGCGTCGCATTCTGCTATGTCTGTAAAAATGTATCGCCAGCTTCTCGCAGAAAATTATTTGCTAACGAGTTAAATATCGGATTGTTAACATTATTTTATGCTTGGTTTCTATATTTCAAAACAATCGATTTAGTTTTTACTAGTTAGAATACAGTTCTGACATTTCCATTGTAGCTGATCAATGAATTGTATTTTAATATAAAATTTACCTAACGGATACTTGTTTCTTGAATTTGAAAAAAAAGTCACAAAAATAAGAATTTAAATAAAAATTAATCAGTGAAAACGCAATAAAAGTACCTACTACCATTTCTACGGTGAACACTAAAAAGTGTCATTATAAACGTATTACATTGAATCCACTCCCTATTATTATGAGCAATTTGCCTTACAGAAAAGTTTGAATAGATGAATTATATCGATTTAGGCCTTAAAGCGCTCGATCATTTATGCCTCATACTGAGCGTTAAATGCATTGCGATTGCCGCGTACAATTTAATTTATGTAAAGCAATTGCTATGCTTTGGTTTTTGGGTTGACGGCAGCGTCAATCCCTGCGTGAGACACGTGTCAGCTTAAGCGATTCAGACGCGGTAAACGGTATTGCGTGTGTCGCATGCGCCTTACGCAACGTACGACGCGTAAATGGAACAAGCGCCTTACACTAATTGGAACTAACATTATTTTCTTTTGAAATATAGACATCAAGCGTAAAATAGCTAAGTATACTTATATAAATAAATAAGATTATCTATATGAAAGAAATCAGAGCTCTGTAGATAACGAAAGTCCAATGAAAGGAATATAATTTTAAGTATTTATTAAAAGTTACCGAGAAATGTCTTATTAGTTCAATTATTTAAAATATATGAAAGAAAAGAGTACAACGTGGTAATGTAATGACGATTAAAGTTAGATGATATTTCATAGAATCGAGGGGAAGGCGAATAGATATAATAGTCGGGATAATGGCGCTCTGACTGGTACCGATTTCTATTTCTAAGGTTTCTACTTTTAGAAAATACCTACGTACCTAGCTTGTAATTAAAATTTTATTGTAGCTATTGAATCTGTAGCGAATTTATTTTAAAATGCCTTTAAAGATCTATTTACCTACTAGACAAACCTTCGAGTGACCTGATTGTAAACTGTAATTTAAATCACCAAATCTATACTTACCTATATTTTCATTTTACATAGCAGGAATCCTATTTACCCTATGACATTTTGCCGTTTATTATTTAAATAATAATAAATGAGATAATAAATAATAAACGCAATGAGTCATATTTTAATATATCCTATCTAATAAAAAATAATGACCTATATTTTTGTCTAATATAATTATAATTTACCTACCCTGTAAAATACTCAACATCTAATAAGTACTTACTATTTACACTAAGATATGAATTTTATAAATAACAAGGATTTCGGTTTTGTTATAGTCATAGACCCTCGATCAACAACCAAGTTGATTTAATCCACTATTGAGTTGGTGTTTGGTGTCTAATTTAGCTATCGCAGCTTGTTCGCGGCGAAACTTTCGCTTGGATATAATTAAGGATGAAAGCGAAAGTTTTAGATAGGTAATTGCTCAAAATGGAAAACTGAATCCGTTCCTAGCACAGCACAATTTTATTTTAGAGCTCTGCACCTGTACTATTTCATTGCTCGTCTATTGGGGTACACTGCACAGACTTGATAATAATATTTTCTTGTGATCGTATTCGCCCCACATAGGCAAAATATAAGATTTATTTAAAATAGTTTCATGTCTGAGCAGTACCTGAAGCTCATTAATTCGTCGAGGTGACATAATTGTCATCGTAAATTACTCGTCATTTTTTTGTATAACTTTGGTGTCATTCGGCTATGACATGGAGCTATCATGACTTTACATAGAAGAAATTGTTTCAATATTATTGTCTTAGTTCTTGAGCTGTCAAGTCTATTCGGATAATCTTCAAAAAAGCAAGGAAATATGTAATAAGTATAAGAGCCGATGGATAGACTTCCGAAGATGCAAAACTATGAGTTTTGCACTTCCGAAGATGCAATGCTATCAGTTTTGCACTTCAGAAGATGCAAATTTATCAATTTTGCACTTCTGAAGATGCAATGCTATCGGTTTTTGCATCTTTCTTACTAAATTAATAAACGGGTATTATTAGACTTAAGCCTAAGCTAAAGATTAGTGACATTTTCAAGCACGAGTAATGCGTAATAAGCAGTTAATCATGACAGCTATGATTGGCTTCATACGGTGTTTAATTATACTATAATGTTACAAGTAATTTACGTTGGCATTCCTAACCTCGACATGTTAGTACACCAATCCTAGGGTCGAACTATGTTGTGAACTTTTGCATATCTCTCTTTCTCATTCTTACAAGGCTAGGCCTGATTTAGAAAATTGTGATTTAGATGCCTTTAGCACAGTGGCATGTTATTATGTAGATGATTAAACATTTTTAATTATGATTATTTCAAGTGCTGCCACTGTAGCTTTGTTATAAATCGATTGTATTCGTAAGTTGTAAATATTTATGTAAACTTTAAAGATATTTACTTTTGCATCAGTTTTTAAGATTTAAAACTGGTATATAACGTCAAGGATATTATTTTGCCGGTATTTAAAACTCAAGTAGAGAAAAATATTGATTTTAAAGATTGTATTAGCCATAAACATTCTATTGCGTGAACTTTATGATATTTTAATATGTAAATAAATAGTTACATTATTATTCACTTATGTTGATTTAAATGTATTTTCCATGAGCCTCCTGTAAAATTTAGGTTATTGGTAAATCAGCTCTCGAATTGAATATCCCTTTTGTGGATGGGATTGATTTATTTACATATTAAACCACCTTTCCTTGAAGTAGGTACAAGATTTATATTCCCCTAAAATGGTCATCTAGCAGTAAATTAAGTATGCTTCTACTAAATGCAAGCCTTTATAATCGCTGCATAAAATAAAGTGCATCATCCGATTGCGACAGAATCTAAATAATTGATGCGATGGGCAATTGATTAATGGCATTTGAACAGTTGATATCAATCAGTGTACCTACGTAGGTAGGTACATATGGCGGCTTTTCCATTAGTCGCAGCTAACTAAAATAAATAAACTGAAGTGTAACCTGACTCAAATCAAACAACTCAACATGAAAAATGTATCTGATATAACTTAAATAGGTAGAAGAAAATGATGATAAGAACCGTTCACAGTGGTAACATATCTAACTGACATACCTAAAGCAATTTAAGCAAGCAACCTCTACTGAGAGGTTGCTTGTTTAAATTGATGTCAGTTAATATAATAATTATAACTGACAGAAACCATTCAATTTTAATTTGTCCAACTTTAACGTTTAACGTATCTACTTTTACATTAATTATATCATTAATGTCATCATTAGTGATGACCTTAACCATAACCATTTCATAGTGTAAGGCGAATACACCCTGGCAGCATATTTTATGTGCTTAATTGTTGAAAGATTACCGGCTCTTTGTTACTTATTTTCTGGTTCGGATTTCAAAAGTTTTGGCAAACAAAGATTAAAAACTATTAGCTGACTTTTTTAAGCAAAAGATTGTTCTCTATAGCTCTTAGATAATTATACTTGCATGCTCATTTGGTTTACTGTTCGATTCTAAACGCTCTTTCAACCCTTTTTTCTTTTATATAGGTAGGTACTTCTAAATAGTCATAAGTTTTTAAAATACCAGTTACACTTACAATTTTATTCAAAATTCACACACGTACAATTGATCCATCGCAAATGACAATATTTTAAGAAATTTCTAATGAGCACTATTTTTTGTAAATTTTAATGTTATTTTTGTGTGACAAAGATGTTAAAAACGTAATATTATGCAATTACAAATTTTATATTTATAAAAACACTTATTTTGGGACTCGTTCATTTATAAGGAGAATTTGAAATGTGACGTGTAGGTACGATGTGCTTTTAAAGCTAGTTGACTGCTAAGTCATGTTTGAAGCAATCCTTGTTTCTTCTGCTATTGTAATGTTTGATATGAATAATACATATTTCATATAAAAATATTGATTCTATCTTATTTTCCTAATAGACATTTAAATAGTGTATTCCTTAAGTTAATTCCTTTTAATTTGACTGTATTTGCTATTCAACAATAGCAGATAGGTACCTACCTCATGCGTGAACATTTTTTAGATGCTTGCGTTCGTAACGCGCTTAAATCTCTTTAGAAAAAACGAATAATTAATTTCATATTACTTTACTTTATCTATAAAGTTTAGTTTGTATTTTAAACCTACTAAAGTTTATTTAAACAGTCAATATCTTAGGTATCTCCAGTCGCGTACACGATCCCACACAGGTGCAATATACAGACTGACTGTATTTATTAGTATTTTCGTAAGAAAAGCCTGATTTCATGCTTTATCCCGGCTGAAAATCGTTAGAAATATGACTAAGAATATGTAAAAAATTATTATTACCTAATAATAACGTAAAAACCACGTCGTAAATAGGTACTACAGCAAACTAGCACAGAACCGAAGATCTGTCTCAATATCTATTCATCATCATCATCATCATCATCATCAGGCTATGATAGTCCACTGCTGGACATAGCCCTCCCCCAAAGAGCGCCATAGCGCCCTGTCTTCAGCTTGCCGCATCCAGCATCTGCCTGCAGTCTTTCGCAAATCGTCATCCCACCTGGTCGGAGGGCGTCCTACACTACGTTTGCCGTTTACATCTATTAATTACCTATGATTTATGTAGGACACGAGCAAGCGATCGACTTCTGTCTAGTTCATACTTGTACCTTGTAAATTGAGACAAACTCATGGTATTACGTTTGTGTGATACCTACCTAGATATTGCATAAAACAATTGAGCAAAATATGCCCAAAACCATTCCAGCGATTTTCAGCTTGGACAAATACTATTTCACCTTTCAGTTTTAGGTGATATTTGTTATTCTGTAAACTAGAAAATTGTGCAGGTATATTGTACCTCTGAGGGCAAGCTTTAATGAACGTGTACCTACCCTGTGATTAAATTACGTATGTATAGATATTGCATTGTTAAAGGAATTTCAGATCATATTTTTGTTATGCACTCAAAGCGCAGGTAGTTAGTCAGTTATATTGACGATTGTATTGGAAGCAATAACACTTATGTGAGGGCGCAATAGCTACGTGGAAAATATAGTTATTTATGTAACTGTACTTATCTATATTTTTAATATAAAATTTAATACCAGTTATAATTGTTTCATTTTATACAATAATCGATACCTGTTTTAACTCCAATAGCTCGTTTTAAAACGGAGAAACGAACATCGTATCATAATCTGCATGTTTGCGAGCTTTCTTCATAAATTTCTCAAAGATGTAAATAATTGACAATACGCCCTTGGCTAGGATGGTAAAGCTTGATCTTTCAGTCGTAGAATACCCATGTCCAACAATGGAAAAGCTTATAAATAAACTTGAATGTTCGTATTATAATATAGGTAGGTACAACCGACGACTACCAGCTACGCAGCACTAACCACACTGCCAAACGGTATAGAACAAACTAAGTTAGAGAGAACAATTTCGAACATTGTATTCTCTGAGTAGGTATACATTACAGTACAATTACCTAGAACTGTGCATGGATCGAGAACGGAAAAAGCTCAAACAGTATTCTAACTATTATTAATTTATTATAAATGCGAATGTGAGTTTGTTATACGTTTTCACTTATTAACTACACGACCGATCATCATGAAATATCGCATACTCGTTTTCAAGGGAACAGAAAAGGACATAGGGTACATCTCATCCAGAAAAGTAGGTACCGCTATTTTCATAACCGAACCTAATCTACATGTAAGTACACGAGCGAATTTTAATTTTTTAGGTAGGTACAGCGACATGTAGTGCTTCTTCATTTCTGTATCAAAGTAGACATTACAAACATCGACTCGAAAAAGTAATTGGAGGATCAGATAAGATTTAGCTTTGTGTGGAATTCGAACTGGCATCACTTGGCGTAGCTACAGGCAGTGGTAAGACGACTACATAAGTTATCACGGTTTACACAACGCGTAACTAAAACTAAGACGATGCTGATCACGTACCTATACGACATTGAGCTGTATAATTATGATGATCCAGTATCACAAACGAAAAAACGTGATAAATAAGCATGTATGGAATCCCTTCTACAATAATTATACTGAAATTCTAGAATCTGTACAACGCAAATACCTACGTGCAATGCATAAGTATATAGGTAGATGTTTTCGCAGAAAAGCCTCTTACCCATCCCTGCTCCAAACATATAGGTACCTAATCTTATGACCCTCCAATCCAGACGCACTGTACTTGATATCACGACTCTTTTTAGTTTATGCCACAAAAAGATTGACTGCACTGATCTTGTGTACAGTTTGTGCTACTTGGTCCCTCGTACTGTACGCGGCCGTGAAGTTCGTATAAGATATTTATTTGCCACCAATTTATGTCGTAGCAACTCTGGCGTACCTACACTCACCCATGCATCGTTTAGTCGACACTTACAACAAACAGCTTAGTTCTGTCGGTAAGATTTTTGAGCAGGAATATGTTTAAGAATGGCATTGAAGGAATCTTAAATGTGTAACCTAAAATGTCTACGTTATAAGCTTTTATCAGTTATTTGTATGGCAAACATCTTAGGTACCTACCTACATATTTATCTAATTCTTAACGTCAAGACATACCTAAGTAACGAGTAAGTATATAATGTAGCACTTGGTTTGTCTTATCTGTCAATTACTATTTAATGATAATTCGTGAGCAGTGTATTTGTTAATTCTATCATTTTACTCCCAAAATTGTTGTAACACACATCACAATCACACTGTTGTTTGTTGTATCTAATAAATTAAGAATGATATCACTGGTTGGAATGAAATGAAATCCATACCATGCCAGGTTTATTAATAGATAGATATAGGTGTAGTAGAGCCTCGCTGATTTCAGCATGAATGGGCCGGCTCGACCGGGGAAGAACTACCCTCTCACAGAATATCGACGTGAAATAGCAGTATTCCTACTGTTGTGTTTCGTTCGGTGAGTGAGAGTGCCGGAGGCCCAAACACCCTCTTTCCCCCTTCCCACTTCCTTTATCTCTTCTTCCTGTGGTTCGGGGTCGGTGCGGGGCTTGAGGCTAGCGAAGTGTGATGCCTGATAGGTCCGAAGGGCGTGGGGGGCCGGTGCGGGGTACAGGGAGACCCGGTGGGAATGGTTTACGTCGGCCACCTGCCGGTTAGTAGGGGACCCGAACCTGGGTACGTCCTGCTCGGGAGGCTGTCCCGCCAACCGGTGAAAATCCCGTCTCGTAGTGGTCATGCCGGATTGGGAGACCAAAGTGGACCCGGCGGCTATGTGCCCCCGCACCGGGCCGCACGGAAGGCCCCTCGGGCACCGGGGGCCCTTCCGTGCTTCCTATCGGCTTCTTGCATAACTCCTGGGCCTGCCTCGCACTATGACTTTGCTCTTTCTTTGGGCACCGCCTCTACCTCGAACCATGCATCAATCCATATCCCCACTCAGATAAATTATAAAAACCATGAAAGGTAAGAAAAAGAGCAAATTTTCTACGGCGGACACCCCTTCCACATTTCTAATGAATTTCTGCAATGTCAGGGGTCTACACAGTAACCTCGATGCAGTCCACCACCATCTCGAGACGGTGCGGCCTGCCCTGCTCTTTTTAACGGAGACGTAGATATGCGCCCCGGACGACATTTCGTACTTAAAATACCCGGGCTACGAGTTGGAGCATTCTTTCCGTCGTAAAGCCGGGGGAGTGTGCGTGTTCGTCAGGGGCGATATATGTTGCCGCCGCCTTCGGGGCCTCGAGCATTGGGACTTGTCAATTTTATGGCTACGCGTAGACCATGGGGGTCTTACCCGAGTTTACTCATGCCTTTACAGGTCCCATGCCAGTGAGTCGGAGTCAACTCAGCTACTTGAGAACGTTCAAGAGGGGACTGACCAAATATTGGAGGGGTACCCATCCGCGGAGCTGGTGGTCCTTGGCGATTTTAACGCTCACCACAAAGAGTGGCTGGGATCCCGGACTACCGATTCCGTGGGTAGGGCTCTCTTCAATATGGCCTCGGCCTATGGCTTCTCACAACTGGTGCTACATCCCACCCAACGAGAGCCATGAACCTTCGTTGCTGGATCTTCTGCTGACTACACATCCACTAGGATACAGGGTGGAGGTCGATGCTCCTCTGGGATCATCGGATCATTGCCTTATCCGCAGTGCAGCCCCTGTTACGCGACCAGATCGCTGTTCGGTGACTGGTTACCGTAGAGTCTGGCGATACAAGTCAGCAGATTGGGATGGACTTCGAGAATTTCTTGCATCCTACCCATGGAAGCGGCTTTGTTTCTCATCCGGGGAACCTGGCACTTGTGCTGACTGCATCACAGATGTGCTCCACCAAGGGATGGAATTATTCATCCCTTCTGCCAAAATACCTGTGGGCGGCCGCAGCCGCCCCTGGTTCAATAACGTTAGCAGAGATGCTGCACACCAGAAGCAAAGTCAAAGTCAAAGTGTTTATTGCGAACTAAGTGTAGATACATAAGGTGTTTAGTAAAATTATAGTGCTTAGAACTTAGTGCCTTTTACAAGCATTGCAGTATTATTATAATAAACGAATATTTAAAAATTATTTTCTATTAACAATTATAATTAATATTACTTAGTACTTACATCTAAACCATATAATATTATAAGTTTATACAAGTCTGTTATTTTATTATTGCACAATATAATTACATACATACGCTTACAAATCAAATAAATTTCTAACATCACAATTATGTTTTTTCTTTATTAAATGTTTATTTATTATATTTAGCTTATTTATTACATTGTTTTTATCGGGTCTTAGTCGAGGTTGCGGATCGTCATCGCATTTATTTAGGCGTTTATGTTCAGTGTTTTATTAATTTTTATTTATTTTGTAAGAATTCTGTAATTGAATAATAGCAGGCATTCATTAAATAGGTTCTGATTTGCTCGTTGAATGAAGGTAGGGTAATGGCATCTTTTATAGTTTTAGGCAACTTATTGTATATTTTTACTGCCATGTAGTAAGGACTTTCATTTAACATCTTTATTCGGGATGGTGGTAAGTGTAGTCTATCTTTATTGCGAGTGTTTATATCGTGGACATCATGTTTTGTAGAGAAGGTATGGATATTTTTATACACAAAGGTACAAATATCAAGTATATATATTGAGGCGAGTGTTAGTATACCTATTTAGTTTTACAAAATATGGTTTGCAACTCTGTGTATTATCTATTTCTGCAAGAATTCGAATACATTTCTTTTGAATAATGAATAATTCCTCCACGTTTACGCTATTGCCCCACAGCATGATGCCGTATCGTAACCATGAGTATGCGTATGCGTAGTATGCGGATAAAGCTCTTTCTAAGTTAGTGCTGTGTTTGATTTGGAAGAGAGCATATGTAAAACTTGACAATTTAGATTTTATCTGTTCAATGTGGGCCTTCCAGTTGATATGTGTGTCTATGTTTATTCCTAATAATCTAAACGAATTAACTTCTTCTAAAACTGTATTTGCATGAATAATGTTTATATCGAGGGGAGGTTTCTTGTGTGATCTGAACTGCATGAGTTTTGTTTTATTTGAGTTTATTTCCAGGTTATGATCGGTAATAGCAGTTGGCATACTTAGCCTGGAATAGGGCTATGAAGTGTCAGGATCTTGATGTGAAGGAGAGAAAGCGAGAATTTAATGCCGCTTCTAGATCCAGCAAGAATGCTATTGCCAAGACTAAGGCGGAACACCTTGCTAGAATTGCGAGCGCCTTGGAAGACATTCTTCAGGGAGTCGTGCTTTTTGAGCGCTCGCCAAGGCTGCGCAAGGAAACTTTTGCCAGATCAGTCTCCCAACACTGCGTAAGTCTGATGCCAGTCTGGCCCATAGTGCAAAAGAGAAGGCCAATCTTTTGGTAGAACTCTTTGCCTCAAACTCGACTTTGGATGATGAGGGAGTCATACCACCTACCATCCCAAGGTGTGAGAGCTCTTTGCCTGAAATCCGCATCAACCAGCGTGCGGTTAGGCGTGAGCTCGAACTCCTGGACATCCATAAGTCGAGTGGGCCTGACGGCATCCCTGCAGTGGTACTTTCCAACAGGGTTCCATCTTCGTGGAAGGTTGCTCATGTTCACCCGATCCCGAAAAGGGGTGACCGGTCGGATCCTTCAAACTATAGCCCGATAGCGATTACTTCCTTGCTCTCCAAAGTTATGGAGCGGTTAATAAACCGCCTTCTGCTGCGGTACCTTGAGGATCATCAGCTGATTAGTGACCGCCAGTATGGCTTTCGCCATGGTCGTTCGGCTGGTGATCTTCTAGTGTACCTCACACACCGCTGGGCGGCGGCTTTAGAGGGAAGGGGAGAGGCTCTGGCCGTTAGATTCGATATCGCTAAGGCATTTGACAGGGTCTGGCATAAAGCCCTTCTATCGAAGCTACCATCTTATGGAATCCCCGAGGGACTCTGCAAACGGATAGCCAGCTTTCTGGATGGTCGGAGCATTACAGTCGTCGTTGATGGTTGCAGCTCCGAAACCAAAACCATTAACGCTGGTGTTCTTCAAGCCTCGGTGCTCTCCCCAACGCTGTTCATCCTGCATATCAATGACTTGTTGTCAATCGAGAACATACATTGCTATGCGGATGACAGCACGGGTGATGCGCGTTATACCAGCTATCAGAATGTCCCTCGGAGCATAATACAGGAAAGACGAACACAACTTGTGTCTGAAGTCGAGGACTCTCTTGGGCGGGCCTCCGAATGGGGTGAACAGAACTTAGTTCGATTCAACCCCTCGAAGACACAAGTGTGCACCTTTACTGCCAAGAAGGACCCTTTTATCATGGCGCCACAGTTCCAAGAAGTTACTCTCCGTATCTCCGAAAGTTTGTCGGCCTCGATGGCGTAGTGGTTGGTGTAACCGACTGCCACGCCCGAGGTCGCGGGTTCGATTCCCGCACAAGTCAAACATTTGTGTGCATGAACATGGGTGTTTGTCTTGGTCTGGGTGTTTCTATGTATAATATGTATGTATTTACAAAAAAAAAAGTATATATGTATGTTTATCCATTGTCTAGTACCCATAGTACAAGTTCTGCTTAGTTTGGGCTAGATGGTGTTGTGTGTATGTGGTAGAATATATATGGTAGAATATAAAGTATTGGGATCCTCGGCGTCGAAATCTCAAATAAAGTCTAGTTTGGGAGTCACTTGGAGGACAAAGCTAAATTAGCGAGTAAAAAGGTGGGTGTACTGAACAGAGCCAGGCGGTACTTTACACCAGGTCAACGTCTTGTGCTTTACAAAGCACAGGTCCGGCCGCACGTGGAGTACTGCTCACGTCTCTGGGCAGGGGCCCCCAAATACCAGCTCGACCCACTTGACTCCCTACAAAGACGGGCAGTTCGAATCGTCAATGATCCCAATCTCACGGATAGACTGGAGTCGTTGGAGCAACGAAGAGACTTTGGGTCTCTCTGCGTGTTCTACCGACTCTTTCACGGGGAGTGCTCTGAAGAACTGTTTGATTTGGTACCAGCGGCCCCTTTCTATCACCGTACCACACGACACCGAAGCAGGGTTCATCCATATCACCTGGAAGGGTTCATTTCTAAGACGGTACGCTTTCAGCGATCATTTCTCCCACGTACGTGCAAGCTCTGGAATGAACTGCCAGCTTCGGTGTTTCCCGAGCGCTATGGATATGTCCTTCTTCAAACGAGGTTTAAAGAGAGTTCTTCTTTCACGGTAGGCAGCGGCTTTGCTGTGTCCTGACATTGCTGAAGTCCATGAGCAGTGGTTACCACTTTCCATCAGGTGGGCCACTTGCTCGTCTGCCACCAATGGCAATAAAAAATAATTTAAATACCTAGTATAGCATGAAATGCCAATCATTCCGATAAGTAACGTCATGGCACGCATGAACGCTTTTTTAGTGTGAGAAAAGCATTTGTCTACAGCATGGAGATAGCTGGTAGAGACTTGTAGAAAAGACCTTCAAAAGTGCCTGAAATCTTTACCTATATCAGACAATCGTGTACCGGATATATTGACTAAGACTTCGAAAAAATACTTAGGGAACTTGAATTTTGAGGACATTTGCTCGGCACCAAAATAATATAGTTCCATTCAATGGTTGTCACATCTAAGGATATATAAATCTTGATCTTTGAAGCCACCATCTATAGTGTTAAAAGGAGGCTCAATTTGACACAACGCTGAACTAGCTGTATCTCCTAGTTATTATCATTCGTACAGTTCTTGAAGCAAGAAACTTTGTTTATAGCCATTTACAATATCAAGTCAAGTTGCAAAATTAATTATACATCCCTACCGATAATTCTTTCCACCACAATTAAACAAGTTTATAACCTATGTATTAGTATTGAATGTTAAATAAATTCCCCGAAAACTTGTCTGATACAATCTAGAGATTGACTTCTAGGATTCGAATGGGCATATAATAATATATCACAGCTACTGCTGGATACAGGTCTCTTTCCAGTGTGAGAAGGGTTAGGTCATAAGCCACAACGCTGGCCCAGTGCGGATTGGCAGAATTCATATATCTTCGAGAACATTATGGAGAACTCTCAGACGTGCAGGTTTCCTTACGATGATTTCCTTCACCGTTAAAGCGACCATTTATTAACTAATTAATAAGCATATAATTTCAAAAAGTCAGAGATGCGTGCCTTGAGCACGAACTCAAAACCTCTGTGAAGCAGTCAATCAGTCTCCCAGTAGGCTATCGATGCTATCTTAAACACATAAAATCATTGCAGGTACTTCTATTAATATGGCTAATCTACCTCTCTTGGCGATGTGTGAACGATAAAACTTATAGGAATGTATCCAATTTATAAATAGATATCCGGTAGTGGCAAAACAGTTGAACAGGCATTTTAAATCTGCTTTCTGCTTTTACTACATGTAGGTATAATGCACTGTATTCATTATTCACTACAATATTCATTATTAAATAAAGGTGTATGAGGTTTAATATAAAAAAGAAAACAAAATCAGAGTTAAATCAAAGACACGACTGTTATATCAATATCGTTATTTATTTATACATATACTTAAAAACTTGGAGCTAAAACAGTTTAATTAAAAATATCTAACATTAATCCATGTTATATTCTTCAACAATCGTTCAGACAAAACATGTACTGCCACATACTATTTCCGTTACAAAAATAATTATTTTAATGCCGAAAAGAAAGGCTCTTATTTTACACTATTGGCCTATATGTCACATATTATATACGAAAATGCGAGACTGTTAGATCATACAAAGATATCTGAAAATGCAAAAAAAAGAGCTTCAAAAGCGATCCACAAAAATATTTTGGTACTACCTATATAATACATATTGTGTAAATTCAACTTTATATAGGTACCCTACGTAATAAGAGATATATTAATAAATACTGAAATAGATAATAATTTAGAGGCTCATTTTACCACAGAACATTTGAACTTTAGATTAACAACGAAATTAATTCAACGATTCTTTATATGATCTAAAATATTTTAGCTGAGAGAGTTCTGAGAAGGTAATTGACAAAAATATTAATTTAGAAAAATAACAAGACTTTGGTATTCTCTACAATTTCTTTCCAAAGTAACACAAGAGTAGGTAAGGGTATAGATATTATTTACATTTAGTTAAGGGTAAAATGTAGGTACTTACAGTTTAATAAAATAAATACATAAATAGTTATACTTACCTAATTTAAAATGTTCGATACATTAATACACAAAGTTAATTATAATAACAACAAAACAACGAAGTACTTTAGGATACACTTAACACAAAAATAATAATTTAAGTTGTTCTAAGTTAGGGATTGACCGACTACCAAGTGACCTATATTTCTGACTTACCTAAGTAATTGCCTTGCCTAGCTATAGGTCCCATTTTCAGCCGGCAAATTACTTTTTACTAACAATTACATTAATACCCCTACTAGGTACATATGAAAGGTTTATATGGACATTACATCGAGCATCCATCACGCCAAGACGGCTGCCAAAATACAGCAGCCGATTGGATTGCCATACAGAAGGTACCTAGTCGGCAAACCGTTAGTAACTAAGTGATTGCCAATTGAAAATACGACACTCATTCCTTGGTTAGCACACATATGCTAGTAGAAATAATGAATGAACGTAAGGAAATCATCCATCACAATTTTGGAGCCTAAGCAATTTGGACGGCGAAGCAGAGGTAAGCATTGATAATAATGCTTCAATCTTTTATATGTAAGTATAATCAAATCCCGACTAACTCTAAATAGCACTGCAATTTTATTTATTAATTTTAGACTATAAGTCGCAAAAGTTGGTGATTCCTTGGCAGTGAGTTTCTTTGGTTCTCGGCAAGAAGGAATGTATTTGTGTATCACTTAAAAAGCAAATGGAATTTAATTACAAAGTTTTAAAGAAATAATACCATTTCCATTAGAAGCTAGCCGACTTATATTGCAGAGTTCTTTTAGCAAAAGGCACATCCAAAGGATTTATCAATATAAAGCCAATGCTTTACCATAAACAGTTTTATATTATGTACTTTAGATATGTGAAAAGGTGGCTCTATGGTATCTAATAACGGGCTAGCTATTATTAAAACTCATAATTCATAAGAGGTACCGCCATTACTCTTCTACCGCCCTTACAGCGAGTTAATAATAGCTATCTATAGAATAATAATTCCTCTTTTCCTGTACACTTTGTAATGTATCATTTGCTATTTCATTTACTTTTATTTTACATAACTATACAATCTTACGTCCTATATCGCGCCGTTGTCGCCGTGGTAGATCGCACCGCACCCCTCTACTCCATGTTAAAGGCAAGTGACTTATTTTTTATTATATTTTATTAATAATACGCATTGCATAATTTACTTTCATTAGGTATTAGTATTGTGGGACAAAATATGACGTAATGATTAAATGCCACAGATTATTTCAGTGCCCAAACATAAATAAATAAAATTAAGACACAACACTTAAAATGCAATAAAATCTAAATAAGTAACATATAATTAATAACAAATTAAACCTTAGACATTGCCTAAAACTTAGTACAATTTAGTATAATTAATAATATATTACTTTTTAATATTTATGCTATTAAATCCACAGATGAATAAAGCTTTCATGATTTTATATATTTCTGATATCGACAACAAATGTTACAGCTACGGATCAGGCGTATAAACTTGTAATTTTATTGTTCTATGCTTTAAAATGTAAAGGACTCCAAGGGATACATAAAAATATATATTTTGTTTCCTAAAATGAACTTTTTGGTAAGTAATGCATTTTATTCACCTTAAATATTTTATTTTTATACAATAAAGTTTGTGTTGTTATTCGACCAATTGTCTAAAAACAAATAACTTGTGAAACTGTTATTTTTGGACTTGATTAGAATTGAAATAACACTGTTTCAAATGTTACTGCACTTTAATAAGTACGCATACTTACACGATTAGCTGTTTTAGCACGAGTTATTTTGACGTGAATTTACTATAAATTAGTCGTATAGAAATACCAAATAACACTAGTCATTAGCCGTAGTGTAATTTCTGTACAAACTGTAATATATTCTATGTCGGTACATAGAATATATTACTAACAGTTTGTACAGAAATTACACTACGAATTGGGAATGACGGTTCATTCCCAGCCATTTATCGCATAATTGCCCAAACGAAGACATATTAGGTCTTGTTATTAATTAACTACTAAAATCAATGTATGAGACAAAACTACTTACTTATTTTATGTAAAATTACATAGTAAAGATCAAAAAATCTCTCAATAACTCGAGTGACCTCGAGT
Organism: Catocala sponsa; assembly: GCA_963564715.1. NCBI lineage: Eukaryota > Metazoa > Arthropoda > Insecta > Lepidoptera > Erebidae > Catocala > Catocala sponsa. The sequence goes on from OY751342.1 coordinate 16,423,111, forward strand.
AAAGAGCAGAAAACCAAATAAGTAACCATTTCAACATTTTAGAGCAATCTTGTCCTAGTCTTTTGACAGTCAAAAGACAAGACACATACGTCGAATAACAACAGTAACTATGCGTGGGGCTGGTTGTGCTTGATTGATACATCAGTTCACTGGAATTCGTCATCGGAGCTGAGCAGTGTTGTCTTCTCATGGTAATTGGTCGCGTGGCAGATAGTGGCGACGCGCTGCGGCGGCGGGCGCGGTGCTAATGTGGCGCCTTCCTCACTCCGCTTGGCAGCGCCTGCGCCGCCGCGCATCACTACATTAGTCGCATTCGCATTAGTCACGTACATACAGATAATTACGTTACAACTCTGCACTATTACACTCCAGTCTATTGATTGACAGACGGTGGAATTTGGAACTAATGTTTCTTTTTTTTTCAAACAATTTTCTTCTCTTTTTCAGTGACTGGAGTTATAGACACAGATAACATGTGCAAACACTTAAGTGCTTTTCATATAGTACGTTGTAGCGTAATTAATCTATATTTAAAATTGATAGTGAGGGACTACTTGCAAAACGAATCAAATATTTTTAAGTGTTGTTTTGTGCATCGATTCTACTTTGAAACTTTTTGAATATCATAGATCAGTGCCGATTTTGTGCTTTCTTGTGTAATATGTAAATTAGAACTTGATGGTTAGATTTGAATAAGTAGCAATATGACTGCGTTCAGATATTTGTATGTTGTTTTAGTGCAGTATAGAATTTCTGTCTTTATCGTGATATATTTATTAGTTATATTATGTGTCTACTGTGTCAAGTGCATAAACTGTGTGGGTATTAGTGAGTTCAAAATTTCATGTTGCACTTTTAGGCGTAGGCGTTTTGCTTAAGATATTGGCGAATCTGACATTGCGGATATTCATACAGATGACCATTTTAGCGGATGCTTGAATTTCATTTAATATTGTAAATCAATATTGATTATAGAATGTAACTTTGTACATCCTAATCGGTACCATACAAATTACATCCGCATCAGAATTCGCTCGTTACATTCCAAATGTATTTTAAACTACTTAATAATTAATAAATGATGAAATAACTAAGTTGTGACGGCATTCACGACATTACACCAATAAACATCTAAACGTGCTGCTGTTATAATTATGACATAATACAAACAATGTTTAGTAATTAATTCGTTAAAGCATGCCAGCAAATAAATAAATAAAGCAGGATTTTTAAATTGTTCTTACCTTTCCATCTTCAGTTCTTACACACCTAACTAAATAATATAAACATACCTAAGATTTATTTATTCAGTATAATACTAGAGTAATTCATTAATTATTATTATAAATTAAAATAAAATATGAGTAGGTAATATCCTTTATTAATTATTAGTGAGAGGCGAAATACAAGTGGTTTTTTAATCAATCTGTGGTGAACTGTAAAAAATAATTATTAAAACTTAAACCTAGCCAGCAGTAATATTTTAAATTTTTATCGAAACTATATTTAATATTAAAATCTCCTATTCAAAAATAATATTATGATAACAATATTTAGGAAATGAAAACACATAAGTATGGCTTTACAGGTTGTTAGTTTCTTTTTTAATTAAATTATATTATGATACATCAAAGCGCATATTATTACAAAGCATTGGCAATAATCTCGCCTCGACATTTTGTAACTGAAGGTGGAAACATGAAATGCCGCTCTTTGGTTTGGCAACACAAGGCTTCTTTCACATCGAATAAAGTAAAAAACTATTTTATATAAGAAATGTACAAAATCAAAACAACCCGATAAATGCCAAAAAATGCTTTTACAAAAAAAACTATATCAGGGTATACTACAATATTTTTGAATTCTAGCATTCAACTAAGGATCACATCCTGTAACTATAAGAAAAAGTAACAAAACAATACAAAAAAAAGGAAATTAATATAATCACAGAAATTAAACATTTACACGCTAATCCTTACACAACACATACTATAGGCATTAAGTACAAAGTAATTACTATTTATGGCAATGAATAGCCCGAATTAAAACAACATAATATACATATATACCTATTAAAATTTGTATCATTTAATGTGCAATGAAATGTAAGGGTTCGTAGATGCGATAATATTATAACGTATACACTGTTCTTATATGCCGATACGTCATCGTGTGTCATAGATCTTTCTGGAATCATTGATGCTCTGTGATGTTTACAAAGAGCTGTCAAGTAGACATGTGTAATCGGTAGTAGTGTAGTAACATCACGCACGATACTAAACACATCAGACTTTTTAATTGCAGTCCGATGCAAACTAAATGGCGGCTCTGAACATCGTACGAGTCATTGCGCAGAACCCAATATTAGGTGTCAGCGGGACGTAGCGGCACAGGGCGGCAGGGCACCTCCCCGCGCGCCCTTACTTTCACCGCACTCGCCATTCGCGTCTTGTATTTAGTGTGTGTGTGAGTTATACCTGCGCACACCTGCACTCGCAGCTAACTTCTGAGCCGCCATTAAGTTTGCATCGAGCTGTACCTTGCTTATCACTTCTTAGCACATCACGATTATCACAAATATCACATGAAAATTGTTCCGTGACATGTGTAACATAATTTCAGTAAGTACATATGTTTTCAAATATCTTATTTGATGTGTTATGATTATAGTTCTCGAGTAACGTGTAACTGTTCTAGTAACGCGGTGATATCACAACGATACCGATATGTACCTATCGATACCGTATCGATACCGTATCGATACTGTATCGATACTAAATCAATACTATATCGTTACGATACTTGTAACACATGTCTACATTCTTATTTCAGATTTTCTTCAAGACCAAGTGACGTCACTTAGTATTCCACCTACGATGCCCACGATATTAATTATTGTTAATAGCGATCTTCTTCACTTGACTCTTTGTATATAATTGTATAATTAAGTATAATATATTATAATTGTAATTTTATCATCATCCCTGTTTATCCGGAGGTACATGCCATTCTAATTTGTTCTAACTTTAATAGCCTTCGGATAAATACTTACCTAAGTTTTTCGTAAAAATTCGTTATGCGTTTCGGACTAGCCAAATACCTCGATATTATAAAAATAAACATCTTAACTAATGATTGAGGGTCTACACTCTACAGACCGAGCACCGAAAACCAACGATGTTTTCTTATACCTCTCATTTAAGACACTTTTTAATGTTTTTATGTCCTGTGAATAAGAAATCTGGAAATTCGGTTTTATGTTTTGTATTAAATAATAAAGTTTAACAAATGTTCGCATGCCGTCTCGTCCCTATGACTCGAGTATCAAATACTTGAAATATCATGTTTGAATGCTGAATACCATTTTTAATACTTGATATACCTTTTCAATATTGAGTAGTCAATGTTTAGTTCAAAACCCGAGTCATATGGAACAGAACACTTGGTATATTTAGGTTACAATATTGTTAGTGGTGTTTCCATGCTCGGGCATAATGTATTTATTATTACATGTATTTATAAACGGACAGACAGCAATGCACTTCATGCTGAGCACAGCTATGGCAGAGTTTATAGTTTCTCATAAGGCAGGTGAGAAGTGACATCTGAAAGAAAATAAAACCAAAAAATAAAACCTAGCCTACTTTTTAAAATTATGTAGGTAGATGAATATAGATGAAAACTGGACGCATTCACAAAATTATATCGAGATGATAAATCCGTGTGTACTTGAAAATAATGTTTTATAATATCCCTAGCTGTAAATAATAGTCTAATAATTTAAACTAAATACTATCCAAACATTCACAATATAGTAAGTTGGTTGATATTGGATGCAGTTACCGAAATATCCTAAAATCATAATAAAATTCGATATACTAAAACAGCTAACACTTAACGAGGAAACTACTTATGAAAGAATACATCCGAATTATTATGAATATTAAAACGAGCAAATAAAATGCGACCAGGCAGCGGTATGGGGCATGCGGTATCACAGTGACAAGTAACGAGTATGAACAACAATAGGTAGATAGGTAAGGCGTTACTTACCGGAGCTGTATTGTGTGTATTGTTGGTACTGCGGGTGGAAATTGTGGAACGCATCCGTCATTATGTCCTTGGGATTCATTGTCTCCTGGAAAATTTTAAGGCAAGACATGGTAGTTATATAATTTTGGAAACCTATATTGTTTATCAATATATTAATACGTGAAGCGAAAACTTTGGATCCCTTTTTACGAAAATTGGGCGGACGGAAGAGTATGAAATTTCGCACACTTATAGTTTATACAGAGAAGAAGTGACGAATCCTAATATTTATATAAAATATGCATTAGAAATATATTAAATTAATGAAAAACACTACACGCACACATCCATGCATTTGACACACACAGTCGAATCGCGTTCGTAGTATTTCGGCATTGTTCGTCTGACGTCGTAAAATTCTTTGTTACTATGGTTACCTATACATTATTTATATGTAGTAAAGAAAAAAGAAAACAAAGTAGCAAGCTTAGGAATTTTGGTCGAATTTTGACCACTAGGCGACCGCTAGTTATAATAAACGCTCATTACAATCCAATATAACCTAATATACCAACTGATATTATAAATGCGAATGTGAGTTTGTTTCGCTTTCACACCTCAACTACTTGACCGATCAACATGAAATGTCGCATACATGTTGCTAGAGGTACAGAAAAGGACACAAGATACCTTCCATTTAGATAAAAATAACTGTGCCCGAGGAAACTGCGGGCAAAGCTAGTAGACTATATTCTGATTGTCACCTGTCTGTTTGAAATACATGCGACTCGGTTAAGTGACCATCTCAAGTGATAGATTCCTTAGATCTTCTCCCCATGGTATTAGTGCCCTACAGCTTCCCATAATTTTTATTAATACATTAGTGATAGTAGACATCTATTATCACTAGCTTCGATCAAATATACCATAGATGCACATTCTCATACAAAAACCGAGTCAATATGTGGCACTGACCAGTACTACTTACTTATAAGTGTCTGCATTTATTATGCAATCCAGGAAATAAACCGGAATAACCATTGAACGCCCACTGAGAAACATTTTGTAATAGTTTAGTTAAAACGCGTCAATGTAAAGCGTCCTACACTCTTTGCGCTGTAGCATGGTGCGGGTGACAGTTTTAGTAACATTTCGTTTCACTCTTGAAAGTTGCCGCGATTTACAAATTATGACTTAGTATTTCAGCTGTACCACATTCGTAATATATTAAATCATTATTTACTGTAGTAAATTGAATTAAACCCAACCAGAATGTTCTAGTCTACAAATAAAATCTAATGGAAAGAAAAATTAAGCAAAGTGTTATGCGTATAATGTAACGCCATAGACGTATTTAATGATGGGATGTACTGCTACGATCGATAGTCGATGTTTTTTATAATATAAAACGTATATTGGGCGTAGTTCAATTATTATTGTAAAAAGTCTATAATTATATTAATGAAACAACAGAACATATATAAAAAAATAGATTTTATTCGTCTAAACTCATATCAGAGTCAGGAACATATGAATTGTCACTAAATTCATCATCTGTATCTGTGACGGATATTATTAACGATGACTCCATTATATTGTCAATATGGATGTCACGATCCCAGTCAGACATAATGTCCCTTTTAGTTTTATTCGCAACCTGCGACTAGTCTTCAGGTTGAACATTGTTACAAAACAAATTTTTTTGTATGCTTAGGCATGGTAATAGCAACAAACTCAACAAACTATAACAAATAAAAATTTAACGAAAATGAAAACAAACAATGAAATAGCAATAAATACGTGTCATATACAAGGCGCTAGCACTCGTACTGACAGCATCGCACGATAAACAAAATGGCCGCCACGCCGATGCATCATAGAGCAAAAATGCTGTCACGAAAAAAATCATAAACCCGATTTTGATTATTTTATATAAGTACAAAGATATTATTATGTAGCCATAATATATATATATATATATATATATGACAAGTTTATACACGTAGTTACACTGCACGACTCAATATTAATGAGAACTAGATTTATGCTGCGAGTATCGTTAGTGATAAAAATGAATTGCATAACGTCACATCCCTAGTGGTAGGTACTGACAGATGTCAACGTCATACAGGCAACTGTCACCCGCACCATGCTACAGCGCAAAGAGTGTAAGTGTGTTACTCGCGATACGCAAGCGTACTAAGTATGGTACGGTCTCCACCGTAGTAGTGGTGACGATTCGCTCTCGCTTACGGGCAGCGCACGCAAGAGTGAGTGGGACAGGTGCATAATATAGCGCATACGACTGATTTATGCACAGTTTTGTTGGGGCCGTTTTTCGTACCGACGATCGTGCATCTATGGTATATTTGATCGATGATCACTAGTATCCTATATTAATAAACATTTTCCACCCAATGCTAAATTCAAATGGGATCATATCACCACCCTATATATTTCAGTGCCCAGGCACATATGATTTTGAATAATAGGATAGTTTTAGTATAATACTGGTTATCGCTTACCATCGTCTACCACTATACAAGACAAGGAATATCTTAAATGTGATCACTTTGACTTCATTTCTTAACCAGCCATTCAGGCAACATATCAAAACTGTAACAAAGTATCTCTAGCATATATATACCCCTTCCTTAAAATAGGTACTCGTATAATAAATACTTCTGTGTGGTAACAGTACCTTGAGGCTACTGGAGATGGACTGCATAGTGACGGAGCGGTGCGGGTCGCGGTGCGCGTGCGCGTACACGGCGGCCGGGAACGCGTAGCGCAGCGCGATGGCGGCCGCCAACATCTCCAGGCAGATCAAGAAGTTCTGGTAGCCCGCCGACACTGTACCAGCTGTCGTGGGCACGCCCAGCTCATCGTGTATCGGAGATATCACTTCGGCCTTCTCTAGAATGGCCAGGGCGACTCCTGGAATAATAAACGTCAATGAGTGTGGAGGCTTTCCTCATAAAGTGCTGCGATTGAAAATGTCGATCTCAGTATTTGTCATGTAGAATACGAGATTCGCACCCGGCATCTTACGTACTATTGGCCATAATCGATAACGTGAACTTACTCCACGCAACCAAGCGAAGCTAAGTTTTCTTCGTGCTTGTTGTCATTAAACCCATATCAGATAGCATCGATACAAAGTTAACATATTTCTATTTATCGAACCTAATAATCCAGAGCTCATGCTCCAATTCCTAAGGTGTCCCAACTAAAAGGCTCCTTTAGAGGAATATTTCCTTTAAAGAAACTCCTAATATTTTCCCATCCAGTAATAGGCATGCTATTAAAAAATCACTTAGGAGCATTTACGCCTTCTAGCCTGTTCCAAACTTCAACGTCGCAAGTTAATGTCATATTTAGAGGTTTTCAAATGTACTTACTTAATTAATTTATACTTTTCTTTTCAAAATATTTAGATACTCTCGGTAGACATAGGTAAAAATGTCTCATAGATGGAATATAATTATATTTGTAACTCTTTTACTATGTAAATGTTGGGTCAAAAGCTTTCAATGCGTAATGTGTATTAAAAGATTTTAAAAACAAAGCTAAATTAATTAATTATATTTTAAAACCTCAAAATATGACACTTATTTGCGACTTTGTCATTCAGAACAGATCACAAGGACAAAGCATTAACGCTCTTAAGATTACAAGCAATTGAATAAATCACTTGGAAAATTACATCATTGATAACAATTACCAATAATGTTTTTCAGGTATCGATGTGAAATCATACAATGAACTCACATTTATTAGAAACTAAATTATCAATTCCTTGTGATAAGTGAACTCATCGATATGATGACGAAACCCGGGCTGGACCTATAAAAGTTGTCTCAATGGCAGTCCAGAGTTAGGAAGGTTAGGTTATGTTGCACAGCCGCGCCTCCCAAAGCGCTTAAAGGCCTTTAGTCCCATCGGACCATGAAAATTAGGAAATAGACAGTGATAATATAATATCTCTCAGATGGCCAATCTTCGTTAAGTTTGACCGCCGCGACAGAAATTCGTCAGTCAGAATCTGTGGCCTCAAATCCGCTTTCGATATTTGGAAAATAAAAATAATTAAGACGGTTTTGCTTCTATTTGATACCTAAATTAAAATAATATACCTTGAAAACATCAAAAAACGTGGCCAGACATTCTGACGCGGGAACACTGGACCACATTTGTTATACATGGTTTGAGATAATATAACTTAAATCCCTTATTGAATACCTCAACTGAAACTTGCCTATGTTAGATTTGAATATTATTTTAGCAAGCAAGTAGCAATTATAATAAATCTTTTATGCAACCAGTATCAAAAATTGAATGTAAAATAAGGGATAATTAATATTTTAAATTTTTTAATATAAGAATAAGTGAGGTCGTTGTATCTTGCTATCTCCCCTTAGCTGCGTTTAAACAACGGTTACGTCATAGTTTGTATCGTGCGTCCTTTTTGACAATTAACCCCTTTTTATTTTTGAAGAGACTTAAAACATTCTTGTATTTTAGAGTTTGTGTAATGTAACTATTAGACTTGAATAACAATAAAAATGTTTGTCTGGACTAAAATTTTTTTTAACGTAGTAATACTACGTTTACCAATATTCGGTCTAGAGGACGTCATAATTTGATAAACGTGTGTTGTCCTTACCTTGCCAAAACGATAAGAAGATAACAGATTTGACGGTAAAGAACTTGAGCACCGGGTCAAAAGGCTTGAGCATCTCCCTCGTGGCGCCGAGGAAACAGGAACAGGCCATACAGCGCCAAGCTGACGGAGAAGTTGTACACGATCGTGATGTAGATGTAACCGCCGTCTGGGCTCCAGTCACCGTCGTGGTATAGACCTCTAGCCTACAGACAGAACAAGGTTTCATTTTAATACAGGTTTGGTACGAACATTTTGACTCCTTCGGGATATTTAGGCACTTTTCAGTGCGACTGTT